>CM057046.1:66049456-67299456 GCA_029948455.1 Solanum rostratum
TGATTTAGAAAGTCTTCACTAGCTAATGGTTTAAGTCCAAAAGACACCATAATTGATGTATATTGCTAGATTAATGTCTCAAAACATTTTTTGATTTTTCAAAAGATTAAAAATTCTTGAAACAAGTGGAGGATTGTAAGAGAGTGTTTTAATTAAGTTTGAAACAATTCATTTGATAAAAGTTTTTAGGTTCCAAAAGAAATAAATATTTTTGAAAACTTATTTTTCATTTAGTTTTATGTTTTAGGCTCTTGAAGATAATTGTTTAGTTATCATATTCATTCATGAACCTATTAATAACATTTTAATTAAAAAAAAACTCTTTTACGTGAAAAACTCTTTATCCTATAAATTGTGTTGTTTTTCTATGAAAAGACACCACTTCAACAAGTAATAAAAAAACACTTTCTCTTGAAAACACTTGAGAGACATTAATCAAATGGTGAAATCACCGATTCCAGAAGTGCAACATTCTTGAATGTTACTTTACTCCAACTATCTTCAACAAACCTATTACATGCCTCTAAGACAAAAAAGTTCTTATTTAGAATTCCTTGTACTTTCATTATCCATGTTCTAAAAGGATTGTATGTATGTCAAGGAGAAAGATCTTCCACACTATGCGTCTGTCAAAGAGAGATATTCTACCTTCCGTAAGCCTTTAATATTATTCTTGGAAATAGGAATTATCATTGCCTAATTCCAAGAATCAAATCCCTTAGCTATCTCTTCTACTTGAAGGACATCAAGAAGAAATATGAAGATATATAAGTTGACATACTTAAAGGTACTCATTGCTACTTTCATCTTTACAAAACATTGTAATTCTAGTAGATTTACCATGTCACAAACGGGAGAGAATTAAAAACAAATATTTGAAGTAAGGCATAGTATCAAAAATGAATGACAGAAAACGAAAAATATTTGACTGTAGATCTAGGTTCTACGCAACCAATTGTATTGCATTTCTAATGGTTTGAAGAGATCTCCCTTGCAACCCAAGGGGATTGGATTAGGATCCAGTTTGGATTTGAACCAGTATAAAAATTTGAGGTGTTAAATTTTCTTTTATACACTTTATTTACTGTCTTAAACTGTTTAAGGTATTAGTTGACTACCTTGTAAACAAGATGACTAAAGATACATTTAAAAGAAGAAGAAGGAAGATTTAATTGTCAACACACACCCTCTTGCATTTTCAATTGATATTAAAGTAGGTTTTGCTATATTACCTGTCTAACCATAGGTGAGGAAAGATCCTGGCTCGTCAAACTATTTGAACTATTTCAAGAGGAAACCTCGGAAATCAGATCTCCATACTTCAATAGAAAACATTTCTCACATTAAAAAAAAAGAGAATGAAAATGCTCACAAAATAGTATGATGTGAAAGTCTGTAGAGTAATTAAGCTTGGTGACATTCCTATTCGTGTGTCTAAAAGCATAGATGGAAGTCAATCAAGCACGGAAGGAAGTCAAACATCCATCACACAAAGTTTGAAAAATTACACTGAAGAACAAATGGATGTTACTCAGATCAAGTCCAAAGCCAAGAATGTTCTCTATAATGCCATCAGTGATAAAGAATATAATAAATCTCCAACTGTGAAACTGCTAACAAAATGTGGGACAAATTAGAAGTTACTTATGAAGGAACTAATAGAAGTTAAAGAAATCATTGTCAGTCGTATGAGTGTGAGTTGTTTCGCATGAAAGACGGAGAAACTATTGAAAATTTGTTAGCTTGTCTCAGCAAAATTATTGGGGAACTCAAAGTAGCCAGAAAAAAATATCCTCCTATTGAGTATATAAGAAAATTCACTGAAGTATTCCTCCTCAGTTGCACATTAAAGTAGTTTCTCTTGAAAGTATAGTTCTGAAAAGTCTCATCTATGACGAAGTGAAAGGAGAGATGATTGCTTTTGAGAAAACTTATCTAAACAAAAAAGGACGGGTGGATGAGAGGAAAGAATATGTTGCCCTCAAAGCAATAGAAGAGAACTATGAATAAAAAGAAGAGTCCAATGAAGATGAAATTACCTTGATCACAAAATTAATAATGGAAACGTTCACACACAACAGGAACAAAAGAAAAGGTAGGATAAATTTCTCTAAAACTAAGTAAATCGCTATCTATAATAGGATTGAAGGAAAATGTTATGACTGTGGAAAATATGAACACATCACAAGCGAATGTCCTAAAGCAAGATGTACTCATGGACAAATGAAGAAAAAAGCCTTCAAGTGTTGGAGCGATGAAGAAATCTCATAATTTGATCAGGAGGAATCTGGAAATATACGTTTCATGGAAATTGGGGAATCTAGTCAGCTAAGATCTGATTTATGTAAAAATTATTTGAATTGAAAGCTCTACTAGATCAAGCCATTTAAGACTTAAAAAGAACCTTTGAGAATATCATAGCTATTCAAGATGAAAAGAAATGTTCAGAAATCAAGGTAGAAGTTTGTGTTGTTGAAAGAGATCTTTTGGATGAAGAAAATCTTTGATTAAAAATACAAATGAAAAATTTCCAAAAGTTTTCTAGCCCAAGTAGATCAAATCAATCAGCGTGCTCAAACAAGTCAACTGGTACTCAAAGTTAATATTTTATTTTGTGATAAATTTGGTAAAAGCTCCTGTTAACACTGTGAAAAATCTAGCCATAAATATTTTAGAAGCAGATTTGATTACTTAAATTCATCAAATATGGTTTGGAAAGAGAAAGATTGTTCTAACCAAAAAGGACCCATGACTGCTTGTCTAAGCACCCAGGGGTTGTAAGACCTCATTAGAACTTGAAAATTTCGGTTTTGTAAAGTTTTTGACAAAGGTGACGCTCCATGGGAGCCCTCACAGTCCGTGTGACACTATAAGGACCATGTGGGGTTCCTTGGAGTAACCCTTGGCCTTGTGATGGTGTTGGAGCTTAATCGTGGAGTTTTGAACTAAGTCATGCCACACTTGGACCCCACACAGACCGTGTGAGGCTTCATGGGCTGTTGTGAGGCTTCACGGACCGTGTGGAGGGCTGTGTGATAGCCTTAGTTTTGAAATTCCACAATTTGGGACCAAGCATAGGGGTACGGCCAAGTATACGGTCCGTACAAGGTTGTACGGTCCGTATGGCATCCGGACTAAAATTTTTCTAAGTATAGAATCACCGTCTTGAAATTTTGTCGTGGAAGATTTTCCTAAGAGAGGTTGTACAGGCAGTCATATGGTCCGTGTGGCCTTGTACGGCCTGTGCGGCCTTGTACGGCCCATGCGGCCCTCTATGGGAGTGATTTCATTGAAAAACTCTATGTATGAGATTACCATTTCGAACCTTCGTCTAATGAATTTTTCCAAGTGTTGGATCACAAACAAGTACACAGTTTGTATAACATGTCACAGACCCTATAGTCCTCCATGAGGCGACGTTTTAAAATTTTCAACTTGTTTCATTAATGGCATTTTTATAATTAAGTATTACTCTATGGGTCTTTTGGGACTTCCTATGTTACCTAAATACCTAAACCTTATTCCTCTCATACAAATTCATTCCTCACATTTGAAAATTCTCTCAATTCTCTATCAAAGAACTCTAGTAGGAGTTTAATCTTGGGATCAAGGAAGGGCTACTTCTTCACCAAATTTCTTCTTGAATTGTCACGCCCTAAGCCCCATTAAGGCGGACTGGCACCCGTTGCCGACAAGGCTCGGGAGAACCAACATATAACTATACACCTGCTATGAACATTTAAGAGGTTCCCATACTCAATAGGCTGCCAAATGAAAGTAAACTATACTAACAAACCAGAAATAAATGCATACGACTAGGCCGTTGGAGCCACGATGTCTATAATACGCTATTTGACCACACTTTAATTTACATAGTCTACAAAGCCTCTAAGTAAGGAACAATAACCAAATGGGTCGGGACAGGCCCCGCCTCATGGCCAACTATACAATACAAAATGCAAGTTCTAAACACATAAGCCCCGAAGCAACCTGGAGCTTAGTAATAGCAGCTGGAAGTCCTGTACTCTTACTGGGGAGATCTAGTAGCTCCTGTACCTGCAGCATGAAATGCAGGTCCCCCGTAAGGGACGTCAGTACGAGGTAATGTACTGAATATGTAAGGCAGGAAATACTGTATATGCAATATGAACTCAAATGAAATCAGTACTGGTGTATAAGTATGATGAGACCACCTTTAGTCATACTGTGGAATCATGTACTTTATGTATTTTTTTTTAATTACTGTATCTTTACTGTATAATCTGTGCACAATATATCATGTAAATGACCAGCTGATCAGTGGTAAATCTGTAATGGGATCGACCCTGGCTAGGTGCTTCCTTCACCCCTCGGGCTACCACCCAAATGAGATCGTCCCTGGCTAGGTGTTTCTTCCACCCCTCGGGCTACCACTCATTTATAATAATGGGATCGACCCTGGCTAGGTGCTTCCTTCATCCCTCGGGCTACCACCCAAATGAGATCGACCCTGGCTAGGTGATTCTTCCACCCCTCGGGTTACCACTCATTTATAAGCAACTGTAAGTTATCTTTTATTTACTTTGAGATGGTTCTTTTGGTGGTCATAACCTTTAGAACTGTGGGAAATAGACATGTGACATATAAACAACCATACAAGGTAATACCACAATGAAAAGAGAGATACACAACTAATGAATCGTATCAAAGATTGAACAACACATAGACTTTGTTTGGTAAAAAGAAATTCATGCATATTCGGTATTCAAGTACATATGCAGGTTGACAATGACTATGTATGGAGACATATGGACATGTTAAAGAGTGGGAACATGGTTAGCAGCCATGTCGGAGTTTGTACGTGCCTTTATGTGCTAAGGAAGACTATAGATTTCATGCCAAGTAATAGGAAATCAAGTTGCCTTACATACCTCGCTGTACTATGTCGTTATTACCTCGGGGTAGTATCCTTTTCCTCCAAACACTTATCTACAACATATTAGGTGATAAAACTAGTGTTAGTATCTAATAAACACGTCTTAGTAATCCAATTTCACCCAAAAACAACATCCGGGCAGCAAGCTCGGAATTAGCAACCAAGGAGTATTCTTTCAACATTTCCACTCCTAATCGTATTTTCTAACATACGTTCCCATATACATGTCATATCCAGCTATGTTTAGTCCCATAACAGCATTATAACAACTCATACAATACAGCATACCACAACTTTACACAACACGTAAGTAGACAACGCAATATTGCGTCCTTCCGCTACATTTCGACGTTAACCATTCCAAATGCGTTCCAACCTTAACCGAACTGTCCTCAACATATTTACACATAATTACAGTCCTAAACCAGTCCAAGAACAGTCCCTAAGTATATGAAAAACGTGGGACAACAATTCCCAAAAACAGTCCACAAATTCTTACAAATGACCGGAATTAAGACATCATTTAAGAACTTGTTTTTGCGGAAGGTACAAGTGGTCCAGCAGCCTTCTTACATCATTATGGACCCAAGAATTCTCAAAAACATACATATTACTTCATAAATCAGCCAACCAACAAGATAAAAGTCTCATATTTAACAAAAAAAGTGAACCACAAAATTGGAACACATGCTGTCCCAAAATTCCTGCACAATACAACCAACATACTCTTCATGTTTTTCATGGAAAAATTACACCAAACCATGGGTATTTTTACTTACCTTAACTCTCAAGTATTAGGTCCTCCTCAAGAACCCTAGAAGTAAGTCTTGGCTGCTTTAGAAAATGAAGAGAGAGCAAAAAGGAAACTTAAGAGAAATCTGAAATTTAGGCTTAAGAAAATGGCTGAAAGTTGCTGCTGGTTGCTCCCTTTTATAGGCCACTTTTGGCCGACTTTTCTTTGGGATTTTAGCCTTATTTTAGTAAGGTTATGGGGCAGCAGCTTGGCCCTTTCATTTGGGCCTTATTGGGCTTCAAATGGGATGGGCTTTGTTGCAAACATTTACTCCCCAAGCCCACTTAGTTTGGGCTTAAATTTTGAATTGGATTGTAATTGTAATTTGACCCTTTTTCTTATTCATATTAGGCTGCAAATGTTGTCCTTTAATGATGCTAAACCATAGGTCCAAATGGCACCTTTAACTCGGGGTTTATTCTTTATCGGACTTGAACAAATTCGGCGTTGGGCCTTGTCTCCGTTTACCGAGCTTGTTAAGCACGTAGGTGACTCACCTACTAGCTTGCTAAGTCCCTCAAGCACCTCAATTATTTTACTTCATTTAAGGTCACACTCTCCTTAACTCGACTTAAAAAAATTATATACGCTCGGTCATCTTAAGTATTAGACGTACATATAGCCCCTTAATCTAAAAGTCACGCACTTTTAAAAATATGTGCGGATTTGACCTTGCCATATCACGTTTCATTTGTGTTGGACTAGTACATGTATGATGTGGGGTGTTACATGAATATTCTTCACTAGCTAGGTATGTGGGGTTGATTCTTGATTCTTGATTCCATTCAAACAAGAAGACCCAAACACTTTTCACTTGAATTTTATGAAATTTATCTTACTTTAAATATGGTTTTTGAATACCATTGATTATTCAATTCAATTGAAGTATGGGCTATGCTTATTTTGATGATTTTAAGTTAAGTTAAGCCCTAATATGATGAATTATATTGAAGTTTTAATGTTATGAATGTGCATGTCTTTTTTTAAGCTTAATTTGTGCATGGATAATCTATATTATGATTTAAATGTGAATTTTACTTATATCTTTACTTGAATTTCATAATGTATTGTTGATTTAAGTTTGAATTTTTATTACCCATGCTAATCTCATCTCATTCATAGCATATACATTCATGAGCATTGGATTTTATGAAAATTATGAAGTGGTTTAAGCCCAGTTATGTTTATGTACATGAATTTGATATAAAGTTTTTTATGACAAGAATGTGATAACTTAAATGTCTATGATATTTGGCTCACTGAGAATATTGGGAGCTTACACCTCATTTTGATATTATGAATGAGTTATTCCTATAACTAAGTATCATGATTATGAAATATGATTTGGCTTTTGAGGCCAAGTACGAACGATTATGAATGATGTTTGTCTTTCAAGCCGAATTATGCATTGAAGCAATTTGAAATGACTTGCATCTCTTTTAAAATCACATATACGTATATGTATTCTTGTGGCATGATGAATTAGTACTAATGGATTGGGGCATCAGGGCTATCCCCAAGGGTCCTCTGCTTTTCCTTGAACTATATGCGAACATAAGTATATGTATATGATAACCCGCACCAAAATGGGAGGCACATAAGGTGTGGTTACAACACTGATATGATATGATAAAATTGTGAAAATCCTATCCGAAATGGGATACCCGTAAGGAAGGTCACTTCTTTGAAAAGGGAGGCCCCTAAGGAGAAGTCTGGTTTACCTTTGGCAAGTAGACCACCTCATTTTCGTTGTGGGGATAACATCGGGATTCTTAATAATAGCTCGCTTGGTCTTATATGTTAGTTGAGGTCCCATCCCCTCTTATATAAGCATTTTCGCATTTCATGCAACATGGATTTCATGGCATATTGTTATACTATACCTTTTTGGATATACATATCTCTTTCTATATTATCTGTCGTTGCCATCTCATATCTAATGCAAGTTTGGTAAGTCATATGTATTGCATGCCCGCGTACGTAGTACATTCGAACGTAGCAACGGTTAGCTTGGATCTTGAGATTTTCTTGTTGTGGTGAGTCCTATCTTCCAAGGAAAAACCACCATTCCTCTACCTTTATAGTTTTTGTTTATTTTATTTACATTTGAGGGTTAGCTTAGGGTATGTCTTGGCCCCTATCCTATTTTTTGACTAGAGGCATTGTTGGACATACTGTAAACTCCTTTACGTTTATATGCTATTTGTTATATTTGGGGGTTACGCTTATGGATATCGCTAACTATTGATTTTCATTACGTGAATTGGTGTAAGCTTTATGATATGGTTATATGTTATGATGTGAAAGATCGTAAGTCCCAAATTGCCCCCATAAAGTTAGTCATACTTACCCATCCCTTAGTATTTATTTTCTATGTGTTAGGTAGATCCATGATACTCCCTTTTCCTATGACATTCCCATAGCATGAGTCCTACTTTCCCGTCCCTAAGAACTATGTGTTTACTGTTCATTTATGTTTCTGAATTGATGATGTGAATATGGATACTTTAAGGCTTGTTTGGGGACTCCTGGGTTCCTATTCGCTATGTCACTCCTAGGACCTAAGTCCGGGTCGTGACAAGTTTGGTATCAGAGTACTAGGTTTGTAAATGATTCTCGGAGTCCAACATACCACGTCGAGTAGAGTCCTATTCATGGGTATGAAGTGCACTATGCCTTTGAATGGGAGGCTATGATTGTGTTCTTGGAATTGTCTCAATTCTTCATGTCTTATGTCATTTTATGGATCATATGTTTGGTTTCCTTACCTTGACGGTACCCTTGCTACATTAACAAAGATGCCCCGAGGAAGAGCTCCCCTACTAAGAACGGCCCCGCCTAATGAGGGTCAAGCACCTCAAGGGCCTATAGAAGAGCATATTTCTAATGGTGAATTTTTTATGGTCTTTTCTATGCTTTCCAAGGTGGTGACTTCTCTTACTAGGAAGGATAACCTTCGTCAGGATCCCACTACGGCCTCTCGGGTGAGAGATTTCACCCGGATGAGTCCTCTAGAGTTCTATAGGTCAAAATTTGATAAGGATACTCAAGAGTTCGTTGATGAGCTCACTAAGGCATTGACCATTATGGGAGCCACTTCTGAAGAGAGGGATGATTTGACTGCTTATCCGTTGAAGGATGTGTCTTAAGTGTGTTACACTTAATGGTTGATAGAGAGAGTTGGTAGTAATGTTGTTAACCCGAAAGAGTTCAAGTTTACATTTTTGGATTGTTTCTTCCCTCTTAAATTTAGGGAAGCCTAGATGATTGAGTTTATCAATCTCAAATAGGGTTTATGAGTGTGAGGGACTATGCTCTCAAGTTCACTAAACTCTTTGAGTATGCTCTTATGCTTGTAGTTGACCCCGTGCAAGAATGCATAAGTTCATTTCTGGGATATCTGACTTGGTTATGAAGGAATTCCATATGACTATTCCTATTTGGGACATGTATATCTCCAGGCTCATGACATACGATGAACATATTGAGGGAGAAGAGATAAAAGGAAATGAGGGTACATGATTCTAAGAGGGCCCGTTATAATAGTGGGTACTCTAACTCCAAGAGTGGTGGAGATGGCAGCTTCCAACAGGGCCAAGGTCCTATGGCTCGGGTTGATAATACTAGAGTAACTTCTCCAAAGGAACAAGTAGGAGGTGGGCCAATGCCTCCCGTGTGCTACTTGTGGGAAGAGTCATTCTAATACTTGGAAGAATCTGGGTGCATGCTATGGGTGTGGTGATAAGAACCACAAGATTTCTAATTGTCGTAAGGTTGCTTAGAAGGGTGAATGTCAAGCGGATCAAGGTGCTCAAGGTAACCAAGAGCTCATCATGATGATTCCCCAAGGAACAACAAGTTCTATGCTTTACATGCTCTTCAGTAAGTTGAGGAGGCTCCAGATGTTTTGAATGGTATGTTAAAAGTCTTTGATTTTGATTCTTATGCTTTGCTTGATCCAGGTGCAAATTTCTCTCTTGTGACTCTTCTGTTGGCTGTTAAGTTTGCTTTGAGTACTGAAATTTTAAGGGAGCCCTTTTCAGTTTGTGAATCTGTTGTTGCTCATAGAGTATATTGAGATTGCCCTTTTTCTGTGTTGCATAAAGTCTTCCTATGAGATCTTGTGGAACTTGAGATGTTTAACTTTGATATGATTATATGAATGGATTGATTGCATGCACCATATGCCTTTATCGATTGTAGAACCTTGAAGGTCAAGTTCCAAATTCCGAATGAGTCCGTTCTTGAATGGAAGGGTAGTGACTCCTCTATTAAAGGTCGATTTATTTCCAACCTCAAAGCCTTGAAAATGATCTGCAAGGGGTGTATAGATCATATCGTAAATGTTATGGATGTGGATTCTTAGTCACCTACTCTTGAATCAGTACCGGTGGTGAATGCATTTGCAGATGTATTCCTCCCGAAAGGGAAGTAAACTTTGGCATACAACCTCTCCCGGACACTTAACCTATTTTTATTCCTCTTTATCATATGGCACCGACTGAGTTGAAGGATAGGCTGAAGGATTTGTTTGAAAAGGGCTTCATTAGGCCAAGCGTATCTCCATAGGGTGCTTCAGTGTTATTTGTAAGAAGAATGATGGATCCCTTTGGATGTGCATTGATCATAGGTAATTGAATAAGGTAACCAACAGGAATAAGTATTTGTTACCTAGAATAGATGACTTGTTTGATCAACTTCAAAGGGCTACCCATTTCTCAAAGATTGACCTTCGTTCTGGCGATCATCAGTTGAAAATTAGGGAGTGCGATATTCCTAAGATGACTTTTCGGACTAGGTATGGGCACTTTGAATTTTTGGTAATGTCATTTGGTTTAACTAATGCTCTGTCCATGTTTATGGATCTTATGAATCAGGTGTTCAAGCCATTCCTTGATATTTTTGTGGTTGTCTTCGTTGATGATATTCTTATTTATTCTCGAAGAGCGCGAGAGCATATGGATCATTTGAGGTTGGTTCTTCAAACATAGAAGAAGAAGAAGTTGTATGCTATGTTTAGAAAATGTGAGTTTTGGTTGGATGAAGTAGCTTTTCTTGGTCATATAGTGTCTGGTGATGGTATAAAGGTTGACCCGAAGAAGATCGAGGTTGTGAAGTAACTTCGAATATTTAGAGTTTTCTTAGGTTGGCTGACTATTATAGGAGGTTTGTTGAACAGTTCTCATCTGTTGCATCTCCGTTGACTAAGTTGACCCAAAAGAAGGTTCAGTTTGTGTGGTCGGATGAATGTGAGAAGAACTTTCCGAATTTGAAGGATCGGCTTACATCAGCTCTTGTTTTGACTTTACCAAATAGCTTAGATAGGTTTGTGGTGTTTTGTGATTCTTTTCAGATTGGGTTGGGATGTGTGCTTATGAAACATAGTAAGGTGATAGCTTATACATCAAGGGAATTGAAGGTGCATGAGCGTAATTACCCGACTCATGATGTTAAGTTAGCGGTAGTGGTCTTTGCTTTGCAAATTTGGAGACACTATTTGTATGGGGTGCATGTTGATGTTTTCATCGATCATAAGAGTTTGCAATATGTTTTTACTCAAAGGGATCTTAACTTTGGGCAAAGGGGATGGTTGGAAATCCATAAGGAATACGACATGAGTGTGCAATACCATCCCGGCAAGGCAAATATTCTAGCCCATGCTCTTAGTGTATTATCTATGGGAAGTGTGGCTCATGTTAATTAAGGAAATAAAGAGCTGGCAAGAGATGTTCATCGATTATCTAGGTTAGGTGTTAGGTTGTCTAATGATGGTGGTATTCAAGTTAAAAATGGAGCCAAATCTTCTGTGGTTGTTGATGTAAAGGCTAAGCAAGACCTAGATCCATCATTGGTTGAGTTGAAGAAATTGGTTACCGAAAATAAGATAGAGGTCTTCCCCCAAGGAGGAGATGGTGTGCTTCGGTATCAAGATCGGCTATGTGTTCAAGATGTGGATGATCTTAGGAGGCTGATCATGAGTGAAGCCCATAACCCTCTCATTATTCTATTCACCCAGGATCTACTAAGATGTATTTGGATTTGAGGGAGGGGTATTGGTGGCTTGGTATAAAGAAAGATATAGCCAAGTTTGCATCCAAATGCCCTAATTGTCACGAGTGAAAGTAGAACAGCAAAGGCTAGGTGGTTTGACTCAAGATATTGAGATTCCTTCTTAGAAGTGGGAAGATGTGAACATGGACTTTGTGGTTGGATTGCCTCAGACCCAAAGGAAATTTAACTCTATTTGGGTTATCATTGACTGGATGACCAAGTCGGCTCATTTCCTACCGGTCAAGACTACTTTTGGTGCCAAAGATTATGCATGGTTGTACATCCAAGAGTTGGTGATATTGCATGGTATCACTAGGTTTATCATATCACATCATGGTACCCAATTTACTTCTCACTTTTGGAGGTCATTTCAAAGAGGACTTGGTACTAAGGTGAAGTTGAGCACCGCCTTTCATCCTTAAACATCTGAACAAGTCGAGAGGAAAATTCAAACTTTGGAGGACATGTTTAGGGCTTGTGTTTTGGAATTCAAAGGCAATTGGGATGACCATCTTGGGATGACCATCTTCTACTCATTGAGTTTACTTATAATAATAGCTTTAATGCTAGCATTGATATGGCATTGTTTAAGGCTTTTCATGGTAGGAGTTGTAGGTCTCTAGTGGGGTGGTTTGAGTTGGGAGAGATGGATTTAATTGGCATGGATTTGGTATTAGATGCTATGGAGAAGGTGAAGTTGATTAGAGAAATGTTGAAGATGACCCAAAGTTACCAAAAGTCCTATTCGAATATTAGAAAGAGGGACCTTGAGTTTCATGCTGGTAATTGGGTGTACGTGAATGTCTCACCCACGAAGGGTGTAATGAGTTTTGGCAAGAAGGGCAAGCTAAATCCCCGGTATGTCGGCCCTTTTAAGATTGTTGAATTGATTGGGAATGTGGCTTATATGTTTGAGTTGCCTCACCGGATTTGATCTCTATTCACTCGGTCTTCCATGTGTCTTTGTTGAGAAAGTTGGTTGGTGATCCTAGTACAATTGTGCCTTTGGAAGGTGTTGAGGCTTAGGAGAATTTGTCTTATGAGGAAGTTCAGGTGGTGATTTTGGATAGGCAAGGGAAGAGGCTTCGTAACAAGGATGTGGCTTTGGTTAAACTCTTTGGAGAAATCAACAAGTGGAGAGTACTACATGGGAGACGGAGTTGGACATGATGAAATGATATATCCATCTTTTCCAATCTACTCAGCACTAAGGTATTAGGTTCTTCTTTTTTCAAGTAGTCCTAGCTCTTTTACTCTTCAGTTTCATGACGTGTTCTTCCTTTTTCAAGGGGTCCTAGCTCTTTCACTCTTGAGTTTCATGACGTGACATGTATAGATGTCCACCAAAATGACTTTTATGATGTTTGAATAACTTGAATACATTTAAGTATGAGTTTCACCAAAATGACTTTTATGATGTTTGAATGACTTGAATACATTTAAGTATGAGTTTCACCAAAATGACTTTTATGATGTTTGAATGACTTGAATACATTTAAGTATGAGTTTCAAGGACTTTATGATTTTCAAGTAATGAAAGTGCATTGTATCTCATGGTTGAATGTTTCGTGTTCTAATTCATGCCTTGTTCTTGCACATTCAAGGACGAATGTTCCCATGAGGGAGATGATGTAAGGACCTAGACGTCGTACGACCTTATCGGATCTTGAAAATTTCGTTTTTAGAAAGTTTTGGACCAAGGTGATGCTCCATGGTAGCCCTCATGGTCTGTGTGAGACTATACGGATTGTGTGAGGCCTCCATGGAGTGACCCTTGGCCTTGTGTGGGGTGTGGGAGCTTAATCTGGAGTTTTGAACCAAGGCATGCCACACTTGGACACCACACGATCCGTGTAAAGCTTCACTGACCGTGTGGAGGGTCGTGTGGTACCCTTAGTCTTGAAATTCCTTAATTTGGGACCAAGTATAGGGGTGGACCCAAGTATATGGTCCATACAAGGTGGTATGGTCCATATGGCCTCCTGTATGGCTTTCGGAGTGAAATTATTCTAAGTATGGAATCACCTTCTCGGAAATATTGTCGTGGAAGAGTTTTCCAACGGAGGTCGTATGGGCAGTCATACGACCCTTGTGGCCTTGCACAACCCATAGGGCCCTCCGTAGGAGTGATTTTGTTGTAGAATTCTAAGTATAGGATTACCGTTTCAAACCTTTCTCTAGTGAAGTTCCCAAAGTTTTGGATCACGGGAAAGTATACGGTCCGTAGTAACATGTCACGGACTGTATATTCCTACATGACACGACATTTTTAATGTTTCAACTCATTTTATTAATGGTGTTTTCATAATTTTGTATTATTCTAAGGGTCTTTTGTGACTTCCTATGTTACCTATATACTTCCTAATGGCCTAAACTTTATTCCTCTCATTCAAATTCATTTCTCATATTTTAAAATTTTCTCAAGTCTCTCTCAAAGAACTCTAGTGGGAATTTAAGCTTGGGGATAAGGAAGGGTTACTTCTTCATCAAATTTCTTTTTGAATCTTCTTCATTAGCTAAGGTATGACGGATTAATTCTTGGTCCCTTGCAACCAAGAAGACCCAAAATCTTTACACTTGAATTTTATGAAATTTTGCTTACTTTAAATATGGGTTTTGAGTATCATTGATTATTAAATTCAATTTAAGGGTGGGTTATGCTTATTTTAATGATTTTAAGTTGATTTAAGCCCTAATATGATGGATTATATTGAAGTTATGAAGTTACGAATGTGTATATCCCTTTTTAAGCTTGATTTGTGCATTGGTAATCTATATTATGATTTAAATATGAATTTCACATATACCTTTACTTGAATTTCATAATGTTTTGTTGATTTAAGTTTGAATTTCTATTACCCATGCTAATCTCATCTCATTCATAGCATATGTGCTCATGAGCATCGAATTTTATGAAAATTATCAAGTTGTTTAAGCCCAATTATGTTTATATGTACATGATTTTGATATGAAATTAGTTATAACAAGTATGTGATCACATAAATGTCTATGATATTTGATCATATTAGGTGCTTACACCTCATATTGATATTGTGAATGAGTTATTCTTATGCATGAGAATCCTCATTATGAACTGTGATTTTGCTTTTGAGCCCAAGTACGAATGATTATGAATCTTCTTTGGCTTTCAAGGCCAATTATGCATTGAAGCGATTTGAAATGACTTGCATCCATTTTGAAATTACGTATATGTATACGTTTTCTTGTGGGATGATAAATTCGAATCGATGGATTGGGGGTGTTAGAGCCATCCCCAAAGGTCCTCTCCATTTCCTTGAACTATGTGTCATCATAGGTATATGTATATGGTAACCCTTGCTGAAATGGGAGGCCCGTAAGGTGCGGTTACAACATCAATATGATATGATAAAATTGTGAAAGTCCAATCCGAAATAGGAGACCAATAAGGAAAGCCACTTCTCTGAAATGGGAGGCCCATAAGGAGAAGTGTGGTTTACCTTTCGCAAGTAGACCACCTCTTTTCCAGTGTGGGGATAACATCAGGATTTCAAGTAATGGCTCGCTTGGTCTTATATGTGGGTTGACGTCTCATCCCCTCTTATATAAGCATTTGAACATTTCATGTTTCATGGATTCCATGACATATAGTTATACTATACTTCTTTGGATATATATATATACACATATATATATATATGTATATATATATATACATATATATATATGTATATATATATATGTATATATATTATGCGCCTTTGCCATCTCAAATATAATGCCAGTTTGGTAAGTCATATTCATTGCATGCCAGCATACTTACTACATTCAAACGTACTAACGCATACTTTTTCCTACATTATTTAACCATGTAGGGACCGAGGTCTACATTCCACCGTAAAACGGTTACCATTGATCATGTGATTTGCTTGTTGTAAAAGATCGTAGGTCATGAATTGCCACCATAGAGTGAGTCATACTTACCCACCCCTTAGTATTTATGTGTTATGTGTTAGGTGGATCCATAATACTCCATATTCCGATCACATCCTTATAGCGTGAGTCCTACTTTCCTATCCTTTAAGATTATGTATTTACTATTTGTTTACACTTCCGAACCGATGATGTGAATATGGATATGTTGAAGCTTGTTTGGGGACTCTTTGGTTCCAATTTGTCATGTCACTCCTAGGTCCTAGGTCCTAGGTCCGGGTCGTGATAGCTGGGGTACTCAAACATAAGTAAAAAATTCATCTTGCATGAACACCGCTCTAAGTCAAAAAAGAAATGGTATCTAGAAATGACAGAAAACAGAAACCTCTTCAAGTCTATTGCAGATTTTAATGGTGGAAAAATCTATTTTTGGAGACAATTCAATTGATATTGTTATTGGTATTAAAACTATTTCTTTGAACGGATCTTATGATATCACTAATGTTTATCTCATGAAAGGATTAAAGTGCAGTGTGTTAATCATCAGTCAATTATATGATTCTGACTTAGAAGTAAGGTTCAAGAAGAACTGTTGCTTAGTTAGATAATTCTGGAAAGGAAATTCTTTCATGAAGCAGGGACAAAAACGTTTAGATCCTTGATTCAGTCAAAGGATCAACTGATCATATTTGTCTATCCTCCATCTATGAGGACCCATGGACCTTGCACAAAAAACTAGGTCATACCAGTGTGTGGCTTATCGAGAAACTGGTCAGACTTGGTCTAGTTATTGGCTTATCAAAATTAGATTATACCAAAGATCACATCCATTATGCCTGTCATATGGGTAAACAAACTAGAAACGCTTTTTCATCTGATGATATTTTGTCTACTACCAAACCTTTGCAGCTACTTCATATAAACCTCTTTGATCCTACAAGAACAACCGGAGCAGGAGAAAGTATGCTTTGTAATTGTTGATGATTACTCTCATTTTACTTGGGTCATGTTCTTGATTAATAAGGATGATACTTTAAAGAATTTGGAGTTCTTTTATAAGAAAGCTCAAAGGAAGAAAGATTACTACATTTCCTCAATAAGGAGTAAAAGATTACTACATTTCCTCAATAAGGAGTAATCATGGAGGAGAATGTGAAGCAAAGTATTTGAAAACTTTTTCAACAAAGAAAGATACTCTCATAATTTATTCTCTCCACGATCACCTCAACAAAATAGAGTAGTTGAGAGAAAAAATAGAACTCTTCAAGATATGGCTAGAACTCTGATCTGTGAACATTCTCTTTCACATCACTTTTGGGCAGAAGTTGTAAGTACTGTTTGCCATATTCTTAATAGGTGTTTGATAAGGCCAAATCTGAAAATGACTCCATATGAACTGTGGAATGCAAAGAAACCAAATATTGTTTACTTCTACCCT
Organism: Solanum rostratum; assembly: GCA_029948455.1. Taxonomy (NCBI): domain Eukaryota; kingdom Viridiplantae; phylum Streptophyta; class Magnoliopsida; order Solanales; family Solanaceae; genus Solanum; species Solanum rostratum. The sequence continues at coordinate 66,066,566 of CM057046.1, forward strand.
TTTGGTTGCAAATGCTTTGTGCATGATAATGGTAAGGAAAATCTTCATAAATTTGATTCCCGTAGGGATGAAGATATATTTCTTGGCTACTCTAATACTAGAAGATCTACTTCTATCATTGAAGAATCCATACATGTTACTTTTGATGATTCTAACCATATTTCGGGGAAAAAGTGCAGCTCAAATGATGAAAAATTTCTCATCTCTCAAAGTGATGTTATGTCCTCAAAAGAAGTTCTTAATAAGGAGCAGTCAACTACTCCAGAAGAAAATCAGTTTATCATTGAATCTGTACCAATAAAGTGAACCTGATTACCCAAAGAAATTCATTATCAAAAATTCAAATGATGGTGTGAGAACGAGTGCCTCAAGCAAAAAAAGTGCCAATGTTATGCTCATATCTCAATTGAAACCCAAGAAAATTGATAAGGTCTTGAAGGACTGCCAGTGGATAAAATCCATAATGGAAGAACTTGATCAATTTGAAAAAAATCACAAGGTGACCCTAGTTCCTAAATCATAAAATGTTTCTATCTTTGGAACTAAATGGCTTTTAAGAAATAAACTAAATGAGGTCGGACAAGTGTAAAAAAATAAAGCCAGACTTGTGGCTCAAGGGTATTCACAAAAAGGAGTTGACTATGATAAAACTTTTGCCCCCTGTTGGCAAGGTTAAAATCTAGTCATCTTATTTTAGCTTATGCTGCTTTTAATGATTTTAAGCTATTTCAAATGGATGTTAAAAGCGCCTTTTTAAATAGTTTTATTGAGGAAGAATTTTTTTATTAAACAACCCTCGCACTTTGAATATCCAAAATTTTCATGTCATATTTTCAAAATCTTGATGCAATCTCAAGCAGGACCCACAGGCTTCGTTTGAACGATTGAATAAACTTTTATTAATTCATATATTTTCCATAGGAAATATTGAATACACTCTCTTTTTTTAAATAATCTTTCTCCAACAATTTTATTATTCAAATATATGTTGGTGATATTATCTATGAAAGTACTGACGTTGTTTTGTGCAAGACCTTTGCTAACCTAATGCAAAGTAAAATTGAAATGAGCATGATCGGTGAGCTAACCTTCTTTTTGGGACTCCATAATTTTCAAACTAAAAGAGGCATTATTATTTTCCAACGTATGCTAAAGACTTAGTACAAAAATGTAAGGACCCGAAATTTTGTACGACCTCAATAAAGCATGAAAATTGGTTTCGGAAAAGTTTTGGAACAAGGTGACACTTCATGGAGCCACCACGGTCCATGTGTGGTTGCACAGCCCGTGTGGAGCATCCACGCAGTGGCCCTTGGCCCATGGAGGATGTTTGGCCCTTAAACGTGGTATTTTAAACTAACGCACACCATACTTGGACCCCTCACGGTCCACGTGACACTTCACGTACCGTGTGGTGGGCCGTGTGATCGCCTTGGCTTGAAATCCTATAGCTTTGAGACCAAGTAGGGTTACACGACCCATGTGGGGTGGCACAACCCGTGAGGTCATCCATAAGGCTTTCGAAGTGAAATATTTCTAAGTATAGAATCACCGTGTCGTAACATGGTCGTAGGATTTTCTAAAGAGAGGGGTACGGACAGCGTCACGGCCCGTGTGACACAACACGGTCCGTGCGACCTCCCGTGAAGGTGACTTCGTTGGAAAGTTCTAAGTATGGGATCTTCATGCTCAAGCTAAGTTCACTTTCAAGCCTTCAATTCAAGCTTATCTATGTTTTTTAAGATCATCATGGGTCTCCTACATCAATTCAAGTTCAAAGGAATTCCCTTGGCTAAGTTCTTCTCAAGTACCGATAGGAGGGTCAACTTTGAGTGGGCATATCTCTGAGCACAAAATGAACTGGGTGGCCCACGACATATCAAATTGAATCTCTTTGAATTATCTTTCCAACACATCTAGTCTCACCTCATTCCGAGTTCGGAGCAAGATGTTATGCCCATTTTCGTAAAACCTATCTAGGCTAGACGGAAGGCCTTCACGGACCGTGATGAGCTTCACGGGCCGCGAAGCCTACTGTGTGAAATGCGGGGTTAAATTTAAAGGGACGTTTTATTGAGTTTTTTTTATATCTTGACCCATCCCCAAGGCTTTTAAGACCCTTTTAACCCCCTTTATATCCCTAACTTCTCCTACAACAATTCTAAAACCCTTATTCAAGACTAACACCTAGGTTCTAGAATTTGGCTCCCAAAATTATCTCCAAGTCTCCTCCTTCAAGGTTTCAAGCTAGAATTCCAATTGGGGTCAGTTCAAGTACGATTTCTATTCTTCAAGTCAGGTATGTGGGATTGATTCTTGGTCCCTTTCAACCTAGAAGACCCAAAATTCTTTCAATTGTTTTCATGAAGTTTTAGTCACCTTAAATGTGAATTTTTACTATTTGATCTTGTTAACTTTGATCAATGCATGGGTTGTACATTATTCTGGAATTTAAGTTATGTTAAGCGCTATTATGATAAATCACATTGAGTTATGCAATTATGAACATGCATGTCCCCTTAAAGATGGTTTTATGCATGGGTTATCTATACTACGATTTTCATATGGACTTTGTTGTGGATTTTCTAGATTTCTTGCTATATTGCTTATTTTAGATGTACTCTACTTTACCCATACCACTATCATTCATTACATGTACATTCATGAACATGGATTTTATAGGAATTATGAAGTGGGTTAAGCCCAATTATGTTTTGTGATATGATTTTGATAAGATATGGGTTATGACAAAAATGTGATCACATATATATGTCTTATGCTTTTGCTCTTTGAGCATCTTGGGTGCTTGCACCATCTTGTACATGTAGATGAGTTATTCCTTGCATGAGAATTTTGATTATGATCTTGTGATTTGGCATTTGAGCCTAAACGTGCATTAAACGTTTTAGAATAGGTACTTGACTCTCTTGAAAGCACGCATATACATACATATACATATACATATACATACATATATATATATATATATATATATATATATATATATATATATATATATATATATATATATATATATATATAAAGTATTCTAGTGGGATGTGGTTGACTTAGCACCGATGGATTGGAGGCCCTCTCCCTTTCCTTGAACTATTTGCCAACATAGGGACAGATGATATTCATCTATCTTGCTTATGCTATGAAATGTTTGGCATGATTCTTGTAAATCCTTCCGAAATGGTGATTTCCATAAGGAAGATGACCATCCTCCAAAATGGTGTGTTCTGTAATATGTGATGTAGGTTACCTATGGCAAGTAATCTTCTCCCTACTAATGGGAGGTCCCAATCCTTCCGAAATGGTGATTCAAATAAGAAAGATTTGGTTTGTCGGCTATAGTCCATCCCCGCTATATAGGAGCATTATCGCATTGCACGCATCATGAATTTCATGGAACCTTGTATACTACTCATCCTTGGATATATATGATTCTTTCTATATTATGTGCTCTTGTAATCTAACATTGAAAAGCAGGTTGGTAAGTCATATGCATTGCACGCATACTTAGTACATTCAAACGTACTAACGTATACTTTATGCATACATGATTTTACCATGTAGGGACCGTGTGTTATGATCATCCACCACTTGATGGGTAGCTCGAATTCGGAGAGTTGATATTGTGGTGAGTCCTATCCTCCAAGGACAACCCACCTTTCTTCCATCTATGTTGTTTTCTATTTATCGTCTTAATTGAGAGTGAGCCTGGGACATGCCTTAGCCCCCGTCCCATCTTATGACTAGAGGCATTATTGGACATCTTGTAGACTCTCATCAATTTGATAAGTCATGTGTTGTATGTGAAGCTTATGACTTAGTTATTTATTGGATATGGCTATCATGGATTGATTATAGGGATTATGATATGTATGTGTTTGAGGTGGAGATGTGAAAGATCCTAAGCCCCGTATTGCCCCCATAGAGTGAGTCTTACTTACCCGCCCCTTAGTTCTTATGTGTTATGTGCTATATGACTCCATGCAAATTCCTTTCCCTTCGATATCCCCATAGTGCGAGTTCTACTTTCCCATCCCTTAGAAATATATGTTTACTATATGAATATGCTTTCGAACCGATGATGTGGATTTGGATACTTTGAGGCTTGTTTGGGGACTCTGAGATTCCCATTCGCCATCTCACATCTAGGCCCTAGGTCCAGGTCGTGACAAAAAGGACAAAATGGAGAAAGAAAAACCTATAAGTACTCCCATGAGTCCTTCCTGCAATGTAGATCTTGAAACAAATAGTACGAATGTTGATCAGTTCAAATATCAAGGTAAGAAGATGGATCATGTTTAGCATTTGAAGTGTGCAAGATTTCAATTTTCTCTGAAAGAATTACATTAAACCATCAGAAAAAGAATTATTTGTTATTTAGTGGGAACAATTTTTTTTGATCTACGGTGTGAAAATCCTCTATTTTTAACCTTCATAAATTCTCAAATGCAAACTATGCAGGTGACAAAGTTGATAGAAAAAGTACTAGTGAATCTTGCCAATTTCTTGGAGAATCTTTAATCTCCTCAAATAGAAAGAAATAAATTGTGTATCTATATGTACTACAGATGCTAAAGACGTAACACATTGATTTGTGTTGTGCTCAAATTATGTGGATGATTCATCAATTGGATGATTATGACATAACGGTTAAACCTTCTCAATTTATTGTCATAATTCTAATGCTATCTGTTTAATAAATTCTATGAATCATTCTAGAGCTAAACATATTGATATTACGCATCATTTTATTGGCCCTCTGAGTATTATGTCTCTTTTGAAGAAGCCAAAAGATTATGTATTAGATCCCTCTAGTCCCTGCCTCTCTAGTTTGAGCTAAAAACAATTATCCTTTGAAGCTAGAGTTTTTGTTCACATTGTGGCAACTGTTGAGATGTGGAGCCTGATTAATATGTAGATGTATTGTTTATATATTAACGATGTCGCCGTTTATATATTAACGAATTTTAGGCTGTACTATTTTTATTTTTCTCTGTGTATTTTGTAACAGTGTTATTTTATTAATGTAAATACTGCATCACCGTGGAGGTTACCTTCACTAGGTGTTACCACAAAATTATTTTCTCTCTCTTAGGGTTACTAAAACTGTCTTGATTCTTGAATTGTTCTTCGAAATCACAAAGTGTTGTGGCAATCGATCCTAACAGCAACCCCCCTCCTTCCTCATGTTGGGCCTTTGTCTACTCTGTTTGTTCGTGGTATCTTTTTTTACCTACTGTCTCCGGTGTAAGAGGAGATTCAAGTTTTCCTCCTATATTCTTGTTTTATGGTTGACTATATTATTAATCTTCTTAGCCTTCCTTCTAGTATGATTATCTCTCATATCTCGAAGGTTAATCATGTCTGCCTTGATGATATTCCTCCCCTTTTGGTTAGGCAAAGCTAGAATTCCAAAACTTTTGGAAGCATGGGATATGTTCACACCAATGGAACTTGTATCCTCAAAATTAAAGTGCAAGGAGGTCCTGTTCAAGATTCTCCAAATGATCCCCCTCCTTCTAATCGTATGCCCTTAGCCTCTTGGACTCCAAAATCGTAGAAGATCTTATGTCTTAACTTTCTAGCATGGATGCTAAGTTTGAAGCCCTTCAAGACCGGCTCATCTCTACTCACTATAAGTTTGACTCCATCAATAAGTCTTTGGAAAAGGTCCGAGCAATCTCAAAGGAAACCAGTAGTCATGTTGCTTAAATTTTGTTCGAATCTCGATCAAGTTATCAAGGAATCCATCAAAGTCGCACATAACATGCAAACTAGTTCTGATGTTATGACTGCCTCTTTGACAAATCTGTTTGAGAACTTGAAAACTACTACTATTAACACCTTTACTTACTTTCTTCGGCTTCACTTAAGACAATGTTTTTATTTTGCTGGTTTGTTTATTAGGGCTTAAGTCCCCTATTTTGGATATTTTTATTACTACTATTAGTCATGTTTTGATCTAGTTCTATGTTCCCTACTCTTGTATTTTTGTATGTTTTCTATATGCTTGTATCTACTGTAATATGCTTGTTATTTCCTTTTTGTTGATGCCAAAGGGGGAGAATATAGTTATTTACTCAAGGGAAGTCAAGACCACTAACTGAAAAACTTCCTCAAGAATCTCTCAAAAGTTTAAAGGGAAGTCAACTACTGCTAAATTATTGTCATCATCAAAAAAGGGGAGATTGTTAGTATTCTATTTTTGAATAATGATTTCTTGCAGGACAGGCATAAAAAAAACACAAATAAATCCTCTCATTAAAGAGAAGAAAATCAATTAGGATTGACAGATTGGAAGAAATCAAATCTAAGATGGAGAATTACAAGGAGTTAAGGATCAAGAATGAAAAGACACCAAAACAAGGATTATGCATAAGTCAAGGAGAAAGATCTTCCACATTATTATACCTCCCTTCAAGTCTTTAACCTTATTCTTGGAAATAGGATTTAGCATTGCCTAAGTCGAAAAATCAAAATCATTGCGCTATTATCTCTTCTAGTTAAAGGATATCAAGAAGAAATATGAAGATATACAACTTGACATACTCAACGCTACTCTTCGCTACTTTCATCTTTACAAAATATAATAATTCTAGTAGATTTACTGTGTCACAAAAAGGAGAGAAGTGAAAAATATATATTTGAAGTGAGGCAATTTATCAAAAAGAAAGAGATAAAAAGATTTGAGTGTAGATCTAAGTTCTATGCAACCCATTATATTACATTTCATAAATGGTTTAAGAGATCTCTCTTGGAATCTAGGTAGACTGGATTAGGATTCAATTTAGATATGAACTAGTACAAAATATCAAGTGTTGAATTTTCTGTTATGCACTTTATTTACTGTCTTAAACTAGGTATCACTTGACTACTAGGTAAACAAGTTGACTAAAATTAAAGGTAAATTTTAAAAAAGGAAGATTTAATTCACCCCTCTCCCCTTGCATTTTTTACTCTCCTGCAGATGGAACTGCTTTATCATTGTACTCGGGTAGGATTATAGAGTGTTCCTAGATCCCTCATGAGGATGCGTAAATCTTTATGCAGATCCAAATAGACAAATCATACCCAAATTATATAAGTTTCTACGAGGAGGTTTGTCATATAGCTATATATCGTTCTTCATTTACAACTTTTCCAACTATTATAGACTCAAGAAACATCTTATGGACAGGCAAAGCACAACAAAGGCTCTATGGACTTCCTTGTAATTCATCCTACGTTCCATGTCCCTACTCGTAACCTAAGTAAGCCCATGCACCTCTTAATTACCACTACTACCCCTTGCCTCCAACCCCAACTGATGACATGATCCTAATTCACCATCTGATCTCAACGCTACTAAACTAAATACTAATAACTCGCTAAACTGTAAAAAAATAAAAAAGATACAATCTCTCGAAATCAACAATCCAACGATACAGAACAGTAAAATATAAAATATACTTTACTATAATCACACAACGGGATACGAAAATCAAGACGAATAAACAGGATACAAATGAATAAACGGGATAGTAAATTATGGAAATATATGGTAAAGGCAACCCAATATAATATGTAAGCTATGCTCACAAAATATAATAATAAATGGCAATATATAAGACTACACAATATATCAGTCAGCACTTTGGCATATATTATAATTTTAATTTGGTTAACTTTTCCCAAATGGATGGTTATTTTATGATTTGTGCATCCAAATACTTATGCGGGTGACCTTTTCATGATCGATTAATGCAAATTGAAGAAGAGGTGATCCGTCCCCGAAACTTTAAATGTTAACTTTTATCGACACATGTAAATCAGTACTACCAAAATGGTCTGGAACCATTTGAAGTATGTATGATCACAATAAAGGCTTTCTACTTTACGTAAGTTTACGATCCTTTACGGTTTGATGATTGTTTTGTGGATGTCAGGTTAGAAGGAAGGATTTGTATTTGCTATCTGCAGCTTCTAAGCTCATAAAAGTTATAATGTCAAGTCTTCCACATTCAGCTGATGGTCTTATCTTTCTGGTTCTATTGGATCTACTTGTGTCTGCTTTAATATTTAAAATTCAAGTTTTTCATATCACTGCTTTATCAAGTATGTCTTATCAAGATCATATATATACAACTTACATAAATTTTGGCACAACCTTATCAGAAGTGGCCATAGTTTTCCAGCTTTCTTTGTATCTCATTTAGATATCAGTACATTTAGAATTGTGCTAGTGAGCTCTCCTCTTCCATTTATCCAAGAATGAGAGTGTGAGAGACATGGGGACAGTAGGCTGTAATTTGATAGATCAAGCTCGTCATTTGGCCTGGAAAGATCTGTTCAGCTGCAGCATTCTGTTACTTTATCTAATATAATTCAATTTAATGAACTGAATGGAGTTGGTAATAATATTATTACTAACTCCATTTTTTTGTCATAAAAATTTGGAGTTAGTAATAATATTGTAGATCAAGAACTTCCATTGACAGAGATTTACCTCATTAGAACTGCTCTCTGTGTGTGACGTTAATTCAGACATGGTGCTACTTAAAACAACTTTTCAAGGACAGAAACTGGAATGTTGAACTTGACTTTTATGAAAAGAAGCTGATCTTGATTGCATGAAAATTCCAAGATAGCAAAGAAAAGAAAAGAAAGAGAACCGGTTGTGGTTTTGAGTGGAATAACGAATGGAGAAATAGAAACAGAATAAAGATCTTATGAAGGAATAGGAACCTGATAGGCTATGGAGTTAAACAAAAAGGGACAGGAATAGTAAGAGAAATAGGATGGAATGATTTCTTCTGCCAATGCACTAATTTTATCTTCCAAAATTAAGTGTAATTACCTGCACACTTCTTACTGTAATTACCTTCACTTACATGATTGTTGCCTTCTCTCGAGGGGTCTGTGCGTGTTTTTTGTTTTAATTTAATGTTGTTGGGACCAGCAACTCACTTTGTTATGTTAGGCACATTCTGAAACTAATATATGCTTTAGACCTCAAGTTGCTTGCAACTTTACTTATTTGGATTCTGGCTCCTGATAGTTTACAATACAGGCCTGGAATGCAACTTATGTGCCTCGGGAACACGATGGACGTTTGAAATGGAAATTTCCCAGGACAAATACTGTTGATTTTCTAGTTGATGTTATATTTTCTGTCATCTTTAGATCTCAAACTGTTTGTATATTGTGAGTGTATATGATTGAGCTTTTGTGTATCTGCACATCAATAGTCGGAGATAACATCACATAATAGCTGTGATAACTGTAGTACCAGGGTAATTTGATTAACTAGGTTGCATTGGCAGGTAGGAGTTGACACTAGTAATTTTCTTTATCTGCAAGATCATGGAAACAAGAAACTAATTGAAGGTTGTAGAGTGATGTTTAAAGGTTTGATTATATGCTCTTTTTCTCCTTCCTCCGAACTCAATCTCGTAGGAGTTTCCAGTGGTAAAAAGATCTCTCCTATTGTCTTTTATATGCAAGGACCATCTATTCCAGCTGGCTGTAAGAATATGAAGATCTATCCCTTGAATTCTATATTAGGAAACGTTAGCAGATTTTGTTGCTTAGATCATATGGCTACCGCCTCAAGTTCTCTTCAAACCAAGTTTGGTTTGATTTTCACTTTATCCTACAGATGGAACTGGTTTATCGTTGTACTCAGGTAGGATAATAGAGTGTTCCTGGAACTGTCATGAAGATGCTTGGATCTTCGTGCAGATCCAAACAGATAAATCACACCCAGATTATACTAGTGTCTACGAGGAGGTTTGTCAAATAGCAACATCATCCTTTATTTACAGCTTTTCCAACAATTGTCGACTCAAGAAACATCTCATGGATAGGTAAAGCACAACCAGAGAGGGCAATCTTACAAAGGATATTTTCTTAGATAAGATAGATAAAGTTGCAGGTCTTCCTATCTATCTATCTTATCTAAGAAAATATCCTTTGTAAGATTGCGCTCTCTGGTTGTGCTTTACCTATCCATGAGATGTTTCTTGAGTCGACAATTGTTGGAAAAGCTGTAAATAAAGGATGATGTTGCTATTTGACAAACCTCCTCGTAGACACTAGTATAATCTGGGTGTGATTTATCTGTTTGGATCTGCACGAAGATCCAAGCATCTTCATGACAGTTCCAGGAACACTCTATTATCCTACCTGAGTACAACGATAAACCAGTTCCATCTGTAGGATAAAGTGAAAATCAAACCAAACTTGGTTTGAAGAGAACTTGAGGCGGTAGCCATATGATCTAAGCAACAAAATCTGCTAACGTTTCCTAATATAGAATTCAAGGGATAGATCTTCATATTCTTACAGCCAGCTGGAATAGATGGTCCTTGCATATAAAAGACAATAGGAGAGATCTTTTTACCACTGGAAACTCCTACGAGATTGAGTTCGGAGGAAGGAGAAAAAGAGCATATAATCAAACCTTTAAACATCACTCTACAACCTTCAATTAGTTTCTTGTTTCCATGTTCTTGCAGATAAAGAAAATTACTAGTGTCAACTCCTACCTGCCAATGCAACCTAGTTAATCAAATTACCCTGGTACTACAGTTATCACAGCTATTATGTGATGTTATCTCCGACTATTGATGTGCAGATACACAAAAGCTCAATCATATACACTCACAATATACAAACAGTTTGAGATCTAATGATGACAGAAAATATAACATCAACTAGAAAATCAACAGTATTGGTCCTGGGAAATTTCCATTTCAAACGTCCATCGTGTTCCCGAGGCACATAAGTTGCATTCCAGGCCTGTATTGTAAACTATCAGGAGCCAGAATCCAAATAAGTAAAGTTGCAAGCAAATTGAGGTCTAAAGCATATATTAGTTTCAGAATGTGCCTAACATAACAAAGTGAGTTGCTGGTCCCAACAACATTAAATTAAAACAAAAAACACGCATAGACCCCTCGAGAGAAGGCAACAATCATGTAAGTGAAGGTAATTACAGTAAGAAGTGTGCAGGTAATTACACTTAATTTTGGAAGATAAAATTAGTGCATTGGCACAAGAAATCATTCCATCCTATTTCTCTTACTATTCCTGTCCCTTTTTATTTAACTCCATAGCCTATCAGGTTCCTGTTCCTTCATAAGATCTTTATTCTCTTTCTATTTCTCCATTTGTTATTCCACTCAAAACCACAACCGGTTCTCTTTTTTTTCTTTTCTTTGCTATCTTGGAATTTTCATGCAATCGAGATCAGCTTCTTTGCATAAAAGTCAAGTTCAACATTCCAGTTTCTTTCCTTGAAAAGTTGTTTTAAGTAGCACCATTTCTGAATTAACGTTACACACAGAGAGCAGTTCTAATGAGGTAAATCTCTGTCAATGGAAGTTCTTGATCTACAATATTATTACTATCTCCAAATTTTTATGACAAAAAAATGGAGTTAGTAATAATATTATTACCAACTCCATTCAGTTCATGAAATTGAATTATATTAGATAAAGTAACAGAATGCTGCAGCTGAACAGATCTTTCCAGGCCAAATGACGAGCTTGATCTATCAAATTACAGCCTACTGTCCCCGTGTCTCTCACACTCTCATTCTTGGATAAATGGAAGAGGAGAGCTCACTAGCACAATTCTAAATGTACTGATATCTAAATGAGATACAACGAAAGCTGGAAAACTATGGCCACTTCTGATAAGGTTGTGCCAAAATTTATGCAAGTTGTATATATATGATCTTGATAACACATACTTGATAAAGCAGTGATATGACAAACTTGAATTTTAAATATTAAAGCAGACACAAGTAGATCCAATAGAACCAGAAAGATAAGACCATCAGCTGAATGTGGAAGACTTGACATTATAACTTTTATGAGCTTAGAAGCTGCAGACAGCAAATACAAATCCTTCCTTCTAACCTGACATCCACAAAACAATCATCAAACCGTAAAGGATCGTAAACTTACGTAAAGTAGAAAGCCTTTATTGTGATCATACATACTTCAAATGGTTCCAGACCATTTTGGTAGTACTGATTTACATGTGTCGATAAAAGTTAACATTTAAAGTTTCGGGGACAGATCACCTCTTCTTCAATTTGCATTAATGGATCATGGAAAGGTCGCTGCATAAGTATTTGGATGCACAAATCATAAAATAACCATCTTTTCGGGAAAACTTAACCAAATTAAAATTATAATATATGCCAAAGTGTTGACTGTTATATTGTGTAGTCTTACATATTACCATTTATTATTATATTTTGTGAGCTTAGCTTACATATTATATTGTGTTGCTTTTACCATATATTTCTATAATTTACAATCCCGTTTATTCATTTGCGTCCTGTTTATTCGTTTTGATTTTCGTATCCCATTGTGTGATTATTGTAAAGTATATTTTATATTTTACTGTTCTGTATCGTTGGGTTATTGATTTCGAGAGATTGTATCTTCTTGATTTTTTACAGTTTAGTGAGGTATTAGTTCTTAGTTTAGTAGCGTTGAGATCAGATGGTGAATTAGGGTAATGTCATCGGTTGGGGTTGGGGGCAAGGGGTAGTAGTGGTAAGAGGTGCATGGGCTTACTTAGGTTAAGAGTAAGGACATGGAACATAGGATCAATTACAAGCAAGTCCATAGAGCTAGTAAAGAGTCTTAAGAGGAGACAAATGAATACAGTGTGTGTTCAAGAGACCAGATGGGTAAGTACCAAAGCTCGTGATTTAGACGAGTTTAAATTGTGATACTCGGGTTGTTCTAGGCATAAAAATGGAGTATGTATCTTAGTAGATAAGAATCTTAGGGAGTATGTGGTTGAGGTCAGGAGGATTAATGATGGGATGATGTTTATTAAACTTGTAGTTGGTAGTCATGTAATAAATGTAGTTAGTACAATGTGGGCCTCAAATGGGCTGGTCCTGGTTGGGCATTTTTTGCTTTATTTTTGAAAATTACCATTTTACCCTTTCGTAAGATGCTTTGGGCCTACTTTGGACTATTTGAAAGGTTGGAATTGGAATCCTGAGTTTTTAAAGTTGAAAATATGAGTTTTGATTTTTTTGAAAGTTTAAGTTGTTGAAAAAGTGAGTTTTTTATCATTCTGAATTCCGGAGGTCGAATTTGGGATTCGTCAATTCCATTAGCTTCGGACTGTCAAAACTGAAGTAAATGAAGTTACAGAACTGGATTTGGAGTTAAAATGAGGTTTTTAGGCCCAAAGTTTTGATTTTAGTTGTTTTTAAAATTAAAGTTTGACTTTGGTCAATATTTGGAATTCAGAAGCTTGGATCTTCCAACACTTTCAATAGTTTTGGATGGTGAAACTAACGCTAAAAATGGTCTCATCATAATTTTTGGATTTTTCGAGGGTAGTTTGATATTTTGAGTTTCAAACTAGTTTTATTGCCTCTCCTTGGAAAATGTGTCTTGGAGACTCAGAATTGAATTTCGATGATTTCGTTGAGTCTGGATCGTCGGTTCTAGTATGGGTACAATATAAAGTTTGTGAAATTCTGAGTCCAGATGAGTTTTGGGGGTCCATTTTGAGTTTTGGCACTGGCTCATGTGAGGGGGGTATTCGGTGTAACCTAAATTGTACTCCGTCTTCGTGGAAGGACCTCCGCCTTCGCGGAAGAAGGAGGCATGGGCAATTTTGTGCTCCCTGATCGCGGAAAAGGTTCTTTTTTTCCCAGAGTACATTTTTATTGTATCATTTTTAAAGACGTAAAAAACCCCATTTCCACTACATTTTCAATATTTCAAGCTTCGAGGGATGATTTTTTACGATGGTTTTCAGAGAAATCTTTTGGGTAAGTATTTCTAACAGCATTTTGATTAATTTCTTGGGTTTTTAATTTCGTGATTTTGAATGTCCGAAATTGGGGATTTTCGATCTATGATTTGGAACTTTAAATGGGGATTTATCCATCAATTTGAACTCAATTTTAGATCTCCATTTTCATGTATAATCTAATTTTGAAGTCGATTTCCAGATCTGAAAATTTTAAATTTTAGCCCAATTTTGACCATTTTGCCTTAAGCCTAAACCATGCCAATATGGGTATCCAAATGCACCTCTTGATGCATAGTTTCTGATTTTGATAGTTGTTGAGCGATCCGAGGGTCAATTGGAGGCTTGACTTGATTGCAAGCTTGTTCGAGTGTAGTTTTGGCATAATGGTAGGTTCAGAGCTAACATTTTTTGGACTGAATTTGAGTTATTGAGTGTGCTTATGTGATAATTGTAAGATGTAGATTGAATTATGAGTCGATAACCTGATATGATTAGAATTGATGGAAATATGATGTTGGTTATGTCTAGTATTGAGTAAATGACAATCCTATTAATAACCTGAGATAAAATCATGAGAATCGAGATAACCTTGGATATCCTTATGATATTGTGAGACTTGAGATGTTTTGGATAGTATTGCAATAATTTGAGACTGGTGAGACTATTTGGGGATTTAAGGGATAAATTGAGGATATTTTTTTTTATGTATGAGAGGCTTACGATACTATCTTGGTGACTTGTGGAGTTCGACTACATTGACAGTTGGGTATTATAGATGATAGGGTGATGATGAGAGCCTCGTTGATGATATTGATGTATTAGTTGATATACTTGACCTAGAATTTATGATATTATGATCTTGTTATCCAATTGTCGTTATATATCTTGCTATCATATCTTGTACTCTATTGTTGCATTGTATGCACATATCCTATATTGACTAGTTGCATTGGTGTGCACATATCTTATACTCCATTATTGCATTGATAGACAGATATATTATACTCCATTGTTGCATTGTTATGCACATATCCTATATTGACTAGTTGCATTGGTATGGACATATCCTATACTCCATTGTTGCATTAGTATGCATGTAGTTTCCCACTTATGTTGTGGCATTGACATGCACATTTCATAATTACACTGTGGCATTGGCATGCACATATTTTACACTATATCTACTCTACTTGAGGCCCACAACACCTTGAGACACTACCTCCTAAGGGCTGCGACGCTTCGAGTTATTATATCTTAAGGCCTGTGATGTCTTGAGATAATTTTGTACATGTCCTGATCATCCCTTTGGTTCTGTGTTGTAGCTCAGCTCAACAGATATACACCTCGGCCCTGTGACGGTCATGATTACGCATATATGGCTCGTGACGCCCCAGGGATCTATCTTGTAGCTTTGTCTAGGTAGATGTGTACATCGGCCCAGTGATGGTTGACATTTCATCTCATACATAGCCTGTGACGCCATTGCCTTCCATGCATTGTAATGCATTGTATAATTGGATGGGTTTAGAATCTATAATTGCCATTATTAATGAGTTCATTATATTGTGTACTTGCCATTTTGATTCTGGTGCTAAGATTCTTCGTTATTACATAGTTGTTCTATTTATCTTACCCAGTTGGTTGAACCTACGTGGTATATTGCGATGTACTCACCCCTATTTTGTTTCCTCCGTACAGATTGTGCATAGGGACCCGAACAAGCTAGTTGATTTATTCTACCTGAGTTTTTCTCCGGTCATCCAGATCTTTGCTGTGAGGCTTAAACTTGAGTGTTAGTGGATCTTTGAAACTTCTTTTATTTTCTTTCATTCCGAACTGTATATCTGACATACCAACTTTGTATTCCATTTTGAGACATTTGTGTTTACTCTTGTAACTATATTTAGATGCTCTTGAACTCATGACTCCAGGTTTGGGGATTATCTAAGCTATGTTATGATTATTTCAGGTTTACTTTATTTTTCTATAGTTGCGATCCAATTCTGAGTCCTCATACCTGGATGAGGAAGTCAAAATGCTCTGTTTGAAAGATTTGGATGAGGTTGTGAGAGGTATACCGGATACAAAACAAATCTTCACTGGAGGAGATTTTAATGGACATATCGGTGCAATTTCTAGCGGGTTTGATGATGTTCATAGAGGCTTTGGTTTTGGGGACAAGAACGGAGGGGGGAAGTCTCTCTTGGATTTTGCCAAAGCCTTTGAGTTGGTTCTTGCTAACTCTTATTTATCGACGAGGGAAAATCACTTCATTATTTTTCGTTGTACAGTAGCTATGACTCGAATTGATTACTTACTCCTATGAAAGGGCAATAGAAGCCTTTGAAAGAACTACAAGGTTATTCTGAGTAAAAAAATTCAGTCAACATAGGCTTCTAGTGATGGATTCAGAGATTAAAAGGGAAAAGAAAAAGTAGGTTATTTATGCCCAACCGAGGATTAGATGGGGAGGCTAGACTCCTGCCCTTTCTTGGGAGATGGGAGAAAAGTTGAGTAAATTAAGGGCTTGGAGTAGTAATGGAGATGTGAACACCATGTGGGACACTACTGTTGGTCACATTAGAAAATTAGCTACCGAGATACTAGGAGTTTCGAGAGGGACCTTTGGTGGACATCGAGGTGATTGGTGTTGGAATGGAGAAGTTCAAGGGAAGTGAAAGTTAAGAAGATTGCTTATACGAAGGGGCTAAAATATAGGGATGCGGATGAAAAGCGAGGACTTAAGGATATCTATAAGACAGTGAAGACAAAATCTAAGACGGCGGTGAGAAGTGTAAAGACATCAGCATTTCAGTGCTTGTATGTGGACCTAAGTGTCTAAGTATCATAGTTGTTTGCCTTTTGGGCATGATATCATTTATTTCTCTATGAGAAAGTAATATATATATATTTCTGAAGTTGATTATTAGATTTTCAGGGTTCAGGCAACATAATTGTTTATTTATGTCAAGCAGTATTAACTAATCTCTTGATTTCATCTTTTGGAACTTTGTTGCTTTGCTTCAAATTGTAGGGACAAATTGCATCTTCTAAGCCAGCAACTCTACCATGTCACCAAGATTACTGAGGTGCCATGACATATGATGTTAATAGACAGGGAGGGTTGTTATTTTATTGATCCACAGTTCTATTTTACGAAGGTCCAGTTGCGATTTCCCTGCAAAAATATCTATCAGGTGCTTTGTCTATAAAGGACCTCTTGTACTCTATCAAAAGGGAAACTGGTTCTACAACTTTATGATTTCGGTCTTTTTCTGTTGTAGAAGATTTACAAGTTTCCTCTGGGGTAGAGATGAACTTACTCATGACTGTACATTACTTGATGGAGAATTAATTACTTAGTAAGCCAGAGACACAAGTGAAGAGGACTATTTACCTCATCTATGATGTGGTAGCAATTAATGGATTAACACTATCACATCAAAGATGAGGTAAATAGTTCTCTTCACTTGTGTCTGGCTCACTAAGTAATCAATTCTCCAACAAGTAATGTGCTGTCATGAGTAATTTCATCTCTACCTTACAGGAAACTTGTAAATCTTCTACAGCAAGAAAAGACTGAAATCGTAAAGCTGCAAAACTAGTTTCCCTTGTGATGGAGTATAAGAGGTCCTTTAAAGACAAAGTATCTGATAGATATATTTGCAAGGAAATCGCAACTGGACCTTACTGAAATAGAACTGTGGATCAATAATATAACAACCCTCCCTGTCTAGTTACATCATGTGTCACGGAGATGTGAACACCATATTGGACACTACTGCTGGTTGAATTAGAAAAGTAGCTACCGAGGTACTAGGAGTTTTGAGAGGGACATTTGGTTGACATCAGGGTGATCAGTTTTGGGATGGAGAATTTCAAGGCAAAGTGAAAGCTAAGAAGATTGCTTATACGAAGTGGTTAGAGCGTAGGGATGAAGATGAAAAGCGAGGAATTAAGGATATCTATAGGACAATGAAGACAAAATTCAAGACACCGGTGACAAATGCTAGTATATCAGCATTTCAGTGCTTGTATGTGGAGCTAAGTGATAATGGTAGGGATAAGAGATTTTATAGGCCAAAAAAGAACTAGAGAGAGAGAGCAAAGCTCGCGGATTGGACCAAGTGAAATGCATCAAGGATGAGAAGGGTAAGGTATTGGTGGATGAGACTTCCATTAAGTTAAGATGGACTAGATCTCCGAGTCTTTGGGCCTTCTTTGGGCCCTGACTAATTTCGGTGGTGGACACGCCCTCAGCAAGACATTTCCCGAAAGTGCACCATGGTTAGTTCAGGTTTTACAGTCCGATGGCCCTTAGAAATTGTTTGAACCCAATGGGTTTCAAACTTGCGACCTTGAAAGGGAGCAAACCCCAGGGTCAAGTCAATTGCTACCAGGCCAACCCCTAAGGGTTACTTTGTGCAGTGTTATAAACATAATTATGAATTATTTTTCATTTTGGTTATTTGTTCTCATAATATATTTTAGGTTTTAAAGTGGAAAAGAGCGAGTGTCTAAGTGTCATAGTATTTTGCCTTTTGGGCATGGTATTATTTATTTCTCTTTGAGAAAGTAATGTACATTTATTTCTAAAGTAGATTATTAGATTCTAGGGTACTGGCAGCCTAATTTTTGACTTATGTCAAGCAGAATTAACTCATCTCTTGATTTCATCTTCTTGAACTTTGTCTCTTTGCTTCAATTTGCAGGGACAAATTGCATCTTCTAAGCCACCAACTCTACCATGTCACCTGGATTACTGAGGTGCCATGACGAATGATGTTAATAGAAAGGGAGGGTTATTATTTTATTGATCTGTACTTCTATTTCATAAAGGTCCAGTTGCGATTTCCCTGCAAAAATATCTATCAGGTGTTTTGTCTATAAAGGACTTTTTCTACTCTATCACAAGGAAAATTGGTTCTGCAACTTTACGACTTCAGTCTTTTTCTGTTGTAAAAGATTTAGAAGTTTCCTCTAGGGTAGAGATGAAATTACTCATGACTATATGTTACTTGATAGAGAATTGATTACTTAGTAAGTGAGAGACACAAGTGAAGAGGACTATTTACCTTATCTATGATGTAATAGCAATTAATGGATTAACACTATCACATCATAGATGAGGTAAATAGTCCACTTCACTTGTGTCTGGTTCACAAAATATTCAATTCTCCATCAAGTAACGTGCAGTCATGAGTAATTTTCTCCCTACCCTATAGGAAACTTGTAAATCTTCTACAACAGAAAATGACTGAAATCATAAAGCTGCAGAATCACTTTCCCTCGTGATGGAGTACAAGTGGTCCTTTATAGTTAAAGTACCTTATAGGTATATTTGCAAGGAAATTGCAACTGGACCTTCAAGAAATAGAACTGTGGATCAACAATATAACAACCCTTCCTGTCTATTAATATCATGGGTCACGAAGATGTGAACACAACGTGGGACACTATTGTTGGTTTCATTAGAAAAGTAGCTACCGAGATACTAGGAGTTTCAAGAGGGACCTTTGGTGGACGTCAAGGTGATTGGTATTGGAATGGAGAAGTTCAAGGAAAAGGGAAAGCTAAGAAGATTGCTTACACGAAGTGGTTAAAGTGTAGGGTTGAGGGTGAAATGCGAGGACATAAGGATATCTATAAGAATGTGAAGACAAAATCTAAGATAGCGGTGACAAGTGCTAAGACATCAGCGCTTCAGTGCTTGTATGTGGAGCTAAGTGATAATAGTGGGGATAAAAGATTTTATAGGCTCGCAAAAGATATAGAGAGAGCAAAGCTCGCAGCTCGGACCAAGTGAAGTACACTAAGGATGAGAAGGGTGAGGTGTTGGTGGATGAGACTTCCATTAAGTTATGATGGAAAACTTACTTTTTTTTATTTCCACTGGGTCTCCGAGTCTCTTTGAGCCCTGAAGAATTTTGGTAGTGATAGGCCCTCGGCAAGGAGCTTCCATCAAGTGCACCACGGTTAATTCAGGTTTTACCCAGTCCGATGGCCCTTAGAAATTGTTTGCACCCAGTGGGTTTCAAACTTTAGACTTTGAAAGGGAGCAAACCTCAAGCTCAAGTCATTTGCTACCAGGCGAACCCCTGAGGGTTACTTCGTGCAGTGTTATGAACGTAATTAAGAATTAATAATCATTTCTGTTCTTTGTTCTCATAATATATTTAAGATTTTTAAGTGGAAAACAACGAGTGTCTAAGTGCCATAGTTTTTTTTCCTTTTCGGCATGATATCATTTATTTCTCTTTGAGAAAGTAATGTACATTTATTTCTGAAGTAGATTATTAGATTTCAAGGGCATTGACAGCATAATTTTTTATTTATGTCAAGCTTTATTAACTCGTCTCTTGATTTCATCTTCTAGAACTTTGTTGCTTTTCTTCAATTTGCAGGGACAAATTGCATCTTCTAAGCCACCAACTCTACCATGTCACCTGATTTGCTGAGGTGCCAGGCCGCATGATGTTAATAGAAAGGGAGGGTTCTTATTTTATTGATCCACAGGTCTATTTCATGAAGGTGAAGTTGCGATTTCCCTGCAAAAATATCTATTAGGTGCTTTCTCTATAAAGGACCTCTTGTACTCTATCACAAGGGAAACAAGTTCTGCAAGTTTACGATTTCAGTCTTTTTCTGTTGTAGAGGATTTATAAGTTTCCTCTAGGGTAGAGATGAAATTAGTCATGACTCTACGTTACTTGATGGAGAATTAATTACTTAGTACGCCAGAGACACAAGTGAAGAGGACTATTTACCTCATCTATGACGTGATAGCAATTAATGGATTAACACTACCACATCATAGATGAGGTAAATAGTCCTCTTCACTTGTGTCTGGCTCAGAAGTAATAAACGTTCCATCAAGTAACGTATAGTCATGAGTAATTATAGTCATGAGTAATTTCATCTCTACCTTACCGGAAAATTGTAAATCTTCTACTTCAAAAAAAGACTGAAATCGTAAAGCTGTAGAACTAGTTTACCCCGTGATGGAGTACAAGAGGTCCTTTATAGACAAAGTACCTGATAGATATATTTGCAAGAAAATCGCAACTGGACCTTCATGAAATAGAACTGTGGATCAATAATATAACAACCCTCCCTATCTATAAAATCATGCGTCACGGCACCTCAGCAATCCAGGTGACATGGTAGAGTAGCTTGCTTAGAAGATGCAATTTGTCACTTCAATTTGAAGCAAAGAAACATAGTTCCAGAAGGTGATATCAAGAGATGAGTTAATACTATTTGACATAAATCCAAAATTATGTTTTCAGTATTCTGGAAATCTAATAATCTACTTCAGAAATAAATGTACATTATTTTCTTAAAGAGAAATTAATGCTATCATGCCCAAAAGGCAAAAAACTGTGACACTTAGACACTCTTGTTTGCTACTTAAAAATATTAAATATATTATGAGAAGCAAGAACCAAAAATGAAAAATAATTCTTAATTAGCTTCATAACAGTGCACAAAGTTACCCTCAAAGGTTGGCCTGGTGGCAATTATCTTGAGCCTTAGGGTTTTCTCTCTTTCAAGGTCTCAACTTTGAAACCCACTAGGTGCAAACAATTCCTGAGGTCCATCCAACAGGGTAAAACTTGAATTAACCATAGTGCACTTGCAGGAAACTCTTTGTCGAGGGCTTGTGCATCCCCGGGATTAGTCGGTGCTCAAAGAGACTTGGAAACTGGGTGCAAATCAATAAAAAATCCAGTGCACAGAGTGCCTCTCTACCCCCACAGGTTTTGCATACTTCTCATCCTCCCCAAATCCCACTTGTGGGATCGCACTAGGTTGATAGTTGTTATAACGGGGCTCAAAATATTCCTTTCACAATGCAACAAAAAAAATCTCTGACCTATGCTTCAACGTTATATAGAGCATGGAAGCATGCTATTAGATGTACAATGAGAAATCCAATTCAAGTTATCCAATCATTAACACAAGGTGAATGATTAAGGGACAAATAAATTTTCCCTTCAAGGAAGTAACAACAGTCCACACAAAATGAAACCATGATTGTTTTCAAAAAGCATCAGCTTAACAATAATTTATTACGAATATTAGGTTTCCACTTAATCCAACAAATTTGCTTAGAAAACCTATTAGCATCCCTTCTTCATCAACATATACGAGTACTCCATCTCCACCACCAATGTTCCGGCTCCACCTCTTTTGAGTTATCATCGTCACAAGCTTTCCACATCAGTTCCAGATGACCCACGCACTAAATCAGTTCCTGCGCCTGTAGTAGACTTCTCTTCTCCTATTTTTTTAATTACCCTTTGGAAAGATATTCGCTCCACTCTTAATCCTAATGCCAATTATACTTGCCTGAGGTGTTATTGTCTAGCATCATTGTGTTTTCATCTCATCTTTGTCTTCTATTAGTATCTCCAGTGGTGGAACAAGGATATTCGATAAGGGCGTTGAAAATCTGTAGAAGAGTAGAAGTAGACACACGAACTAGCTAGAGAGGTTCTACATCTACTATACATACAATATAAGTTATTTTAACCATGTGTAAATAAATAATTTTTCGTCGAAGAGGTTCCAATGAACCAGCTGAGCACAAGGTGGCTCCGCCCTTGAGTATCCCTAAGTCTACAGGTATAACCGTCTCTCCTCTGAAACAAGGACAAAGACTATGACTGAGGAGGTATTTGCTTTACACTCTAGTAATACTTGGGAACCTACTCCTTGACTTTCATGTAACTCTACTATAAAGTTGGTCACATAGTAACATTGGTCGACTTAAGGCACCACTACTGGCCAAAGATTTTACTCAATATTCTTAGGCTTTGATTACTTCGACACATTCGCTCTTTGGCTTAAATTTCATCATTCTGTTTTCACATCCATAGCTGTTTGTCATTTGCCTCTTTATCAGTTGGACATTAAGAATGTTTTATCCACAGCAGTAGATGAAGTGTATGAACCAACCACCTAGTTTGTTGCTCAAGGGAGTCTGGTGGTCTAACAGGACAATTCTGATGGTCCCTATATGGGTTTATACAATCTTCTTGAGCATGGTTAGGTATGTTTAGCATAATCGTTTAGTATCCTATCGACACGTTGCTCCAAATTGGTACAGTTATTTGGTAATTTATGCTTATCATATGATTATCTTGGACGATGATAAGGATGATACAACTAAAAGCAACATCTTTCTAAGCATTCCAGAATAATAATCTAGGCAGATTGGACCATTTCCTATGTATTGGTGTTTCTCAATTCATATCAGGCAGTGTCATCTCATAGTATGGTCGAAACATTCTTGAGAAGACATGAATGATAGTTTGTAGACCCATCAACTCCCGTTGACACAAATTATAAGCTTTTCTGGGTAAGGGGCACCTCATAATGATACTGACAAGTATAAGTGGTTGGCTGCTAGGGTGAATTACTTTATAATCACTCGACCTGTTGTCTTTCCAATGAGTGTTGTAAATAAATTTATGGGATCCTTGTGTTCTAGTCATTAGGATGTTGTTCGTATTCCTCCATATATAAAATTATCAAATGGTAAAGGATACTTTCTGGGGATCGAGGCAATGAGCAGATTGCTCGATACGTAGATGCGATTGGGCAAGAACACCTTATGATTGACAACCCTCTTCTGGATATCGTATTCTTGTTGGAGGTAACTTAATATCTTGTAAAGCAAGATAACCTTCCCATTCTCAAAAACGAAGTATCTTGGAAAGAAAGAAACAAGACAAGGTTTGCTCAGTCAAGTGCAAAACCTAACTATCAATGAACGACTATGGCAACTTGCAAAGTGAGATATATCTGTCACTTTATTAGAGAAAAGAACTCTCAGTATACATTGTCACACAATTCTTGATCTAAAATTATAAGATTGCATATGTTTTCACTCAGTCCCTTACTTGTTTACAGATTATTTACATTTGTAACAAGCTTGGTAATCAATTCGAGTGGACCAACTTGAGGGGAAGTGTTGAGAATTTTAGGTATTATCAAATAGGAAAATATTGTTTAGTCGCAATTATGTTGTCTTGTTTTTTTCCTATCTAAGATAGGTGTTGTATTATTTAAACACCTATTATCTTGGAAGAACAATCAGGACATACATTCATCATTCCTTTCTTCCATGCTATATTTCTCACCGCCTTATACAAAATATTGAAAGCATAGAGTTTGGTTCCAGCCAAACTTTGCAGATACGGAGTGAAAAGCAAATAGTGATGCTAGCTTTAATGTCAACAACTTCTAGTGAAGTCTATTGGTGGAGTAGAATGATGAGAGGCATTGCCGAGTTTTTTTCTAAGCACCTGAATCACTAACAAGTTAAGGTTGAGCATCAAATGCCATGTGGAGCAGCTCAAAACTTTAAGATTCCATAACAGAAATAATAGATGATCAACATGGATTTTATCACAGGCTTACCGAGGTCCCGCAGACAACATTCTTTTTCAAAACACTGTAAGTCAAAATTTACACAAACTGGACAAATTCAGTCAACACTGAGCACCCCACCGTGTTCCCCTAGGACCATAGAGCGGTTTAGACTCATGTTTCAC
The DNA here is from genome assembly GCA_029948455.1 of Solanum rostratum. Lineage (NCBI taxonomy): Eukaryota > Viridiplantae > Streptophyta > Magnoliopsida > Solanales > Solanaceae > Solanum > Solanum rostratum. The sequence continues at coordinate 66,090,922 of CM057046.1, forward strand.
TAAATTTCGTCAAGAATCAGCTACGATATTAATGCATAATGTTTTCACCAGTTTTGAGAAGATATTAAGCTAAAACAGTAAATTTACGCATAATGTTTTCACCAGTTTTGAGAAGATATTAAGCTAAAACAGTGAATTTATCTCAAAAAATGCGTCGAAACCCAATCTAACTTGACCACAAGATTCATAGCGAAAAACTGAGTCACGTGGTTGTTTGAATCATAAAAATGCACTTGAAATGTTATTTTTACAACCTCTGAAAGTTGGGTGTAATGGTTCTTCGCAAAGGGGAAGGCCTATTTATAGGCCACCCCTATAGCCTCCGCGAACACAAAGCTCTGGGGGAACTACCCTTCTCCGCAGATGCGGCCCTAAGCTCTATAAACGTGCAGCTCTGGCCAGCCCTCCTCCACGGTCACACATAACCCTTCGCGTTTGCGGATGCGTATTTTACCAGGTGTTGCACCAGCAATGTTTAATACTTCCCCGCACCATTCCTCGGGCACCCGATATTCGTTTTACGCAAACAAATAGGACAACCAAATGTATTTTGACGTTCTAGATCCAACGGTGCAGTTGAATTTTCCAATGCAGTATCCTATGGAAAAATGAGGGTCCCACTTCCTTCCGGCTGATTTCAGCTAAAAGAACTGAGGGGGTCAAAATATATCCGGGTGCCCCCGTCAATTGATGAAGGGTCGATTTAGACTGTTTTTGAGATTTCGGAGTTGACCGCACCATCAGTTTTCCATTCCAAGTGTGTTTAGGTGATTTTTTTTTTACAAAAAACACACTTTTTAGTTTCCAATCAAACTTATTTTGCAACTTTTAGCTTAAAATCATACTGGACTCTCCATCCTCGAACCAACCACCCCCAGCACGAATCGGCCATTCCGGAACTGATGAAACAGTTAGAATTCCATTCTGAGTCCGTTTACTAGGATTTGTCAGAAATCTCATTTTCATAGCTTTAACTTCCTGCTAACATGCAAACGTCCGCTATTCACAACCAAAACACCTTCTAACCATCCCGACAGTCCCAATAAGTAATAAAAATTCCAAAGTTACAATACAAAACTTCAAAACAGCAAAAATAGTACAGAAACATAGAATTGACCTAGAGGATCATTACAACATCCCTCACTTATAAGACTTTCATCCGCGAAAGTAAAGTAGAAGGCATACCTAATGGCTCAAATAGGTCGGGTTGCTACTCCTGCATCTATGCCTCCATTTCCTAGATAGCCTCCTCGACCTGAAGATGACGCCACTTCACCTTAACCATTGGTATGACCTTGGAGTGCAACTATCTAGCATCCCAAGCTAAAATGGCCACTGGCTCCTCAACAAATGTCAGATGGTTACCCAACTCAACCAAATCATACTGTAGCTTATGCGACTCATTTGGAATGTACCGACGCAACATCGACACATGAAAAATGAGGTGGATAGTAGAGTAAGCTGCAGTTAGGGCTAACTCATAAGCAACTGACCCAACTTGTCAGAAGATCTCAGAAGGCCTAATGTATCGGGGGCTCAATTCACCCTGTCTCCCAAACCACATACCCCCCTTCAAGGGTGACACTCTCAGGAATACCCGTTCAACAACAATAAAAAGCAAGAATCGACCTCCACAGTTAGCATAATTAAAGTGCCAAATCTAAGTATCCCCAACCTATCTTGTATAACCCAGACTCCGGCTAGGGAATCCTACAACAGATCCATATGGTACGAACCCAGCGTTGTAGACTAAAACCATCCAATTGCAGTACGACATCGTCAACCATATAGTGCCTCAAATGGGGACATCTGAATGCTAGTATGATAGAGGACGGCAGAAACTAAGCGCATTTACCACTAAAATCTAACACACAAGCCCGTAACATATCCTCTAGAACCTGTATAGTGTGCTCAGACTGGCCATCAGTCTATGGGTTAAATACTATGGTCTAATTAACTCGGGTTCCCAACATTAACTCGGTGAAAAGCCCTCTAAAAGATAGAGGTAGACTAGGACCCTCAGTCGAATATGTTAGATATGGCCCCCCGTGCAACCAGACTATCTCCATAATGTAAATACGAGCTAACCGCTCAACACTGATATAGAACGGACGAGAAGGAAGTGTGCAAACTTAGTCAACCAATCAATTATCACCCAAATGTTGTCACAACCTCTGAAAGTACAGGGAAGCCCTACAACGAAGTCCATAGTCACACATTCCCACTTCCATTTGGGAATGAGTAACTGTTGAAGTGTCCTAACAGGTCACTGGTGCTCGGCCTTTACCTGCTGGCAACTGAGACAATTAATACATAATCTGCTACATCTCTCCTCATGCTATCCCACCAGTAGTGCTGCGTCAGATCTTAGTACATCTTAGCTTTACAAGGATGAATAGAATATCGGGAGTTATGTGACTCCTGTAGAATCAACTTTATCAAATCACCCACTTTAGGAATGCACAAACGACTGCTAAATTTGAGGACTCATCTAACTCAACTGTATCCTGACCCCCAATACCCTATAACACTCTATCTCAGGGACCCACTAACGACTTATCCTCGAACTCTCGGGCCCAAATTTAATCAATCAGTGATGATTGAGTCTAAAATATCCAATTGGACAAATCTATTAGCTAGGGATTTAATGTCCGATGCTAATGGTCGCTTCTCGACTGTCCAGTGTGCTAGGTGCCCATACTCACCGTCTTTAGACTCAAGGCATCTGCTACCATGTTTGTTGTGCCCGGATAGTGTAGAATAGAAATATCATAGTCGGCTAGCAACTTAATCCACCATCTCTGATGAGAATTTAGGTCCCACTAATTTATAATATACTGTAAGCTTTGGTGGTCTGTATAAGTATCACAATGTAGGCCATATAGATAATGACACAAAATCTTGAGCGCAAACACTACCGCTGCCAACTCTATGTAATGTGTGGGGTGGTTATGCTCATGGGCTCATAACTGACGAGAAGCATAAGTAATAACCCGACCTCGCTGCATCAATCAATAACCCAGCTCGATATGGGTGGTGTCACAATATACCATAAAGCTCTCTCCCTCAACAAGGAGGGTCAGAACAGGAGCAGTAGCCAGCAACTCCTTTAACCTTAGGAAGTTAGCGTCACATTTATCAGACCATACAAAGGGCATACCCTAGCGAGTCAACTGATTCAACGAGGTAGCAATGATGGAGAAGCCCTCAATAACCATCTACAATGACCTGCTAACCTAATAAAACTCTGAATCTCTTTTACCAAAGTGCCTAGGCCAGCCACAAATCACCTCAACCTTAGCCGGATACACTCTAACACCCTCGCCGAAGACCACGTGACACAAGAAAGTCATAGACCCAAGCAAAAACTCACACTTAGAAAATTTAGCATAAAACCTGAGATCCTTCAGAGTCTATAGTACAATACGGAGATGCTAGGCGTGCTTCTCTCGACTCGCAAATATACAAGAATGTCATCAGTAAAATCCACAACAAAAAAGTCCAAATACGGCCGAAATACCTGAGTCATAAAATTCGTAAATGCTACACGGTCATTAGTCAGCCTAAATGGCATGACTAGGAACTCATAATGCCCATAACGGGTTCGGAAGGCAGTCTTCTGAACATCCTCTACCTGCATCCTCAACTGGTGGTACCTCGAACTCAAATCAACCTTAGAAAACAATGAGGCTCTCTGTAATTGATCAAATAAACCAATAATATGTAGTAGAGGATAAAGGTTCTTCACCATCACCTTATTTACCTACTGATAGTGAATACACATCCAGAGAGTTCCATCTTTCTTTGTCACAAACAAGATAGGAGCTCCCCAGGGAGAAACACTCGATCACATGAACCCGAAATCTAGATGATTCTGAAGCTGTGAACTGAGCTCTTTAAGCTCTGTAGAAGCTATCTAGTATGGAGGAATAGATATAGGCTCAGTGCCTAGTTCAACCTCTATAACGAAATTAACCTCCCGCACAGGTGGAAACTCAGGAAAATCTTCTGGAAACATCTCGGGGAACTCACATATAACCGGCATGGATTCTATAGTAGTAGTCTCAGCTGTCAGCTCACGCACATGAGCTACATAAGTTGAACACCCTATAGATATCAATCTTCAATCCTGAATGTATGATATAATACCTATCAAAACTCGAGTCACGGACCCCTATAAAACCATTGGAGACATCCCTGGTATCACAAAGGTAGCAGTCTTGGCAAAACAATCTATTATAGCATGATGTGGCACCAATAAATCCATACCCAAAATAAGGTCAAATTTCAACATATCAAGTCAATATAAGTGTTAAAACCTTGAAAAGTAAACATACAACCTCTGCAAACTCGATCTACCATAAGTAAATACGCCAATGGGGTCGATACCCAAATTTCAAGAAGAAAGAGGCTCACGAGTAACACATAGGCGAGGAATATAACACACAGACACATAAGAATATGTGGAACCCGGATCGAATGAGAGTGAAGTTCGTTGCTGGCATATAATGATCATACTTGTGATGACCTTATCAAAAGCCTCAACCTCATGCATGCTGGCGCGACATAAAAGAGGCCCTGATAACCTCCCCCTCGAACATAACACTGCCCCCAGTTCTACCGCTGCTGGTGATCCCTCTAGAATCTTGTTGATAACCTTGTCGTTCTGTTTACTAATCATGCTAGCGTCCATGATCCTGACCCCTACCATTACAACCTGGTATAGGAGCTGACCTAGTGGGATGTGGGGTGACAAGTGTTGCCCTATGCTCTGGACAGTCTTTGAGCCGATGATCTGGCACCTCGCACTCAAAGCAACCGTATCTTAGTGATCACGATCATACTTCCCCATTCCAGCTACCTTACAACCCAGGTTACTCGGGAATGCTGACCCCACTAGCCTTAAAGAAGCTGAGTCACTCTCACTTTGTCAGTGCCTAGTAGTATAGGGGGAACTACCCTTATTGGAAGTACCCACGCCTTGATAGCCACCCTTAAAAGCCTTTCATAATGCCTGATATAATCAGTTGATCTGACCTTGCTGACCACTCCTCGGAGGCTTGTCCCTCGCCAATGGAAATACTATCTAGGAGCCACTGAACTCTCCCTCACGTCTACCTTACTTGTATTTGTCCCCTTAGGCCTTTTAACTAATCTGCTCCAGAGAGGGAGCATGATCAGCAATATCAAGAAATGACTGTCCTAAAGTCACCAATGCATATGTGTCTATCCTCAGCTGAGGGCTCAACCCTCGCACAAAAAAGTGAATCCCCTCCTCCTCGGAATGCAAAATAGTTGTCGCACATCGAGAGAGCTGCAGAAACCTAACCTCATACTAGGACATGGTCATCTACCCTTGCTCAAGTCACAAAAACTGATCCCAGGGATGGTCTCTGAAACTCCTGGGCACAAATCTAGTCATGGATGCCTCTGTAAACTCTGCCCAAGTCATTGATGTAGCCCTTGCAAGCCTAGTATCTGAGCAAGTCCACCACCAATATCTAGCGATACCATTTAGCTTATATGCAGCAAACTCAACCCCTAGGTACCCTTGCAGTTGTAAGGCCTGTGACCGCTCCATGCAGTTTGTCAGAAACTCTTGCTCATCTTACCCTACATCTCCTAAGAACCTAGGCGGTATCAATCTAAAAAAGTGTCCAAGTAGCCGCTGGTCCTGGAACTGTACAGCTCCCTCTGATTGAGCCAGGACCTCTGTAACAATAGGCTCCGTTGGTGGCGTGACTAGAAGGAGCTAGAGCTGGAGTTGGCGCTGCACCCAACAGTAGGGATCCAAGGGTTGCCCATAAATTTCTAAGGACTGCCTACGCATCTAGTGTAACTGCAAAAGTGATTAGGGAAGCTGGTGCCTCCAGCTGTGGTGAAGTTAGGGCCTTTAGTCTCAGCTCTACGACCTCGGGTCTTCTCCCTATCTTGGACTAGCGGTGCAACCCTACCTCAGCCCCGGCCTTGTCCAAGTACCCTACGCCCCATACCTATAAAGAACGAATGAAGTCTGATTCTCAGAACTCGAAGAACCATTGAAAAAATGCACAACAATAATCAACAACATAGGAATGTTTTTAAGAATCCCATAGACTTCTAGGAATAAGCCACGGACATTTCCTTATGCATCCACAGGACTCTACGAGATGGTAACTCTGTATAGTTGAGACTAGTGAATCTGTCTCTAATTCCAACTTGTCACAATCGGATTCCCGTCATCATGGTGCCTGCTAGATCCCATCTACGTGCAAGCCATTTTCCCAACCCTAGGGTGCATGTCCTAAAATCAGTCACAATTGCAGCCAAAACAACAATATAAATAGCCAAAACCACCCAGAACCTAAAAGTTAACTGTTCAAAGTTATAGTAACCAAAGGTACATACAAATACATATAGACAAACCATAATACAATATACAACCCAAGAGTGAGAAAAACCATAATATAATATACAACCGAAGAGTGCTCCAACAAATAAATAATACTATGATACAAGTCAAAAATTTGAATGTAAAATATGGCCATCAAAAGAAGGAGACTAGGATGAAGCCAAAGCTTGCAATGCTCACACAAAAGAAGTCTCTTGCACTCCCGGATCCCCCGAAATCAATGCTCTAGATGTAGAGGTAAGGCTGAGTATTAGAATAAGGCACTCGATAGGCATTATTCGCTAAATGAGCAAAATAACATGTATAATGAAGCTCAAATGCAAATAAAAGCAGTTATCCTGCAAGTCAACCCCATAACCTCAATCAAACCAATACCTCATATCGTACGCGGGTGCAAGGACCTAATTTCTATGCGTCTACACCACCCGGGGCCCCATAAGCCCAAAAGGTACACCCGCACACAATATAACCGACAAATCATCACTAAACCCCACAGAACCATCACAGAGCCCAGCTCTCCACATAATCAGATCAAGGGTTGGCGGTATGTGGTTGTAAAGCCTTACTGTCTATGCTTGAACTCCCCCTAAGCCCCCATAAGCCCAAAAGGTAAACTCACATGCTATCAGGGTGTGAATAGGTATGTAGATCCATGGGTAACCAATCATGGGCCTTGACCCAAAAATCACATGTCAACAGGATCCCTAACCCTGTGTAAGAACGTGGCACCCGATCCAAATATATATGCATATCGATAGGACATATCCCCCATAATAGAAAGAATCGCCCTCGCATAAAAAATGGTGTCTCATCTCAGAATGTCAATCATGGGGACTCGCCTCCAAAAGGAAATTAACGAGGTCCTCGATCCGTAACTCAGTCGGTGCTCGTACTCTGTGTCTGCATTTGCCTCCTTTCTTCTCAGTTGTGGCCACCGCGACTAAGACTTTAGGGAACGTCACATAGGACTCGGGCTTTTGGACGTGGCCACTAGGTTCAACAATGACAAGGAGCATCATTTGGGACCCAAGATAACAACAGTCACTCACTCAGCAAGTATATCTAGATTCAAAACACCAAAGCCATATCGTGCCTAGAGTCAACATAGGCAACACCAGTCATAATATACATATCCCAACTATTACTATCCCTCTGTTAATGACAACTAAACCCCTTTCTCAGATATACAAGACCAGAACCCAGTAGCTGACAATAGTACACAAGAGCGTATATCTCAATAATTAATGTAAAATTTGGTTTGATAGTTTAACATGTTATAATCTAGTCGACCACAGGTAACAACAGTGATATCATAAGCATAAACAGTTGCCAAGCCCAATGAATCACATTTAAGTCAGAAACAAGTCATAGTGCGGCAATTACTCAGCAAGTAGCCTCACAGTTATCATGCCTCAATAACATCAGCAACATGCTTCAACAGACAATAATTTAGGTCAAAAAACATACTTGTCTTATGGTGTTAGCTGATGTACAACCCTTATCGGGATTTCCTGTAAGCAATAGTATCCAAATATATCGAATCTACAATACTCCCAGCCAATAACACATAGTACAACCCCACCACAACATATACTACACATACAGGGCACATCTAACATTTCATATACATCTTAGTTCAACATGCATATAGCTTCACCCAATCTAAGGTTAGGGAAAACCTAGCGTACCTGGCAATGAACGCCTCATGCTCTGAATCAAACCAATCGAGCTTTTCCTCTCTTGATAGCTTCCCGGCACTACTCAATTGTTAAGTTATAGTTCACCATGATTAGCATGGACACATTAGCTATAAAACCTGGAAGAACACATGAAATTAGGCTAAACGGGTCCACAATGGAAACAATAGGGACCATGCCTCAAAATCCTAAACAATATCCCACAAAATTATTTCCACGACAACCCGAGGCTACAACCGAAATCTGGCCTAAAACGAACCCAAAAGTCGGAGAAAAGCCCAAAAAAGAAGTTAAAAACATTGCCAAAAAACATTAATTTTCAACAATCGTTCAGCCAAATTTTACTAAAACAACACAATTTCAGTCAACACCAAGTACCCCACTACGTTCCCCTCAAATCGTAGAATTATTTAGACTCACATTTCACTTAATTCTTTCAAGAATTGTCTACAATATCAACACATAAAATTTTCACAAGTTTCAAGAAGATATTCAGCTAAAACACTGAATTTACCTCAAAATACATGCCAAAAACTAATTCTCACTTCACCATGATGTTCCTTGTGAAAGAACGAGTCATGTGGACCTCTTTCGAAAACAAACTTGAGATATGGTTTTTATGATCTTTTGAAAGTCAGGTGTAATGGTTGTTTGCAAAGGGGAAGGCCTATATATAGGCCACCCCTATAGCATTCGTGAATAAGCCACTAGGCACTACAGACACATAGCTCTGGGGGTGCTGCCCTTCTCTTCATACATGGCCCTAGGCTCCACGAATGCTGGAGCTTTGGCCAGCCCTCATCCACGATCGTGCCTAATCATCCGCGTTCGCGGATTATTATTTTACATGGTTCTATACTAGCAATGCTTAAAATATCTTGGGGTCATTCTCGGGGCACCCAATGTCTGTTTTATGAAAATGAATAATGCAACCACATGGATTTTAACATTTTAGATCCAATGATACATTCAAAATTTTCAACGGAGCATCCTACCAAAAAATGAGGGTCCACTTCCATCCGACTAATTTTAGCCAAAAGAACTAAAGGGGTCGAAACACAACCTGATGCCCCCTGTCAACTCACAAAAGGTGGTGTCAAACTCCTTTTGATGTTCTAGAGATGACAGTGCCATCTATTTTCCATTTCGAGCACGTTTAGTTGGGTTTCTATAAAAACTCATTCTTTAGCTTTCGGTCGAACCCATCTTGCAACTTTTAGCTCAAAATCGTCTCAGGACGCTCTATCCTCAATCCAACCACCCTCCTAGCATGAATTGGCCATTCCATAACTAATGGAATCAATAGAATCCCATCTCGAGTCCTTTTACTAGAGTGTTGTCATGAATCTTATTTTAACAGCTTTAACTTCCTACTAACTTGCAAACTTGTAAAATTCACAACAAAAACAACTTATAACTATCCCGACAACCCCCAACAAGTCATAAAAGGTCTGAGGTTACTATGTAGAATTTTAAAATATCAAAAATATTATAAAAACACAGAATTGACCTAGAGGTCATTACATGAATGGTCGAAATAGTGATTCCCTTTTTGTACGCGACAACAATTGCTTCCTCATGATACTTTTGTCAACCTTACACCTACTGCATTTGAGCCTGAATTGAGTTGATTATAAGAAAATACACCCATTCTTCTCGAAAAGTGAATAACCACCGGAGAAAGTCAAACTATTTAGAAACTACAGTAATGCCAACATAATAATGCCTTAGCCTAACGAATCCAAATTTTTACCTATATCATCTTCTTCTCCAATCCAGGATAAAAAGGGTGACACAAAATATGCACTTTGGTTATGTGATTGGATTCAATATGGGTAATGGTTTTACCTCTACTTTGGAACCATAAAGATAGTCACAAAGGGCTGAAAGGAGGACATAAGCTGGTGAGGGGGAGTGGTGTAGCCTCAGTGGCTTGTAAGGGGAACATGTGATTGGAAAGGCTTGTCTTTTAAGATGGAAGGAGTAGGGACCATTCAAAGGCAATTTCCTATACGGAGGACATGATCAATACAACAAATAAAGTAGGAATCACAGGTTAGCTCATATATTGGAAACTCGTAAGTTAGGAAACCTAAAATTTCAAATGGAACAACTGATCATCATATTTCCAAAATAAACAAGAAGTCCAGTTCCCGAATGAATCTCAATCATAATTTCAAATTGAATAAGAAAAAAATCCTAAAGCAAAAGACCTTTACGATATTAAATCACACGAAATAAGAGAAGTTCCATAATTCTTGGGTTTTATGTATTAGGACATAATCCTTAAGAATAATCTACATAATAAAATGCTTATTTGACTTTTAACACGACCAGACAAACTAAAAGTGGGTTTTATTAGTGCTTAGTTTAAAAACAAGATGTATACTTTCAAATATCATTTGAATAGCGAATAAAATCATCAGAAAGAAAAGGGTGGTGAAATCCTCCCCGTGAGAATCATTGGTGATTTCACAATAAAAAAACCAGCAAGTGCTTCTTAATCCAAAAAGCGGTACTGGGATGAAATCTTTGAATATCATGGACTTAGATTTATTTTATTGTTGGAAAGTAACTGAAAAAGTTGTTGGAGTAAATAAAGATGGAGAACGACTTGAGTGGACCAAAAGGATGTTCGACGTTGTTAGAATAAATACAAAGAAGAAACACAATACCTCTTGAATGGTTGCCATAAATAAAAACTGATGCTACTGCCAGTCATCGGAAAGAGGAGTTGTGCAACATGGCATGTTATCAACAAGAGGTAAAATAGTAAAATTGAAATTGAAAACTGCAGCAGAATCGACAGTGCAGGATGCTGGTAGTGGAAGCTAATTAAGTCTCAACCAGATCAAGAAAATTCTATTACCAAAAAACAAAAAGCATCCAATAAAATAAGATGTAAAAGTAAGAGAGAGCTTCATATGTAAAGGATTGAATATATGAAGGATTGAATTCCCGATTGTTGAGGAATTCCAGAGAGTTTCTTGAGGAATTCCAAATAGTTGTGACATCACCATTAAGGGTTGAACCACTCATGATAAAGAAAAACAAATTTACAACTTCAACAATAAATATCATTACCAAATGCACTCTCTTTCTTTGAGGGGAAGAAATTAATTAGGAAATAGATATAGCTAACATAGGTAGAAATGTTGAGAAAATTGTAGAAACTTAGAAAATATAAGAGAAATTAGATCAATAGGAAAAAAACCATGAAAATCAAAGAAGCTTTTAATGAAGAATGCCAAGGAAGAGAGGAAATTAGTTTTTGAAGCTAAGTATTATAGAAAAAAATATAGGTATAAATAAATTGTTAAAATGACCAAAAGGGTTCCGTGTGCTCACAAACCTATAAACTTTAGGCTTTATGGAATCTAAGTGCGACCTGAGACTGCATTTGTGTTAAGGCGGTAGACCTTAAGCCTACCTGAACCCAAAAGTTAGTTCAAGACTAATTTTATGTTTATCATATAGATGTAATATCAATATTCAAGAAAACGGTTGGCTTGCTAAAAAGTATGAGTTGTTTTGATAATAACAAAGTGAACCAGGTTCAGAATTTGTTAGCATGCCGAAGACTAGGTGTTTTGGTAATGATAAAGTGAACCAAGTTCATATGGTAGAACGAGAGGCTGAATGAAAGGTTGAAGAATGCTATGAAGACATCCCCAAAAAAAGAAGTGAGTCGGATACAGTGAACCAGGTTCACCAAGCAAAAGGTAAATAAGAGAAAAGAGCGGGAATAGAAGAAAACCTTGTGTGACGTCGACAAACTCCTAAATAAGGTAAATAAGGATTCGGGCCAAGAATTGCACTTGAATAGAATTCTTCTAGTTTGAACTATATAAGGATCAATGAAACCCTAGAAGAGTAGCTTTGCACCATATAAACGTTGACAATTTAGCAGAAAAGGCAAGGATCAATCATCAAGCAACACTTAGAAGAAAGAAGATCTAGAGTTAGAATTTCTTTCTGAAAAGTCTATCTTGTTTTCTATTTTTCTACTTATAACTATTGATTAGGGACAATTATTGTAAGTGTGAACCTATTTTTAGAGGGTTGTAACAAGAAGCGGGTTTTGCTTCTTGGAGAGTAGAGTAAGCAATCGGAGTAGATCGTTAGAGTTGTCAACTGAGAAGTGAGTGAGTGATTGCTGATTTGTAGTCTTGACATTGCTTAGATTGAAGTAGTGAAGTTGTTGAAATCCTACAAGTGTAGGTAATGGTTGTTTCTCCCTTGAGCTAGGAGTTTTTCCACTATAATTAGATGTGTTTATTTGATGTTACATTCGTTCTTAATTTGTGGTACTGCTAACGAACCTGGTTTACTTGTAAGACATAAGTAGAAGTGTTTTTAAATATACAACAAAAATAAATGAATCCTAACAACTTTCATGAACAAAAAGCTTACCAAACTGAGGTGCCTCATTGGATTTCTTTTATTTTGGACCTGGAACTGGAATATCCTCTACTGGTATACTAACGATATTGGTTGCCATGATTCCAGGCCTGAACTTTGGCAACAGTGCTTTTGAATTCAAGTTGCTCATTTCAACATTTAAATTTGGTTCTTCTTGTGATCTTAAGTTTGTTTCAAGATGATTATCCTTTTCGGTGTCACCTTTTAAAAGGCTGCTAGTTCCTTCTACAAGAGGTTTGCTTGCTGGCATTTCAAAACTTGACAAATGCAAGCACAACCTGTCATCTTCTTGATCATACTGAGAATTTCCATCAATCATACAAAATGATTCATCCACATTCATAGCTGAATGTACTGACTGTCCCTTCCCAGTTTCAGCATCAATGTTTGTTGCAAAATCAGAGATATTTGGCTTGTATGTGACCTTTTCAGACTCTGATTCATCAGATTTTCTAATTTTTTTCTCAACTAAATTTATATCAAATGTTTCAAACAGCTCTGATGGGGTAGTTGCTTCAGGGTAAGTCCTTGCTCTTTTTTACCCGTTGCCAATATCACTGAAAGATTTCTTTTTACAACCATTTGGCCCATATATTTTAACAATGAATTGTTGACCCTAAACATAGTGGGAACCCCAGAAGTCACCAAAATCCAGATCATGATCTGATATAAATTTAGGCCATTTATGCTGGATAGAAAGTGAACCGTGATGGTTACACACTCTTAACCTCCATCGTTGTCCACTTGAGTCCTCAAGATAAGTTTCTTGGTTAGCCAGGCGTGAAACAGATTGAGCAAACATTGGGGGGTGGGGGAACTTAAAAGAAAATGCAGAAATTAAAACAAACGAATGCCACATACTGATACACAATTCAATTGCGAAGTTAACCAAACATATTTACGATCATATCCTTGGAAGTCTTTTGAGCTCTGGATGGCACAATTATTTATTACACAAATGCCGAAGAGAAGCTTAAGACTAACTAATGCATTTATGCAAGATATTTTCTATGGAAAATATAGCATGAAACTTGGTTTGTTAATTGCATTATTGCCAGAAACCACAACATAGTCTATCACAAGTTAAGCTTAACAAAAATACAAATTCCTCAATACCACTGTTGAGTATCTTCCTTTCAGATGAAACAAAGGTTAATAAATAATCTTCTCTAGTTTTGCTTTCTATCTATATTCTCCTGTTCTAACAGGGTATCAGAAGCCGCTCCTACCTCCTCTATTTCTTTGCAATCTTCGGGAATTCCACAGTCCTCTTCCTCTTTGTCGCTTAACCATGCTCATCACTTCATATCTATCAAATTATTAACTACAAATTACTTAATTTGGCGAACACAATTATTTTCTTTTCTTCATGGAAAGAACCTCCATGCTTACATTGATGGAAGCAACCATTGCCCTGCTGCATTAGTCCTCATAGATGGTACAACCACCTCCAATCCAAACCCAGCATATACACAGTGGGTACAACAAGATCAGATGATCATGAGCCTATTAATTTAATCCCTCTCGGAAGAAACATTACTCCTAATCATTGGACTGGATACCTCGAAAGCCGTCTGGGATGCTGTAGTGGCTGCTTTCTCCTCTCCATCCAACGCATGCAACCTTAACCTTCATATGCAACTACAAAACCTGAAGCGAGATAACCTTACTGCCGCTGGATGCCCTCTTTTTCTCTCGAATCATAACATCTACATCCTTAAGGGTCTCCGCTCTGAATTTAAGGATCTTGTTACAACTTTGTCTGCAAATACAAAACCAGTGACTTTTTCTGAGCTCCACAGTCTTCTATTGAACCATTATTTTATCCATGGTTCATCATTGTCAACACTATCTATTTACTCCACTAGGTGACATGATACATCTAGCGCACAAGCTCCTTCACCTAACTTCACCCAACGCAAAAATACCTGTGATCACTCCTCTAATTCTAATTCTTGTATGGGCGTGGCAGATTTAATAGAGGACGTGGTAGTAGAGGTGGTCGCTCGTACAATTCACTGAATTATTCACCTCATCTCGCACAAGCCTCACAGTCTCCATATCAACGTCAAATGTGTAAAATTTGCAATGGCACTAACCATCTTGCTTCAACATGTTTCCATGGTTACAGCCCTAATATGAGCCCTGCAGCTTACCTATCACACCAAGCTCCTGTCTCTGCTAGTTCGCAATGGTTCCCCGACACAAGTTCTACACATCAAGTTGCCCTGGTTCTCACCAACTTCCATCAGGTTATAGGGGATCTGATCAAGTTCATATTGGCAATGACAATGGCCTTCCCATTCATCATACTGCTAATTCTTTTCTTTGCACTCCTTCACGAGACTTCTCTCTTAAAAATATTCTTCATGTCACTTCAATTACTAAAATTTACTCTATGTTCAACGTTTTGCTCGTGGTCATGCTGTCTCTTTTGAATTTCACCATTATCATTTTCTTGTTAAGGATCGGAATACCAAGATACCTCTTCTTTCTGGCCTGAGTAATGGTGGTCTCTATACACTTCAATCATCTCATCTGCGGTTTACATCCAGTCCATCGGCTCTCTACTCAGTCAAGGCTTCACCCTCAGGTTGGCATCTTTGCCTTGACCACCCACTCATTATGTGAAGCTTGCCAATTAGAAAAATCACGAAAATTGACTCTTCCATTGAGAAGTAATAAAAGTTCTTCAATTTTGCAGTTATTATACGTGATGTTTTGGGTCTTGCACCTCTGCTGTCATTTCAGGGTCATAAGTGTATTCTCATTTTGGTCAATGATTTTACTAATTATTGTTGGGGCTATCCAGTTTCACTTAAATCTGATGTTCTACCTGTGATCCATCAATTTAAAGCCCTTGTTGAACGCCAATCTAATACAACTATTAAAGCCATGCAATCACTCTAGTGTGGGGAATTTCATTCAATGTCTCCGCTTCTCACTAAACACAGCATATCTTATCGTGTTTCATATCCGCATACGCATGAACAACAAGGTAGAGTTGAAAGAAAACATCGACACATCGTTGAAATGGGTCTAAGCCTTCTTGCTCCTAGCTCAACCCCTTCCCGTTATTTACACTATGCTTTCGAATCTGTAGTTTTCCTAATCCACCGCCTACCTTCAGTTTCCACCCATAGCCTCTAACCATATGAATTGGTTCATCGTTCCAAACCCGATTACTCATTTTTCAAAGAATTCTGTTGCTTATGTTTTCCCTACTTATGTCCTTACAACAAACATAAGTTTTGACTTTCGGAGTAAACCATGCATTTTTCTTGGCTATAGTTCTGCTCATGTAGGCTGTCGTGTGTTGATCGTTCCACTCATCGGATCTATATCGCCAGATATGTGAGCTTTGATGAAAGAAAATTTTCTTTTGCTGGAACCTCATTCTCGGCCCTCCTCCACTTCAGCCATCCCCTTCTACACTGTGGATCTGCATTCCGGTTATTACTCATTCATCCCATATTGTATCCCCGAGAACACTTCCATCTTTTCCCATCTCAATTCCATTACCTTCTGACAACTATCCCTCAAACACCACCTCCAGCCCCACTTCGACACCCAACATCATTACATCACCAGATTCACCACCCACGGTGGCTGCCTCACTACCACTACCTCCTCCACCATTGGTGGTTGATTTTAGCAGCTATAATCTTGTACCTATTCAATTGCAACCCTCTATTCCATCTGCAAGTCATACTCCTTGCACAATCCAACTACAATGTACTCACTCGATAAAGTCCTGGCACATGCCAGCCTCTGCAAATTTAGTCACTGTTACACATCCTTTAGCATCATCTCTCTCTGCTAATAAACTCACTTGCTTTACTGAAGCAAATAAATTCCCAAAACGCCGCGCGACTATGGCGTCGGAAATTGATACATTTCTACATAGTGATACTTGATCCTTGGTGCTCTATAATTCCTCCATGAATGTGTTAGGTTGCAAATGGGTGTTTAGAATCAAGAGAAATTCATCAGGTAATATCGAGCGCTATAAAGATCATCTTGTTGCAAAAAGATTTAACCAACTTGAGGGACTTGATTATTATGAAACTTTCAGTCCTGTAGTAAAGCCAGCCACTATTCGTATTATCTTATCTCTTCCAGCAATAGACAAGTGGTCTCTACGTTAGTTGGACATTTAAAATGCTTTTCGTCATGTTGAGTTACAAGTGCAGGTATTTATATCTCAGCCATCGGGTGTTGTTCATCCTCTCTATCCTAACCACGTGTGTCATCTCAAGAAGTCTTTATATGGGCTGAAAAGCACCTCGCTCTTGGTATGTAAGACTTCTTCAATTTTTAGTCCTGCAGGATTCGATCTCTCTAAGTCCGACATATCGCTATTTGTCTATAACAAACAATATGTCATGCCTATCTTTTGGTGTGGGTGGATGATATCATTATTACAGGAAGTGATGCCTCTCTCATAGAATCAATCATCTTGCCACTCAGGCAGAATTCTCCATTAGTTACTTAGGGCCACTAAGCTTTTTTCTTGGTGTTCAAGTACTAAAACAAGAAAATGGCATCTAATTGTCCTAAGATAAATATATTCATCATCTTCTCTCTAAAGTAGGTATTCAAAATTTTAAGCCCACTCTAACTCCTATGGTGGTCAACTCCAAGCTACATGATGGTGGATGTCCCTTATTCCATGATGCAACTTTATATCCGCGCATGGTTGGGGCAATGCAATATGTTATACTTACTCGACCTGATCTCGCCCTTGTAAGATTAAAAAGAATTTTGAAAAAGGTTTTCTTTAAGTATTTTAGAAAGGGTTGGTTAGGGGTGGGATTCTGTACTTGAATAACTTTAAGTGAACCCTTCTAGATGTTTCGATGCTTGACACTCGAATAGGATTGAATCTAAGATGGATGCTTGGTTTACGTTTTGGAAGAAAGACATGTATATGTGATATTAGATCTTGCCTAGTGCTTGTTATATATGAAATGAACTAAAGATATTATTTTACTACTCTAGGGGATTCCAATAGACTAAAAGTCCTTCTGGTCCCTTATGACTTTGAATTGAATGAATAAACGAATCAAACCAAGAAATAATTCAATTAACAATTTTAACCAAGAACAAGAAATGGAAGAATGAAAGTCGTATGGGTGCATAATCCCACGGTGAATCAGTGGGAAGCAGTGAAACAAATACTTCTCTATTTAAAGAACACTGAACTATTCCGTTTCCATTTTCCCCGCTCCCTCACATTCTTTGCTCCAAGCCTTCACTGACTCAGATTGGGCTGGGTCTGTGGATGATAGAAAATCTACCGGTGGTTATGCCATTTTTATGGGAGCAGATCTAGTGTCTTGGTACTCCAAAAAGCACTAAACCATCGCTAGATCATCCACTGAGTCTGAATATAAGGCTCTAGCTGATGCAGCCGCTTAACTGACCTAGATTCAATCCCTTCGGTCTGAATTGGGTATCCCTATTCAACACCTCTGCTCCTATGGTGTGACAATATTGGAGCTGCTTATCTTTCAATAAACTTAGTATTTTGTGCACGCACAAAGCATGTTGAGATAGATTTTCATTTTGTGCGGGATAAAGGAGCTCATAAAGATCTCAAGGTTCAGTTCTTATTGTCAAAGTATCAACTAGTTGACATCCTCACCAAACCTTTAACGTCTTCCAAGTTTGAACAACTTCGATCCAAGCTGATTGTGTCTTCGCCAACATTAGCTTGCACGGTGAGTATTGAGACATGTAAATTAGTCTCCAACTCTAACAAGAGTTCCATAGACAAAGGCTAGGCAAAGGAAAACATTTAGTCTCCTTATACAACTGTAACTCTACATTAGAATAATATAGTTATACATTAAAATATTATAGCACGTAAATATATATGATTCTGTATACTTCAAATGTGTGGTGAGTGAGAAATACAACACTGCAATTTGCAGCTTCTCCAACTTTGCTTTCTATCTATATTCTCTTGTTCTAACATACGTGATTCTCAAGTAAGATTCTCCAGTAACTGAAAGAAGATACACAATCACATAGTGATTGATTGGAAAGGTTTGAGAACATGCTCTGCAGAGTGCAAGGACTGTCTGAGATGAAGAAAGTTCATGGAAACACTATGGAATGCTAAAGTTGTTCATAAGTAGATCTTTTTTCTTTCTAAAATTTATGAGCATGAAGCATTTGATTTTTGTTACAAGCTCTTTGAAAACTGAAAAGTGGCCTTTTAAATCCTTCAAGCAAAATGATTTTATGTAATATAATGTACATCTTCGTTTTCGATAGGGAGTAATGTATACTTAGTACACCATATAGAAGCAATAGCTCACGATATATACTTAGTACACCAGTAGGGGTCCCTCAAGCACGGGTCTCTCAAGCACGTTAGTGGCCTAAAGCAAAAATCAAAAGAAGTCCATAAATTCAAAAAATAAACTAATATATTTCCTTACGACGTTTATTCTTCTAGATCCTTGAATCTCAAACTTGTTACTTTTTCTTATAAAAGATTTCCTTCAATAACTTTTTTTTCAATTGATAATATAACCAATCAATTTCATCTTTCTAAGTTTCTTGGACTCAGGTGCGGATGCCCGATACGGGTGCAGATCTAGAGGTCGGATAATTCAAGGATATGGATACGAGCATGTGGATTAAGTTAAAAGTTATTCAAATATCTAAAAATAGAGTTATAGAACCTAAATTATGAGATATGCAGAAAACTTGAAGAGAAAATATTGATCAAGAGGAAAATAGAGATAAAAAGAAAGGGTGTGGCAATAGAAATTTCTATGTACAAGGTATTCCATTTTCTTCAATTTTACTTAGTTTTTGTTTTGATTAGAAAAATCATTGAGCCTCTCAAAATTTCTCTCTTGATTTTTGTCAAAATATAAAAAATCGGTTGACCAAATTAGGTACAGATCCCACACCCATAACCATAACAGTGTCGTGTCGACACGGATGCAACATCGAAAGTGAAGAGTCCAAGCAGCTTAGCCAGATGTGACAAACATCTTCTAACAATTTTCTCCTATTATATGAAAAAAATATTTTTTCATATAAATATTACTTGTGCAACTTTTTTAAGAGTCTATAACCTATTACTATTTTAAAAAATAATGAAGCCCCTCAAATTTATGGACTAATACACTCAGCTTTTTTCTAACCCTATCAAGCCGCCCCTGAACTCATGAGTCATTACACTAAAAATTCAATATCTAGCACAAAAATTGACCAACTTAATTAAGCAAATGATGGATTTCACCCACAAATAGAAATTTTACTACAAGAATAACTAATTACAAATGAGGTGATCCAATATCAAAACCAACTATACATTTGAATGAGCTAGTACTTTAAACTATGTCGAGGAAACAAGCTTTAAGAAGGAATAACACTTTACCAGAATTTGTAAGGAACAGTTGTCCCCCCTTTCTATGAATCAAGCAGCAGTTCTTCTTGCACCCATCACATGCTTCGTTCTCACATTCCATTTCCTCCCCACTTCCCAAACAACTTCTAAATCCTACAAAGTATACTTATAAAATATCAACTAAAAATTTAAGTTCAGAAAAAAAATATGAAAACATTTATCAAGTAAAAGCCATTAGTCACAAGATAAGGATACCTACTAGCCGATCAAGCTTGAGAATTTAAACATGCCTAAACTCTTTAATGCGTATATTGCAATTTAAGGAGGGCATGTAAACTATGCACCGAAAATACACCCCTTTCTTCTCCAATCCGACTTTTGGACAAAAAAGGTGATGCACTTTTGTAACCGTTTTGCTTCTATTTTGGAAGCATTAAGCTGGTGAGGGAACATGTGACAATTCGTCTTTTCACGTGGAAAGAGTAAGTCTCAAAATATTTATGTGCCACACCTATTTTATATATATTATAAGTAATGAATTGACATTTGATGAAAAGTATGGATATAGCACATATTTTAATATTATATATATGAATATATTTCACTTTGTGTTCTTTCTATCACTAGCTTTAATTGTTATTTTATATTTTGACATGACAAACACTTAGGATTAGAATACTTGAATATAAATTAAAATTTACTTTATAAACTATGTTATTTCAACATAAGAAAACAAAATTTGTAGTTCACATTTAAATCCTCCCTAACATTTTATCTATCAATGATTTACATCGAACAAGTAAAATCTTTTCTATGCTCAAAGGACCTCCAAAATATTTGAATGATAAGCTTACTTTGTGAAAAAAGTCAAAAATATAAGATTCATATATTGATCATGTTCACTAACATTTTCCAAGTTTATAAACATTTTTAGCATTTATTATCAATTTAGAAAGTTGAGAGAATTTCTAAAGAAAGAATGCAATTATTGAACTATATTTTTTTTTCTGGCATCAGTGCATATGGATTTTGTCCCAGAGATGACCTTGGTAACTCGGTATATGTTGAATCAGGCAGCATTGGTGGGGGTACTAGCATCATTACGGAGGCCACAACTATACTAAAAGCTTTAACTCATTGTAAGCTAAAAGATCTGGGAAATGTAGTGATTGAAACTGACTCCCTGGGGATGAAGAAGATCCTTACACAAGAGTGGACAATCCCATGGGAAATTTTCCACATTGTGGAGAGATACAAAAAATAAGGGAAGGAAGTATCAATCAGCTACATCATGTCATCAGGGAGGGTAACTATCTTGCCGACTATGTAGCAAACATAACTATAACAGGAGGCATGCAACAGTTCACAACATTTGTGCAATTACCAAGCATGGCCAAAAAGCTCCTCAACATGGATAAACAACAAATACCTCAGTTAAGGATTTTAACAAAAGTCAAATTTCGTTTATATACTAGTGGGAGGTACAAACAAGGGAGCTTGGGTGACTACAGAGATTCATCTGTCACAATGAGGAGGGAACATATCAACACCATCAAGGATGGTCCACAAATTCCTACATGATAAAACGAATGTTAGAAATCTAGAAAATGGTCCGGTAGGAGTACTACAAGTGGATACTTACAGATCAATTTTCGCAGAGATGCATAGTCTCTTCTCTCAACGGAACGATGAGATCAACGGGGAAGCATCGTATGCAACACTGGAAGAACTCAAAGATAAGAAGGAGCAAAGACGTGGGAGAGGTGAAAAGGAAATCAGAGTAGAAAGCTTACCAGAGCAACCGGAAGAGAACCATGAGGAGCGCCAACATAAAGAGCCATTTTGAGGTCTGGGAAAAGGAGACGAAGAAGGCATTGGGAAGCTTCGGTGTTAAGTTTAGGAAACAGTGAACTAAAATTTCCTAGAAATAGAAAACCCTATTGTCTAGGGTTTGAGAAGATGCATCTAGATGGGTTGGGCCTAAAAAAACCCGTTTGTATTGTTTTGAGTTAATTTAATAAAATGGGCCATCAACCCACTAGTATTAATTAAAAAATATATTAAATCATCAAAAAAAAACTTAGTTAAAGTAAGTTCATTTTAGAGCATTTGGGATAATAATAAAAGTATGAGATCTTTTTTAGATTTTTTAAGGATTCGTGTGAGATGCTCAATAACACACGAAAATAAAAATGGAAAGGGTGCCTCCATTTTCTAATCATAAAATAAAAGTTTAGCTTTGATATATTATGACTTCCTCTCCATTTTAATGAAACTTTATACCTTACTTTTTGTAAAGAATACATTCTTCTATCAAGTTGCAATATCAAATTCACATCCTAATTTTTTTAATGTCGAAAAAGTATTATAGAAATCTCTTTTTTTTTTAATTTAAAACATAGTAAATAAGAGATGAAGAACTAAAAAAAATAGAAAAAATAAATTGAAATGAAAAACAAAAAAAATAATTATTTATAAAAAGTTTAAATTTTTTTCCGATGATTGTTGTTGAAAGAATGAGTCAATGATGATAAACCTAATAACTATAGACTGTGTTGAAGAAAGTAATGGCTCTTCGTCGTGTAAGTAAAAGAGTATCAGTATTATAATAATCATGAAGGAAGTGATGGAGACGACAATAAGGAGATGATAAAGAGAAACAATGAAAAAATAAAAAATACACTTAATCAAAAATAAAAAAGGGTAACATTTTATGTTTTATTTTCCACATTAGCATTAAGGAAGTAAATAATTTCATTTTAAAATAGTTTAAAGATAATAGGAACCCCCCTCCTCCCGTAAGAAAAACATCGTTGAAATATGATGATACGTCTAGAAAATACATGTGCCTTTTTAAAAATTCAGTAAAGCAATTAATAAAATCACTTTTATTTTTTATCGAAAAGCATAATATGCATTAACCAAACTCAGTAATCATTATGCAAAATAGGAGGAAGCCTCCAATAATTCAAATACGAAGGTGTTAAAACAAGAAATTTCACAAAGTAGTGATAATTATAGAAAATTTAGCTAACTTAAATATAATCATAATTTTCAAATGAATTTAATCCCGCCCAAATGGATGACAATACCTAATGTAAGTTTCGCTTTCAAGTTCAGGGGGATTTTTTTCCTGTATTTTCTTTATTTTCTCTATTTAAAAGACATCTCCTAAACATAAATTTATTTTTATTCTTTATGGACTCTCGATAGATTTCCAAAAAAATCAAAAAACACATAAGAACTAACTTCAGATAGTTAGACTTTACTTCATATTTTTTGAATTAATAAAATATCAAGTTGTCTATCATTATCCCATAAAAAAAAACTAAAATCGATAAAACAAATTCATCATCTGAATTTGAAGAAGTATTCATAAAAAAATCTAAAAAGTTAGTGCCATCATGTGTGATTAAGCCATGTGTCATGACATGGAGTCAGGGCCTTGATGTGACACGATGAATAGGGACCCGAGACTCCCCAAACAAGCCTCAATTATCAAAACCCACATAATGGGTTCAAAGGTATCTAAGCACATGTAACAAAAAACAAAAAAGAATTTCGGAAATCCATTCATTTATAGCTAATTAAAGATTTACAGAGTGCCCAACGTTCGCTTCTAGTCAAGGAACGGGGGCCAGGATAAGTTCCGGGCTCACCCTCAAAAGAAGAGGACATACAAAAATACATACAAGAAATAACTAGCCTGCCACGGATGATGGGGCTCACCACAAAAGAAGTCTTCGAGAGCGGACTATTCGTCCAATGGCTGGTATCCAAAATGCTTGGTCCCTACATGGTAAAATCATGTCGGCATAGAGTATGCATTAGTACGTTTGAATGTACTAAGTATGTGGGCATGTAATGCATATGACTTACCAAACCTGCATACAAATGTTAGATGAAAAGGGCACATAATATACAAGGATCATATAATCAATGGAATTTAATGTACAAGATGCCATGGAATTCATGATGCGTGCAATGCGATAATGCACCTATATAACGGGGATGGACTATAATCGACAACCCAAATCCATGCGAGCTATTATACGAATTGGACCGATAGGGACCTCCCACCGGTAGGGAGAAGATTATTTGCCAAGGGTAATCTACATCACACCTTACAACCATGATTTTCGGTGGATGGTCACCTTCCTTACGACCACGCTTTTCCAAGGATTTAAATAATCATATCAAGACCTGTCATATCATAAACAACATAGACGAATAACATTTGTCCCTATATTGGCACATAGTTCAGGGAAAGGGAGAGGACCCCCAATCCATCGGTGCTAAGTCAACAACATCCCACTAGAATACTTATATATATATATACATGTGTGCTTTCAAGAGAGAGGGAGTAAAGTATCCATTTCAAATGTCAAATGTACATGTAGGCTCAAATGCCAAATCACAGGGTAAAAATCACAAGGTTCATGCAAGGAATAACTCATCTACATGTACAAGATTGTGCAAGCACCCAAGATGCTCCAAGAGCCAAAATACAAGGTGGTGCAAGCACCCAAGATGCTCCAAGAGCCATAATCATAGACATACCGGTGATCACCTTCTTGTCATATTCAATGCCTTACCAAAATCATATCATAATTCTTTTCAAGAACGAAATTGGGCTTAATCCACCTTCAAAATTTCCATGTATCAATGCTATGGATGTAATGTAATGCGTGATGTAGGAGTGACATGGGCAATGTAGAATATATCTAAAACATAGTAAGAAATCTAGAAAATCCACAATAAAAATCCATATGAAAATTGTAGTAGAGATCACCCATGCATAATAACATTTTAAAGGACATGCATATTCATAATTGCATGGTTTCAAAGTAATACATCATACTAGAGCTTAACAAAACATAAAATTCGGAATAATGTACAGCACATGCATTGTTCAAAGTTACCAAGATCAAGTAGTAAAAATTCACATTTTAGTAGACAATTCCATAAAATGGCTTGAATGAAATGTTGGGTCTTCTTGGTTGAAAGAGACCAAGAATCAATCCCACATACCTGACTTGAAGATGAACTTGGGGAGAAAATGGACTTCAAATTGAGGGCCTTGACTTGATGATCTTAGAGAGAGGTCAGAGGATCCTTGAAGGAGTGAATTGTAGAGAGAGTGAGAGTGAAATGAGGAAAATGGCTGAAATATAGTGATGCCCAACTGATATAAGGAATTCGGAGGGTGGAAAAGACCAAAGTCACATTTAGAACATCCATATATTTCAGAAATGTCATTAATAAAACGGACGCAAATTTGGTCCGTCTTGGTCACACGGTTCATTACACGGTCCATGTGGCTTAGCACGGACCATGAACAGGACCGTGGTCCATGACATAAATTCTCAGAGGCAAAATTTTCCCGAACTAAGTAGCATCTCATGGACAAATAAACGGACCATCTGGGGTCACATGGACCGTGACCCCATCCGTGTATAGGAGACCTTCCACACAGTAAACCAAATGGAAGGCTACACGGACCGTGTGGCTTCACACGGACCGTGTAAAGGCCCGTATACCCATCCTAAGTTTTAGCCTCTACAAGGAACATACTACTGTCACTCCACGAGAGGCCCATACAAACCGTGTGGCTCCACACGGGCTGTGTAGGCCTTTCCGTGAAGAGGCCACTGTCACTCCACGAGAGGCCCATACGGACTATGTGGCTCCACACGGGCCGTGTAGGCTCCTCCGTGGAGTGATGCTTGGTAGGTTTTACTGGGGAACAATTTTAGACATCAAGGTAATGCTAGTCTGGGTCTTTACACCAAGCAACAACTAAATGTTGTTAAAAAATTATTAATGAGAAACTTGTAGAGCTCAGAACAACACAACCAAACAAGAATCTTGTAAAGCTTCACCTTATTGGCTTAAAATACAAAACAAATTTCTCCACAATCTTTATGAACAACGAAAACTCAAAATATATTAAAACATCCAACAACAAACCTGGACAAAACCACCAAGAATCTTGAAATCTTGACCTACAAACTAAACAAGATGAATTTTTTTTACACTTAAGCCTCTGAAAAAAAAAGAACCCAATTCTTTAAACAAGAAAAGAAGTTGGACTAGTAACAATTTTGTAGTAAAAACTAGTGAAAACAGAAGAAATGTAGTGAAACATACATTAAAGCTTCAAGAACGGTGCAAAAGTAAGAAAGCTATGGTTGAGCATCTTATACTATCACCTTATTGGACCATTTTTGTTTCTCATGCATTTTCTTTAATACTAAAATTGATCATATATGCAAATATATTTAGACATAATTACATTTCTACAATAGTTTTAGCAAGTATCATCCAAGGAAAGCAACTTTTTCTTGCTCGTATTGTCCATGATGTATCTTGATGGTGCTTAGAGAAATATTTTAATTCGATTTTGTATGTTGTCTAATATACATTTTTCTATTTGTACATCTTATAATCAAGAATTCAAAAGGCTGAACACACACATAGAGATAAAATTAAGAATTTAGAAAGAAACATCAAGAAAACCTAAACATAAAAAAGTAATATGAAGGGGGGGGGGGGGGTTTCCAGATTAGGTAGAAAATATCCCAAAGATCATAACTTTTACCAAACAAGATAAATCAAAAGGCTTATAATTTAAATTATCAAGATTATATAAAGAATCATAAACAGTGTATAAAATAAGAAAAATACAAACGAAAAACATATAATGAAGAGAACCCAAGCTTCATAAATAATGTCAAGAGAGCAGTGGGGGAGGAGAGCGTAGGAGTGGCGACGGTGATTTGAAAAAATGAAAACAAAAAGAGTTCGTTAGTTATTTATTTTATTTAGGGGTATTTTTGAGATTATGAAAATATATTTATGCCTGCTGAAGATACAAGCAACTACGTCTCAAGTGATCCAAAGGCTCGATCTTGGATTTGAACATTCTAATAAGAAGAACTAGGCTCACAATCTACAAAAATGTAGCAAGGGGTGAGCACCAAACAATATGGTACTCAGCAAATGAAAACTAACCTAAAGTAAAGGAATGAAGAGAACTAGTACTACATAACACCCTGCCACATATCTCGAACTACACACCTGCACTCAGAAAAGTCCCAGAATAATATATATAAATACATATCACAGAATATAAATACAAACTCAATAAATAGATTCATCTCTCAGAATATCCAAGTGATACACAATTCAAATAGTATAATAGATATCAAATCTCATCACGATAAATATAATAATATCAAGGAAGGGTGATATGAGATAAAGTGAATGGCATGAGATGTAAATAATGCAATACAATGTCAATTAATCATGATGCTTTTCTATCCTATGATGCACATTCATTGATAACCACCAACCAGCACCCATGTTGGCCACACAAGGACCATATATCCGTGAACATTGGCGGCAATGAACTCGGCCAATGCTCACCTATCCAAAAATGACCTCGGACCAAAATTCAATCGCCATATTACCTCGGCTTGCCAGCAGAAACATCATCTAATAGTCGGCCAGTAGAGACCTCGGCCACCAATCCATATGTTACCTTACTCATCTCTTGGTCGTAGCTATCACACTACCAATGCACAAATAATAGTCAATGCAATGTGCATGATATCACACAATATCAATATCATAATGATTTTAATATCATTTTATTCCGAATATCAATCACATCTCAATATAAGTACCACCTCGATATCAATATCAAATAATTTACAAGATCACAAGTATTATGAATCCACAATTACTTCACTCGTAAAGGTATCACCACAGGATCAATTACTCAATCTAAAATCTCATGATCAAAGCCTATGAAGATACCATTCTACACAAAAGTACTTGATTCCACACACATAGTAGCATACAAGGTTCAATTATACCTAACAAAAGGTTAGAAGTTCACTTACCTTAGAAAAACACTCGAATCATGTCAAATCAATGGTATTCCCCCTTCCTCGATAATCCAAATTACCACAATGTATTCAAATATAGCATCACAATTACATAACGAATCAAATGACACCAAAATCAACCTATTCGGATGAAAAGGGAAAAATGATAAAAAAATCCCATGCCAAAAAGTAATCGAAACTGAAAATAAATACATGAAAACTTTCTTCAAGTGATAAGGAATTCAACGATGAAAATCATTTTGAGAACAAGAGTTAAATGAGGTAGGAATCATCAATTTAGGATTAGGAATCAATATAAAAAAAATCTTCGATTTCATCGATTTAAAATCCAAAATTATAAGTTAAGAACATAATTTAATCAATGAAATTTGAAGAAACAGGTTACAAAATAGTTACCCAATACGTTTTCCTTGAAAAGCATCGAAGAATCTTTTGAAAATAAAGCTTGAAGTGTTGAAGATGGTGGAATATTAATGAAACTCATCATTTAAAACATCAAATTATGTAGGAGGACTTAATGCTCCACGAACGCGGAGCCATATCCACGAACGCGGAGAACCATGAGGCTCAACACTCTATGAACATGCAATGACCCTCTGGGTTAATTCAGTGTTTCTGTTTGTATTCTGCTAATTTGAACTTATGTATGGTAACCTCAAACATTTTATGACTCAATAGGATTGATGGGATGGTTATGAATTGAATTTGTTGGGAGTTCTGGCGATTTAATGAAAAGCTATAAGTGTAAAAATGAGAATTCTGATAAAGTCCTAGTAAACGGCCTTAGAATGGAATTCTTACGGTCCTATCAGTTCTGGAAGAACCGATATAGGCTAGGAGGCTTGTTGGTACGAGGGTTGGGGGTTCCAGTATAAATTTGAGTAAAGAGTTGCAAAATGAGTTCAACCGCAGGCTGAAAAGGACTCTTCTGTAAAAACCTAGCTAAACCTGCTCAGAATGGGAATTTGATGGCATGGTCAGCTCTAGAACCTCAAATATAGCCTAAATTGAAACTTTTTCGATTGGGGGGGGGGGACTTCCAATTGAATTTTGGCCCTCCTCAATTTCTTTACCTAAAATTAGCTGAAAAGAAGTTGGACACTCACTTTTTCATAGGATACTCTTCCGGAAATTTTCACTGCATTGTTGGATAAATACTCAATAGCCACGTGAATAATTATCCAATTCAAAATCTTATGATCAAAGCCTATGAAGATACAATTCTACCCCAAAGTACTTGACTCCATACACATGCATAGGAGCATACAAGGTTCAATCATACTTAACAAAAGATAAAAGTCCACTTGCCTTAAAAAAAAGTCTCGAATTTAGTCAAATAAGTAGCTTTTCCCCTTCGTCGATAATCTAAATTACCAAAAT
The DNA here is from genome assembly GCA_029948455.1 of Solanum rostratum. Taxonomy (NCBI): domain Eukaryota; kingdom Viridiplantae; phylum Streptophyta; class Magnoliopsida; order Solanales; family Solanaceae; genus Solanum; species Solanum rostratum. Next base: position 66,120,097 of record CM057046.1, read on the forward strand.
CTATTCAAATATAGCATCTTAATCAGATAACGAATATATTGACATCAAAATCAATTAATATGGATGAAAAAGGCAAAATGGTTAAAAATCCTATGCCGGAAAAAGTAGCCAAAAACTGAAAATTAATACATGAAACGTTCTCCAATTGATTAGGACATGAACGGTGAAAATCATTTTGAAAAACAAAGTTAAAATGAGGGAGGAATCATTAATTTAGTTTTATGACCTTTTCTAGATCAAATTACACGTTCCAGAGCTAATGAAATTGACGGATTTCCGTTCTGGCACCCAAAATATAGAATGATACAAAAACTCACCTTTTCAACAACTTAGGCTTCCAAAAATTCTAAAACTCGTAATTTTCATTTTCAAAATACAAGATATCAGTTCCAAAAACACATATAGTTCAAAATAGGTCCAAAGAAACTTATGAAAAGGTCGAATAGTAATTTTTACAGATAAGATAAAAAATAGCCGACAAGGTCATTACATCATTCACCACTAAAAACAATGTTTGTACTCGAACATAAGGGAAAGAAAAGTGTATGAAGCCCTAAAAAGTCTGGGATATCTTGCCTGCATTTCTGACTCTAACTCCTAAGTAGCCTCCTAAATGGGTCGGTGCCACCACTGAACCTTCACCAAAGGTATATCCTTGGTCCTCAACCTCTGGATCCACCTATTAAAAAATAGCTACCGGATCCTTCTCATATGTCAAGTCTAAACCCAACTCAACTGAATCCTAGGAAATCACATGTGACTCATCTGGAATGTACTAGCGGAGCATGGAGACATAAAATACATGATGAATTGTTGATAGTCTCGGTGGCAACGCTAACTAATAAACAACCTCATCTACCCTCCTCAAAATCTCAAATGGCACAAAACACCTAGGGTTGATATTTCTCTTCTTTCCAAACCTCATCAAACCCTTCATGGGTGATATCTTTAGCCACACACGATCTCCAACCATGACTTCTAGAGGTCTAGTCTTCTTGTCAAAATAACTCTTCTTGCATCGTTGGGCTATCAACAACCTACTCTATATCAATAAAACTTAACCCATAGCATCTCTGAGTAATTCAACACCCAAAGCATCAGCTGAACCCGAGCCATACCACTCGATAGGCGATCTACACCTCTGGCCATATAATGCTGCAAATGGTCCCATCTGAATGCTTGAATGATAACTTTTATTGTAAGCAAACTCTTCCAAGGGAAAATTCTAATCCCATCGAGCCCCAAAATCTATCACACATTCCCGAAGCATATCCTCTAACACTTGAATTGTTTGCTCAAACTTGCCATCAATCTAAGGGTGGAAAGCTGAACTCAAATCCAAGCAAGTACTCAAACCATGTTGTAGAGACTTCTAAAAATGTGAAGTGAAAAAAGATCCTTTGCTATATACTATATTCATTGGCACTCCATGCAATCTAACAATATCACGAATATGCAACCTAACTGTAAGGACCCAGAATTTTGTACAATCTCAATGAAGCATGAAAATTTGGTTTCAAAAAGGTTTTGGATCAAGGTGACACGTCAAGGGAGACATCACGATCTATGTGAGGTCACATGGCCCGTGTGGACGGAGTGTCCCTTGGCCCAAGGAGGATGTTTGGCCCTTCAACGTGGTGTTTTAAACTAAGGCACACCACACTTGGACCCCTCACGGTCCGTGTGAAACTTCACAGACCGTGTGGTGGGCTGTGTGATGACCTTGGCTTGAAATCCTACAGCTTTGGGACCAAGTATGGTTACACGGCTAAGTACACAGCCCGTGTGGGATAGCACGGACCATGAGGCCATTCGTAAAGCTTTCGAAGTGAAATTTTTTTAAGTATGGAATCACCGTCTAGTAACTTTATCGTGGAATTTTTCTAAGGAGAGAGGTATGAGCAGTGACATGGCCCGTGTGACGCTACACGGTCTGTGTAACCTCCCGTGAAGGTGACTTCGTTGAAAAAAGTTTTATGCATGGGATCTTCGTGTTGAAGCTATGTTTACTTTCAATCCCAATTCAAGATTATTTATGTTGTTTAAGGTTATCATAGGTCTCCTACATCAAGTCAAGTTCAAAGGAATTCCATTGGCTAAGTTTATCATAAGTACCGATAGAAGGGTCAAATTCAAATGATCTAATCTCATATCACAAAAGAACTGGGTGGCCCACGACCTATAAAATTGATGCTCTTTGAATTATCTTTCCAACACATCTGGTCTCACCTTATTCCGAGTTCAGAACAAGAAGTTATGCCTTTTGTGGTAGTATCTGTCTGGGCTAGACGTGAGGCTTTCACGGGCCATGAAGAGCTTCATTGACCGTGAAGCCAACCGTGTTAGCTTCAGTTGAAAATTTAAGGAGGCGTTTTATTGAGGTGTTTTTTATATTTCGACCCATCCCCAAGGCTTTTAAGACCTTTTTAACCCCCTTAATATTTCTAAACTCCTCCTATACTAATTCTAAACCCTCATTAAGGACAAACACTTAGTTTCTAGAATTAGATTCTCAAACTTCTCTGCAAGTCTCATCTTCAAGATTCAAGCTAGGATATAATTGGGGTTTCAAATTCAAGCTAAATTCTTCTCAAACTCATATTCCTAATCAAGGTATGTGGGATTGATTTTTGGCCCCTTTCAACCAAGAAACCAAAAATTTCTTTCAATCTATTTCATGAATTCTAGTCACTTTAAATATGAAATTGCATCATTTGATTTTATTAAATCTAATTAGTGTATTTGTTGTATTTTACCTATTATTTCAATTCATTATGATTACTATTATAATTATTTACATTGAGTTATGAAATTATGAATATGCATGTCCCCATTGATATTTTGTTTGTGCATGGGTGACTATTACTATGAATTAGATGTTGATTCCAATTATGGATTTATTCAATTTCGTATTATGATGATCATTTTAACTTTAATCTATGTTACCATGCTATCCTCACATCATGCATTGCATTGCATTCATGAGCATTAGTTTATGGAAATTATGAAGTGGGCTAAGTCCAACTATGTTTTTATGAAATGATTTTGGTAAGGCATTGGTTATGAAAAAAAGGTGATCACAGGTATGTCTGTGGTTATGGCTCTTTTAGAATTATGGGTGCTTGCACCATCTCATACATTTAGATGCGCTATTCCTTGCCTGCGCATTATGATTATGATTTATAGTTTGCCATTTGAACCTACATATGCTTTGAATGTTTTGAAAAGGCTATTGAATCTCTTGGAAGCACGTATATGTATAAATATTCATGTGGGATGTTGTTGACTTAGCACCGATGGATTAGGGGCATCAGGGCTATCCCCAAAGGCCCTCTCCCTTTCCTTAAACTATGTGCCAACAAAGAAATGATCTCAATTACTGAAAAGACTGGGTGGTAAGGAATGAATATTCATCTATTATGTTTTTGAAAAATCCTTTTGAAAAGTGGGTCATAAGGAAGGTGACCATCCATTGAAAAGCGTGATCATAAGGTGTGATGAAGATTACCTTTAGAAAGTATTCTTGTCCCTACCGATAGGAGGTCCCAATCGGTCTAATTCATGTAATAGCTCGCATAAGTTTGATTCGTCAGTTATAGTCCATCCCCAATATATATACGCATTATTGCATATCATGTATTATAATTTCATAGAATCTTGTATATAAATTTCCATTGAATATACAATTCTTCTATATTATGTGCCTTTGTCATCTAATATTGAAATGCAAGTTTTGTAAGTCATATGCATTGTATGCCCACATACTTAATACATTCAAACGTACTAATGCATACTCTATGCATATATGATTTTACCATGTAGGGATCGTATAATATGATCATCCACCGTTTGATAGGTAGTTCAAATTCGGAGAATTCATATCGTGGTGAGTCCTATCTTTGAAGGACATGCCACCTTCCTTCTTCCGATGTTGTTTTCTATTTATCTTCTTAATTGAGGGTGAGCCCGGGACATGTATTGGCCCCCGTCCCATCTTATGGCTAAAGGCGTTGTTTGACATCTTGTAGACTCTCGTAGATTCTATATGTTATGTGTTGTATTTAAAGTTTATGATTTTGGTTATCTATTGGATATGGCTAGCATGAATTGACTATGGGAACTATGATATGTATGTATGTTTGATGTAGAAATGTGGAAGATCCTAATCCCCGTATTGCCTCTATACCGTGAGTCCTACTTTCCCATCCTTTAGAACTATGTGTTTACTATTTGAACGTTCTTCCAAATCGATGATGTGGATTTGGATACTTTGAGGATTGTTTGGGGACTCTCGGCTTCCCATTCGCCATGTAAAATTTAGGCTCTTGGTCTGGGCCGTGACAAAGATGGTATCAGAGCACTACGTTTATAAATTATACTCAGAGTCCAACATGTCACGTCAAGTAGAGTCTTATTCATGGGTGTGAAATGCGCTACATCTAGGGGTAGGAGGCTGATTTTTTGTCTCGATCCCTCCCTATCGAATAGGGAGAGTTACCTTGAGCCCGTAATGCAATTAAGGGGAGGAAGATGTTGTAGCGATCTTATAGATGAGGTCAAAAAGGGAGTTGGTGAAGGATGTGCATTGTTTGACATGCTTGCTCCTTCGGATTTTTGAAGTTTTCTTGGGTTGGCTGGTTCTGATGGGAGGTTTGTTGAAGGTTTCTCATCTATCATCTCCTTTGACCAGGTTGACTTGAAAGAAGTCCAGGTTGGTATGGTCGGATGAGTATGAGGTGACTTCTAAAAATTTGAAAGGTCGACTTACATCAGCTTCTATTGTGACTTTACCGGATGGCTTAAATAGGTTGGTGGTGTATTGTGATCATTCCCAATTTGGGTTGTCATTGTTATTTGTAAAGGCTAATTAAGATCAAGATCTGTCATTGGTTGGATTGAAGAGGTTGGTTGCCAAAATAATACGATAGAGGCTTTCTCCCAAGGGAGATGGTACGTTTCGATATCAAAGTAAGTTATGTGTTTCGGGCATGGGTGATCTTACAAAAAATGATCATGAGTGGAGCCCATAACTCTCATTATTTGATTCAATTGGAATCTACTAAGATGTGGTTGAATTTAAAAGAGGTGCATTGGTGGCATGGTATGAAGAAGGACATAGCGAAGTTCGTACCCGAGTGCTCGGGTTGTCGACAAGTAAAGGTAGAGCACCGAAGGCCTGGTGGTGTCGCTCAAGACATTTAGATCTCTACTTGGAAATGGTTTGAGTTAAGATTAAATGACTTCTATAGGGTGGATTTATTGTTGGAGGCTTCAAAAGAGTGAAATTGATTTAGGAAAGGCCAAAGATGGTTCGAAGTCATCAAAAGTCTTATTTGGATATTAGAAAGGGGACCTTGAGCTTCATGTTGGTAATTGGGTGTATGTTAAGGTCTCACTTATGAAGGGTATGGTGCATTTCGGGAAGGAGGGAAAGCTAAATCCTCGGTATATAGGTTCTTATGAGATTGTTGAAGCGGAATGAGAATGTAGCTTATTGGTTGGGTTTGCCTCCGAAATTGAGCTCTAGTCACTTGGTTTTGCATATATCTATGTTGAGGTTGTTGTTGGTGATACTAGTGTTATTTTTCCTTTGGAAGGTGTTGAGGTTGAGAAGAAGTCGTCTTATGGAGGAAGCTCCGATTGAGATTTTTTATAAGACAAGTGAAGCAGTTTCGTGATAAGGATGTAGCTTTGGTTAACGTACTATGGAGAAATCAACATGCGGAAAGTTCTATGTGGGGAGTGGAATCAAGTATAATGCGATGATATCTTTATCCTTTTCGATCTACTCAAGCCTATGATATTAGGTTCTTCCTATTCTCGGTGGTCCTTATTCTTTCAATCTTGAGCTTTATGACATGACATGCATACATGTGCAAGAAAATGATTTTTATGATGTTTTAAATGATTTGAAAACATTTTAATATGGGTTTTAAATGCTTTAGGATTTTCAAATGATGAGCTATGCATTACACCTTGTGTTTGGATTTTTCATGTTCTAAGTCAAACCTTTCAAGCCTCGTTCCACCATATTCAAGGACGAATGTTCCCAAGGGGGAGATTATGTAAGGACCCAGAATTTTGTACAATCTCAATGAAGCAAGAAAATTTGGTTTGGAAAAGTTTTGGACCAAGGTGATACTTCATGGGAGCCATCACGGTCCGTGTGAGGTCACATGGCCCGTGTAAACGGAATGTCCCTTAGCCCATGGAGGATGTATGGCCCTTAAATGTGGTGTTTTAAACTAAGGCATACCACACTTGGACCCCTCACAGTCCGTGTGACACTTCACAGACCGTGTGGTTGGTCGTGTGATGGCGTTTTCTTGAAATCCCAAAGCCTTTGGACCAAGTATGGTTACACGACAAAGTACATGGCCCGTGTGGGGTGGCATGGCCCTTGAGGCCATCTATAAAGATTCCGGAGTGAAATTTTTCTATGTATTGAATCACCGTCTAGTAACTTGATTGTGGAATTTTTCTTAGGTGAAGGGTATGAGTAGTGACACGGCCCGTGTGATGCTACACGGTCCATGTGAGCTCCTGTGAAGGTGACTTCATTGAAAAAATTTCTAAGTATGGGATCTTTATGTTCAAGCTAAGTTTATTTTCAAGCCTTCGATTCAAGCTTATATATGTTGTTTGAGGTCATCATGAGTCTCCTACATCAAGTACAGTTCAAAGGAACTCGATTAGTTACGTTTTTCACAAGTACCGATAGATGGTTCAACTTTGAATGTTCATATCTCTTAACACAAAAGGAACTGAGCGGCCAACGACCTATCACATTGAATGTCTTTGAATTATCTTTCCAACACATCTAGTCTCACCTCATTGCGAGTTCGGAGCAAGAAGTTATACCATTTTTCGTATAATCTGTCTTGGCTAGATGGGAGGCTTTCACGGGCCGTGAAGCCAACCCTGTCAACGTCAGTTAAAAATTTAAAGGGGCGTTGTTATTGAGGTATTTTTGATATTTTGACCTATCCCCAAGGCTTTCAAGGCCTTTTTAACCCCGTTTTATGTTCCTAAACTCCTCCTACACTAATTCTAAACTCTCATTCAAGACTAACACTTAGTTTCTAAAATTAGAATCTAAAAATTCTGTCCAAGTCTCCTCTTCAAGATTCAAGCTAACATTTAATTGGAATTTCAAATTCAAACTAAATTCTTCTCAAACTCATCTTCCTAATCAAGGTATGTGGGATTGATTCTTGGCCCCTTTCAACCAAGAAGACCCAAAATTCCTTTCAATCTATTTCATGAATTCTAGTCACTTTAAATATGAAGTTGCATTATTTGATGTTATTAAATCTAATTAGTGTATGGGCTGTATTTTACCAATTATTTCAATTCATTTTGATTACTATTAAGATGATTTACATTGAGTTATAAAATTATGAACATGTATGTACCCTTTAAAATTTTGTTTGTGGGTGGATGACTATTACTATGAGTTAGATGTTGATTTAAATTACGGATTTATTCAATTTCATATTATGATGTTGATATTTACTTGAATATATGTTACCCATTCTATCCTCACATCATGCATTGCATTGCATTCATGAGCATTGGTGTATGGAATGAAATAGGTTAAGCCCAATTATGTTTTTTTGAAATGATTATAATATGATTTTGGTAAGGCATTGGTTATGACAAAAAGGTGATCACCGGTATGTCTATGGTTATGGCTCTTTGAGCATTATGGGTTCTTGCACCATCTCATACATGTAGATGAGTTATTCCTTGCATGAACATTATGATTATGATTTATAGATTGACATTTGAGCCTACATATGCATTGAACATTTTAAAAAGACTATTGAATCACTTGGAAGCAATGTATAAGTATTCATGTGGGATGTTGTTGACTTAGCAGCGATGGATCAGGGGCACCAAGGCTACCCCCAAGGGCCCTCTCCCTTTCCTTGAACTATTTGCCAACATAGGAACGATCTCCATTCCGAAAAGACTGGGTCATAAGAATTGAATAGTCAACTATTATGTCTATGATATGATTATGAAAAATCCTTCTGAAAAGCGGGTCGTAAGGAAGGTGACCATCCACTGAAAAGTGTGGTCGTAAGGTGTGATGTAGATTACCTTGGGCAAGTAACCTTCTCCCTATTGGTGGGAGGTCCCGATCGGTCTAATTCATGTATTAGCTTGTATGAGGTTTATTTGTCGATTAAAGTCCATCCCCAATATGTATGGGCATTATTGAATTTCATGCATCATAATTTCATGGAATCTTATGTAAAAATTTCCATTGAATATACCATTCTTCTATATTATGTGCCTTTGTCACCTAACATTGAAATGAAGGTTTGGTAAGTCATATGCATTGCATGCCCGCATAGTTAGGACATTCAAACGTACTAACGCATACTCTATGCCTACATGAATTTACCATGTAGGGACCGTGTGTTACACTCATCCACTACTTGATGGGTAGTTCGAATCTGGAGAATTGATATCGTGGTAAGTCCAATCTTTGAAGGACTGCTATCAACAGGGATCACCAATGCAGGGTCTCCCAAGCATTTCTTCAACAGCGACACATGAAATATCAGATGGATTCCATATAATTCGGAAGAAAACTCTAACTCATAAGAAACCTTCCTAAATCTCTTTACAATCTGATATGGTCCAACATAGCATGGACTCAACTTCCTTTTCTTCCTAAATCTTAGGACACCCTTCATAGGTGACACTTTCAAATACACCCAATCATCTATCTAGAAATCTTAGTTTCTTCTCCTCAATGTATAAGAATTTTGGTGACTCTAAGCAGTCTTTAACCTTTCTCTAATGACTTTTACCTTCTCCATTGATTGTGGACAAGATCAAGCCTAATCAACTTTGCTTCTCTTACCTCAAACCACCCAATTAGTGATCTACATCTCCTCCCATGCAAGGCTTCATAGGGAGCCATTTGAATGCTTGCATGATAACTATTTTTATATGCAAACTCAATCAATGGTAGGTGATCATCATAGTTCCCCTTGAAATCAAGAACACAAGCTCTCAATATATCCTGTAATGTTTGAATTGTACACTCGGCCTGACCATCTGTCTATGGATGAAAGGTTGTGCTCAGGTTCACCTTAGTACCTAATCCTTTTTAGAATGATCTCAAAAATTGGGAGGTAAATTGAGCTTCTCTGTCCGAGATGATGGACAAGGGAACCCTATGTAACCTTACAATCTCCTCGTTGTACAACTTGGCATACTCCTCCGCAGTGTTTGTTGTCTTAACTGCCAAGAAGTGAGCTGATTTAGTCATCCTATCCACAATCACCCATATCGAATCATGTTACTTTCAAGACCTTGGTAAACCAGTGATAAAGTCCATATTAATCATCTCCCACTTCCGTTCTGAAATCTCAAAGTTCTGAGCCAATCCACATGACCTTTGATGCTTAACCTTCACTTGTTTGCAATCTGGGCATTTTGAAACGAACTCAGCAATATCCCTCTTCATTCCACTCCACTAATAGACTTTTCTCAAGTCGTCGTAATCTTGGTAGAGCCAGGATGAATGGAACATCTAGTGCTATGGGCTTCCTCTATAATTCTGTCTCGAATGCCATCAGCATTTGGGACAGACAATCTACTTAGATACCTCAACACTCCATCTCCCCCTTTGGAGAAGGCCATTTCTTTCTATTTGTGGACAACCCCCTTCAATTGGAGTATGACAGGATCTTGGTCCTACTTTTCTTTTACCTCTACCACTAAGGATGAAGCAGACCCATTCTGAACATTAACTCCTCCTTCATCATACTCCTCAAGTTGAACTCCCAATCGAGCCAATTGATGCACTTCCTTGTGTACTTCCATCTTTCCTTCCTCCACATGGGTTGTGCTACCCATTGACAACCTGCTAAGAGCATCAACAACAATGTTAGCTTTACCTGGGTGGTAGTGAATGGTCATATCATAATCCTTGATCAATTCCAACCATCTCCTCTATCGCAAGTTGAGCTCTTACTGACTGAAAACATACTTCAAGCTCTTGTGGCTAGTGAACATATCCACATGCACTCCATATAAGTAGTGGCGCAAGATTTTAAGTGCAAACACCACTGCTGCCAACTCGAGATCATGGGTTGGATAGTTCCTCTCATGAACCTTAAGTTTCCCGGAAATATAGGCTATCACTTTCCCTCTCTGCATCGGTACACATCCCAACCTAACCCTCGAAGCATCACAGTAAATTACAAAGTCCTTTGTCTCATCGGATATGGTTAGGACAGGTGCAGTAGTCAACCTCGTTTTCAACTCTCAAAGAAAATCCCTCTAAAAATCTACGGTAGTAGCCTGCCAACCCCATGAAACTTCTAATGTCAGTTAAAGTAGTCGGTCAATACCAGTTCTTAACCGCTTCAATCTTTTAGGCATCCACTCGAATACCATCACCGGAAATAACATGGCCTAAAAAAGACGCTAACTTAAGCTAGAACTCACACATTGAGAATTTTGTGTACAACTCATGGTCCTTAAGAGTTTAGAGGACAACACTGAGATGATTAACATGCTACTCCTTACTTCTCGAATACACCAAAATGTCGTAGATGAACACAATCATAAACATATCGAGATATTGTCTGAATGCTCTATTCATCAAGTCCATAAAGGCTATAGGTGCGTTCATCAACCCAAAGGACATGACCAAGAACTCAAAATGACCATATCTAGTCCTAAAGGCTATCTTTGGAATGTCACATTCCCTCACCTTCAACTGATGGTAGCCAGATCTAAGGTCTATCTTTGAGAAACAAGAAGTGCCCTGAAGTTGGTCAAACAAATCATCTATCCTTGGTAGAGGATATTTATTCTTTATCATGACCTTGTTCAGTTGCCTATAGTCGATACACATTCTGAAGGACCCATCTTTCTTTCGCATGAACAGGACAGGAGCACCCCAAGGTAAAACACTTGGCCTAATGAAGCCCTTCTCTAGTAAATATTTCACTTGCTATTTCAGCTCTTTCAACTCGGTGGGGGCTATCCTATGAGGTGGAATCGAAACAGGCTGGGTATGGGGAAGAACATTAATCCCAAAGTCAATCTCCCTATCATAAGGGACTCCAGGAAGATCATCAGGAAATACTTCTGAAAACTCATTAACAATCAGGACTGACTCTAGAGTTGGGGACTCAATATCATCAGATTTAACTCGCACGAGGTGATAGATACAACCTTTGGAAATTAACTTTTTGTCTCTAAGATATGAGATAAACTTTCTTCTAGGTGCAACCGAATCACCCTTCCACTCAAGAACTGGTTTGTTAGGAAATTGGAACTTAATGGTTCGGGATCTACAATAAACAGAGGCATAACAGGAGTGAAGCCAATCCATGCAAAGAATCACATCAAAATCAACCATCTCCAACTCAACCAAATCAACAAGAGTATTCGAATGATGGATGGACACTACACAAGCTCTATAGATTCTCTTAGCTCAAATAGACTCACCCACTGGAGTAGAAACATCAAAGGGTTCAAGAAGACTTTCAAGGGTTCTATCAAATCTACTAGCCACATAAGGAGATACAAATGACAATGTGGCACCTGGATCCATCAAAACATAACAATCAAAAGTAAAGACTCGAATCATACCCATCACAACATCTGGGGAGTTCTCTTGATCTTGGTGACTACCCATGGCATCCAAGCGATTTGTTGCTCCACCTGGTTTCCTCTAACTAGTGGGGTTGTTGTAGTAGACTGAACCTGGTCAACCCGCTTTGGACAATTCCTCTTGAAGTGACCCGTTTGGACACATCTATAGCACATATCATTCCCATCATGACATCTCCCCAAGTGCAGTTTGACACACTTATCACACGACGACTTTCCCTTCGAACCTTGAGCCCCAATACTTGTGACTGGGATCTATGGGTTCCACCATTCTGAAACCTTTAATCATACCTGCCTCTAGGCACATGTGCACTAGCAGATGATAGCGCTAGTATCGGTTGCCATTGCCTTTCCGTCCAACCTCATGATTAGATGTCTTAGCTTTCTTACGCTCAAGCTCTTCCTTGTCATGTTGTCTCTCCTTATCAGCTTGTTGCACAAATGTCATCAGTCGCCCGATGTTCATATCACTCACAAGCATTGGTCCCCTGCCATCTCTCTTGGGTCCTTTATTCAACCCATCAACATGAATCCCCATCCTTCCCCTCATGTCAGCAACCATGTCCGGAGCATAGTGAGATAGTTGTGTGAACTTCAAACCATACTCTTGCACAGTCATAGAGCCCTATTTTAGATTTTGGAACTCTCTCACCTTAGCTTCTCTTTTGTCTCTTGGGAAGAATAATCCCAAGAAGGCTTCCTCGAACACTGCCCAAGTCAAACATGGAACATAATCCCTTCTACCTTTCTTCCACTGGTCCAACCACAGTTTTGCCACTCCCTTGAGTTGGTAATCAGCTAGTTCGATTCTGTCAGTATCAGCCACGTGCATCACTTAGAATACCTTCTCAAGTTCCTCCACGTAGTTTTCAGAATCTCCAGTAGATGCGGACCTTGTGAACTCAGGTGGATTAATCCTCAGAAATTTTAGGACTCTTAGAGGTGTCATTAGAATCAGGTCTCCCCGTAGAGCTTGAATTGCCCGGTATAGCTCAGCATTAGAGACCTCATTTTGAGGGGGTTGCTCAACAAGGAGAGCTTGGCCCACAAGCTCCTCGTGTACTTGAGGCTCAGGTGGGTTGGCATCTTTCCTGGCAGGACGTCCCCTTCCTATGACAGCTCTTCTACGAGGCATGATATAAATTCTGCTTGCATAGAGCATGAATTAGAAAAGAGCTCTCATAGAGCTTAACTCTATCGCACGAATTGGAATGAGAAGAAACGTGTGACAATTCCCAATGTCCTATAGCCTCCTGCTTATAAAATGTGGTCAACAACACACCCATAAATAAGACTTTACTAGACATGCCTTCATAGACTCCCTAAGACACTTGAACTCTGTGCTCTGATACAAAGTTTGTCACGCCCCGGGAGGGTATCCTTGGCGTGGTTGGCACCTAGAGACTATTGCTAGTCCCCAAGCGAACCACTTAGCCTTATTACATTATTCAGTCAAATTAACTCTACTGAACAACGAAAAATGTAAGTAAGTAGTGGACACATCTCATCTAAAGTCTCAAAGAATATATCTAAAATAATGAAGGCTAGTAGAAAGAACTAGCTCACAATCTCAACATCAACGCTCAACCATCATCTATGAATTCTCTATCACTAATCAGGTGGTGCCAATGAAAGACCCATGGCTACCCAAATCAAAATAAAAGAAATAGTCCAATCTAACTCTAAAGAATGATGAAATAATCATGGTAGGTCCTCCAGAGTAGGGTAGGCTCACCGAATTAGCTGTGTATCTCAGATCTTCAATGGAGCACCTCCTGACGATCTCTAGTACATGCCTCTGCATCATGATGCAGGCCAAAAAGGACATCACTACTTGGAATATACTGGTATGTAAAATAGTTGAGTGCAACATAGACATGTAGAATAATATGGGAACAACATCAACTCAAAGAAATCATCAAATAATATCAAACCATCAAATATCTATCTATGCAAGAATAAAGAGTAGACAAGTGACCTATCAACAACTCAAACTCATCAATCATCTCAGACTCATCTCAAAGGAGCTCATCTCCTCTCATTTCATCTTAGAGGAGCTTACCTCCTCTCCTCTCATCTCATCTTAGTTTGACTCGGAGTACTAAAGAGAGGAACTTTATGGGAGTTTCTCTTATCCCACAACAATTCCTTATGTGCCAGTGAATTTACAACAATATCACTAATGTTACCACATCCATTCCAAAATTGCATGGTAGGGAATGTTCCAAAACCATATCAGCTCACCCAATATGGAGTCAATACTCAACAGGTCCGCTATTGCTTTCAAAGACTATACTCTCGAGGAAACCATAATATATGTGATGGTTCTATGCCTCACCTACGTTTGGCGACATAGTTAATGAGTTTGAGTGGGACTCACTCTTACCTATTTCGGTGCTCGATACTCCTCTCGTGGCTCAATGCTCATAAAACCTCCATCTCAATCAATCTCATAAGGAATCGAACCCTGTCATCATTCAACTCATAAAGACTTTAACCCTCTCATCAATCAATCTCATCAATGACTTAAGATTTAAAACAATCATTAGGAATCAATTGAATAGACACATCAATAGAGTTTATTTTTAGAGACTCATAAGACAATCAAATTCTATCAACTCATCTTCATTCTCTTATCAAAATCATCAATCTCGACTCAAGGCTCTAGACTCAATTCTTAAGTTCATTATGCATGCTTTTCAAATTAGTCATGTAGGGTTATGCAAATTCTCGTGAAAATATTAAATTTAAGAAAACAAATAGTATGATGATAATCAACATAAAAACTTGTAATTTCAAGTAAAATTTTTAGAAAACCATCAAAGATCATGCATGTAAACTCTCCAAATCATCAACTCATCTATGACCATATATGGGGCACATGAGAGAACAATCCCATGCTTTTAGTTTAGCCTTATATATCCGGGATGCATATATCAATCCATCACATCAAGATTTTTTCTCGATTTTCTCAAACATAAACTCCTCTCCTCTTTTACTCAAGCCCTAGCCTTGTTAGAATATTGCAATAGGACTTAGAATGGGGGTTTTAGACCCTTTTTATGCCAAAACGACCTTATTAGACTGTGTATGGACTTTACCAGGGGTTGGGAATTGACCGAAATGCCCCTCGTTATAATTTAGAAATTTTTAACTCGGAGAAGAATCAGTCCGCTACGTGGACTTGCCGTGCACCGTGATTTTTAGGAAAACTTTTTTGAACGAGTTTTCTCAATTCCGTTGGAAAGTTTAACAAAGATATAAGTGCTGGTTTGCGATGGAGGCGTGACGCGCTCCTGTCACACACCAACACTGTTTTGCATTTCAGATCGAAAATTTATGTTTTGATTGGGCCGCTTTTAAAATCGACCAAGACCATTTTCCCACTCAATTTTGCGTGCTGATCACAAACTGGCCTCAGATTTGCCATACAAGCATTGGAAGATGCGTTATGCGCATACCCTTCCTCTAGGGGTATTTTGGTAATTTTATTGGACATTACAAACATGAACCTGGTGACAATATGGTTGATTGTGGATTGTATTCCACATCCCAAACCTGAGTTCCTTGGATAGTAACAAAAAGATGCAAATCAGGCTCTCATATTGCACTAAAGCATAAACAGCAAAAATTCCTCTATGTCTCACAATGATCTCATCATCCTAATTGTACTCCAGTTATTGGACAAACTACTATAACCTTTGCAAACTTAATCAAACAGAGAAACAGAGGCTTAAGATAGAGGACATAGAAAATCATAAACCTGGCAATATTGTAGTTGATTGTAGCTGGAAAAAGAGAAATAGGTTTGTGAGAAAATGGAATCCTATCTGGGTGATTTATATAGAGCAGTTTTACAATAATGGAGAATTAAATTAGTATAGAAAATAAATAGACGGCTATTATGTTGAGAATTAATCACATTTTTCAGCAACCATACTGTTTGCAACAAACTTTAATGTGATGAAAAAATAAATTACAATCACAAATAAAATATGAAGAAACATAAATTTATTGATAAACAATGTGGGTAAAAATCTGTTTATCCCTTGATTTTTCTCTCCTAGGAGATTTCTCCATGATTCAAGAGCCGTTAGTGACGTATTTCTCGAAGGTAAGATGTTTTTTATCCCCTTAAGTCATCATATGTTGATCTCTATGGAATATTTGATATGCATTTTTAAGGGATAATACCTGTTAAAAAGGCATGAATTAGGGTTTAGGGTAGAGTAGTCTCTAAGAAATCCTGAATGAAATAGGACTAATTTTGTAGAATCCTACAAAATTTCAATGTCTACACATACAACTTCCGGTGATCAAACCGTATGTTTTCTAACCATTTATATTTCTAAATGAAAAAGGTTCAGCCATCATGAGTTCTTTGTTTGTAATTGCACCATTCAATTCAATTAAATGCTTAGAAATAGATTTAAAGAAAAGCTATTTTATATTTGTAACTGAAAAAATACGGTTCTGAAAGTTGTATGGTTGCTGAAAAATGTAATTTAAACCATAAAATGCATACATCTGTTAAAGACCTTACATTGTGAAACACAACTCCAATGCAAATTGCTAATTAAGGTAAATGCACCAATTATTTGAATCCATATTTTATTGGCTCATTACGTGACTGACAATTTCAAGACTTTAAAAATTTTATTATTATTATTTCATTAATAATTAAATACATAATATCTGTCATTTAAATGTTTAATTATTATTTCATTAAGTATTAAATACATAATTTGTGTCTTTTTTTAAAAGTGGAGGTAAAATGGTAATCCAATTTCGAAGGTTGGAGCTTCTCACTTTTAATAATATATGATGATTTTCTGTGACCAAGAAGGTGCTTATGGTTTCTTCTATGGACCACCTCAACAATTCCATATAAATCCCATTTTCTGGTAAATTACAGATAATGTCATATATTGAATTATCATTCAATATGGAGTCCACTAGACTTTCAATCTGACACACTACTTGTTTGTTTTTTAAAAAGTCAAGTACATTACTTAGGATTTATCTTATAAGCTTACAAGAATGATTCTTTTAGGAGGTGAAATTATATTCATTACTTGATATTTATCATTCTTACACGATTAATTGAAGGAAATTAATCTTATACGTGTTATAGTCAATAGTTGTTAAGCACGGGGTCTAGATCACTTCCATCTATGTTTTAGAACTAATTGTTTAGAAAATATGATTAGCCCTAATAACCTAATTAGGTCTACCATAATTATTTAGGAATTTTTGTAATTACTTTTGTGATATGGGGATTTGTTTCCCAAATTTTGCATCTCATTTTATGTTCCTTTTTTCACTTCCGCATTGTGTTCTACTTTTTTATTCAAATAACTTGATCCTTAAAACACCACATCAAATAGTAAGAGCATTGCAATCCACCAAATTGATGGAAGAAACGATGTTAAAACAAGGGGTTACCAGAAAATCATAGTCATCAATCTCCTCCAAACACAAATACTGCATCATGGGGTGGTGTATCTCCTGAATCAGCAGGCTCATTTTCGATGACTTCCTCATCACCATTTGTATAATCTCCTCCTGAATCTTGTACAAAACAAACAACAAGAAGATGCTAAAAGGGATCTCAAAGCACAACACCAACATGCAAATGGCCATGGGCAGGTATTAAAAGGAAATCAGATTAAACAAGTTGTAGAGATATAGAAAAATGAAATCAAAACTATATCACATATTGCTCTAGCGGGAGAATGTTTTTATTTTTATCTCCTCAAATTGTTTCTTGACTAGTCTTTCTTCCCTAGCTTCATGCGGCAAAAGCATTTATCCATGTAAAATCCAATAGAAGATAAGAGTACCTACTAGCCGATCAAGTGAAACTCAAGCTTGAGAATAGGCCTAAACTAAAATCAGCTATTTCATGTAAAAACTTCTTTAATTTCTTTTTTGCAATTAAATTAACCCAACAAGAAAAGGGGAGGACAATTGTTTAGGCGGAATATATGACATTTGTCTCCCAAATAAATGGCTGAAAGAGTGATTCCCTTTTTCTAGGCAGAAACAATTGCTTCCTCATGGTACTGGTCTTAACCTTACTCCTACTGCATTGGAGCCAAAATTGAGTTGATTCTAAGAAAATACACCCTTTTCTTCTAAAAAAGAGAATAACCACTCGAGAAAGTGAAACTTTTTAGAAACCACCTTCATACCAACATAATCGTACCTTGGCCTAACATAATCTTAACTTGTTGGTGTGGTACACGTTCATAAGATCCGACCTAAACACCTCAAATAGTGGAAGGCAAAACTCAAGCATAGTAAAAATGAGGTTCAAGAGAGAGAAACTATTTCGGTCTTATGAATTATAGTAGAATTTACATAATCATCATATATTTTGTTTAATGTTACTCTAAAATATGAAAATACATCACACCTTACTAATATCATCTCAAAATATTTTATTTGATGATATAAAGTACCTTGATAGAATTTTTGCAATTATTAATTATTGGTGTGTAAATTGACTCATAATATCTTAAATCCCAAAGTTTAACTAGTTGAAAATAAAACGATATTTTGAAGAAGGGAGAATGTCACATATTGTATGATAGTAAATATGGATAGACTGAATATCACATATTATATGATAATAAATCTGAAAGCACTCTTGAAGTTGCGCATACATATACAATGGTGCTTTTATGTTGTATGCATTTGCGTAATTGTAATTCTAATCAAATACATGGTGGATGGTTTCGATAATAAGCTTGTTGGTTTATTTAGTTACTGAAGCAAGTTTTGCACACAAAAAAGATACGTCCAAGAAATAGATAGTTGTAATAAAGAAGATTCTATAAATAACCAATATAGTTATCAATATTTATTTTATTGGAACAAAAGAAAATATACCGACATACCCTTTAGACACCTTTTTAGAAGTTTGTTGGGTCTAAATCCTTTACATTGGTGTTTAACTTTGGGACTCAACAAGATTAAGTGGTGCAAACACAGGCACAATTACTATGAAAAAATTATTATATTTCGACCAAAAAAACATTTTCTATCTTTGAACAACACTTTTAACTAACCTTCACACATATTCTACTCATAACTCCTACTTTAAACCAATAAAAACAAGAAACCTCAACATATAGTCATCAAAAAATATTTATTTGGCTTGGGTATCCTGTGTATGAGTTCAGAGAAAAGAGCATAAGCCCCAATACAAAGAAGATGGAAGTTGTAAAACATTCACTTGATAACTGCATCACACTCGCCCATTAATCTGGGTTTCTTTGTAGAGTTACCATCTGATACATGTAGCGGGGCTACAACAAAAGGTGCAAATGGCATTGGTTCACCATGCAAACTTGTATTCCCACTTGGAGGAGCCCATGAAATAGGATCAACTATCACAACAATAGATATTATTTTCATAGTGATGAGAACAAATTTTGAGGCTAAATGCAGGAAGCTCAAGCAACTGGACAAAAATCTAATTTAAGCATGTATTATGCAAATCCATACCATCATAAACACAATTTATATCTTCTGAAGGTGGTGATCGATGCTTTTTAACATATTCTTTCTGTAGTTGTTCTGGAATCCTCAATGAGAACATGTCCAGCTTTGCACCTTGTGCCACATACTCTAAAACTTTTTATAAATCATCTTAGTTCCTCATGGTACTGGCCTTAACCAAATCCACTAAGGATTGAATCACTCATGACAAGAAAAAAAATTTACAACTTCAACAATGAATATAGTTACGAAATACACCCTCTTGCTTTGAGGGGAAGCAATTAATTAGGAAATAGATACAGCTAACATAGTGTTGAAGCTTAATATGGAAGGTAGAAAGATATTTTCATCCAAGAAAACTTGAGAAATCGTAAAAACTTAGAAAGTGTATGAGAAATTAGATTGATAGGACAACATGATGAACACAAAAGCTAGTTCAAGACTAAGATCAGGCTCAACATACTGTCAGCAAAATAAATTTTCAGTTGAGCACTCACTGCCTTAATATTCAACAAAAACATTTTTTCATGAACAGAAAGCTCACCAAATTGAGATGCTTTGTTGGATTTCTTATATTTTGGACTTGGTAATGGAATATCCTCTGCTGGTGTATTGACCATATTGGTTGTCGTGATTCCAGCCTCAAGCTTTGAAAACAGTGCTTCTGAATTTAAGTTGGTGATTTCAACATTTAGATTTGGTTCTTCTTCTGATCTTAAATTGGTTTCAACATGATTATCCTTTCCGGTGTCACCTTTTAAAAGACTGCTAGTTCCTTCTGCAAGAGGTTTGCTTGCTGGCATTTCAAAACTTGACAGATCCAAGCACAACCTGTCATCTTCTTGATCATATGAAGAATTTCTATCAATCATACAAAATAATTCATCTACATTTATAGCTAAATGTACTGATTGTCCCATCCCAGTTTCAGCATCAATGTTTTTTTGCAAAGTTAGTGATATTTGGCTTGTATAAGACCTTTTCAGAGTCTGATCCATCAGAGTTTTGACTTTTTTTCTTGATTAAATTTATATCAGGTGTTTGAAACAGCTCAGACGGGGTAGTTGCTTCAGGGTAAGTGCTTGCTCTTTTTCTTCCATTGCCAGTATCACTGTAAGACTTCTTCTTTTCACAACCATGCGGCCCAAATATTTTTAACAATGAAGTGCTGACCTATAACATAGTGGAAAACCAAGAAGTCCTCAGAATTCAAACCGTGGTCTAATATAAATTTTGACCATCCCTGCTGGATAGAAAGTGAACCATGATGGTTACACACTGTTAACCTCCATCGCCGTCCACTTGAGTCCTCAAGATAAGTTTCCTGATCAGTCAGGTGTGAAACAGATCGAGCAAACTTTGGGGGGAAATACTGAAAAAAATGCAAAAATTAACACTAACAAACACCACATACCGATACACAACTCAAATGCTAAGTTAAGGAAACAGGTTTACTATCATATCCTTGGAAGTCTTTTGAGTTCTAGATGGCACAATTATTTATAACACAAATTTCGAAGATAAGATTAAGACTTACTAATGCATTAATGCAAGCTATTTTCTATGGAAAATAAAGCATGAAAATTGGTTTGCTATTCATATTATTGCGAGAAACCACAACGTAGTATATCACAAATTAAGCTTCACAAATATGCAAATGCCTCAATACCACGTCCCACACCCATACCCATAATTGTGCCATGTCGACACGAGTGCGACACCGAAAGTGAAGGAGTTTAAGGAGCTTAGACAGATGTGCCAAACTTCGTCTAACTATTTGCTCTTATTATATTAAAACATAATTTTTCTTATAAATACTACTTGCGCAATTTTTTTAAAGAGTCTATAACCTATTAATATTTTTAAAAAATGAAGCCCCTAAAATTTAGGGACTAATACACTTGCCTTTTTTCTAACCCTATCGGGCTGCCCCTGGACTCATGAATTCTAAAACTTCAATATGTAGCACAAAAATTGATGAACTTAAGCTGTCAGTTTAAGCAAATGATGGATTTCACCCACAAATAGAAAATTCAGTACAAGAATAATTAATTACAAATATGGTGATCAAAAGTCAAAAAAAAACTATACATTTAAAAGGAGTGCTTTAAACTAACTCGAGAAAACAAGTTTTAAAAAGGAATCACACATTACCAGAACTTGTAAGGAACGGTTGTCAATCACTATTTTAAAGCATGAAAGAACCCCCTTTCCATGAATCAAGCAGCAGTCCTTCTTGGGCCCATGACGTGCTTCGTTCGCGCCTTCCATCTCCTCCCTTTTTCTACACAACAATAGTTGCTTCTCCAATCCAACTTTTGGGTGATGCAAACTATGCACTTTTGTAACCATTTTGCTTATATTTTGGAAGCATTAAGAGGAGTATGCAACATGTGACAGCAGGAAAGGCTCTTCTTTTTAGGTGGAAGATATCTCAAAATATTTTTGTGCCACACTCAAATACATGTGCACCTATTTTATTACTAGATCATATTCATATTCATCTATATTTATATCTATATCTATATTTATCTATACCATATTAAAAGTGTGAGGATCCTTAAAAATGTTGTTTGAACTTTTTGCTCTTTCTTAAAAAATTTTGCTTTAGATAAAATTGTCTTTTTACCATTTTGCTTCAAGTATTATATCAATATTTTAATGCTATTAAATATTAAATATAATCAAATTCAATTGAGAAGGGTTTCTTATTACAATTAAATTCCTATAAGGAGAGTTATTTTTTAAACTGAAATAGATTTGATTAAAAAATAGTCAAAAAACTTTCAAAATAATAGGCAAAAAAGGTTTAGTAAAAGGTCCCCCCCCCCCCCCCCCCCGGGAAAAAAGACAAAACAGCCCACAAAAATAGGAAGAATTATTTTAAAAAATAGTTCAAAAAACCCTAAAAGCTAGGGAAAAACCTAAGATTTTAAAAAACAAAAACCACCCGCTCCCAAAAGACAAACTTTTTTGATAAAATATAATAAAAAATAAGATATAATCAAATTCAATTGAGAAGGTTTTCTTTTCAAAATGAAATTCCTATAAGGAGATTTTTTTTAAAAAAAACTGAAATAGATTTCATTAAAAAAAAGTCAAAAAATACTTCCAAAATAATAGGCAAAAAAGTTTAGTAAAAGCAATTTTTTTTTTAAAAAAAAAAACATGCATTAAAAGATTTCATTTGGATGAAATCGTCTTTTCACTATTTTTTTCAAGTATTATATCAGTATTTTAATAGTATTAAATATTGAATGTCATAAATATATCACAAATTAAATTGAGAAGATTTTCTTATTATGGTTAAATTCATATGACAATTTTTTTTAACTAAAATAGATATGATAAAAAGAAATAGTAAAAAAAAAACATTCAAAATAATAGGCAAAAAAGGATTAGTAGTTTAAAAAAGGAAAAAAAAAACTACTCCTAAAAGACAAAAAAAAGCCCACAAAAATAAGGAAAACTTTTCAAAAACAAATATGACCGAAAAAATAACCCAAAAAACTTTACTCTAATTTTTTTTCATAAAATAGATTTGTTTAAAAAGACTTATATTCATAATCAAGGAAATAAATAATATCCTTCTTAAAATAGAAAAACACACACATATATAAAGAACCTAAGAGTAGATACACCATAAAGTAAATTGATTTTTTTTTTCCAATTTTTGTTTGTATAGTTAAATAAAAGAGCATTCGTATTGATGCTTCTTCATCTTTCTTTGTTTTAACATCAATAACGTATAATTTTCCCTTTTTCTTTTATTTCCACTGTAAGTTAAAGAGATTCTCAAAGTACAATCTATTTTGACTCGAAAAGCTGAAACTAAAGAATCATACAGTGAGTTTTCTTTTGTTTTTTATTTAGTTTCTTTGAAATATATGTTCAACATAATCTTATACCTTAATTATTAGAGTACAAAAATTTATCAATTTACGTTAGAAAGAAGTGTTCAAATTTCCCACGTTAAGGATATATTGTGCAATTCTTATTTATAGTGATTCTTGAAATACTATATATTTTGACTCGAAAGGTCGATAGTTAAGGGTAAAAAAGTAAAGGGTCAAAAGGCTATTTTTCTTTAGTTTTTCATTTAGTTTCTTTGGAATATGTTCATCATAAATTTTTGTTGCTTAGTCACCAAAGTATGAAAATTTATGCAATTTATGTTATAAACAACAACAACAACAACAACATACCCAGTTGAAACCCACAAGTGGGGTCCGGGGAGGGTAGAAATGTACGCAGACCTTCCCACTACCTTGTAAGAAGTAGAGAGGTTGTTTCTTGTGAACCCTCGACTCAACAACCCATAAGTAGAATAACAAGATATTGCAAAGGAAATAAAAGGGGAAATAAAACTAAAAAAATCAAAATAAATGGAGCGACTATCTACGAAAAGCATATGTTAATATGTAAATACGATAAAATCAACACCATTCGATAAACATCAATCCGCCTACCCTTGATACCTCACTAAACCTCTAGATCACCAATCCACCTAACCCTCTACTCTAATACGCCACCTCCACTCCTTCCTATCTAAAGTCATATCCTCGGTTAGATCCAGATTCGCCATATCTTGCCTAATCACCTCTCCCCAATACTTCTTCGGTTTACCTCTCCCTCTCCGTGTAGCTCCCAAAACCAACCTCTCACACCTCCTAACTGGCGCATCGGTACTCCATCTCCACACATGTCCAAACCACCGCAGTCTCGCTTCCCTCATCTTATCAGCCACCGGTGCCACCTCCAGCCTCTCCCAAATGATCTCATTTTTAATCTTATCCCTCCTTGTGTGACCATACATCCATCTCAACATCCTCATCTCTGCGACATGCATCTTCTAAACATGTGCATTCTTTATTGGCCAACACTCCACCCCATACAACAAAGACGGTCTAACCACCATTCTATAAAACTTACCTTTGAGTTTAGGTGGTATCTTCTTGTCACACAACACTCCCTAGGCAAGCCTCCACAAGCTGCCCCAATACGATGTGTGACATCATCGTTGATATCCCCACTACTCTTGATGATAGACCCCAGATATCTAAAGTTTTCCCTCTTGGGGATAGTTTGAGTGGCCAGCTTCACATCATTGTCTGTCTCCTCCCTCGCAACACTAAAGTTGCACTCCATGTATTCTGTTTTGGTCCTGCTTAGTTTGAATCCTTTGGACTCCAATGTGTGTCTCCAAACCTCCAACCTATCATTAACTCTAGTCGAGTCTCATCAATCAGTGCTATGTCATCTGCAAATAGCATACACCATGAAACCTCCTCCTGGATAGATCGTGTCAGCTCATTCATCACTAGGGCAAACAGGAAAGGGCTTAATACTGATCCTTGATGGAGTCCCATCTCAACAGGAAAATACTGTGAGTCTCCTCCCGCCGTTCTTACCCGAGTCATGGCTTCGCCATACATATCCTTAATCGCCCTGATATATGTCATTGGTACACCTTTCACCTTTAGACACCTCCATAAGACATCCCTTGGAACTTTGTCATAGGCCTTCTCAAGATCAATGAACACCATATGAAGGTCCTTCTTTCTTTACCTATACTTTTCCACTAATCTCCGAACAAGATGGATTGCTTCAGTAGTCGACCGCCCCGGCATGAATTCAAACTGATTTTTTCAAAATAGACACTACTCTTCTCACCCTCATCTCCACCACTCTCTCCCAAACCTTCATAGTGTGACTTAACAGCTTGATTCTCCTGCAGTTGTTACAGTTTTGAATATTCCATTTGTTCTTGTACAACAGCACCATCGTACTCCTCCTCCATTCATCAGGCATCTTGGCAGTCTTCATAATAACATTGAACAATCTAGTCAACCACTATATGCCATCCTTGAC
This sequence comes from Solanum rostratum, assembly GCA_029948455.1. Lineage (NCBI taxonomy): Eukaryota > Viridiplantae > Streptophyta > Magnoliopsida > Solanales > Solanaceae > Solanum > Solanum rostratum. Next base: position 66,145,123 of record CM057046.1, read on the forward strand.
CATGTTCTTCCAAAAATCTACGGGGATCTCATCCGGACCAATCGCCCTCCCTTTCTTCATCCTACTAATAGCCCTTCTAACCTCTTCAACTATAAGCCGCCTACAATGACCCAAGTCACGATGACTATCAAAGCGTGCCAACTCCCCCAACTCAATATTTCTATCTCCTTTCTCATTTAAGAGTTTATGAAAGTAAGCTTGCCACCTTAATTTAATGGAGGTTTCATCCACCAACACCTCACCCCCCTTATTCTTGATGCTTAAATTCCTTACATTAAATATTTGCATAATGTTTTCTTCTTTTTTTTTTCATTAAGTGTTTGATATATGGATTGAAATTCGATTAAATTTGAATTTGTAATGGAAAGTCTCATATTAAGAGTTAATTTGTTCCTAACAATGGTGACTCGGTCTCCATTATGCGATCTCACTATAGCTGATAGGTTGAAAGTGAAGATAAAATAGCCTGATGTGTACTTATGCAGTAGGTATAATTTGCACCAGTAATTTTACTGTTAGTCATTGAGTGTCCTTTTTTTTCTTCATCTTTTTTTGTTAAGTTTTTGAATAATCTAATATAATTCTTATGATAGAATATCATTGTATTCCTACATTGTTTGATCATTTTAACTTAATTGACTAAATATGGGTTGACCTTCAACCCATATTTTAATGATTTGGTAAGAATACTACGTTTAAATTGTTTCAAAGATATAAATTTTTTCATGTTGATTGTCCCATTGATATAGGGTCGCTTTCTATATGGAATGAAGTATAACTTTGTTTAACGTTGTGTAGAACAACAGAATAATCTAAATACTCCATTAATATTATGCCTATTTTAACATAGACTAAATTTAGTTTTTTAAATAATTATTGTTTTGATATTTGAGAATTTTAAATAAATTGAATTGGAGATATTTAAAAGTCTTAAATATTTTCTTATATGAATTATATTGAAATTCTAGGCATTTAAGACTTTAAAATCAATTATGATTTTTTTTAGTTACAACCATCTTATGCAAATATTACATAAGGTGGCAAGCCCTAGAGCTATTTCAATTCCTTTACAAAAAGTTTTTAACACTTATTATTAATCAAAGTTTAAAGTTCAATTTTTAGACCACTTTTGTCACGCCCCCGGAGGATACCCTAGGCGTGACCGGTACCCAGAGACTATTGCTAGTCCCCAAGCAAACCACTCGATCTCAAGCCAGTCATTCCACATCAAACATAGCGAAAAGTAGTAGGATAAAACCATAAAGGTAGTGAGACACTCAATCAATTCTATATCAATAAAAAAAGCTATAGGCCAACAACCTCAGTCTCAACATCTAAGATAAGTATATATTATCACTTACTCAACTCATGGAGGGGAAAAATCCGACATCAAATTCTCAACTCTAGTCTATGAAACCTCTACCGCAACTCGACAGTGTAAGGCCATGGCTACCCAACTCAATAATATGAAATAACTGAAAAAGGAAAAAGGCTCCTCCGGATACCAAGGAGGGTTCACCAATAGATGTAATTAGAAACCTCGGAACCTTAATGATGTGTCTGTTGAAGTCCTTTACCTCCTGTATGTCACGCCCCAAGAGGGTACCCTTAGCGTGACCGACACTCAAAGGCTATTGCTAGTCCCCGAGCGAATCACTTGGCCTCATCATCACCTGATACTCAATAGCAGCAGGAACATTCTTAAGGAAAAGACTATAATATAATTAAAGTAATCAAATCTTTATATAAAAAATGGATTTCCAATAAAGAAGAGTTGGAAAAGAAGACATACTTAACATCCTCTAATCAATGTCTATGAAGCCTCTACCTCTAACATCTAGATGGTACAACGACAGGCTATGATTACCCAACTCAAGGAAAATAAAGTGCTAACTCAAGCTAGATTATAATAATATGGAAATCCTCAGAAAACAAGGAGGTCTCACCGATCAGCTAAATGTGAATAGATCCTCAACGAAGCACCTGTCCATGGTCTCTAATACCTGCCTCTACATCATAAACCGATGCAGTCCGAGAAGGAGACATTAGTACATGGAATGTACTAGTATGTTAAAAAGATGAATAAAACATAAACAAGTAGAATAATACAGGCATAACATCAACTCAACATCATACTCCATCAGAATGTCAATTGTCTATCTGAAGAAAGAATAAAAAGTAGACAAATGACTCATCAACATCTCATCTCAACATCATCAATTAATCAGACTCATCTCAAGAAAACTTGACTCAACTCAACTCAAAGGACCAATTCCCGTTTAGTACAAGGATAAAGAGTAGACAATAAATCATCAACATCCATAAAGACTCATACCATCACATCAACATCAGAGTTCTCTCTTTAAGAAACCTAATTGGGAGTTTTTTTAACTGATAACCATCACATATGAGCCGGTGATGATACAACAAAATGATGCCATTGCCACATCCATCCAGCACCCTACCCAGGGTAAAGGACATCACCATATGTAGATCCATAAGAAATAACACCAGTCCTCTTTTGGGACAAGGAAACATCCGCATTGCAGTTTGATCCTCTCTCCTACGTAGGTCACGTAGTTAATGAGTTTGAGTGGGACTCACTCTCACCCATTTCGATGCTTAATACTCCTCCTAGAACTCAACATGCTCATAAAATATCATTATCACCAGTCTCATAGGGACATAGTATATCAACATCATCATCATCGGTCCCATAAGGACATAGTACATAAACATCAACATCAACTCATCAAAATCAACATCAGGACTCTTAACAATTTGGACCACAATCACAACATCACAAACATCATCATCGTCAAGGCTCTAAACTCTTTCCCCTAAGTTCATTCTTTTATTCTTGAGTAAAATAGACATAGAATTTTGTAAAATCATTCATGAAAGCACTTATGCAGTAAATCAAGTTTATGTTGATCATCAATTTAAGAAAAATACATGAATCAAGAAGAATACCATAATAATACTCAAGGATTTTGACAGATAACTCATCATCTTCAATCATAGACTTAATTGACTTAAAGGGGGCATGTGGAAGATCAATTCCATGCTTTAGGTTAGCCTTACATACCTGGAAAGTTGATATTACAATCAAAATTTGATGAATAGTAGCTTTCTTGGAGAAAATCTTCGATCTCGGTAGTTCTTTTAGAGTGGAAGAACTTGGAAAGACATTGTTTTGAAGGGCTTCTTTTTCATTTTTGAATTCTTGACTTAGAATCTTTAGAGTTCTTGATGAAGAACCCTAATTCGTGAAAAGATGAATTAAGAAATCCTTTCTTGGGCTTCTTAAATTCCTTTTCTTGAAACCCTAGTTTATGATTTAAGATTCTATTAGGGATTCATGAATAGATAAAGAAATATAGGTTAGGTAGCTTAAAGTTTATAAAGAATAATTCACCTTGATGATGAATCTTTAAAGTTAATTCTAACTTGATGACTTTCTTGATGATTCTTGAGCGTTTATGTTTAGGAGTGAAGGAGAGGGTTTTACTTATGAAAACTAATGTTTTCTGCATTTTGGACCTTAAATAGACTCCTAATGGGTTTAGGATAAAAGCAACCTCAAAAATAAAATAAAAGGGTGTCATTTAGCTTATCCAGAAAGGCTTCGCAATAGGTCCGCGACGGAGCCGTCATGACTCTTCAGACAGCTCTGTAAGTCTTTAGTAAAATAGTCATATCATTCTACTTTGAACTATGATTAAAGCGAAATAAATTGCGTTGGAAAGATAATTCAAATATCTTTATTTTGATACACTATGGGTCACCTAAGTCATTTTACTTTAGGAGATATGGGCATTTGAATTTGACCCTTCTATCAACTCATACGAAAACTTAGTCGGTAGAAATTCTTTGGACTTTGCTTGATGTACAAGATCTTTTATAATTCTAAATCACATCTAATATACTCTAAATAATTAGGAATTGATCCTAGCATGTATATACAACCTAAAAGTCATTAGTACATCTAATCTTTATAAAATCTTACATTCGAACAAGGACCTTTTATCATCGCCAATTCTATTCCCACACTAAGAAATTAATTTTAATACCTATGCTAAATTAAGAATTATCAATTAAAATTGTATATCATATGAAGGAGGACTCAATCTTAGTTAAAAAAAAAGTTTAGGTGTTACATTATCTCCCCCTTGGGATCATTCATCCTCGAATGATGAGTAAAGATAAATATCAAAGCACGAATAAAAATCAGAACTCTTCTCAAAACTCACTCAATCAATCAAACTCTCGACTCCTCATCAATCTTAAACCATCTCCATTCAGACTCAGTAACGGACACATCAACTCAAATAGACAAATCAGTTCAGATCAAGAGTAGAAATATTATCTTAGACATTCTCACCATGAGGCACGAATGGAACCTCAGAACTCAATCAATTTGAACACCTCGACAATCAGTCTTTCAAACTCAGGAAGGAAGCTATCACGACCTGGGGTTAGGGCCTAGATGTGACATAGCGAATGGGAACCCGAGAGTCCCCAAACAAGCCTCAATTATTAGAATCCACATCATCGGTTCAAATAGCATCTAAACACATGTAACTAAATGGCAGAAATCAAATCTCAGGAATCCATTCATTTATAGATAAGCAATACGACAGTCGGAAAAGCCTTGTCTAAGAAAGATTTACAAAGTTCCCAACATTTGACTCTAGTCAAGGAACGGGGCCAGGACAAGTTCCGAGCTCACCCTCAACAAAAGGACATACAAAATAAACATAAGAATTAACTAGCTCACCCTCAGAAGATGGGGCTCACCACAAAAGTCTTCAAGAATGGACTATTCGTCCAGTGGTTGGTACCCAAACTGCTCGGTCCCTACATGGTAAAATTATGTAGGCATAGAGTATGCGTTAGTACGTTTGAATGTACTAAGTATGCGGGCATGCAATGCATATGACTTGCCGAACCTGCATACCAATGTTAGATGACAAGGACACATAATATACAAAGATCATATAAACAATGGAATTTAATATATAAGATGCCATGGAATTTATGATACGTGCAATGCGATGATGCACCTATATAACGGGGATGGACAATAATCGACAAACCAAATCCATGCAAGCTATTACATGAATTGGACCTATTAGGACCTCCCACCGGTAGGGAGAAGACTACTTGCCAAAGGTAATCTACATCACACCTTACGACCACGCTTTTCGGTGGATTGTCACCTTCCTTACGACTACACTTTTTGGAAAATGTTTTTTGGTCGAAATATAATAATTTTTTCATAGTAATTATGCCTCTGTTTGCACCACTTGATCTTATTGAGTCCAAAAGTGAAACGCCAATGTAAAGGATTTAGTACCAACAAATTTCTAAAAAGGTGTCTAAAGTGTATGTCGGTGTATTTTCTTCTGTTCCAATGAAATAAATATTGATAACTATATTGGTTATTTATAAAATCTTCTTTATTACAACAATATATTACTTTTACGTATCTTTTTTGTGTGCAAAACTTCCTTCAGTAACTAAATAAACCAATTAGCTAAATATCGAAACCATCCACCATGTGTTTGATTAGAATTACAATTAAGCAAATGCATACAACATAAAAGCACTATTGTATATGCATGCGCAACTTGAAGAGTTCTTTCAGATTTATTATCATATAATATGAGATATTCAGTCTAGCCATATTTACTATCATACAGTATGTGATATTCTCCCTTCTTCAAAATACAATTTTATTTTCAATTACTAAAACTTTGGGATGTAAGATATTATGAGTCAATTTACACACACCAATAATTAATAATTGCAAAAATTCTATCAAGGTACTGCATATCATCAAATAAAATATTTTCAGATGATATTAGTAAGATGTGATGTATTTTTCATATTTTAGAGTAACATTTAACAAAATGTATGATGATTATGTAAATTCTACCATAATTCACAAGACCGAAATGGTTTCTCTCTCTTGAACCTCATTTTTATTATGCTTGAGTTTTGCCTTCCAATATTTGAGGTGTTTAGGTCGGATCGAACGTGTACCACACCAAGTTAAGATTATGTAGGCTATGGTACGATTATGTTGGTACAAAGGTGGTTTCTAAAAAGTTTCACTTTCTCTAGTGGTTATTCTCTTTTTGCTTAGGAAGGGGTGTATTTTCTTAGAATCAACTCAATTCTTGCTCCAATGCAGTAGGAGTGAACTTAAGACCAATACCATGAGGGAGTAGTTGTTGCTGCCTAGAAAAAGGGAATCACTATTTCGGCCATTCATTTGGGAAACAAATGTCATATACTCCGCCCAAAAAATTGTGCTCCCCTTTTCTTGTTGGGTTACTTGAATTGAAAAACAGGAATTTAAGAGTTTTTGACATGAAATAGTTGGTTTTAGCTTAGGCCTGTTTTCAAGCTTGAGTTTCACTTGATCGGCTAGTAGGTATCCTTATCTTCTATTGGATTTTACATGAAAAATGCTTTCGCCACATGAAGCTAGGGAAGAAATACTTGTCAAGAAACAAATTGAGGAGGTAACAATTAAAACATTCTCCCGATAGAGCAATACGCGTGATATAGTTTTGATTTCATTTTTCTATATCTCCACAACTTTTTTAATCTGATTTTCTCTTTTAATACCTGCCCATGGACATTTGCATGGTAGTGTTGTGCTTTGAGCTCCCTTTTACCTTCTTCTTGTTGTTGTTTGTTTTGTACAAGATTTAGGAGGAGATTATACAAATGGTGATGAGGAAGTCATCAAAAATGAGCCTGCTCATTCAGGACCCCATGGTGCAGTATTTGTGTTTGGAGGAGATTGATGACTGTGTTTTTCTGGTAAAACCTTGTTTTAACATCGTTCCTTCCATCAATTTGGTGGATTGAAATGATCTTACTATTTGATGTGCTATTGTAAGGATCAAATTATTTGAATAAGCAAGGATAATACAATGCCGAAGTGAAAAAAAGAACATAAAATAAAAGGCAAAATTTGGGAAAACAATCCTCATATCACAAAAGTAATTACTAAAATTCCTAAATAATTGTAGTAGACCTAATTAGTTGATTAGGGCTAATCATATTTTCTAAACAATTTGTTCTAAAACATAGATGGAAGTGATCTAGACGCCGTGCTGAACAACTATAGACTAAAATGCGTATAAGATTAATTTTCTTACTAATCGCATAAGAATGATAAATATCAAGCAAAGAATATAATTTTACCCCCTAAAAGAATCATTCTTGTAAGCTTATAAGATAAATCCTAAGTACTGTACTTGACCTTTTTAAAAAACTAACGAGTAGTTTGTCAAATTGAAAGTCTCGTGGACTCCATATTCAATGACAATTTCATATATGGCATTATTGTAATTTAACAGAAAATAATGGAATTTATATGGAATTGTTGAGGTGGTCCATAGAAGAAACCATATGCACTTTCTTGGTCACAGGAAATCATCATATATTATTAAAAGTTGGAAGCTCCAACCTTCAAAGTTGGATTACCATTTTACCTTCACTTATTTAAAAAAAGACACAAATTATGTAATTAATACTTAATGAAATAATAATTAAATATTTAAAAGACACAAATTATGTATTTAATTATTAATGAAATAATAATAAAATTCTTAAAGTCTTGAAATTGTCAGTCACGTAATGAGCCAATAAAATATGGATTCAAATAATTGGTGCATTTACTTAACTTAGCAATTTGCATTGGAGTTATGTTTCACATTATAACGTCTTAAACTGATGTTTGTATTTTATGGTTTAATTAAATTTTTCAGCAACCATACAACTTTTAGAACCGTATTTTTTCTGTTACAAATATAAAATAGCTTTTCTTTAAATCTGTTTATAAGCATTTAATTGAATGGAATGGTGCAATTACAAACAATGAACTCATGATGGCTGAACTTTTTTCATTTACAAATATAAATGGTTAGAAAACATATGGTTGATCACTGTAAGTTGTATATGTAGAACTTGAAATTTTTTAGGACTCTACAAAATTAGTCCTATTTTATTCAGGATTTCTTGGAGGCTACTCTACCCTAAATCCTAATTCGTACCTTTATAACGGGTATTATATTCCCGTAAAAATGCATATCAAATATTCTATAGAGATCAAAATATGATGACTTAAGAAGATCAAAATCATCCTACATTAAAAAAATATGCCACTAACAGCCGTCGAATCCAGGAGAAATCTCCTAGGAGAGAAAAATCAATGGATTAACAGATTTATACCTACATTGTTTATCAATAAATTTATGTTTCTCCATATTTTATTTAAGAATTATTTTTTCATTACATTAAAATTTCTTGCAAACAGTATGGTTGCTGAAAAATGTAATTAAACCTCAACATAACGACCTTCTATTTATTTTCTATACTGATTTCTCCATTATTGTAAAACTGCTCTATATAAATCACCCAGATAGGATTCCATTTTCTCGCAAACCTATTTCTCTCTTTCCTGCTACAATTGACTACAACATTGCCAGGCTTACGATTTTCTATCTTCTCTATCTTAAGCCTCTCTTTCTCTGTTTGATTAATTTTGCAAAAGTTATAGTAGTTTGTGCAACAACTGGAGTACAATTAGGATGATGTGATCGTCATGAGATGTAGAGGAATTTTCGCCAATTTTGCTTTTGTGCAATATGAGGGCCTGATTTGCATCTTTTTGTTACTGTCCAAGGAACTCGAGTTTGGGATTGTGGAATACAATCCACAATTAACTACATTGTCACCAGGTTCATGTTTGTAATGCCCGATAAAATTACCAAAATACCCCTAGAGGAAGAGTATGTGTGTAACGCATCTTACAATGCTTGTATGGCAAATCTGAGGTCGGATTTGTGATTAGCATGCAAAATGTAGTAAAATGGTCTCGGTCGATTTTTAAAGTGATCAGATCAAAACATAATTTTATGATCTGAAGTGCAAAACATTGTTGGTGCGCGACAGGAGCGCGTCACACTTCCATCGTGGACCAGCACTTGTACCTTTTTGAAACCTTTCGACAGGATTGAGATTACTCATTCAGAAATGTTTTCCTAAAAATACACAAAGCACGACAAGTCCGCGTAGTGGACTGGGTCTTCTCCGAGTTAAAAAATTCTAAATTATTACGAGGGGCATTCTGATCAATTCCAAACCCCTCGTAAACTCCATACACGATCTAATAAGGTTGTTTTAGCGTTAAAGGGGTCTAAGAATCCCATTCTAAGTCCTATTCTTATATTCTAATAAGGCTAGGGCTTGATAAAAGAGAAGAAGAGCTGGAGTTTGAGAAAATCGAGAAACAATCTTGACATGACGGATTGATAATTGCATCCCAGGTATGTAAGCCTAAACTAAAAGCATGAGATTGTTTTCTCATGTGCCGCATAGATGGTCAAGGATGAGTCGATGATTTGGAGTGTTTACATGCATGATCTTTGATGGTTTTCTTAAAATTTTACTTGAAATTACATGTTTTTCTATGTTGATGATCATCAAACTATTTGTTTTCTTGAATTGAATATTTTCATGTGAATTTGCATGACCCTGCATGACTAATTTGAAAAGCATGCATAATAAACTTAAGAATTGAGTCTAGAGCCTTGAGTCGAGATTGTTAATTTTGATAAGAGAATGATGATGAGTTGATAGAATTTGATTGTCTTATGAGTCTCTAAAAATAAACTCTATCGATGTGTCTATTCAATTAATTCCTAATGATTGTTCTAAATCTTGAGTCATTAATGAGATTGAATGATGAAAGGGTTAAATTCCATATGAGTTGAATGATGATGGGGTTCGATTTCCTATGAGATATCAATCATTGACTAGGTTTGAGTCGCTCTGTGATTGGTTGAGATGGAGGTTTTATGAGCATTAAGTAACGAGAGCAGTATCGAGCACCGAAAAGGGTAAGAGTGAGTCCCACTCGAACTAATTAACTATATCGCCAAACGTAAGTGAGGCATAGAACCATCACATATATTATGGTTCTCTTGAGAGTAGCAGTCCCTGAAAGCAATGGAGGACCTGTTGAGTATTGACTCCATTCTGGGTGAGCTAATATGGTTTTGGAGCGTTCCTACCTTGCTATTTTGGAACGGATGTGGCAACATCAGTGAGAATGTTGTACATTCACTGTCTCATAAGAAATTGTTGTTGGATAAGAGAAACTTTCATAAAGTTCCTTTCTTTAGTACTCTGAGTCAAGATGAGATGAGATGAGAAGAGGTGAGCTCTTCTGAGATAAGATGAAAGGAGATGAGCTCCTTTGAGATGAGTCTGAGATGATTGATGAGTTTGCGTTGTTAATGGGTCACTTGTCTAATCTTTATTTATTGCATAGATTGACATTTGATGGTTTGATGTTATTTGATGATTTGTTTGAGTTGATGTTTTTTCTATATTATTCTACATGTTTCTGTTTTACTCAGCTATTTTACATACCAGTATATTCCAAGTACTGATATCCCTTTTGACGGCATCATTTCATGATATAGAGGCATGTACTAGAAATCGTCAAGAGGCACTCCATTGAAAATCTGAGATTCACAGCTGATTCGGTGAGCCTCCCCTACTCCGGAGGACTTACCATGATTATTTCATCATGCTTTATAGTTAAATTGGACTATTTCTTTTATTTTGATTTGGGTAGACATGGGTCTATCAATAGCACCACCTGATTAGTGATAGAGGCTTCATACACAATGGTTGAGTATTGATGTTGAGATTGTGAGCTCGTTCTTTCTACTAGCCTTCATTATTTTAGATATATTCTTTGAGACTTTATATAAGATGTGTCCACTACTTATATTTTCTGCTGTTCAGTTGAGTTAATTTGACTGAATGATGTAATAAGGCTAAGTGGTTTGCTCGGGGACTAGCAATAGCCTCTAGGTGTCGGCCACACCAAGGGTACCCTCCCGGGGGGGTGAAAAAACTTGGTATCAAAGCCGTGTCTAGTATATTCTTGTTTATGGGTGTGTTATCGACCACATTTCATAAGCAGGAGGCTATAGGACATTAGGAATTGTCACACTTTTCTTCTCCTTCCAATTCATGTGATAGAGTTAAGCTCTATGAAAGCTCTTTTCTAATTTGTACTCTACGTGTGCTAAATTTATATCATGCCTCCTAAAAGAGCTGTCAGAGGAAGGGGTCGTCCTACCACGAAAGATGCTAATGCACCTGAGCTTCAAGTACATGAGGAGCCCGTGGGGCAAGTTGTCCCTATTGAGCAACCCCCTCAAGATGAGGTCTCTAATACTGAGCTATGTTGGGCTATACAAGCTCTAAGGTAGACCTGATTCTCATGACACCTCTAGAGTCCAAGAATTTCTGAGGATGAATTCGCCTGAGTTCACGGGGTCTATATCTACTGAAGATCCTGAGAACTACATGAAGGACCTGGAGAAGGCGTTCCAAGTGATGCATGTGGCTAATACTGACAGGGTTGAACTGGCTGGTTACCAACTCAAGGGAATGGCCAGAAAGTGGTTCGACCAGTTGAAGAAAGGTAGAAGGGACAATGTTCTATGTTTGACTTGGGTAGTGTTCGAGGAAGCTTTCTTGGGATGCTTCTTCCCAAGAGAGAAAAGAGAAGCTAAGGTGAGAGAGTTCCTAACTATAAAATAGTGCTCTATGATTGTGCAAGAGTATGGTTTGAAGTTCACACAACTTTCTCGCTATGCTCCAGACATGGTTGTTGACATAAGCGGAAGGATGGGGATGCATGTTGATGGGTTGAATAAAGGACCCAAGAGAGATGGCAAGGGAGCAATGCTTGTGAGTGATATGGACATCAGGCGACTAATGACATTTGTGCAAGAAGCTGATGAGGAGAGACAGCATGACAATAAAGAGTTCAAGCGTAAGAAAGCTAAGACATCTAGTCATGAGGTTGGAAGGAAAGGCAATGGAAACCAATACCCAGCGACATCATCTGCTAGTGCACCTGTGCCTAGAGGCAGGTATGATAAAAGGTTTCAGAATATTGGAACCTATAGATCCCAGTCGTAAGCTAGTGGGGCTCAAGGTTTCGAGGGAAAGCCATAGTGTGATGAGTGTGGCAAACTGCACTTGGGTAGATGTCATGATTGGAATGATGTATGCTATAGATGTGGCCAAATGGATCACTACAAGAGGAATTTTCCAAAGCAAGCTGACCAGGCTAAGTCCATTACACTAGCCCCACTAGTTAGAAAAAGCTAGAGGGCCACTACGTCAAGCACGGGTGGAGCAACAAACGACTTGTATGCCATGGGTAGTCGCCAAGATCAGGAGAACTCCCCAGATGTTATGACGGGTATGATTTGAGTCTTTACTTTTGATTGTTATGTCTTGATGGAACCAAGTGCCACATTGTCATTTGTATCTCCTTATGTGGCTAGTAGATTTGATAGAACCCCTGAGAGTCTTCTTGAACCCTTTGATGTTTGTATTCCAATGGGTGAGTCTTATTTTTATTTTATTTTTTGGAAATATTTTCCCTATTTTTGTTGGCTTTTTTTTTTTGTCTTTTAGGAGTAGTTTTTTCCCTTTTTTGACATTTTACTAATCCTTTTTTGCATATTAATTTGAATTTTTTTGGACTTTCTTTTTATCAAATCTATTTTAGTTAAAAAAATGATTCTTATAGGAATTTAACAATAATAAGAAAATCTTCTCAATTTAATTTGTACTATATTTATTATAGTCAATATTTAATACTATTAAAATACTGATATATTACTTGAAGGAAAATAGTGAAAAGGCAATTTCATCCAAAGTGAAATCTTTTAATGCATGTTTTTTTTTAAAAAAAAGGGTCGTTCTACTAAACTTTTTTGCGTATTATTTTGAAAGTTTTTTTTGACTATTTTTTAAGAAAATATATTTCTGTTTAAAAATAACTTTCCTTATAGGAATTTAATGCTAATAAGACAACCTTCTCAATTGAATTTGATTATATCTTTTTTTTATTTAATAAAAAAAATTGTCTTTTGGGAGCAGGTGGTTTTTTTTAAAAAAAAAATCTTATGTTTTTCCCTAGCTTTTAGGGTTTTTTTTTTGAAATATTTTTTAAAAGATTTCTTCCTATTTTATTGGGTTGTTGTGTCTTTTTTTTTGGGGGGGTGGGGGGGACTTTTACTAAACCTTTTTTGCCTATTATTTTGAAAGTTTATTTTTTTACTATTTTTCAATCAAATCTATTTCAGTTTAAAAAATAACTCTTCTTATAGGAATTTAATTGTAATAAGAAATCCTTCTCAATTGAATTTGATTATTTATTATATTTAATATTTAATATTATAGAAATACCGATATACTACTTGAAGGAAAATGGTGAAAAGATAATTTTATCTAAAGCGAAATTTTTTAATAAAGAGCAAAAAGTTCAAAAAACATTTCTAAAGGTCTTCACACTTTTTATATAGTATAGAAAAGTATTGCTATTGATATGGATATAGATATAGATATTGATATAGATATAGATGAATATGAACATGATCTAGTAATAAAATAGGTGCACATGTATTTTGTTGTGGCACAAAAATATTTTGAGATAGCTTCCACCTGAAAAGAAGAGCCTTTCCTGCTGTCACATGTTGCATACTCCTCTTAATAGGGGTGGGTCCATAAAATCGAAAATCGAACCGAAATCAATCAAAGTACCAAAACAAAACCACACCGTAAAAGATCAAAACAGAACACAAAAAACCGAACCGAACTGATTCTGTGCGGTTCGGTTTCGGTTTTTTTCTTACAAAACCAAACCGAACCTTAACAAACCGAACCCACCCCTATATAAACCAAAAACCCTAGCCCCTTTAATTAAATCCCCCCAAACCCAAGAACCCACCCAGCACTTCAGCAGGCAGCCGCAGCCCGTAGCAACACTGCAATTGTGCAGCAAAGCTGAAAGCTCCCTCCCACCATCCCGCGCCTCTACCCCTGCCCCCTCGCCCCTCGCCGGTCATCGGTCGCCCCTCGTCGGCTCGCCTCCTCCAGGATCCAGAGATTGGATCATTGGAACTTCAAACTTGAAGAAATTTTCGCTTGGTTTAGGAGGTAAAAATCCTCGCCACAACTTTTTCGCCTATAATTTTTGGTGGGTTGTGTTTTGAGCTTCAACCTCCCTTAGGGTATCAGTAAGTTTACCTTTGGATTGCAGTTTTTGTGTTTGCATTTCCCGGTCCTCTAGTTGTAAGTATCTAAGTTATTAATTGTCTTGTGTACTTTAATATTCTGATGCAATAATGAGTTATCCATCTTTACTAAAGTCAGTTCAGACTATTGATTTGTGTCCAAGCACATAGCAATCTTGCATCTTTTGATAATAATTCCCCTGTTATATGGACTAAGCTTAGGGGACACCATATTGTTGTGAATCTTGAATAGCATGGACTAAGTTAAGATTTGACGAGGTGTTTTCATGAACGTCATAGTTCTATCTTATTGGCTTCATCTCTTTAGTAGCCTAATAGATCTGCTAAGGTTTGGCTGGGTTTTCTAACCTAATTCATTAGGTTGGTTAGGTTTGGCTGGGTTTTCTAACCTATGATTTCCCTCTCCTACTATATTGTAGATAAGTTTTTATAGGAAAAGGATACTACTCCAAGGTAATAACGGCATAGTACAGCGAGGTATGTAAGGCTACTTGATTTCCTATTACTTGGCATGAAATCTACGTCCGTCCTTGGTATATAGAGGACACTTACCATCTACGACATCACTAATAATTGTATCTCCACTCTTTACCATGTTCATATGTTCCCGTACATAGCCATTGTCAAACCTGCATATGTACTTGGATACCAAATATACATGAGTTCCTTTTTACCAAACAAAGTCCATGTGTTGTTTAATCTCCTTTACGGTTCATTAGTTCTGTATCTCTCTTTTCATTGTGGTAATATCTTGTATGGTTATTTATATGTCACATGTCTATATTCCTACAGTTCTAAAGGTTATGACCACCAAAAGAATCATCCGGAAAGTAAATAAAAGATAACTCAAAGTTGCTTATTAATGGGTGGTATCCCAGTGGTGGAAGAATCACCTAGCATGGGTCGGTCCCATATTACGGGGGGTATCCCAGGGGTGAAAGGAAAGCCTAGAATGGGTCGATCCCGATATTGATGTACCACTGATCAGCTGGTCATTTACATGATATATTGTGCATAGATTATACTGTAAAGAATGGTAAAGTAATAAAAACACATAAAGTACATGATTCCACAGTATGACTAAAGGTGGTCTTCTCATCCTTACACACCAGTGTGTGATATCATTTGAGTTCTTATTTCATATACAGTATTTCCTGCCTTACATATTCAGTACATTATCTTGTACTGACGTCCCTTACGGGGGACCTGCATTTCATGTTGTAGGTACAGGAGTTACTAGATCTCCCTAGTAAGAGTACATGACTTTCCAGCAGCTATTACTAAGCTTCAGGTTGCTTCGGGGCTTGTGTGTTTAGAACTTGTATTTTGTATTGTATAGTTGCTCATGAGGCGGGGCCTGTCCCGACCCATGTGGATATTGCTCCTTACCTAGAGGCTTTGTAGACTATAGAAATTAAAGTATGGTCAAGTAGCATACTATAGACATCGTGGCTCCAACGGTCTAGTCTTATGCATTTACTTTTGGCTTGTTAATATAGCTTACTTTCTTTTGACAGCATATTGTATATGGGAACCTCTTAAATGTTCATAGCAGGTGCATAGGTATATGTTGGTTCTCCCGAGCCTTGTCGGCAACGGGTGCCAGTCCGCCTTAATTGGACTTAGGGCGTGACATATAAGGAGTTAGTCATTAGGATTTTAAGTGGATTATATTTATAAAGAACTACAATAGTAGTCGATAATAATAATTATTGTTTTTTTTTTCTATTCTCAAAAATTGCTTATATATATATATTGAAGATTTAATTTTAAGGCAGTGTTCAATTTAAATGAAAATAAACAAAAAATATATCAACTTAAATTTCCGCATATCTTTAATTTAAAAATATGAACCTCATCATCTTCTAATATTACTTTTCTCTCTCCTTGTATACAAAAAATTTAGATTCTCTTTCCATAAACATCCTTTAATTTATCTCCAACAGGTTACTAATTTCAAATTCTCTTTTAAACTCCCTCCAAAATAGTGTACCCTTGATCTTAGATTTATTTTTTAGCAGTTTTTGATTCTTTTTCTTAAAAATTTCAGTTGTGTTGCCTTTCTTATACAATCCTTCTTTTTACAAATCATAGTTGCTTTGGTCGGATCTCCATGCTAAAATTGAAATAGACCCACAATCTCCAACTCATGACGTGGAACCAGATCTTCATAAAATAACAAGTATTCTCAAGAGCCCAGAGGGTACTATCAACAGTCCTGACGTAATAAGACTCACATACTCCAACTGATGATTGGTTATTCATTTTCTTGAATATCATACATCTATGATATCATCATGAAAAAGTTTTGATTGTTGCAACTTTATTTATATGTTTATATTAATTTAATTCCTTAATAGTAAAGTAAAGTACAATCCAGGGAAGCATGAGTTGGAGATAACTCATATTTTTTTGTATAAATGAACTTTTATACCCAAATGTGTTTTGATGTATAAGTGCTTGATGTGGTTAATAAAAAATAGTTGTTGTTTTCACAATCTTGTATGTATATACAACTGTCGGTTTTAAATCTGATTAGTATACAATTATTTTTGGCATTTTTAACTTGTGATTATATACAATTTTTTCATCTGTTGTTTTTGTCTAAATATGTTAGTTTTAATTGTGAATTATATACAATTTCTCCATATGTACTTGCATTTGTATACAACTGTTTATTTTAATTGTAACTAGTATACAATTATTTTTAACTAATGATTATATACAATTAGACTATGTATAATAGAAATGTATATCTGAACAATTAAAAAATTCTTAATTTATACAGATACAACTAGCAAAATTATACATCCATACAAATAATTATAATCTTTACCATCAATGCGCATGCACATGTATATATACAAATTATTTCAGTGAAATTGACAATAATACTATAAAATATTTTGTTAAATACAAAAGACACGCGTATGCAATTATAATCATCAAAATAACAATTTTATACAGCTACACATGTATGTGAACAAATAAAATAAGCTAAATTTTTTTGGCTCTAA
This sequence comes from Solanum rostratum, assembly GCA_029948455.1. Lineage (NCBI taxonomy): Eukaryota > Viridiplantae > Streptophyta > Magnoliopsida > Solanales > Solanaceae > Solanum > Solanum rostratum. The sequence continues at coordinate 66,162,299 of CM057046.1, forward strand.
ATAGATATTATTTTGTATACAAACTAAACATAACCTTTTTACACAATTGTCGAATAAATTTCACCTATTCATCTTCTTATGATTCATATCTGTCTCAAAAAATATGTAAGCTAACAATCATATACATGTAAACATGATCATATACCACTGCATCAATTAACATTTTCAACGAAAATATATATACAGCAGAATGTATGACGGCGACGAACATCACACATATCTACAAATCGACAATATATACAATGTCAGCGCGCCAGATTCCATTGTATAGAATATCAATATTAATTTGCATAATATACACTTTCTTCATTGGAAACGCATGTCACACACACACAAAAAAAAAAAGCTAACCCAAACTCACCACAAATTTTTCCTAAAACCCCCCAAAAAAATTTTGATTTCCTATTTGGAAATTACTCCACAAGAAACTACAATGGAACCTTTTTTTTTTTTTTGAACAAACGAGTAACATTAGGAAAGAAATTTTATTTGTTATTGACAATGGAAACCCCCTTTTTTGGACGAATTAGCTTAATTAGGAAAGAAATTATATTTGTTATTGACTTCATTCATTTATGGAACCGTGCCCATAATTAACAGCTGAAAAGTTTCTAATTTAATCATCAGGGATTTAAAAGTTCTTTTTATACATTACAAAAAATACGGATTTATACATATGATTTGGTATGACCAAAGCTAGAAAACGTAATTTTAGAAACATTAGCTATTTTAGCCTATTATGTTACACTACTTTGTTCTTTATGAAAATTCCTCATGTTAAAGTGGGTTCAAATAGAGATTGGGTTGGTTATGACCCGCCCAAATTTAATTTGGGCTCAAATAGGCTAAGATTTGTGTTGGGTCATTACAATCCCAATTTTACCCGCTCAATCTCCATAATTCTAACATATTATTATTTATTTTTATAATCACAATTTGACTTTCAACTTAAAAAAATAAAATTAAAAAAGTTACAAATAGATAAATAAATCATAAAAAATATAACATAATTAGAAAACATACAATATCTCAACGGAGGTAATATAAAAAGCCTTATAACGGATTGAAATTAGAGATAAGTTGGACTCAATTGAAGATTCTTTCAAAATATATTAAGGCTTAGATTAAAGCTTGAATGAGTTGAGATTGAACTCAATTCAAATTATCTCGAGCCAAATCCTAAAATTTTGGACGAATTGGATGGGTTATCTTTATTTGGGCTGACACCTTTAGCTGCAATCGTGACACTTGATCTCAAAGAATTGATTTAAATAGCCACACAATTGGACTTTAAGTGCAATCATTTATGCCAACAATGTGTTTGTTGTATTGCTTCACGGACTGTTTCTGTTATGTACACCTCTGCTAGAGTTTTCAAGACAGTAATTCCCCTCTCCTAAATGCCTTGAATATGATTTTCACTAGTTTCCCTTTCTTCAACATCATATCTTAATGCACGAAATGGCGCGTGTGTCTCTGTGAAACGTATGATGTTAACATCTCTTCTGATCAATGATAATGCTAGTTATTACATCTGGAAACACACGTCAATGATATTTGATACAAGCAATGAAAAATGTGCTTGCTATAAGCATTGGATGGAAGGTAACATCATGTAGTAATGAATGTTTTTTTGTTCATCTTAACAGCTTGTTTGGATGGTGTTTTACCATGGTTTCATAATGTATGGTACTGTATGGTATGGTCTGGTATCGTATAGTACAATACCATACAATGTTTGGATAGACTGTATGGGTTTCCATTGTTTAATTTGTTGTTTAATTTGACTGTATGGTACTGTATCGTAACTTATAAATTTACAAAAACACCTTCATGCTATATTTAAAAAAAAAGAACCAGCCAAAAAGGCCCAATTCTATTAAAAAAATAGAATATTTACGAGACATCTGGCCAACAATTCAGACCAAAAACAAAAATAAAGAAAAAAGAAATCAAACAAAACCAGCTAGAAACATCTGGAAAAAAATCTCATCTTCATCTTCTTAAACATCTGGAAAAATCTCACCTTCTCATCTTCTACTCAAATTCATAAAATCGTTTGAATCTCTGTGGTTAAGCAATTCCATGCCAATAGATAAGTGGACAGCTCCTCCAGGTGCTTGGTTTTTACTCTAGAGGTATCAACATTCCTTTCCCGAGCTACGAATTGGGAATTCCTCCATCATCATCGGCAGCTCATTGACAAGTATAAAGCCACTGGAGATCAAGATAGCTCTTGGGAATCAGATTGTCCGGAGAAAGGGCTAAACACAACATCAAACAATTTTTTCATGGGCTGCAAATCGTGTATATCTTTTGAAAACAATCTCTAATATTTCTATGGATCTGCCACCTGAACCTGCAGCAGAATTAGCTCATAACCTTTTTCAACGTTTAGAGGAGTTCAACATGCATTCGACAGAGGTATCTTCTATCAGTAACATTCCACATTTTACTTTCATGTGTCCTGCCCTTTTTGCATTGGTAGAAATTATATGTAATTTGCATGTGAGTTGCTTCAACTGACTTCAAACTAGTTTGGCATATCTCTTTGTAATCTAGATGTGTCACTTAACTGATTGCCTGCATTTGATTTCAAAGTTTGATACATTCATGAAGGAATCTGCACAGTGAATAGGTAAAACATAAAAATCTTAGAAAATTACTTTAGCAGAAAAAACCATGAAATGCAGTTGTAAGAAATGCCTTTGGAAAAGTTAAGGACAAGTTTAAAGATATTGCTTTTGTGTACACAAAATTTAACACAAACTAAATGAATAAAGATGCAAAGAAAAATAAAAATGCTAGGTCAATACAAATTCATTAAAAGGATAATATTGTATTAACTAGAAACACATAACAAAATAACTTCGATTAATAAAATATTCAAAGTGTTCATAAAAGAAGCAACACATAAAATTTAAATAACATTATTCTAAATTTAATTGTCTTCTCCCATCATTTCTAATAAAAGATCTTTGCGGGCCTCTTTCGGTCATCCTATTAGAGTGCGACAAGCGTTTGCATTTTGGCAAAAAACTTGTAAGATTTTGTATTCAAACGGGATTCCAAATTCATCTCTACCAATATATTCCATATCTCACTCTCAGAAATATGTAGAGCGGATGAATGTCCACTAAAAGAACTAGACAACTTGTCCATCCCACCTCTCAACATGTCAACCATGCTTTAAAAATGATCATATTTAGATTTTTTGTTCTTGATAGGAGCTGGTGCTTCTGGATAGACATTATGTGTAGGTGCATAATCAGTTGCTTCACTTTTCTCACCCTGTCCATATTCGTCAATAGTTTTCAAAGAGGCAGCATTCGTATGAATCATTTCATCTACCTCATCAATAGTCAATGGATTAACATTTGATTTTTTTAGATTCTTATTGGCACTCCTTTTTAACATATTTGGGCTAGTCTTAGCATGCTCTCCATTTGTCCTATCCTTTCCATATAACATCATCAGGTTTTCATAATTTTGGCATGGCTTGGTCTTAAATTTGCAACTGCAGGCGTAGAATATATATATATATATATATATATATATATATACACACACACACACACACAATGAATATTATAATAAGAAAAAGAACACACATATCTGAAACCTACAATAAAAATAAACACTAAACCAATAAATATAAATTTACCTGAATTAATTGATCCCATACTTCAGGTTTAGCAACAAACTTGTTTGTGATGGGATCCCATGCAAATACACTCGTCTGAAATATGTCATTGTATCTGCTGAAGTTCCTTTTAATTGTTTTCGTTCGATTGTGAATTTTCTCTTTGTTAATAGTTTTGTCAGGAAATTTTGATTTTAGCTCCTTCAATATGTTATCCATTGCATATGTAGAGAAAGTTCTGCCAACTTTGTGCCCAAGTGAAATTTCTTGACAATATGCATTAATTTAAGTGTCATTCATTGCATTTGTCCAAACACATATAGAGTTATCTGGAGCCTTTTAATCACTTGAGGTAAATTCCTTTGCGTCTTTTCCTATATCAACTACTTATTCAAGACAAATATTCACAAAATTAAGAAAAAAAATATTGTTACACAAAAATATTGATAAAAGTTATTATAATTTTAAGCAAATGCACTAAGCATAATATTTATAATAAAAATATATGCATTATTAAATTGTTATCAAATAACATCAAGTAAAAAAAAACTTGACACTAATAATCACGATAGTTTTTCCACTATAAAATTAATGTTGATAATTAATCCACATGGCAGCTACTATGCCATCTCGAATCAACTCTCCTTTTCTATATTACTCATTATTCTCCCTAGAATTTGAATGTTCCTCATGTACATTATTATCATTAATAAGCTCTGCATCAACTTGAGTGAGTAACTCATCATTTGGATCTACGCCTCTTAAGTAGTTGTGGAAAATTCAACATGCAAATATGATAAGTTTTTGAGTTTCAATGCCATATAATAATTTCATTGAACTAGAAATTATAGGAAATCCCTTTTTAAGAACTCCAAATGCTCTTTCAATAGCGTTACGCAAAGAAGCATGTCGCAAATTAAATAATTCACAAGAATTTCGAGGTGAATTTCTTGAATACTCTTTCAAGTGGTATCTCTCTCCCCAATAAGGTGCAATAAGTCCACTTCTCAACATGAGTCCATTATTTACAAGGTAGAATTTTCCTAAACATTAAAAAATAAAAATGATTTCATTATATAATTTATCATATATAACTAACTCTAAATATATAATGTATACCTTCTGGAATTTTTAGTGGGTCTTGTCTATTAAGTGCTTCTTTCATAGTTCTTGAATCAGAAGTTGTCCCTTTCCACCCAGCTAACACATGTAAATTTAAATCAAATGTACATGCAGCTAATACATTTTGGGTTGGATAATCTTTCCTCCCACGATATCTCGGTGCTTCATTTTGTGAAACTTTAACATGTATGTGTGTTCCATCAATTGCACCAATACAATCCTGATATTACAATCATTAATTAACAATTTAATCTTGAATTTCGTTTAAATATAAATAGTGTAATAAATGAGCTTACCTTAAAATATGGGTAGAAACGTTAGCTACTAGCAATTTCAGGAGGTACATGGGAGTCATCAGGTTATTTAATAAAGTTCTTATATATCCTCGAGATAGCTCATAGAACAACATGAAAGTGGAGACCGACCGACTCTCTAGAGCGTTGAAATATGAAAGACAGCTCACGATTTGTCATATTATATGCTAACAAATAAAGTATTTTTGCAACGTGTTCTTTAACTGTAACTTGAAGCGTTGGTCTAAGACCTCTATCTTTAATTAAGATCTTACATAATCCAGTAAAAGCCGAAGGACTCATTCTTATTATTATGTTATGACAAAGTTCAGTGGAAAATAGGTGATTAGATAATTCATCTCTAACTTTCTCTCTTTCAAGCTTTATGTCCTTTGTGATCGTGCGTCATATGTATAATTCCAAAACCAAATAACTACCATAACAACTACATATGAAGCTATAGAGCTCACTTGTTTCAATATGTAATTACTATCTTGATTATTCTGATCATCCATCTACAATATAATTATGAAAAATGTATCAACTAATTAAATTAGGCATATACAATAATAAATTTTAATAAAGTGAGGACCCGAAATTTTTTATGACCTCAATGAAGCATGAATATTTAGTTCCGGAAAAAGTTTTGAACCAAGGTGACACTTCATGGGAGCTATCACGGCCCGTGTGAGGTCACACGGCCCGTGCGGAGCCTCCACGGAGTGGCCTTTGGCTCATGGAGAATGTTTGGCCCTTAAACGTGGTATTTTCAACTAAGGCACACCACACTTTGACCCCTCACGGTCCGTGTGATACTTCACGGACCATATGGTGGGCCATGTGATGGCCTTGGCTTGATATCCCACAGCTTTGGGACAAAGTATGGTTACACGGCCAAGTGCACGGCCCATATGGGGTGGCACGACCCGTGAGGTCATCTGTAAAGGTTCCGGAGTGAAATATTTCTAAGTATGGAATCACCGTCTCGTAACTTGATCATGAAGTTTTCTATGGGGAAGGGTACAGGTTGTGACACGGCCGTGTGATGCTACACGGTCCGTGTAACCTCCCGTGAGGGTGGCGTCATTGAAAATTCTAAGTATGGGATCTTTATGCTCAAGCTAAGTATATTTTCAAGCCTTCAATTTAAGCTTATTTATGTTGTTTAAGATCATCATGGGTCTCCTACATCAAGTCAAGTTCAAAGGAATTCCATTGGCTAAGTTATTCACAAGTACCAATAGAAGGGTCAACTTTAAATGGGCATATCTCTTAGCACAAAATGAATTGGGTAGCCCACTACCTATCAAATTGAATCTCTTTGAATTATCTTTCTATACATCCGGTCGCACCTCATTCCGAGTTCGGAGCAAGAAGTTATGCCCGTTTTCATAAAACCTGTCTGGGCTAGACGGGAGGCGTTCACGAACGTTGAAGAGCTTCACGGGCCGTGAAGCCTACCGTGTAAACTGCTGTGTAAAATTTAAAGGGGCGTTTTATTGAGTTATTTTTGATATCTTGACCCATCCCCAAGACTTTTAAGACCCTTTTAACCCCTCTTCATATTCCTAAACATCTCCTACACCAATTCTAAACCCTCATTCAAGACTAACACTTAGGTTCTAGAATTTGGCTCTCAAAATTCTCTACAAGTCTCATCTTCAAGATTCAAGCTAGGATTCAATTGGTGTTTCAAATTCAAGCTAAATTCTTCTCAAGTTCATCTTTCTAATCAAGGTATGTGAGATTGATTCTTGGCTCCTTTCAACCAAGAAGATCCAAAATTCCTTTCACTTGATTTTATGAATTTTAGTCACTTTGAATGTAAGATTTCATTATTGGGTTTTATTAAATATAATCAGTGCATGGACTGTATCTTACCTTTGATTTAAATTCAATTTGGACTACAATCATGATGATTTACATTGGGTTATAAAGTTATGAATATGCATGTCCCCTTTGAAAATTGATTTGTGCATGGGTGACTACTACTATGATTTACATGTGGATTTAATTATGGGTTTCCTAAATTTCATTTTTATATGACTGATTTTAACATGAATCTATGTTATCCATGCTATTCTTACATCATGCATTTCATTGCATATATGAATGTAGATATATGAAAATTATGAAATGGGTTAAGCCCAACTCTGCTTTCTAATACGATTATGATATGATTCTGATAAGATGTTAGCTAAAACAAGAAGGTGATCACCAGTGTGTCTATGATTCTGGCTCATTGAGCATTCTGGCTTCTTGCACCATTCTGTTATGTGAAGGAGTTATTCCCTGCATAAGCATTTTAAGTATGAACTATTATTTGGCATTTGAGCCTAAATGTATACTTATTGTCTGGTACGAATATGCATATGCTGAAAGCATGTGTATATATATATATATATATAAGCATTCAAGTGGGATGTTTAGACTTAGCACCATTGGACTGGGCATGTGAGGGCTGCCCCAAGGGCCCTCCCATTTCCTTGAACTATGTGCCAACATAGGGAAGTCATATATGTATCTGAATCTGAAAATTCTTTCGAAATGGTGAGTCCGTAAGGAAGGTGACCATCCCCAAAATGGTGAGTCCGTAAGGAAGGTGACCATCCCCGAAATGGTGAGTCCGTAAGTGGTGATGTAGATTAACTTGACAAGTAATCTTCTCCTTATCACTGGGAGGTCCCAATCAGTCTAATTCATGTAATAGCTCGCGTGAATTTGATATGTCAGTTGTGGTCCATCCCCGTTATATATAGGAGCATTATCGCATTGCATGCATCATGAATTTCATGGCATTTTGTATACTACTCTTCCTTGGATATATATGTGATTCTTTCTATATTATTTGTTCTTGTCATCTAACATTGAAATGCAAGTTGATAAGTCATATGCATTGCATGCCCGCATACTTAGTACATTTAAACATACTAACGCATACTCTATGCCTACATAATTTTACCATGTAGGAACCATGTGTTATGATCATCCACCACTTGATGGGTAGCTCGAATTCGGAGAGTTGATGTTGTGGTGAGTCCTATCTTCCAAGGACAAGCCACCTTTCTTCTACCTATGTTGTTTTCGGTTTATTTTCTTAATTGAGGGTGAGCCCAGGACATGTCTTGGCCCCCGTCCCATCTTATGACTAGATGCATTGTTGGACATCTTGTAAACTCTCGTAGACTCTATATGCTATGTGATGTTTTTGGAGCTTACGATTTAGTTGTCTATTGGATATGACTATAATGGATACATTATGGGAATTATGATATGTATGTATTATTGATGTGGAAATGTGGAAGATCCTAAGCCCCGTATTGCCCCCATAGAGTGAGTCATACTTACCCGCCCCTTAGTTCTTATGCTCTATGTGCTATGTGTATCTATGTAAATCCCTTTCCCCTTCTATATCCCATAGCGTGAGTCCTACTTTCCCATCTCTTAGAACTATGTGTGTACTATTTGAATGCACTTCCAAACCGATGATGTGGATTTGGATACTTTGAGGCTTGTTTGAGAACTCTCGGGTTCCCATTTGCCGTGTCACATCTAGGCCCTAGGTCCGGCTCGTGACATAAAGACAATTAGGTGTCGAGAAAATCTAAAAGATAAATGTTGATGAAATTTACTCCTCAATCAAACATATGCTTTTTCCTATTACTACAGTGATGAGACAGATATAACATATATGCCATCTCAAATTGTATTCATAATTTGCTTGGACAGCAAAATCTGAAGGTCCAGATCAGAATCATTAAATTAAAAAGACTATTTATTTCCCTGCTTCTAGAGTCATAAGCCAGAGATAGTGTGTATATAGCATCACTATAAAACCAAATCTAAGTTGTAAGCATGCTTAGCATGCAATTATAAAGTCACTATAAAACGTGCAAATCTCATTGTCTTAGATCAAACTTAGTAAACTAAGGCAGAAATAATTGAACTAATACCTTTTTATGAACCACAAGCAACTTTTGGGTGAAGAATTTTCTGGATTCAACACCAAAGATCTAACAAATCTGGAAAACCAAATTGAAATGAGTTTGAAAGGCATTCGAAAGCAAAAGGTAAAATCTTACTGTCTACATATTTAAATTCTTCTGTATTCATGAAACTTATGCTAATATCAATTTTATGATTTCTCCCGAATGTATTACTTCTTTTTTATTATTATTAGGATCCCGAATTTATTATTCCTTTTTTAATTAGTAGGATCCTGAATGTATTATTGTTTTCTTGCAGGAGCAGATTTTGACGAATGAAATTGGAGAACTAAATCAGAAGGTCTGACCAGAAAAACTATAACAACTTCCATATTCTCTAGTGTAAAGAAAACCACAGTCTATGAATTAAATTTGTTGACACCTGCATCCCCTTAAAACAAAAAAATCCCTCCTCAATCTCATCAATAGCTAATCACGTTAAAGCAAATAACACAAAGAAAGAACTTCACGAACCTCAAATTGTTATTGCTGGAAACGTGGGAGAGAAATAGGAGATGAAGAAGAAGCTTCAAAATTGATATGAGTCAAATTAGTGTAGGATTGTGCCGTAGATATTATAGTAAAGTTTAAGAAAGAATAAAAAGGTAAATTAGGATTATTAAATATTAAATAAGGGTATAAGTGGAAATAAAAATAAGTGAACAATGAGTTACCACCAATTTGGTGGTTTCAAAAAGTGAGGGTTTTCATGGTTACAAAACAATGGAACCTAAACATACTACACCATGACACTAAAGAAACAATCAGAACAAATGCGGTTCTTTCACTAACCACACTGTACCACACCATCAAAAACCATCATCCAAACAAGGTGTAAGGAACTCTTTTCGTTTTCATTTTTCAAATCACCGTCGCCACTCCTGCAGTCTCCTCCGCTGCTGCTCTCTTGAGATTATTTATGAAGCTTGGGTTCTCTTCATTATATGTTTTTCGTTTGTATTTTTCTTATTTCATACACTGTTTATGTTTCTTTACATAATCTTGATAATTTAAATTATAAGCCTTTTGATTTATCTTTTTTGGTAAAAGTTATGATCTTTGGGATTTTTTTTACCTAATCTGGAACCCCCCCCCCCCCCCCTAATATTAATTTTTTATGTTTAGGTTTTCTTGATGTTTTTTTCTAAATTCTTAATTTTATCTCTATGTGTGTGTTCAGCCTTTTGAATTCTTGATTGTAAGATGTACAAATAGAAAAATGTATATTAGGCAACATACAAAATCGAATTAAAATATTTCTATGCACTATCAAGATACATCATGGACAATACGAGCAAGAAAAAGTTGCTTTCCTTGGATGATACTTGCTAAAACTATTGTAGAAATGTAATTATGTCTAAATAAGTTTGCATATATGATCAATTTTAACTGTTAAAGAAAATGCACGAGAAACAAAAATGGTCCAATAAGGTGAGTATAAGATGCTCAACTATAGCTTTCTTACTTTTGCACCGTTCTAGAAGCTTTAATGTATGTTTCACTACATTTCTTCTGTTTTTCACTAGTGTTTACTACAAAATTGTTACTAGTCCAACTTCTCTTCTTGTTTAAAGAATTGGGTTCTTTTTGTTTTTTTATTTTCAGAGGCTTAAGTGTTAAAAAAAAAATTCATCTTGTTTAGTTTGTAGGTCAAGATTTCAAGATTATTGGTGGTTTTGTCCAGTTTTATTGTTGGATGCTTTGATATATTTTGAGTTTTCGTTGTTCATAAAGATTGTGGAGAAATTTGTTATGTATTTTTAAGCCCAATAAGGTGAAGCTTTTCAAGATTCTTGGTTGGTTGTACTATTTTGAGCTCTGCTCGTTTCTCATTAATAATTTTTTAACAACATTTAGTTGTTGCTTGGCTTAATCACACATGATGGCACTAACTTTTAGATTTTTTTGTGAATACTTCTTCCAATTCAGATGATGAATTTATCGATTTTAATTTTTTTATGGGATAATGATAGACAACTTGATATTTTATTAATTCAAAAAATGTGAAGTAAAGTCTAACGTACAACTATCTGAAGTTAGTTCTTATGTGTTTTTTGATTTTTTTGGATATCTATCTATAGTCCATAAAAAATAAAAATAAATTTATTTTTAGGAGATGTCTTTTAAATAGAGAAAATAGAGAAAATACAGGAGAAAAAATCCCCCCGAACTTGAAAGCGAAACTTACTTTAGGTAATGTCATCCATTTAGGCGGGACTAAATTCATTTGAAAATTATGATTATATTTAAGTTAGCTAAATTTTCTATAATTATCACTACTTCGTGAAATTTCTTGTTTTAACACCTTCGTATTTGAATTATTGGAGACTTCTTCCTATTTTGTATAATGATTACTGAGTTTAATTAATGCATATTATGCTTTTCAATAAAAAGCAAAAGTGATTTTATTTAATTTCTTTAATGAATTTTTAAAAAGGCACATGTATTTTCTTGACGTATCATCAAATTTCAACGATATTTTTCTAACAGGAGGAGGGGGGTTCCTATTATCTTTAAACTATTTTAAAATAAAATTATTTACTTCCTTAATGCTAATGTGAAAAATAAAACATAAAATGTTACCCTTTTTTTATTTTTGATTAAGTATATTTTTTTATTATTTCATTGTTTCTCTTTATCATCTCCTTATTGTCGTCTCCATCACTTCCTTCATGATTATTATAATATTGATACTCTTTTACTTACACGAGGAAGAGCCATTACTTTCTTCAACACAATCTATAGTTACTAGGTTTATCATCATTGACTCATTCTTTCAACAACAATCATCGGAAAAAAATTTAAACTTTTTTTAAATAATTATTTTTTTCATTTTTCATTTTTCATTTCAATTTATTTTTTCTATTTTTTTAGTTCTTCATCTCTTATTTACTATGTTTTTAATTAAAAAAGAGATTTCTATAATACTTTTTCGACATTAAAACAATAAGGATGTGAATTTGATATTGCAACTTGATAGAAGAATGTATTCTTTAAAAAAAGTAAGATATGAAGTTTCATTAAAATGGAGAGGAAGTCATTGTACTTATATTATTAAATATCAAAGCAAGACTTTTATTTTATGATTAGAAAATGGAGGCACCCTTTCCATTTTCATTTTCGTGTGTTATTGAGCATCTCACACGAATCCTTAAAAAAATCTAAAATAGATCTCATACTTTTATTATTATCCCAAATGAACTTAGTTTAACTAAGTTTTGTTGAAGATTTAATATATTTTTTTTAATTAAAACTAGTGGGTTGATGGCCCATTTTATTAAATTAACTCAAAACAATACAAACAGGTTTTTTGGAGGCCCAACCCATCCAGATACATCTGCTCAAACCCTAGACAATAGGGTTTTCTATTTCTAGGAAATTTTAGTTCACTGTTTCCTAAACTTAACAGCGAAGCTTCCCAATGCTTTCTTCGTCTCCTTGGCCCAGACCCCAAAATGGCTCTTTATGCTGGTGCTCCTCATGGTTCTCTTCTGATTGCCCTGGTAAGCTTTCTACTCTGATTTTCTTTTCACCTCTCCCACGTCTTTGTTCCTTCTGATCTTTGAGTTCTACCGGTGTTGCATACGATGCTTCCCCATTGAACTCATCGTTTCGTTGAGAAAAGAGACTATGCATATCCGTGAAAATTGATCTATAAGTATCAACTTGTAGTACTCCTACCGGACCATTTTCCAGATTTCTAACGCTCGTTTTATCATGTAGGAATTGGTGGACCATCCTTGATGGTGTTGATATGTTCCCTCCTCCTTGTGACAGATGAATCTCAGTAGTCAACCAAGCTCCCTTTTTGATGGATGCAAGGTTTAACACACATTTTTGCTCCCACACGCCCATGATTTGTACGGCTTCTGTTGTTTGTACCTCCCACTAGTATATAACTATAGATGGGACTCTACTAATGTTGGACTAAACGAAATTTGATTTTTATTAAAATCCTTAACTGAGGTATTTGTTGTTTATCCATGTTGAGGATCTTTCTGGCCATGCTTGGTAATTGCTCAAATGTTGTGAACTGTTGCATGCCTCCTGTTATAGTTATGTTTGCTACATAGTCGGCAAGATAGTTACCCTCCCTGAAGACATGATGTAGCTGATTGATACTTCCTTCCCTTATTTTTTGTATCTCTTCCACAATGTGGACAATTTCCCATGGGATTGTCTACTCTTGTGTAAGGATCTTCTTCAACCCCAGGGAGTCAGTTTCAATCACTACGTTTCCCAGATCTTTTAGCTTACATTGAGTTAAAGCTTTTAGTATAGTTGTGGCCTCCATAATGATGCTAGTACCCCCACCAATGCTGCCTGATTCAGCATATACTGAATCACCAAGGTCATCTCTGAGACGAAATCCATATGCACTGATGCCAGAATTATTTTTTTATAGTTCTATAATTGCACTCTTGCTTTAGAAAGTCTCTCAACTTTCTGAATTGATAATAAATGCAAAAAATGTTTATAAACTTGGAAAATGTTAGTAAACATGATCAATATATGAATCTTATATATTTTACTTTCTTCACAAAGTAAGCATATCATTCAAATTTTTTGGAGGTCCTTTGAGCATAGAAAAGATTTTACTTGTTCGATTTAAATCATTGATAGATAAAATGTTAGGGAGGATATAAATGTGAACTAAAATTTTCTTTTCTTATGTTGAAATAACATAGTTTATAAAGTAAATTTTAATTTATATTCAAGTATTCTAATCCTAAGTTTATTTCATGTCAAAATATAAAATTAAAATTAAAGCTACTGATAGAAAATTTCTTCGAACATAAAGTGAAATATATATATAATATTAAGATATGTGCTATATCAGTACTTTTCATCAAATGTCAATTCATTACTTGTAATATATATAAAATAGGTGTGACACATAAATATTTTGAGACTTACTCTTACCACGTGAAAAGACGAATTGTCACATGTTCCTTCACCAGCTTAATGCTTCCAAAATAGAAGCAAAACGGTTGCAAAAGTGCATCACCCTTTTTGTCCAAAAGTCGGATTGGAGAAGAAAGGGGTGTATTTTCGGTGCATAGTTTACATGCCCTCCTTAAATTGCAATCTACGTATTAAAGAATTTAGGCATGTTGAAATTCTCAAGCTTGATCGGCTAGTAGGTATCCTTATCTTGTGACTAATGGCTTTTACTTGATAAATGTTATCATTTTTTTTTCTGAACTTACACTTTTAGTTGATATTTTATAAGTATACTTTGTAGGATTTAGAAGTTGTTTGGGAAGTGAAGAGGAGATGGAATGTGAGAAAGAAGCATGTGATGGGCGCAAGAAGGACTGCTGCTTCATTCCTTATAAGTTTTGGTAAAGTGTTATTCCTTCTTAAAGCTTGTTTTCTCGACATAGTTTAAAGTACTAGCTCATTCAAATATGTAGTTGATTTTGACATTGGATCACCTCATTTGTAATTAGGTATTCTTGTAGTAAAATTTCTATTTGTGGGTGAAATCCATCATTTGCTAAAACTGACTGCTTAAGTTGGTCAATGTTTGCGCTAGATATTGAATTTTTAGAATTAATGAGTCATGAGTCCAGGGGCGGCTCATAGGGTTAGGAAAAAGCCGAGTGTATTAGTCCCTAAATTTGAGGGGCTTCTTTATTTTTTAACATAGTAATAGGTTATAGACTTTTAAAAAAAATTGCACAAGTAGTATTTATAAGAAAAAATATTTTTTGTCATATAATAGGAGAAAATTGTTAGAAGAAGTTTGGCACATCTGGCTAAGCTGCTTGGACTCTTCACTTTTGATGTTGCATCCGTGTCGACGTGACACAATTATGGTTATGGGTGTGGGATCTGTACCCAATTTGATCAATCGATTTTGGATATTTTGACAAAATTCAAGAGAGAAATTTCTGATAGGCTCAATGATTTTTGTAATCAAAACAAAAACTAAGTAAAATTGAAGAAAATGGAAAACCTTGTATATAGAAATCTTATTGCCACACCCTTTCTTTTTATCTCTATTTTCCTCTTGATCAATATTATCTCTTCAAGTTTTCTGCATATCTCATAATTTAGGCTCTATAACTCTATTTTTAGATATTTGAATTATTTTTAGCTTAATCCACATGCTCCTATCCATATATATAGATCCATATCCTTGAATTATCTGACCTCTAGATCTGCACCCGCATCGGGCATCCGCATCTGAGTCTAAGAAACTTAGAAAGATGAAATTGATTGGTTATATTATCAATTGAAAAAAAGTTATTGAAGGAAATCGTTTATAAGAAAAAGTAACAAGTTTGAGATTGAAGGATCTAGAAGAATAAATGTCGTAAGGAAATATATTAGTTTATTTTTTAAATTTATGGACTTCTTTTGATTTTTTCTTTAGGCCACTAACGTGCTTGAGCGACCCGTGCTTGAGGGACCCCTGCTGGTGTACTAAGTATATATCGTGAGCTATTGCTTCTATATGGTGTACTAAGTATATATTACTCCCCATCGAAAAAGAAGATGCACATTATATTACATAAAATCATTTTGCTTGAAGGATTTAAAAGGCCAGTTTTCAGTTTTCAAAGAGCTTATTACAAAAATGAAATGCTTCGTGCTCATAAATTTTAGAAAGGAAAAAGATACTTATGACTTTAGCATTCCATAGTGTTTCCATGGACTTTCTTCATCTCAAACAGTCCTTGCACTTTGCAGAGCATGTTCGCAAACCTTTCCAATCAATCACTATGTGATTGTGTATCTTCTTTCAGTCAATGGAGAATCTTACTTGAGAATCATGTATGTTAGAACAAGATAGTATAGATTGAAAGCAAAGTTGGAGAACCTGCAAATTGCAGTGTTGTATTTCTCACTCACCACACATTTGAAGTATACAGAATCATATATATTTATGTGCTATAATATTCTAATATATATGCTATAATATTTTAATGTATAACTATAATATTCTAATATAGAGTTACAGTTGTATAAGGAGACTAAATGTTTTCCTTTGTCTAGCCTTTGTCTATGGAACTCTTGTTAGAGTTAGAGGCTAATTTACATGTCTCAATACTCCTTGTGCAAGCTAATGTTGGCGAAGACACAATCAGCTTGGATCGAAGTAGTTCAAACATGGAAGACGTTAAAGGTTTGGTGAGGATGTCAACTAGTTTATCCTTTGACAATAAGAACTGAACCTTGAGATCTTTACGAGCTACTTTATCCCGCACAAAATGAAAATCTATCTCAATATGCTTTGTGCGTGCATAAAATACCGAGTTTATTGAAAGATAAGCAGCTCCAATGTTATCACACCATAGGAGCAGAGGTGTTGAATAGGGATACCCAAGTCAGACAGAAGGGATTGAATCTAGGTTAGTTAAGTGGCTGCATCAGCAAGAGCCTTATATTCATACTCAGTAGATGATCTAGCGACGGTTAGTTGCTTTTTGGAGGACCAAGACACTAGATCTGCTCCCATAAAAATGGCATAACCACCGGTAGATTTTCTATCATCCACAGACCCAGCCCAATCTGAGTCAATGAAGGCTTGAAGCAAAGAATGTGGGGGAGCAGGGGAAATGGAAATGAAATTGTTGAGTGTTCTTTAAATAGAGAAGGATTTGTTTCACTGTTTCCCACTAATTCACTGTGGGATTATGCACCCATACGACTTTCATCCTTCCATTCTTGTTGTTGGTTAAAACTGTTAATTGAATTATTTGTTGGTTTGATCCGTCTATTCATTCAATTCGTAGTCACAACGGACCAGAAGGACTTCTAGTCTACTAGAATCCCCTAGAGTAGTAAAATAATATCTTTAGTTCATTTCATATATAACTAGCACTAGGCAATATCTAATATCACATATACATGTCTTTCTTCCAAAACGTAAACCAAGCATCCATCTTAGATTCAATCCCATTCGAGAGTCAAGCATCGAAACATCTAGAAGGGTTCACTTATAGTTATTCAAGTACAGATACCTCCCGCCCCTGACCAACCCTTTCTAAAATACTTAAAGAAAACCTTTTTCAAAATTCTTTTAAATCTTACAAGGTCGAGATCAGGTCGAGTAAGTATAACATATTGCAATACCCCAACCATGAGTGGATATAAAGTTGCATCATGGAATAAGGGGCTATCACCATCATGTAGCTTGGAGTGGATCGCCATAAGAGTTAGAGTGGGCTTACAATTTTGAATACCTGCTTTAGAGAGAAGATGTTGAATATACTTATCTTATGACAATTAGATGCCATTTGATTGTTGTAGTACTTGAACATCAAGAAAGAAGCTTAGTGGCCCTAAGTCACGAATGGAGAATTCAGCCCAAGTTGCAAGATGATTGATTCTATGAGAGAGGCATCACTGCCTGTAATAATGATATTATCCACCCACACCAAAAGATAGGCATGACATGTTGTTTGTTATAGACAAATAGCGATATGTCGGACTTAGAGAGATCGAATCCGGTAGCAACTAAAAATTAAAGAAGTCTTATATACCAAGAGCGAGGTGCTTTTGAGCCCATATAAAGACTTCTTGAGATGACACACATGGTTAGAATAGAGAGGATGAACAAAACCCGATGGTTGAGATATAAATACTTGTTCTTGTAACTCAACATGACGAAAAGCATTTGGATATCCAACTAACATAGAGACCACTTGTATATTGTTGCAAGAGATAAGGTAATACAAATAGTGGCTAGCTTTACCACAGGTCTGAAAGTTTCATAATAATCATGTTCCTCAAGTTGGTTAAATCTTTTTGCGACAAGATGATCTTTATAGCGCTCGATATTACCTGATGAATTTCTCTTGATTCTTAACACCCATTTGCAACCTAACACATTCATGGAGAAATGATAGAGCACCAAGGATCAAGTGTCACTGTGTAGAAATGCATCAATTTTCGACGCCATAGTTGAAAGGCCCCAGATCATGGACATCACTTCGAGGTCCACAACTTGCCCAGAAATTTGCTAGGCACTGCGTCACGAAAGGGCCTACACGGCTCGTGTGGAGTCACACGGTCTGTGTGGCCTTCTCGTGGAGTGACGCTTGGGAATTTGAGGGCAAACGGGGAGGCTTGTTTGGGGACTCTCGGGTCCTCATTCGCCGTGTCACATTAAGGCCCCGACCCCAGGTTGTGACAATAGGTGGTATCAAAGCCCTAGGTTTATAATGGTCCTCAGAGCCCAACATGCCACGTTGAGTAGAATCCTATTCATGGTTGTGAAGTGCACCATACCTATGAGTAGGAGGCTACGAAGACGTATTAGAAAATTCCTCCCTTCATGTCTTGTATCGTGCTATGACTAGTTTATGAATTTCCTTACTTATTAGGGTCGTTAATCCCTTTCAGTAAATGCCTCGAGGAAGACCTCCACTACCTCGGCCGGTTCTGACTGCTAAAAATTAGGCCCCTCACGAGTGGATGGAGGAGCCCATCTCTAACGGTGAATTCCATACCGCTTTCGCCATGCTTACACAGGTGGTGACTACTCAGGCAAGGCAAACTAATTTGCCATGGGACCCTACACCCGCTTCTATTGTGAAGGATTTCACCCGGATGAATTCTTCAAAGTTTTACGGGTCAAGGGTTGATGAGGCTGCTCAGGAGTTCATTGATGAACTCCCAAAAATACTGAAAATTATGGGGGTCTCTTCTGAGGAAAAAGCTAGATTGGTTGCTTACCAGTTGAAGGATGTAGCTCAGGTATAGTATACACAGTGGGCTATGAAAAAGGTCTATGACGGTGATGTTAAATGGGGAGAGTTCAAATCTGCCTTCCTCGACCGCTTTTTTCCACTTGAGTTGAGGGAGGCCAAAATGACCAAATTTATTAACCTTAAGCAGCGGAGTATGAGTGTGAGGGACTATGCCCTCAAGTTTACTATGCCCTCAAATCACCTACGCGGATGCACAAATTTATTTTTGGTAATTCTGATTCGTTGGTAAAAGAATGTTGAACTGCTATGCTAACTGGGGACATGGATATTGCTAGACTCACAGTGTATGCTGAGTAGATTGAAGGGGAGAAACTCCAGGAGAAAAGGGCACACGATCTTAAGAGAGCTCGCTTTGATGGTAGGTTCTCTCGTACTAGGAATGTTGGGTTTGGTCGCTTCCACCAGGGCCGAGGTTCGGGAGCTCCGGTGGCTAATGCTCGGGCACCCCCTCCCGGGATACCGTCAGGTGGTGGACCAGGTTATATCTTGTGTGATAGGTGTGGGAAGCCCCACATAGGTGCCTGCCGAAGGGATTTGCGGCTTTGCTTCGGATATGGAAGTAAGGACCATAAGATTGTTGACTGCCCTAGGAATGCGCGCGGAGGCCGAGGTTAGGCAGCCCAAGGCGGACAGGGTCAGCAGAGAGGTCCTCTAGGTTTTGCCTCGAGAAACAACAGGTTCTATGTACTCCATACTCGCAAGGATGTCGAAGAGGCACCAAATGTCGTGACTGGTATGTTAAAAGTCTTTGATTTTGATGCTTATATATTGCTTGACCCAGGTACAAACTTGTCTTTTGTGACTCCACTATTGGCTGTCAAGTTTAGGTCGAAACCCCAAATTTTAAGAGAGCCTTTTTCTACAACACCGTAGGTGAATCAATTGTTGCTCATAGAGTCTATCACGGGTGCCCTGTTGCTGTGCTGCATAAAATCTTCCCATGTGATCTTGTGGAACTCGAGATGTTTGATTTTGATATGATTCTTGGGATGGATTTGCTGCATGCATCTTATTCTTCTACAGACTGTAAAACCCGAAAAGTCCAGTTCCAACCTCCCGGTGGGCCAGTTCTTCAATGGAAGGGTAGTGATTCCTCTGTTAAAGGTAGGTTTATTTCCTACCTTAAGGCCCGAAATATGATTTCTAAGGGGTGCATCTACCATATGGTGAGGGTCAGGGATATAGATTTTGAGGTGCCTACTCTCGAGTCGGTCTTGTGGTGAATGAATTTTCAAATATGTTTCTCGAGGACTTACCGGGTATTCCTCTGGATAGAAAGATAGAATTTGGAATAAATTTTCTTCCAGATACTCAGCCTATTTCTATCCCTCCGTACCGGATGGCCCCTACAAAATTGAAAGATTTGAAGGAACAATTAAGGGACCTATAAGAGAAGGGTTTTATTCGGCCTAGTAAATCATTGTGGGGTGCTCCCGTGTTGTTTATAAGGAAGAAAGAAGGGTCTCTTCGTATGTGTATTGATTACAGGCAGCAGAATAAGTTGACCATTAAGAACAACTACCCATTGCCGAGGATTGATGATTTGTTTGACCAGCTTCAAGGTTCCACTCACTTCTCAAACATTGATCTTCGTTATGGGTATCATCAGTTGAAGGTTAGGGAGTGTGATATCCCCAAAACAGCTTTTCGGACAAGGTATGGACATTTCAAATTTTTGGTGATGTCATTTGGTCTAACTAATGCTCCAGCCGCATTTATGGACTTTATGAATAGAGTGTTTAAACCTTTCCTAGACAGCTTGGTGGTGGTCTTAATTGACGATATCCTCGTTTACTCCCGAAGTGGACAAGAGCACGTGAATCATTTGAGGATGGCCCTCCAAACTATGAGGGAAAAGGACTTGTATGCCAAGTTTAGCAAATGTGAGTTCTGGTTGGGTGAAATGGCTTTCCTCGGGCATGTGGTGTCCGGAGATGGTATCAAGATGGATCCGAGGAAAATAGAGGCTGTGAAAAATTGGCCTAGACCGTTGATCCTTCGAACATCCACAATTTTCTCGGGTTGGTCGCATACTACAGGAGGTTCGTGGTAGGTTTCTCATCTATTGCATCTCCATTGACCAAGTTGACCCAGAAGCAGGCTAAGTTTATCTAGTTGAATGAATGCAAGCGGATTTTCCAAACCTTGAAAGATCGGCTTATGTCTACTCCTTTCTTGACCTTGCCAAATGATTTGAAAGGGTTTGTAGTGTATTGTGATGCCTCGCGAATCGGTTTGGGTTGTGTGCTTATGCAGAATGGTAAGGTGATAGTGTATGCATTAAGACAGTTGAAGGTGCATGAGCAAAAATATTCCACACACGACCTTGAATTGGCAGCGGTAGTTTTTGCTTTGAAAAATTTGGACGCATTATTTGTACGGAGTCCATGTTGATGTATTCACCGATCACAAGAGTTTGCAATGTTTTTTCACTCAGAGGGATCTTAACCTAAGGCAAAAGAGGTGGTTGAAGTTTCTAAAAGATTACGACATGAGTGTGTTGTATCATCCGGGCAAGGCTAATGTTGTAGCCGACGCTCTCAGCAGGTTGTCTATGGGGAGTGTGGCGCATGTTGAAAATGAGAAAAAGGAGTTGGCAAGGGATGTTCACCAGTTAGCTAGGTTGGGTGTCAGGTTAACTGATTCCAGCAAGGTGGTGTGCGGGTTCAGAATGGGGCAAAATCTTCTTTGGTGAATGAGGTGAAAACTAAGCAAGATCTAGATCTGTCATTATGTGAGTTGAAGAAGCTGGTTGCTGCAAAAGAGATTGAGGCTTTCTCTAAAGGGGGAGATGGTGTAATCCGATATCAAAACCGGCTTTGTGTTGCTGACGTGGATGACCTTAGGAAGGTGATTATGAGTGAGGCTCATAACTCTCATTACTCTATTTACTCGGGGTCTATTAAGATGTACCGGGATCTCAGAGAGGTGTATTGGTGGCATGGTATGAAGAGGGATATTGCCAAGTTCGTGTTTGAATGCCCGAGGTATCAACTGGTGAAGTTTGAACACCAAAGGCCTGGTGGTTTGGCCCAAGACATTGAAATTCCCACATGAAAGTGGAAGGATGTGAATATGGACTTTGTGGTTGGATTGCCTCGAACCTGAAGGCAATTCGACTCCATTTGGGTTGTTATGGATCGGATGATAAAATCGGCTCACTCTATTGAGATATACGCTCTTGTGTACTATTGTCAGCTACTTGGTTCTGGTCTTGTATATTTGAGAAAGGGGTTTAGTTGTCATTATCAGAGGGATAGTGGTAGTTGGGATATGTATATTGTGAGCGTTATTACCTCTAGGGATATGTTTATAGTTGGGATATGTATATTTTGATAGTTAGGATATGCCTTGTCTCTAGGCACGATATGGCTTTAGAGTTTTGAATCTAGATATTCTAGCTGAGTGAGTGCCTGTTGTTATCTCGGGTCCCAAATGATGCTCCTCGTCATTGTTGAACCTGGTGTCCACGTCCAACAGTCTGAGTCCTATGTGATGTTCCCCAGTCTTAGTCCCGATGGCCGCAACTGAGAAGCAAGGAGGCAGATGCAGACACAGAGTATAAGCACCGACTGAGTTACGGATCGAGGACCTCGCTAATTTCCTTTTGGAGGCAAGGCCCCATGATTGACGTTCTGGGATTAGACGCCATGTTTTATGCAAGGGTGATTCTTTCTCTTGTGGGGGATACGTCCTATTGATATGCATATATATTTGGATCGGGTGCCACGTTCTTGCACAGGGTCAGGGACCCTGTTGATATGTGATTGTTGGGGGCAAGGCACATGATTGGTTACCCGTGGATCTATACACCTATTGACACCCTGATAGCATGTGAGTTTACCTTTTGTGCTTATGGGGGCTTAGGGGGAGTTCAAGCATAGATAATAGGGCTTTACAACCACGTACCGCCAACCCTTGATCTGATGATGTGGAGAGCTAGGCTCTGTGATGGTTCTATGGGGTTTAGTGATGATCTATCGATTATTTTGTGTGCGGGTGTACCTCTTGGGCTTATGGGGGCCCGGGTTGTGTACACGCATAGAAATTAGGTCCTTGCACCCACGTATGATATGAGGTTTTGGTTTGATTGAGGTTATGGGGTTGACTTGCAGAAATAACTGCTTTTATCTACATTTGAGCTTCATTATACATGTTATATTGCTCATTCAGTGGATGATGCCTATTGGGTGCCTTATTCTAGTACTCACCCTTACCTCTACATCTTCAAGTGGTGCAAGTCCAGGTTCTGGTCTGGAGCATTGATTTTGGGGGATCGGGGAGTGAAAGAGACTTCTTTTGTGTGAGCATTGCAAGCTTTGGCTTTGTCACAGTCTCCTTCTTTTGATGGCCATATTTTGCATTCAAGCTTTGGGCTTGTATCATAGTATTATTTATTTGTAGGAGCACCCTTGGGTTGTATATTATATTATGGTTTTTCTCACTCTTGGGTTGTATATTATATTATGATTTGTCTATATGTACCTTTAGTTAATGTAACTCTGAACAGTTGACTTTCAAATTTTAGGTGGTTTTGGCTATTTATATTGTTGTTTTGGCTGCAATAGTGATTGAATTTAGGACATGCGCCCTTGGGTTAGGAAAATGGCTTGCATGTAGGTAGGATCTAGCAGGCGCCATCATGACGGGGATCGGGTTGTGAC
This sequence comes from Solanum rostratum, assembly GCA_029948455.1. Lineage (NCBI taxonomy): Eukaryota > Viridiplantae > Streptophyta > Magnoliopsida > Solanales > Solanaceae > Solanum > Solanum rostratum. The sequence continues at coordinate 66,185,732 of CM057046.1, forward strand.
AAGTTGGAATTAGAGAGAGATTCACTAGTCTCAATTGTACAGAGTTACCATCTAGTAGAGTCCTGTGGATGTGTAAGGAAATGTCTGTGGCTTATCCCCAGAAGGCTACGGGATTCTTAAAAACTTTCCTATGTTGCTGATTATTGTCATGCATTTTTCAATGGTTCTTCGAGTTTTGAGAATCAAAATTCATTCGTTTTTTATAGGTATAGGGTGTAGGGTACTTGGGCAGGGTCGGGGCTGAGGTAGGGTTGGACCGCTAGTCCAAGATAGGGAGCAGACCCGAGGTCGTGGAGTTGAGGCCAGAGGCCCCAACTTCCTCATAGCCTGAGGCACCAGCTTCCCCAGCCGCTTTTGCAGTTACACAAGATGTGTAGGCAGTCCTTAGAAATTTATGGGTAGCGCTTGGATCCCTACAACTGGGTGCAGCGCCAGCTCCATCTCCAGCTCCTCTAGTCACGACACCAATGGAGCCTATTATTACGGAGGCCCTGGCTCATTCGGAGGGAGATGTACAGTTCCAGGACCAACGGTTACTTGGATACTTTTTTTTAGATTGATATCGCCTAGGTTTTAAGGAGATGTAGGGTAGGATGAGAAGGGGTTTCTGACAACCTGCATGGAGCGGTCACAAGCCTTACGATTGTTGGAGTACCGAGGGGTTGAGCTTGTTGCATATAAGCTAGATAGTACCGCTTGATAGTGGTGGTGGACTTTCTCAGAAACTAGGCTTGCAAGGGCTGCATCGATGACTTGGGCAAAGTTTATAGAGGCATTCATGACTAGATTTGTGCCCAAGAGTTTTAGAGACCATCACTGGGATTAGTTTGTGCAACTTGAGCAAGGGTAGATTACCATGTCCCAGTATGAGGTTAGGTTTTTGGAGCTCTCTCGATGTGCTACAACTATTTTGCATTCCGAAGAGAAGGGGATTCACTTTTTTGTGTGAGGGTTGAGGCCTCAGCTGAGGATAGACACATATGCATTGGTGACTTTAGGACCGTCATTTATTGATATTGTTGATCATGCTCCCTCTTTGGAGCAGATTAGTCGAAAGGCCGAAGGGGACAAAGACAAGTAGGCTAGACGTGAGGGAAAGTTCAGTAGCTTCTAAATAGCATTTCCTGTGGCGAGGGGCAGGCCTCCGATGAGAGGTCAGCAAGGTCAGACCAACTGATTATATCAGGTGTTATGAAAGGCTTCTAAGGGTGGCTATCAAGGCGTGGGTACTTCTAGTAAGGGTGGTTCCCCCTATCCCACTAGGCGCTGACAAAGTGAGAGTGACTCAACATCTTTAACGCTAGTAGGGTCATCATTCCTGAGTAGCTTGGGTTATAAGGTAGCTGGAACGGGGCAGTATGATCGTGATCACTAAGATAGGGCTGCTTTGGGTGAGAGGTACCAGATCATTGGCACAAAGACTATCCAGAGCACAGGGAAACACTTGTCACCCCACATCCCACTAGGTCAGCTCCTACACCAATTTGCAATTGCAGGGGTCAGGATCATGGCCACTAGCATGATTAGTAAATGGACCAACAAGGTTATCAACGAGATTCTAGAGGGATCGCCAGGGGCGGTAGCTAGGGGTAGAGTTATGTTCGAGGGGGAGGTTATCAGGGCCTCTTTTATGCTGTACCAGCATGCACCGAGGTTGAGGCTTTTGATAAGGTCATCACAGGCATGATCATTATATGCCAGCAACCAACTTCACTCTCATTCAATCTGGGTTCCACATTTTCTTATGTGTCTGTATGTTATATTCCTCGCCTACGTGTTACTCCTGAGCCTCTTTCTTCTCGAATTTGGGTATCGACTCCATTTTGGTATTCACTTATGGTAGATCGAGTTTGCAAAGGTTGTATGGTTACTTTTCAAGGTTTTGACACTTATATTGACTTGATATTACTTGATATGTTGAAATTTGACCTTATTTTGGGTATGGATTTGTTGGTGCCACATCATGCTATAATAGATTATTAATCAAAGACTATTACCTTTGTGATACCGGGGATGCCTCTAGTGGTTTCATAGGGGTCCGTGACTCGAGTTTTGATAGGCGTTATATCATACATTCTGGCTTGAAGATTGATCTCTATAGGGTGTTCAACTTATATAGCTCATGTGCGTGAGGTGACAGCTGAGACTCCTACTATAGAGTCCGTGCCGGTTATATGTGAGTTCCTCGATATGTTTCCAGAAGATTTTCTTGAGTTTCCACTTGAGTGGGAGGTTGATTTCGTTATAGAGGTTGAACTAGGTACTAAGCCTATATCTATTCCCCCATACTAGATAGCTCCTGCAGAGCTTAAAGAGCTCAGTTCACAGCTTCAGAGTCTACTAGATTTGGGGTTCATACGATTGAATGATTCTCCCTGGGGAGCTCCTATCTTGTTTGTGACAAAGAAAGACGGGACTCTTTGGATGTGTATTCACTATCGGTAGCTGAATAAGGTGACAGTGAAGAACTTTTATCCTCTGCTATATATTAATGGTTTATTTGATCAGTTACAGGGAGCCTCATTATTTTCTAAGGTTGATTTGAGTTCGAGGTAGCACCAGTTGAGGATCCAGGTAGAGGATATTCAGAAGACTGCTTTCCGAACCCGTTATGGGCATTATGAGTTCCTAGTCATGCCATTTGGGCTGACTAACGACCCTGTAGCATTTATGGATTTTATGACTTATATATTTCGGCCGTATTTGGACTCTTTTTTTGTGGATTTTATTGATGATATTCTTGTATATTTGCGAGTCGAGAGAAGCACGTCTAGAATCTCTGTATTGTACTATAGACTCTTCAGGATCTTAGGTTTTATGCTAAATTTTCTAAGTGTGAGTTTTGGCTTGGGTCTGTGACTTTCTTGGGTCACGGGTGCCCGGCGAGGGTATTAAAGTGGATTCGACTAAGGTTGAGGTGATTCGTGGCTGGCCTAGGCCCACTTTAGTAAAAGAGATTCAGAGTTTTATCAGGCTAGCAGGTTATTATAGATGGTTTTTTAGGGCTTCTCCACCATTCCTACCCTGTTGAATCGGTTGACTCGCTAAGGTCTGCCCTTTGTATGGTCTGATAAATGTGATGCTAACTTCCTAAGGTTGAAGGAGTTGCTGGCTATTACTCCTGTTCTGACCCTCCTTGTTGAGGGAGAGAGCTTTATGGTATATTGTGACACCTCCCATATCGAGCTCGGTTGTGTATTGATGCAGCAAGGTCGGGTTATTACTTATGCTTCTCGTCAGTTATGGGCCCATGAGCGTAACCACCCCATGCATCAAATAGAGTTGGCAGCGGTAGTGTTTGCACTCATGATTTTGTGTCATTATCTATATGGCCTACATTGTGATACTTATACAGACCACCGAAGCTTGCATTATATTATAAATTAGTGGGACCTAAATTCTCATCGGAGATGGTGGATTAAGTGGCTAGCCAACTATCATATTTCTATTCTAAACAATCCGGGCATGACAAACATGGGAGCAGATGCCTTCACTCTAATGATAGTGTGTATGGGCACCTAGCACACTGGCAGTCGAGAAGCGACCATTAGCATCAGACATTCCATCCCCAGCTAATAGATTTGTCCAATTGGATATTTCACACTCAAGTCGATTATTGGCCTTTGTTGGGGCTCAGTCTTCACTGGTTAATCAGATTTGGGCCGGAAAGTTCGAGGGTAAGTCGTTAGTGAGTCTCTGAGATAGTGTTATAGGGTATTGGAGGTTAGGCTACAGTTGATTTAGATGAGTCCTCAAATTTGACAGTCGTTTTTTCCCTTCTAAAGTGGGTGATTTGATACAGTTGCTTCTACAAGAGGCACATAACTCCTGATATTCTATTCATTCAGGTAAAGCTAAGATGTACTAAGATGTGATGCAGCACTACTGGTGGGATGGCATGAGGAGAGACATAGCAGATTATATGTAAGTTGTCTTAGTTGCCAGCAGGTAAAGGCTGAGCACCAGTGACCTGGTAGGACACTTCAGTAGTTACTCATTCCTAAGTGGAAGTAGGAATGTGTGACTATGGACTTCGTTGTGGGGATTCCCCGTACTTTCAGAGGTTATGACAATATTTGGGTGATAATTGATTGGTTGACTAAGTTTGCACACATCCTTCTCGTCTGTTCTACATCAGTGTTGAGCGGTTAGCTCGTATTTACATTATGGAGATAGTCTGGTTGCACGGGGGGCATATCTATCATATTCGACTGAGGATCCTAGTTTACCTCTATCTTTAAGAGGGCTTTTCATCGAGTTAATGTTGGCCACCCGAGTTAATTAGACCATAGCATTTCACCCACAGACTGATGGCCAGTATGAGGACACTATATAGGTTCTGGAGGATATGTTACAGTCTTGTGTGTTAGATTTTAGTGGTCAATGGGATTAGTTTCTGCCATCATCTATCACACTAGCATTCAGATGGCCCGATTTGAGGCACTATATGGTTAACAATGTCGTATTCCAATTGGATGGTTTGAGTCTACAGTGCCGGGTTTGTACCATATCGATTTGTTGTAGGATGCCCTAGCCAAAGTCTGGGTTATACAAGATAGGCTGAGGATAGCTTAGATTTGGCACTATAATTATACTAACTGTTGGAGAGAAATTGACAGTTATGGCTGAAGAAAGAAAAGCACAGATTTTTGTTTTTTTAAGTTGCATCTTTATTGAAAATAATGACTGCCATATATAGATGAAATCATAACTGGAAAAGCTAAAGTCAAGGAGTAAAATAAGCTTAAGATTATCTTTAATAACTGAAGCCTAAAACTTAGGAACAAATTATCAGATTTCTGCACAACTTGCAGCTGAATTATTTGAGCTTAATCCTACTTTTAAGTTGTTTTTTGAGATACAACTAATCTCCAGCTTTTGAGGCACTACTTTCAACACTCCTCCTTGACTCAAGAGCACCAACACCAAGTCTTTTTCTGAGAAACTCAAATCTTGCTCTAGGTAGAGCCTTGGTTAAAATGTCAGCATTCTGAAAATCAGTTTTGAAGTGCACTAAGACTATGTCTCCATTCTGCTGTACCTCCCTCAAGAAATAAAGCTTGATCTTGAAATGTTTAGTCTTTCCATGTGAAACGGGATTATTTGCAATTGAAATTGCAGCTTGATTATCAACAAAGATTTCAGTGCTCTTCTTTTGTTCCATGTACAAATCTGCCAGCAGCTTCCGAATCCAAAGGGCTTGATTCACAGCTGACGCAGCTGCAATGTACTCTGCTTCAGCTGTAGATTGAGCTACTGTATCTTGCTTCTTTGAACACCAAGAGAACATTCCAGAGCCAAAACTAAAACAGTAACCTTAGGTGTTTCTCATATCATCCGAGCTACCAACCCAATCACTATCAGAAAATCCAAGAAACTGAAAATCTGATGTTTTTTGGAACATTATGCCAAAATTTGCAGTACCTTTAACATATCTAAGCACGCGTTTAGCTGCTTGGAAATGAATTTCACTAGCACAATGCATATACCTTGAAAGTAAACTCACAGCATAAAGAATATCTGGTCTCGTTGCAGTCAAGTACATTAGGCAGCCTATCAGGCTCCTATAAAGTCCTTCATCAACCTTTTCAGCTCCATCTTCTTTGCAAAACTTCTCCTTTTGATTCATAGGAGTTGTTGTAGACTTGCATTAGAATTTCTTTAGCATACTTCTGTTGGCATATAAAGATCTCTTGTCCTTTTTGCCGAATTTCCATTCCAAGGAAGTAGAACATTTCACCAAGATCTGTCATCTCAAAAACCTCCATCATTTCAGTCTTGAACAATATGATCAAGTCCAAATTGCTACCTGTAACTAGCAAGTCATCTACATACAAAGAGACAATGGTTAAATCAGAATCTTCTCTTCTAATATAGAGCGTAGACTCGCTGAGACTTTTTTGAAAGCCTAACCTCAAAAGACGAGTATCAATTCTGCTATACCAAGCTCTAGGAGCCTATTTTAAACCATACAATGCCTTCTTTAGAAGGTACACTTTGTCTTGTTTGCCTTCGATAGAATAACCTTCAGGTTGTTCTACAAAGATTTCTTCTTCAAGGTAGCCATTGAGGAAAGCTGATTTCACATCAAGCTGGTGGATTTTCCATCCTTGTTGAGCTGCTAAAGCTAACAACATTCTTATTGTATCCAAACGAGTGACAGGAGCAAAAGTCTCTGAAAAATCTACTCCAAATATCTGTGAGTACCCTTTTGCAACCAGCCTGACCTTGTACTTGTTTATAGAACCATCAGGATTGAGCTTAGTTCTATAAACCCACTTGACTCCAATAGCCTTCTTGTGCGATGGTCTGTCAACCAACTCCCATGTATTATTCTTTTCTATCATTTTGAGCTCCTCCTGCATTGCATATCTCCATTTTTCATCCTTAGTAGCTTCTATAAATCCTCCTTGTTCTAAAATTGCAACATTACACCTTTGATATATATCAAAAAGTGTTCTTGTGACTCTAACGAGTACATCATCAACATCTTCATCTAGAAATTCTAGATTTTTTGCTTTTCATCATCTTCCCAGCTCCAGGTGTCATTTTCCACAAACTTAACATCCCTACTAACAATGATTTTATCATTTTGAGGTTGATAGATCCTATAAGCTTTTGAGAGACTGCTGTATCCTACAAAAATTCCAGGTTCAGCCTTCTTATCCAGCTTATCTCTTTTCACCTGAGGTACATAAGAAAAACAAAGACAACCAAATATTTTCAGATTTGTTAGCAAAGGTTTGTAACCAAACCAAGCCTCAAATGGTGTCTTCTTCTGCAAGGCCTTAGTTGGCAATCTATTTAGCAGAAAGACTGCAGTATTTGCAGCTTCAGCCCAAAATTTCTTTGGCAGTTCTTTCTCATGAAGCAAACACCTTGTCATCTCCATTAGCATCCTATTTTTCCTTTCCACTGCTCCATTTTGTTGGGGAGTATAAGGTGTTGTTAGCTGATGCTCAATTCCTGCTTCATTACATAACTTGTTGAATTTTTCTGAAGTATACTCGGTGCCATTATCTGTTCTTATCACCTGAATTCTGCAACCACTCTGATTTTCCACAAAAGCCTTATATTTCCAAAATACATCGGCGACCTCAGATTTAAAATTCAGAAAATAAATCCAGCAATATCTTGTACAGTCATCAATAAAGGCAATATAGTACTTACTACCCTTTAAAGATGGCGTTTTCTGAGGTCCACCCACATCAGTGTGAATAAGCTGTAGCTTTTGCTTTGCCCTCCATGATGAATTCCGAAATGGAAGTCTTGTTTGCTTCCCATACTGACAAGCTTCACAAGCAGACATGTTCTTCTCAAGGCTTGGGAGACCTTCTGCTAGTTGATTTTCTTTCATGAAGAGTATAGCATCATGACGAAAATGTCCGAGTCTTTTGTGCCATAATTCTGAGTTATTTTCTAATTGGACAGCTGCTGCTTGCTCCTCATCTAACAGGTTCAAGTTGAAACTTCTTCGTTTCATCTTGATCTTGAACATCTCCTTATTATCAGCATCCTTAACGACACATGTTTTTTCTTCAAACAACAACTTCAAACCATTTTCAAGTAGTTGTCCAACACTTAAAAGATTTTGATCAAGATCAGGAACAAAAAGAACATCAGTTATAAGTTTCAAACCTGTAGGGCTATCAATTGCAAATGTTCCTCTTCCTCTTGCATCGAGATATTCTCCATTTCCAATTTTGACTTTGGAAATAAAAGATGTATCCAGATCTTTAAAGAGCTCTTGGTCGCTGGTCATATGATTTGTGCATCCGCCAGCAATTAACCAACTTTCAGAAGTTCTTTTACTGGCAAAACAGGTTGCTACAAACAACTGCTCTTCTTGATATTGATTTACAACTGTCTTAGCTTCTTCTTGTTGCATTTGTGACTTGCATACCCTCTCCACATGACCTAGTTGACCACATTTGTTGCACTTGACATCTGGTCTCCACCAACATTTCTGTTGAGAGTGATTTGTCTTTTTGCAGTGAGGGCAGGGTGGCTGATTTCCTCCCTGTTTGTGGTAATTATTACTCGGCCTTAGGTTCTTCTTCTTTTTCCTTCCCTTATTTGACTCATTCTCTGATTTGGCTTGAAAAGCACCTTCAACAGAACCTTCTTTCCTCATCATTCTCCTTTGCTCCAATGCCTGCAAAGCTTTAACAAGTTCTGCCAAAGTAACACTGGACAGATCTTTAGAGTTCTCCAAAGAAGAAATTGTGGCTACATATTTTTCAGGAAGTGTAACTAGAATCTTTTGAACAATTCTTTCATCAGTGAAATCCTTCCCAAACAATCTCACCTTGTTGGCCAAGTCGAGTAGTTGGTCTGCATATTCTTTTATAGTTTTTTATTCTTTCATTCTCTTCATTCCGAATTCCCGAATCAGATTCATCACTTGCATATTCTGCACACTTTCATTTCCTTGGTATTCCTTTTTAAGATACTCCCAAATTTCTGCAGCAGACTTCATTTGCAAGATTCTAGTAAGAATCGAAGATGATACTGCAGAGAAAAGGCAAGCTTTAGCTTTGGCTTTCCTTGTCTTATTTTCCCTGTGAACTTTTATCTGATTCATTGTTGGATTATCACCAAGAGAAGTTACTTCATAGTCCTCTTTTACTGCTTCCCAGAGATCCAAAGCTTCAAGATGAACCGTCATTCTAATTGCCCAAGCTTGATAATTCTCACCATTGAAGACTGGTGGAGTTAAGAAACTTGTTTCAGAATTCATTTTCTATAAACTATTGAAGATAATAGTTCAAAGAATGGTTTATATGGTTCAATCTCTTCTCACAGGTCCCTCAAGACACCTGCTCTGATACCAATCTGTTGGAGAGAAATTGACAGATATGGCTGAAGAAAGAAAAGCACAGATTTTTGTTTTTTTAAGTTGCATCTTTATTGAAAATAATGACTGTCATATATACATGAAATCATAACTGGAAAAGCTAAAGTCAAGGAGTAAAATAAGCTTAAGATTATATCTAATAACTAAAGCCTAAAACTTAGGAACAAATTATCAGATTTCTGCACAACTTGCAGCTGAATTATTTGAGCTTAATCCTACTTTTAAGTTGTTTTTTGAGATACAACTAATCTCCAGCTTTTGAGGCACTACTTTCAACACTAACTGTAGACATCGATTCTTGTTGTTTGCTGTTGTTGAATGGGTATTCCTGAGAGTGTCACCCTTGAAGGGGGGTATGTGGTTTGGGAGACAGGGTGAATTGAGTCCCCGGTACATTAGGCCTTTTGAGATCTTGAGACAAGTTGTTTCAGTTGCTTATGAGTTAGCCCTAACTCCAGCTTACTCTGTTATCCACCTCGTGTTGCATGTGTCGATGTTGCGCAGGTACATTCCAAATGAATCGCATAAGCTGCAATATGATTCGGTTGAGTTGGGTAACCATCTGACATTTGTTAAGGAGCCGGCGGCCATTTTAGCTAGGGATGCTAGACAGTTGCGCTCCAAGGTCATACCAATGGTTAAGATAAAGTGGTGCCATCTTCAGGTCGAGGAGGCTACCTAGGAGATGGAGGCATAGATGCAGGAGTAGCAACCCGGCCTATTTGAACCATTAGGTATGCCTTCTACTTTACTTTCGCGGACGAAAGACTTATAAGTGGGGGATGTTTTAATGACCCTCTAGATCAATTCTATGTTTCTATATTATTTTTGTTGTTTTGAACTTTTGTATAGTAACCTTGGAATTTGTATAACCTATTGGGGATGTCGGGATGGTTAGAAGGTGTTTTGGTTATGAATTGTGGAAGTTTGCAAGTTAGCGGGAAGTTAAAGTTGCTATAATGAGATTTTTGATAAAATCCTAGTAAATAGATTCAAAATGGGATTCTAATGGTTTTATCAGTTTCGGAAGGACCGATAAGTGCTAGGGGGCCGGTTGGTTCGAGGATGGAGAGTCCAGTATGATTTTAAGCTAAAAGTTGCAAAATAAGTTTGATTGGAAACTAAAATGTGTGTTTTTTGTAAAAAAAAAACCATCTAAACACGCTTGGAATGGAAAACTGATGGTGATGTCGACTCCGGAATGTAAAAAACAATCTAAATCAACCCTTCATCAATTGAAGGGAAAACCCAGTTGTATTTTGACCCCTTTCAGTTCTTTCAGCTGAAATCACCCAGAAGGAAGTGGGACCCTTATTTTTCCATAAGATGCTGCATTGGAAAATTCAACTGCACCATTAGATCTAGAACGTCAAAATACGTTTGGTTGTACTATTTGTTTGCATAAAATGAATATCGGGTGCCCCAGGAATGGAGCGGGGAAGTACTATGCATTGCTGGTGCAACACCTGGTAAAATACACATCCCCGAACGTGAAGGGTTATGTGTGACCATGGAGGAGGGCTGGCCCGAGCTGCACGTTTGCAGAGCCTAGGGCCACATCTGCAGAGAAGGGTAGTACCTCCAGAGCTTTGCGTTCGCGGAGGCTATAGGGGTGGCCTATAAATAAGCCTTCCCCTTTGCGAACAACCATTACACCCAACTTTCAAAGGTTGTAAAAATAACATTTCAAGTGCATTTTTTATGATTCAAACATCCATGTGACTCAGTTTTTCGCTATAAATATTGTGGTGAAGTCGGATTGGGTTTCGACGCATATTTTGAGGTAAATTCACTGTTTTAGCTTAATATCTTCTCACAACTGGTGAAAACTATATGCGCTGATATCGTAGCTGATTCTTGATGAAATTCAGTGAAACATTTGTCTAAACCGCTCTACGGTCCTAGGGGAACACGGTGGGGTGCTGGGTGTTGACTGAAATTGTCCAGTTTTGGTAAATTTTGACTGATGGTGTTTTGAAAAAGAATGTTGTCTGCAGGACCTCGGTAAGCCTGTGATGAAATCCATGTTGATCATCTATTATTTCTGTTCTGGAATCTTAAAGTTTTGAGCTGCTCCACATGGCATTTGATGCTCAACCTTAACTTGTTAGTAATTCAGGCACCTAGAAAAAAACTCGGCAATGCTTCTCTTCATTCCACTCCACCAATAGACTTCTCTAGAAGTTGTTGACATTAAAGCTAGCATCACTATTTGCTTTTCACTCCGTATCTGCCAAGTTTGGCAGGAACCAAACTCTATGCTTCCAATATTTTGTATAAGGCGGTGAGAAATATAACATGGAAGAAAGGAATGAAGAATGTATGTCCTGATTATTCTTCCAATATAATAGGTGTTTGAATAATACAACACCTATCCTAGATAGGAAAGAAACAAGACTTTATAATTGCGACTAAACAATATTTTCCTATTTGATAATACCTAAAATTCTCAACACTTCCCCTCAAGTTGGTCCACTCGAATTGATTACCAAACTTGTTACAAATGTAAATAATCTGTAGACAAGGGACTGAGTGAAAACATATGCAAGCTTATAATTTGACATCAAGAATTGTGTGACAGTGTATACTGAGAGTTCTTTTCTCTAATAAAGTGACAATCTATATCTCACTTTGCAAGTTGCCATAGTCGTTGATTGATAGTTAGGTTTTGCACTAGACTGAGCAAACTTTGTGTTGTTTCTTGCTTTCCAAGATAATTCATTTTTGAGAATGGGAAGGTTATCTTGCTTTTCAAGATGTTAAGTTACCTCCAACAAGAATACATTATCCAGAAGAGGGTTGTCAGTCATAAGGTGTTCTTGCCCAATTGCATCTACATATCGAGCAATCTTTTTATTGCCTCAATCCTCGGAAAGTATCCTTTACCATTGGATAATTTTATATATCGATGAATAGGAACAACATCCTAATGACTATAACACAAGGATCCAATAAATTTATTTATAACACTCATCGGAAAAACAAGTCGAGTGATTATAAAGTAATTCACCCTAGCAGCCAACCACTTATACTTGTCAGTATCATTATGAGGTGCCCCTTACCCGGAAAAGCTTATAATTTGTATCAATGGGAGTTGATGGGTCTACAAACTATCGTTCATGTCTTCTCAAGAATTTTTTGACCATACTATGAGATGACACTGCCTGATATGAATTGAGAAACACCAATACATAGGAAATGGTCCAATCTGCCTAGATTATTAGTCTGGAATGCTTAGAAAGATGCTGCTTTTAGTTGTATCATCCTTATCATTGTCCAAGACAATCATATGATAAGGATAAATTACCAAATAACTGTACCAATTTGGAGCAACGTGCCTATAGGATACAAAATGATCAACCTTATTGCTAGTCATACCCAACTCTTGAAAACTATGCTAAACATACCTAACCATGTTCAAGAAGATTGTTTAAACCCATATAGGGACCGTCAGAATAGTCCTGTAAGACCACTACTCCAGTAAGTCATACACTTCATCAACTGCTCTGGAAAAAACATTCTTGATGTCCAACTGATAAAGAAGCAAAATGACAAACAACTATGGATAAGAAAACAGAATAATGAAGCGAATGTGTCGAAGTAATCAAAGCCTGAAAATATTGAGTAAAATCTTTGGCCAGTAGTGGTGCCTTAAGTTGACCAATTATATTATTTACACATGGTTAAAATAACTTTTAATGTATGTATAGTAGATGTAGAACCTCTCTAGCTAGTTCGTGTGTCTACTTCTAGTCTTCTACAAATTTTCAACTCCCTTATCGGATATCCTTGTTCCACCACTGGGGATACTAATAGAAGAGAAAGATGAGATGAAAACAACATGATGCTAGACAATGACACCTCAGACAAGTATAATTGGGATTAGGATTAAGAGTGGAGCGAATATCTTTCCATAGGGTAATTATAAAAATAGGAAAAGAGAAGTCTACTAGAGGCGCAGGAACTGATTTAGTGCCTGGGGCATCTGGAACTGATGTGGAGAACTTGTGACGATGATAACTCAAAAGAGGTGGAGCTGGAACATTGGTGGTGGAGATGGAGTACTCGTAGGTGGTAATGTTGTTGAAGAAGGGATGCTAATAGGTTTGCTAAGCAAATTTGTTGGATTTAGTGGAAACCTAAAATCGTAACTGGGCCTTCATGAAATAGACTTATGGATCAATAAAATAACAACCCTCCCTGTCTATTAAAATCATGCGTCGTGGCACCTCAGCAACCTAGGTGACATGGTAGAGTTGGTGGCTTAGAAAATTCAATTTGTCCCTGCAAATTGAAGCAAAGCAACAAAGTTCTAGAGGATGAAATTCAAGAGATGAGTTAATACTACTTGACATACATAAAAAATTATGCTGCCAGTACCCTGGAAATCTAATAATCTACTTAAGAAATATACGTACATTACTTTCTCAAAGAGAAATAAATGATATCATGCCGAAAAGGCAAAAAAATATGGCACTTAGACACTCGTTGTTTTCCAGTTAAAAATCTTAAATATATTATGAGAATAAAGAACCAAAAAGAAAATAATTCTTAATTACATTCATAACACTGCACAAAGTAACCCTCAGGGGTTGGCCTGGTAGTAATTGACTTGAGCCTGGGGTTTGCTCCCTTTCAAAGTCTCATGTTTGAAAACCATTGGGTACAAACAATTTCTAAGGGTCATTAGACTGGGTAAAACCTGAATTGACAGTAGTGGGCTTGCGGGAAACGACTTGTCGAGGGCGTGTCCACCACTGGAATTAGTCAGGGCCCAATGAGACTCGAAGACCCAGTGCAAATTAAAAAAAAGTAAGTTTTCCATCTTAACTTAATGGAAGTCTCATCCACGAACACCTCACCCTTCTCATCATTGATGCACTTCACTTGGTCAAAGCCGCGAGCTTTGTACTCTCTCTCTCTTTTGTGAGCCTATTAAATTTCTTATCCCAACCATTATCACTTATCTCCACAAACAAGCACTGAAACACAGATATCTTAGAATTTGTCACTGTCGTCTTAGATTTTGTCTTCACTGTCTTATAGATATCCTTTAGTCCTCTCTTTTCATCCTCATCCCTACACTCTAACCACTTCGTATAAGCAATCTTCTTACCTTTCACTTTGCCCTGAACTTCTCCATTACAAAATCAATCACCCTGACGTCAACCAAAGGTCCCTCTCGAAACTCCTAGTATCTCGGTTGCTACTTTTCTAACATAACCAACAATAGTGTCCCACATAGTGTTCATGTCTCCGTGACACATGTTGTAACTAGACAAGGAGGGTTGTTATATTATTGATTCACAGTTCTAATTCATTAAGGTCCAGTTGCGATTTTCTTGCAAATATATCATCAGGTACTTTGTCTTTAAAGGACCTCTTGTATGCCATCACAAGGGAAAGTGGTCTGCAGCTTTACGATTTCATCTTCTGTTGTGGAAGATTTACAAGTTTCCTATAAGGTAGAGATGAAATTACTAATGACTGTACATTACATGATGGAGAATTGATTACTGAGTGAGCAAGATACAAGTGAAGAGGACTATTTACCTCATCTATGATGTAATAGTATTAATACATTATTTGCTATCAAATCATAGATGAGGTAAATAGTCCTCTTCACTTGTGTCTTTGGCTTGTTAAGTAATCAATTCTCCCTCAAGCAACGTACAATCATTAGTAATTTCATCTTTACCCCAGAGGAAACTTGTAAATCTTCTACAATAGAAAAAGACTGAAATCTTAAAGTTGCAGAACCAGTTCCCCTTGTGATAGAGTACAAGAGGTCCTTTATAGACAAAGCACCTGATAGATATTTTTGTAGGGAAATCGCAACTGAACCTTCATGAAATAGAACTGTGGATTAATAAAATAACAACCCTCCCTGTCTATTAACATCATGCGTCGTGGCACCTTAGCAGTGCATGTGACATGGTAGAGTTGGTGGATTAGAAGATGCAATTTGTCCTTGCAAATTAAAGCAAAGCAACAAAGTTCCAGAATATGAAATCAAGAGATGAGTTAATACTGCTTGACATAAATCCAGAAGTATGCTGCCAATAACCTGGAAATCTAATAATCTACTTCAGAAATAAATGTACATTACTTTCTCATAGAGAAATAAATGATATCATGCCTAAAAGGCCAAAAACTATGACAATTAGATACTCGTTGTTTTCCACTTAGAAATCTTTAATATATTATGAGAACAAAGAACCAAAATGAAAAATAATTCTTAATTACGTTCATAACACTGCACAAAGTAACCCTCAGAGGTTGGCCTAGTAGCAATTGACTTGAGCCTGGGCTTTGCTCCCTTTAAAGGTCTCAAGTTTGAAACCCATTGGGTGCAAACAATTTTTAAGGGCCATCAGACTTTGTAAAACCTGATTGAATTGTGTTGCACTTGCGGGAAACTCCTTGCCGAGGGCGCGTCCACCATCGAAATTAGTCAGGGCCCAAAGAGACTCGTAGACCCAGTGCAAATAAAAAAAAAGTAAGTTTCCATCTTAACTTTATGGAAGTCTTATCCACCAAAACCTCACCCTTTCTTCCTTGATGCACTTCACTTGGTCCAAGAAGCAAGATTTTCTCTCTCTCTCTCCCTCTTTTGCAAGCCTATAGAATCTCTTATCCCCACCATTATCCCTTAGATTCACATACAAGCACTGAAAGGTTGATATCTTAGCACTTGTCACCGCCGTCTTAGATTTTGTCTTCCCTGTCTTATAGATATCCTTAAGTCCTCACTTTTTATCCTCATCCCTACGCACTAACCACTTCGTATAAGCAATCTTCTTAACTTTCTATTTGCCTTGAAATTCTCCATCCCAAAACTAATCACCCTGGCGTCTACCAAAGGCCTCTCTCGAAACTCCTAGTATATCAGTAGTTACTTTTCTAATGCAACTAGCAATAGTGTCCCACATGGTTTTCACATCTCCGTAACACATGATGTAACTAGACAGGGAGGGTTGTTATATTATTGATCCATAGTTCTATTTCATGAAGGTCCAGTTGCAATTTCCTTGCAAATATATCTATCAGGTACTTTGTCTATAAAAGAACTCTTGTACTCCATCACAAGGGAAATTGGTTCTGCAGCTTTATGATTTCAGACATTTTTTGCTGTAGAAGATTTACAAGTTTCCTGTAAGACAGAGATGAAATCACTCATGATTGCACGTCACTTGATGGAGAATTGATTACTTCGTGAGCCAGGCACAAGTGAAGAGGACTATTCCCTCATCTATGATGTGATAGTGTTAATCCATTAATTGCAATTACATCATATATAAGGTAAATAGTCCTTTTCACTTGTGTCTCTGGCTTACTAAGTAATCAATTCTCCATGAAGTAACATACAGTCATGAGTAATTTCATCTCTACCCTAGAGGAAACTTGTAAATCTTCTAGCACAGAAAAACACTGAAATCGTCAAGTTGCAGAACCAGTTTCCCTTATGATAGAGTACAAGTGGTCCTTTATAGTTAAAGTACCTGATAGATATTTTTGCATGGAAATCGCAACTGGACCTTCATGAAATAGAACTGTGGATCAATAATATAACAACCCTCCCTGTCTATTAACACCATGCATCATGGCACCTAAGCAATCAAGGTTACATGGTAGAGTTGGTGGCTTAGAAGATGCAATTTGTCCCTGCAAATTGAAGCAAAGAAACAAAGTTCCAGAAGATGAAATCAAGAGATGAGTTAATATTGCTTGACATTAATCCAAAATTCTGCTGTCAGTACCTTGGAAATCTAAATATCTACTTCAGAAATAACTGTACATTACTTTCTCAAAGAGAAATATATGATATAATGCCCAAAAGGTAAAAAAACTATGACACTTAGGCACTCACTGTTTTCCACTTAAAAATCTTAAATATATTATGAGAACAAAGAACCAAAATGAAAAAATAATTCTTAATTTTCTTCATAACACTACACAAAGTAACCCTTATGGGTTGGCCTGGTAGCAATTAACTTGAGCGTGGGATTTGCACCCTTTCAAGGTCTCAAGTTTGAAACCCACTGGGTGCAAACAATTTCTAAGGGCCATCAGACTGAGTAAAACCAGAATTAACCATAGTGCACTTGTTAGAAATTCCTTGCCGAGGGCCTGTCCACCAACAAAATTTGTCACGGCTAAAAGAGACTCGGACACTCAGTACAAATAAAAAAAAGTAAGTTTTCCATCTTAACTTAATGGAAGTCTCATCCACCAACACCTCACCTTTCTCATCCTTGGTGCACTTCACTTGGTCCAAGCCGCGAGCTTTGCTCTCTCTCTCTTTTGCAAGCCTATAAAATCTCTTATCCCCACCATTATCACTTAGCTCCACATACAAGCACTGAAACACTGATGTCTTAGCACTTGTCACTGCCATCTTAGATTTTTTCTTTATCGTCTTATAGATATCCTTAAGTCCTTGCTTTTCATCCTCATCCTTACACTATAACCACTTCGTATAAGCAATCTTCTTAGCTTTCACTTTGCCTTGAACTTCTCCATTCCAACAACAATCACCCTGACGTCCACCAATGGCCCCTCTCGAAACTCCTAGTAACTCGGTAGCTACTTTCTTAGTGCAACTAGCAGTGGTGTCCCACATGGTTTTGACATCTCCGTGACGCATGATGTAACTAGAAAGGGAGGGTTATTATATTATTGATCCACAGTTCTATTTCATGAAGTTCAAGTTTCGATTTCCTTGCAAATGTATCTATCAGGTACTTTGTCTATAAAGGACCACTTGTACTCCATCACGAGGGAAACTGCTTCTACAGCTTTAAGATTTCAGTCTTTTTTTGTTGTAAAAGATTTACAAGTTTCCTCTAAGGTAGAGATGAAATTATTCAGGACTGGCATTACTTGATAAATAATTGATTACTGAGTGAGCCAAACATAAGTGAAGAGGACTATTTACCTCATCTATGATGTGATAGCGTTAATTCATAATTGCTATCACATCATAGATGAGGTAAATAGTCCTCTTCATTTGTGTCTCTGGCTTACTAAGTAACCAATTCTCCGTCAAGTAATGCACAGTCATGAGTAATTTCATCTCCACCCTAGAGGAAACTTGTAAATCTTCTGCAATAGAAAATGACTGAAATTGTAAAGTTGCAAAACCAGTTTCCCTTGTGGTAGAATACAAGAGTTCCTTTATAGAAAAAGCACCTGATAGATATTTTTGCAGGGAAATCGCAACTGGAACTTCATGAAATAGAACTGTGGATCAATTAAATAACAACCCTCCCTGTTTATTAGCATCATGCATCGTGGTGGCTCTGCAATCCAGATTACATGGTAGAGTTTGTGGCTTAGAAGATACATTTTGTCCCTACAAATTGAAGCAAAACAACAAAGTTCCAGAAGATGAAATCAAGAGATGAGTTAATACTGCTTGACATAAATGCAAATCTATGCTGCCAGTACCCTCGAAATCTAGTAATATACTTCTAGAATAAATGTACATTACTTTCTCAAAGAGAAA
Source organism: Solanum rostratum (assembly GCA_029948455.1). Taxonomy (NCBI): domain Eukaryota; kingdom Viridiplantae; phylum Streptophyta; class Magnoliopsida; order Solanales; family Solanaceae; genus Solanum; species Solanum rostratum. The sequence goes on from CM057046.1 coordinate 66,204,097, forward strand.
TAAATGATATCATGCCCAAAAGGAAAAAAACTATGACACTTAGACACTCGCTGTTTTCCACTTAAAAATCTTTAATATATTATGAGAACAAATAACCAAAATGAAAAATTAATTCTTAATTACGTTCATAAGAGTGCACAAAGTAATCCTCAGGGTTGGCCTTGTTGATATTGACTTGAGCCAGGGCTTTGCTCCCTTTCAAGGTCTCAAGTTTGAAACCGATTAGGTGCAAACAATTTCTAAAGACCATCGGACTGTGTAAAACCTGAATTAATCATGGTGCACTTGCGGGAAACGCCATGCCGAGGGCGTGTCCACCACCGGAATCAGTTAGGGCCCAAAGAGACTCAGAGGCCCAGTGCAAATAAAAAAAAGTAAGTTTTCCATCTTAACTTAATGGAAGTCTCATTTACCAACACCTCACCCTTCTTATCCTTGGTGCACTTCACTTGGTCCAAGTTGCAAGCTTTGCTCTCTCTCTCTCTTTTGAGAGCCTATTAAGTCTCTTATCCCCAACATTATAACTTAGCTCCACATACAAGCACTGAAATGCTGATGTCTTAGCACTTGTCACCGCCATATGAGATTTTGTCTTCACTATCTTATAGATATCCTTGAGTCCTCGCTTTTCATCCTCATCCCTACACTCTAACCACTTCGTATAAGCAATCTTCTTAGCTTTCACTTTGCCATGAACTTCTCCATTCCAACACCAATCACCCTGACTTCCACCAAAGGTCCCTCTCTCGAATATCCTAGTATCTCGGTAGCTATTTTTCTAATGCAACCAGCAGTATTGTCCCACATGGTGTTCACATCTCCGTGACACATGACGTTAATAGACAGGGAGGGTTGTTATACTATTGATCTAGAATTCTATTTCATGAAGGTCCAGTTGTGATTTCCTTGCAAATATATCTATCAGGTACTTTGTCTATAAAGGACAACTTGTACTCATTCACAAGGGAAACTAGTTCCGCAGCTTTACGATTTCAGTCTTTTTTTGCTGTAGAAGATATACAAGTTTCCCATAAGGTAGAGATGAAATTATTCAAGACTGCACGTTACTTGATAAATAATTGATTACTGAGTGAGCCAGACACAAGTAAAGAGGACTATTTACCTCATCTATGATGCGATCGCGTTAATCCATAATTTCTATCACATCATAGATGAGGTAAATAGTCCTCTTCACCTGTGTCTCTAGCTTACTAAGTAATCAATTCTACATAAGTAACGTACAATCATGAGTAATTTCAATTCTACCCTTGAGGAAACTTGTAAATCTTTTACAACAGAAAAAGACTGAAATCTCAAAGTTGCAGAACCAGTTTCCCTTGTGATAGAGTACAAATGGTCCTTTTTAGAAAAAGCACCTTATAGATATTTTTGTTGGGAAATCGCTATTGGACCTTTATGAAATAGAGTTGTGGATTAATAAAATAACAGCCCTCCCTGTCTATTAACATCATTCATCGTGGCACCTCAACAATCCAGGTGACATAGTAGAGTTGGTGGCTTAGAATATGCAATTTGTCCCTGCAAATTAAAGCAAAGCAACAAAGTTAAAGAAGATGAAATCAAGAGATGAGTTAATACTGCTTGACACAAATAAAATATTATGCTGCTAGTACCCTGGAAATCTAATAATCTACTTCAGAAATAAATGTACATTACTTTCTCAAAGAGAAATAAATGATATCATGCCCAAAAGGCAAAAAACTATGACACTTACACACTCGATTTTTTCCACTTAAAACCCTTAAATATAGTATGAGAACAAAGAACCAAAATGAAAAATAATTCTCAAGTACGTGCATAACACTGCAGAAAGTAACCCTTAGAGGTTGGGCTGGTAATAATTGACTTGTGCCTGGGGTTTGCTCCCTTTCAATGTCTCAACTTTGAAAACCATTGGATTCAAACAATTTCTAAGGGCTATCTGACTGGGTAAAACCTGAATTTATTGTGGTGCACTTGCGGGAAATGCCTTGCCGAGGGCGTGTCCACAACCGGATTTATTAAGGCCCAAAGAGACTCGGAGATCCAGTGCAAATAAAAAAAAGTAAGTTTTCCATTTTAACTTAATGGAAGTCTCATCCACCAACACTTCACCCTTCTCATCCTTGCTGCACTTCACTTGGTCCAAGCAGCGAGCTTTGCTCTCTTTCTCTTTTGCGAGCCTATAAAATCTCTTCTCCCTACCATTATAACTTAGCTCCACATACAAGCACTGAAACACTGATGTCTTAGCACTTGTCACCGCCATCTTAGATTTTGTCTTCACTTTCTTATAGATATCCTTAAGTCCTCGCTTTGCATCCTCATCCCTACACTCTAACCACTTCGTATAAGAAATCTTCTTGGCTTTCACTTAACGTTGAAAATCTACATCCCAAAACTGATCACCCTGACGTCAACCAAAGGTCCCTCTCGAAACTCCTAGTATCTCGGTAGCTACTTTTCTAATGCAACCAACAGTAGTGCCCCACATGGTTTTCACATCTCCATGACGCATGAGGTAACTAGACAGGGAGGGTTGTTATATTATTGATCCACAGATCTATCTCATGAAGGTTTAGTTGCGATTTCCTTGCAAATATATCTATCAGGTACTTTGTCTATAAAGGACCTCTTGTTCTCCATCACAAGGGAAACACATTCTGCAGTTTTATGATTTCAGTCTTTTTGCCGTAGAAGATTTACAAGTTTCTGTAAGGTAGAGATGAAATTACTCATGACTGCACATTGCTTGATGGAGAATTGATTACTTCGTGAGCCAGACACAAGTGATGAGGACTATTTACCTCATCTATGATGTGATAGTGTTAATCCATTAATTGTTATCACATCAATAGTCCTCTTCACTTGTGTCTCTGGCTTACTAAGTAATCAATTCTCCATCAAGTAACGTACAGTCATGAGTAATTTCATTTCTACCCTTGAGGAAACTTGTAAATCTTCTACAAGAAAAAGATTGAAATCGTAAAGTTGCAGAACCAGTATCCCTTGTGATAGAGTACAAGAGGTCCTTTATAGACAAAACACGTAATAGATATTTTTGCAGGGAAATCGTAACTGGGCTTTCATGAAATAGAACTGTGGATCAATAAAATAACAGCTCTTCCTGTCTATTAACATGCATCATGGCACCTCAGCAATCCAGGTTACAAGGTAGAGTTGGTGACTTAGAAGAGGCAATTTCCCCCTGCAAATTGAAGCAAAGCAACAAAGTTCCAGAAGATCGAATCAAGGGATGAGTTAATATGGCTTGACTTAAATCCAAAATTATGCAGCCAGTACCCTGGAAATATATTAATATACTTCAGAAATAAATGTACATTAGTTTCTCAAAGAGAAATAAATGATATCATGCCCAAAAGGAAAAAAACTATGACACTTAGACACTCGCTTTTTTCCACTTAAAAACCTTAAATATATTAGGAGAACAAAGAACCAAAATGAAAAATAATTCTTAATTACATTCATAACACTGCACAAAGTAACCCTTAGGGGTTAGCCCGGTAGAAATTGACTTGAGCTTGGAGATTGCTCCCTTTCAAGGTCTCAAGTTTGAAACCCATTGGGTGCAAACAATTTTAAAGGGCCCTCGGGCTGGGTAAAACATGAATTAACCATGGTGCACTTGGGGAAATGCCTTGCTGAGGGCGTGTCCACCACCGGAATTAATCAGGGCCCAAAGAGACTCGGAGACCCAGTACAAATAAAAAAAGTAAGTTTTCCATCTTAACTTCATGGAACTCTCTTCCACCAACACCTCACCATTCTCATCCTTGATGCACTTCACTTAGTCCAATCTGCGAGCTTTGCTCTCTCTCTCTCTCTCTCTCTCTCTCTCTTTTGTCTTAGAAATTCTCTTATCCCTGCCATTATCACTTAGCTCCATATACAAGTGTTGAAACACTGATATCTTAGCACTTGTCACTGCCGTCTTAGATTGTCTTCACTCTCTTATAGATATCCTTAAGTCCTTGCTTTTCATCCTCATCCCTACACTCTAACCACTTCGTATAAGCAATCTTCTTGGCTTTCACTTAACCTTAAAAGTCTCCATCCCAAAAGTGATCACCCTGACGTCCACCAAAGGTCCCACTCGTAACTCCTAGTATCTCGGTAGCTACTTTTCTAATGCAACCAGCAGTAGTGTCCCACATGGTTTTCACATCTATGTGACGCATGATGTAACTAGACAGGTAGGGTTGTTGTATTATTGATCCATAAATATATTTCATGAAGGTCTAGTTGTGATTTCCTTGCAAATATATATATCAGGTACTTTGTCTATAAAGGACCTGTTGTACTCCATCACAAGGGAAACTGGTTCTGCAGCTTTATGATTTCAATCTTTTTTTTGTTGTAGAAGATTTACAAGTTTCATGTAGGTTAGAGATGAAATTACTCATGACAGTACATTACTTGATGGATAATTGATTACTTCATGAGCCAAACACAAGTGAAGAGGACTATTTACCTCATCTATGATGTGATAGTGTTAATCAATTAATTGCTATCACATCATAGATGTGGTAAATAGTGTTGTTCACTTGTGTCTCTTGCTAATTTATCAATTCTCCATCAAGTAATGTACAGTCATGAGTAATTTCATCTCTACCGTAGAGGAAACATGTAAATCATCTACAATTGAAAAAGACTTAATTCGTAAGGTTGCAGAATCAGTTTCCCTTGTGATAGAGTACAAAAGGTGCTTTATAGACAAAGCACCTGATAGATATTTTTGCATGGAAATCGCAACTGGACCTTCATGAAATAGAACTGTGAATCTATAAAATAATAACCCTCCCTGTCTATTCACATGCATCATGGCAACTCAGAAATCCAGGTTACATGGTGGAGTTGGTGGCTTAGATGATGCAATTTGTCCCTGCAAATTAAAGCAAAGCAACAAAGTTCTAGAAGATGAAATCAAGAGATGAGTTAATACTGCTTGACATAAATCCAATATCATGCCCAAAAGGCAAAAACCTATGACACTTAGACACTCGCTGTTTTCCGCTTAAGAATTTTAAATATATTATGCGAACAAAGAACCAAAGTGAAAATAATTCTTAATTACCTTCATAACACTGCACAAAGTAAACCTCAGGGGTCGGCCTGGTAGCAATTGACTTGAGACTGGGGTTTGCTCACTTTCAAGGTTTCAAGTTTGAATCACATTGAGTGCAAACAATTTTTAAGGGCCATCGGACTGGGTAAAACCTGAATTAACCGTTGTGCACTTGCGGAAAACTCCTTGTCGAGGGCATGTCCACCATTAGAATTAGTCGAGGCTCAAAGAGACTTGGAGACCCAGTGCAAATAAAGAAAAAGTAAGTTTTCCATCTTAACTTAATGGAAGTCTCATCCACCAACACCTCACCCTTCTCATCCTCGATGCACTTCACTTGGTCCAAGCCGCGAGCTTTGCTCTCTCTTTTTCTCTCTTTTGCGAGCCTATAAAATCTCTTATCCCCACCATTATCACATAGGTGCACATACAAGCATTGAAATGCTGATGTCTTAGCACTTGCCACCGCCATCTTAGATTTTATCGACACTGTCTTATAGATATCCTTAAGTCGTCGCTTTTCATCCTCATTTACATTTCTAACCACTTAATATAAGAAATCTTCTTAGCTTTCACTTGCCTTGAGCTTTCCCATTCCAACACCAATCACCCTAACGTCCACTAAAGGTCCCTCTCGAAACTCCTAGTATCTCGGTAGTTACTTTTCTAATGCGACCAACAGTAGTGTCCCACATGGTGTTCACATCTCCGCTACTACTCCAAGCCCCTAAACTTCTCAACTTTTCTCCCATCTCCCAAGAAAGGGCAGATACTAGCCTCCCTATCTAATCCTCGATTGGGCATAAATAACCTTCTTCTTCTTTTCCCTTTTAATCTCTAAATCCATCACTAGAAGCCTATGTTGAGTGAAAATATTTTTACTCAGAATAACTTTGCAGTTCTTTCAAAGGCTTCTATTGCCCCTTCATAGGAGTAAGTAATAAATCCGAGTCTTGGCTACTATACAACGAAAAGTAATCAAGTGATTTTCCCTCATCGATAAATATGAGTTAGCAATAACCAACTCAAAGGCTTTGGAAAAATCCAAGAGAGACTTCCCCCCTCTGTTCCTGTCCCCAAAACCAAAGCCTCTATGAACATCGTCAAACCCGCTAGAAGTCGCACCGATATGCTCATTAAAATCTCCTCCAGTGAAGATTTTTTCTGTATCCAGTATACCTCTCACAACCTCATCCAAATCTTTTAAACAGAGCATTTTTACTTCCTCATCCAGGTGTCAGGACCAAAAATTGGATCGCAACTATAGAAAAACAAAGTAAACCTGAAATAATCATACCATAGAATAGATAATCCCCAAACCTGCAGTCATGAGTTCAAGAGCATCTAAATATAGTTACAAGAGTAAACTGGAATGTCTCAAAATGGAATACAAAGCTGGTATGTCTAATATATAGTTCGAAAGGAAAGAAAATAAAAGAAGTCTCAAAGATCCACTGACACTCAAAGTTTAAGCCTCATCGTTAAGATCTGGATGACCGAAGAAAAACTCAGGTAGAATGAATCAACTAGCCTGTTCGGGTCCCTGTGCACGATCTGCACGGAGGAAACAAAGTAGTGGTAAGTACATCGCAATATACCCAGTAGGTTCAACCAACTGGATAAGAAAAATAGAACAAGTATGTAATAACGAAGAATCCTATCACCAGCATCAAAATGGTAAGTACACAATATAATAAAATAATTAATAATGGCAATTATATATGCTAAACTCATCAAATGATGCAATGCATTACAATGCATGAACGCAATGGCGTCACAGGCTATGTATGAGATGAAATGACAACCATCACTGGGCTGATGTACACATCTACCGAGAGAAAGCTACAAGATAGATCTCGAGGGCGCCATGAGCTATGTATGCGTAATCATGACCATCGAAGGGCTGAGGTATTATATCTCTCGAGCTGAGCTACAAGAAAAAACCAAAGGGATGATCAGGCCATGTACAAAATTATCTCACGATATCATAGGCCTTAAGATAAAATACCTCGAAGCGCCGCAGACCTTAGGAGGTAGTGTCTTGAGGTGTTGTGGGCCTCAAGTAGAGTAGATATAGTGTAAAATATGTGCATGCCAATGCCACAGTGTAATTATGAAATATGCATGTCAATGCCACAACATAAGTGGGAAACTACATGCATACTAATGCAACAATGGAGTATAGGATATGTCCATACCAATGCAACTAGTCAATATAGGATATGTGCATAACAATGCAACAATGGAGTATAAGATATCTTCCTATCAATGCAACAATGGAGTATAGGATATGTGCATACCAATGCAACTAATCAATATAGGATATATGCATACAATGCAACAATGGAGTACAAGATATGATAGCAAGATATAGAACGACAATTGGATAACACGACCATATATCATAAATGCTAGGCCAAGTATATCAATTAATACATCAATATCATCAACGAGGCTCCCATCATCACCCTATCATCTATAATACCCAACTGTCGAAGTAGTCGAACTCCACAAGTCACCAAGATAGTATCGTAAGCCTCTCATACATAAAAAAATATCCTCAATTTATCCCTTAAATCCCCAAATAGTCTAATCAGCCTCATATTATTGCAATACTATCCAAAATATCTCAAGTCTCACAATATCAGATATCTAAGGTTATCTGGATTCTCATGATTTTATCTCAGGTTATCAATAGGATTGCCATCTACTCAATACTCGACATAATCAACATCATATTTCCATCAATTCCAATCATATCAGGTTATCGATTCATAATTCAATCTACATTTCACAATTATCACATAAGCACACTCAATAACTCAAATTCAGTCCAAAAAATGTTAGCTCTGAACCTACCATTATGTTGAAACCACACTCGGACAAGATTGCAATCAACTCAAGCCTCCAATTGATCCCCGGATCGCTCAACAACTATCAAAACTAAATACTATGCATCAAGAGGTGCATTTTGATACCCATATTGGCATGGTTTAGGCTTAAGGCAAAATGGCCAAAATTAGGGCTAAAATTTGAAATTTTTAGATCTGAAAAGCGACTTCAAAATTAGATTCTACATGAAAAATGGTGAAAATTGAGTTCAAATCCATGGAGAAATCCCCATATGTAGTTTCCAAAACATAGACCGAAAATCCCCAATTTTGGACATTCAAAATCACGAAATTCAAGTCAAAATCAAGATAAAAACCATGAAAATTAATCAAAATGATGTTAGAAATACTTACCCAAAACATTTCTCTGGAAACCATAGTCAAAAATTGTCCCTCAAAGATTGAAATATTGAAAATGGAGTGGAAATAGGGGGTTTTACGTTTTTAAAAATGACACAATAAAAATGTACTTTGCGAAAAAGGAACCTTGTCCGTGATCACGGAGCACAAAAGTGCTCATGCCTCCACGAAGGAGGAGGTCCTTCCGTGAAGGTCGAGGTCCTTCCACGAAGGCGGAGTACAATTTAGGTTACACCGGATACCCCTCACACTAATCAGTGACAAAACTCAAAATGGACCCCCAGAACTCATCTGGACTTAGAATTTCACAAACTTTATAAGTATTCATACTAGAACCGGCGATCCAGGCTCAACGAAATCATCAAAATTCGATTCCGAGTTTCCAAGACACATTTTCTAATGAGAGCCAATAAAACTAGTTTGAAACTCAAAATATCAAACTACCCCCGAAAACTCCAAAAATTATGATGAGACCATTTTTAGCATTAGTTTCACCATCCGAAACTATTGGAAGTGTCAGAATTCTGATCCGACCTTCCGAACTCCAAATATTGACCAAAGTCAAACTTTGATTTTGAAAACGACTAAAATCAAAAACTTTGATCCTAAAAACCTCATTTTAACTCCAAATCCAGTTCTGTAACTTCATTTACTTCAGTATTGACATTTCGAAGCTAATATAATTGACGGATCCCTGATTCGACCTTCGAAACTCAGAATAACAAAAAAGCTCACTTTTTCGACAACTTAAAGGTCCAATGGAATTCATAGGTATAGGAAGAAGCCCTATCAAATAGAGATTTTTTTTTCAAAATTACCAAAACTCATATTTTCAACTTTTAAAACTCAGGATTCTAATTCCAACCTTTCAAATAGTTCAAAGTAGGCCCAAAGCATCTTACCAAAGGGTAAAACAATATAAAAATAAAGCAAAAAATGACCAACCGGGTCATTATACCAGGCCCATTTGAGGCCCACATGTACTAACTACATTCATTACATGACTACCAACTACAAGTTTAATAAACATCATCCTATCATTGATTCTCCTGACCTCAACCACATACTCCCTGAGATTCTTATCTACTAAGATAGCTACTCCATTTCTATGCCTAGAACCACTTGAGTATCACAATTTAAACTCGTCTAAGTCACGAGCTTTGGTACCTACCCATCTGTTCTCTTGAACACACACTATATTAATATGTCTCCTCTTAAGACTCTTTACTAGCTCTATGGACTTCCTTGTAATTGATCCTACGTTCCATGTCCCTACTCGTAACCTAAGTAAGCCCATGCACCTCTTACCACTACTACCCCTTGCCTCCAACCCCAACCGATGACATGATCCTAATTCACCATCTGATCTCAACGCTACTAAACTAAGAACTAATAACTCGCTAAACTGTAAAAAAATAAAAAAGATACAATCTCTCGAAATCAACAATCCAACGATACAGAACAGTAAAATATAAAATATACTTTACTATAATCACACAACGGAATACGAAAATCAAGACAAATAAACAGGATACAAATGAATAAACGGGATAGTAAATTATGGAAATATATGGTAAAGGCAACCCAATATAATATGTAAGCTATGCTCACAAAATATAATAATAAATGGTAATATGTAAGACTGCACAATATAACAGTCAGCACTTTGGCATATATTATAATTTTAATTTGGTTGAGTTTTCCCGAAAAGATGGTTATTTTATGATTTGTGCATCCAAATACTTATGCGGGTGACCTTTTCATGATCGATTGATGCAAATTGAAGAAGAGGTGATCCGTCCCCGAAACTTTAAACATTAACTTTTATCGACACATGTAAATCAGTACTACCAAAATGGTCTGGAACCATTTGAAGTATGTATGATCACAATAAAGGCTTTCTACTTTACGTAAGTTTACGATCCTTTACGGTTTGATGATTGTTTTGTGGATGTCAGGTTAGAAGGAAGGATTTGTATTTGCTGTCTGCAGCTTCTAAGCTCATAAAAGTTATAATGTCAAGTCTTCCACATTCAGCTGATGGTCTTATCTTTCTGGTTCTATTGGATCTACTTGTGTCTGCTTTAATATTTAAAATTCAAGTTTGTCATATCACTGCTTTATCAAGTATGTCTTATCAAGATCATATATATATACAACTTACATAAATTTTGGCACAACCTTATCAGAAGTGGCCATAGTTTTCCAGCTTTCTTTGTATCTCATTTAGATATCAGTACATTTAGAATTGTGCTAGTGAGCTCTCCTCTTCCATTTATCCAAGAATGAGAATGTGAGAGACACGGGGACAGTAGGCTGTAATTTGATAGATCAAGCTCGTCATTTGGCCTGGAAAGATCTGTTCAGCTGCAGCATTCTGTTACTTTATCTAATATAATTCAATTTAATGAACTGAATGGAGTTGGTAATAATATTATTACTAACTCCATTTTTTTGTCATAAAAATTTGGAGATAGTAATAATATTGTAAATCAAGAACTTCCATTGACAGAGATTTAACTCATTAGAACTGCTCTCTGTGTGTGATGTTAATTCAGATATGGTGCTACTTAAAACAACTTTTCAAGGACAGAAACTGGAATGTTGAACTTGACTTTTATGCAAAGAAGCTGATCTCGATTGCATGAAAATTCGAAGATAGCAAAGAAAAGAAAAGAAAGAGAACCGGTTGTGGTTTTGAGTGGAATAACGAATGGAGAAATAGAAAGAGAATAAAGATCTTATGAAGGAATAGGAACCTGATAGGCTATGGAGTTAAATAAAAAGGGACAGGAATAGTAAGAGAAATAGGATGGAATGATTTCTTCTGCCAATGCACTAATTGTTTCTTCCAAAATTAAGTGTAATTACCTGCACACTTCTTGAAAAGTCAAGTTCAACAATCATGTAAGTGAAGGTAATTACAGTAAGAAGTGTGCAGGTAATTGCACTTAATTTTGGAAGAAAAAATTAGTGCATTGGAATACAGCCTACTGTCCCCGTGTAAGTGCAGCTTGATCTATCAAATTACAGCCAACTGTCCCCGTGTCTCTCACATTCTCATTCTTAAATAAATGGAAGAGGAGAGCTCACTAGCACAATTCTAAATGTACTGATATCTAAATGAGATACAAAGAAAGCTGGAAAACTACGACCACTTCTGATAAGGTTGTGCCAATATTTCTGTAATAAGTTGTATATATATGATCTTGATAAGACATACTTGATAAAGCAGTGATATGACAAACTTGAATTTTAAATATTAAAGCAGACACAAGTAGATCCAATAGAACTAGAAAGATAAGACCATCAGCTAAATGTGGAAGACTTGACATTATAACTTTTATGAGCTTAGAAGCTGCAGACAGCAAATACAAATCCTTCCTTCTAACCTGACATCCACAAAACAATCATCAAACCGTAAAGGATCGTAAACTTACGTAAAGTCGAAAGCCTTTATTGTGATCATACATACTTCAAATGGTTCCAGACCATTTTGGTAGTACTGATTTACATGTGTCGATAAAAGTTAACGTTTAAAGTTTTGGGGACGGATCACCTCTTCTTCAATTTGCATCAATCGATCATGAAAAGGTCACCCGCATAAGTATTTGGATGCACAAATCATAAAATAACCATCTTTTCGGGAAAACTCAACCAAATTAAAATTATAATATATGCCAAAGTGCTGACTGTTATATTGTGCAGTCTTACGTATTACCATTTATTATTATATTTTGTGAGCATAGCTTACATATTATATTGGGTTGCCTTTACCATATATTTCCATAATTTACTATCCCGTTTATTCATTTGTATCCTGTTTATTTGTCTTGATTTTCGTATCCCGTTGTGTGATTATAGTAAAGTATATTTTATATTTTACTGTTCTGTATCGTTGGATTGTTGATTTCGAGAGATTGTATCTTTTTGATTTTTTTACAGTTTAGCGAGTTATTAGTTCTTAGTTTAGTAGCGTTGAGATCAGATGGTGAATTAGGATCATGTCATAATTGGTTGGAGTTGGAGGCAAGGGGTAGTAGTGGTAAGAGGTGCATGGGCTTACTTAGATTACGAGTAGGGACATGGAACGTAGGATCAATTAAAAGGAAGTCCATAGAGCCTTTGTTATGCTTTGCCTGTCCATAATATGTTTCTTGAGTCTATAATAGTTGGAAAAGTTGTAAATGAAGAACGATAGAGCTATATGACAAACCTCCTCGTAGAAACTAATATAATTTGGGTCTGATTTGTCTATTTGGATCTGCATAAAGATTTACGCATCCTCATGAGGGATCTAGGAACACTCTATAATCCTACCCGAGTACAATGATAAAGCAATTCCATCTGCAGGAGAGTAAAAAATGCAAGGGGAGAGGGGTGAATTAAATCTTCCTTTTTTAAAATTTACCTTTAATTTTAGTCAGCTTGTTTACCTAGTAGTCAAGTGATACCTAATTTAAGACAGTAAATAAAGCGCATAACAGAAAATTCAACACTTGATTTTTTGTACTAGTTCATATCCAAATTGAATCCTAATCCAGTCTACCTAGATTCCAAGAGAGATCTCTTAAACCATTTATGAAATGTAATATAATGGGTTGCATAGAACTTAGATCTACACTCAAATCTTTTTATCTCTTTCTTTTTTATACAATGCCTCACTTCAAATATATATTTTTCACTTCTCTCCTTTTTGTGACACAGTAAATCTACTAAAATTATTATATTTTGTAAAGATGAAAGTAGCGAAGAGTAGCGTTGAGTATGTCAAGTTGTATATCTTTATATTTCTTCTTGCTATCCTTTAACTAGAAGAGATAATAGCACAATGATTTTGATTCTTCGACTTAGGCAATGATAAATCCTATTTTCAAGAATAAGGTCAAAGACTTGAAGGGAGGTATAATAATGTGGAAGATCTTTCTCCTTGACTTATGCATAATCCTTGTTTTGGTGTCTTTTCATTCTTGATCCTTAACTCCTTGTAATTCTCCATCTTAGATTTGATTTCTTCCAATTTGTCAATCCCTAATTGATTTTCTTCTCTTTAATGAGAGGATTTATTTGTGTTTTTTTTTATGCCTGTCCTGCAAGCAATCATTATTCAAAAATAGAATACTAACAATCTCCCCTTTTTTTATGATGACAATAATTTAGCAGTAGTTGACTTCCCTTTAAACTTTTGAGAGATTCTTGAGGAAGTTTTTCAGTTAGTGGTCTTGGCTTCCCTTGAGTAAATAACTATATTCTCCCCCTTTGGCATCAACAAAAAGGAAATAACAAGCATATTACAGTAGATACAAGCATATAGAAAACATACAAAAATACAAGAGTAGGGAACATAGAACTAGATCAAAACATGACTAATAGTAGTAATAAAAATATCCAAAATAGGGGACTTAAGCCCTAATAAACAAACCAGCAAAATAAAAACATTGTCTTAAGTGAAGCCGAAGAAAGTAAGTAAAGGTGTTAATAGTAGTAGTTTTCAAGTTCTCAAACAGATTTGTCAAAGAGGCAGTCATAACATCAGAACTAGTTTGCATGTTATGTGCGACTTTGATGGATTCCTTGATAACTTGATCGAGATTCGAACAAAATTTAAGCAACATGACTACTGGTTTCCTTTGAGATTGCTCGGACCTTTTCCAAAGACTTATTGATGGAGTCGAACTTATAGTGAGTAGAGATGAGCCGGTCTTAAAGGGCTTCAAACTTAGCATCCATGCTAGAAAGTTAAGACATAAGATCTTCTACGATTTTGGAGTCCAAGAGGCTAAGGGCATAAGATTAGAAGGAGGGGGATCATTTGGAGAATCTTGAACAGGACCTACTTGCACTTTAATTTTGAGGATACAAGTTCCATTGGTGTGAACATATCCCATTCTTCCAAAAGTTTTGGAATTCTAGCTTTGCCTAACCAAAAGGGGAGGAATATCATCAAGGCAGACATGATTAACCTTCGAGATATGAGAGATAATCATACTATAAGGAAGGATAAGAAGATTAATAATATAGTCAACCATAAAACAAGAATATAGGAGGAAAACTTGAATCTCCTCTTACACAGGAGACAGTAGGTAAAAAAAGATATCACGAACAAACAGAGTAGACAAAGGCCGAACATGAGGAAGGAGGGGGGTTGCCACAATGTGAACAAGAACTCTAGCTTCAAAGGATAATTTTTTTTAGCTCAGACTAGAGAGGCAGGGACTAGAGGGATCTAATACCATAACCTTTTGGCTTCTTCAAAAGAGACATCATACTCAGAGGGCCAATAAAATGATGTGTAATATCAATATGTTTAGCTCTAGAATGATGCATAGAATTTATTAAACAGATAGCATTAGAATTATGACAATAAATTGAGAAGGTTTAACCGTTATGTCATAATCATTCAATTGATGAATCATCCACATAATTTGAGCACAACACAAATCAATGTGTTACGTCTTTAGCTTCTGTAGTACATACAGATACACAATTTTTTTCTTTCTATTTGAGGAGATTAAAGATTCTCCAAGAAATTGGCAAGATTCACTAGTACTTTTTCTATCAACTTTGTCACCTGCATAGTTTGCATTTGAGAATTTATGAAGGTTAAAAATAGAGGATTTTTCACACCGTAGATCAAAAGAAATTGTTCCCACTAAATAACAAATAATTCTTTTTCTGATGGTTTAATGTAATTCTTTCAGAGAAAATTGAAATCTTGCACACTTGCAAATGCTAAACATGATCCACCTTCTTACCTTGATATTTGAACTGATCAACATTCGTACTATTTGTTTCAAGATCTACATTGCAGGAAGGACTCATGGGAGTACTTATAGGTTTTTCTTTCTCTATTTTGTCTTTTTTGTCACGACTTGGACCTAGGGCCTATATGTGACATGGCGAATGGGAATCTGAGAGTCCCCAAACAAGCCTCAAAGTATCCAAATCCACATCATCGGTTCGGAAGCGTATTCATCTAGTAAACATATATTTCTAAGGGATGGGAAAGTAGGAATCGCACTATGGGGATATCGAAGGGAAAGGAATTTGCATGGATTCATATATCACATAACACATAAGAACTAAGGGGCGGGTAAGTAAGACTCACTCTATGGGGGCAATACAGGGCTTAGGATCTTTCACATCTCCACCTCAAACACATACACATCATAATCCCCATAATCAATCCATGATAGCCATATCCAATAAATAACTAAGTTATAAGCTTCACATACAACACATGACTTATCGAATTGATGAGAGTCTACAAGATGTCCAATAATGCCTCTAGTCATAAGATGGGACGGGGGCCAAGACATGTCCCAGGCTCACTCTCAATTAAGAAGATAAATAGAAAACAACATAGATGGAAGAAAGGTGGGTTGTCCTTGGAGGATAGGACTCACCACAATATCAACTCTCCGAATTCGAGCTACCCATCAAGTGGTGGATGATCATAACACACGGTCCCTACATGGTAAAATCATGTAGGCATAAAGTATGCGTTAGTATGTTTGAATGTACTAAGTATGCGTGCATGCAATGCATATGACTTACCAACCTGCTTTTCAATGTTAGATGACAAGAGCACATAATATAGAAAGAATCATATATATCCAAGGAAGAGTAGTATACAAGGTGCCATGAAATTCATGATGCGTGCAATGCGATAATGCTCCTATATAGCGGGGATGGACTATAATCGACAAACCAAATCTTCCTTATGGGAATCACCATTTCGGAAGGATTGGGACCTCCCATTAGTAGGGAGAAGATTACTTGCCAAAGGTAACCTACATCACATATTACGGAACACACCATTTTGGAGGATGGTCATCTTCCTTATGGAAATCACCATTTCGGAAGGATTTACAAGAATCATGCCAAACATTTCATAGCATAAGCAAGATAGATGAATATCATCTGTCCCTTTATTGGCAAATAGTTCAAGGAAGGGGAGAGGGCCTCCAATCCATCGGTGCTAAGTCAACCACATCCCACTACATCATCTACATGTACAAGATGGTGCAAGCACCCAAGATGCTCAAAGAGCAAAAGCATTAGACATATATATGTGATCACATTTTTGTCATAACCCATATCTTATCAAAATCATATCACAAAACATAATTGGGCTTAACCCACTTCATAATTCCCATAAAATCCATGTTCATGAATGTACATGTAATGAATGATAGTGGCATGGGTAAAGTAGAGTACATCTAAAATCAGCAATATAGCAAGAAATCTAGAAAATCCACAACAAAGTCCATATGAAAATCGTAGTATAGATAACCCATGCATAAAACCATCTTTAAGGGGACATGCATGTTCATAATTGCATAACTCAAAGTGATTTATCATAATAGAGCTTAACATAACTTAAATTCCAAAATAATGTACAACCCATGCATTGATCAAAGTTAACAAGATCAAATAGTAAAAATTCACATTTAAGGTGACTAAATCTTCATGAAAACAATTGAAAGAATTTTGGGTCTTCTAGGTTGAAAGGGACCAAGAATCAATCCCACATACCTGACTTGAAGAGTAGAAATCGTACTTGAACTGACCCCAAATGGAATTCTAGCTTGAAACCTTGAAGGAGGAGACTTGGAGATAATTTTGAGAGCCAAATTCTAGAACCTAGGTGTTAGTCTTGAATAAGGGTTTTAGAATTGTTGTAAGAGAATTAGGGATATAAAGGGGCGTTAGAAGGGTCTTAAAAGCCTTGGGGATGGGTCAAGATATAAAAAAAATCAATAAAACATCCCTTTAAATTTTACCCCGCATTTCACACGGTAGGCTTCACGACCCGTGAAGCTCATTACGGTCCGTGAAGGCCTTCCGTCTAGCCTAGATAGGGTTTACGAAAACGGGCATAACATCTTGCTCCGAACTCAGAATGAGGTGAGACTAGATGTGTTGGAAAGATAATTCAAAGAGCTTCAATTTGATATGTTGTGGGCCACCCAGTTCATTTTGTACTTAGAGATATTCCCACTCAAAGTTGACCCTCCTATCGGTACTTGAGAAGAACTTAGCCAAGGGAATTCCTTTGAACTTGAATTGATGTAGGAGACCCATGATGATCTTAAAAAATATAGATAAGCTTGAATTGAAGGCTTGAAAGTGAACTTAGCTTGAGCATGAAGATCCCATACTTAGAACTTTCCAACGAAGTCACCTTCACGGGAGGTCGCACGGACCGTGTTGTGTCACACGGGCTGTGACGCTGTCCGTACCCCTCTCTTTAGAAAATCCTACGACCATTTACGACACGGTGATTCTATACTTAGAAATATTTCACTTCGAAAGCCTTATGGATGACCTCACGAGCTGTACCACCCCACATGGGTCGTGTAACCCTACTTGGTCTCAAAGCTGTAGGATTTCAAGCCAAGGCGATCACACGGCCCACCACACGGTACGTGAAGTGTCACATGGACCGTGAGGGGTCCAAGTATGGTGTGCGTTAGTTTAAAATACCACGTTTAAGGGCCAAACATCCTCCATGGGCCAAGGGCAACTGCGTGGATGCTCCACACGGGCTGTGCGACCACACATGGACCGTGGTGGCTCCATGAAGTGTCACCTTAGTCCAAAACTTTTCCGAAACCAATTTTCATGCTTTATTGAGGTCGTACAAAATTCCGGGTCCTTACATTTTTGTACTAAGTCTTTAGCATATGTTGTAAAATAATAATGCCTCTTTTAGTTTGAAAATTATGGAGTCCCAAAAAGAAGGTTAGCTCACCGATCATGCTCATTTCAAATTTACTTTGCATTAGGTTAGCAAACGTCTTGCACAAAACAACGTCAGTACTTTCATAGATAATATCACCAACATATATTTGAATAATAAAATTGTTGGAGGAATATTTTTTTTAAAAAGAGAGTGTATTCAATATTTCCTATGGAAAATATATGAAATAATAAAAGTTTATTCAATCGTTCAAACGAAGCCTGTGGGTCCTGCTTGAGATTGCATAAAGATTTTGAAAATATGACATGAAAATTTTGGATATTCAAAGTCCGAGGGTTGTTTAATAAAAAAATTCTTCCTCAATAAAACTATTTAAAAATGCGCTTTTAACATCCATTTGAAATAGCTTAAAATCATTAAAAGCAGCGTAAGCTAAAATAAGATGACTAGATTTTAACCTTGCCAACAGGGGCAAAAGTTTTATCATAGTGAACTCCTTTTTGTGAATACCTTGAGCCACAAGTCTGGCTTTATTTTTTTACACTTGTCCGACCTCATTTAAGTTATTTCTAAAAAGCCATTTAGTTCCAAAGATAGAAACATTTTATGATTTAGGAACTAGGGTCACCTTGTAATTTTTTTCAAATTGATCAAGTTCTTCCATTATGGATTTTATCCACTGGCAGTCCTTCAAGACCTTATCAATTTTCTTGGGTTTCAATTGAGATATGAGCGTAACACTGGCACTTTTTTTGCTTGAGGCACTCGTTCTCACACCATCATTTGAATTTTTGATAATGAATTTCTTTGGATAATCAGGTTCACTTTATTGGTACAGATTCAATGATAAACTGATTTTCTTCTGGAGTAGTCGGCTGCTCCTTATTAAGAACTTCTTTTGAGGACATAACATCACTTTGAGAGATGAGAAATTTTTCATCATTTGAGCTGCACTTTTCCCCAGAAACATGGTTAGAATCATCAAAAGTAACATGTATGGATTCTTCAATGATAGAAGTAGATCTTCTAGTATTAGAGTAGCCAAGAAAAATATCTTCATCCCTACGACAATCAAATTTACGAAGATTTTCCTTACCATTATCATGCACAAAGCATTTGCAACCAAAAGGGTAGAAGTAAACAATATTTGGTTTCTTTGCATTCCACAGTTCATATGGAGTCATTTTCAGAGTTGGTCTTATCAAACACCTATTAAGAATATGACAAACAGTACTTACAACTTCTGCCCAAAAGTGGTGTGAAAGAGAATGTTCACAGATCAGGGTTCTAGCCATATCTTGAAGAGTTCTATTTTTTCTCTCAACTACTCTATTTTGTTGAGGTGATCGTGGAGAGAATAAATTATGAGAGTATCTTTCTTTGTTGAAAAAGTTATCAAATACTTTGCTTCACATTCTCCTCCATGATTACTCCTTATTGAGGAAATGTAGTAATCTTTATTCCTTTGAGCTTTCTTATAAAAGAACTCAAAATTCTTTAAAGTATCATCCTTGTTAATCAAGAACCTGACCCAAGTAAAATGAGAGTAATCATCAACAATCACAAAGCATACTTTCTCCTGCTCCGGTTGTTCTTGTAGGATCAAAGAGGTTTATATGAAGTAGCTGCAAAGGATGAAAAAGCGTTTCTAGTTTGTTTACCCATATGACAGGCATAATGGATGTGATCTTTGGTATAATCTAATTTTGATAAGCCAATAACTAGACCAAGTCTGACCAGTTTCTCGATAAGCCGCACACTGGTGTGACCTAGTTTTTTGTGCAAGGTCCATGGGTCCTCAGAGATGGAGGATAGACAAATATGATCAGTTGATCCTTTGACTGAATCAAGGATCTAAACGTTTTTGTCCCTGCTTCATGAAAGAATTTCCTTTCCAGAATTATCTAACTATATGCAACAGTTCTTCTTGAACCTTACTTCTAAGTCAGAATCATATACTTGACTGATGATTAACACACTGCACTTTAATCCTTTCATGAGATAAACATTAGTGATATCATAAGATCCGTTCAAAGAAATAGTTTTAATACCAATAACAATATCAATTGAATTGTCTCCAAACATATATTTTTCCACCATTAAAATCTGCAATAGACTTGAAGAGGTTTCTGTTTTCTGTCATTTCTAGATACCATTTCTTTTTTGACTTAGAGCGGTGTTCATGCAAGATAAATTTTTTACTTATGTTTGAGTACCCCAGCTATCACGACCCGGACCTAGGACCTAGGAGTGACATGACAAATTGGAACCAAAGAGTCCCCAAACAAGCTTCAACATATCCATATTCACATCATCGGTTCGGAAGTGTAAACAAATAGTAAATACATAATTTTAAATGATGGGAAAGTAAGACTCACACTATAAGGATGTGATCTATGGAGTATCATGGATCCACCTAACACATAGCACATAAATACTAAGGGGTGGGTAAGTATGAGTCACTCTATGGAGGCAATTCATGACTTACGATCTTTCACAACAAGCAAATCACATGATCAATGGTAACCGTTTTACGGTGGATAAATGTAGACCTCGGTCCCTACATGGTTAGATAATGTAGGAAAAAGTATGCGTTAGTACGTTTGAATGTAGTAAGTATGCTGGCATGCAATGAATATGACTTACCAAACTGGCATAATATTTGAGATGGCAAAGGCGCATAATATATATATATATATATATATATATATATATATATATATATATATATATATATATATCCAATTAAGGAAGTATAGTATAACTATATGTCATGAAATCCATGAAACATGAAATGTTCAAATGCTTATATAAGAGGGGATGAGACGTCAACCCACATATAAGATCAAGCGAGCCATTACTTGAAATCCTGATGTTATCCCCACACTGGAAAAGAGGTGGTCTACTTGCGAAAGGTAAACCACACTTCTCCTTACGGGCCTCCCATTTCGGAGAAGTGGCTTTCCTTATTGGTCTCCCATTTCGGATTGGACTTTCACAATTTTATCATATCATATCGATGTTGTAACCGCACCTTACAGGCCTCCCATTTCAGCAAGGGTTACCATATACATATACCTATGATGACACATAGTTCAAGGAAATGGAGAGGACCTTTGGGGATAGCTCTAACACCCCCAATCCATCGATTCAAATTTATCATCCCACAAGAAAACATATACGTATATGTAATTTCAAAATGGATGCAAGTCATTTCAAATCGCTTCAATGCATAATTAGCCTTGAAAGCCAAAGAAGATTCATAATCATTCGTACCTGGGCTCAAAAGCAAAATCACAGTTCATAATGAGGATTCTCATGCATAACAATAGCTCATTCACAATATCAATATGAGGTGTAAACACCTAATATGATCAAATATCATAGACATTTATGTGATCACATACTTGTCATAACCAATTTCATATCAAAATCATAATTGGGCTTAAACAACTTGATAATTTTCATAAAATCCAATGCTCATGAGCACATATGCTATGAATGAGATGAGATTAGCATGGGTAATAGAAATTCAAACTTAAATTAACAAAACATTATGAAATTCAAGTAAAGGTATACGTGATATTCATATTTAAATCATAATGTAGATTACCCATGCACAAATCAAGCTTAAAAAGGGATATGCACATTCGTAACCTCATAACTTCAATATAATCCATCATATTAGGGCTTAAATCAACTTAAAATCATTAAAATAAGCATAACCCACACTTCAATTGAATTTAATAATCAATGATACTCAAACCCCATATTTAAAGTAAGCAAAATTTCATAAAATTCAAGTGTAAAGATTTTGGGTCTTCTTGGTTGCAAGGGACCAAGACAGGATTGAGATTACTCATTCAGAAATGTTTTCCTAAAAATACACATTGTACGACAAGTCCACGTAGCGGACTGTGTCTTCTCCGAGTTGAAAAATTCTAAATTATTACGAGGGGCATTCTGATCAATTCCAAACCCCAGTGCACGACAGTGCACGACAAGTCCGCATATGAGTTGAATGATGATGGGGTCCGATTTCCTATGAGATATAAATCATTGACTAGGTTGAGTCCCTATGAGATCGGTTAATATGGAGGTTTTATGAACATTAAGTAACGAGAGCAGTATCGAGCACCGAAATGGGTAAGAGTGAGTCTCACTCAAACTAATTAACTATATCGCCAACCGTAGGTAAGGCATAGAACCATCACATATATTATGGTTTCCTCGAGAGTAGCAGTCCCTGAAAGCAATGGAGGACCTGTTGAGTATTAACTCCATACTGGGTGAGCTAATATGGTTTTAGAGCGTTCCTACCTTACTATTTTGGAATGGATGTGGCAACATCAGTGAGATTGTTGTACATTCACTGGCTCATAAGAAAATGTTGTTGGATAAGAGAAACTTTCATAAAGTTCCTTTCTTTAGTACTCTGAGTCAAGATGAGATGAGAGGAGAAGAGGTGAGCTCCTCTGAGATGAGATGAAAGGAGGTGAGCTCCTTTGAGATGAGTCTGAGATGATTGATGAGTTTGCGTTATTGATGGGTCACTTGTCTAATCTTTATTTATTGCATAGATTGACATTTGATGTTATTTGATGATTTCTTTGAGTTGATGTTTTTTCCATATTATTCTACATGTTTCTGTTTTACTCAGCTATTTTACATAACAGTACATTCCAAGTACTGACATCCCTTTTGACGGCATCATTTCATGATGTAGAGGCATGTACTAGAGATCTTCAAGAGGCGCTCCGTTGAAAATATGAGATTCACAGCTGATTCGGTGAGCCTCCCCTACTCCGGAGGACTTACTATGATTATTTCATCATGCTTAACAGTTAAATTGGACTATTTCTTTTATTTTGATTTAAGTAGCCATGGGTCTATCAATGGCACCACTTGATTAGTGATAGAGGCTTCATACACAGTGGTTGAGTATTGATGTTGAGATTGTGAGCTCGTTCATTCTACTAGCCTTCATTATTTTAGATATATTCTTTGAGACTTTTAGATAAGATATGTCCACTACTTACTTATATTTTCTGCTTTTCAGTAGAGTTAATTTGACTGAATGATGTAATAAGGCTAAGTGGTATGCTCGGGGACTAGCAATAGCCTCTAGGTGTCGGCCACACCAAGGGTACCCTCCCGGGATGTGACAAACTTGGTATCAAAGCACAGAGTTTAAGTTTCTTAGGGAGTCTATGAAGCCGTGTCTAGTAGATTCGTGTTTATGGGTGTGTTGTCGACCACATTTCATAAGCAGGAGGCTATAGAACATTAGAAATTGTCGACCATGACAGTGCACGAAAAGTCCGCATATGAGTTGAATGATGATGGGGTCCGATTTCCTATGAGATATAAATCATTGACTAGGTTGAGTCCCTATGAGATCGGTTAATATGGAGGTTTTATGAACATTAAGTAACGAGAGCAGTATCCAACACCGAAATGGGTAAGAGTGAGTCTCACTCGAACTAATTAACTATATCGCCAACCGTAGGTAAGGCATAGAACCATCACATATATAATGGTTCCCTCGAGAGTAGCAATCCCTGAAAGCAATGGAGGACCTGTTGAGTATTAACTCCATACTGGGTGAGCTAATATAGTTTTGGAGCATTCCTACCTTACTATTTTAGAATGTATGTGGCAACATCAGTGAGATTGTTGTACATTCACTGGCTCATAACAAAATGTTGTTGGATAAGAGAAACTTTCAAAAAGTTCCTTTCTTTAGTACTCTGAGTCAAGATGAGATGAGATGAGAAGAGGTGAGCTCCTCTGAGATGAGATGAAAGGAGATGAGCTCCTTTGAGATGAGTCTGAGATGATTGATGAGTTTGCGTTGTTGATGGGTCACTTGTCTAATCTTTATTTATTGCATAGATTGACATTTGATGTTATTTGATGATTTCTTTGAGTTGATGTTTTTTCCATATTATTCTACATATTTCTGTTTTACTCAGCTATTTTACATAACAGTACATTCCAAGTACTGACATCCCTTTTGATGGCACCATTTCATGATGTAGAGGCATGTACTAGGGATCTTCAAGAGGCGCTCCGTTGAAAATCTGAGATTCACAGCTGATTCGGTGAGCCTCCCCTACTCCGGAGGACTTACTATGATTATTTCATCATGCTTAACAGTTAAATTGGACTATTTCTGTTATTTTGATTTGGGTAGCCATGGGTCTATCAATGGCACCACTTGATTAGTGATAGAGGCTTCATACACAATGGTTGGGTATTGATGTTGAGATTGTGAGCTCGTTCATTCTACTAGCCTTCATTATTTTAGATATATTCTTTGAGACTTTAGATAAGATATGTCCACTACTTATATTTTCTGTTGTTCAGTAGAGTTAATTTGACTGAATGATGTAATACGGCTAAGTGGTTTGCTCGGGGACTAGCAATAGCCTCTAGGTGTCGGCTACACCAAGGGTACACTCCCGGTGTGTGACAAACTTGGTATCAAAGCACAGAGTTTAAGTTTCTTAGGGAGTCTATGAAGCCGTGTCTAGTAGATTCTTGTTTATGGGTGTGTTGTCGACCACATTTCATAAGCAGGAGGCTGTAGGACATTAGAAATTGTCGACCACGACAGTGCACGACAAGTCCGTATAAGAGTTGAATGATGATGGGGTTCGATTTCCTATGAGATATAAATCATTGACTAGGTTTTAGTCCCTATGAGATCGGTTAAGATGGAGGTTTATGAGCATTAAGTAACGAGAGCAGTATCGAGCACCGAAATGGGTAAGAGTGAGTCTCACTCGAACTAATTAACTATATCGCCAACCGCAGGTAAGGCATAGAACTATCATATATTATGGTTCCCTCGAGAGTAGCAGTCCCTGAAAGCAATGGAGGACCTGTTGAGTATTAACTCCATACTGGGTGAGCTAATATGGTTTTGGAGCGTTCCTACCTTACTATTTTGGAATGGATGTGGCAACATTACTGAGATTGTTGTACATTCACTGGCTCATAAGAAAATGTTGTTGGATAAGAGAAACATTCATAAAGTTCCTTTCTTTAGTACTCTGAGTCAAGATGAGATGAGATGAGAAGAGCTGAGCTCCTCTGAGATGAGATGAAAGTAGACGAGCTCCTTTGAGATGAGTCTGAGATGATTGATGAGTTTGCGTTGTTGATGGGTCACTTGTCTAATCTTTATTTATTGCATAGATTGACATTTGATGTTATTTGATGATTTCTTTGAGTTTATGTTTTTTCCATATTATTCTACTTGTTTTTGTTTTACTCAGCTATGTTACATAACAGTACATTCCAAGTACTGACATCCCTTTTGACGGCATCACTTCATGATGTAGAGGCATGTACTAGAGATCTTCTAGAGGCGCTCCGTTGAAAATCTGAGATTCACAACTGATTCGGTGAGCCTCCCCTACTCCGGAGGACTTACTATGATTATTTCATCATGCTTAACAGTTAAATTGGACTATTTCTTTTATTTTGATTTGGGTAGGCATGGGTCTATCAATGGCACCACTTGATTAGTGATAGAGGCTTCATACACAATGGTTGAGTATTGATGTTGAGATTGTGAGCTCGTTCATTCTACTAGCCTTCATTATTTTAGATATATTCTTTTAGACTTTAGATAAGATATGTCCACTACTTACTTATATTTTCTGCTGTTCAGTAGAGTTAATTTGACTGAATGATGTAATAAGGCTAAGTGGTTTGCTCGGGGACTAGCAATAGCCTCTAGGTGTCGGCCACACCAAGGGTACCCTCCCGGGGTGTGACAAACTTGGTATCAAAGCACAGAGTTTAAGTTTCTTAGGTAGTCTATGAAGCCGTGTCTAGTAGATTCTTTTTTATGGGTGTGTTGTCGACCACATTTCATAAGCAGGAGGCTATAGGACATTAGAAATTGTCACACTTTTCTTCTCCTTCCAATTCATTTGATAGAGTTATGCTCTATGAAAGCTCTTTTCTAATTTGTGCTCTACGTGTGCTGAATTTATATCATGCCTCCTAAAAGAGCTGTAAGAGGAAGGGGAGGTCCTGCCACGAAAGATGCCAATGCACCTGAGCTTCAAGTACATGAGGAGCCCATTGGGCTAGTTTTCCCTATTGAGAAACCCCCTCAAGATGAGTTCTCTAATACTGAGCTATGTTGGGCTATACAAGCTCTAAGGTAGACATGATTCTCATGACAGCTCTAGAGTCCAAGAATTTCTGAGGATGAATTCGCCTGAGTTCACGGGGTTTGCATCTACTGAAGATCCTGAGAACTATGTGGAGGAACTGGAGAAGGCGTTCCAAGTGATGCATGTGGCTAATACTGACAGGGTTGAACTGGCTGGTTACCAACTCAAGGGAGTGGCCAGATTGTGGTTCGACCAGTTGAAGAAAGGTAGAAGGGATGATGTTCTATGTTTGACTTGGGTAGTGTTCGAGGAAGCTTACATGGGATGCTTCTTCCCAAGAGAGAAAAGAGAAGTTAAGGTGAGAAAGTTCTTAAATCTTAAATAGCGCCTCTATGATTGTGCAAGAGTATGGTTTGAAGTTCATGCAACTATCTAACTATACTCCGGACATGGTTGCTGACATAAGAGGAAGGATGGGGATGCATGTTGATGGTTTGAATAAAGTACCCAAGAGAGATGGCAAGGGAGCAATCCTTGTGAGTGATATGGACATCAGGCGACTAATGCCATTTGTGCAACAAGCTGATGAGGAGAGACCGCATGACAATGAAGAGTTCAAGCATAAGAAAGCTAAGACATCTAGCCATGAGGTTGGAAGGAAAGGCAATAGAAACCAATACCCAAGGCAATCATCTGCTAGTGCACCTATGCCTAGAGGCAGGTATGATAAAAGGTTTCAGAATATTGGAACCCATAGATCCCAGTCGTAAGCTAGTGGGGCTCAAGGTTTAGAGGGAAAGCCACCGTATGATGAGTGTTGCAAACTGCACTTGGTAGATGTCATGATTGGAACGATGTATGCTATGGATGTGGCCAAACGGGTCACTACAAGAGGAATTTTCCAAAGCAAGCTGACTAGGCTAAGTCTACTACACTAGCCCCACTAGTTAGAGGAAGCCAGAGGGCCACTACGTCTGGCACGGGCGGAGCAACAAACGGCTTGTATGACATGGGTAGTCGCCAAGATCAGGAGAACTCCCCAAATGTTGACGGGTATGATTTGAGTCTTTACTTTTGATTGTTATGTCTTGATGGATCCAGTTGCCACATTGTTATTTGTATCTCCTTATGTGGCCAGTAGATTTGATAGAACCCCTGAGAGTCTTCTTGAACCCTTTGATGTTTGTACTCCAATGGGTGAGTCTTATTTTATTTTTTTTTGAAATTATTTTCCCTATTTTTGTTGTTTTTTTTTGTCTTTTAGGAGTAGTTTTTTCCCTTTTTTGACATTTTACTAATCCTTTTTTGCCTATTAATTTGAATTTCTTTGGACTTTCTTTTTATCAAATCTATTTTAGTTCAAAAAAATGATTCTTATAGGAATTTAACTATAATAAGAAAATCTTCTCAATTTAATTTGTACTATATTTATTATATTCAATATTTAATACTATTTAGATAGTGATATAATACTTGAAGGAAAATAATGAAAAGGCAATTTCATCCAAAGTGAAATCTTTTAATGCATGTTTTTTTTTTAAAAAAAAAAAATCCTTTTACTAAACCTTTTTGCGTATTATTTTGAAAGTTTTTCTTGACTATTTTTTAAGCAAATATATTTCAGTTTAAAAATAACTTTCCTTATAGGAATTTAATGCTAATAAGACAACCTTCTCAATTGAATTAGATTATATCTTATTTTTTTTATATTTAATAAAAAAAATTGTCTTTTGGGAGCAGGTGGTTTTTTTAAAAAAAAAATCTTATGTTTTTCCCTAGCTTTTAGGGTTTTTTTTTTTGAAATATTTTTTAAAAGATTTCTTCTTGTTTTATTGGGTTGTTCTGTCTTTATTTGGGGGAACCTTTTACTAAACCTTTTTTGCCTATTATTTTGAAAGTTTTTTTTTTGACTATTTTTTAATCAAATCTATTTAAGTTTAAAAAATAACTCTTCTTATAGGACGTTAATTGTAATAAGAAATTCTTCTCAATTTAATTTTATCATTTATTATATTTATTATTTAATATTATATAAATACCGATATAATACTTGAAAGAAAATGGTGAAAAGACAATTTTATGTGAAGCGAAATTTTTTAATAAAGAGTAAAAAGTTCAAACAACATTCCTAAAGGTCTTCACACTTTTAATATAGTATAGAAAAGTATAGCTATTGATATAGATATAGATGAAGATATAGATATAGATATAGATATAGATGTAGATATATATATAGATATAGATGTAGAAATAGATATAGATGAATATGAATATGATCTAGTAATAAAATAGGTGCACGTGTATTTTGTTGTGGCACAAAAATATTTTGAGATAGCTTCCACCTGAAAAGAAGAGCCTTTCCTGCTGTCACATGTTGCATACTCCTCTTAATAGGGGTGGGTCCATAAAATCGAAATCGAAAATCGAACCGAAATCAATCAAAGAATACCAAAACAAAACCACACCATAAAAAATCAAAACAGAACACAAAAAACAAAATCGAATTGATTCTGTGCGGTTCGGTGTCGATTTTGGTCTAACAAAACCAAACCGAACCCACCCCTATATAAACCAAAAACCCTAGCCCATTTAATTAAATCCCCCCAAATCCCAAAAACCCATCCAACACTCCAGCAGGCAGCCGCAGCCCGCAACAACACTGCAGTTGTGAAGCAAAGCTGAAAGCTCCCTCCCACCATCCCGCGCCTCTGCCCCTGCCCCCTCGCCCCTCGCCGGTCATCGGTCGCCCCTCGCCAGCTCGCCCCCTCCAGGCTCCAGAGATTGGATCATTGGAACTTCAAACTTGAAGAAATTTTCACTTGGTTTAGGAGGTAAAAATCCTCGCCACAACTTTTTCGCTTATAATTTTTGGTGGGTTGTGTTTTGATCTTCAACATCCCTCAGGGTATCAGTAAGTTTACATTTTGATTCCAGTTTTTGTGTTTGCATTTCCCGGTCCTCTAGCTGTAAGTATCAAAGTTATTAATTGTCTTGTGTACTTTAATATTCTGATGCAATGATGAGTTATCTATCTTTACTAAAGTCAGTTCAAACTATTAATTTGTGTCCAACCACATAGCAATCTTGCATCTTTTGATAATAATTCCCCTATTATATGGTCTAAGTTAAGGGGACACCATATTGTTGTGAATCTTGAATAGCATGGACTAAGTTAAGATTTGACGAGGTGTTTTCATGAACATCATAGTTCTATCTTGTTGGCTTCATCTCCTTAGTAGCCTAACAGATCTACTAAGGTTTGGCTGGGTTTTCTAACCTAATTCATTAGGTTGGTTAGAATTATTCTAGTTATCATTATGAAAATAATTTATTTTCCTAAAAATAACTTTCTCCCTAATACTACCTATAAGTTAGCTATTGAACTCTAGCCAACTAGTGTCTATAATTGTTGGTAATATTCTTTGAAGATGCCAACTAGAGTACTTTTGGTCTGTTCTTGACTCTAAGAATCATTCTTGTGTGTTTCCTATATTCAATTGCTATGATAATTTCTTTTGTAAGTATATTATTTTACTTTAAAATTTTATTTTAAAAAACCGAAAAATCGAACAAAAATCGAAGATTGAATCGGAAAAAATCGAACCGAAAAACTAATGGTTTACTTCTTTTTTTTGGGCAAAACCGAACCAAATCGAACCGCCAAATCACCTTCCATTCTATCTTTGGTTTTAGGGAAAAACCAAACCACAAAAACTGAACCCACCCCAACCTCATAAAGCTTCCAAAATAGAAGCAAAACGGTTACAAAAGTGCATAGTTTGCATCACCCAAAATTTTGACCGGAGAAGAAAGGGTTGTATTTTCAGTAGCATAATCAACTCAATTCTAAGACAGGAAGCAATTGCTGGTGCGTAGAAAAGGGAGGAGATGGAATGCGAGAACGAAGCATGTCATGGGCGCAAGATGGACTGCTGCTTGATTCATGGAAAAGGGGTTCTTTCATGCTTTAAAATAGTGATTGACAACCGTTCCTTACAATTTCTGGTAAAGTGTGATTCCTTCTTAAAACTTGTTTTCTAGAGTTAATTTAAAGCACTCCTTTTAAATGTATAGTTAGTTTTGACTTTTGATCACCATATGTGCAATTAGTTATTCTTGTACTAAATTTTCTATTTGTGGGTGAAATCCATCATTTGCTTAAACTAACTGCTTATGTTCGTCAATTGTTGTGCTACATATTGAACTTTTAGAATTCATGAGTCTAGGGTCGGCTAAATAGGGTTAGAAAAAAGGCGTGTGTATTAGTCCCTAAATTTTAGGGGCTTCATTTTTTTAAAATATTAATAGGTTATAAACTCTTTAAAAAAATTGCATAAGTAGTATTTATTAGAAAAAATATTTTTTTCATATAATAGGAGCAAATGGTTAGACGAAGTTTAGCACATCTGGCTAAGCTCTTTGGACTTCTTCACTATCTGCGCCTCACCCGTGTCAACATGATACAGTTATGGGTATGGGTGTGGGACGTGGCATTGAGGCATTTGCATATTTGTGAAGCTTAATTTGTGATCGACTACGTTGTGGTTTCTGGCAATAATGCGAATAACAAACGAAGTTTCATGCTTTATATTCCATAGAAAATATCTTGCATTAATGCATTAGTTAGTCTTAACCTTCTCTTCGGAATTTGTGTTATAAATAATTGCGCCATCCAGGATTCAAAGGACTTACAAGGATGTGATCATAAATCTTTTTCGTTAACTTAGCATTTGATTTGTGTATCGGTATGCGGTGTTTGTTAGTTTTAATTTTTGCATTTTCTTTTCAGTATTTCCCCCCAAAGTTTGCTCGATCTGTTTCACACCTGACTGATCAGGAAACTTATCTTGAGGACTCAAGAGGACGGCGATGGAGGGTAACGGTGTGTAACCATAATGGTTCACTTTCTATCCAGCAGGGGTGGCCTAAATTTATATCAGACCACGGACTGAATTTGGGAGACTTCTTGGTTTTCCACTATGTTCCAGGTCAACACTTTATTGTTAAAATATTTGGACCGCATGGTTGTTTAAAGAAGAAGTCTTACAGTGATACTGGCAACGAAAGAAAAAGAGCAAGGACTTACCCTGAAGCTACTACCCCATCTGAGTTGTTTCAAACACCTGATATAAATGTACTCGAGAAAAAAAAGTAGGAAATCTGATGAATTAGAGTCTGAAAAGGTCTTATACAAGCCAAATATCACAGACTTTGCAAAAAACATTAATGCTGAGACTGGGAAGGGACAATCAGTACATTTAGCTATAAATGTAGATGAATCATTTTGTATGATTGATAGAAATTCTTTATATGATCAAGAAGATGACAGGTTGTTCTTGGATCTGTCAAGTTTTGAAATGCCAGCAAGCAAATCTCTTGCAGAAGGAACTAGCTGTCTTTTAAAAGGTGACATCAGAAAGGATAATCATGTTGAAACCAATTTAAGATCAGAAGAAGAACCAAATCAAAATGTTGAAATCAGCAACTTGAATTCAGAAGCACTGTTGTCAAAGCTCGAGGCTGGAATTACGACAATCAATATGGTTAGTAGACCAGCAGAGGATATTCCATTGCCAGGTCCAAAATATAAGAAATCCAACAAATCATCTCAACTTGGTGAGCTTTTTGTTCATGAAAAACTGTTTTTGTTGAATATTAAGGCAGTCAGTGCTCAGCTGAAAATTTGTTTTGCTGACAGTATTTTGAGCATGATCTTAGTCTTGAACTAGCTTTTGTGTTCATCTTTTTGTCCTATCAATCTAATTTCTCATAAACGTTCTACGTTTTGACAATTTTCTCAAGTTTCCTTGGATGAAAATATCTTTCTACCTTCCATATTTGACTTCAACACTATGTTAGTTGTATCTATTTCCTAATTAATTGCTTCCTCTCAAAGCAAAAGGGTGTATTTCGTAATCATATTTATTATTGAAGTTGTAAATTTGTTTTCTTGAACATGAGTGATTCAATCCTTAGTTGATCTGGTTAAGACCAGTACCATGAGAGTATGTGGTACAAGGTGCAAAGCCGGACATGTTCTCATTGAGGATTCCAAAACCACTACAGAAAGAATATGTTAAGAAGCATCGATCACCACCTTCAGAAGATATTAATTGTGTTTATGATGTTATGGATTTGCGTAATACATGCTTAAATTAGATTTTTGTCCAGTTTCTTGAGCTTCCTGCATTTAGCCTCAAAATTTTTTGTCATCACTAAGAAAATAATATCTATTGTTGTGACAGTTGATCCTATTTCATGGGCTCCTCCAAGTGGGAATACAAGTTTGCAAGGTGGACAAGTGCCATTTGCACCTTTTGCAGCAGCCTCGCTACATGTATCAGATGGTAACTCTACGAAGAAACCCTGATTAATGGGCGAGTGTGATGCAGTTATCAAGTGAATGTTAGACAACTTTCATCTTCTATGTATTGGGGCTTATGCTCTTTTCTCTGAATTCATACACAGGATACCCAAGCCATATAAATATTTTTTGATGACTATATGTTGAGGTTTCTAGTTTTTATTTGTTTAAAGTAGGAGTTATGAGTAGAATATGTGTGAAGGTTAGTTAAAAGTGTTGTTCAAAGATAGAGAGAATGTTTTTTTGGTCGAAATATAATAATTTTTTCAATGTAAAGGATTTAGTCCCAACAAACTTCTAAAAAGGTGTCTAAAGTGTATGTCGGTGTATTTTCTTCTGTCCCAATGAAATAAATATTTATAACTATATTGGTTATTTATAGAATCTTCTTTATTACAACTATCCATTTCTTTGGCGCATCTTTCTTGTGTGTAGAACTTGCTTCAGTAACTAAATAAACCAACAAGCTAATTATCGAAACAATCCACCATGTATTTTATTAGAATTACAATTAAGCAAATGAATACAACATAAAGAACCATTGTATATGCATGCACAACTTCAAGAGTGCTTTCAGATTTATTATCATATAACATGTGATATTCAGTCTAGCCATATTTACTATCATACAATATGTGATATTCTCCCTTCTTCAAAATACCGTTTTACTTTCAATTAGTAGAACTTTGGGATGTAAGATATTATGAGTCAATTTACACACACCAATAACTAATAATTGCAAAAATTTTATCAAGATACTATATATCATCAAATAAAAAAGTTTCAGATGATATTAGTAAGATGTGATGTATTTTTCATATTTTAGAGTAACATTTAACAAACTATATAATGATTATGAAAATTCTACCATAATTCACAAGACCGAAATGGTTTCTCTCTCTTGTAACTCATTTTAATTATGCTTGACTCTTGCCTACAAAAATTGGAGGTGTTTAGGTCGGATCTTATGAACGTGTGCGACACCAATAAGTTAATATTATGTTAGGCTAAGGTACGATTATGTTGGTACAAAGGTGGTTTCTAAAAAGTTTCACTTTCTCTAGTGGTTATTCTCTTTTGGAGAAAGAAGGGGTGTATTTTCTTAGAATCAACTCAATTCTGGCTCCAATGCAGTAAGGTAAAGACCTGTACCAAGAGGGAGCAATTGTTGCTTCCTAGAAAAAGGGAATCACTATTTCGGCCATTCATTTGGGAAACAAATTTCATATACTCCGCCTAAATAATTGTGCTCCCCTTTTCTTGTTGGGTTACTTAAATTGAAAAATAGGAATTAAAGAGTTTTTGACATGAAATAGTTGGTTTTAACTTAGGCCTAATCTCAAGCTTGAGTTTCACTTGATCGGCTAGAAGGTATCCTTATCTTCTATTGGATTTTACACGGTAAATGTTTTTGCTGCATGAAGCTAGGGAAGAAATACTTGTCAAGAAACAAATTGAGGAGATAACAATAAAAACATTCTCCCGATAGAGCAATACGTGATATAGTTTTTATTTCATTTTTCTATATCTCCACAACTTTTTAATCTGATTTTCTTTTTTAATACCTGCCCCTTTTAGCTTCTTCTTGTTGTTGTTTGTTTTGTACAAGATTTAGGAGGAGATTATACAAATGGTGATGAGGAAGTCATCAGAAATGAGCCTTCTCATTCCAGAGATACACCACCCCATGGTGTAGTATTTGTGTTCGGAGGAGATTGATGACTGTGTTTTTCTGGTAAAACCTTGTTTTAACATCATTCCTTCCATCAATTTGGTGGATTGAAATGATCTTACTATTTGATGTGTTGTAAGGATCAAAATATTTGAATAAGCAAAGAGAATACTATGCCGAAGTGAAAAAAAGAACATAAAATAAAATGCAAAATTTGGGAAAGCAATCCCCATATAACAAAAGTAATTACTAAAATTCCTAAATAATTGTAGTAGACCTAATTAGTTGATTAGGGCTAATCATATTTTCTAAACAATTAGTTCTAAAACATAGATGGAAGTGATCTAGACCCCGTGCTGAACAACTATAGACTAAAATGCGTATAAGATTAATTTCCTTACTAATCGCGTAAGAACGATAAATATCAAGCAAAGAATATAATTTTACCTCCTCAAAGAATATAATTTGCATTGGAGTTATGTTACATTATAACGTCTTTAACTGATGTTTGTATTTTATGGTTTTATTAAATTTTTCAGCAACCATACAACTTTTAGAACCGTATTTTTTCTGTTACAAATATAAAATAGCTTTTCTTTAAATCTGTTTCTAAGAATTTAATTGAATGGAATGGTGCAATTACAAACAATGAACTCATGATGGCTGAACTTTTTTCATTTACAAATATAAATGGTTAGAAAACATATGGTTGATCACAGTAAGTTGTATATGTAGAACTTGAAATTTTTTAGGACTCTACAAAATTAGTCTTATTTCATTCAGGATTTCTTGGAGGCTACTCTACCCTAAACCCTAATTCGTACCTTTATAACGGGTATTATATTCCTGTAAAAATGCATATCAAATATTCTATAGAGATCAAAATATGATGACTTAAGAAGATCAAAATTATCCTACATTCGAAAAATACGCCACTAACAGCCCTCGAATCCAGGAGAAATCTCCTAGGAGAGAAAAATCAAGGGATTAACAGATTTGTACCTATATTATTTATCGATAAATTTATGTTTCTCCATATTTTATTTGTGATTGTAATTTATTTATTCATTGCATTAAAATTTATTGCAAACAGTATGGTTGCTGAAAAATGTAATTGAACCTCAAATGACAACCTTCTATTTATTTTCTATACTAATTTCTCCATTATTATAAATCTGCTCTATATAAATCACCCAGATAGGATTCCATTTTCTCGCAAACCTATTTCTCTCTTTCCTGCTACAATTGACTACAACATTGCCAGGCTTACGATTTTCTATCTTCTCTATCTTAATCCTCTATTTCTCTGTTTGATTAAGTTTGCAAAAGGTATAGTAGTTTGTGCAACAACTGGAGTACAATTAGGATGACGTGATCGTCATGAGATGTAGAGGAATTTTCGCCATTTTTGCTTTTGTGCAATATGAGGGCCTGATTTGCATCTTTTTGTTACTGTCCAAGGAACTCGGGTTTGAGATTATGGAATACAATCCACAATCAACTACATTGTCACCAGGTTCATGTTTGTAACGCCCGATAATATTATCAAAATACCCCTAGAGGGAGAGTATGCGTGTAACGCATCTTACAATGCTTGTTTCGCAAATCAGAGGTCGGATTTGTGATTAGCATGCAAAATTGAGTAGTAAAATGGTCTCGATCGATTTTTAAAGCGACCTGATCAAAACATAATTTTACGATGTGAAGCATAAAACAGTTTTGGTGCATGACAGGAGCGCGTCACGCTTCCATCGCAAACCAGCACTTATATATTTTTGAAACTTTTCGACAAGATTGAGATTACTCATTCAGAAATGTTTTCCTAGAAATACACAGTGCACGACAAGTCCGCATAGCGGACTGGGTCTTCTCAGAGTTGAAAGATTCTATATTATCACGAGGGGCATTCTGATCAATTCCAAACCCCTCCTAAACTCCATACACGATCTAATAAGGTCGTTTTAGCGTAAAAAGGGTCTAAAAATCCCATTCTAAGTCCTATTCCAATATTCTGATAAGGCTAGGGCTTGACAAAAGAGAAGAAGAGCTTGAGTTTGAGAAAATCGAGAAGAAATCTTGACGTGATGGATTGATAGTTGCATCCCAGGTATGTAAGGCTAAACTAAAAGCATGGGATTGTTCTCTCATGTGCCACATAGATGGTCAAGAATGAGTTGATGATTTGGAGTGTTTACATGCATGATCTTTAATGATTTTCTTAAAAGTTTACTTGAAATTACATGTTTTTCTATGTTCATGATCATCAAACGATTTGTTTTCTTGAATTGAATATTTTCATGTGAATTTGCATAACCCTACATGACTAATTTGAAAAGCATGCATAATAAATTTAAGAATTGAGTCTAGAGCCTTGAGTCGAGATTGTTAATTTTTATAAGAGAATGATGATGAGTTGATAGAATTTGATTATCTTATGAGTCTCTAAAAATAAACTCTATCGATGTGTCTATTCAATTGATTCCTAATGATTGTTCTAAATCTTGAGTCATTGATGAGATTTATTGATGAGAGGG
Source organism: Solanum rostratum (assembly GCA_029948455.1). Classification (NCBI taxonomy): domain Eukaryota; kingdom Viridiplantae; phylum Streptophyta; class Magnoliopsida; order Solanales; family Solanaceae; genus Solanum; species Solanum rostratum. Next base: position 66,240,845 of record CM057046.1, read on the forward strand.
TTAAATTCCATATGAGTTGAATGATGATGGGGTTCGATTTCCTATGAGATATCAATCATTGACTAGGTTTGAGACCCTATGCGATTGGTTGAGATGGAGGTCTTATGAGCATTAAGTAACGAGAGCAGTATCGTGCACCGAAAAGGGTAAGAGTGAGTCCCAATTGAACTAATTAACTATATCGCCAAATGTAGGTGAGGCATAGAACCTTCACATATATTATGGTTCTCTCGAGAGTAGCAGTCCCCGAAAGCAATGGAGGACCTGTTGAGTATTGACTCCATTCTGGGTGAGCTAATATGGTTTTGGAGCGTTCCTACCTTGCTATTTTTGAACGGATATGGCAACATCAGTGAGATTGTTTTACATTCACTGTCTCATAAGAAAATGTTGTTGGATAAGAGAAACTTTCATAAAGTTCCTTTCTTTAGTACTTTGAGTCAAGATGAGATGAGATGAGAAGAGGTGAGCTCCTCTGAGATGAGATGAAAGGAGATGAGCTCCTTTGAGATGAGTCTGAGATGATTAATGAGTTTGCGTTGTTGATGGGTCACTTGTCTAATCTTTATTTATAATTGCATAGATTGACATTTGATGTTATTTGATGATTTCTTTGTGTTGATGTTTTCTCCATATTATTCTACATGTTCTGTTTTACTCAGCTATTTTGCATACCATTAAATTCCAAGTACTGACATCCCTTTTGACGGCATCATTTCATGATGTAGAGGCATGTACTAGAGATCGTCAAGAACCATTGAAAATCTGAGATTCACAGCTGATTCGTTGAGCCTCCCCTACTCCGGAGGACTTACCATGATTATTTCATCATGCTATACAGTTAAATTGGACTATTTCTTTTATTTTGATTTGGGTATCCATGGGTCTATCAATGGCACCACCTGATTAGTGATAGAGGCTTCATACACAATGGTTGAGTGTTGATGTTAAGATTGTGAGTTCGTTCTTTCTACTAGCCTTCATTATTTTAGATATATTCTTTGAGACTTTAGATAAGATGTGTCCACTACTTACTTTTATTTTATGTTGTTCAGTAGAGTTAATTTGACTGAATGATGTAATAAGGTTAAGTGGTTTGCTCGGGGACTAGCAATAGCCTCTAGGTATCGGCCACACCAAGGGTACCCTCCCGAGGTGTGACAAACTTGGTATCAAAGCACAGAGTTTAAGTTTCTTAGGGAGTCTATGAAGCCGTGTCTAGTAGATTCTTGTTTATGGGTGTGTTGTTGACCACATTTCATAAGAAGGAGGCTATATGATATTAGGAATTGTCACACTTTTCTTCTCTTTCCAATTCATGCGATAGAGTTAAGCTCTACGAAAGATCTTTTCTAATTTGTGCTCTACGTGTGCTGAATTTATAGCATGCCTCCTAAAAGAGCTATCAGAGGAAGGGGACCACCTGCCACGAAAGATGCCAATGCACTTAAGCTTTAAGAATACGAGGAGCCCGTGGGGCATGTTGTCCCTATTGAGCAACCCCCTCTCAAGATGAGGTCTCTAATACTGAGCTATGTTGGGCTATACAAGCTCTAAGGTAGGCCTGATTCTCATGACACCTCTAGAGTCCAAGAATTTCTGAGAATGAATTCGCCTGAGTTCACGGGGTCTGCATCTACTACGTGGAGGAACTGGAGAAGGCGTTCCAAGTGATGCATGTGGCTAATACTAACAGGGTTGAACTGGCTGGTTATCAACTCAAGGGAGTGGCCAAATTGTGGGTCAACCAGTTGAAGAAAGGTAGATGGGACGATGTTCTATGTTTGACTTGGGCAGTGTTCGAGGAAGCTTTCTTAGGATGCTTCTTCCCAAGAGAGAAAAGAGAAGCCAAGGTGAGAGAGTTCCTAAATCTTAAATAGCGCTCTATGATTGTGCAAGAGTATGGTTTGAAGTTCATGCAACTATCTTACTATGCTCCGGACATGGTTGCTGACATAAGAGGAAGGATGGGGATGCATGTTGATGGGTTGAATAAAGGACCCAAGAGAGATGGCAAGGGTGTAATGCTTGTGAGTGATATGGACATCAGGCGACTAATGACATTTGTGCAACAAGCTGATGAGGTGAGAAATCATGACAATGAATAGTTCAAGCGTAAGAAAGCTAAGACAGCCATGAGGTTGGAAGGAAAGGCAATAGAAACCAATATCCAGCGCCATCATCTGCTAGTGCACCTGTGCCTAGAGGCAGGTATGATAAATGGTTTTAGAATATTGGAACCCATAGATCACAGTCGTAAGCTAGTGGGGCTCAAGGTTTAGAGGGAAAGCCACCGAGTGATGAGTGTTGCAAACTGCACTTGGTAGATGTCAGGATTGTAATGATGTATGCTATAGATGTGGCCAAACGGGTCACTACAAGAGGAATTTTCCAAAGCAAGCTGACCAGGCTAAGTCTACTACACTAGCCCCACTAGTTAGAGGAAGCCAGAGGGCCACTACGTCAGGCACGGGCGGAGCAACAAACGACTTGTATGCCATGGGTAGTCGCCAAGATCAGGAGAACTCCCCAAATATTGACGGGTATGATTTGAGTCTTTACTTTTGATTGTTATGTCTTGATGGATCCAGGTGCCACATTGTTATTTGCATCTCCTTATGTGGCCAGTAGATTTGATAGAACCCCTGAGAGTCTTTTTGAACCCTTTGATGTTTGTACTCCAATGGGTGAGTCTTATTTTTTTTTTTTTGAAAATATTTTCCCTATTTTTGTTGTTTTTTTTTTTGTCTTTTAGGAGTAGTTTTTTTTCCCTTTTTTGACATTTTACTAATCCTTTTTTGCCTATTAATTTGAATTTGTTTGGACTTTCTTTTGATCAAATCTATTTTAGTTAAAAAAAATGATTCTTATAGGAATTTAACTATAATAAGAAAATCTTCTCAATTTAATTTGTACTATATTAATTATATTCAATATTTAATACTATTAAAATACTGATATAATACTTGAAGGAAAGTAGTGAAAAGGCAATTTCATCCAAAGTGAAATCTTTTAATGCATGTTTTTTTTTAAAAAAAAAAAAATCCTTTTACTAAACTTTTTTGCGTATTATTTTGAAAGTTTTTTTTGACTATTTTTTAAGCAAATATATTTCAGTTTAAAAATAACTTTCCTTATAGGAATTTAATGCTAATAAGACAACCTTCTCAATTGAATTAGATTATATCTTATTTTTTTTATATTTAATAAAAAAAATTGTCTTTTGGGAGCAGGTGGTTTTTTTTTTAAAAAAAAATCTTATGTTTTTCCCTAGCTTTTTGGGTTTTCTTTTTTGAAATATTTTTTAAAAGATTTCTTCTTATTTTATTGGGTTGTTGTGTCTTTGTTTGGGTGAAACTTTTACTAAACCTTTTTTGCCTATTATTTTGAAAGTTTATTTTTCGACAATTTTTTAATCAAATCTATTTCAGTTTAAAAAATAACTCTTCTTATAGGATGTTAATTGTAATAAGAAATCCTTCTCAATTGAATTTGATCATTTATTATATTTAATATTTAATATTATATAAATATCGATATAATACTTGAAGGAAAATGGTGAAAAGACAATTTTATCTAAAGCGAAATTTTTTAATAAAGAGCAAAAAGTTCAAACAACATTTCTAAAGGTCTTCAAACTTTTAATATAGTATAGAAATGTATAGCTATTGATGTAGATATAGATATAGATATAGATATAGATATAGATATAGATATAGATATAGATATAGATATAGATATAGAAATAGATATAGATGAATATGAATATGATCTAGTAATAAAATAGGTGCACGTGTATTTTGTTGTGGCACAAAAATATTTTGAGATAGCTTCCACCTAAAAAGAAGAGCCTTTCCTGCTGTCACATGTTGCATACTCCTCTTAATAGGGGTGGGTCCATCAAATCAAAATCGAAAATCGAACCGAAATCAATCAAAGAATACCAAAACAAAACCACACCATAAAAAATCAAAACAGAACACAAAAAAGAAAATTGAACTGATTCTGTGCGGTTCGGTTTCGATTTTGGTCTAACAAAACCAAACCGAACCCACCCCTATATAAACAAAAACCCTAGCCCCTTTAATTAAATCCCCCCAATTCCCAAAAACCCACCCAAAACTCCAGCAGGCAGCCGCAGCCCGCAGCATCACTGTAGTTTTGCAGCAAAGCTGAAAGCTCCCTCCCACCATCCCGCGCCTCTGCCCCTGCCCCCTCGCCCCTCGCCGGTCGTCGGTCGCCCCTCGCCGGCTTGCCCCCTCCAGGCTCCAGAGATTGGATCATTGGAACTTCAAACTTGAAGAAATTTTCGCTTGGTTTAGGAGGTAAAAATCCTCGCCACAACTTTTTAGCCTATTATTTTTGGTGGGTTGTGTTTTGAGCTTCAACATCGCTCATGGTATCTGTAAGTTTACCTTTTGATACCAGTTTTTGTGTTTGCATTTCCCGGTCCTCTAGCTGTAAGTATCGAAGTTATTAATTGTCTTGTGTACTTTAATATTCTGATGCAATGATGAGCTATCTATCTTTACTAAAGTCAGTTCAGACTATTGATTTGTGTCCAAGCACATAGCAATGTTGCATCTTTTGATAATAATTCCCCTGTTATATGGACTAAGTTACGGGGATACAATATTGTTGTGAATCTTGAATAGGATGGACTAAGTTAAGATTTGACTAGGTGTTTTCATGAACGTCATAGTACTATCCTGTTGGCTTCATCTCCTTAGTAGCCTAACAGATCTGCTAAGGTTTGGCTGGGTTTCTAACCTAATTCATTAGGTTGGTTAGAATTATTCTAGTTATCCTTATGAAAATAATTTATTTTCCTAAAAATAACTTTCTCCCTAATACTACCTACAAGTTAGCTATTGAACTCTAGCCAACTAGTGTCTATTGTTGGTAATATTCTTTGAAGATGCCAACTAGAGTACTTTTGGCTGTTCTTGACTCTAAGAATCATTCTTGTGTGTTTCCTATATTCAATTGCTATGATAATTTCTTTTGTAAGTATATTATTTTACTTTAAAATTTTATTTTAAAAAACCAAAAAATCGAACAAAAACCGAAGATTGAATGAAAAAAATCGAACCGAAAAACTAATGGTTTACTTTTTTTTTTGATAAAACCGAACCAAATCGAACCGCCAAATTACCTTCCATTCTGTCTTTGATTTTAGGTAAAAACCAAACCGCAAAAACTGAACCCACCCCTACCTCTTAAAGATTCCAAAATAGAAGCAAAACGGTTACAAAAGTGCATAGTTTGCATCACCCAAAAGTTTGATCTGAGAAGAAAGGGTTGTATTTTCAGTAGCATAATCAACTCAATTCTAAGACAGGAAGCAATTGCTGGTGCGTAGAAAAGGGAGGAGATGGAATGCGAGAACGAAGCATGTCATGGGCGCAAGATGGACTACTGCTTGATTCATGGAAAGGGGGTTCTTTCATGCTTTAAAATAATGATTGACAACTGTTCCTTACAATTTCTGGTAAAGTGTGATTCCTTCTTAAAACTTGTTTTCTAGAGTTAATTTAAAGTACTCCTTTTAAATGTATAGTTAGTTTTGACTTTTGATCACCATATGTGCAATTAGTTATTCCTGTACTAAATTTTCTATTTGTGGGTGAAATCCATCATTTTCTTAAACTAACTGCTTATGTTCGTCAATTGTTGTGCTACATATTGAACTTTTAGAATTCACGAGTCTAGGGGCGGCTCAATAGGGTTAGAAAAAAGGCGTGTGTATTAGTCCCTAAATTTTAGGGGCTTCATTTTCTTAAAATATTTATAGGTTATAGACTCTTTAAAAAATTGTGTAAGTAGTATTTATTAGAAAAATTATTTTATTCATATAATAGGAGCAAATTGTTAGACGAAGTTTAGCACATCTGGCTAAGCTCTTTGGACTTCTTCACTTTATGCGCCTCACCCGTATCAACATGACACAGTTATGGGTATGGGTGTGGGACGTGGTATTGAGGCATTTGCATATTTGTGAAGCTTAATTTGTGATAGACTACGTTGTGGTTTCTGGCAATAATGCGAATAACAAACCAAGTTTCATGCTTTATATTCCATAGAAAATATCTTGCATTAATGCATTAGTTAGTCTTAACCTTCTCTTCGGAATTTGTGTTATAAATAATTGCGCCATCCAGGACTCAAAGGACTTACAAGGATGTGATCATAAACCTGTTTCGTTAACTTAGCATTTGAATTGTGTATCGGTATGCGGTGTTTGATAGGTTTAAGTTTTGCATTTTCTTTTCAGTATTTTCCCCCAAAGTTTGCTCGATCTGTTTCACACCTGACTGATCAGGAAACTTATCTTGAGGACTCAAGTGGACGGCGATGGAGGGTAACGGTGTGTAACCATAATGGTTCACTTTCTATCCAGCAGGGGTGGCCTAAATTTATATCAGACCACGGACTGAATTTGGGAGACTTCTTGGTTTTCCACTATGTTCCATGTCAGCACTTTATTGTTAAAATATTTGGACCGCATGGTTGTGAAAAGAAGAAGTCTTACAGTGATATTGGCAACGAAAGAAAAAGAGCAAGGACTTACCCTGAAGCAACTACCCCGTCTGAGCTGTTTCAAACACCTGATATAAATGTACTCGAGAAAAAAAGTCGAAAATCTGATGAATTAGAGTCTGAAAAGGTCTTATACAAGCCAAATATCACAGACTTTGCAAAAAACATTAATGCTGAGACTGGGAAGGGACAATCAGTACATTTAGCTATAAATGTAGATGAATCATTTTGTATGATTGATAGAAATTCTTTATATGATCAAGAAGATGACAGGTTGTTCTTGGATCTGTCAAGTTTTGAAATGCCAGCAAGCAAACCTCTTGCAGAAGGAACTAGCTGTCTTTTAAAAGGTGACATCAGAAAGGATAATCATGTTGAAACCAATTTAAGATCAGAAGAAGAACCAAATCAAAATGTTGAAATCAGCAACTTGAATTCAGAAGCACTGTTGTCAAAGCTCGAGGCTGGAATTACGACAATCAATATGGTTAGTAGACCAGCAGAGGATATTCCATTGCCAGGTCCAAAATATAAGAAATCCAACAAATCATCTCAACTTGGTGAGCTTTCTGTTCATGAAAAACTGTTTTTGTTGAATATTAAGGCAGTCAGTGCTCAGCTGAAAATTTGTTTTGCTGACAGTATTTTGAGCATGATCTTAGTCTTGAACTAGCTTTTGTGTTCATCTTTTTGTCCTATCAATCTAATTTCTCATAAACGTTCTACGTTTTGACAATTTTCTCAAGTTTCCTTGGATGAAAATATCTTTCTACCTTCCATATTTGACTTCAACACTATGTTAGCTGTATCTATTTCCTAATTAATTGCTTCCTCTCAAAGCAAAAGGGTGTATTTCGTAATCATATTTATTATTGAAGTTGTAAATTTGTTTTCTTGATCATGAGTGATTCAATCCTTAGTGGATCTGGTTAAGACCAGTACCATGAGGAACTAAGGTGATCTATAAAAAGTTTCAGAGTATGTGGCACAAGATGCAAAGCCGGACATGTTCTCATTGAGGATTCCAAAACCACTACAGAAAGAATATGTTAAGAAGCATCGATCACCAACTTCAGAAGATATAAATTGTGTTTATGATGGTATGAATTTGCGTAATACATGCTTAAATTATATTTTTGTCCAGTTGCTTTAGCTTCCTGCATTTAGCCTCAAAATTTGTTCTCATAACTAAGAAAATAATATCTATTGTTGTGACAGTTGATCCTATTTCATGGGCTCCTCCAAGTGGGAGTACAAGTTTGCAAGGTGGACAAGTGCCATTTGCACCTTTTGCTGCAGCCTCGCTACATGTATCAGATGGTAACTCTACGAAGAAACCCTGATTAATGGGCGAGTGTGATGAAGTTATCAAGTGAATGTTTGACAACTTCCATCTTCTAGGTATTGGGGCTTATGCTCTTTTTTCTGAATTCATACACAGGATACCCAAGCCATATGAATGATTTTTGATGACTATATGTTGAGATTTCTTATTTTTATTTGTTTAAAGTAGGAGTTATGAGTAGAATATGTGTGAAGGTTAGTTAAAAGTGTTGTTCAAAGATCGAAAGAATGTTTTTTTGGTCGAAATATAATAATTTTTTCAATGTAAAGGATTTAGTTCCAACAAACTTCTAAAAAGGTGTCTAAAGTGTATGTCGGTTTATTTTCTTCTGTTCCAATGAAATAAATATTGATAACTATGTTGGTTATTTATAGAATCTTCTTTATTACAACTATCCATTTCTTTGGCGTATCTTTCTTGTGTGTAGAACTTGCTTCAGTAACTAAATAAACCAACAAGCTAATTATCGAAACAATCCACCATGTATTTTATTAGAATTACAATTAAGCAAATGCATACAACATAAAAGAACCATTGTATATGCATGCACAACTTCAAGAGTGCTTTCAGATTTATTATCTTATAATATGTGATATTCAGTCTAGCCATATTTACTATCATACAATATGTGATATTCTCCCTTCTTCAAAATTCCGTTTTACTTTCAATTAGCAAAACTTTGGGATGTAAGGTATTATGAGTCAATTTACACACACCAATAATTAATAATTGCAAAATTTTTATCAAGATACTATATATCATCAAATAAAATATGTTCAGATGATATTAGTAAGATGTGATGTATTTTTCATATTTTAGAGTAACATTTAACAAAATATATAATGATTATGAAAATTCTACCATAATTCACAAGACCGAAATGGTTTCTCTCTCTTGAAACTCATCTTAATTATGCTTGACTCTTGCCTACCAAAATTGGAGGTGTTTAGGTCGGATCTTATGAACGTGTACGACACCAACAAGTTAAGATTATGTTAGGCTAAGGTACGATTATGTTGGTAGAAAGGTGGTTTCTAAAAAGTTTCACTTTCTCTAGTGGTTATTCTCTTTTGGAGAAAGAAGGGGTGTATTTTCTTAGAATGAACTCAATTCTGGCTCCAATGCAGTAAGGTAAAGACCAGTACCATGAGGAGCAGTTGTTGCTTCCTAGAAAAAGGGAATCACTATTTCGGCCATTCATTTGGGAAACAAATGTCTTATACTCCGCCTAAACAATTGTGCCCCTTTTCTTGTTGGGTTACTTAAATTGAAAAAATAGGAATTGAAGAGTTTTTGACATGAAATAGCTGGTTTTAACTTAGGCATGTTCTCAAGCTTGAGTTTCACTGGATCGGCTAGTAGGTATCCTTATCTTCTATTGGATTTTACACGATAAATGTTTTTGCTGCATGAAGCTAGGGAAGAAATACTTGTCAAGAAACAAATTGAGGAGATAACAATAAAAACATTCTCCAGATAGAGCAATACGTGATATAGTTTTATTTCATTTTTCTATATCTCCACAACTTTTTTAATCTGATTTTCTTTTTTAATACCTGCCCATGGCCATTTGCATGGTAGTGTTGTGCTTTGAGCTCCCTTTTAGCTTCTTCTTGTTGTTGTTTTTTTTGTACAAGATTTAGGAGGAGATTATACAAATGGTGATGAGGAAGTCATCAAAACTCAGCCTGCTCATTCAGGAGATACACCACCCCATGGTGCAGTATTTGTGTTCGGAGGAGATTGATGACTGTGTTTTTCTGGTAAAACCTTGTTTTGACATTGTTCCTTCCATCAATTAGGTGGATTGAAATGATCTTAATATTTGATGTGCTGTTGTAAGGATCAAATTATTTGAATAAGCAAGGAGAATACAATGCCGAAGTGGAAAAAAAACATAAAATAAAATGCAAAATTTGGGAAAACAATCCCCATATAACAAAAGTAATTACTAAAATTCCTAAATAATTGTAGTAGACCTAATTAGTTGATTAGGGCTTATCATATTTTCTAAACAATTAGTTCTAAAACATACGAGGGAAAATGGTGTTCATCTTTTTGTCCTATCAATCTAATTTCTCATAAACGTTCTACGTTTTGACAATTTTCTCAAGTTTCCTTGGATGAAAATATCTTTCGACCTTCCATTTTTTACTTCAACACTATGTTAGCTGTATCTATTTCTTAATAAATTGCTTCCTCTCAAAGCAAGAGGGTGTATTTCGTAATGATATTTATTGTTGAAGTTGTAAATTTGTTTTCTTGATCATGAGTGATTCAATCCTTAGTGGATCTAGTTAAGACCAGTACCATGAGGAACTAAGATGATCTATAAAACGTTTTAGAGTATGTGGCACAAGGTGCAAAGCCGGACATGCTCTCATTGAGGATTCCAGAACCACTACAGAAAGAATATGTTAAGAAGCATCGATCACCACCTTCAGAAGATATAAATTGTGTTTATGATGGCATGGATTTGCGTAATACATGCTTAAATTAGATTTTTGTCCAGTTGCTTGAGCTTCCTGCATTTAGCCTCAAAATATGTTCTCATCGCTAAGAAAATAATATCTATTGTTGTGACAGTTGATCCTATTTCATGGGCTCCTCCAAGTGGGAATGCAAGTTTGCAAGGTGGACAAGTTCCATTTGCACCTTTTGTTGAAGCCTCGCTACATATATCAGATGGTAACTCTACGAAGAAACCTTGATTAATGGGCGAGTATGATGCAGTTATCAAGTGAATGTTTGACAACATCCATCTTCTTTGTATTGGGGCTTATGCTCTTTTCTCTGATCTCATACACAAGATACCCAAGCCATATAAATATTTTTTGATGACTATATGTTGAGGTTTCTTGTTTTTATTTGTTTAAAGTAGGAGTTATGAGAAGAATATGTGTGAAGGTTAGTTAAAAGTGTTGTTCAAAGATAGAAAGAATGTTTTTTTGGTCGAAATATAATAATTTTTTCATAGTAATTATGCCTTTGTTTGCACCACTTGATATTGTTGAGTCCAAAAGTTAAACACCAATGTAAAGGATTTAGTACCAACAAACTTCTAAAAAGGTGTCTAAAGTGTATGTCGGTGTATTTTCTTCTGTACCAATAAAATATATATTGATAACTATATTGGTTATTTATAGAATCTTCTTTATTACAACTATATATTTCTTTGACATATCTTTTTTGTGTGCAAAACTTCCTTCGGTAACTAAATAAACAAACTAGCTAATTATCGAAACCATCCACCATGTGTTTGATTAGAATTACAATTAAGCAAATGCATACAACATAAAAGCACTATTGTATATGCATGCGCAACTTGAAGAGTGCTTTCACATTTATTATCTTATAATATGGACGATCCGTTGCACGACTCGTCAACATCACCACGGGCCGTGAACATGCCCGTGGTATGTTCCCTTTCTCCTTTTTGGTTTTGTCTTGTTCCGTAGACTCTTGGATCCTTTGGTTACTGTGTTAGCACAATCCTCACCCCATCATATTGCTACATAACTGATCATGGGCAGCACACACTCCACACGCAACATTATCAACGCGTCTTGATTATTCCTCCGAGATAGCTTGTGACGTTTGCATCTTAATCTTTGTTGCTGCGTTATTGCTATCTTTCTTTGGTTTCCAGCCACACACAAGTATCATATGGTGTGTCTAGACCATCCACCAGCAGTGCTCGTCCACGATTTAGCCAATTTCAGCTCCAAATCACCTCAAATCAGTCCAACGCCCATAATTCCATGAAATCATGTTTTTCCTACAAAACAAACATAAAACGCCTATTACTCTAACAAATGCGCTTAAGAACTCACAATAATTCTATGTATTAAGCATCGTAAAAGTCGTATTTTCATGACTCATCACTATCATACAGTAAGTGATATTCTCCCTTCTTCATAATACAATTTTATTTTCAATTACTAAAACTTTGGGATGTAAGATATTATGAGTCAATTTACACACACCAATAATTAATAATTGCAAAAATTCTATCAAGGTACTGTATATCATCAAATAAAATATTTTCAGATGATATTAGTAAGATGTGATGTATTTTTCATATTTTAGAGTAACATTTAAAAAAATGTATGATGATTATGTAAATTCTACCATAATTCACAAGACCGAAATGGTTTCTCTCTCTTGAACCTCATTTTTATTATGCTTGAGTTTTGCCTTCCAATATTTGAGGTGTTTAGGTCGGATCTTATGAACGTGTACCACACCAAGTTAAGATTATGTTAGGCTAAGGTACGATTATGTTGGTACAAAGGTGGTTTCTAAAAAGTTTCACTTTCTCTAGTGGTTATTCTCTTTTTGTGAAGGAAGGGGTGTATTTTCTTAGAATCAACTCAATTCTTGCTCCAATGCAGTAGGAGTAAGGTTAAGACCAGTACCATGAGGGAGCAGTTGTTGCTGCCTAGAAAAAGGGAATTACTATTTCGGCCATTCATTTGGGAAACAAATGTCATATACTCCGCCTAAAAAATTGTGCTCCCCTTTCTTGTTGGGTTACTTGAATTAAAAAATAGGAATTTAAGAGTTTTTGACATGAAATAGTTGGTTTTAGCTTATGCCTGTTTTCAAGCTTGAGTTTCACTTGATCGGCTAGTAGGTATCCTTATCTTCTATTGGATTTTACATGAAAAATGCTTTCGCCACATGAAGCTAGGGAAGAAATGTTTTTCAAGAAACAAATTGAGGAGATAACAATAAAAACATTCTCCTGATAGAGCAATAAGTGATATAGTTTTGATTTCATTTTTCTATATCTCCACAACTTTTTTAACCTGATTTTCGTTTTTAATACCTGCCCATGGCCATTTGCATGGTAGTGTTTGTGCTTTGAGCTCCCTTTTAGCTTCTTCTTGTTGTTGTTTGTTTTGTACAAGATTTAGGAGGAGATTATACAAATGGTGATGAGGAAGTCATAAAAAATGAGCCTGCTCATTCAAGAGATACACCACCCCATGGTGCAGTATTTGTGTTCCGAGGAGATTGATGACTGTGTTTTCTGGTAAAACCTTGTTTTAACATCTTTCCTTCTATCAATTTGGTGGATTGAAATGATCTTACTATTTGATGTGCTGTTTTAAGGATCAAATTATTTGAATAAGCGAGGAGAATACAATGCCGAAGTGAAAAAAAGAACATAAAATAAAATGGAAAATTTGGGAAAACAATCCTCATATCACAAAAGTAATTACTAAAATTCCTAAATAATTGTAGTAGACCTAATTAGTTGATTAGGGCTAATCATATTTTCTAAACAATTCTTCTAAAACATAGATGGAAGTGATCTAGACCCCGTGCTGAACAACTATAGACTAAAATGTGTATAAGATTAATTTTCTTACTAATCGCGTAAGAATGATAAATATCAAGCAAAGAATATAATTTTACCTCCTAAAAGAATCATTCTTGTAAGCTTATAAGATAAATCCTAAGTACTGTACTTGACCTTTTTAAAAAACTGACAAGTAGTTTGTCAAATTGAAAGTCTAGTGGACTCCATATTCAATGACAACTTCATATATGGCACTATTGTAATTTACCAGAAAATAATGGAATTTATATGGAATTGTTGAGGTGGTCCATAGAAGAAACCATAAGCACCTTGTTGGTCACAGGAAATCATCATATATTATTAAAAGTGGGAAGCTCCAACCTTCAAAGTTGGATTACCATATTATCTTCACTTTTTTAAAAAAAGTCACAAATTATGTAATTAATATTTAATGAAATAATAATTAAATATTTAAAAGACACAAATTATGTATTTAATTATTGATGAAATAATAATAAAATTCTTAAAGTCTTGAAATTGTCAGTCACGTAATGAGCCAATAAAATATGGATTCAAATAATTGGTGCATTTACCTAATTTAGCAATTTGCATTGGAGTTATGTTTCACTTTATAACGTCTTAAACTGATGTTTATATTTTATGGTTTAATTAAATTTTTCAGCAACCATACAACTTTTAAAACCGTATTTTTTCTGTTACAAATATAAAATAGCTTTTCTTTAAATCTGTTTCTAAGCATTTAATTGAATGGAATGGTGCAATTACAAACAATGAACTCATAATGGCTGAACTTTTTTCATTTACAAAAATAAATGGTTAGAAAACATATGGTTGATCACTATAAGTTGTGTATGTAGAACTTGAAATTTTTTAGGACTCTAAAAAATTAGTCCTATTTCATTCAGGATTTCTTGGAGGCTACTCTACCCTAAATCCTAATTCGTACCTTTATAACGGGTATTATATTCCCGTAAAAATGCATATCAAATATTCTATAGAGATCAAAATATGATGACTTAAGAAGATCAAAATCATCCTACATTCGAAAAATACGCCACTAAATGCCCTCGAATCCAGGAGAAATCTCCTAGGAGAGAAAAATCAAGGGATATATAGATTTGTACCTACATTGTTTATCAATAAATTTATGTTTCTCCATATTTTATTTGTGATTGTAATTTATTTTTTCATTATATTAAAATTTGTTCCAAACAGTATGGTTGCTGAAAAATGTAATTAAACCTCAACATAACAACCTTCTATTTATTTTCTATACTAATTTCTCCATTATTGTAAAGCTGCTCTATATAAATCACCCAGATAGGATTCCATTTTCTCGCAAACCTATTTCTCTCTTTCCTGCTACAATTGACTACAACATTGACAGGCTTACGATTTTCCATCTTCTCTATCTTAAGCCTCTATTTCTCTGTTTGATTAAGTTTGCAAAAGTTATAGTAGTTTGTGCAACAACTTGAGTACAATTAGGAGGATGTGATCGGCATGAGATGTAGAGGAATTTTCGCCATTTTTGCATTTGTGCAATATGAGGGCCTGATTTGCATCTTTTTGTTACTATCCAAGGAACTCGGATTGGGATTGTGGAATACAATCCACAGTCAACTACATTGTCACTAGGTTCATGTTTGTAACGCCCGATAAAAATTACCAAAATACCCCTAGAAGGAGAGTATGCACGTAACGCATCTTACAATGCTTGTATGGCAAATCTGAGGTAGGATTTGTGATTGGCATGTAAAATTGAGTAGTAAAATGGTCTCGGTCGATTTTTAAAGCGACTTGATCAAAACATAATTTTACGATCTGAAGCAAAAAACAGTGTTGGTGCCCGACAGCAGCGCGTCACGCTTTCATCGCGGACCAACACTTATATATTTTTGAAACTTTTCGACAGGATTGAGATTACTCATTCAGAAATTTTTTCCTAAAAATACACAATGCACGACAAGTCCGCGTAGTGGACTGGGTCTTTTCCGAGTTGAAAAATTCTAAATTATTACGAGGGGCATTCTGATCAATTCCAAACCGCTCGTAAACTCCATACACGATCTAATAAGGCTGTTTTAGCATAAAAAGGGTCTAAAAATCCCTATCTAAGTCCTATTTCAATATTCTAATAAGGCTAGGGATTGACAAAAGAGAAGAAGAGCTTCAGTTTAAGAAAATCGAGATGAAATCTTGACATGAAGGATAGATAGTTGCATCTTAGGTATGTAAGGCTAAACTAAAAGCATAAGATTGTTCTCTCATGTGCCACATAGATGTTAATGGATGAGTTAATGATTTGGAGTGTTTACATGCATGATCTTTGATGGTTTTCTTAAAATTTTACTTGAAATTACATGTTTTCCTATGTTGATGATCATCAAACTATTTGTTTTCTTGAATTGAATATTTTCATGTGAATTTGCATAACCCTACATGACTAATTTGAAAAGCATGCATAATAAACTTAAGAATTGAGTCTAGAGCCTTGAGTCGAGATTGTTAATATTGATAAGAGAATGATGATGAGTTGATAGAATTTGATTGTCTTATGAGTCTCTAAAAATAAACTCTATCGATGTGTCTATTCCATTAATTCCTAATGATTGTTCTAAATCTTGAGTCATTGATGAGATTGATTGATGAAAGGGTTAAATTCCATATGAGTTGAAGGATGATGGGGTTCGATTTCCTATGAGATATCAATCATTGACTAGGTTTGAGTCCCTATGAGATTGGTTGAGATGGAGGTTTTATGAGCATTAAGTAATGAGAGCAGTATCGAGCACCGAAATCGTTAAGAGTGAGTCCCACTCGAACTAATTAACTATATTGCCAAACGTAGGTGAGGCGTAGAACCATCACATATATTATGGTTCCCTCGAGAGTAGCAGTCCCTGAAAGCAATGGAGGACCTGTTTGAGTATTGACTCTATACTGGGTGAGCTAATATGGTTTTGGAGCATTCCTACCTTGCTATTTTGGAACGGATGTGGAAACATCAGTGAGATTGTTGTACATTCATGGCTCATAAGAAATTGTTGTTTGATAAGATTAACTTTCATAAAGTTCCTTTCTTTAGTACTCTGAGTCAAGATGAGATGAGATGAGAAGAGGTGAGCTCCTCTGAGATGAGATAAAAGGAGATGAGCTCCTTTGAGATGAGTCTGAGATGATTGATGAGTTTGCGTTGTTGATGGGTCACTTGTCTAATATTTATTTATTGCATAGATTGACATTTGATGGTTTGATGTTATTTGATGATTTCTTTGAGTTGATGTTTTTTCCATATTATTCTACATGTTTCTGTTATACTCAGCTATTTTACATACCAATACATTCCAAGTACTGACATCCCTTTTGACAGCATCATTTCATGATGTAGAGGCATGTACTAGAGATCGTCAAGAGGCGCTCCGTTGAAAATCTGTGATTCACAGCTGATTCGGTGAGCCTCCCCTACTCCGGAAGACTTACTATGATTATTTCATCATGCTATACAGTTAAATTGGACTATTTCTTTTATTTTGATTTGGGTAGCCATGGGTCTATCAATGGCACCACTTGATTAGTGATAGAGGCTTCATACACAATGGTTGAGTATTGATGTTGACATTGTGAGCTCGTTCTTTCTACTAGCCTTTATTAGTTTAGATATATTCTTTGAGACTTTATATAAGATGTGTCCACTACTTACTTATATTTGCTGCTGTTCAGTAGAGTTAATTTGACTGAATGATGTGATAAGGCTAAGTCGTTTGCTTGGGGACTAGCAATAGCCTCTAGGTGTCGACCACACCAAGGGTACCTCCCGGGGTGTGACAAACTTGGTATCAAAGTATAGAGTTTAAGTTTCTTAGGGAGTCTATGAAGCCGTGTCAAGTAGATTCTTGTTTATGGGTGTGTTGTCGACCATATTTCATAAGTAGGAGGCTATAGGACATTAGGAATTGTCACACTTTTCTTCTCCTTCCAATTCATGCGATAGAGTTAGGCTCTATGAAACCTCTTTTCTAATTTGTGCTCTACGTGTGCTAAATTTATATCATGCCTCCTAAAAGAGTTGTCAGAGGAAGGGGACGTCCTGCCACGAAAGATGCCAATGCACTTGAGCTTCAAGTACATGAGAAGCTCGTAGGGCAAGTTGTCCCTATTGAGCAACCCCCTCAAGATGAGGTCTCTAATACTGAGCTATGTTGGGCTATACAAGCTCTAAGGTAGACCTGATTCTCATGACACCTCTAGAGTCCAAGAATTATCGAGGATGAATTCGCCTGAGTTCATGGGGTTTGCATCTACTGAAGATCCTGAGAACTACGTGGAGGAACAGGAGAAGGCGTTCCAAGTGATGCATGTGGCTAATACTGATAGGGTTGAACTGGCTGGTTACCAACTCAAGGGAGTGGCTAGATTGTGGTTCGACCAGTTGAAGAAAGGTAGAAGGGACGATGTTCTATGTTTGACTTGGGTAGTGTTCGAGGAAGCTTTCTTGGAATGCTTCTTCCCAAGAGAGAAAAGAGAAGTTAAGGTGAGATAGTTCCTAAATCTTAAATAGCGCTCTATCATTGTGCAAGAGTATGGTTTGAAGTTCACGCAACTATCTCACTATGCTCCGGACAAGGTTGCTGACATAAGAGGAAGGATGGGGATGCATGTTGATGGGTTGAATAAAGGACCCAAGAGAGATGGAAAGGGAGCAACGCTTGTGAGTGATATGGACATCAGGCGAATAATGACATTTGTGCAACATGCTGATGAGGAGAGACAGCATGACAATGAAGAGTTCAAGCATAAGAAAGCTAAGACATCTAGCCATGAGGTTGGAAGGAAAGGCAATAGAAACCAATACCCAGCGCCATCATCTGCTAGTGCACCTGTGCCTAGAGGCAGGTATGATAAAAGGTTTCAGAATATTGGAACCTATAGATCCCAGTCGTAATCTAATGGGGCTCAAGGTGTGGAGGGAAAGCCACCTTGTGATGAGTGTGGCGAACTGCACTTGGGTAGATGTCATGATTGGAATGATGTATGCTATAGATGTGGCCAAACGGGTCACTACAAGAGGAATTTTCTAAAGCAAGCTGACCAAGCTAAGTCTACTACACTAGCCCCACTAGTTAGAGGAAGCCAGAGGGCCACTACGTCAGGCACAGGCGGAGCAACAAACGGCTTGTATGCCATGGGTAGTTGCCAAGATCAGGAGAACTCCCCAGATGTTGTGACGGGTATGATTTGAGTCTTTACTTTTTATTGTTATTTCTTGATTGATCCAGGTGTCACATTGTCATTTGTATCTCCTTATGTGGCCAGTAGATTTGATAGAACCCCTGAGAGTCTTCTTGAACCCTTTGTTGGCTCTTTTTTTTTTTGTCTTTTAGGAGTAGTTTTTTCCCTTTTTGACATTTTACTAATCCTTTCTTGCCTATTAATTTGAATTTTTTTGGAATTTCTTTTTATCAAATCTATTTTAGTTAAAAAAATAATTCTTAAAGGAATTTAACTATAATAAGAAAATCTTCTCAATTTAATTTGTACTATATTTATTATATTCAATATTTAATACTATTAAAATGCTGATATAATACTTGAAGGAAAATAGTGAAAAGGCAATTTCATCCAAAGTGAAATCTTTTAATGCATGTCTTTTTTAAAAAAAAAAAATCCTTTTACTAAACTTTTTTGCGTATTATTTAGAAAGTTTTTTTGACTATTTTTTAAGCGAATATATTTCAGTTTAAAAATAACTTTCCTTATAGAAATTTAATGCTAATATGACAACCTTCTCAATTGAAATTGATTATATCTTAATTTTTTATATTTAATAAAAAAAATTGTCTTTTGGGAGCAGGTGGTTTTTTTAAAAAAAAATCTTATGTTTCCCTAGCTTTTAGGGTTTTTTTTTTGAAATATTTTTTAAAAGATTTCTTCCTATTTTATTGGGTTGTTGTATCTTTTTTTTTCGGGGAGTGGGGGGTGGGGGGACCTTTTGCTAAATCTTTTTTGCCTATTATTTTGAAAGTTTATTGTTTGACTACTTTTTAATCAAATCTATTTCAGTTTAAAAAATAACTCTTCTTATAGGAATTTAATTGTAATAAGAAATCCTTCTCAATTGAATTTGATTATTTTTATTATGTTTAATATTTAATATTATATAAATACCGATATAATACTTGAAGGAAAATGGTGAAAAGACAATTTTATCCAAAGCAAAATTTTTTAATAATGAGCAAAAAGTTCAAACAACATTTTTAAAAGTCTTCACACTTTTAATATAGTATAGAAAAGTATAGCTATTGATATAGATATAGATATAGATATCCATATAGATATAGATATAGATATAGATATAGATATAGATATAGATATAGATATAGATATAGAAATACATACAGATGAATATGAATATGATCTAGTAATAAAATAGGTGCACGTGTGTTTTGTTGTGGCACAAAAATATTTTGAGATAGCTTCCAACTGAAAATAAGAGCCTTTCCTGCTGTCACATGTTGCATACTCCTCCTAATAGGGGTGGGTCCATAAAATCGAAAATCGAACCGAAATCAATCAAAAAATACAAAAATAAAACCACACCATAAAAAATCAAAATAGAACACAAAAAACCGAACCGAACTGATTCCGTGCGGTTCGGTTTCGATTTTCTTCTTACAAAACCAAACCGAACCTTTAAAAACAGAACCCACCCCTATATAAACCAAAAACCCTAGCCCCTTTAATTAAATCCCCCCAATTCCCAAAAACCCACCCAGCACTCCAGCAGGCAGTCGCAGTCTGCAACAACACTGTAGTTGTGCAGCAAAGCTGAAAGATCCCTCCCACCATCCTGTGCCTCTGCCTCTGCCCCTGCCCCCTTGCCCCTCGCCGGTCGTCGGTCGCCCCTCGCCGGCTCGCCCCCTCCAGGCTCTAGAGATTGGATCATTGGAACTTCAAACTTGAAGAAATTTTCGCTTGGTTTAGGAGGTAAAAATCCTCGCCACAACTTTTTCGCCTATAATTTTTGGTGGGTTGTGTTTGAGCTTCAACCTCCCTTAGGGTATTAGTAAGTTTACCTTTGGATTGTAGTTTTTGTGTTTGCATTTCCCGGTCCTCAAGCTGTAAGTATCTAAGTTATTAATTGTCTTGTGTACTTTAATATTCTGATGCAATGATGAATTATCTATCTTTACTAAAGTCGGTTGAGACTATTGATTTGTGTCCAAGGACATAGCAATCTTGCATCTTTTGATAATAATTCCCCTGTTATATGGACTATGCTAAGGGGACACCATATTGTTGTGAATCTTGAATAGCATGGACTAAGTTAAGATTTGACGAGGTGTTTTCATGAACGTCATAGTTCTATCTTGTTGGCTTCATCTCTTTAGTAGCCTAACAGATCTGCTAAGGTTTGGCTGGGTTTTCTAACCTAATTCATTAGGTTGGTTAGAATTATTCTAGTTATCCTTTATGAAAATATTTTATTTTCCTAAAAATAACTTTCTCCCTAATACTACCTATAAGTTAGCTATTGAACTCTAGCCAACTAGTGTCTATAATTGTTGGTAATATTCTTTGAAGATGCCAACTAGAGTACTTTTGGTCTGTTCTTGACTATAAGAATCTTTCTTGTGTGTTTCCTATATTCAATTGCTATGATAATTTCTTTTGTAAGTATATTATTTTATTTTAAAATTTTATTTTAAAAAAATCAAAAAACTGAACGAAAAGCGAAGATTGAACCGAAAAAAATCGAACCGAAACACCAATGGCTTACTTTTTTTTTTTGGAAAAACCGAACTAAACCGAATTGCCAAATTACCTTGCATTCTGTCTTTATTTTTAGGAAAAAACCAAACCACAAAAACTGAACCCACCCCTACCTCTTAAAGCTTCCAAAATAGAAGCAAAACGGTTACAAAAGTGCATAGTTTGCATCACCGAAAAGTTTGATTGGAGAAGAAAGGATGGTATTTTCAGTAGCATAATCAACTCAATTCTAAGACAGGAAGAAATTGCTGGTGCATAGACAAGGGAGGAGATGGAATGCGAGAACGAAGCATGTCATGGGCGTAAGATGGACTGCTGCTTGATTCATGGAAAGGGGGTTCTTTCATGCTTTAAAATAGTGATTGACAACCATTCCTTACAATTTCTGGTAAAGTGTGAATCATTCTTAAAACTTGTTTTCTAGAGTTAATTTAAAGTACTCCTTTTAAATGTATAGTTAGTTTTGACTTTTGATCACCACATGTGCAATTAGTTATTCTTGTACTAAATTTTCTATTTGTGGGTGAAATCCATCATTTTCTTAATCTAACTGCTTATGTTCGTCAATTGTTGTGCTACATATTGAACTTTTAGAATTCATGAGTCTAGGGTCGGCTCAATAGGGTTAGAAAAAAGGCATGTGTATTAGTCCCTAAATTTTAGGGGCTTCATTTTTTTTAAATATTAATAGGTTATAAACTCTTTAAAAAAATTGCATAAGTAGTATTTAGTAGAAAAAATAGTTTTTTCATATAATAGGAGCAAATTGTTAGACGAAGTTTAGCACATCTGGCTAAGCTCTTTGGACTTCTTCACTTTCTGCGCCTCACCCGTGTCAACATGATACATTTATGGGTATGGGTGTGGGACGTGGTATTGAGGCATTTGCATATTTGTGAAGCTTAATTTGTGATCGACTACGTTGCGCCATCCAGGACCCAAAGGAATTACAAGGATGTGATCATAAATCTTTTTCGTTAACTTAGCATTTGATTTGTGTATGGATATGCGGTGTTTGTTAGTTTTAATTTTTGCATTTTCTTTTCAGTATTTCCCCCCAAAGTTTGCTCGATCTGTTTCACACCTGACTGATCAAGAAACTTATCTTGAGGACTCAAGAGGACGGCGATGGAGGGTAACGGTGTGTAACCATAATGGTTCACTTTCTATCCAGCAGGGGTGGCCTAAATTTATATCAGACCACGGACTGAATTTGGGAGACTTCTTGGTTTTCCACTATGTTCCAGGTCAACACTTTATTGTTAAAATATTTTGACCGCATGGTTGTGAAAAGACGAAGTCTTACAGTGATACTGGCAACGAAAGAAAAAGCGCAAGGACTTACCCTGAAGCAACTACCCCGTCTGAGCAATTTCAAACACCTGATATAAATGTACTCGGGAAAAAAAGTCAAAATTCTGATGAATTAGAGTCTGAAAAGATCTTATACAAGCCAAATATCACAGACTTTGCAAAAAACATTAATGCTGAGACTGGAAAGGGACAGTCAGTACATTTAGTTATAAATGTAGATGAATCATTTTGTATGATTGATAGAAATTCTTTATATGATCAAGAAGATGACAGGTTGTGCTTGGATCTGTCAAGTTTTGAAATGCCAGCAAGCAGATTTCTTGCAGAAGGAACTAGTTGTCCTTTAAAAGGTGACATAAGAAAGGATAATCATGTTGAAACCAATTTAAAATCAGAAGAAGAACCAAATCAAAATGTTGAGATCAGCAACTTGAATTCAGAAGCACTGTTGTCAAAGCTCGAGGCTGGAATTACGACAATCAATATGGTTGGTAGACCAGTAGAGGATATTCCATTGACAGGTCCGAAATATAAGAAATCCAACAAATCATCTCAATTTGGTGAGCTTTCTGTTCATGAAAAATTGTTTTTGTTGAATATTAAGGCAGTCAGTGCTCAGCCGAAAATTTGTTTTGCTGATAGTATGCTGAGCTTGATCTTAGTCTTGAACTAGCTTTTGTGTTCATCTTTTTGTCCTATCAATCTAATTTCTCATAAACGTTCTAAGTTTTGACAATTTTCTCAAGTTTCCTTGGATGAAAATATCTTTCTACCTTCCATATTTGACTTCAACACTATGTTAGCTGTATCTATTTCTTAATTAATTTCTTCCTCTCATAGCAAGAGGGTGTATTTCATAATCATATTTATTATTAAAGTTGTAAATTTGTTTTCTTTATCATGAGTGATTCAATCCTTAGTGGATCTGGTTAAGACCAGTACCATGAGGAACTAAGGTGATCTATAAAAAGTTTCAGAGTATGTGGCACAAGATGCAAAGCCGGACATGTTCTCATTGAGGATTCCAGAACCATTGCAGAAAGAATATGTTAAGAAGCATCGATCACCACCTTCAAAAGATATAAATTGTGTTTATGATGGTATGGATTTGCGCAATACATGCTTAAATTAGAATTTTGTCCAGTTACTTGAGCTTCCTGCATTTAGCCTCAAAATCTGTTCTCATCACTAAGAAAATAATATATATTGTTGTGACAGTTGATCCTATTTCATGGGCTCCTCCAAGTTGGAATACAAGTTTGCAAGGTGGACAAGTGCCATTTGCACCTTTTGTTGCAGCCTCGCTATATGTATCAGATGGTAACTCTATGAAGAAACCCTGATTAATGGGCGAGTGTGATGCAGTTATCAAGTGAATGTTTGACAACTTCCATCTTCTTTGTATTGGAGCTTATGCTCTTTTCTCTGAACTCATACACAAGATACCCACGCCATATAAATATTTTTTGATGACTATATGTTGAGGTTTCTTGTTTTTATTTGTTTAAAATTGATATTCCAATCTTTCTTTTTAGAACGTATTGATTTGACCGGTAGACTTGAACCTTGTTCCTACATGACCTGATCAAGCTCATGATCTAAACGAGTCGCACATACACCGATTTCGATCAAATCACACATTGCAGTATACTAGGCCGAAAACATATTATTTATGATCAAAAAATGAAATTATGTGTGAACCCATACGACTTTCGTTCTTCCATTTCTTGTTCTTGGTTCGAATTCAATTGGTCGATTCAAATTGGAATTGTCCTCGGTCCACAGAGACAAAATGTAGGACTGCTTGTGCGGTATGGAAAGAGATCGTATTTAATTTTAAATTACTAACTTGAAATCCAATTCTAAAAATCTAGGAGTTATGAGTAGAATATGTGTGAAGGTTAGTTAAAAGTGTTGTTCAAAGATAGAAAGAATGTTTTTTTGGTCGAAATATAATAATTTTTTCATAGTAATTATGCCTCTGTTTGCACCACTTGATCTTGTTGAGTCCAAAAGTTAAACGCCAATGTAAAGGATTTAGTACCAACAAACTTCTAAAAAGGCGTCTAAAGTGTATGTCGGTGTATTTTCTTCTATTCCAATGAAATAAATATTGATAACTATATTGGTTATTTATAGAATCTTCTTTATTACAACTATATATTTCTTTGATAGATGTATCTTTTTTGTGTGCAAAACTTCCTTCAGTAACTAAATAAACAAACTAGCTAATTATCGAAACCATCCACCATGTGTTTGATTAGCATTACAATTAAGCAAATGCATACAACATAAAAGTACTATTGTATATGCATGCGCAACTTGAAGAGTGCTTTCAGATTTATTATCATATAATATGTGATATTCAGTCTAGCCATATTTACTATCATACAGTATGTGATATTCTCCCTTTTTCAAAATACAACTTTATTTTCAATTACTAAAACTTTGGGATGTAAAATATTATGAGTCAATTTACACACACCAATAATCAATAATTGCAAAAATTCTATAAAGGTATTGTATATCATCAAATAAAATATTTTCAGATGATATTAGTAAGATGTGATGTATCTTTCATATTTTAGAGTAACATTTAACAAAATGTATGATGATTATGTAAATTCTACCATAATTCACAAGACCGAAATGGTTTCTCTCTCTTGAACCTCATTTTTATTATGCTTGAGTTTTGCCTTCCAATATTTGAGGTGTTTAGGTCGGATCTTATGAACGTGTACCACACCAAGTTTCACTTTATCTAGTGGTTATTCTCTTTTTGTGAAGGAAGGGGTGTATTTTCTTAGAATCAACTCAATTCTTGCTCCAATGCAGTAGGAGTAAGGTTAAGACCAATACCATGAGGGAGCAGTTGTTGCTGCCTAGAAAAAGGGATCACTATTTCGGCCATTCATTTGGGAAACAAATGTCATATACTCCGCCTAAAAAATTGTGCTCCCCTTTTCTTGTTAGGTTACTTGAATTGAAAAATAGGAATTTAATAGTTTTTGACATGAAATAGTTGGTTTTAGCTTAGGTCTGTTTTCAAGCTTGAGTTTCACTTGATCGGCTAGTAGGTATCCTGATCTTGTATTGGATTTTACATGAAAAATGCTTTTGCCACATGAAGCTAGGGAAGAAAGACTTGTCAAGAAACAATTTGAGGAGATAACAATAAAAACATTCTCCCGATAGAGCAATACATGATATAGCTTTGATTTCATTTTTCTATATATCTCTACAACTTTTTAAATCTAATTTTATTTTTTAGTACCTGCCCATGGCCATTTGCATGGTAGTGTTGTGCTTTGAGCTCCCTTTTAGCATCTTCTTGTTGTTTGTTTTGTACAAGATTTAGGAGGAGATTATACAAATGGTGATGAGGAAGTCATCAAAAATGAGCCTGCTCATTCAGGAGATACACCACCCCATGGTGCAGTATTTGTGTTCGGAGGAGATTGATGACTGTGATTTTCTGGTAACACCTTGTTTTAACATCTTTCTTTCCATCAATTTGGTGGATTAAAATACTCTTACTATTTGATGTGCTTTTGTAAGGATCAAATTATATGAATAAGCAATGAGAATACCATGCGGAAGTGAAAAAAAGATCATAAAATAAGATGCAAATTTTGGGAAACAAATCCCCACATCACAAAAGTAATTACTAAAATTCCTAAAAATAATTGTAGTAGACCTAATAAGTTGATTAGGCCTAATCATATTTTCTAAATAATTAGTTCTAATACATAGATGGAAGTGATCTAGACACCGAGCTGAACAACTATAGACTATAACGCGTATAAGATTAATTTCCTTAAACTAATCGCGAAGAATGATAAATATCAAGCTAAGAATATAATTTTACCTCCTAAAAGAATCATTCTTGTAAGCTTAAAAGATATATCCTAAGTACTGTACTTGACTTTTTAAAAAACAGACAAGTAGTGTGTCAAATTAAAAGTCTAGTGGACTCCATATTCAATGACAATTTCATACATGGCATTATTGTAATTTACCAGAAAATAATGGGAGTTATATGGAATTATTGTGGTGGTCCATAGAAGAAACCATAAGCACTTTCATGGTCACAGGAAATCATCATTTATTATTAAAATTGGGAAGCTCCAATCTTTAAAGTTGGATTACCATTTTACTTTCACTTTTTTTAAGAAAAGACACAAATTATGTAATTAATTATTAATGAAACAATAAGAAAAATTTTAAGTCTTGAAATTGACAGTCCCGTAATGAGCCAATAAAATATGGATTCAAATAGTTGGTGCATTTACCTTAATTAGCAATTTGCGTTGGAGTTATGTTTCACAATGACGTCTTAAACTGATGAGTGTCTTTTATGGTTTAATTACATTTTTCAGCAACCATACAACTTTTAGAACAGTATTTTTTCGGTTTCAAATATAAAGTAGCTTTTCTTTAATTCTGTTTCTAAGCAATTACAAACAAAGAATTCATGATGGCTGAACTTTTTTCATTTAAAAGTATAAAAGGTTAGAAAACATACAGTTGATCACTGTAAATTGTATGTGTAGACATTGAAATATTTTGTAGTAATCTACAAAATTTGTTCTATTTCAATCAGGATTTCTTGGAGGCTACTCTACCCTAAACCCTAATTCATACCTCTATAACAGGTATTATATTCCCATAAAAATGCATATCAACTATTCTATGGAGATCAAAATATGATGATTTAAGGAGATCAAAATCATCCTACATTCAAGAAATACGCCACTGACGGCCCTTGAATCATGGAGAAATCTCCTAGGAGAGAACAATCAAGGTATAAACAAACTTGTACCTACATTGTTTATCAATAAATTTTATGTTTGTCCATATTTTATATGTGATTGTAATTTATTTTTTCATTACATTAAAATTTGTTGCAAACAGTATGGTTGATGAAAAATGTGATTAACCCTCATAATAATAACCTTCTATTTATTTTCTAAATTATTATGAGGGGCATTCCGATCAATTCCAAACCCCTTGTAAACTCCATACACGATCTAATAAGGTCGTTTTAGCATAAAAGGGGTCTAAAAACCCCATTCTAAGTTCTATTCTAATACTCTAACAAGGCTAGGGCTTGAGGAAAGAGGAGAAAAGCTTGAGTTTGAGAAAATCAAGAAGAAATCTTGACGTGACAGATTGATAGCTGCATCTCAGGTATGTAAGGCTAAACTAAAAGCATGAGATTGTTCTCTCATGTGCCACATAGATGGTCATGGATGAGTTGATGATTTGGAGTGTTTACATGCATGATCTTTGATGGTTTTCTTAAAATTTTACTTGAAATTACATGTTTTCTATGATGATGATAATCATACTATTTGTTTTCTTGAATTGAATATTTTCATGAGAATTTGCATATCCCTACGTGAGTAATTTGAAAAGCATGCATGATGAACTTAAGAATTGAGTCTAGAGCCTTGAGTCGAGATTGTTAATTTTGATAAGAGAATGATGGTGTGTTGATAGAATTAGATTGTCTTATGATTCTCTAAAAATAAACTCTATCGATGTATCTATTCAATTGATTCCTAATGATTGTTCTAAATCTTGAGTCATTGATGAGATTGATTAATGAGAGAGTTAAAATCCTTATGAGTTGAACGATGATCGCGTTTGATTCCCTATGAGATATCAATCATTGACTGGATTCGAGTCCCTTTGAGATTGGTTGAGATCGAGGTTTTATGAGCATTAAGTCATGAGTGGAGTATCGAGCACCGAAGTGGGTAAGAGTGAGTCTTACTCGAACTAATTAACTATATCACCAAACGTAGGTGAGGCATAGAACCATCACATATATTATGGTTCTCTCGAGAGTAACAGTCCCTGAAAGCAACAGCGGACTTGTTGAGTATTGACTCCATACTGGGTGAGCTAATATGGTTTTGGAGCATCCCCTACGTTGAAATTTTTGAACGGATGTGGCAACATCAGTGAGATTTTTGTAAATTCACTAGCTCATAAAGAATTATTGTTGGATAAGAGAAATTCCCTTAAAGTTCCTTTCTTTAGTACTCCAATTTAAGATGAGATGAGATGAGAAGAGGTGAGATCCTCTAAGATGAGATGAAAGGAGATGAGCTCCTTTGAGATGAGTCTGAGATGATGGATGAGTTTGTGTTGTTGATGGGTCACTTGTCTACTCTTTATTCTTGCATAGATTGACATCTGATGATTTGATGTTATTTGATGATTTCTTTGAGTTGATTTTTTTCCATATTATTCTACATGTTTCTGTTTCACTCAGCTATTTTGCATACCAGTACATTCCAAATACTGACGTCCATTTTGGATTACATCATTTCATGATGTAGAGGCATGTACTAGAGATCGTTAAGAGGCGCTCCGTTGAAGATCTGAGATTTGTAGCTGATTCGGTGAGCCTCCCTACTCCGGAGGACTTACACTGATTATTTCGTCATGCTTTACAGTTAGATTAGACTAATTCTTTTATTTTGATTTGGGTAGCCATGAGTCTATCATTGGCACCACCTGATTAGTGATAGAGGCTTCATACACAATGGTTGAGCGTTGATGTTGAGATTGTGAGCTAGTTCTTTCTACTAGCCTTCATTATTTTAGATATATTCTTTGAGACTTTAGATACGATGTGTCCATTACATACTTATAGTTTCCTCTGTTCAGTAGAGTTAATTTGACCGAATGAAGTAACAAGGCTAAGTGGTTCGCTCGAGGACTAGCCATAGTCTCTGGGTGCCAGCAACGCCAAGGTTACCCTCCCAGGGTGTGACAAGCTTGGTATCAGAGCATAGAGTTCAAGTGTCTTAGGAAGTCTATGAAGCCGTGTCTAGTAGAGTCTTGTTTATGGGTGTGTTATCGACCACATTTCATAAGCAGGAGGTTATAGGACATTAGTAATTGTCACACTTTTCTTCTCATTCCAATTCATGCGATAGAGTTTAGCTCTATGAAAGCTCGTTTCTAATTCGTGCTATATGCGTGCAGAATTTACATCATGCCTCCTAGAAGAACTATTAGAGAAAGGGGATGTCCTGCCAGGAAAGATGCCAACGCACCTGAGCCTCAAGAACACGAGGAGCCCGTGGGGCAAGCTGTCCCTGTTGAGCAACCCCCTCAAGATGAGGTCTCTAATGCTGAGCTATGTTGGGCTACTCAAGCTCTACAATTAGACCTGATTCTCATGACACCTCTAGAGTCCGAGAATTTCTGAGGATGAATTCACCTGAGTTCGCGGGGTCTGCATCTACGTAAGATCCTGAGAACTATGTGGAGGAACATGAGAAGGCGTTCCAAGTGATGCATATGGCTTATAATGACAGGGTTGACCTGGCTGGTTACCAACTCAAGGGAGAGGTCAAATTATGGTTCGACTAGTGGAAGAAAGGAAGAAGGGATAATGTTCTATGTTTGACTTGGGCAGTGTTCGAGGATGCCTTCTTGGCATGCTTCTTCTCCAGAGTCAAATGTTTGACTTACGCAGTGTTCGAGGATGCCTTCTTGGCATGCTTCTTCTCCAGAGTCAAAAGAGAAGCTAAGGTGAGAGAGTTTCTAAGTTTGAAATAGCGCTCTATGACTGTGCAAGAGTATGGTTTGAAGTTCACGCAACTATCTCACTATGCTTCGAACATGGTTGCTGACATAAGAGGAAGGATGGGATGCATGTTGATGAGTTAAATAGAGGACCCAAGAGAGATGGCAAGGGAGCAATGCTTGTGAGTGATATGGACATTAGGCAACTAATGACATTTGTGCAACAAGCAGATGAGGAGAGACAGCATGACAAGGAAGAGTTCAAGCGTAAGAAAGCTAAGACATCTAGGCATGAGGTTGGAAGGAAAGGCAATAGAAACCTATACCCAGCGCCATCATCTGCTAGGGCACCTGTGCCTAGAGACAAGTATGATAAAAGGTTTTAGAATATTGGAACCCATAGATCCCAGTCGTAAGCTAGTGGGGCTCAAGGTTTGGAGGGAAAGCCACCATGTGATGAGTGTGGCAAACTGCACTTGGGTAGATTTCATGATTGGAATGATGTATGCTATAGATGTTGCCAAACGGGTCACTATAAGAGGAATTTTCCAAAGCAAGCTGACCAGGCTGAGTCTACTACACTAGCCCCACTAGTTAGAGGAAGCCAGAGGGCCACTAAATCAGGCACAGGCAGAGCAACAAACGGCTTGTATACCATGGGTAGCCGCCAAGATCAGGAAAACTCCCCAGATGTTGTGACGGGTATGATTTGAGTCTTTACTTTTGATTGTTATGTCTCTATGGATCCAGGTACCACATTGTCATTTGTATCTCCTTATGTGGCCAGTTGATGAAAGGTAGAAGGGACGATGTTCTATGTTTGACTTGGGTTGTTCGAGGAAGCTTTCTTAGGATGTTTCTTCCCAAGAGAGAAAAGAAAAGCTAAGGTGGGAGAGTTCCTAAATGTTAAATAGCGCTCTATGATTGTGCAAGAGTATGGTTTGAAGTTCATGCAACTATCTCTTTATGCTCCGGACATGGTTGCTGACATAAGAGGAAGGATGGGGATGCATGTTGATGGGTTGAATAAAGGACCCAAGAGAGATGGCAAGGGAGCAATGCTTGTGAGTGATATGGACATCAGGCGACTAATGACATTTTTGCAACAAGCTGGTAAGGAGAGACAGCATGACAAGGAAGATTTCAAGCGTAAGAAAGCTAAGACATCTAGCCATGAGGTTGGAAGGAAAGGCAATGGAAACCGATACCCAGCGCCATCATCTGCTAGTGCACCTGTGCCTAGAGGCAAGTATGATCAAAGGTTTCAATATGTTGGAACCCATAGATCCACTCGTAAGCTAGTGGGGCTCAAGGTTCAAAGGGAAAGCCGCCGTATGATTAGTGTGGCAAACTGCACTTTGGGAGATGTCTTGATTGGAATGATGTGTGCTATAGATTTGGCCAAACGGGTCACTACAAGAGGAATATTCCAAAGCAAGGTAACCAGGCTAAGTCTACTACACTAGCTCCACTAGTTAGAGGAAACCAGAGGGCCACTACGTCAGGTGTAGGCAGAGCAACAAACGGCTTGTATGCCATTTGTAGTCACCAAGATCAGGAGAACTCACCCAATGTTGTGACGGGTATAATTTGAATCTTTACTTTTGATTATTGTGTCTTGACGGATCCCGGTGCCACATTGTCATTTCTATCTCCTTATATGGCCATTAGATTTGATAGAACCCCTGGGAGTCTTCTTGAACCCTTTGATGTTGCTACTCCAGTGGGTGAGTCTATTCGAGTTGAGAGGATCTATAGAGCTTGTGTAGTAACCATCCATCATATGGATACTCTTGTTGATTTGGTTGAGTTGGAGATGGTTGATTTTGATATGATTCTTTGCATGGATTAGCTTCACTTCTGTTATGCCTCTATTGATTGTAGATCCTGAAGCGTTAAGTTCCAATTTCCAAACGAACCGATTCTTGAGTGGAAGGGTGACTCAATTGCACCTAGAGGAATGTTTATCTCATATCTTAGAGCCAAAAAGTTAATTGCCAAAGGTTGTATCTATCACCTCGTGTGAGTTAGATCTGATGATGTTGAGTCCCCAACTCTTGAGTCAGTCCTGATTGTTAATGAGTCTTTTCGAAAGTATTTCTAATGATCTCCCTGGAGTCCCTCTTGATAGGATGATTGACTATGGGTTGAAGTTCTTCCCGATACCCAGCCTATTTCATTTACACCTTATAGGATGGCCCCCACCGAGTTGAAAGAGTTGAAAAAGCAATTGAATGATTTGCTAGAAAAGGGCTTCATTCGACCAAGTGTTTCACCTTGGGGTTCTCCTATCCTGTTTGTGTGAAAGAAAGATGGGTCCCTTAGAATATGTATCAACTATAGGCAACTGAACAAGGTCACGATAAGGAATAAATATCCTCTCCCAAGGATAGATGATTTGTTTGATCAACTTTTGGGCAGCTCTTGTTTCTCAAATATAAACCTTAGATTTGGCTACCATCATTTGAAGGTGAGTGAATGTGACATTCCAAAGGCAGCCTTTATGACTAGATATAGTCATTTTGAGTTCTTGCTCATGTCCTTTGGGTTGATGAAGGCACCTGAAGCCTTTATGGATTTGATGTATAGAGCATTTAGACAATATCTCGAAATGTTTATGATTGTGTTCATCGATGACATGTTGGTGTATTCGAGAAGTGAGGAGAATCATGCTAATCATCTCAGTGTTGTCCTCCAAACTCTTAAGGACCATGAGTTGTACGCAAAATTCTCAAAGTGTGAATTCTGGCTTGAGTCAGCGGCTTTTCTAGGCCATGTTGTTTCTGGTGATGGTATTCGAGTGGATGCCTAAACGATTGAAGTGGTTAAGAATTGGCCCCAACCGACCACTTCGACTGACATTAGAAGTTTCTTGGGGTTGGCAAGCTCCTACCACAAATTTTTGGTGGGATTTTCTTCCCTATCCGCGCCATTGACTAAATTGACTCAGAAAAAGGTCAAGTTTCAGTAGTCCGAGGTATGTGAGAAAACTTTCTCAGAGTTGAAAACGAGGTTGACTACTGTACCAATCCTAACCATACCCGATTGGATGGACTTTGTAATTTACTCTGATGCTTTAAGGGTTGGGTTGGGATGTGTACTAATGTAGAGAGGGAAAGTGATAGCTATGCTTCCAGGCAACTCAAGGTTCATGAGAGGAACTATCCAACCCATGATCTCAAGTTGGAAGCAGTGGTGTTTGCACTTAAGATCTGGCGCCACTACTTATATGGAGTGCATGTTGATGTGTTCACTAACCACAAGAGCTTGCAATATGCGTTTAGTCACAAAGACCTCAACCTGCGTTAGAGGAGGTGGTTGGAGTTGCTCAAAGATTATGACATGAGCATTCACTATCACCTCGGTAAAGCTAACGTTGTTGCTGATGATCTTAGCAGGTTGTCCATGGGTAGCACAGCCCATGTGGAGGAAGGAAAGAAGGAATTAGCCAAGGAAGTGCATCGATTGGCTCGATTGGGAGTTCAACTTGAGGAGAATTATGAAAGAGGAGTTAATGTTCAGAATGAGTCTGCTTCATGCTTAGTGGCAGAGGTCAAAGAAAAGCATGATCAAGATCCTGTCATACTCCAATTGAAGGAGGTTGTCCACAAACAGAAAGAGATGGTCTT
This sequence comes from Solanum rostratum, assembly GCA_029948455.1. Classification (NCBI taxonomy): domain Eukaryota; kingdom Viridiplantae; phylum Streptophyta; class Magnoliopsida; order Solanales; family Solanaceae; genus Solanum; species Solanum rostratum. The sequence goes on from CM057046.1 coordinate 66,274,323, forward strand.
CTCCAAATATGTAGACGGAGTTTTGAGGTATTCTATTCATCCTTGTTTGTCCCAAATGTTGATGACATTTGAGATAGAATCATGGCAGAAGCACATAGCACTAGATATTCCATTCATCCTTGCTCTACCAAGATGTACGACGACTTGAGAAAAGTCTATTGGTAAAGTGGAATGAAGAGGGATATTGCTGAGTTCATTTCAAAATACCCAAATTGAAAACAAGTGAAGGTTGAGTATCAAAGATCATGTGGATTGGCTCAGAACTTTGAGATTCCGGAATCGAAGTGGGAGATGATTATGGAATTTATTATTGGCTTTCCAATATCTCTAAAGTAACATGATTCGATATGGGTGATTCTGGATAGGATGACTAAATTGGGTCACTTCTTGGCAGTTAAGACAACATACACTGCGGAGGAGTATGCCAAGTTGTACATCCAGGAGATTGTGAGGTTACATGGGGTTCCCTTGTCAATCGTCTCGGACAGAGGAACTCAATTTACCTCTCAATTTTTGAGATCGTTCCAAAAAGGATTGGGTACTAAGGTGAATCCGAGCACAACCTTTCATTCACAGACAGATGATCAGGCCGAGCGTACAATTAATACATTATAGGATATGTTGAGAGTTTATGTTCTTGATTTCAAGGGGAACTGGGATGATGACCTACCATTTATTGAGTTTTCATATAACAATAGTTATCACGCAAGCATTCAAATGGCTCCTAGGAATCCTTGTATGGGAAGAGATGTAGATCACCAATTGGGTGGTTTGAGGTCAGAGAAGTAGAGTTAATTAGGATTGATCTTGTCTACCAATCAATGGAGAAGGTCAAAGTTATTAGAGAAAGGTTAAAGACTACCTAGAGTTGCCAAAAATCTTATACCAACATGAGGAGAAGAGACTTGGATTTCTAGGTAGATGATTGAGTGTATTTGAAAGTGTCACCTATGAAGGGTGTCCTAAGATTTAGGAAGAAAGGGAAGTTGAATCCATGCTATGTTGGACCATATCAGATTGTAAAGAGAATTGGGAAGGTTGCTTATGAGTTAGAGTTGCCTTCCGAGTTAGATGGAGCCCATCCGGTATTCCATGTGTCGATGTTGAAGAAATACTTGGGAGACCCTGCATTGGTGATCCTATTGATAACATTAGAGTGAATGATAGCCAATCTTATGAAAAGGTTCTGGTTCAAATCCTTCATCGTTAGATTCATAAGTTGAGGAACAAAGATATAGCCTCAATGAAAGTCCTGTGGCGAAATAAATTTGTTGAGAAAGCCGCATAGGAAGCTGAGGAAGTGATGAAGGAAAAATCTGCACCTATTCATGCCAAATTATGAGAGTGTTGAAGGTACATTTCTTACCCTTCACTAAATTGATGTATCTATTCTTGATGGGACTTTCTACTCTTAAGTCAAGAGTTTAATTGATTGAGTTGAGTGTTGAGATGAGGTTTGAGTCTATTCGTGTATTGATATTCACCTATATTCATCATTCCAGAACGAATGATAACAAGGGGGAGATGATGTAATGCTTAGAAAATTAATCAAATATCCCTAGAGGGAGCATATGCGCGCAATGAATCTTCCAATGCTTGTATTATAAATCCGAGGCCAAATTTGTGATAAGCACACAAAATTGAGTTGGAAAATGGTCTCGATCGATTTTTAGAGCGACCTAATCAAAAGATAATTTTTTGATCCAAAGTGCAAAAACAGTGTTGGTGCGCGATAGGAGTGTGTTGCGCCTACATTACAGACCAACACTTATATATTTTTGAAACTTCTCGATAGGATTGAGAAAACTCGTTCGGAAACGTTCTCCTAAAAATACACAGTGCGTGACCAGTCCGCATCGTGGACTGGATCTTCTCCTAGTTGAAAATTTCTAAATTATTACGAGGGGCATTCTGGTCAATTTCCAATCCCTCTAAAACTCCGTACATGATCTAATAAGGTCGTTTTGACGTAAAAAGGGTCTAAAACCCCATTCTATGTCCTATTCAAATATTCTAACAAGGCTAGGGCTTGAGGAAAGAGGAGAAGAGCTTGAGTTTGAGAAAATCAGGAGGAAATCATGACATGATGGATTGATAGCAGCAACAAAGGTATGTAAGGCTAAACTAAAAGCATGGGACTGTTCTCTTATATGCCACATAGATTGTCATAGATGAGTTGATGATTTGCAGAGCTTACATGCATGATCTTTGATGGTTTTCTTAAAATTTTACTTGAAATTACATGTTTTTCTATGTTGATGATTATCATACTATTTGTTTTCTTGAATTGAATATTTTCATGAGAATTTTCATAACCCTACATGTGTAATTTGAAAAACATGCATAATGAACTTAAGAAATTAGTCTAGAGCCTTGATTCGAGATTATTGATTTTGATGAGAGAATGATGATGAGATGAAAGAATTTGATTGTCTTATGAGTCTCTAAAACTGAACTCTACCGATGTGTCTATTCAATTGATTCCTAATGAATGTTCTAAATCTTGAGTCATTGATGAGATTAATTGATAAGAGGATCAAAGTCCCTATGAGTTGAATGATGATGGGGTTCGAGTCCCTATGAGATACCGATCATTGACGGGGTTCGAGTCCCTATGAGAATGGTTGAGATGGAGGTTTTATGAGCATTAAGTCATCAGACGAGTATCGAGCACATAAATTGGTAAGAGTGAGTCCCACTCAAACTCATTAACTATATCACCAAACATAGGTGAGGCATAGAACCATCACATATATTATGGTTCTCTCGAGAGTAAAAGTCCTTGAAAGCAATAGCGGACTTGTTGAGTATTGACTCCATATTGCGTGAGCTGATATAGTTTTGGAGTGTTCCCAACTTGGTAAGTTTGGAACACCTGTGGCAACATCAGTGAGATTGTTGTTGTACATTCAGTGGCTCATAAGTGATTGTTATTGAATAAGAGAAACTCCCATAAAGAGGAGGTGAGATCCTCTAAGAAGAGATGAGATGAGATGAGAGGAGGTGAGCTCCTTTGAGATGAGTCTGAGATGATTTATGAGTTTGAGTTGTTGATGAATGACTTGTCTACTCTTTATTCTTGCATAGATAGACATTTGACGGTTTGATGTTATTTGATGATTTCTTTGAGTTGATGTTGTTTACATATTATTCTACCTGTTTCTGTTTCACTCAACTATTTTACATACCAGTACATTCCAAGTACTGATGTCCTTTTTGGACTGCATCGTTTCATGATGCAGAGGCAGGTACTAGAGATCGTCCACAGGCTCTCCATTGAAGATCTGAGATTTGCAGCTGATTCGGTGAGCCTCCCCTACTCTGGAGGACCCACCATGATTATTTCATCTTTAGAGTTAGATTGGACTATTTCTTTTTTTTTTATTTGGATAGCCATGGGTCTGTCGTTGGCATCACATGATTAGTGATAGAGGCTTCATAGACGATGGTTGGGCGTTGATGTTTAGATTGTGAGCTAATTCTTTCTACTAGCGTTCATTATTTTATATATATATTCTTTGAGACTTTATATGAGATGTGTCCACTACTTATATTTTCTGATGTTCAGTGAAGTTAATTTGACTGAATGATGTTCGCTTGGGGACTAGCAATAGTCTCTAGGTACCGGCCACGCCAAGGGTACCATCTCGGGGCGTGACAATGTTTTTGCTTTGTACTCTTTATCTTCAAGTGTCTCCCTTTTTCCTATATAATTATGTTTTCAACAATAGTAGCATAGTTTATCCAATAACGGTAGTACAATTAGAATGGGCTGATAGTCGAGAAATGTTGTATAAGATGCAATCTCACCATTTGCTTTCAAGAATCTATACGGACAATGCTAAATCAACATTAAGTAGAAAGTGTTGAAGAGCAAATCGGTATCAGGAATTGGGAGGAGCATATTGAATCAAACCATGGTGATATCACTAATCATTTCATGTTTAATCATTCCAATGAATGGATGAGATTGCGGCAGTTATATTGTTAGATTTTCAGAAACTCCCACAAATTCTATTAAATTGTGGAAGTTTGCAAACTCTCACTATTTAATTTATTTTGTGGGGGTTATAGGGTCATATTGTTGGAGTTATTAAATGACCCTAAATATTACCTATTTGATTATTACCTTTTAAATTTTATTTTTTTCCAATTTCGCACAAAAAAGGGGAATGCGGAAAAATATTTTTAGTTTTGCACCAAAATATTACCTCCGCTACTTCTAACTTCTAGGTTTTCTATTACACTCAAATATCTTCTCCATAAAATTGTAAGCTTCTCTTCCGATCCCTAAATTCATCTTGCTCCAAAGTTCTTAAGAAATTCGAGGCTTCCTATCCCTACTTCTAGCTCTAGGTTTTCACCAAGCATTTGTGTCTTCAGTGTGTTAGGGAGACTACTGGAAATCGGGATATGACTTTTATAATTGTTATTTTTTCTCCGCAGTTAAAGTGCTTTAAATTTTACTAGTTTTTATCATCTTCATAAATCACATACCACTATAGCTTGCTATTTTTGTCTTGTATACAAGAACTAGAAAGTAAGTAATTCTGAAGGTTCAGGAGATGGTCTTTTCGGGATTTGGAAGTCTTCTGTTTTTTGTTCCTGCGAGTGGAGGAAGGAAAAGTTTAAATTTTTTAAAATTTTGGTATCCTGTATTTTAGGTCTATTAAATGACTTATTTGAATTCACATTACTTGCGAGCTCTTAGAGGTTAAGCACTGCGTAGAGAGCTAGGGATTTCAACCATTGCATCGGAGTATGGTTAATAGAAGTTTTAGTTCATGAGACTTCATAATTTTGTTTTATTTTAATCGCTCAAAAGGAAACCACAGATAAGAGGAATTTGAGATGATCTTAAAATTAATCGACAAGGAGTAATATCCCTTGTATTCATTTATTATACCTAATGTCTTTGTTTCCAATAATTGAATAAGAAAACTCAACTTTATTTTAACTGACATTTGAAGTCAAAGTTGAGCTATTAAATGAGAGAGAACACTAAGTCTATACATGTAACAAGAGGGACTGCAAATTTCAGGAGGGATTGTATATTACTGGTTGCAAACATTGGGTTCTTAGTATGATATAGTTTTGTAACTTAATTTCAAGTTCATATTCTACCTCTTATTGTAAGATATTCATGTTCATCGCTGATTAATTGATATTATTCGAGAATTTCCTTGTCCAAATCTTATTAAATCTGCGTATACTCGACTCTTCACAAACTTCACTTGTGGGTTTTCACAGGATATGTTATTGTTGTTAATGAATAAAAAGTAGTTGGAAATCCAGTTTATACACCAATTACATGTCTATCTATTACTTACATAAGCGGCAATTCACCAGTGACCGATTTTATGTAAAAATATTTGTCCTGTTTCATGATTGAAACATACAATTTCAACATTGGCTTGCCCACTACTCAAGTTCCTCTTGGTACTATGTCATAATCACATTGTTATCAAAAGTTCACTAGTAGTAGCTAATTAATTGCTGGACATTGATGGCTTTCTGTAATCTTTGAGAAAATTCATATCCAAATTTTCATATAGCCTTTTATTTCATACAAAGAAATTTAAGATAAGAGAATTTTGACATATGTTCCCCTATCTCTATCACATTGTCAATCTAGAATAATCGATCATAGAAACGTTGCTGCAAAAGTATTTGGAGTCACAAATCATAAAATAACCATCTTTCGGGAAAACCCACCACATTAAAATTATAATATATACCAAAGTGCTGACTGTTGAAAGAAAATGGTAAAGGTCTTTGTTAACTGTACTATAGAGTTAGCAAGCTACCATGGTTAGAAGTTTGTTATAGGTTAGTTAGAAAAGTTAGCTATCAGTTAGTTATGGATCAGAGAATCTGCTAGATGAAGCCTATAAATAAATATACATGTAATATGTGCGATCAGTTTAGGTCATTTCGATGTAACAGTTTCTCTTTTCAGCATCTAATACATTCTTCCTCTTCTTCTTTGTCTTCTTCTTCTTCTCTACTTAGATTTCTGAATCTGTAAACTCCATTAATGGAGCCTTCATGGTTAGCTCCTCAGGCTAGATAGATCTAGTGTGTAAATTTCTGGTCATTTCATCTTTTTGGTCTCATTTAATATATAATTATAATAGTAAAGGGAAAAGACTTCTAGTCAAGCATAAGAGTGCTTAGATTCAATTACACAAATAATTGAATTGTGAGTAAGCATTCAGATCAGAGATTGAGATTCCTAGATGACAACAATGGCAAAACATCTGGAATTAGCTCTAGGTCACTCGAAGCTGACAATCATGACTCAAATACTACACATACAATGACTGGAACAACAACTGATGTAGCTGTACCGGTAGATCATAATCACCCTTTGTATCTTTATCCAAATGATACTCTAGAGAGCTCCCTAATCTCTCTACAACTTACTGGTTCTGAGAATTATGTAATTTGGAGTAGATCTATGTGTATAGGTCTCCTACGGAAGAATAAACTAGGTTTTGTTGATGACAAGTTTCCCAAATCAAGCTTTGCACCTGAGTTATCTGATATTTAGGAGAAATGCAATGATGTTGTTTTTTCCTGGATAATGAATGTTGTTTGACCTTGGTTATTTAGTAGTGTAGTGTATGGTGTTGTTGCTTATGAAGTGTGGTGTGATTTAAAAGAGAGGTTTGATAAGATCAATAGTGCACATTTGTTTCAACTTCGTAAGGAGATTCATAGCCTTTACTCGGGGAACTATGACAGTTATAGACTATTATACTACCCTTAAAGGCTTATGGAATGAGCTTGATTAAATCATGCCTATCTAGGGTGTTCTTGTGCTTAGGGATGGAAATGTGGCGGGACGGATATAGGGTAGGTTTAGAACTATGTGGGGTGGGGCAAGTTTAGAGCTATGCGAGTACGGGGCGAGTTGAAGTAGCTATTTTTAAACTAATGCGGGGGGGAGGGGGGTTGCGGGTTTAAAAAATCAAATAGGAATTCGAAGAAATTAAATTTTTGTAATTAGGAAAAATCGAAGATATAAACTTTTTATATAAAATATTGACTTCAATTTTATTTTTTTCTAAAATTAAAACTAGATATATCCGGTAAATTGATAGTTGATAAAATATTAATTAGAAATATTTAAGTAACAATTAAGAAACAATTGTTAAAATGTCAACTAAAAATAGTTAATTAGTTGTTGAAACGTTAATTAGTGAAAAAACTAAATTCAATTAAAGTATAAAAGAACTTTAAAATTCAAGCGTGGTGGGTTTATGCAGAGTGAGTTTATGCAGAGCGGGGTGGGGTGGGTTGAAAATGAAAAAAGTCATCATATATATAAGGAAAGGTGGGGCGATTTAAATAATTTTTGGGTTAAGCTCAACCCGCCCTGCAGCCACCCCATTGTCATACCTACTGGTGCTGAATCTAAGAAGTTCAAGGAGCATTGTGAGTATCAAAGGTTGTTGGAATTTTTAATGGGATTGAATGAGTCATTTTTAGTAGCAAGAGGTGAAGCTCTGATGTAGACACCACTTCTCAGTTTAAACAAAGACTTCTCATTTTATGGTGGATTATGAAAGCCAAAGGAATCTAGCTCACGCTGATCATAACAATCCACAATCAAAGTTTGTGGAGAGTACAACCTTATTCAGTCTAAAAGGAGGTGGTGGGCCTAATCAAGGCAATAGTAGTTTTGGACATCAACTAGGTGGTGATGGTAATTCCAATAAAGGACAACATGAAGGTCAGAACAAATCACAAAAAACTCAGAAACTTCTGTTTATATGTGTGGTTATAGAGGACACACTAAGGAACAATGTTACAATTTGAAACAAAGCAACAAAGTTCCACAAGATGAAATCAAGAGATGAGTTAATACTGTTTGACACAAATACAAAATTATGCTTTCAGTAATCTGGAAATCTAATGATCTACTTCGGAAATAAATGAACATTGTTTTCTTAATGAGAAATAAATGCTATCATGTACAAAAGACAAAATCATGACATTTAGACACTTGTTGTTTGCCACTTAAAATATTAAATATATTAGGAGAAAAAAGAACCAAAAATGAAAAATAATTCTTAATTAGCTTCATAACAGTGCACAAAATGCCTCTCTGCCCCATAGGTTTTGCGTGCTTCTCACCTAGTTTATTACCCATGGATCCACATATCTATACACACCTTAATTGTGCATGAGTGTATCCTCTAGGATTATAGGGGCTTAGAGGACATTTAGGCTTAGACATATGGGCCTTACACCAATGTACAACTTGGCCCCTTGATTATGTGATATTAAAAGTTGGTTAGGATTATATTAGGTTTCGTAGTGATTCTGTCAGTTGGATTGTGCATGGGTGTACCTTCTAGGAATATGGGGGCCTATTTGGCATACAAGCATAGGTATTAGAGCCTTACACCTGGGTATAGCACTATGTCTCAGTCTGGTGACAGTTATGGTATGGGCATACTCAATTTTCGTTAGTCAGTATCATTGCATGTCACTTGGGTTGGTTCATTTAGGGTCCAATGATTCTCCAAACATGCTTAGTCCTTGACCAGGAATCAGATTTGCTAGCATTACTGCAATTTCTATATCTGGACATCTTATATTTTTTTATTTCACTTAGTCAACCGATGATGCTTACTGGGTGCCTTTTTCTCGCACTCACCCTATATTTCTGTATCTTCCCATGGTACAGGTCTAGGTTCTAGCCGCAATCACTGATGGTTGGGGGATTAGTCAACATTCAGAAGACACTTGGTGAGCACTGGCAACTCTAGCTACTTCGCAGTCTCTTTTCTTTTGATGGCCGTCTTTTGTATCCAGACATTAGCCTTGTACAATATAGTGACTTGTATTTGTAGGAGCATTCCTGGTTATATATCTTATTATTGTTATATATATATATATATATATATATATATATATATATGGGTGTGTGCTTGTGTATATTATAGCTCTGGAGAGTTGACTTCGAGCTGGATAGGTTGTATTATTGTATCCTGCTATATCTATTATATTTTTTACTAGTGATTTAGGGCAGGTACCCAGGGGTTGGGTAATTTGGCTTTCTTGTATGTGGGATCTATATGGCGTTGTCATGACAGAAACTGGGTCGTGACAATGGTTCAACCCTCTCTTATATTGGCTACATAGATATTGCATTTGAGTTGGACTTACCCTTACTCAATTCAATACTCTATACTCCTCCCAAGATTCAACATGCTCATAAGACATCAATGCCTTTGGTTTACTCATTCAGTTAGTCTCATTAGACATTTGTCAAACTCAATTCATCACATCAACCATCAACTCTTTTGTTAGGAACATTCTTTTAGAATAAGTTCATGACTCGTCAAGACTCTCTACCATTTATCATTCAAACTCATATATTCAGGTACAAAAATAGAACCAAAATATTTATAATTTTTATAAACTCTTCAGGCTCAAATCATATTCATGTAATCCATTTAAGTGCAATATATAGAAATAACAAAAATTCATTCTAAGGTTCATGTAGAAAAATAAAATCATCTATTTCAATTGTTTAGTTCATAAAAATTTTCATTCATGCAAGATTATGTAGGAATACATTAGCATTTAAGAAAAGCTTTCAAGAAACAATCCTTGAAGACTCGGTCTGTCCACAACTCAATTAATCTGTGTCATGGGGCATATGGAAGAACATAATACATGTTCTAGTTAGCTTGAAGACTTTAATTCATGAATAGCTTGAAAGAACTTATAAGATTCTCCTGAAACCCTGTCTTTTCTCTTTTTGGAAACTTGCTCTAAGTTGGAGAATGTGGTTTCGCGTAAAAAGGTTGATAATTACATTTTAGGGACTTAATTAGGTATGAAACAGTCAAGTTAAGGCTTTGAAAAGGTGGGGAAAAACCAAAATAATCCTAATTAAAATGTTGTCCAGATCATCTACAGGTCATTCTACGACCTGTAAAAGCTTCTACAATCCATAGAAATCCATTTTTAAAGTTTTGGGCGGATTTCGGGGCCTTGAATCCACTCTACGAGCCTAAGCCATGATTTGTAGAAGAATCTACAATCCTTAGTTGGGTTCATCAAGTTTGGGATTCAAAAATGGACTTTATGAAGATATTCCACGTGTTAGAAGATAGGTCGTCATTGAAACCATGACCTGTAATTCAGGGTCGTCGTTTCACTCTGCACTGGCAGTCCGTAATAAAATAGTGATAACTTTTTGCTTCAAAATCCAAATGAGGAGAAATTGGTGGAGTTGGAAAGAAAATTCAAAGACCTTTGATTTGGTAGGTGGTAGGGTACCTAATTCATTGCGTGCTGAAAGTTATGATCATTTAAAGTTTCTCTTGTATAATCTAACGTAAAAAACTCAATAGGTGCATGTAAGGATTCACTAAGTTCAATCTTATGTTTTTATAACAAAAAAATTCGGATCATACGAATAGAGTTGTGGAGTGTTATAAATAGTATTTGCACCTTCACAAAAAAGCACGAGTCAAAACATTTTAAAATTAAATATATTTTTCTTATTTAGGTGTGTTATTTTGGTTAGAAAATCAATGTTTACTAAATTTGAAATACATTTTAGATATTAAGATGAAGTAAAATATAAATTTCTATCTGTTTTTAGATGTACAATTATATTTAAATATTCAAAACTTTTATTAGGATGGGATTTAAAAGACAAGACCGATGAGAATACGTAGAAGAAAAGCGAGGAAAATTACAATTATTATGTTGTAGGACCCCATAGTAACAACAAATAATGTACTAAACTTTTAGCAAGAGTAGAAAATTGCGACAGTTAAGAATAGAGTCCAAAATAATATTTTTGAAATTATATTCTCCAAATTTAAATATTATAAGAATTAACTATAATAAGGGCTTGAAATCTACTAACCCACCTCCCTTAAGGTCAAAACAAAGGACCAAGCAAAACCTAGAAAACATACTTTACATTCAGAAAAAAAACAAAGTTTTTCTCCTTTTATTCACTTTTTAAGGAAAATTGTTTTTTACTGACCAAAATTGTACATTCCTTTATGGTTTTGTCAACATCATGTATAGTTTTTAGCAGAACAATACAAATTTCTTTTTCGATGGAAATTCAACAACTATTCACTCTATGTAGTTCACTTTTCCTTTTGTGGGTAAACTATTTCTGATCAAATGATTTTGCATTGTTTCAGTCATGACTTCATTCAGATTGTTGTAACTGTTTTCTGCCGTTGTTCTTGTGAGTATGATAATATATGCTTTGGTTTATATATACATGTTATATATATGTATATGTGGGTATATGTATGATATCATGCATATATACCCTTTCTTTTTTCTTTTTAATTTGTGTTGCTAGATGACTTTGGAATTCGAGGAATAGTTATCTTGATGAATTCATGTCAAATACTTTTTATTTTGAAGCTTTGATTGAAATTTTGTTCTAGATTTTGTGATGAATATTCTTACAAACAAGAAAAAAATTCCCCTTTTGAAGTGTCTAATAAGAAATTTTGCAAGGAAGTAGATTTGTAGAATTATGAATTGTATCTACTACTTATCGGTTAAGAATGAATATTTAGGATGTCTCCTTGAGTTATTTAATTTAACTTTTGTTTTGGAGAAAATAATAAATATAGAGATTTTTTTGGACAAAGCTATTAATACAAAGAATTCATATAGCCACTCTAACTCGTTTGGCCTGAGGGTTTCCCTCCTCTCCCCCGTCAAAAATAGAAACAATGGGATAATCTTGGTATTAAGGATCTAAGGGTCTTTAAAATGACACTTTTAGGAAAGTGGTTATGGAGATTTGGGGTTGAGGTAAATGCTTTTTGGAGAAGGGTGATTGTGCAGAAGTATGGGGCTTTGGAAGTGGGCTGGAATGCCCACTCCCCATCGATTATGGGCTATGAAAGATCGTTATAAAGAGATGGGGTTCAGTGAAAATACATCTTTCTAAGTGAGTGAGTGTTTTTTTGGGGAACATAAGTGGTGAAGGAACAATACTTAGACACTCACTTTTCCTAACATGTATAGACTTTCTTGCCAAAAAGGATGTCCATTATCCAACTATTTGGTTGACAATTGGAAGAAGTGTTGTAGGATTTGAGGTTTAGTAAAAACTTACAAGTTTAGGAAGTTAGAGATTTTCAAAGTTTGAATGGTTTGCTTCACTTACAAAAACTTATGATGGATTGCTAGGATTCTTGGAAATTGGAAATTAGGGGGACATCTTTTCTTTTAAGAAAAGAGTAAAAAATCTGCTGAATCAAAGTCTAAAAAGGTCACGGACAAAATAACATTCGTGTTGACACTGGGAATGGACAATTAGTGCATTTATCTATAGATATGGATGAACCATTTTGTATGATATACAAAAATACTCAATATGATCAAGAAGATGATAGGTTGTGCTTGCATCTGTCAAGTTTTTAATGGTAGCAAGCAAACCTGCTGCAGAAAGACCTAGAAGTCCTTTAAAAGGTGCCAATGGAAATGATAATCATGTTAAAACCAATTTGAGATCCCAAACAGAACCACATTTAAATGTTGAGATTGAAGACTTTAATTCAGAAGCACTGTTGTTAAAGCTTGAGTCTGGAACGGCAATTAGTATGGTTGGTAGACCAGTTGTGGATATTCCACTACTGGGTACAAAAGATGAGAAATCTGAAGAAGCATCTCAGTTTGGTATGCTTGTTGTTCACAACAAATTGTTGGATATTACTGCTATATACTTGGGACACCGGTGAAGATTGGCTTTGCTGTCACTATGTTAATCTTGACCTTAGTCTTGAGCTGTGGACCAAATTGCTGGAGTCCACATCATTTGTAGGATGAGTACATGTACTCCTTATATGGTCTTGGGCAATCCTTCTCTTATGAGCTAGCATTTGGGTTGAGTTAGATTCCATAAAACTCAACTTTTTAGCTTGTTAGTACAGGGAGGCTTTTCGTTTATTTTGTTGATTAATTGTATACAAAATTGCGTTACCATCCTTAGTGCATGTGTTGGATCCTAGAGGACTCTAAGTTTTGTTCTTCAATCATCAGCTGCAAAAGCTAATTTCCTCTCTCTCAGTACTCATCAGTATAACCCTTTCATCTTTTTGTCCTATCCATCTAATTCTCATGAATTTTCTCGGTTTCCATGATTTTCCTAAGTTCCTTCAGATGGAAACAAGTTACTGCCGCTTATGGCCTGAATCCAGGAGATGATTGTCTTTTTCAACTTGTATGTCAGCGGAAACATATGTTGATGTACATAAAAATCTGAAAGTCCAAAAGTAAGATGCCAAAAGAATTGCTAGTAGCTGTTTTCCTTAATCAATTACATCATTTAGTTGTTGCCTATCTGAATCATATATGATGGCATTAACTGTTGTAATATACAGCAGATACTTTTTCTTAATCAAGATGATGAATCTGTTTTATCTATGTCATTTGTTTCGTAATAACGATAGGTTGATTTGATATTTTATTAATTAAAAAAATGAAGTAAAGTCTAGCCATCATCTAGAAACTAGTTCTCGCGTGTTTCCCAAATTCTTTTGGAACCTATATATGGTCTTCAAAGATTAAAAAAAGATGTTTATTTTTAGGAGATATTTTCAATATATTGCATGGTAATCACGCTATAACATAAAGCATTATTCTATTGATGAAATTTGTCATAATTGTGCAATGAAATCTAAAAACATTTTGTTTTAGAATGGTAGCTTTTTCATCTATAAATCCACATTTAAACTACATCACAGTTGTCCCCCTTCTGAAACATTATACTGCCTTCATCTCGTTTTATGTGACACCCTTTCACTTGGTATGGTATTTAAAAAAAAGAAAGATTTTTGAAACTTGCGGTCTAAAACAATTCTTAGATAATGGTGTGGCTGAAAATCATTTTATTAAGGGTAAAAAACAAATTTTAAAGTTAACTTTTTTCCAATTGACTAAATTAAATTATTTTCAATTGAAGTAAGGTGATATTCTTTTCGGATGGAATAAAAAAGAAAGGATGCCACATGAAATTGGATAAAGGGAGTACAGTCTAATTGACTCTATTTGTGCTTTTGTCTGAAATAGTCAAAAAATCAAACAGATATTCTGTTGTACTAGTACTTCATGTTTACACAGAAAGTAATAAAGAGCTAGGCAATTCATCTTAATTGTCTGTAAATTGTTCTGTTTCCCTCAAAACACCTTTTGTTCATTTTTTTTCCACATTGTCTGTAAGTTGGGACAATCTTCTATTTGTCCTCCTTTGTTGTAGTATTGCCCATATTCCTTAAGAGTTGTGCTATGTTTCTTGGTTTCACCCAAGTGATCTTCCTAAGATTGTTGAATATTCTCCATAATTTATCTGCCCATCTACAATGCAAAAGAGATGGTTCACTATTCAGTTGGAACTTCCTCTTCCTCATATTTTCTTGTGTCAGCACTGCTTCCTTAGCTAATAACCATATGAAACAATTTACCTTGTATGAGATTTTAGATCTCTAAATCATCGTCCATGGCCAGTTCTCCATCCTATTATCTGAATGATTGACGTCTTTGTAAGCTGATTCGATATTAAAAACACTTTGTTGCTAATCTTCTAAACAGCCTTTATCTTCCCTATCAGTCAAATTGTAAAACGAGCCATTGTGTCATGGAAAGCTACTATATTTTCGAGCTCCCAAACCTTTAAGTTTCTCTTAAGATGCAAGTTCCACCTTTATCCGGTCCACATTCCAGAAACTATTGCATTTTGTTGGAGACTTAGTGCATACAACTATGGGAATAATTGTTACAGGGGTCTCTGGGCTATATGTTCTCCCACGGTGCACGTCACAAAAGGTGGACACGGTGCATGTAAATGTCTTATTCTCGTAGACCCAAGCGACAATTTTTAAGAGGGGTTATTTTGTCTTTTCCTACCTCTTTTAATTAAACCCTTGGACATTTTAGAATTAATTAAAGTCCTAAAACAAAACCATAAGTGTATTTTCACCATTCTTCAAGCTTAGGGATTTTCTTGAGAAACACCAGAGGAGGTAAAAGAGCAAGGATTTCAATTCTAACACCACGGTTGATTGGAGTTTGATTGTTTCTTCTATTTCAAGGTATGTAAGGCTTATTAAAGTTTGATACGACCATTGTTCAAATGACCGTTTCACTGATTTGAGTCGAAATTGAGAACAAGAGTTGAGTTATGAATTTCTATCAACAAATTATCGAATTTTCTGCATCTATTATGTGTTTCTTAAGATGGTCTATGAGATAACTAATGTATTGCATGACCACTGATACGAAATTGACACATATACATATATACTTGATATCATGAGCCCTAAATTGAAGGATTTTACAAAAATCTATGCATGAATTGAGTTGAGATTCGAATTTGATTGTCTGAGTTGATTAATTTAAGTATGATTGAGCATGAGGAGCATATAGTATCATGACTGCATGTTCATTGATGCATTTTGCATGCATTCCATGATGATTTTAATCGATGAGTCCTAATAGTCATTTGAGTCTGATTAATTTCTCTTGATTGATTGAGTTGATGATACAATGAGATGAGATGAGCTGAGATAACCCAATGAGTTTGAGATTTGAGTTGATTGACTGAGTACTATTGAGATTTGAGTTGATTGATGAGCTAAGCATGTTTTAGTATTAGGAGGAGTACCAAGCACCGAGCTGGCAGTGAGTAAATAACTACTCTAACCCATAGAACTACGTTGCCAACATAGGATAGTCATACAACATGTTCTGGTGACTCATGTTCCAAAAGTTGGACATTTACTATGGATCCATGAGAGAGTTGATTGTCCTTTTCCGTAGCAAGTTAGGGACAAGCGTGGTAACGACTTCTCCTTCGGTGTGCTTCACTAAGCTAAACATGATGGGATTGGATATCGGTTAAGAGAAACTCCTAAGCAAACACTAATTGAGCATGATATTTTAAACTGAGTTTATTTCTACTGAGCCTATTTTAAAAGCATGATTTACTTTAAACTTGCATATATTGAGATGAGCATGAGTTGTTTGAGTCGAGGTGAGTGAGTAGGTTTACATTCTTGAGCTATTTTATATGCCAGTATATTCCATGTACTAACATTCATTTAGACTTACATCATTTCATGTTGCAGATACAGATAATAAGAGGACTTCATCCCGCACATTGTTGTGGTTCAGTTCAGTGCACTTTAAGAGTTGGTGAGCCCTCCTTGCATCCCGAAAGAGCCCTTTTATCTGTTACTTCGATTGAGTAATTCATTTCTTTGATTTGGGGTATCATAGCCTGTCATAGAACCATCTAGACTAGCTAGTAGAGGCTTCATAGACGCGAATAGAGGAATGTTGAGAATTTCGCATTTCCAAACTTGTTCATTCGAAACTTATGTTTTAAATAAGAGTTATATTTATTAGTAGAATTTCCTGTTATATTGAGCATTTTCTTTGGCTGTCGAATTGGCACGACGATGAGGCTAGGTGGTTCTCTTGGAAAATCAACATGGTTCTTCAAGTGTCGTCCAAGCCAAGGGTACCTTCCTGGAGCGTTATAACTAGGTATTAGAGCATAGAGTTCAAGAGTCCTAGGGAGTCTATGAAGTCATGTCTAGTAGAGTCTTGTTTATGGGTGTGTCGTGCGCTACACTTCATAAGAAGGAGGATATAGGACATTAGGAATTGCTACACTTTCTTGTATTCTAAGTCTGTGCGATAGAGTCAAAAGTCTACAAAGCTCTTTCTAACTCGTGCATGATGCGCTTGCAGATCATGCGTCCTAAATGTACCATGACCCAAAAAAATGCTTCAGCAAGCAATGCTGAGAACTCAACTTCAGAGGTGCCTCCTCGGGTGGAATGAGGGGTTGTGGTCGACCGGCTAGAGCCACTAGTGCTCCTAAGACACCTACTGCTCCACCTACTCCTACAACATAGGCCAATTTTAGAGGAGCTGTCACTATGCTCACACAGTTGGTAGCTGCCTAGAGCGGGAATCAGTATTCACAGACTCCTAGTTGTAGCTCTCAAGAGCCAATGGCTACCACAAGACTAAGAGACTTTTTGAGGATGAACCCACCAATCTTCACCAGGGCAAAGGTTGAAGAGGATCCTCAGAACTTCATTAATGAGATGTTGAAGGTGCTTAAATCCATGCATGCGACCAAGACTAAGGGAGTTAAGCTTGCTGCCTATCAGCTCAAGGATGAGTTCGAGAATGCCTTCTTTGATCACTTCTTTCCTTAAGAGTTGAGAGAGGCAGAGGTTGAGGAGGGGGCTAATTATTAAAGAGTACAGCCTGAAATTCATCCAGTTTTCCAGGTATGCCCCAGAGATGGTCCAGGATATAAGAGCGAGGATGAGAAAATTTGTATCTAGGTTGGGTAGGCATATAAAGTGGGAGTGCAAGGCGGCGTTGCTGATCCCAGGTATGGATATATCCAATATGATGGTTTATGGCTAGCAAACCATAGAGGATAAGAAGAAAGACAAAGAGAAGTATCTGAGCAAAAAGGCTATAAGTCAGCAGGTCCTGAGCTCAATCAGACCAAGCTGGATAAGGAATATAAGTCTTACTTTTAGAAGAGGTCATATTCAGCCAGTGCACCAACCCCGAGCCACGGGTATGACCACAAGTCCCAAGGTCGGCTAAAATTTAGGGCACAGGATGCACAGTCTTAAGCAAGTGTGACCTTGGCTCTGGAGGGAGGCCACCTTGTGGAAAATGTGGTAGGATGCATCTAGGAGAATGTGGCGATGGAGGAATTGGTTATTACAAGTGTGGACAACCAGGCCATTTCCAAAGGGAGTGTCCAATGTGGGGCAATAAGGCCCAGTCTTTTACAATAACAACACCAGCGAGGGGTAACGAGAGAGGTGCTGCACCAGAGGCATACGGTGGGACAAACCGTCTTTATGTGATGGGGAACCAACAGGACCAAGAGGTTTAACCAGATGTTGTGACGGGTATACTACGTATTTACCTTTGATTGTTGTGCTTTACTTGATGCGGGTGCAACTTATTCCTTTGTGGCACCATATGTGGTTGGTAGATTTGAGATCCTTCTTGAGTGCTTACTTGAGCCATTTTCTGTTTCTACTTCTATTGGTGAGTCCATTCAAGCCGAGAGAATCTATAGAGATTGCGTTGTGTCCATCTATTATAAAAATACTCCTGCTGATTCGATTGAGTTAGAGATGGTCAATTTTGATGTAATTCTTGGTATGGACTGGCTTCATGCCTGCTTTGTATCTGTTGATTATCGAACTCACACCATCAAATTCTAGTTTCCAAAACAGCCTATTATTGAGAGGAAGCGAGATTCTATTGCGCCAAAGGGAAAGTTTATTTCTTACCGCAAAGCTAGATGACTGATCTCCAAGGGATGTATGTACCACCTTGTATGATTCAAGTCCAACGATGTTTAGCCTCCTACCCTTTAGTCTATTCCGACCATCAGCGAGTTTCCTGATGTATTTCAGAGGATCTGCCTGGAGTCCCTCTTGATAGGGAGATTGACTTCGAAATTGATGTTCTTCTCGATACCCAACCTATTTATATTCCGCCATATAGAATGGCCCCTGCCGAGTTGAAAGAGTTAAAAGAACAATTGAGGGACTTGTTGGGGAAGGGATTTATTAGGCGGAGTGTCTCTCCATAAGGTGCTTTGGTCTTGTTCGTGCAAAAGAAGGATATTTCCCTTAGGATGTGTATCGACTACCACCACTTGAATAAGGTAACAGTCAAAAATAAGTATCCCCTTATGAGGATCGACGACTTGTTTGACCAACTTTAGGGTGCAACTATTTTCTCTAAGATAAACCTCAGATCAGGCAATCACTAATTGAAAGTGAGTGAATGTGACATTCCAAAGACGACTTTTCAAACCCGATATGGTCACTTCGAGTTCTTGGTGATGTATTTTGGGTTGACAAATACACCTGAAACCTTCATGAACTTGATGAATAGAGTATTTAGGTAGTATCTTATCATATTCCTGATTATGTTTATTGATGACATTTTGATGTCTTCTAGAGATGAGGGTGAACATGCTAATCACCTTAGAATTACTTTGTCGACGCTCCTGGATAATGAGTTATATGCAAAGTTTTTAAAGTGTGAGTTTTGGCATCCATGACATTCTTGGGCTATATAATTTCGGGTAATGGAATTCAAGCGGAAAATCAAAAGATCAAGGTGATTAAAAATCAGCCTAGACAAACCTCACCGACCGATATAAAGAGTTCTCTAGGATTGGCTAGCTATTACCACATCTTTGTTGATAGATTTTCTTCCATATCTGCACCGTTGACTAGACTGACTAAGACAAAGGTCAAGTTTCAATGGTCTGACGAGTCTGAGAGGAGTTTCCAGGAGTTGAAGGCAAGGTTAACCACTGCTCCCGTGTTGATCTTATCTGATAGGTCGGATGGATTTTTCATCTACTAAGACTCTTTGAGAGTGGGGTTAGGATATGTGTTGATGTAGAGAGGGAAAGTTGTTGCCTATACTTCTAGACAGCTTAAAGTGCATAAGTAGAATTATCCCACTCATGACTTAGAGTTGTTAGCAATAGTGTTTGGTCTCAAACTATGGTGCCACTACTTGTATGGAGCACATGTTTATGTATTCATAGACCACAAGAGCCTGCAATATGTCTTCACCCAGAAGGAGCTTAACTTGAGGCATAGGAGATGGTTTGAGTTGCTTAAAGACTACGAAATGAGCATTCTATATCATCTTGGTAAAGCTAATGTGCTTGTTCACACTCCTAGCAGGTTATCCATGGGGAGCACTGCCAATGTAAAGGAAGAGAAAATGGAGTTGGCCAAGGAGGTTAACCGACTGGCATGATTGGGAGTTCAACTAGGCAAATCGGGCAAAGGAGGAGTTCTTGTGCATAATTAGTCTGCATCATCTCTAGTAGTAGAGATGAAGGAGAAACAAGATCAAGATCTTATTTTATTACAATTGCACGAGGATGTACTTAAGTAGAAGGTGATGGCTTTCGCCAGAGGGAGAGATGGGGTATTGAGGTATCAAGCCAGACTGTGTGTTCCAGATGTTGATAATGTTCGAGGGAGGATCGTGGCAGAGGCCCACAGTTCCAGATATTCCATCCATCCAGGGTCTACCAAGATGTACCATGACTTGATAGAAGTCTATTAGTGGAGTGGAATGAAGAAAAATGTTGTTTTGTTCATTTTTAACTGCCCCAATTACCATCAAGCTAAAGTTGAGCACCAAAGGCCATGTGGAGTAACCCAAACTTTGAGATTCCACAGTGGAAGTGGGAGATTAGGACTTCATCATAGGCTTATGAAGGTCCCGCAGATAGCAGGATTCAATTTGGGTGATAGTTGATAGGATGACTAAATCTGCACACTTTTTAGTAGTAAAGATGACTAACACTGCAGAGGATTCTGCTCGATTATACATAAAGGATATTGTTAGACTACATGGATTCCTTTTTTCTATTATCTCAGGTAGAGGTGGTAAATTTATTGCTCAGTTTTGGAGATCATTTTAGAAGGGTTTGGGTACGAAAGTGCACCTTAGCACTGCTTTTCACTCACAGACAGATGCACAGGCAAAGCATAATATTCAGACTTTGTAGGATATGTTAAGGGCTTGCATCATTGAATTCAAAGGTAATTGGGATGACCACTTGCCTTTGGTTGAGTTTGCCTACAACAACAACTTCCGTTTGAGCATCCAAACGTCTCCTTATGAGGACCTCTATGGTAGGAGATGTGGATCACCGATTGGGTAGTTCAAGGTGGGTGAAGCAGAATTAATTGAGCTAGACTTGGTACATCAGGTAGTGGAGAAAGTCAAGATCATTCGGGAAAGGTTGAAGACAATGCAGAGTCGACACAGACCCTACACAGATATTAGAAGAAGAGACTTAGAGTTTGAGGTCAATGATTGGGTGTATTTGAAAGTGTTGCCCATGAATGGAGTGATGAGGTTCGGAAAGAAAGAAAAGTTGCGCCCAAGGTGCATTGGCCCTTATGAAATCATAAAGAGAGTAGGCAATATGGCATATGAATTAGAGCTACGATCAGAGTTAGCGACCATCTACCCAGTATTTCATGTTCTCCTACTTAAGAAGTGTTTGGAAGACCTGCAGTTGGTTGTGCCTATCGAGAGTATTGGAGTAAAAGATAGTCTGAGTTATGAGGAGATTCTCATCAAAATCCTTGATCGTCAGGTTCACAAGCTTAGAACCAAAGAAATTGCATTTGTCAAAGTATTATGGAGGAACCAATTTGTAAAAGGAGCTACTTGGGAGGCACAAGAGGACATGAAGGCCAAATACCCTCATTTATTACTGCCTTCTGATGATGAGAGAGTTGATGTCAATGATTTCCCTCTAAATTCTTGAATCTCCATTCCTTGAGTTCTCTTTTCATTCTGAGCATACTAGATGATAGAGCTCTAGAGTCCAGGTGAGAATTGGTGTGATGTGTTGATTGTTTGATTGTTTTACCTGCTGAGTCCCTTGATTGACTGATTGCATGAGTGAGGTGAGAGTTGTTTGATTGTTAGAGTCGCCTTAACATAATCCTTATATTTCTCTTTATTATAGGACAAATGATCCCAAGGGATAGATAATGTAACACCCCCTAATTCCTTCTTCCTAATCTAGAGTAGATGCACAGAGGATGCTGAGAAATGACTGAGAAAAATAGTTCAAAAGGGAATCTACGAGTAGATGCACAGAGGCTGAGAAATGACTGAGAAAAATTGTTGAAAAGGGAATCTACGATGGCATCTACGAGCCATAAAATAAGTCTCATAAACCCCCCCCCCCAGTTGTCTAGGTGAAATTTATTAAGTCTAAGGCCTATATATGAGATAGAATACGGCCCCTAAAGTATTCCATGACTCGTAGATTGGTTTAGTGAATTGGAGGTCTAAATACAAACTTTTTTGTATCTTGAGTTACGAGTTAGCAAACGACCCGTAGAGTGTTTTACGGTTCGTAGAGGAGGCTTTGTGCCAAATTCCAATAACTAAATTCAGGACCCTTTGTTTATGAAGGTCTTTTACGTCTCGTAGAATGGTCTACAGCCCATAGACAGGGTCTCGTAGACCCAGGCGACAATTTTTAAGAGGGAAAATTTTGTCTATTCCTACCCCTTTCAATTAAACCCTTGGACATTTTACACTTAATTAAAGTCCTAAAACAAAACTCTAAGCATATTTTCACCATTCTTCACACTTAGAGATTTTTTTGAGAAACACTAGGAGGGAGAAGAGCAAGGGTTTCAATTCTAACACGAAGATTGATTGGAGTTTGATTGTTTCTTCTATTTCCAGGTAAGTAAGGTTTAGTAAAGTTTGAAACCACCTTCGTTCGCGTGCCCCTTTCACAGATTTGAGTCGAAATTGAGAATACACGTTATGTTTTGAATTTCTATCATCAAATTATTGAATTTTCTGCATCTATTATGAGTTTCTTATGATGATCTATGAGATGACTATTGTATTGCATGACCACTGACATGAAATTGAAACATATATACATGTATTCTTGATATCATAACTCTAAATGGAATGATTTTGCAAAAATCTATGCATGAATTGAGTTGAGATTCGAGTTTGATTATCTGACTTGAGTCAGTTGAGTATGATTTAGCATAAAGAGCATATGGTATCATGACTGTATGTCCATTGATGCATTTTGCATGCTTTCTATGATGATTTTAATTTATGAGTCCTAATGGCTGTTTGAGTCTGATTGATTTCTTTTGATTGATTGAGTTGATGATACACTAAGATGAGATGAGCTGAGATAACCCAATGAGGTTGATATTTGAGTTGATTGACTGAGTACTATTGAGATTTGAGTTGATTGATGAACTGAGCATGTTTTAGTCATGGGAAGAGTATCAAGCAACGAGCTGGGAGTGAGTAAATAACAACTCTAACCCACAGATTTTCATACAACACATTCTAACGACTAATGTCCCAAAAGTTGGACATTCACTATGGATCCATGAGAGAGTTAATTGTCCTTTTTCCGTGGAAAGTTAAGGACAAGTGTGGCAAAGACATTGCCTTTGTTGTGCATCACCAAGCTAAAGGTGATGGGATTGGATGTCAGTTAAGAGAAACTCCTAAGCAAACACTGATTGAGCATGATTTTCTAAACTTGGTTTATTTCTACTGAGACTATTTTAAAAGCATGATTTACTTTAAACTTGCATATATTGAGATGAGCATGAGTTGTTTGAGTCGAGGTGAGTGAGTTGATCTTTACATTCTTGAGCTATTTTACATACCAGTATATACCATATACCGACGTCCATTTGGACTTGCATCGTTTCATGTTATAGATATAGGTGATAAGAGGACTTCAGCCCGCGCATCGTTGTGGTCCAGTTCACTGCACTTCAAGAGTTGGTAAGCCCTCCTTACATCTCGTAAGAGCCTTTTTATCTTTTACTTTGATTGAGTAGTTCATTTCATTGATTTGGGGTGTCATGGCCTATAATAAAACCATCTAGACTATTGAGTAGAGGCTTCATAGATGTGTGTAGAGGATGTTGAGCATTTTGCATTTCTAAACTTATTCATTGGAAACTTATGTTTTAACTAAGAGTTATATTTCTTCGTATGATGTCCTATAATTTTGAGCATTTTCTTCCGCTATCGAGTTGACGTGACGATGAAGCCTGGTGGTTCTCTTGGGGGATCAACTATGGTTCTTCAAGTGCCGGTCACGCCAATGGCATCCTCTCAGGGCATAACACTCCTGTCTTCTAGCTCAAAGTACAATTCTTTATAATAGCTTATTTTCTCATTTTGTCTCCTTTTGTCTTATTCCCATCTTCTCCAATCACTTTTTGCTTTGAAATTGAATTTCTTCTCTTGTGAGCCTTTTTGCAGTTCTTTGAAAGAAAGACATATTTCTATCTCCCAACTTTAACCAAACTTCTGTAGATCTTTGTCTCCAAGCTATTTCCTCTCCTTTAGCTATGTCTTCAAACACCATGTTTAGTTCTATTTTCTATATTATGTGTGATGTCCTTTCCTATATGCAAGTTTGAAGTTTGGAGGTATGTGGTTGGGATGGAAGGAGTACTAGATTATTTTATTCTCTACCTTCATTTAGGTCCTCTTGTTGGATACTTTTGGTTCTCACCCTTTTTTTCTACACATGTGTGTAAGTTGTGAGCCCAAATCTTGTCGAAGTTCCTATTCTTCTTACAGCCTGTGATAGATTGAGAGGTAGTTGCTTTTTCTTCCAGCCTACTCTCAAGACTGTCGGACTTCTTTATTAGTTTTGTTTTATTGTAGAATCAAAGACTATTGAGACTTTTATTATTTCTTTATGTTTCTAATATATTAGAGGCTTGTACATGTGACATCAGTTCTGTGAAGATTTTATATTTGATTATGTCCCTTATGCTTTCATCTATTGTTAATTATATTGTATTATTGTTTTAGCTTTTGCGTTATCCATCACACCTCATTTCAGGTCATGACAGCTAATTTTTCCTTCTTCGTTGTTTTTCACTTTATTTTTTCTTTGATTTTTAGAGATTTTTCAAAATTGGAGTTATTTACAACATATAATGCTAATAGTTGATTTGAGTAATGAAAAATTGAAGGATCATGGTTGCATTAGCACATAGATCCGATCGGCAACATTTATTATTTATGCTTTGATTGTGGCCCTGTAACATGCGCGTTCCTGATTTCAGCTATCGAAAGGTCATGGTTATGTTACCTGTCTGGGCAAAAAACATACTTCATTAATTATTACTATTCTTGGAAATTAAATTCGGATCATTCATTAATTATTAGTACTTTGGAGACTGTTTTTAAGACCCGTGGAATAAGAGAAAAAGTTAAAACTTTTTAGTTTACCGATTCAGGTTTCACTGAAATAAATCCATCTTCTCTTAGGCTGATGTGCAATGAACGCAAATTAACGAGACAATGACATAATTCTTGGAATGATCTTGCTTTAGTACCTGAAGTCTTTTGGTGTGTAGATCTTAAAGGACTATACTTAACCGAGGTATTTCTGTATTTGTGAAGCTTAATTTGTAGTGAACTGCAATGTGGTGTCTGGTAATATACAATTGTATCATCAAGAACTCCAATGATATGGTCGTATACTTGTTTCTTTAGCTTAGCATTTGAGTTATGTGGTATTTCTCAGTTTTAATTTCTGCAGTTTACTTTCTTTTTCAGTTTTGTCCAACAAAGATTGCTCGATCAATTTCACATCTTACTAATTACAAAACTTATCTAGAGGACTCAAGTGGACTACTATGGAGGATAGCAGTTTGTAACCGTAATAGTTCATTTGCTATCGAATGGGGTTGGCCTAATTCTCATCAGAACATGGTCAGAATGTTGGCAACTTCTTGGTTTTCCATTATCTTCTGGGTCAGCATTTCATTGTTCAAATATTTGGAACAAGTGGTTGCGGAAAGATCAAGTTCTATAGTGACATGGCAAAGGAAGAAAAAGAGCAAGGACTTCTCCTAAGGCAACTACAAGTACTGATTCAAACAAGTGAGGTAACTTTAGTCAAGGAAAAAGGCAGATTGTCTGCTGCATCAGAGTCTGAAATGTTGACATACAAGCCTAATGTTACCAACTTTGCAACAAGCATCGATGCTAACACTTGGAAGGGACAATCAGGACATCCAGCTGAATTTATATCAATCGCTTGTACCAAATATTTGAACAATGAAGTGTTGACCTGTGGCATATTGGAAAACCAAAGGGCACCCACATCCAAACCATATTCTGATTCAAATGCAGGCCATCCCTGTCGGATAGCAAGGGAACCATTATGATACACACTGTTACCCTCCATCGCGGTCGACTTGAGTCCTCCAGGTAAGGCCCTGAAGCAGCTCAACCTGGGGTATTTTCGTTCGTGTAAGACCTTGTTCTTTTTATTACTTTGCCTGGTTGGCATCAACCCTGTGACTTTCGTCTTTCTATCCTGTCGGGGATAAATACAGTTATCCCATATTAATAGACAACAGCCAAAAAATTTTTTACTTAAAAAACAATAGGTGAATCATTTCTCAAATAAAGCTAGCATACACAAAGTAAATACAAAATTTCTTTTATCAGTTATATTTTTATGTCAACTTTATGGTAGGTTTTCACACATAGTTATACTAAGTTCTTGTATATGAAAACTACTAGCACCTTTTTTTTTACTGCAGTGTTGTGGGATGATCAAAATCTGTGGAACCACGAAAGAATACAATCACATCTGATCTTTATTTTGTCACTTCATCCATTTTAATAGAGCTTTCACCTGAAACGTCAAATAAATGTGATAACACTCTGAATGCGGAAAGGCTTATATTGTTTCTTCTAAATAAACAACCTGCAAATATAAATCACAAGATCTCATAGACACTTTCAAATGCATAAAGTTACAAAATTTGCTTGTTAAGAAGAATATGAAAGACAACGTAGAAATGCAAAAAGATTCCAACCGAAAACATAGTCCAAACCAATTAGTGAACAAGCTTCATGAATTGTCTATTGGCTTATAAAACGTTGCAATTTAAGCAAAAAGTAAGTACTAAAACTATATATGCTTACTTTTCACAAAATGCTTACTACCATTCGACTTTCTTTTAGCTGTCGGATTATTTTACTTTTATTCTTAACGAAATGATCCAAGTACTTATTTTACATTTATCTTTCTTGAGCATTTTATAGCTTGATACTACATATCAAGATTCAAGCTAATTATCTGTGTGGAATTTTGATCCCCTACCTCCGCGTTAGGTTTATACTAAACATTCATGATTAGAATGGGTCTGTACTTGAAAATACAAAGATGGTCGAGAGATTCTGCAAAAGAGAGCCTGATTAAGTTTCTGGATAGTGTTACGCCCTTTATTTTTGATGTCTTAATATTTCTTGGTCCACCATTTCATCCGTTGTTTTTATCACTATTATTCTTCTAAACTTTAAACTTCCACCTGATATTACATATATTTTGTAGGATTTAGAAGTTGATATGGAAGCATACTCTATATATGGAGGAGATAGGAGCATGGCATGATACGCGCAAGAAGAAATGCCTGTTGATTATGTTGTAGATACAGGTGATAAGAGGACTTCAGCCCGCGCATCGGTGTGATCCAGTTTAGTGTACTTCAAGAGTTGGTGAGTCCTCTTTCATCCCGAAGGAGCGTTTTTATCTTTTACTTCGATTGAGTAGTTCATTTCATTGATTTGGGGTGTCATGGATTATAGCGGAACCATCTAGACCGTTGAGTAGAGGCTTCATAGATGTGAGTAGAGGATTGTTGAGCATTTTCCATTTCCAAACTTGTTTATTGGAAATTTATGTTTTAGCTAAGAGTTAAATTTATTCGTATAATGTCCTATTGTTTTGAGCATATTCTTCCGCTATCGAGTTGACGTGACGATGAGGCAAGGTGGTTCTCTTGGGGAATCAACTGTGGTTCTTCAAGTGCCGGCCACGCCAAGGGTACCATCTCGAGACCTAACACTCCTGTCTTCTAGCTCAAAGTACAATTCTTTATAATAGCATACTATCTCTTTTTGTGTCTCCTTTTGTCCTATTTCGATCTTCTCCAATTACTTTTTTCTTTGAAATTGAATTTATTCTCTTGTGAGCCTTTTTGCAGTTCTGTGAAAGAAATACGTATTTCTATCTTACTACTTTAACCAAACTTCAGTAGATCTTTCTCTCCATGCTATTTCTTCTCGTTTAGCTATGTCTTCAAACACCATGTTTAGTGTTATTTTTTATATTATTTGTGAGGTCCTTTCCTATATGCAAGTTTGTAATTTTGGAGGTATGAGATTGGGATGAAAGGAGTACTAGATTATTTTATTTTGTACCTGCATTTAGGTCCTCTTGTTGAATACTTTTGGTTCTCATCCCTGTTTTCTACACATGTGTGTAGATTGTAAGCCCAAATCCTGTCGAAGTTCCTATTCTTCTTACAACTTGTGATAGATTGAGAGGTTATTGCTTTTTCTTCCAGCCTATTCTCAAGACTATCAGACTTCTTTATTAGTTTTGTTCTATTGTAGAAACAAAGACTATTGAGACTTGTATTATTTCTTTATGTTCCTAATGTATTAGAGGCTTGTACATGTGACATTAGTTCTGGGATGCTTTAATATTTGATCATGTCTCTTATGCTTTCATCTATTGTTGGTTATATTGTATTATCGTTTTAGCTTTTGCATTATTTTGTTATTATTTTCAAGGCTGACGTGCCTCGGTGGATTAAAGGCAAGTGCCATCACACCTCATTTCAGGTCATGACAACTAATTTTTCCTTCTCTGTTGTATTTTGCTTTATTTTCTCTTTGATGTTTAGCGATTTTTCAAAATTGGAGTTATTTACAACATATAATGCTAATAGTTGATTATTGTGATGAAAAATTGAAGGATCATGGTTGCATTAGCACATAGATCCGATCGGCATCATTTATTATTTCTGCTTTGATTGTGGCCTAGTAACATGCGCGTTCCTGATTTCAGCTCTCGAAAGGTCATGGTTATGTTACCTGTCTGGGCAAAAAACATATTTCATTACTTATTACTATTCTTGGAAATTAAATTCGGATCATTCATTAATTAGTAGTACTTTGGAGACCGTTTTTAAGACCCGTGGAATAAGAGAAAAATTTAAAACTTCTTAGTTTCCCAATTCAAATTTCACTGAAATAAATCCATCTTCTTTTAGGCTGATGTGCAATGAACGCAAATTAACGAGACAATGACATAATTCTTGGAATGATCTTGCTTTAGTACCTGCAGTCTTTTGGTTTGTAGATCTTAAAGGACTATACTTAACCGAGGTATTTCTGTATGTGAAGTTTAATTTGTAGTGAACTGCAATGTGGTGTTTGGTAATATACAATTGTATCATCAAGAACTCCAATGATATGGTCGTATACTTGTTTCTTTAGCTTAGCATTTGAGTTATGTGGTATTTCTCAGTTTTAGTTTCTGCAGTTTAATTTCTTTTCAGTTTTGTCCATCAAAGATTGCTCGATCAATCTCACATCTTACTAATCACGAAACTTATCTAGAGGACTCAAGTGGACTACTATGGAGGATAGCAGTTTGTGACCGTAATAGTTCATTTGCTATCGAATGGGGTAGCCCTAATTCTCATCAGAACATGGTCTGAATGTTGGCAACTTCTTGGTTTTCCATTATCTTCTGGGTCAGCATTTCATTGTTCAAATATTTGGAATAAGTTGTTGCGGAAAGATCAAGTTCTGTAGTGACATGGCAAAGGAAGAAAAAGAGCAAGGACTTCTCCTAAGGCAACTACAAGTACTGATTCAAACAAGTGAGGTAACTTTAGTCAAGGAAAAAGGTCAAATCGTTTGCTGCATCAGAGTCTGAAATGGTGACATACAAGCCTAATGTTACCAACTTTGCAACAAGTATTGATGCTAACACTTGGAAGGGACAATCAGGACATTCAGCTGAATTTATATCAATCGCTTGTACCAAATATTTGAACAATGAAATGTTGACCTGTGATATATTGGAAAACCAAAGGGCATCCAGATCCAAACCATATTCTGATGCAAATTCAGGCCATCCCTGTCGGATAGCAAGGGATCGGAACCATTATGATTACACACTGTAACCCTCCATCGCGGTCGACTTGAGTCCTCCATGTAAGGCTCTGAAGCAGCTCAACCTGGGGTAGTTTCTTTCGTGTAAGTCCTTGCTCTTTTTATTACTTTGCCTGGTTGGCATCCACTCTGTGACTTCCGCCTTTCTGTCCTGTCGGGGATAAATACAGTTATCCCAGATTAATAGACAGCAGACAAAAAATTTTTTACTTACTAAACAATGGGTGAATCATTTCTCAAATAAAGCTAGCATACACAAAGTAAATACAGAATTTCTTTTATCAGTTATATTTTTATGTCAACTTTTTTGTAGGTTTTCACACATAGTTATACTAAGTTTTCGTATATGAAAACTACTAACACCTTTTTCTTTGACTGCAGTGTTGTGGGATGATCAAAATCTGTGGAACCACGAAAGAATACAATCACATCCGATCTCTATTTTGTCACTTCATGCATTTTAATAGAGCTTTCACCTTAAACGTCAAATAAATGTGATAACACTCTGAATGTGGAAAGGCTTATATTGTTTCTTCTAAATAGACAACCTGCAAATATAAATCACAAAATCTCAAAGCCACTTTCAAACGCATAAAGTTACAAAATTTGCTTGTTAGGAAGAATATGAAAGACAACGTAGAAATGCGGAAAGATTCCAACCGAAAACAGAGTCCAAACCAATTAGAGAACAAGCTTCATGAATCGTCTATTGGCTTATAAAACGTTGCAGTTTCAGCAAAAAGTAAGTACTAAAACTATCTATGCTTGCTTTTCAGAAAATGCTTACTACCATTCGACTTTCTTTTAGCTGTCGGATTATTTTACTTTTATTCTTAACGAAATGATCCAAGTACTTATTTTACTTTTATCTTTATTGAGCATTTTATAGCTTGATACTACATATCAAGATTCAAGCTAATTATCTGCGTGGAATTTTGATCCCCCACCTCCGCGTTTGGTTTATACTACACATTCATGATTAGAATGGGTCTATACTTTAAAATGCAAAGATGGTCGAGAGATTCTGCAAAAGAGAGACTTATTAAGTTTCTAGATAGTGTTACGCCATTTATTTTTGACATCTTAATATTTCTTGGTCCACCATTTCATCCGTGGTTTTTATCACTATTATTCTTCTAAACTTTTAACTTCCAGCTGATATTACATATATTTTGTAGGATTTAGAAGTTGATATGGAAGCATACTTTGTATATGGAGGAGTAGGAGCATATCGTGATGCGCGCAAGAAGAAATGTCTGTTGATTAGGTGTTAGATATAGGTGATAAGAGGACTTCAGCCCGCGCATCGTTGTGGTCCAGTTTAGTGCACTTCAAGAGTTGGTGAGTTTCAAAAGTTGGTGAGTCCTCCTTGCATCCCGAAGGAGCCTTTTTATCTTTTACTTCAATTGAGTAGTTCATTTCATTGATTTGGGGTGTCATTGATTATAATGGAACCATCTAGACTGTTGAGTAGAGGCTTCATAGACGTTAGCAGAGGATTGTTGAGCATTTTGCATTTCCAAACTTGTTCATTGGAAACTTATGTTTTAGCTAAGAGTTAAATTTATTCGTATGATGTCCTATTATTTTGAGCATTTTCTTCTGTTGTCGAGTTGACATGACGATGAGGCCAGGTGGTTGTCTTGGGGAATCAACTATGGTTCTTCAAGTGCCGGCCACGCCAAGGATACCCTCTCGAGACGTAACACTCCTGTCTTCTAGCTCAAAGTACAATTCTTTATAATAGCTTACTATCTCTTTCTGTGTCTCCTTTTGTCTTATTCCGATCTTCTCCAATCACTTTTTGCTTTGAAATTGAATTTATTCTCTTGTGAGCCTGTTTGCAGTTCTGTGAAAGAAATAAGTATTTCTATCTTCCTACTTTAAACAAACTTCAGTAGATCTTTGTCTCCATGCTATTTCTTCTCTTTTAGCTATGTCTTCAAACACCATGTTTAGTGCTATTTTGTATATTGTTTGTGAGGTCCTTTCCTATATGCACGTTTGTAGTTTTGGAGGTATGTGGTGGGATGAAAGGCGTAGTAGATTATTTTATTTTCTACCTGCATTTAGGTCCTCTTGTTGGATACTTTTGGTTCTCACCCTTGTTTTCTACATATGTGTGTAGGTTGTTAGCCCAAATCCTGTCGAAGTTCCAAATCTTCTTACAGCCTGTGATAGATTGAGAGGTAGTTGCTTTTTCTTCCAGCCTACTCTCAAGACTGTCGGACTTCTTTATTAGTTTTGTTCTATTGTAGAAACAAACACTATTGAGACTTGTATTATTTCTTTATGTTTCTAATGTAGTAGAGGCTTGTACATGTGACTTCAGTTCTGGGATGATTTTATATTTGATTATGACCCTTATGCTTTCATCTATTGTTAGTTATATTATATTATCGTTTTAGCTTTTGCATTATTTTGTTATTATTTTCTAGGCTGACGTGCCTCGGTGGTTAAAGGCAAGTGCCATCATACCTTATTTCAGGTCATGACAACTAATTTTTCCTTCTCTGTTGTTTTTTACTTTGATTTTTAGCGATTTTTAAATTTGGAGTTATTTACAACATATAATGCTAATAGTTGATTTGAGTGATGAAAAATTGAAGGATCATGGTTGCATTAGCACATAGATCCGATCAGCATCATTTATCATTTCTGCTTTGATTGTGGCCCTGTGACCTGCGCGTTCCTGATTTCAGCTATCGAAAGGTCATACTTATGTTACCTGTCTGGGTAAAAAACATACTTCATTAATTATTACTATTCTTGGATATTAAATTCGGATCATTCATCAATTAATAGTACGTTGGAGACTGTTTTTAAGACCCATGGAATAAGAGAAAAATTTAAAACATTTTAGTTTACTGATTCAAATTTCACTGAAATAAATCCATCTTCTCTTAGGCTGATGTGCAATGAACGCAAATTAACGAGACAATGACATAATTCTTGGAATGATCTTGCTTTAGTACCTGCAGTCTTTTGGTGTGTAGATCTTAAAGGACTATACTTAACCGAGGTATTTCTGTATTTGTGAAACTTAATTTGTAGTGAACTGCAATGTGGGGTGTCTGGTAATATACAATTGTATCATCAAGAACTCCAATGATATGGTCGTATACTTGTTTCTTTAGCTTAGCATTTGAGTTATGTGGTATTTCTCAGTTTTAATTTCTGCAGTTTAATTTCTTTTTCAGTTTTGTCCATCAAAGATTTCTCGATCAATCTCACATCTTACTAATCACGAAACTTATCTAGAGGACTCAAGTGGACTACTATGGAGGATAGCAGTTTGTAACCGTAATAGTTCATTTTCTATCGAACGGGGTTGGCCTAATTCTCATCAGTTGATGGTCTGAATGTTGGCAACTTCTTGGTTTTCCATTATCTTCTGGGTCAGCATTTCATTGTTCAAATATTTGGAACAAGTGGTTGCGGAAAGATCAAGTTCTGTAGTGACATGGCAAAGGAAGAAAAAGAGCAAGGACTTATCCTAAGGCAACTACAAGTACTGATTCGAACAAGTGAGGTAACTTTAGTCAAGGAAAAAGGTCAGATCCTCTGCTGCATCAGAGTCTGAAATGGTGACATACAAGCCTAATTTTACCAACTTTGCAACAAGTACTGATGGTAACACTTGGAAGGGACAATCAGGACATTTAGCTGAATTTATATCAAACTCTTGTACCAAATATTTGAACAATGAAGTGTTGACCTGTGGCATATTGGAAAAGCAAAGGGCATCCACATCCAAACCATATTCTGATGCAAATTCAGGCCATCCCTGTTGGATAGCAAGGGAACCATTATGATTACACACTATTACCCTCCATCGCGGTCGACTTGAGTCCTCCAGGTAAGGCCCTGAAGCAGCTCAACCTGGGATAGTTTCTTTCGTGTAAGTCCTTGCTCTTTTTATTACTTTGCCTGGTTGGCATCCACCCTGTGACTTCCGCCTTTCTGTCCTGTCGGGATAAATACAGTTATCCCAGATTAATAGACAACAACCAAAATTTTTTTTACTTACTAAACGATTGAATCGTTTCTCAAATAAAGCTAGCATACACAAAGTAAATACAGAATTTCTTTTATCAGTGATATTTTTATGTCAACTTTGTGGTAGGTTTTCACGCATAGTTATACTATGTTCTTGTATATGAAAACTACTAACACCCTTTTCTTTGACTGCAGTGTTGTGGGATGATCAAAATCTATGGAACCACGAAAGAATACAATTGCAATTGATCTCTATTTTGTCACTTCATCCATTTTAATAGAGCTTTCACCTTAAACGTCAAATAAATGTGATAACACTCTGATTGCGGAAAGGCTTATATTGTTTCTTCTAAATAGACAACCTGCAAATATAAATCACAAGATCTCAAAGCCACTTTCAAACGCATAAAGTTACAAAATTTGCTTGTTAGAAGAATATGAAAGACAACGTAGAAATGCGGAAAGATTCCAACAGAAAACTTAGTCCAAACCAATTAGAGAACAAGCTTCATGAATCGTCTATTGGTTTATAAAACGTTGCAGTTTCAGCAATTAGTAAGTTCTAAACTATCTATGCTACTTTTCACAAAATGGTTACTTCCATTCGACTTTCTTTTAGCTGTTGGATTATTTTACTTTTATTCTTATCAAAATGATCCAAGTACTTATTTTACTTTTATCTTTCTTGAGCATTTTATAACTAGATACAACATATCAAGATTCAAGCTAATTATCTGCGTGGAATTGTGATCCCCCACCCTCACGTTAGTTTTATACTACACATTCATGATTAGAATGGTTCTGTACTTGAAAATGCAAAGATGGGCAAGAGAATCTGCAAAAGAGAGCCTTATTATGTTTCTGGATAGTGTTAAACCATTTGTTTTTGACATCTTAATATTTCTTGGTCCACCATTTCATCCATTGCTTTTATCTGTATTATTCTTCTAAACTTTTAACTTCGAGCTGATATTTCAGATATTTTTTAGGATTTAGAAGTTGATATGGAAGCATACTCTGTATATGGAGGAGATAGGAGCATGTCATTATTAGCGCAAGAAGGAATGCCTGTTGAATTGTTTAAAGAGGTTTCTTTCTTTCTTTAAGTAATGATTGACAAATGTTGTTTAAAAATTCTGGTAAAGTGTGGTATGCCTGTTTTCTCTTTTAGGACACTTAGGATTCTTATATCACTAGGACTCGTTGAGTTTATCTTGCACATCATAATTCTTGATCTTTATCAGAAATATATGTAAACTTGGCTCTAAAGGTCAAGCAGCTTTTATCAAAACACTCTCATGGTATCACAAGTCCAAATCTTGCCCACAATTTGTTCGTTTCGTTCTCTGTTTCGTTCAGTCATGGCTTCTCAGCCTCTTTCTGTATCCGCACCTATTACTACAGCAATTTCTTCCGTTCCAATTTCTATACCCATGTGCACAACTAATCCTTTGACATCCTATTTTCCTCTTCCTTCTATGCCATCTCCTTTCGTCTTTGTGCCGACGTGTTTGCCTGGTCAGGTGTTACCTACATCTCTCAGAAGTATTATTGGCTTCCCATTTGTTTCTCCATGCTCTACTACTTTTGATCCCATTCTTTCTCCTACCTTTTATGCTTCAGCATCTCTTTCTGCACCAAATATTCAATCGGTTGAAGACTATTTGACATGGAGAACTCCGTTTACCTCTCTCTTGATTTCTCATGATTTTCTTGGTTTTGTCAATGGCTCTTTTTCACCTCCAATTGCCTTTATATGTGATCAGGAAATCAGCAGCCTAATCCCAACTACCGCTCATGGCTGCGAGTAGATCAAAGTGTGTGATCTTGCATTTTTGCTGCCTGGTCACATGAGGTTCTTGATGATGTCCATCTTTTACCCACATCTCATGATATTTGGCTGTATTTACATTGTCGTTACATGGATGTTAGTCAAGCAAAATCAATTGTCCTAAAACGACAACTCACCACCTTGCGTAAAGCAGACTCTATATCTGTTGATCAATATCTGCGGGATGCAAAACAAATAGCTGACTCCTTAGCAGCTATTAATTCTCCTATTTCAAATTAAGACTTTGTTGATCATGTATTACTTGGCCTAGGAAAGGACTATAACACATTAGCTGGAATTATCACTCATTTTCCTAGACAACTGACTCTTGAGGATCTTCATTCTAAGTTGTTACTACATGAACAATGTTTACAACGCTTTAAAGGTCCTGATCCAACCATCTTTTTCACAAGCTTTAGCTGCTAAAAATACCCATTCAAATTGTTCAAGTACAACTCCTTCGTATCAAGGGGGTCGCGACAGGGGTCGCACCAATTCTTCTAAAGGCCACGGCCGCGGTGATCGAGGTCGTGGCTCCTCTGGAAAGTTTCAAAAATATCAAGGACCTTCATCAAATTTCCTCGCAACGGCTCTTCTGGACTACTCACATCAGGTATTGATTGTGCTTCTCATGTCTCCTATGGCTAACAGTCCACCACTACAAATTCCCCATCTTCTGGAGTTTTAGGATCCCATCCCTCGACTCTTATTTGTCAAATCTGTGGTTCCATCGGCCACCAAGCATTGTAATGCTCAAATCGTTTCAATCATGCTTTTGTTGCTAATGGTCTTCCTAAGTCTTTTGCGACAATGTCGGTTTGTGAAACAAATGATGCTACTTGGTACCTTGACTCGGCTGCCTCTGCTCAGATGACCCCATCGAAAGGTAATTTTTTACATACATCCTCTCACAATGGTACTGATCGTGTTTTAGTTGGCAATGGAGCTTTGTTTGATATTAACAAAATTGGATACTGTCGGATACCTCCAACATCTCGTCCTTTACATTTGCACTCCATCTTTCATGTACTTAATCTTAGTCATAATTTAATCTTTGTTAAAAGGTTATGTGTTGATAATAATTGTTTTGTAAATTTTGAATCTTCTTCTATCTCTGTTAAGGTAAAAATTTACGGGCCAACCTCTCCTCCAAGCTTCCAGCAAAGGAGATGTTTATCCAGTGTCCTCTTCACCTGCACATTGCTTTTCCCATGCATCTGTTGCTCTGCATCAACTAGGAGACATATGGCACCTTGACTAGGCCATTGTGGTTCTCGTGTCCTAGATAGTCTTAGGAAGAATAATTTAATTAGTTTGCTCAATTCTTTTAGCAATAGTTATGTCTTTAGTCATCTTTGAAAATCTCAACGTTTATCTTTCAATTTAGTTGATCACTACAGTTCTTCACCTTTAGAAATTATTCACTCTGATGTTTGGCAATCGCCATTATTATCTAATTTAGGCTTCCAATATTATTTCATATTTGTGGATGATTTTTCTTGTTTTATGAGGCTCTATCCTATGAAAAATAAGTCTGAGGTTTTCACACACTTTTGTTATTATCAAAAATTGGTTGAAAATCTATTTAATAGTAAAATCAAAATATTGCAAAGTGATGGGGCGGATAATTTGATAACAAATCCATGCTTTTGCATTTTTCTAACTCAGGTATTTCCTTTCGCAAATTCTATCTGGATACTCCCCAATAGAATGGGGTTGCTGAACGGAAACACAAACACATAATTGAAATTGTGCAAACTATTCTCACCAAGTCAAAACTTCCTTCTCAATTTTGGGTAGATGTTGCTTTCTATGTTGTTTACACTATTAACAAGCTACCCACTCCTATTTTTCAAGGAACTTGTCCCTTTGAAAAGCTTTTTGGGAAACCTCCAGATTATTACTTTCTTAAAGTATTTTGATGTTAGTGTTTTCCGAATATGCCTGCTCGTGTTTCTCATAAGCTTTCCCCACATTCTATACAATGTGTGTTTTTAGGATATGCATCTGATTATAAAGGTATCATTGTCTAGATCCTAAAACTGGTTATGTTTGTATTAGTCAGCACGTACTCTTTCATGAATTAATATTTCCATATTTGGACCTTTTTACCCCAATTGTTGCGTCCATTTCTCCTCTCCAGTTGGTCTCGTCTACATCAGCCAGTCCTTCTAGGGGTTCAAATTCTATTGTTCCTCATACTCCTTCCGGTCCTCCTATTCCATCCACTAGCGCTGCTCATATTTCATCCCCCTCACCCAGTGTGTTGCCTTTAAATAACGATCTGTCCTCAACCTTCTCTCTTCCCAATCATCCAATGCAAACTCGATTGAAATCTGGAATCACTAAGCCTCATCAATTGCTTTCCTCAAATACGACTCAGGAAATTGAGCCACCTTGTGTCTCTTAGGCTGTCAAAATTCTAAAATGGCAGCAAGTAATGGCAGATGAATTTAATTCCTTAGACTAATAACATGAAATTGGTTGGTTGTAAATGGGTGTATCGTATTAAAAATAACTCAGATTGGTCTGTTGAGCATTACAAAGCCCGCCTTGTAGCAAAAGGTTTTCACAAACAACCGGGTATTGATTATCATGTGACTTTTAGTCATGTTGTTCGGCCAACTATGGTACATATGTTCTATCTCTTGCTATGTCTTTTTCTTGGCCAGTTTGGCAACTTGATGTAAAAAGTGTTTTTCTACATGGTGTTCGTTATGAGGATGTCTTCATGAAACAACCTCCCTTTTACTAATCCAGCACATCAGTTTTGCAAGTTAACTAAAGCCATTTATGGTCTTAAGCAAGCACCATGTGCTTGGTTTCATCGCTTTAGTTCATTTCTACTCATCCATGGTTTTATTTATAGTAAAACAGATCTGTCTATGTTTATTCATCGTTCTTCTTTGGGTATTCTTATATTATTGTTTTATGTGGATGATATTACTCTCAGGAGTAGTCATTCACAACTTCTGTCCAATTCATAGATCGCCTTTCTTATTATTTTGCAATGAAAGATCTAGGTGACCTTCACTATTTTCTTGGTGTACATGTTGTCCATATCTCACATGGCCTGCATTTATCTCAACAAAAATACATTGTTGATTTACTCCTTAAGTTTCATATGCATTCTTGCAAGCCTGTCTGTACTCCTATTGCTTCTCGCACATGTGTCACTCTTGAAGATGTTAATTTACGTTCGTACCCAAGTGAGGATAGGAGCATGGTTGGTGCGCTTTAATACTTGACAATGACTCGTCCTAATATTGCCTATGCAGTTAATATTGTCTCCCAATTTACGCATGCTCCCCAAACTACTCACTTGCACTGTGTCAGCATATTTTCAGATATTTTCAGGGTACACTCACATATGGTTTATTTCTGCATGCTTCTTCATCCAATTCTCTTGTCATTGCCTATTCCGATGCCGATTGTGTTGGTTGTCCTGATACTCGATGATCAACGACGGGGCCATGTAGTGTTCTTGGGCTCAAACCTCATTTCTTGGCGTGCGAAGAAGCAACTCACTGTTTCTAAGTCTTCTACAGAGGCCGAATACAGAGCAATTGCTTACACAGTTGCTGAGACTGCTTGGATTTGTCATATTCTCTGTGAGCTTGGAATTTATCTTCGTCACTGATTCATGTATTTTGTGACAATATCAATTCTACATATATGTGTCGAAATTGGGTGTTCCAAGTATATTGATCTTGATTTTCATTGTGTTCGTGACAAAGTATCTCAAGGGGATTTTGTTGTTACATATGTCCCGATGTGCTTACAAGCTGCAGATATTTTCATGAAAGGCTTTTCCTCCTCTCAGTTTTGTTTTTAACGTGACAATCTGTCCGTTATTGCATCTTGGGCAGATTGAGGGGGCGTATTAGAACACTTAGGATTCTTATATCACTAGGACCCATTAAGTTTATCTTGCATATTTAGAATTCTTGTATCTTTTTTATAAATATATGTAAACTTGGCTCTAAAGGTCAAGCAACTTTTATCAAAACTCTCTCATTCTCAACATAGACTGTATTAGTAATTTTAAATGCATAGCTAGTTTTGATCATCACATTTACAATTAAATGTTCTTATAGTTAATTTTCTACTAGCTAGTGATGTCATTTGGTTTGATATTCCCAAAATAATTTTTACTCTACTATTTTTTCCTCATCAATGTAGTGAAAATTTGTGTAAGATTAAAAGTTTCAATTTAATTTTGGGGATGTGCACTTTTCAGCATAACCCACTAAGTTCAAGGTACTTCATACCATTTTCCACTAGAAACCTAAGTCTTAAAGTCTAGGTGTGCAGGTGCCATTGCACCTTTCCCTCCTTAATAGATCCACTAGACTTGCATGCCAGACTTCATAGTTGGTTAATCAAAAATAAGTTGATTTCTTACTTATTTTCTCATGCTTAGTTGATATAAGTTAAAAATATTTTTTAGCATTTGGGTGGTGAATCAAAAATATTTTCAAAAAATATCTATTAAGGTTTAAAAGTAACAACAATTTTCTAGTTCATGACCAATTTAAATCAGGGTGGAAAAGGGGGGTGGGTTCGGAAAAAAATTATAATCTTTAAAAAATAAATTTGAATTTTTTTAAATTTTTTTAAGGAGGGGGTGCTTAGGGGGTCAAGGTAGGATGTGGTAAAAAAAATTATACTTTTTTAAAATATGCACTTTTTAAAAAGAATTGTGGGTGGGAGGTTTAAAATAAGCAAAAAAATCATGTGAAATGGCAAACATTTTATTGTTATTATGTACTTTAGCTATAGTTTCCGTAAATTGTTTGTCACGCCCTGGGAGGTTACCCTTGGTATGGCCGACATTTGAAGAACCATTGTTGATTCCCCAAGAGAACGGCTGGCCTCATCATCACATCACAGTCATGATCAGCATAAGAATACTCAAGTGGGGGTCAAAAGTAAATCAACTGACTAAGTACTCACATCAATAAATGTTTCCAATGAACAAAGTCGAAAAATAAATAACAATCAATAATCCTCTACCCAATATCTATGACACCTCTATTTGACAATCTATATGGTAACATCACAGACCATGGCTACCCCAATCGAAAAAATAAAAATACTCAATGAATACTAAAAGGGCTCCTCTGAATATATAGGCGGGCTCACTAAATCTGGAGGTAAAAAGCTGGACCTCAATGATACACTGACTGAAGTCCCCTAACCACCTGTATCTGAATTATTAATGACGTAGGCTCAAATGGACATCAGTACAGAATATACTAGTAGGTACAAATGGCTAAAGTAAAAAGTAAGGCTCAACAATTCGTAATTCAACTCAATGAATATGCTAGTTTAAGAAGAAGTCATGCTTTGAAAATAGACTCAATTTTATGCAACTTCGCTTAAAACATTACATGCTCAACAAGTTTTGCTTTAGAGTTTCTCTTAACTGGCATCCGATCGCACCACTGTTAGTTTGGTGATGTACAACGATGGCAACGTCATTGCCACACCCTTCCAAAACTTTAAATGGTACAGAACGATCAACTCTCTTGTATCTAAAGTAAATGTCCATCTTTTTAGGACATGAGTCGCCTGAATTAACAATGCAACTATCCTACATTGGCAACGTACTTTATGGGTTAAAGTAGTTACCTACTCGCTCCATATCGGTGCTCAATACTCCTCCCAAGACTAAATCATGCTCATGCCAATCAACTCAATATCATCTGTTTATATTTTCTCCAATCAAACTCAGCTCTCACTCGATAGCTCAACCAATCAGATCATCAATCATGCATGTAGTCAAGACTAACTCCAACTCAAACTATCATTTAGATTCAATAAGTCAATTATGTTCATCATATAAAACATGTAAGATGATCTTTAGATATGTATATAGACAGGTATTATGCTCCTTATGCTCATCCATGCTCAAATTACCCAACTCAGACAATCACAGTCATGGTCCCAATTTAGTCAATGCAACAAGGGTTATATACAATGATGCAATTCAGAGTTCATAGTACTGAATGCATATTTTACACTCTAATTTCATATGACCAGCATGTAACTCATTGATTCATTCATAACTATGCATGAAGACTCAAAATAAATGCGAGCAACTCAAAGATTAAGATCATGGGATTTTCAAGACTCAATCC
The DNA here is from genome assembly GCA_029948455.1 of Solanum rostratum. Taxonomy (NCBI): domain Eukaryota; kingdom Viridiplantae; phylum Streptophyta; class Magnoliopsida; order Solanales; family Solanaceae; genus Solanum; species Solanum rostratum. Next base: position 66,315,930 of record CM057046.1, read on the forward strand.
TTATACATAAATTCGACTCTAGTAGAAAAAATGGCACATGAACGGACTTAGTCCAATGCTTTAGGAAGCCTTACGTACCTGAAATTTGAAGAACAATAAACTCTTGGAAAATCTCCATTCGTGTTCTTGGAACCCTAGCTTTCTCCTCTCCTCGGTGATCTCAAGTTTTCTAAGTGTATAATGAATGATATTATGCTTAGGGTACTAATAAGTGTCCAAAACAAGTCAAAAATGTCATGGGTTTTAACTGAAAAGAGCAGGCAAGAATAAAAATGCCCCTTGTTAAAACTACTAAAGGGAACCATGAAACCCTGTCCACGGGTTGTGGTTCCACTTACGAGTCGTAAGTGTCCTCTCATAGATGGGAGGTGACCCAAATTTAGGTTACTGGAAATTGGACCTAGGATCTATGAAACCCCTTTCTATGGGCCATAAAAGGGATGGCAGTACGTCCTGTTGATCATGTTTCAAAATCTACATTAGTTAAATTTTGAATCATCAAACGATAAAACTCATCCTACAGCTCATGGATTGAAGTATAGTTCATAGAAGGACTCGTACATCGACCTCCGACTTAGAAAAATTTCTTAAGTCACATGGGAAACTATGAGGGCCCATTTACAGCTTGTGGATCACTCCATGGGCTGTAGATGATCTTTCGATGTTTCTCCTAGTGATTTTATTCAATCATTTTCTTAGCTTTTCCTAGGCATGTACAATAGACTGGGTGGAATGAATTTGAGGGTGTTACATTATTTCCCCCTTGGGATCATTTATCCTTAAATAAAGAGAAACCTAGGAACCTAGTCAAGGCATGAATCCTATCATAGACTCTAACAATCAAACAGTTCACAATTCACTCATGCAATCAATCAATCAGGCAATCAAGCAAGTAAGCAATCAACAAATCAAGCCAATCGTCAATCGAACTCTAGAACTCTATCATCATTCAAACTGGGAATAACAAAGAACTCAAGGAATAAGAATGAATCATTATGATCAACTCTTTCATCATCAATAGGCAGGAATAAAAGAGGGTACTTAGCCTTTATATTCTCTTCAGCTTCTGAAATAGCTTCTTCTACCAATTGATTTCTCCATTACACCTTGATAGATACAATTTCTTTTTTTCTCAGTTTGCGAAACTGATAATCAAGAATTTGAATGAGGATTTCTTTGTAACAAAAACTATCCTTCACTCTAATGATTTCAATGGGCACAACCAAGGACGGATCTTCCAAACACTTCTTAAGCATAGAAATGTGAAAGACCGGATGGATAGCCGTTAGCTCTTGTAGTAGCTCCAACTCATAAGCTATGTTTTCCTTTTTCTTCAAATTTGGTCGGGACCAATGTATCAAAGACTCATATTTCTTTTCTTCCCTAATCTCGTGACACTGTTCATGGGTGACACTTTGAACTACACTCGATCATTCACTTCAAACTCTAGGTTGGAACTACCTTGTTCTTGGGCCGTTTCTCGGTATTCTGGAGTCCGTTTTAGGTTGGAATTTTGGCTATAGACTCAAGTTATTGAGGGGAGCGTTTTTTTTAAGTATTTTTTCAAAGATTTTGGGCATGGGCCCCATTTTTCATGTTTCAAGCTCTTTTGGCCTAATTTCACTCGTTTCTCAAGCCAAAATAATCAAACTAACCGTGTTAATATTGTAGGTTATATTCTAATAGTTGAGTAGCATCGGGAGGCCATATGGAGAAATTCATGGCTAGAGTGATTCAAAGATCAAGGCTGACAGATTCACACCCCTATGGATTTGCCTAATTGTTGGAACAGGTTAGTCGATGTGTTTTAATGATGCAGAATTAAACTGGAACACAACAATTTTACGTGGAAACACCCGGCTCACAAAAGGTGAAAAACCACGACCCGTACCTCTACAAGATTTACTCCCAACTTTACTAAATCAATATGAGCCTTCAACAAACGATTACAATCTCTAGTAATCTAAGCTTTAACTCGACCTTCCTAGCCTATTTGCTACACATAAACCTCCCAAGTATTATGTTCCCAGTGTCTCCGAGTTGCCCTCAACTTGAAGACTAAAATCAGTTCTCAGTTTATAAGTGCTGAGAGATTACAGTGTTCAGCAATCAAGAATGAAAGACCAAACTTTGCTTCAGAAGATACACTTTAGCTCTAACAATTCTTCTTGTTGTGATTCTGCCGTGCCTTTCTTTTTCTTTTTCTGTCACTCATCTGCTGCGATGTGCTTCCTTGTTTTATAGTTCTCCATCAGAATTCTATTTTCCCTAGAACTCTTTTAGTGATAATTCCCGGTGGAATCCTTTTCTGCATCAACCTCCTTCCTAGTAGAGTCCTTAGTCCTTTTGCGCATCAAACTCCTTCTTCACATAGAACTCCTCTATTTAGGCATTTTTGAGTTAGAGTTGTATTTCAGTTGGAATCTTCCTTAGCACCAACTAACACTTTATAGGTCTTTATCTCCAGAGCCTTTTATCCTCTTTGGATCGTGCGATGCTTGCTAGGGGTACAGTATGCGAAAGAACCTGGGAAAATAACCTGTTTCATTTGCAACCTGTCAATCATCAAAACTTCATTGCTCCAACAGTTTCCCCCTTTTTAATGATGACAAACTTCCTGAGTATTGGGACTTGCACTGTTCATATTTTCTATAGTTATAAAAAGAAAACCTCAAGAATGAAACAAGTTAAGATTAGGGTTATAAATGTTGCAGAACTCATACATACTCATAGACCCTTCCCCCTTTTGACATCATCGAAAACTGGCATATATCAAACTTAAAGAGACGTAATTCTGATAAAAAAAACATAAACGCGAATTCCAATAATACTAGAAGGAACATGAGTTTCATTAATATGGAAGAAGTACAAACAACCCTATAGACATTAACAAAGAGAACTAGTAAGGTCAACAGCTAATAACAAAAATTGTGCATTCAACTTTAAAAACAAACAACCACAGGTACCCAGGGAAAAAAAGAAGGAACATAGGTAGGATGTGATGGGCATGAGAGGGTATCAAGGGAGTAGTTTGGTGAGCTTGTGAACAATGTCGGCGTGAGCAGCCCTTTCTTTCATTAGTGTTTCCTCAAGTTCAGATATCCTGGAGGTTAAGGCCCGCCGCTCCTAATCGAATTTTTGTCGCTCTAAAGTCAGCTCCGCATTTTTGGCATCCAACGCCATTTGCAGTTGATGAAGAGGAGTGCTTGGGCGTTGCATTGAACCAGGTAAATTCTGATGCTTCACTTGGCCAAGGACATCCTTGGTGGTTTGCATGGTCCAGACCTGGACAAGAATTGAGGTAGGCCTCAAAGATCGGAGCCAACCAGAACCTATAGGGAAGAGCATGTCCTTTCTTATCCTGAATGAGAACCTGCTGAATGTGTTTCACCATGAGTCCAGGTATATTGATTGGAACACATGAATCAATCAGTTCCATCAGGGTGAGGTCAAAATAATTTCCCTCATACCTGCGCTCCTACCGAAGGATGAGAATCTTGTGGACCACATCAAAATACATCTGATGAAGCAGGGATATTTCCCTCCGCTGGACACGCCTATGTTGTTCCAGGGTAGGCTTGCCGGAAAACTTTCTGGTGATTTCAAGAGCAGAGGGTAGATTGTCAAGGGGAGGCCAGTCATGGCAAACATAATGATCCCAAGCCTCATTTGGGATCCTAAGAATGTGAGAGATGGCTGATGCGGCGAGACTGAAGGATATCCCTCAAATGGTAGCGGAGAGAACAGAGTCACGCATAATTCCCCGAGCGTAGAATTCATACATTTTAGTTTTTGCTAATTTTCTCTGGCTGGTGTGCCGAAGGAGAAGGGCTGACCATCCCTGAAATTCGAGTTTGGAAAGGAGGTTTTCCATGTTGGAGCCCCCAAAACTAGTGATTACACGGCCTCGGAGGAGAGAGCGCCGTTAGAAGTGAGTGAATAAGGGGGATTGTGGTTCTGGGTCGGGAACAGGAGTAGGCTCAGAGTCGTTTTTAGCGGAGGAGGCTTCAGGTGGAACAGGTGAAGGAACATATTTCTTTCTGGGAGTGTTTCTGGGTTTAAAGGAAGTTGGGGTGGAAGAGACTGTGGTTGTCTTTTTTGGTGAGGGCGTGGACTTGGATGAAGATGGAGGTGGCAGAGACGGTAGGTGTTTGGGAAGGAGAAAATGAAGGTCGAGATCGAGGAGGTTTTGGAAAGATATGTTTATGTCTGTTTCTTCGAACTTGCCTCAGTAAGAGATCTCTAAGAGAGGAGGAACTAGGGGCACTTTTCTGTTTCTTGCTCTGTTGCAGAGCCTGTTAAAGTGCTACTTCCTCCTGACGTTTGCGGTTTTTGGTTTGAGGGGTCCTGACAGAACTGGGAAGAGTTACCCGTTCAGGGGAAGGGAAATTGTCAGAGATTTCTATGGGCTCCCCTGAGGCTTTTCTCAGGTGACGGCGAGTGGGTTTAGGGTTTGGTGACTGTTCCGTGTGGGCAGAAGGAGGAGAGTCAGTGTGGGTTTCTTGAGATGTAAATACCGTATATGGTGGGGGAATGTTGGAGAATGTTGAAAAGCTGTTCTGGAAACCCCCCCCCCCCCCCCCCCCAAAAGGCAAAATCCGAGAAATCAATTTGGAGTGGAGGAGGGATAAAGGCTGTCTCATGAACGACAAAGGGAAGAGAGTCAGAATCATGGGTTTCTTGCATGGTATTCTTCGTGAGTGAGGTGAGGAAGACATTTGAGCAGTAGGGTGATTTATGCAATTGGGAGGATGTGTTTCAAATATAAGAGAAGAAGAAGGTGAAGCTGAGAGAGGCTTTAATGCATTGGGAGAGAAAGAGGCATGTGAGAGGATGTTTCTGAAGACCATCAGTGAGAGGGGACTAATGTGACTTTTAGCGGCAAAGGACTTAAAGGCGCTGACAAGATGTAGATGAGTAGAGAGAAGTTTAGAGTACCTGATTTCATTGTCTATTTCTTTAAGAGGAATTGCACAGGAATTGTTACCTAGTTTATTTTCATGTTCCATTTGTTAGTGCGCTGGATTCAGTAATCCTGCACATAGAATCACACACCATGTCATTCTACAAGTTAAGGGAATACACGTATTATGAGAAATTTGACTAGAGGACCTCTTGTATTTGACAGTGATGGCTCAGAAGTCCTAGTCAAGCATTGAGGTGAGTTCATACAATTTTAATCATCCCCAAATCTAACCTAATTTTCTCAAAACGTTCACTGCTTAAAGCCTTAGTAAAAATGTCAGCAATTTGATTTTCGGTAGGGCAAAACATTATAGATACAAGACCTTTTTCCACGTTGTCACGAATAAAGTGATGCCTTATGTCTATATGTTTGGTTCTTTTGTGTTGTACGAGGTTTTTTGCTGTGTTAATAGCATTGGTATTATCACACAAAATAGGAACGCAACCGACATCCATCCCAAAATCCAGCAATTGTTGCTTGATCAAGAGGAATTGAGCACAGCATAATGCAGCCGCTATATATTCAACCTCAGCAGTGGACAATGCTACAGAGTTTTGCTTCTTGGTGGACCATGAAATTAAACATGTTCCAATGAAATGAGCCATACCTGAAGTGCTTTTTCTGTCCACCAGTGACCAGCATAATCAGCATCAGAGTACCCAACTAGATTGAAATTACTACGCTTAGAGTACCATAGTCCTAGGTCAGAAGTACCTTTGAGATACTTGAGAATTCTCTTCATATCTTTAAGATGTGACTCTTTTGGATTTGATCGAAACCTAGCGCAGAGTCCCACGCTAAAAACAATGTTAGGTCGACTAGCTGTAAGATACAACACGGATCCAATCATACCTCGATAGGGCTTTTGTTCTACAGATAGGCCTCTCTCATCCAATTCTAGTTTAGTGGCAGTGGCAATTGGTGTATCTATGTCTTTGGCATCTTCCATTTGGAACCACTTGAGGAGTTCTTTCACATATTTTCTTTGATGGATCTAGGTACCTGAGAAAGTTTGTTTGAATTGCAGTCCCAGGAAGAAATTAAGTTCTCCCATCATACTCATTTTGAATTCTCCATTCATAAGATTGGCAAACTCCTGAGTCATGAGCACATTAGCAGAGCCAAATATAATGTCGTCCACGTACACTTGCACAATCAATTGGAGTTAATGATCGCCTATCTTATGAAGAGGTTCTGGTTCAAATCCTTGATCGTCAGATTCATAAGTTAAGGAGCAAACAGATAGCCTCAGTCAAAATCCCGTGGAGAAATCAATTCGTGGAGGAAGCCACATGGGAAGCTGAGAAAGAGATGAAGGCAAAATATTCGCACCTATTTGTGCCAAATTATGAGAGTGTTGAAGGTAAATTTCTTACCCTTTATTAAATTGATGTATCTATTCTTGATGGGACATTCTACTCTTAAGTCCAGAGTTTAATTGATTGAGTTGAGTGTTGAGATGAGTTTTGAGTCTATTCATGCCTTGATATCCACCTATACTCATCATTCGAGGAAGAATGATCCCAAGGGGGAGATGATCTAATGCTCGGTAAAATTACTAAAATATCCCTAGAGGGAGGATATGCGCGTAACATATCTTCCAATGCTTATATCGCAAATCCGAGGCAAGATTTGTGATCAGCACACAAAATTGAGTTGGAAAATGGTCTTAGTCAATTTTTAGAGCGACCCGATCAAAAGATAATCTTTCGATCCGAAGCGCAAAACAATGTTGGTGCGCAACACGAGTACGTTGCGCCTACATCGCCGACAAGCACTTATATCTTTTTGAAACTTTTTGACGGGATTGAGAAAACTCATTTAGAAATGTTTTCCTAAAAATACACGGTGCGCGACTAGTCTACTTCATGGACTAGGTCTTCTCCTAGTTGGAAATTTCTAAATTATTACGAGGGGCATTTCGATCAATTCCCAACCTCTCCTAAAATCCATGCATGATCTAATAAGGTTATTTTGACGTAAAAAGGGTCTAAAACCCCATTCTAAATCATATTCAAATGTTCTAATAAGGCTAGGGCTTGCGGAAAGAGGAGAAGAGCTTGAGTTTGAGAAAATCAGGAAGAAATCTTGACATGACGGATTGATAGCTGCAACCCAGGTATATAAGGCTAAACTAAAAGCATGGGATTGTTCTCTCATGTGCCCCATAGATGGTCATAGATGAGTTGATGATTTGCAGAGTTTGTATGATCTTTGATGGTTTTCTTAAAATTTTACTTGAAATTACATGTTTTTCTATGTTGATGATCATCATATTATTTGTTTTCTTGAATTGAATATTTTCATGAGAATTTTCATAGCCCTACATGTGTAATTTTAAAAGCATGCATAATGAACTTAAGAATTGAGTCTAGAGCCTTGGGTCGAGATTGTTGATTTTGATGAGAGAATGATGATGAGTTGATAGAATTTGATTGTCTTATGAGTCTCTAAAAATAAACTCTACCGATGCGTCTATTCGATTGATTCCTAAGGATTGTTCTAAATCTTGAGTCATTGATGATATTGATTGATGAGAGGGTCAAAGTCCCTATGAGTTGAATGATGATGGGGTTCGAGTCCCTATGAGATTGGTTGAGATGTAGGTTTTATGAGCATTGAGTCACGGGTTGAGTATCGAGCACAGAAATATGTAAGAGTGAGTCCTACTTGAACTCATTAACTACGTCGCCAAACGTATGTGAGGCATAGAACCATCACATATATTATGGTTTCCTCAAGAGTAACAGTCCCTGAAAGTAATAGCGGACCTGTTGAGTATTGACTCCATATTGAGTTAGCTGATATGGTTTCAGAGTTTTCCCAACCTGGCAAGTTTGGAACGGTTGTAGAAACATCAGTGAGATTGTTGTACATTCTCTAGCACATAAGTGATTGTTGTCGGATAAGAGAAACTCCCATAAAGTTTCTATTTTGAGTACTCCGAGTCAAGATGAGATGAGATGAGAGGAGCTGAGATCCTCTGAGATGAGATGAGATGAGAGAAGGTGAGCTCCTTTGAGATGAGTGTAAGATGATTGATGAGTTTGAGTCGTTGATGGGTCACTTGTCTACTTTTTATTCTTGCATAGATAGACATTTGATGGTTTGATGTTATTTGACGATTTCTTTGAGTTGATGTTGTTGACATATTATTCTACCTGTTTCTGTTTCACTCAGCTATTTTACATACCAGTATATTCCAAGTACTGATGTCCCTTTTGGACTGCATCGTTCCATGGTGTAGAGGCAGGTACTAGAGATTATCCTTAGGCACTCCGTTGAAGATCTGAGATTCGCAGCTGATTTAGTGAGCCTCCCATACTCTAGAGGACCCACCATGATTATTCCATCATACTTTAGAGTTAGATTGGACTATTTCTTTTATTTTTATTTGGGTGGCCATGGTTCTGCAATTGGCACCACCTGATTAGTGATAGAGGCTTCATAACCGATGGTTGAGCATTGATGTTTAGATTGTGAGCTAATTCTTTTTACTAGCCTTCATTATTGTATATATAGTCTTTGAGACTTTAGATAAGAAGTGTCCACTACTTACTTACATTTTTCGCTGTTTAGTACAGTTAATTTGACTGAATGATGTGATTGGGCTAAGTGGTTCATTTGGGGACTAGCAATAGTCTCTTTGTGCCGGCCACGCTAAGGGTACCCTCCCAGGGCGTGACAATGTTTTTGCTTTTTACTCTTTATCTTCAAGTGTCTCCATTTTTCCTATATGATTATGTTTTCAACAGTAGTAGCATAGTTTATCCAATAATGGTAGTACAATTAGAATGCGGTGATAGTCGAGAAATGTAGTGTAAGATGCAATCTGACCATTTGCTTTCAAGAATCAATACGGACAATGCTAAATCAAAATTAAGTAGAAAGTGTTGAAGAGCAAATCACTTTCAGGAATTGGGAGGACTAATATATTGAATCAAACCATGCTGTATCACTAATCGTTTCATGTTTAATCATTACAAAGAATGGATGAGATTGCGGCAGTTGTATTGTCGGATTTCCTGAAACCCCCACAAATTTTATCAAATTGTGGCAGTTTGCAAATTCTCACTATTTAATTTATTTTGTGGGGGTTTATAGGGTCATATTGTTGGAGTTACTAAAAATTCCTAAATATTACCTATTTGATTATTACCTTTTTTAATTTTATTTTTTCCAATTTCGCACCAAAAAGGGGAAGGTGGAAAAATATTTCTAGTTTCGCACCAAAATATTACTTCCGCTACTTCTAACTTCTAGGTTTTCTATTATACTCAAATATCTTCTCCATAAAATTGTAAGTTGTTCTTCCAATCCCTAAGTTCATCTTGCTCCAAAGTTCTCAAGAAAATCGAGGCTTCCAATCCCTACTTCTAACTTCTAGGTTTTCACCAAGCATTTGTGTCTTCAGTATGTTAGGGAGACTACTGGAAAGTGGGATTTGACTTTTATAATTGCTATTTTTTCTCCGCAGTTAGCGTTTAAAATTTTACTAGTTTTTATCATCTTCATATATCACAAACCACTATAGCTTGCTATTTTTTTCTTGTATACAAGAACTAGAAAGTAAGTAATTCTGAAGGTTTAGGAGATGTTCTTTTCTGGATTTGGAGGTCTTCAGTTTTGGTTCCTGCGAGTGGAGGAAGGAAAACTTTAAATTTTTTAAATTTCAGTATCCTGTATTTTAGGTCTATTAAACGACTTCTTTGAATTCACGTTACTTGGGCCCTCTTAGTGGTTAAGCACTGGGTAAAGAGCTAGGGATTTCAACCATTGCATCGGAGGATGGTTAATAGAAGTTTTAGTTCATGAGACTTCATAATTTTGTTTTTTTTTAATCACTCAAAAGGAAACTACACATAAGAGGAATTTGAGATGATCTTTCTACTCTTAAAATTAATCCACAAGGAGTAATATCCCTTGTATTCATTTATTATACATAATGTCTTTGTTTCTAATAAATGAATAAGAAAACTCTACTTTATTTTAACTGACATTTGAAGTCGAAGTTGAGCTATTAAATGAGAAAGAGCACTAAGTCTATACATGTAACAAGAGGGACTGTATATTTCAGGAGGGATTGTATATTACAGGTTGCAAACATTGGGTTCTTAGTATGATAGAGTTTGGTAACTTAATTTCAAGTTCACATTCTACCTCTTATTGTAAGACATTCATGTTCATCGCTGATTAATTGATATTATTCGAGAATTTCCTTGTTCAAATCTTATTAAGTCCGAGTATACTCGACTCTTTACAAACTTCACTTGTGGATTTCACAGCATATGTTATTGTTGTTAATGAATATAAAGTGGTTGGAAATCAAGTTTATACACCAATTACATGTTTGTCTAGTACTTACATAAGCGGCAATTCACCAGTGACCGGTAGTATGTAAAAATATTTGTCCTGTTTCATGATTGAAACATACAATTTCAACATTGGCTTGCCAACTACTCAAGTTCCTCTTGGTACTATGTCATAATCACATTGCTATCAAAAGTTCACAAGTAGTAGCTAATTAATTGCTGGACATTGATGACTTTCTGTAATCTTTTAGAAAATTCATGTCCAGATTTTCCTATAGCCTTTTATTTCATACAAAGAAATTTAAGATAAGAGAATTTTGACATATGTTCCCCTATCTCTATTACACTGTCAATCTAGAAAACCTTCACCTATTTCAAAGCCTTATACAAATGAAATGATTTTTCTTCTTCCTGTTTATATAGGAAGTCCCTAATATTCATCCTCACTCAAGTAAATATACCTATAACGAACTTTAAAGTGCTCATTAGAGGATTTTTCTTAGTCGTCGATAGATGGACGTTTGTTATTGGGTAGTCTGCGTCCACGTATAAATGAGCTAACCAGATGCAGAGCCCTTGCAGGTTGTGCTTATGGTACCATATGTGTAGCACCTCTCACAGTAGCAAAGGTCAACAGATTGCGGTACTCCATTTGCCAACCTCCCACCTGCCCCTTGTGGAACCAAACTCCAATTCACCATTTTATCCTTACTTTATGCTAGTAAATTTTTTCTTCCAACTTTTCCTGCTGCTGAATGTTCTAGTCTTCAGTTGGGGACCTTAGAGCTCAATTCAAGCAGCCATCTGTGCTGGTGGTTCTAGTATTTTTTTCTTACTCATAAATCAGTTGTTTGTAAAACTACAATTTATTTCCAATTAGTTTTGATAAGTGGTCAGGGCAAGCAATTGTTCCTCAAAAGTACAAGAAAGACTGTTTCGAGACAATTCAAAAGGTACTTGTACTTTGTAGTATGGGCAGAGTTATGGGAATACTGTTGAAAAATATGTATCTCCTTATCCCATTCTCTGGTTCTCCTTCCAGACATATGAGTCTATGCCCTCCTCCCCCTCTCTGGTTCTCCTTCAATATTCTGGCACAATTTGTATGAAAATTGTTTCGTCTCAAAACATATGTCACAATTTTATCATTTTCTTGTAGTGTTTATTACTATTATATTTTTCATATAAGTATAGGAAACTAACTTTGTTTTACTTGTTGAAGCCTCGGTTTTATTTTAGGACTACTAAGGCCACTGCATACAACTAGAATTTGGAAAAGTGGGCTACACATAGACAAAGGTTGTACGATGAATTTAATGATCCAGCCAAAAGTACCAATGAACTTTTAGCTAATGTGCCAACGGGTATAAATAAAGATCAGTGGGCTAGTTATGTGTCTTATCGTAAAATACAACCAACAATTGTAAGTTTTTTTCTTTTTAACTAAGTTTACTGTCATTTTTACTAATAGTTTTCTAAATTGTAATTACTTTTTTTATAGGAGCGTTGTAAAAAGAATAAAGAGAGTTGAAGCAAGCGAAAAATTCCACATACTGGTTGTTCAAAATCACTAGCAAGAAGACGTCAGGAGATATTATGCATATGAACTTACTCTTTTTTACTTCTTTTCTCTGATTTAAATGTTCTATTATTATTTGTTTATTACTATTCTTAGTTTTTGGAAACTGGAGAAAAGCCAAGTCAAGGAAAAATATTTCTTGAAACTCATGAAAGGAAAGGTGGATCTTTTGTAATAGAAGAGGCAAGAATTATCGGGGTAAGTATAACGTTGTCATACTTTTTTAATATCGGAAGGGATCTAGACCCTTAAGTTTTATTTATTGACTAAGAATTTATCTTTTATAGGAACAAATTGAGTTGAACATGGCTCAATCCAATGAATCTGAAGCTTCCACTGATGATTTTATTGGCAAGTTATTTGGCAAAGAACACCCAGGAAGAGTACAATGTTTGGGTATGGGAGCAGTTCCTTCAAATGTATTCGAGAATGCCAAACATCGACTTAGAAATCTTAGTGTTCCATCTTAACATGGTGCATCATCCTCGACTAATACTTATTTGCATCAAAAGGTCTCTTGTTTGGAGTATCAATTAGAAGGAACTTTGAATGCTTTGAAGGCTTACATGATATCAAAGGAGGGAAACAGAATTTATTAGTTTTTTCGCTCCTCAACCACAAGTAAGAATTAAGTGTACTTTTGTTTTGTTGAAAAATAATTATATTTACAAAAACTAATACGCGTCAGTACATATGGACAATACTAAAAAATTAGGTGCAGTCATTCCTACTTGTATTGACATGTGTGGTGTTTTTTCATCCGCTATTTAATTCCTTTTCTTTCTCTGAACTTTCAGTGATGATTACCTTTACTATAGTTTCGCCAACTTTTCTGTAGTTGCCGTTGCAACACGGTCACCAAGTTAGTTACCAACCCTTAAAGGAACTAGAATAATCCAACATATGTCCTCAAGAGACCTTCAGTCGTTGTAGATTGAAGTAAATGGTTATTGTTTGTTTGTCCTACCTTCATAAGATGCAAAACTTCTCCAGAATTTTCTTTCTTCTATTTGAGTCCATCAGTCTGGAAGTAGTAAGTTCCTTTTTGCATACTTGGTGTTGAACTGTTTGATTTAATAATATTGAAAACATATCATCTGTGTCCGTGTGTATATGATTCACTTGATGATGAACTGCTTCAAATTTGATCATCCAGAAATATTTATTTTTGGTTTTACATGTGTAACTTGAAATTTTGTTCTGAAATAGGTTATTTATACAGGCATGTTAAATACTAGTCTTAAGGCAAATTACTATCTATGTTATTTTTAGCTGGAGACTTTTCGTGGATCCACCAAACAGCTTTTGTAAGTCTATGAAATGAATTGGTGGATTAATTCTATTTGGGTCTTCGTATTGTTCCATTGAATTTATTGGAAATTACTTTATTCATCTCTTACGTTGTATCGTCCGGTAAAATTACCAACATACCCCTAGAGGGAGAGTATGCGCGTAACGCATCTTTCAATACTCATATGGCAAATCCGAGGCTGGACTTGCGATTAGCACAAACAATTGAATTGGAAAATGGTCTGGATTGATTTTTGGAGCGACTCGATCAAAAGGTAATTTTTCGATCCGGAAAATAAAACAGTGTTAGTACGCGACAAGAGCGTGTCGCGCACCTACCACGGACCAACACTTGTATTATTTTTAAAAAAATTTACGGGATTGAGAAAACTCGTTCAGAAAACTTTTTCTAAAAATACATCGTACGCAACTAGTCCGCATCGCAGACTGGATCTTTTTCGAGTTGAAAATTTCTAAATTATTATGAGGGGCTTTCCGATCAACTCCCCACCCCTCCTAAACTCTATGCACGATCTAATAAGGTCGTTTTGACATAAAAGGGGTCTAAAATCCTCATTCTAAGTCCTATTCCAATATTCTACTAAGGCTAGGGCTTGAGGAAAGAGGAGAAGAGCTTGAGTTGAGAGATTCGAGAAGAGTTCCTTGACGTGCTTGGTTGATAGCTACATCTCAGGTATCTAATGCTAAACTAAAAATATGAGATTGTTCTCTCATGTGCCCCATAGATGGTCATAGATGAGTTGATGATTTGGAGAGTCTACATGCAAGAATACTTGAAGGTTTTTCTTAAAATTCTATTTGAAAATAACATGTTTTTCTATGTTGATGATCATCATACTATTTGTTTTCTTAAATTGAACATTTTCATGAGAACTTGCATAACCCTACATGATTAATTAGAAAAACATGCATAATGAACTATAGAATTGAGTCTAGAGCCTTGAGTTGAGATTGTTGATTGTGATGAGAGAATGATGATGAGTTGATAGAATTTGATTATCTTACGAGTCTTTATAAATGAAATCTACCGATGTATCTATTCGATTGTTTCATAATGATTGTTCTAAATCATGAGTCTTCGATTGAGATTGATTGATGAGAGGGATAAAGTCTCTATGAAATGTTGACTGATGAGAGGGCTAAAACCAATATGAGACGTTGCTTGATGATAGGGCCAATGTCCCTATGAGTTGATTGGTTTGATTGGGTTGATGGTTTTATGAGCAATGAGTCACGGGAGGAGTATCGAGCACCGAAATGGATAAGAGTGAGTCCCATTCGAACTCATTAACTATATCCAAACATAGGTGAGGCATAGCACCATCACATATATTGTGGTTCCCTCTTGATTAGAAGTCCCTGAAATAATAGCGAACTTATTGACGACTGGCTCCATATTTGGTGAGCTGATATGGTTTCGATTTGTTCCCTACCTGGAAAGTTTGGAATAGTTGTCGCAACATCAGTATGATTGTTGTACATGCACAGGCTCATAAGTGGTTGTTTTCGAATAAGAGAAACTCCCATAAATTTCCTAACTAGAGTACTCCAAGTCTCAGATTAGTTTTGAGATGAGATGAGAGGAGGTGAGATCCTCTGAGATGAGAGGAGAGGAGAGGAGGTAAGATCCTTTGAGATGAGTCTGAGACGATTGATGAGTTTGAGTTGTTGATATATCACTTGTATACTTTTTATTCTTGCATAGTTAGACATTTGATGATTTGATGTTATCTGATGAGTACTTTGAGTTGATGTTGTTTCCATATTATTCTATCTGTTTTTGTTTCACTCGGCTATTTTATATACCTGTACATTCCAAGTACTGATGTCCCCTCTGATCTGCATGATTTTATGATGCAGAGGCAGGTATTAGAGATTGTCAACAAGCGTTCCTTTGAAGATTTGAGATTTGCAGTTGATTTGGTGAGCCTCCCCTACTCCGGAGGATACCCTACATTTATTTCATCATGATTTAGAGTTAGATTGAACTATTTCCTTTATTTTGATTTCGGTAGTCATGGTTCTATCATTGACACCACATGAGTAGTAATAGAGGCTTCATAGACGATGGTTTAGTGTTGATGTTGAGATTGTGAGCTAGTTCTTTATACGAGCCCTTACTATTATCTATTTACTTTGAGAATTTAGATGAAATGTGCCCATTTACTTACTTATACTTTTCGTTGTTCAGTAGTGTTTATTAATTGAATGATGTGATGAGGCTAAGTGTGAAAGGCCACGGATCATTGATGTCACTTAAGGTCCACATAGCTGCCAAGAAATTTCTACCAGTATCACCTCACGGAGAGCCTACACGGCCCCTGTAAATTCATACAGACCGTGCGGCCTCCAGTGGGGGTGACGCCCAGGAAAAGTGGAGGGTAAACTGGCTTCCACACGGTCCGTGTAAAGCTACACAGTCCGTGTGGCCCTCCATGCCCCCTGCTTGGAACCACCTTCACACAAACCCAGTCACGGCCCGTGTGACTTTAAACGGTCCGAGTGATCCTCCACCTAGCCTCGGTGTGGAGAGTCACCAATATACGAATGGGGTCACGGTCCATGACCCCAGGTGGTCCGTTTACCGGTTCTTGTTGTCATACTTAGTCTGGAAAATCTTGCCTTTGAAAATTTTATGTTCGGGACCACGGCACAGTAAACGGTCCGTGTGATATTACACGGACCGTGTACTGGACCGTATGCCTCAGACGAACCAATTTCAGGTCTGTTTCATTAATGGCATTTTTGAAATATTGGTTATACCCAACGAAAATTTGGTCATTTCCCACCCCTCCTAAGCCCCCTATATAAGTTGCTCACCCCCATTTTTCAGCCATTTTACTTCATTTCACTCCTCTCTCTAAAACCCACTCCCTCAAGCTCTCCAATATCTCTCTAGGATCATTCAAGCTAAGATTCACAATTTGAAGTCTCTTTCTCCTCAAGTGTTGTCTTCAACAAGTATGTGGGTGTTGATTTTTGGTTCCTTTCAACTAAGAAGACCCAAATTCTTCTCAAACTATTTTATACACTTGCCTACTTATAATGTGAAGATTGTACTACTTGATCTTGACACCTTGAACCATGCATGTTCTATATAAAATGCCGAATTTTGAGTTATGTTAGGTTTTATTATGATGAACTACTTGGATTATGAAACTATGAAAATGCATGTTCCTTTAAAGATGTTTTATGCATGGGTGATATCTACTACCATTTTCTATTAAATTATTTATGGATTTCCTAGTCTTTACGTTTTATTGCTATGTTTTAGCTATTCTCTACAGTACCCATGCCATCCCTACATTGTGCATTGCATCATACTCATGATATTGATACATGAAAATTTTGGAAATGTGCGATTAAGCCCAACTTTATTTTAAAAAGGGAATATGATATGATTTTGGTAAGACATGGAATATGACAAGAAGGTGATCACCAATATGTCTATAAATAAGGCTCTTGGAGCATCTTGGGTGTTTATACCATCTTGTATCTTGGCTCTTGGAGCATCTTGGGTGCTTGCACCATCTTATACATGTAGTGAGCTAATCCTTGCATGAATCATGTGATCTTGACCTAGTGATTTGGCAGTTGAGCCTGCTTGGGCAATTAACGTTTTCGAAATGGACATTTGACTCTCTTGAAAGCATATGTATATATATAAGTATTCTTGTGGAATGTGTAAGACTTAGCACCGATGGATTAGGGGCGTTAGGGATATCCCCAAGGTCCCTCTCCCTTTCCTTGAACTATGTTCCAGCATAGGGACGGATATTATTCGTCTACTTGTTTATGATATAACATGTCTTGGTATGATTCTTGTAAATCCTTCCGAAATGGGGGTCCCATAAGGAAGGTGACCATCTACCGAAATGGGGTTGCCCGTAAGGTGTGATGTAGATTAACTTTGGCAAGTAATCTTCTCCCTACCGGTGGGAGGTCCCAATCGGTCCAATTCATGTAATAGCTCACATGGATTTGGTTTGTCGATTATAGTCCATCCCCGTTATATATAGAGGAGCATTATCGCATTTGCACGCATCATGCATTCCATGGCATCTTGTATATTAAATTTCTTTGCTTCTATGATCCTTGTACACTATGTGCCCTTGTCATCTAACATTGATATACAGGTTCGGTAAGTCATATGCATTCCATGTCCGCATACTTAGTACATTCAATTGTACTAACGCATACTCTATGCCTACATGATTTTACCATGTAGGGACCGAGCAGTTTGAGTACCAGTCGCCGGACGAATAGTCCTCCTTGAAGATATTTTGCGGTGAGTCCCATCTTTCGAGGGCGAGCTTTGTTCTTGTGTCCTTTATGTATATGTAATTTTGTTGAGGGTGAGCCCAAAACTTGTCCTGGCCCCTGTTCCTTACCTAAAGGCATGTGTTGGGTGTTTTGTAAAGACCTTGTTATTTTCTCAATTTATAAGATATGCTCTCTTCTGTTTGGACTTAGATTCCCGTTATTTAGTTACTTGTCTTTAAAACCTCTCGAACCAAGCTTCGTAGATTCTAGAAATTTTGAGGCTCATTTGGGGACTCTCGGGTCCCCATTCGCCGTGTCACATCAAGGCCCCGACCCTGAGTCATGACAAATGGTAGTATCAGAGCACTAAGTTTATAATGGTCCTCAGAGCCCAACATGCCACGTTGAGTAGAGTCCTATTCATAGGTGTGAAGTGCACCAAACCTATGAGTGGGAGGCTACAAAGATGTATTAGGAAATTCCTCCCTTCTTCATATCTTGTATCGTGCTGTAACTGGTTTATGAATTTCCCTATTTATTGGTATCGCTAATCCCTTTTAGTAAATGCCTCGAGGAAGACCTCCACTACCTAGGCCGGTTCCGGCTGCTGAAGATCAGGCCCCTCACGAGCCTATGGAGGAGCCTATCTCTAACAATGAATTCTGTACTGCTTTCGCCATGCTTGCACAGGTGGTGACTGCTCAGGCAAGGCAAGCCAATTTGCCATGGGATCCTACACCCGCTTCTATTATGAGAGACTTCACCCGGATGAATCCTCTGAATTTCTACGGGTCAAGAGCTGATGAGGATGCTCAAGAGTTCATTAATGAGCTCTCGAAAATACTAAACATTATGGGTGTCTCTTCTGAGGAAAAAGCTGGATTGGCTGCTTACCAGATGAAGGAAGTAGCTTAGGTATGGTATACACAGTGGGCTGTGGAAAGGGTCTGTGGTGATGATGTTAATGGGGGAGAGTTCAAATCTGCCTTCCTTGACCGCTCCTTTCCACTTGAGCTGAGGGAAGCCAAAATGACTGAGTTTATTAACCTAAAGAAGGGGAGTATGAATGTGAGGGACTATGTCGTCAAGTTTACCAAGCTTTTCAAATATGCTCCGTCCTTGGTGGTCGATCCCGGTGCACGGATACACAAGTTTGTTTCGTGTATTTCTGACTCGTTGGTGAAAGAATGTCGAACTGCTATGCTAATTGGGGATATGTATATTGCCGGACTCACGGTGTATGTGGAGCAGATTGAAGGGGAGAAACTCAAGGAGAAGAGGGCCCATGATCCCAAGAGAGCCCGCTTTGATGGTAGGTTCTCCGGTGCTAAGAATGTTGGGTTTGGTCGCTTCCAGCAGGGCCAAGGTTTGGGAGCTCAGGTGGCTAATGCTCGGGACCCCCTCCCGGGGTATCGATGGGTGGCGGACCCGGATATATCTTGTGTGACAAGTGTGGGAAGCCCCACACGGATGCCTGTCGAAGGGATTTGAGGCTTTGCTTTGGATGTGGAAGTAAGGACTATAAGGTTATTGATTGCCCTAGGAATGCGTGCGGAGGTCGAGGTCAGGTAGCCTAAGGCGGGCAGGGTCAGTAGAGGGGTCCTCCAGGTGTTGCCCCGAGAAACAACAGATTCTATGCACTCGATTCTCGCCCGGATGTCGAGGAGGCTCCAGATGTTGTGACTGATATGTTAAAAGTCTTTGATGTTGATGCTTATGTTTTGGTTGACCTAGGTGCGAACTTGTCTTTTGTGACCCCACTGTTGGCTATTATGTTCGGGTTGAAACCCCAAATTTTAAGAGAGCCTTTCTCGGTCTACACCCCCGTGGGTAAATCTATTGTTGCTCATAGAGTCCATCACGGGTGCCCTGTTGTTGTGCTGCATAAAATCTTCCCATGTGATCTTGTGGAACTCGAGATGTTTGATTTTGATGTGATCCTTGGGATGGATTGATTGCATGCATCTTATGCCTCCATAGACTGTAGAACCCAGAAAGTCCAGTTCCAACCTCCCAGTGGGCCAGTTCTTGAATGATAGGGCAGTGATTCCTCTATTAAAGGTAGGTTAATTTCCTACCTCAAGGCACGGAAAATGATTTCTAAGCGGTGCATCCACCATATGGTTAGGGTTAGGGATATGAATTCCGAAGTGCCTACTCTCGAGTCAGTTCTTGTGGTGAATGAATTTTCAAATGTGTTTCCCGAGGACTTACCGGGCATCCCTCTGGATAGAGAGATAGAGTTTGGCATAGATCTACTTCCAGACACTCAGCCTATTTCTATTCCTCCGTATCGGATGCCCCCCGCGAAATTAAAAGAGTTGAAGGAACAGTTAAAGGACCTTCTAGAGAAGGGTTTTATTCGGCCTAGTACATCACCATGGGGTGCTCCCATGTTATTTGTAAGGACGAAGGATGGGTCTCTCCATATGTGTATTGATTACAGGCCGCTGAATAAGGTGACCGTCAAGAACAAGTACCCGTTGCCGAGGATTGATGATTTGTTTGACCAGCTTCAAGGTGCCATTCACTTCTCAAAAATTGATCTCCGTTCCGGGTATCATCAGTTGAAGGTTAGGGAGTGTGATATCCCCAAAACAGCTTTTCAAACAAGGTATGGGCATTTCGAATTTGTGGTGATGTCGTTTGGTCTAACTAATGCTCCGGCCGCATTTATGGACTTGATGAACAGAGTGTTTAAACCTTTCCTGGACAGCTTCGTGGTGGTCTTTATTGATGATATTCTCGTTTACTCCTGAAGCGAACAGGAGCACGGAAATCACTTGAGAATGGCCCTCCAAACTCTGAGGGAAAAGAAATTGTATGCCAAATTTAGCAAGTGTGAGTTCTGGTTGGGCGAAGTGGCTTTCCTCGGGCATGTGGTGTCCGGGGATGGTGTCAAGGTAGATCCGAGGAAAACAGAGGATGTGAGAAATTGGCCTAGACCATTGACTCCTACGGATATCCGCAGTTTCCTCGGGTTTGATGGGACTACAGAAGGTTCGTGGAAGTTTTCTCATCTATTGCATCCCCATTGACCAAGTTGACCCAGAAGCAGGCTAAGTTTATATGGTCGGATGAATGCAAAAGGAGTTTCCAAACCTTGAAAGATTGGCTTACATTAGCTCCCGTCTTGACCTTGCTAAATGGTCCAGAAGCGTTCGTGGTGTATTGCGATGCTTCACGGATGGATTGGTCTGTGTGCTTATGCAGAGTGGTAAAGTGATAGCTTATGCATCAAGGCAGTTGAAGGTGCACGAGCAAAAATATCCCACACACGTCCTTTAATTGGCAGTGGTGGTTTTTTCCTTGAAAATTTGGATGCATTATTTGTACGGGTCCATGTTGATGTATTTACCGATCACAAAAGTTTGCAATATGTTTTCACCTAGAGGGATCTTAACCTCAGGTAAAGGAGGTGGTTGGAGTTTCTAAAGGATTACAACATAAGTGTATTGTATCATCCGGGCAAGGCCAATGTTGTAGCTGACGTTCTCAGCAGGTTGTCCATGGGGAGTGTGGCGCATGTTGAAAATGGGAAGAAGGAGTTGGCAAGAGATGTTCACCGGTTAGCTAGGTTGGGTGTTAGGTTGACCGATTCCAACAAGGGTGGTGTTCGGGTTCAGAATGGGACAGAATCTTCTGTGGTGAACGAGGTGAAAGCTAAGCAAGATCTAGATCCATCGTCATGTGAGTTGAAGAAGTTGGTTTCTGCAAAGGAGATTGAGGCTTTCTCCAAAGGGGGAGATGGTGTACTTCAACACCAAGATCGGCTTTGTGTTCCCGATGTGGATGGCCTTAGAAAGGTGATTATGAGTGAGGCTCACAACTCTCGCTGCTCTATTCACCCGGGATCTACTAAGATGTACCTGGATTTGAGAGAGGTGTACTAGTTGCATGGTATGAAGAGGGATATTGCCAAGTTCATGTCTGAATGCCCGAGTTGTCAGCAGGTAAAGATTGAACACTAAAGGCCTAGTGGTTTGGCCCAAGACATTGAAATTCCCACATGGAAGTGGGAGGATGTGAATATGGACTTTATGGTTGGATTGCCTCGGATCCAAAGGCAATTTGACTCCATTTGGGTTATTATGGATCGGATGACGAAATCGGCTCACTTTCTACTGGTCAAGACTACCTACAGTGCCGAGGACTACGCAAGGTTATATATTCAGGAGTTGGTGAGATTACACGGCGTACCTAGATCCATCATATTGGATTGTGGTGCTCAATTCACTTTCCGCTTTTGGAAATCTTTTATGAAGGGCCTTGGGACTAAAATTAAGTTGAGTTCCGCTTTTCATCCTCAAACCTATGGCCAAGCAGAGAGGAATATTCAAACCTTGGAGGATATGTTGAGGGCGTGTGTGTTGGAGTTTAAAGGGAATTGGGATGACCATCTTTCGCTCATCGAGTTTGCTTATAATAATAGATTCCATGCTAGCATTGGCATGGCGCCGTTTGAAGCCTTGTATGGGAGGAGGTGTAGATCCCCGGTAGGGTGGTTTAAAGTGAGTGAGATGGCTCTAGTTGGCCCGAATTCGGTGTTGGATGTTATGGGAAGGTAAAAGTTATCAGAGAGAGGTTAAAAGCGGCCCAAAGTCGTCAAAAGTCCTATTCAGATGGAAGGAAAAGGGACCTCGAATTTCATGTCGTGGACTGGGTTTATGTGAAAGTCTCTCCTATGAAGGGCATTATATGTTTCGGCAAAAAGGGCAAGTTAAGCCCTCGGTATGTTGGCCCTTATGAAATTGTTGAGCGGGTTGGAGGTGTGGCTTACAAGTTGGAGTTACCTCCAGATTTGGGTTCCATTCATCCGGTCTTCCATGTTTCCATGTTGAGAAAATTAGTGGGTGATCCTTGCACCATTGTGCCTTTGGAGGGGATTGAGGTAGAGGAAAATTTGACTTATGAAGAGGTATCGGTGGCAATCTTGGATAGGCAAGTAAAACGGCTTCGCAACAAAGATGTGGCTTCGGTGAAGGTACTTTGGAGAAATCAACTAGTGGAAAGTGCTACTTGGGAGGCGGAGCTGGACATGATGAAATGATACCCCCAGCTCTTCCAATCTACTCAAGCCTATGGTACTAGGGACTTTCCTTACCAATTGTTTCATTTGCTTGCCCTCTTGAGTCTCATGACATGACATGCATATGTGTATGCTAAAATATTTTCCTTTCTTACAAATGAGCTGAATGCAATGTTGATATGAGTCTTGGTCTTGAACTATAATTTGACTTGTGACATAAAAAGCTTTTGTACAATCCTTGTAATTTGAATTGAGTTGTGTATTGTATCTTGCATCAGAACTATCTCGCCTAAACTCTATCTTTTCAAGCCTTGTTCTTGCACATTCGGGGATGAATGTTCCCAAGGGGGAGATGATGAAAGGCCCCAGATCATTGACGCTACTTGAGGTCCAGAAAGCTGCCCAGAATTTTCTGCCAGCATCACCTTACAAAGAGCCTACACGACCCGTGTAAATTCACACAGATCGTGTGGCCTCCCATGGGGGTAACGCCTGCGAAAAATAGAGGGTAAACGGGCCTCGACACAGTCCGTGTAAAGCTACACAGTCCGTGTGGCCCTCCGTGCCCCCTGCATAGAACCACCTTCACACGGACCCAGTCACGACCCGTGTGACTTTAAACGGTCCATGTGATCCTCCGTCTAGCCTCGATATAGAGAGTCACCTATATACGGACAGGGTCAGGGTCCGTGTGACCCCAGGTGCTCCGTTTACCAGTCCTTGTTATGATACTTAGTCCAAAAAATCTTGCCTTTAAAAATTTTAAGTCCGGGACCACGACATAGTAAACAGTTTGTGTTACACGGACTGTATACTGGACCGTATGCCTCAGACGGACCAATTTCAAGTCTGTTTCATTAATGGCATTTTTGAAATATTGGTTATATCCAACAAAAATTTGGTCATTTCCCACCCCTCCTAAGGCCCCTATATAAGTTGCTCACCCCCATTTTTCAGCCATTTTACTTCATTTCACTCCTCTTTCTAAAACCCACTCCCTCAAGCTCTCTAATATCTCTCTAGGATCATTCAAGCTAAGATTCACAATTTGAAGTCTCTTTCTCCTCAAGTGTTGTCTTCAACAGGTATGTGGGTGTTGATTCTTCGTTCCTTTCAACCAAGAAGACCCAAGTTCTTCTCAAACTATTTTATACACTTGCCTACTTATAATGTGAAGATTCTACTACTTGATCTTGACACCTTGAACCACGCATGTGCTATATAATATGCCGAATTTTGAGTTATGTTAGGTTTTATTATGATGAACTACTTGGATTATGAAACTATGAACATGCATGTTCCTTTAAAGATATTTTATGCATGGGTGATATCTACTACCATTTTCTATTAATTTATTTATGGATTTTCTAGTCTTTATATTTTATTGCTATGTTTTAGTTATTCTCTATAGTACTCATGCCATCCCTACATTGTGCATTGCATCATACTCATGACATTGATACATGGAAATGTTGAAAATGTGGGATTAAGCCCAACTTCATTTTAGAAAGGGAATATGATATGATTTTGGTAAGACATGGGATATGACAAGAAGGTGATCACCGGTATGTTAATAATTATGGCTCTTGGAGCATCTTGGGTGTTTACACCATCTTGTATCTTGGCTCTTGGAGCATCTTGGGTGCTTGCACCATCTTGTACATGTAGATGAGCTAATCCTTGCATGAATCATGTGATCTTGACCTTGTGATTTAGCATTTAAGCCTGCTTGGGCAATTAACATTTCTGAAACGGACATTTGACTCTCTTGAAAGCATATGTATATATATAAGTATACTTGTGGGATGTGTAAGACTTAGCACCGATGGATTGGGGGCGTTAGGAATATCCCCAAGGTCCCTCTCCCTTTCCTTGAACTATGTGGTAGCATAGGGACGGATATTATTCGTCTACTTGTTTATGATATGACATGTCTTGATATGATTCTTATAAATCCTTTCGAAATGGGGGTCCCGTAAGAAAGGTGACTATCTACCGAAATGGGGTTGCCCATAAGGTGTGATGTAGATTACCTTTGGAAAGTAATTTTCTCCCTACCGATGGGAGGTCCCAATCGGTCCGATTCATGTAATAGCTCGCACGGATTTGGTTTGTCGATTATAGTCCATCCCCGTTATATATAAAGGAGCATTATCGCATTTGCACGCATCATGTATTCCATGGCATCTTGTATATTAAATTCCTTTGCTTCTATGATCCTTGTACACTATGTGCCCTTGTCATCTAACATGGATATGCAGGTTCGGTAAGTCATATGCATTCCATGCCCGCATACTTAGTATATTCAAACGTACAAACGCATACTCTATGCCTACATGATTTTACCATGTAGGGACCGAGCAGTTTGAGTACCAGTCGCCGGACAAATAGTCCTCCTTGAAGATATTTTGCGGTGAGCCCCATCTTCCTAGGGCGAGCTTTGTTCTTGTGTCCTTTATGTATATGTAATTTTGTTGAGGGTGATCCGGGAACTTGTCCTGGCCCTCGTTCCTTACCTAGAGACATGTGTTGGGTGTTTTGTAAAGACCTTGTTGTTTGCTCAATTTATAAGATATGCTCTCTTGTTTTTGGACTTAGATTCCTGTTATTTAGTTACTTGTCTTTAAAACCTCTCAAACCAAGCTTCGTAGATTCTGCAAATTTTGAGGCTCGTTTGGGGACTCTCGGGTCTCCATTCGTTGTGTCACATCAAGGCCCCGATCCCGGATCGTGACAAAGTAGTTCGCTTGGGGACTAGCAATAGTCTCTGAGTGTCTGCCACGCCAAGGGTACCCTCCCGAGGCGTGACAATATTCTTGCCAAATCATTAAAATATGGGTTCAGGTCAATCCATACATAGTCAATTAAGTTAAAATGATAAAACAATGTAGGAATATAATGATATTATATCATAAGACTTATATTAAATTATTAAAAAACTTAACAAAAGAAGAAGAAGAAAAGACATTCAACGACTAATAGTAAAATTAATGGTGCAAATTATACCTACTGCATAAGTACACCTCAGGCCATTTTATTTTTTCACTTTCAGCGTATTAGCTATAGTGAGATCGCATAATGGAGATCGAGTCACCTTTGTTAGGGACTAATTAACTCTTAATATGACACTTTACATTACTAATTCAAATTTAATCGAGTTTCAATACATATATCAGACACTTATTGAAAAGAAGAAGAAGAAAACATTTTGCAATGTATATTTAATGTGAGCAATTTGAGCAACTCTTTATTAACATAAATTGCATAAATTTTCATACTTTAATGACTAAGCAACAAAATTTATGATGAACATATTCCAAAGAAACTAAATGAAAAACTAAAGAAAAATCACCTTTTGACCCTTTACTTTTTTACCCTTCACTATCGACTTTTTGAGTCAAATATAGTATTTCAAGAATCACTTTAAATAAGAATTGCACAATAAATCCCTACCGTGAGAAATTTAACACTTCTTCCTAACATAAATTGCATAAATTTTTGTACTTTAATGATCAAGGAATAAGTTTATGATGAATATATATTCTAAAGAAACTAAATAAAAAACAAAAGAAAACTCACCTTTTGATTCTTTATTTTCACCTTTCCAAGTCAAAACAGATTGTACTTTGAGAATCTCTTTAACTTATACTGCAAATAAAAGAAAAAGAGAAAAATTATACATTATTATGAATGCTCTTTTATTTTACTATACAAACAAAAATTGAAAAAAAAAATCAATTTACTTTATGGTGTATCTACTCATAGGTTCTTTTTATATATGTGTGTTTTTCTATTTTAAGTAGGATATTTATTTATTTTTTTCCTTGATTATTAATAGAAGACTTTTTAAACAAATCTATTTTATAAAAAAAAAATGAGAGTAAAGTTTTTCATGTTATTTTTCGGGTCTTTTTTTTTTTTTTTTTGAAAAGTTTTCCCTATTTTTGTGTGCTTTTTTTTGTCTTCTAGGAGTAGTTTTTTCTTTTTTCAGACATTTTACTAAACCTTTTTTGCTTATTATTTTGAAAGTTTTTTGACTATTTCTTTTTATCAAATCTATTTTAGTTAAAAAAATAATTCTTATAGGAATTTAACTATAATAAGAAAATCGTCTCAATCTAATTTGTACTATATTTATTATATTCAGTATTTAATACTATTAAAATACTGATATAATACCTGAAAGAAAATAGTGAAAAGACAACTTTGTCCAAAGTGAAATCTTTTGATTCATGGTTTTTTAAAAAAAAAATCCTTTTACTAAACTTTTTTTTGCCTATTATTTTAAAATTTTTTTAACTATTTTTTAATCAAATCTATTTCAGTTTAAAAAATAACTCTCCTTATAGGAATTTAATTGTAAAATGAAAACATTCCTAGTTGAATTTGATTATATCTTATTTTTAATTATATTAAATCAAAAAAGTTTGTATTTTGGGAGCTTTTTTTAAAAAAAAAATCTTATGTTTTTCCCTAGCTTTTATGATTTTTTTTTTAAAAAAATTTTAAAAATTCTCCCTATTTTTGTGGACTGTTTTATCTTTTTCTTGGGGGGGGGGGGGGGGGGGGGGGGGGGGGGCCGGGGGCGGGGGGGGGGGGGGGGGGGGCTTTTACTAAACCATTTTTGCCTATTATTTTGAAAGTTTTTTGGACTATATTTTAATCATAATCTATTTCAGTTTAAAAAATAACTCTCCTTATAGGAATTTAATTGTAATAAGAAAATCTTCTTGTTTGAATTTTATTATATTTAATATTTAATAATATTGAAAAACTAATATAATACTTGATGGAAAATGGTGAAAAGACAATTTTATCTAAAGCAAAAGTTTTTGATAAAGAGCAAAAAAATTCAAACAATATTTCTAAGAGCCTTCACACTTTTAATATAGTATAGATAAATATAGATATAGATATAGATGAATATAATATGATCTAGTAATATAATAGGTGCACGTGTATTTGTGTGTGGCACAAAAATATTTTGAGACATTTTCCACCTGAAAAGAAGAGCCTTTCCTACTGTCACATGTTGCATACTCCTCTTAATGCTTCCAAAATAGAAGCAAAGTGGTTACAAAAGTGCATAGTTTGCATCACCCAAGAGTTAGATTGGAGAAGAAAGGGATGTATTTTCAGTAGCATAATCAACTCAATTCTAAGGCAGGAAGCAACTGTTGTTGCGTAGAAAAAGGGAGGAGATAGAATGAGATAACGAAGCATGTCATGGGTACAAGAAGGACTGTTGCTTGATTCATGAAAAGGGGGTTCTTTCATGATTTAAAATAGTGATTGAAAACCGTTCCTTACAAGTTCTGGTAAAGTATGATTCCTTGTTAAAGATTGTTTTCTCGAGTTAGTTTAAAGTTCTCCTTTTAAATGTATAGTTAGTTTTGACTTTTGATCACCATATTTATAATTAGTTATTCTTGTACTAAATTTTCTATTTGTGGGTGAAATTCATCATTTTCTTAAACTGACTGCTTAAGTTGGTCAATTTTTGCGCTAGATATTGAAGTTTTAGAATTCATGAGACTAGGGGCGGCTCGATAGGGTTATTAGTCCCTAAATTTGAGGGGATTCATTTTTTTAAAATAGTAATAGGTTATAGACTCTTTTAAAAATTTGCATAAGTAGTATTTATAAGAAAATTATTATTTTCATAACAGGAGCAAATTGTTAGAAGAAGTTTGGCGCATCTGGCTAAGCTCCTTGGACTCCTTCACTTTCGGCGCCATACTCGTGTCGACATGACATGGTTATGGGTATGGGTGTGGGACGTGGTATTGAGGCATTTGCATGTATGTGAAGCTTAATTTGTGATAGACTACGTTGTGGTTTCTGGCAATAATACGAATAACAAACTAATTTTCATGCTTTATTTTCAATAGAAAATATCTTGCATAAATGCATTAGTTAGTCTTAACCTTCTCTTCGGAATTTGTGTTATAAATAATTGTGCCATCCAGAACTCAAAAGAATTTCAATGATATGGTCGTAAACCTGTTTCGGTAACTTAGCATTTGAGTTGTGTATCGGTATGCGGTATTTGTTAGTTTTTATTTCTGCATTTTCTTTTCAGTTTTTCTCCCCAAAGATTGCTCGATCTGTTTCACACCTGACTGATCAAGAAACTTATCTTAAGGACTCAAGTGGACGGCTATGGAGGGTAACAATGTGTAACCATCACGGTTCACTTTCTATCCAGCAGGGATGGCCTAAATTCATATTAGACCACGATCTGAATTTGAGCGACTTCTTGGTTTTCCACTATGTTCCAGGTCAGTACTTCATTGTTAAAATAATTGGCCCGTATGGTTGTGAAAAAAAGAAGTCTTGCAGTGATATTGGCAACGTAAGAAAAAGAGCAAGGACTCACCCTAAAGCAAGTACCCCGTCTGAGCTGTTTCAAACACCTGATATAAATTTACTCGAGAAAAAAAGTTGAAAATCTGATGAATCAGTGTCTGAAAAGGTCTTATACAAGCCAAATATCACTGACTTTGCAAAGTTGGACATGTTCTCATTGAGGATTCCAGAACTACTACAGAAAGAATATGTTAAAAAGCATCGGCCACCACCTTCAAAAAACATAAATCGTGTTCATGATGGTCTAATTTGCGTAAGATATGCTTATATTAGATTTTTGTCCAGTTGCTTGAGCTTCCTGCATTTAGCTTCAAAAAATTTTCTCTTCACTAAGAAAATAATATCTATTTTTGTGATAGTTGATCTTATCTCATGGGCTCCTCCGAGTGGGAATACAAGTTTGCATGGTGGACCAGTGCAATTTGCACCTTTTGTTGCAGCCCCACTACATGCATCAGATGGTAACTCTATGAAGAAACCCAGACTAATGGATGAGTGTGATGTACTTATCAAGTGAATGTTTGATAACTTCCATCTTCTTTGTACTAGGGCTTATGCTCTTTTCTTTGAACTCATATATAGGATACCCAAGCCAAATAAATATTTTTTGATGACTATATGTTGAGGTTTCTTATTTTTATTGGTTTAAAATAGGAGCTATGAGTAGAATATATGAGTGAAGGTTAGTTTAAAAAATCGTTCAAAGATAGAAAGAATGTTTTTTTTGGTCGAAATATAGTAATTTTTTTATAGTAATTATGCCTCTGTTTGCACCACTTGATATTGTTGAGTCCCAAAGTTAAATGCCAATGTAAAGGATTTAGTCCCAACCCACTTCTAAAAAGGTGTCTAAAGTGTATGTCAGTATATTTTCTTCTATTCCAATGACATAAATATTGATAACTATATTGGTTATTTATAGAATCTTCTTTATTAAAGCTATCAATTTCTTTGACGTATCTTTTTTTGTGCAAAATTTGCTTCAGTAACTAAATATACCAACAAGCTAATTATCTGAACCATCCACCGTACATTTGATTAGAATTACAATTAAGCAAATGCATACAACATAAAAACACTATCGTATATGCATGTGCAACGTCAAGAGTGCTTTCATATTTATTATCATATAATATGTGATATTCAGTCTAGCCATATTTACTATCATACAATATATGACATTCTCCCTTCTTCAAAATACCGTTTTCTTTTCAATTAGTAAAACTTTTGGATGTAAGATATATGAATCAATTTACACACACCAATAATTAATAATTGCAAAAAATCTACCAAGGTATTGTATATCATCAACTAAAATATTTTTGGATGATATTAGTAAGATGTGATGTAATTTCATGTTTTAGAGTAACATTTAACAAAATATATGATAATTATGGAAATTCCACTATAATTCACAAGACCGAAATGGTCTCTCTCTTGAACCTCATTTTTATTATGCTTGAGTTTTGCCTTCCAATATTTTAGGTGTTTAGGTCGGATCTTATGAACGTGTACCACACCAACAAGTTAAGATTATGTTAGGCTAAGGTACGATTATGTTTGTACAAAGGTGGTTTCTAATAAGTTTCACTTTCTCTAGTGGTTATTCTCTTTTTGAGAAGAAAGGGGTGTATTTTCATAGAACCAACTCAATTTTAGCTCCAATGCAGTAGGAGTAAGGTTAAGACTAGTACCATGAGGAAGCAATTGTTGCTTCCTAGAAAAAAGGAATCACTATTTCGGCCATTCATTTGGGAGACGAATGTCATGTACTTCTCCTAAACAATTGTGCTACCCTTTTCTTATTGGGTTACTTAAATTACAAAATAGGAATAAAAGACTTTTTGACATGAAATCGTTGGTTTTACTTTAGCCCTGTTCTCAAGCTTGAGCTTCACTTGGTCGGCTAGTAAGTATCCTTATCTCTGGCTATTGGATTTTACATGATAAATGTTTTTGCCGCATGAAGCTAGGGAAGAAAGACTAGTCAAGAAAGAATTTTTAAAGACCCGAATTTTTCGAATGGCATTACCCCCCAAGTGTCCAAGAATTTTCCCAGGTGAACTACCAGGCACCACTCCACAGAGGAGCCTGCACGGCCCATGTGAAGCCAGCACGGCCCATGTGAAGCCACACAGACTGTATGGTCTCCCATGAAGAGGCAAGAGGTCTAATTCATGGTTGGGACAACTTTAGGACGGAGGGGAACTATGGTCAAGTGAGAGTACACGGACACTCACACGGTTTGTGTGATGTGACACGGTCTGCATGGCTCTCCGTGTAACTAACTACGTAAAAATTATTCTAAGTATGGAAGTACCCTCTCGTAACTTTATCGTGCGAAAATTATTTCAAGTATCGTTACACGGTGGCCGGTGTACCGCCCTTTGTGAAGTCACACGGACCATGTAGCCGTCCGTATGATACCACTTAGCTGCGTGGAATTTTCCTATGTGAGAGTCTAAGTAGGGGACCACGGCCACTGTTCACGGTCCGTGTGACGTTTCACGGACCGTGTAGTGGACTGTGTGAGCCTAACAGGACTAATTTTGGTCCATTTCATTAATGGCATTTATGTAATTTTAGTTTGTTTTAATCAAGACATATGACCTCTTACGTATCCTAAACCCCCAATTCAGCTGAAGCCCCTCCTCTTTAGTTCATTCTCCTAAAATATTCTACCCCTCACAAGATCACCTCCCTGCTCCTCTTTACACTC
Organism: Solanum rostratum; assembly: GCA_029948455.1. Lineage (NCBI taxonomy): Eukaryota > Viridiplantae > Streptophyta > Magnoliopsida > Solanales > Solanaceae > Solanum > Solanum rostratum. The sequence continues at coordinate 66,347,478 of CM057046.1, forward strand.
CTCTCTCAAGGATTAAAGCTAGGGTTCTGGTGGAGTCCAATTCAAGCCAAATTCATCCCTCAAATTTAGCTCCTCAATCAAGGTATGTGGGATTAATTCTTGGTATCTTTCAACCTAGAAGACCCAAAATTCTTTTCAATTGATTTCATGAATTTTAGTTACTTTAAATATGAGTTTTTATTATTTGATTTCATCAAATCTAATTGATGAATGGGCTGTATTTTACCCATGTTTTCAATTCACTTTGATCACTATTATGATGATTTACATTGCGTTATAAAGCATGAACATGCATGTCTCTTTTTAAAGTTGATTCATGCATAGGTGATCTATACTATGATTTTACATGTGGTTTAATTATGGATTTCCTCAATTTCATTTTATGGCTGATTTAACTTGAATCTGTGTTACCCATGCCATCCTCACATCATGCATTGCATTACATTCATGAGCGTTGGTATATGGAAATTATGAAGTGGATTAATCCCAATTATGTTTTATGAAATGATTATGATATAATTTTGGCAAGGCATTGGTTATGACAAAAAGGTGATCACCGGTATGTCTGTGATTATGGCTCTTTGAGCATTATGGGTGCTTGCACCATCTTGTATATGTAGATGAGTTATTCCTTGTATTAGCATTATGACTATGATCATATGATTTGGCATTTGAGCCTAGATGTGCATTGGTCAGTTTGAAATTTACATTGTACCTCTTTAAAGTATGTAGATATATATAAGTATTCATGTCAGATGTTGTTGACTTAGCACTGATGGATTGGGAGTGTTAGAGCTATCCCTAGGGGCGTTGTCCCTTTCCTTGAACTATGTGCCAACATAGGAACGCTATCCATTACCGAAATGATTGGGTCGTAAGGAATGGTTATTCGTTTATCATGCTAATGATATAATATGATATGTTTATGGAAAATTCTTCCAAAATGGTGAGTTCCATAAGGATGATGACCATCTACCCAAATGGTGAGTTTCATAAGGTGTGATGTAGATTACCTTAGGAAAGTGGTCTTCTCCTACCGATGGGAGGTCTTTATCGGACTAATTCACGTAATAGCTCGCATGGATTTGATTTGTCAGTTATAGTCCATCCCCGTTATATAGGAGCATTATCGCATTGCATGCATCATGAATTTCATGGCATCTTGTATACTTCCCTATTGGATATATGATTCTTTCTATATTATGTGCCCTTGTGATCTAACATTGCAATGTAGGCTGATAAGTTGTATGCATTGTATGCCTGCATACTTAGTACATTCAAACGTACTAACGCATACTCTATGCCTACATGATTTTACCATGTAGGGGTCGTGCACTTCGAATACAAGTCGTTTGATGATTAGTCCATTCTTGGAGTTACTGTGGTGAGTTTCGTCTTCCGAGGGCAAGCCAACTATCTCATTTCTTATTATTACTGATGTTCTCTTCTATTGAGGCTGAGCTCGGAACTTGTCCTAGCCCTTGCTCCTTTGACTAGAGGCATTGTTGGGCACTATGTAAACTCTTCTCAAACCTTGTTGCTATAAATATTGTATTGCTTTCATATCATGGAATGATTCCTAAAATTTGATTTGACTATATAACTATATGTGTTTGAATGTTTTTCTCAAACCGATGATATGGTTACAGATACTTGAGGATTGTTTGGAGACTCTCGGGTCTCCATTCGCCGTGTCACATCTAGGCCCTAACCCCAGATCATGATAAAAGATGATCTCAGATCCCTAGGTTTATAAATGATCCTCGGAGTCCAACATGCCGCATTAAGTAGAGTCTTATACATGGGTGTGAAGTGCACCATACCCATGAGTCGGAGGCTATGAAGACGTTTTAGGAATTGCCTCACTTTTTCATGTCTTTTGTCGTGCTATGGCTAGTATATATAGTTCCCTTATTTGATGGTGTTATTGATCCATTTCAGAAGATGCCTCGAGGAAGAGCCTTTCTACCGAGGCCAACTCTCGCTAATGAAGATGAGGCTCCCTACGAGCATGTGGATGAACCCATCTCAAATAGGGAATTCCGTACAACCTTTGCCATGCTTGCTCAGGTGGTGACTTCTCAGGCAAGGCAAGCTAACTTGCCATGGGATCCTACACCTGTTTCTACGGTAAGGGATTTTACTCGGATGAATCCTCTAGAGTTCTATGGGTCAAAGGTTGGCGAGGATGCTCAGGGTTTCATTGATGAGCTTACCAAGATACTAGACATCATGGGTGTCACTTCGCAGGAGAAGGCTGAATTGGTTGCCTATCAGCTGAAGGATGCGGCTCAGGTGTCGTATACTCAATGGTCTTTGGAAAGTGTTTGTGGTGGTGATGTGAATTAGGAAGATTTTAAATTTGCTTTCCTTGGTCACTTCTTCCCACTTGAGCTTAGGGAGGCCAAAATGACCTAGTTTATCAATCTCAAGCAAGGGAGTATGAGTGTAAGGGATTATGCCCTCAAATTCACGAAGCTTTCTAAGTATGCTCCATCCCTTGTGGCTGATCCCCGTGCAAGGATGCACAAGTTTGTTTCGGCTATCTCTGATTTTCTTGTGAAGGAATGTCGTACTGTGATACTTATACAGGACATGGATATTTCAAGGTTTATGGTGTATGATGAATAGATTGAAGGGGAGAAACTCAAGGAGAGAAGGGTTCACGATCCTAAGAAGGCCCGTTTTGATGGTAGATTCTCTAGTTCACAATTAGTGGGTTTCGGTCGCTTCCAACAGGGCCAAGGATCAGGTGCTCGAGTCGCTAATTCTCGGGTACCTCTTCCCAAGGCACCGGTTAGTGACAATCAAGGACATTCTCTGTGTGACAAGTATGGAAAGGCCCATATGGGAATTTGTTGGAGAGATTTAGACGTCTGCTTCGGGTGTGGTGATAAGAATCACAAGGTTGCTGACTATCCAAGAATGCCCATAGAGGCCAAGGTCAAATGGCTCAGGGTGGGCAAGGTCAACAAAGAGCTCCCTAAGTAGTAGCCCAAAGGAACAACAGGTTTTATGCACTCCATGCCCACCAGGATGTCGAGGAGGCTCCGGATGTCGTGACTGATATGTTAAAATTCTTTGATTTTGATGCTTATGTTTTGCTTGACTTGGGTGAAAAATTGTCTTTTGTGACTCCTCTGTTGGTTGTTAAGTTTGGTTTGAGTCCCCAGATTTTGAAGGATCCTTTCTCAGTCTATACTCCCGTGGGTGAATCTATTGTTGCACATAGAGTCTATCATGGTTGTCCTGTTTCTGTGTTGCACAAAATTTTTCTGTCTGATCTCGTAGAACTTAAAATGTTCAACTTTAACGTGATTCTTGGGATGGATTGGTTGCATGCATCATATGCCTCTATAGATTGTAGGACCCGAAAGGTCAAGTTCCAACCTCCTGGTGAGCTCGTTCTGGAATGGAAGGGTGGTGACTCCTCTATTAAAGGCTAGTTTATTTCATACCTCAAAGTGCGGAGAATGATTTCTAAAAGGTGCATTTATCATATTGTAAGGGTCAAGGATACGGATTTCGAAGTTCCTTGTAACACCTAGTAAAATTATCAAAATACCCCTAGAGTGAGGGTATGCATGTAAGCGTCTTCTGATGCTCATATGGCAAATTCGAGGCCGGATTTGGGATCAATATGAAAAATTGAGTGGGAAAATGGTCTCGGTCGATTTTTAGAGCGACTCGATCAAAAGATAATTTTTTGATCCAAATGAAAAACAATGGCGGTGCACGATAGAGGCGCGTCGCGTACCTGTCGCGGAGAGGCACCTGTGTCTTTTTCAAATTTTTTGACGGGATGGAGAAAACTCGTCCAAAAACTCCTTTCTAAAAATACACTGTTTGCAACCAATCTGCGTCGCAGACCGTGTCTTTTCTGAGCTGAAAATTTCTAAATAGTTATGAGGGTATTCTGGTCAATTCTCCACCCCTCCTAAACTCTAATACACAGCTAATAAGGTCATTTCAACGTGAAAATGGTCTAAAACCCCCATTCTAAGTCATATTCCTTAATCTAACAAGGCTAGGGCTTGAGGAGGGAAGAGGAAGGCTTGAGTTGAGATATTCGAGAAGAGACCCTTGACGTACTCAGCTAATAGCTGCATCACAGGTATGTAAGGCTAAACGAAAACATGGGATTGTTCTCTCATGTGCCCCATAGAGGTCATAGATGAGTTGATGATTGAAGAGTCTACATGCATGAATACTTGAGGGTTTTTCTTGAAAAATTGCTTTGGAATTACATGTTTTCTATATTGATGATCATCATACTATTTGTTTTCATAAATTGAATATTTTCTTGATAATTTGCATAACACTTCATGACCAATTTGAAAAGCATGCATAATTCACTTGAGAATTGAGTCTAGAGCCTTGAGTTGAGATTGTTGATTGTGATGATGAGTTGATGAAATTTTGATTGTTTTATGAGTCTCTATAAATGAACTCTACCGATGTGTTTATTCACTTGTTTCCTAATGATTGTTGTACAATCTTGAGTCATTAATGAGATGTTGATGGTAGGGTTAAAGTCCCTATGAGATGTTGATGATAGGGTTAAAGTCCATGTCTGATGATCGGGTTAAAGTCCCTTTGAGATGTCTGATGATAGGGTTAAAGCCCCTATGAGATGCTTGATGATAGGCTTAAAGTCCCTATGAGATGATTGATGATAGGGTTAAAGTCCCTATGAGATGATTGATGAAAGGGCTAAGGTTCCTGTGAAATATCAGTCGTTGACGGGGAGTGAGTCCCTATGAGACTCGTTGAGGTTGAGGTTTATGAGCATTGAGTCGAGAGGAGTATCGAGCACCAAAATGAGTAAGAGTGAGTCCCATTTGAACTCATTAACTACGTCGCCAAACGTAGGTGAGGCTTAAACCATCACATATATATGGTTTCCCTCGAGATGTAACAGTCCCTGAAAGCAATAGCAGATTTGTTGGGTTTTGACTCCATATTGGGTGAGCTGATATAGTTTTTGAGTGTTCCTTACCTGGCAAGTTTGGAACCACTGTGCCAACATCAGGATGATTGTTGTACATTCACTGGCTCATAAGTGAGTGTTGTCGGATAAGAGAAACTCCTATAAATTTCTTACCTTACTCTAAGTTTGAGATGAGATGAGAGGGGGTGAGCTCCTCTGAGTTGAGTTTTGAGATGAGCTGAGACTATTGATGAGTTTGAGTTGAGTTTTGAGATGAGCTGAGACTATTGATGAGTCTGAGTTGAGTTTTGAGATGAGTTGAGATTATTGACAAGTCTGAGTTAGTGATATGTCACTTGTCTACTCTTTATTATTTCGTAGATAGACAATTGACTGTTTGATGTGATTATGATGGTTATTTTGAGTTGATGTTGTTTCCATACTATTTTCTACCTATTTTGGTTCCATCCAGCTATTTTATATACTATTACACTCCAAGTACTGACGTCCACGCTGGACTGCATCATTTTATGATGTAGAGGCAGGTACTAGAGATCATCAACAGGCACTCCATTAAAGATCAGAGATTCGAAGTTGATTGGGTGAGCCTCCCCTACTCCGGGGATCCACTCCCTTCATTTCATCATGTTTTAGAGTTAGATTGGACTATTTCTTTTATTTTGATTTGGGTAGTCATAGGTCTGTCATTGGCACCACATGGTTAGTGATAGAGGCTCCATAAACGGTGGTTAAGCATTGTTGCTGAGATTGTGGGCTAGTTCTTTCTACTAGCCTTCATTATTATATATATATTATTTTGAGACTCTAGATGAGATGTTCCCATTTACTTATATTTTCTGCTATTCAGTAGAGTTTATTTGATTGAATGATGTGATGAGGCTAAGTGATTCGCTCGGGGACTAGCAATAGTCTTTGAGTGTTGGCCACGCCAATAAGGTACCCTCCCGAGGCATGACAAACTTGGTATTAGAGCACAGAGTTCAAGTGTCTTAGGGAGTCTATGAAGCCGTGTCTAGTAGAGTCTTGTTTATGGGTGTGTTTTCGACCACATTTCATAAGCAGGAGGCTATAGGACATTAGAAACTGTTACACTTTTCTTCTTACTCCCGTTCGTGCGATAGAGTTAAACTCTATGAAAACTCTCTTCTAATTCATTCTCTACGCGTGCAGAATTGATAATATGCCTCCTAGAAGAGTTGTCAAAGGAAGGGGACATCCTGCCAGGCAAGCTGTTAATCCACCTGAGCCTCAAGTACTCGAGGAGCCCGTGGATCCAGCTGTCCCTGTTGGGCAACCCCCTCAAGGTGAGGTCTCTAATGCTGAGCTACGCCGAGATATTCAAGCTTTTGCCTAGGCTGTCACAGCGCCTGTCATGAGACAAGGAGTAGGCAGGCAGCACGCCCATGACACCTCTAGAATCCGAGAATTTCTGAGGATGAATCCACCTGAGTTCACGGGGTCTACATCCAATGACGATCCCGAGAACTATGTGGAGGAACTTGAGAAGATGTTCCAAGTAATGCATGTGACTGACGCTGATAGGGTTGAACTGGCTGCTTACCAACTGAAGGGTGTGGCCAGACTGTGGTTCGACCAATGGAAGAAAGGTAGGAGAGATGACGCTCCGGGTTTGACTTGGGCAGTATTTGAAGAGGCCTTCTTAGGACGCTTCTTCCCAAGAGAGAAAAGAGAAGCCAAGGTGAGAGAGTTCATGAACCTAAAACAGGGCTCTATGACTGTGCAAGAGTATGGGTTGAAGTTCACGCAACTATCTCGTCATACTCCTGACATGGTTGCTGATATGAGGGGAAGGATGGGATGTATGTGGATGGGTTGAATAGAGGACCCAAGAGAGATGGGAGAGGAGCCATGCTTGTGAGTGACATGGACATCAAGCGACTGATGACCTTTGTGCAGCAAGCTGACAAGGAGAGGCAGCATGACAAGGAAGAGTTCAAGCGCAAGAAGGCTAAGACATCCAGCTATGCGGGTGGAAAGAAAGGCAATGGAAATCGATTTCCAACACCCTCGGCTGCTAGTGCACTTGTGCCTAGAGGCAGGTATGATCAAAGATTCCAGAATGCTGGAACCCATGGACCCCAGTCGCAAGCTAGTGCGGCTCATGGTTCGCAGGGTAGGCCACCGTGTGATAAGTGTGGAAAAATACACTTGGGGAGATGTCGGGACAGGAATGATGCATGTTACGGGTGTGGCCAAGTGGGTCACTACAAGAAGGATTGTCCAAAGTGGGCTGGCCAGGCTCAATCTTCCACACCAGCCCCGCCAGTCAGAGGAAACCAGAGGGCCGCTACGACCGGCGCAGGCGGAGCAACAAACCGCTTGTATGCCATGTCTAGTCGCCAAGATCAGGAAAACTCTCCAGATGTTATGACGAGTATGATTCGAGTCTTTACTTTTGATTGTTATGTTTTGATGGATCCTGGTGCCACATTGTCGTTTGTAACTCTTTATGTGGCCAATAGATTTGATAGAACCACTGAGAGTCTCTTGGAACCCTTTGATGTTTCTACTCCAGTGGGTGAGTCTATTCGAGTTGAGAGGATCTATAGAGCTTGTGTAGTGCCCATCCATCATAGGGACACTCTTGTTGATTTGATTGAGTTGGAGATGGTTGATTTTGATTTGATCCTTGGCATTGATTGGCTTCACGCATGTTATGCCTCTGTTGATTGTAGATCCCGAACTGTTAAGTTCCGATTCCCAAATGAATCGGTTCTAGAGTGGAGGGGTGACTCTGTTACACCTAGAGGAAAGTTCATCTTATATCTTAGAGCTAGAAAGTTGATTTCCAAAGGTTGTATCTATCACCTTGTGCTAGTGACATCTGATGATACTGAGTCCCCAACTCTTGAGTCAGTTCCGATTGTTAACGAATTTTCGGAGGTATTTCTTGACGATCTGCCGAGAGTCCCTCTTGATAGGGAGATTGACTTTGGGATTGACGTTCTTCCAAATACCCAGCCTATTTCGATTCCACCTTATAGAATGGCCCCTGCTGAGTTGAAAGAGTTGAAAGAGCAACTAAAAGATTTGCTAGAAAAGGGCTTCATTAAGCCAAGTGTTTCACCTTGGGGTGCTCTTATTCTATTCGTGCGAAAGAAAGATGGGTCCCTCAGAATGTGTATTGATTATAGGCAACTAAACAAGGTCACGATAAAGAATAAGTATCCCCTCCCAAGGATAGATGATTTGTTCAACCAACTTTAGGATGCCTCTTGTTTCTCTAAGATAGACCTTAGATCTGGCTACCATCTGTTGAAGGTGAGGGAGTGTGACATTCCAAAGACAGCCTTTAGAACTAGATACGGCCATTTTGAGTTCTTGGTCATGTCCTTTGGGTTGACAAATGAACTGCCATCTTTATGGACTTGATGAATAGAGTGTTCAAACCATATCTTGATTTGTTTGTGATTGTGTTCATCGATGATATTCTGGTATATTCAAGGGGTGAGGAGGAGCATGATAACCACCTTAGGGTTGTCCTCCAAACTCTTAAGGACCATGAGTTGTATGTGAAATTCTCAAAATGCGAGTTCTGGCTTAAGTCAGCAGCCTTCCTAGGCCATGTTGTTTTCGCTGATAGTATCCGAGTGGATGTCCAGAAGATCGAAGCGGTTAAGAACTGGCCCCGACCAACCACTCCAACTGACATCAGAAGTTTATTGGGGTTGGCAGGCAACTACCGTAGGTTCGTTGAGGGATTTTCTTCCCTATCCACACCATTGACCAAATTGACTCAGAAGAAGGTCAGGTTTCAGTGGTCCGAAAAATGTGAGAAGAGTTTTCAAGAATTGAAAACAAGGTTGACTACTGCACCAGTCCTAACCTTACCCGAGGGAACAGAGGACTTTGTAATTTATTATGATGCCTCAAGGGTTGGATTGGGATGCGTACCAATGCAGAGAGGAAAGGTGATAGCCTATGCTTCCAAGCAGCTCAAGGTTCATGAAAGGAACTATCCAACCCATGATCTCGAGTTGGCAGCAGTAGTGTTTGCACTCAAAATTTGGCGCCACTACTTGTATGGAGTGCATGTGGACGTGTTCATTGACCACAAGAGCTTGCAGTATGTTTTCAGTCAGAAAGAAATCAACTTGCAACAGAGGAGATGATTGGATAGTTGCTCAAGGATTATGATATGAGCATTCACTACCACCCAGGTAAAGCTAATGTTGTTGTTGACGCTCTTAGCAGGTTATCAATAAGTAGCACAACCCATGTGGAAGAAGGAAAGAAGGATCTAGCTAAGGACGTACATTGATTGGCTCGATTAGGAGTTCGACTTGAGGAGAATAATGAAGGAGGAGTTAATGTTCAGAACGGGTCTGCTTCCTTGTTAGTGGTGGAGATGAAGGAAAAGCAAGACCAAGACCCTGTCATACTCCAATTGAAGGAGGACATCCACAAACAAAGAGTGATGGTCTTCTCCAAAGGGGAAGATGGAGTATTGAGATATCAAAGTAGATTGTGTGTCCCAAATGTTGATGGCATTCGAGACAGAATCATGGCAGAAGCTCATAATACTAGATATTCCATTCATCCTGGCTCCATCAAAATGTATCGCGACTTAAGAGAAGTCTATTGGTGGAATGGAATGAAGAAGGACATTGCGGAGTTCGTTTCGAAAGGCCCAAATTGCCAACAAGTGAAGGTTGAGCATCAAAGGCCATGTGGATTGGCTCAGAATTTTGAGATTCCAGAATGGAAGTGGGAGATGATTAATATGAACTTTATCACTGGTCTGCCAAAGTCTCGAAAGCAACATGATTCGATATGGGTGATCGTTGATATAATGACTAAATCGGCTCACTTTTTGGCAGTCAAGACAACAAACACTATGGAGGAGTATGCCAAGTTGTACATCCAGGAGATTGTGAGGCTGCATGGGGTTCCCTTTTCCATCATTTCGCACATAGGAGCTCAATTTACCTCTCAGTTCTGGAGATTGCTCCAGAAAGAATTGGGTACTAAGGTGAACCTGAGTACAGCCTTTCATCCACAGACGGATGGTCAGGCAGAATGTACAATTCAAACACTTGAGGACATGTTGAGAGCTTGTGTTCTTGACTTCAAGGGAAATTGGGATGACCACCTACCATTGATTGAATTTGCATATAACAATAGTTATCATGCAAGCATTCAAATGGCTCCTTATGAAGCCTTGTACGGGAGGAGATGTAGATCACCAATTGGGTGGTTTGAGGTTGGAGAAGCAGAGATGATTGGGCCTGATCTTGTTCACCAATCGATGGAGAATGTCAAGGTCATTAGAGAGAGGTTAAGGACTGCCCAGAGTCGCCAAAAATCTTACACCAACGTGAGGAGAAGAGACTTAGAATTCGAGGTAAATGATTGGGTGTATTTGAAAGTATCACCCATGAAGGGTGTCCTAAGGTTTGGGAAGAAGGGAAAGTTAACTCTACGTTATGTTGGAGCATATCAGATCGTAAAGAGGATTGGGAAGGTTGCTTACGAGTTGGAGTTGCCTTCCGAGTTAGATGGAGTCCACCCAGTATTCATGTGTCGATGCTAAAGAAATGTTTGGGAGATCCTTCTTTGGTGATCCCTGTTGATAGCATTGGAGTGAAAGATAGCGTATCTTACGAAGAGGTCCCGGTTCAAATCCTTGATCGTCAGATTCGTAAGTTGAGAAACAAAGAGATAGCCTCAGTCAAAGTCCTGTGGAGGAATCAATTCGTTGAGAAAGCCACTTGGGAAGCTGAGGAAGAGATGAAGGTCAAATATTTGCACCTGTTCGTACTAAATGATGAGGGTGTTGAAGGTAAATTTCTTACCCTTCACTAAATTGATTGCTCTATTTTTATATGACTTACTACTATTAAGTCGAGAGCGTAATTGATTGAGTTGAGTGCGGAGATGAGTCTTGAATCTATTCGTGCCCTAATATCCACCTTTACTCATCATTCGAGGACGAATGACCCCAAGGGGGAGATGATGTAACACCCGGTAAAATTACCAAAATACCCCTAGAGTGAGGGTATGCGCGTAACGCGTCTTCCGATGCTCATATGAAAAATCCGAGGCTGAATTTGGGATCAGTATGAAAAATTGAGTGGGAAAATAGTCTCAGTCGATTTTTAGGGCGACCCGATTAAAAGATAATTTTTCGATCCAAACGAAAAACAGTGGCGATGCGTGACAGAGGCGCGTCGCGCACCTGTCGCAGCTACTTGTGTATTTTTCAAATTTTTCGATGGGATGGAGAAAACTCGTCCAAAAACTCCTTTTTGAAAATATACTATTCGCGACCAGTCCGCGTCACGGACCGTGTCTTTTCCGAGCTAAAAATTTCTAAATAGTTATGAGGGGCATTCCGGTCAATTCCCCACTTCCAGGATGCCCTCAATTTAGTACACAGAAAAGGAAAAGAAACTTTTATAAAGTTCTGATGATAAAACTCAGAGGTATAATACATAAATGTGATCTTTAATTCGGCCTCAATTGATATCTCTGTATTCTAACTTTGGGTGTGAACAAGTAGATAATTGTTCAAAATTGCGAAAATGGACACAATAATCCTATGTAGTGCCTTGCATGACAATTTTCCATCCTATGTAGTGTTCAGTGTTATATCACGTACGATGAGTGTGTTTATTTGTTCAATTTTATCCAAATTTAAATACCTACTTGTATATACTTAAAGATGGAAGGCATAAATGACAGTTGAAGTTAAGTTAAATAATATATTTATATATTATGCCAAACATAAATCACATCATTCCTTCTTTCATCCCTGATAAACACCATTTTCTTCCCTTATATTCTCATAATAAGGTGCCTCTTTTCACTCTAGCAACAATTGAAGCTCGTGCATCTTAGAAATGGAGTCATAAATTGACTTTTGCATTTTTCCATCACACAAAAACTAATTCAACTTTAAAATTTATCTCTATCACAATATTTATGTAAAGATATTTGATTGAATACAAAATGAAATGGAGACTTTTAAAATTTATAATCTAAAATAAACACGTAAGTATTTATGTGGTTGAAATCATCTTATTAAGGATAAAATGAAAAGTTTAAAATTAAATTGTTAGTTAATATTAAAAAAATGTACCAATTTCTTTAGAAGATTACAACAACATATCCAATGAAATTCCACAAGTGGGGTCTGAAATTCCACAAGTGGGGTATGAGATTTCTTTAGACGGACTAAAAAATAAAAGGTCTCAGACATCTGGACAAAATGAGTTTTTAACAGTTAATAGATATTGTTTTCTAAATTTTCTGTTTCTGACATTTATTAGGATCTTTAACTATATACTCCATCAGGATTTCTAAATTTACTCTTGAATGAGTTGTCCATTGACTCGTGATGATCTCGGCAATCAGGATTTAGAACTTGAACTAGTTCTTATTTGAACAAACCTCTGTCAATTTCATTTGGTCAAATACTACAGGCTGAACAACATTATATATCATCCTATTATTTTCTTTATAATGAATCTGCCATACGACCTTACAAATTTGGGTTAAAGAGGAAAAAATTACTTTTAACCCTTGGTTCGGATACTGGATTGTCATGATTTCATAATATATATGATACTCTATGGTATGGTTCTATATCGTACAATACACTACTTGGATAAATTGTATGATTTGCCATTATTTAATGACAATTTTGTTATTTGATTTCACTATATAGTACTTGATAAATTTATGAAAATGCCCTTAATTATTATAAATATTAATAATATATCTCCAATCTATACAAACAAAACAAGAACATCAAAAAGCAAGAGCTTTTAAAAAACAAACGTAAAAAAGACTGAAACATGGGAGTAGGAGAAAAGACTGAAGGCGAAAGAGAAGTTTCAAATGTTAATGCGGAGGAGGATGAGTAATACGATTGTGAAAGCAGTAGATATATTAGGGTAAAGTTTAATAAAGAATAAAGAAAAATTAAAGGTATAATTTGGAAAAAAAATAAGTGAACCATGCCACCAAATTGGTGGTTTTAAAAAGTGAGTGTTTTCATGATTACAGAACTATGAAAGCAAACTATAACATACCATATAACTAAAAAAAACACAAATGTGATTCTCTTAATAACCATACCACGAAAAACCACAATCGGAACAAGCTGTAAGGAGGTTGGACGACAATGTATGAGACCTTTTCAGTTTAAAACAGAAACTAAAATGATGACAACGTTGGGTTCTACAAATCACCTTATTCAAAAGGTGCTTAGAAAACAGAAGATTTTGTTACAACAACTATGGAGATAGCATGGAAGCAATAAACAAAATGAAATTCTTCTTGGTGATCGACTTATGTCCCATAATCATAGTGTGAAGGGGATCTTGCGATCTCTTCCTCTCCAAAGCAAAACAAGAATCTGAAAAATGTCTATGTTATAAGCACCGAGTTGCAGACAAACGAAGAACATAACGTGCAGCTGGATGTCCGTCAAATAGCTTCTCTTTCAGCTACTAGATTCTCCTAAGAATTGATGAGACGTTCCATAACCAGTTTGACAACTCTAGGAGCATCAACAGTTACTGCCACTTTTACTGAGGGTTTATCAGACCATTCAGTGACTTCAGCAAACCTTGTTTGTTCAACAGTAAACATAATAAGTACTACTTATCGATCAAATATCCCTCAACTCTAAGTATTATATGCACAAAATTGATACATTTCCTAAAGCATCAAAATAGAGAGCAAAACACACGTGCATAGAGTATTTTAGTGAAATACAGTTATCTAATCCAATTCATCATAACAACGTATGCATGTTCTTGAATCCAGAGGCCTAACTGAAAAGGAAAGCAAAAAGGTCTAGTTTCAGGAAGGATGGAAAAGATAGTTGCAACAAAGATCTTGGGTTTGACAATATTTTCTCTTTTACACAAGTCCTTGTATTCCTACCAAACAATGATGTAACAACCCAACCCTTTGAGCATTTGTGTACCAAATCATGATTTGAGACCTTGTATAAGTCAATATCATTTTGGACTTGTCGGCATGGTTTGTATTAGGATCCGAGGGACTCGGGTGAGTTTTGGTGCCATTACACCACGGTAACAGTTGCAGATTTTGCTGGGCCAGGATTGTGCTTTGCGATTGCGAGCAGTGGGGCCCTATCAAGAAGAGGAAAGCTGGTCACTGCTAAAGGGGGCTGGGCTCCACAATCACAAAGAAGAGGGTGATCTTTCAGATGGGCCTGGTTTCCCTTCAACACAAATGCGACCACGAGGGCTGCGAGCCACGAGCCACGAATGAGAAGGCTTGCCAAGTTTACTCAGCGCCATCACAAAGAAGGCCCGATAAGTATATATACAGCAGCAATGAAAAACAACAGCTATTTTAAGAGGTTTTGGAAAGCTCTCAGATTTGCTATCCTAAGGCTGAAATGTCAACCTATAAATCAAAGTACACTAGTACAACAACAACATACCCAGTGTAGTTCGATAAAGAGGGGGTATGATGAGGTAGAGTGTTCCAGACCTTACCCCTACCTCAGAGATAGAGAGGTCGTTTCCAATAGATCCGTAGCTCAAGAAAAAATAGTCCAAAGCAGTTCAGAAAAGGAAGTAACGGACATGAAAGCATAACAAAGCAAAAGTGTATGATAAACAAAGTTTGTAGAAATAACTGATAATAATAGAACTCGAAAAACAAAAAACTACAGAAGCAATTCTACAACTACTAGTATGGAAGGATAGCAAGATAACACAAAACTACCTTCTAACCTACTACCGTAATTTGTGTCTTCCACAACCTCCTACATAAGGTCATGTCCTAGCAAAGTTGACAATGTGCCAAATACTTTCTAAGCACCTCTCCCAGTACTTCTTTGGCCTACCTCTACTTCTCCTAAAAGCATCCATAACCAATCTCTCATACCTCCGCATTAGGTTATACATGCATCTCCTTTTCACATGTACGAATCATTTCAATTTTGCTTGGAGCATCTTGTCCTCCATTGAAGCCATTCCTACCTTTTCCTTGATATCCTACTAGTATGCCTACACATCCATTGTAGCATCCTCATTTCTACAACTTTCATCTTTTGAAAGAGAAAGTTCTTGATTGGCCAACCCTCTACTCCATACACTATACTTGATCTAACTACCAATATGTAGAATGTGTCTTTTGACTTTTAGTAGCACCTTATTATCACACAAGACTCTGAATGCAAGTCTCCACTTCATCGACCCTACACTACCTGGTGAGTGAAATCCTCATCCATCTCACCATTTCCTTGTATAAGACTTAAGATACTTCAAACTTCCTCTCTTTTGGATGACTTGAGTATCAAGCCTCACTTCCATGTCATCCTCATGTGCTATGTCACTGAACTTGCACTTCAAGTATCTTGTCTTGGTCCTCTGAACCCTTGTCATCCTCATGTTTTATGTCACTGAACTTGCACTTCAAGTATCTTGTCTTGGTCCCGCTCAATCTGAACCCTTTCAACTCTAAGTTTGTCTCCAAATCTCCAACTTAATATTAACACACCACGAGTCTAGTCAATTAAAACTACGTCATCCGTAAATAACAATTTCCTACACTAATCTTCATTGATTAGAGTTGTGGAGCAAGGAAAGTGAATGAAAGGTTTTAGGCTATGTTGTCCGCAATGTATGTGAAACTTTAGTTTCTTCTTTTGCTTGTTTTTCAATAGAAGCATGCTATTTTAATTGCTTTGATAAGTTTAAAATTATCTAGTTCATGTGTGAAGCAAGTATGAACAAGATCGCCATTGCAAGTATCAGGTATTGGCCACAAGGGATTAGCTACTTATATGATATCCATCATGTTTATTTGATGGTTCTGAACTATTGAAGATATTTGAGCATGTCTATTAATCATTGCTATTCTAATCATGCCTGATCAACTGTACTTAATATCTGAAATATCTGATATAACAATTGTAATACTTGTCTGCTATTTAAATTGTATTACTTGGGGATAAGACATTGGCATAGCTATATTACGCTCCTTTCCTTTTAGCTGCGCGCATTATGCCACTTAAATTTTACTTCTTGTCTCATCATTTGTCTCAATGATGCTTTCCTGCAAACACTGTATTCTGTTTCTAGTTTTTGCTGCTCCAGCCTGATTGATATTTCAGAGGATGGTATGCTACTTTATTAAGAATTCGAAGGTAGTCAAGAAGATATTTATGTTGCTTTCTCGAGAGTAGTGGTCAATTGGTCATACAGACATTGAGTTAATATTTATAGAGGCAGACCCAGTGTTAAAGCAGCCGCGTACATCTGAACCCAATGCTTTTGGCTCCAACCTTGTATATATTTGTGAATTTTAATAGAGTTGGTATATATTAAGCAAACCAAATACACTGCTTCAAGAGAGAAGTGGATGAAGTGGCATTTACTCCTCAAGCCCATCAGAACTTAAAACTTCTCAACTCGTAGATTTTAAGATCTGCCCCTGAATAGTCTCCTCAGTTAAATCATCCTCTCCTTTCTCTGCTCTGGCATTGTCATGTTTCTCTTCTTCACTGTTCTATCTTTTGTCTCTCATCCCCATTTTTCTTCACTTTGATCCTCAAGGATGATTTCACTTGACCTTCCTTAAGAATGATGAACATATGAGAGAGAAGATTAAGGTGCACATAAGAGTTGCTTTCCTCTCTTGACCACAACATAATTGTTAGAACAAGAATAGGTAAATACACTCCTACTTAGAATAGGAATAGAAATAACAATAGTATATAGAATCCTACTTGGAAAAGGATTGTATTATAGTATCCTAGTTGGAAAAGGAATCTAATATAATATCTATAGACAGAGTTTCAATGTAATAATGTAGACACAATTCA
This sequence comes from Solanum rostratum, assembly GCA_029948455.1. Classification (NCBI taxonomy): domain Eukaryota; kingdom Viridiplantae; phylum Streptophyta; class Magnoliopsida; order Solanales; family Solanaceae; genus Solanum; species Solanum rostratum. The sequence continues at coordinate 66,364,265 of CM057046.1, forward strand.
ATAATATTCTTATCCTGTTGAAATCTGCCTCATGAGCTGTTAATTAATTTTGAGTTGGCATGGTGACATGGCTGCTGATGTGTTTTTGTGTTTCTAGAAGATGGGATTCTGTTTTAATTTTTCGGTTTTGAATTTCCTAGTCTTTAGGCATGTAGCTGTTGGAAGACTTGATTCCTAATTATTAGGAAGTTTTGTTTTTTAAGTTACTACATTAGTTATTGCAGATTTGTTAGGATTTCTTTTTTTAAACGACCCTTTTCCAGCTTAATAAAACAGATCTCTATTCTTGTGAGTTTTCTTTTTCGAGTGTTTATCCAAATTTGTGGCTGCAAACACCATTCAAATAATGGAGAACGCATGTTCCTTTTCAGCTATGGCTCTGCCAGTTTTTTATGGAGAAAATTACCAAGCTTGGGCAGTGAAAATGCAGGCTTATTTGGAGGCATACAATTTGTAGGAGGCTGTGAGGAAGACTATGAAGTGCTCCTTTGCCGGGGAATCCAACCATTAGTCAAATTAAAACTCACAAGGAAAGGAAAGACGACTAAGTCCAAAGCTAAATCTTGTCTCTTTGTTGTAGTCCCTGCCATCATTTTCAGTAGAGTAATGACATGTAAATCAGCCAAAGAAATTTGGGATTTCCTCAAGGAGTACGAGAGAGATGAAAGAATTAGAGGAATGAAAGTGTTGAACTTGGTCACAGAATTCGAGATGCAACGAATGAAGGAATCCAAAACCATTAAGGATTATTCTAACCGGTTACTTCTGATTGCAAATAAGGTAAGGATACTTGGAACTGAACTTAATGACAATAGAATAGTTCAAAAGATACTTGTAACTTTACTTGAGAGATATGAGGCAACTATTGCTTTACTGAAAAACACTAAAGACCTGTCAACGCTTAGCTTGACAGAGTTATTGAGTGATCTGGAGGCACAAGAAAAACGAAGGATGATGAGGCAAGAGGGATCTATCGAAGAAAGCCCTGCAAGCCAAGTTGCAACTTGGTTCAGGTGCTGCCAGGGGAATTAAAGGAAAAGGAAAGAAAGGAAATTATAAAGCTACTTTTGCAAGAAATAATGTTACAGCCACCAGTAACAACAAAGAAGGCAAATATCCTTCTTGTCGACATTATGGGAGGAGAAATCATCCATACTTGAAGTGTTGGAGAAAGCCTGATATGAAATGTCGAAAGTGTCAAAAACTTGGTCATGCAGAGATTATTTACAAAGAGAAGGATTCGCAGCAGTAAACTGAAGCACAAATTGTATACCAAGAACAAGAAGAACAATTGTTTGTGGCTACATGTTATGCAAGCAAGAGTTCAAGCGAAAGCTGGTTTATTGATAGTGGTTGTACGAACCACATGACCAGTGATGATAAGCTGGTTTATTGATAGTGGTTGTACGAACCACATGACCAGTGATGATAAGCTTTTTAGGGAGCTTGACAAATCAGTTGAATCAAGAGTTAAAATCGAAAACAGAGAATACCTCCCAGCGACAGGAAAGGGGACTGTAGCAATTAAGAGTTATAAAGGTACAAAACTTATTTCTGAAATTTTATTTGTTTCTGAACTTGATCAGAATTTACCAAGTGTTGGACAATTGCTAGAAAATAGATTCAAATTATTAATTGAAGACAAGGTGTGTCTAATCAGTGATCCTAGTGGTCAAGAAATGTTCAAAATCAAAATGCAGGGAAAGAGTTTTTCTTTGAATCCGTTGGACGAGGAACATATAGCTTTTCAAAGTCAGTCATAGTCGCGGAAATTTGGCGCAAAAGGTTGGGGTATTTTCATCACAAAGTTCTGTTGTTTATACAAAGGAGCAAAATGGTAAATGGTTTACCAAGTTTAGAGGAGTGTATCTCAAGATGTCGAGTTTGTTTGCTTGGCAAGGAGACTAGATTTCCATTTAAAAGTTCCACATGGGGAGCTACAAAGAAGTTGCAGCTCATTCATACCGATCTCCGTGGTCCACAAAGAACTCCGTCGCGTAAGCCTCTCTACCTCTATGTGGTAGTGGTTCCAAACCTGATTTTAAAGACCCCAAGATATTTGGATGTCTACGTTTCTCCTATGTTCCACAGGTTAAGAGAGACAAGTTAGATAAGAAGGCAGATTCGGGAATCTTTATTGGCTATAGCTTATTGTCTAAAGCTTACAAGATCTTTCAACCTCAATAGGGTAAGATTATAAGTAGAGATGTTCAATTAAGATGAGCAATGGGACTAAAATGAGGAGCCTCTAGCTTTGAACGACAATTCAAGGTTTGATTACAATGAATTGGTGGATGATCAACCTGTTAGGGGAACAAGGTCGTTCTCTGATATTTATCAGAGGTGCAATGTTGCTATTTTTGAATTGCAGGATACCAGGAAGCAAAAGACGGATCGGAAATGGATAGATGCAATGAAGGTGGAGTTGTCCATGATAGAAAAGAACCAAACTTGGGAGCTAGTGGAAAGACCGCAAGACAGAAAAGTGATTGGAGTTACATGGATTTTTCGAACAAAGCGCAATCCAGATGGCTCGGTAAATAAGCACAAAGCTAGAGATTGGTGGTGAAAGGTTACGCACAAGTTTGGGGAGTAGATTTTTCTGATACCTTTTCCCCAGTAGCGAGATTGGATATAATACGAATGCTTTTGTATATAGCGGCACAAAAGAGGAGGAAGATTTTCCAAATGGACGTCAAATTTGCTTTTTTGAATGGTCTACCACAGGAAGTAATATATGTGGAGCAGACAGAAGGATTCAGTGTACCAAGACATGAAAATTCTATCTGTTAAAGAAAGCTCTATACGGGTTAAAGCAAGCTCCTAGAGCTTGGCATAGCCGAATGGATAGTCATTTGCTGGACTTAGGCTTCAAAAGAAGCTTAAGTAAATCGACTCTTTATGTCAAGAAAGTTAGCTCTAACATTACTATTATTTTCCTGTATGTTGATGATTTACTTGTGACAGGAAATAATATACCATTGATTGAAGAATCCAAGGAGGAGATGATGAAAGTCTTTGAGATGACCGATCTTGGAGAGATGACTTACATTCTGGGAATGGAGATTAAGCAAACTCAGAATGAAGTGTTCGTTTCTCAAAAGAAATACATGAAGGAGATTCTAAAAAGATTTGCAATGGAAGAATGCAAGAGTATGAGCATGCCTATGAATCAAAGGGAGAAGCTAATGAAGGATGATGGTGCCGAACGAGTACAAGAAGGAATTTACATAAGCTTGAAAGGATGCTTGATGTATCTTATAGCAACAAGGCCTGATATATTGTATGTTGTAAGTGTACTATCCCTTTTTTTGAATTCTCCAAGTGAATTGCATATGAAAGCTGCAAAAAAAGTGCTCAGATTTTGTCAAAGGCACAATGGATTATGGAGTCAAATTTAGCAAGTGTCAGAATTTCAAACTTCAAGCATTTTCTGACAGTGATGGGGGTGGTTCTGCTGATGATATGAAAAGTATTTCAGGGTACTATTTTATTTTTGGCGTTGAATGTTTTTCTTGGTGTTCGAAGAAACAAGAGATTGTTGCTCAATCAACTACAGAGGCAGAATTTGTTGCTGCTACAGCAATGGTCAATCAAGCTTTATGGACAAGGAAAATCTGTTGCGATCTTGGTTTGGATAGGAAGGAATGAACTAAGATATTTGTGGACAACCAAGTTGTCATTGCTATTTCTCACAATCCAGTATTTCATAGAAAGACTAAGCACTTCAATGTGAAGCCATACTTTCTTAGAGAAGTGCAAAAGGATGGTCTAGCGAGTCTGGTATATTGCAGAACAGAAGACCAGTTGGCTGATATTTTTACAAAAGCTCTTCCATCCAGAAACTTTGAGTTCTTGAGAAAGAAGCTTGGAGTTTGCAGCTCTTGATGCAAGGAGGATTGTAGAAATCTGCCTCATGAACTGTTAATTAATGTTGAGTTAGCATGTGACATGGCTGTTGATGTGTTTTTGTGTTTCTAGAAGATAGGATTCTATTTTAGTTTTTCAGTTTTGAATTTCCTAGTCTTTAGGCATGTAGCTGTTGGAAGACTTGATTCCTAGTTATTAGGAAGTTCTGTTTTTTTAAGTTACTGTAGATTTGTTAGGATTTCTTCTATTTAAACAGTTCTTTTCCAGCTTAACAAAACAGATCTCTATTCTTCTTCCTTTGTTGTGTTTTTCCTCTGTAAACATCTACATCTCCAATATTTCCTACATGGTAGCAGAGCTTCTATGGTCCTGTTAGAAAATCAAAAAGCATCTACTGCCAGCGGGCGGCTATGACCCATATATACTGCCCATTTGACTAATGGTTATGTTAACAAAAGTAGGGCCAATGATATATGTATGATTCTCATATTCAAGGGAAGAAAACTCAGTCAAACAGGTCACTATGCAATTTTTGGTGACTTTCTAGGGTTGTTTTATGTCAACCCCAGATCTGTCAGTTTTTGTGTAGCACCGTGCCATCATTCCGGTGACTACTTTTTTTATATCTAATTTGTGTAGCACCTTGTCATCTTTTCGGTGACTACTTTTTTCATATTTATCATGTGTAGCGCCGTGCCATCTTCCCGGTGACTACTTTCTCATATTCAATTTGTGTAGCACCATGCATCTCTCCGGACTACTTCTCATATTCAATTTGTGTAGTACCATGAATTTTTTGAACTACTTTCTCATATCTGAGTTACATAAAACTATGTTTTTCTGGTGACTCAGATTTGATTTGCGTAGTTCCACGCGTCTTTTCAGTGACTCGTCAAATTTAATTTGCGTAGGTTGTGCCATCATTCTGACCCTACCCATATAATTTTACATTTTAGTAGGGTTGTGCAGTCATTCCGACTCTACCCATATAATTCTTTCTCAGTAGGGTCGTGTTATCATTCAGACCCTATCTATATGATTTTATTTCTCAATTTATGACCACTTTCGGCCATCAAATTTAATAATTCAGCGCATGAGCAAGTTTCGACTAGTTTTAAAGTGACTTTCTTGGAGCAATTTTGAGATGATCTATATTGTCATTCTCCATTGACCTTTTGATCAGTAGAACATTAAGAATGCTTTCTCCATGATCATTTCGAGGAAGAAATCTATATGGAGCAACCACCTGATTTTGTTGCTTTGGGGGGGGGTGGTAGCCTCGTATGCCGTTTGTGTAAGTCACTCTGTGGTATGAATCAATCTTCTGAGCTTGCTATGGGAAGTTCAACACTGTAATTCAAGAACTTATCACATTGTGTTTTATCGATATTGTGCATCAAATCCAGTATTTCGTGAGAAGACTAAGCACACTTAGATTGATTGTCGATTTTATGAAGTCGAGTGATCAACTTGTAGATATTTCACCAAGCTCTTCATCGATCCTCGTATTAATTACATTTGTAACAAGCTAGGTACTATGACATGTATGCACTAACTTGAGGGGGAGTGTCAGAATAGAAATAGGTAAATACAGTCCTACTTAGAATAGGAGTAGAAATAACAATAGTATATAGAATTCTACTTGGAAAAGAATATTATAATATCCTAGTTGGAAAAGGAGTCTAATATAGTATCTATAAATAGGGTCTCAATGTAATAATGTAGACACAATTCAATAATAGTCTTCCCCAATATTTCCCACAATAATTATTCCACTTCTGATCATGTGGAAGGACATGAGCATTAGACCAACACATACAAAGATATAAATGACATTCAACCTTAAGAGTATGTCACAACAAATCTTCCTATGAGAATCCCCTTTCGCATTCATGAAACTAAAGCGGGCTTGAGGAGAAAATTCTTGGAGGACCACAAATAAGAAGTGTTGAGGAAGATCTTTCCTTTCCTTCTATCCCTTTCCCTTTACTGAAGGAAGTTGAATCCTCAAAGTACTATCTTATAGCGTTATTTGAAGATGGCAAGTGTCTAGGTCCAGCTGGAATTGTCAGCCAAAGATAGAACCATATGATACTGATAGTGCTATCAATCTAGCTAATAGTAAACGTGCCCTAACACACTTTTGTAGGGCTGGCAAGAGAAGCTTTATCCTCTGAAAATACAAAAAAAGGAGGGATTCACTCATTCTTATGAAAAATTGCAACAGTTTACCTCTTTTGTTTGTTATAAAATAGAGTCAGCCCTCTTGTGATGCCATTTGTTTGGACACGAACCACACCTTCTGTATAGGTGATTAGTGAGGGATCAACAGCAGCAAGCAGGGCAGTTGGATCATGAAGGTAAACACCTGTGAGGAGTCCCAGTTCCCGTAAAATCAGAAAAAATGAGCGTGCACCAAATAATACAAGGCTAGTTTCAAATATATATAAGAGAGAAGTACTAAAAATACCCTCGAACTTGGCACGAATTATTAGTTTCGTCCCTAAACAATTGATAGGCTTAAAAGCACCCTTCAACTTGACGAACTAAGCTTAAATAAACCCTCGAACTTGGCACGAATTATTGGTTTCGTCCCTAAACTATTGATAGGCTTAGAAACACTCCTCAACTTGGCGAACTAAGCTTAAATACACCCTCGAACTTGGCACGAATTATTAGTTTCGTCCCTAAACTATTGCTAGGCTTAAAAACACCCCTCAACTTGGCAAACTAAGCTTAGATACACCCCTCCCATACCACATGGCATAACAAGTGAGTATAATTTATTTAAAGCGCATGAAAATTTCCTTTCAATTTTTAATTACCAACTACTAGAATATCTTTCTTCTTCCCATTTAACCTTTCCTCCATTAATGGAGACCTCAAAGCAAGATTTATTTTTTTCCATTCTCATATTTAAATTGTTTGATTCTCTCTCTTTTCTTATTTTGTTTATGATTATTTTTTGTCAATGTGGACTTCCGACAACGTTAAAACTTAATGGTCGGATGACAATCTTGTAACAAGATTTTGGCTGATGTGATCTTTTTTTAATGTTTCACGCGCTTAAAATAAATAATACTCACTTGTTATGCCATGTGATATAGGAGGGGTGTATTTAAGCTTTGTTTGCCAAGTTGAGGGGTGTTTTTAAGTCTATCAATAGTTTAGGGACAAAACTAATAATTCGTGCCAAGTTCGAGGGTGTATTTAAGCTTAGTTCGCCAAGTTGAGGGTACTTTTAAGCCTATCAATAGTTTAGGGACGAAACTAATAATATGTGCCAAGTTTGAGAATATTTTTAGTACTTCTCTTTATTCATAATAAAGTAGTTACAACAATAACAACAACATATCCAGTGAAGTCCCACAAAGTATGGTTTGGGGAGGATAGAGTGTACACAGACTTTACCACTACCTCATGCAGATCGAGAGGCTGTTTCCAAAAGACCCTCGGCTGAAATGTATCCGCCTCAAGTTAAAGAAGAAAACAATAGACATAGAATAACGACTAAAACAAACACAATAAAGTAATTAGTTTACAACAAATATAGACATGTTTTATTTACATGAAAAATAGCCAAAATCATTAGAAGCATACACCAACTATACACTATAGCTTGTCAAAAGTCAGAAAAAGTATATATTGACTATATAATATTCCCTCTATTCCATCCTGACTTAATTTGTGAGGCAATGTACACATATTAAGAAAAACATTCAAGGACATAATTTAAGTCATACTTTCCACTATTACTTTTTGTCAAATCATAAATATACCTTTCAAGTAGTGTAATTTATCTCCTAGAAAATATAAAACTTCAATAAATGAAAGGGCAAATATGAAAAAAGTTTCAAACATCCATCTTGAACTTTGAACAATTTAACTATTTTGCATAATGGAAGAAACCTCGAAAATTAATTTAATATGGAATAAATAGAATAAATCGTACCTATACATGTGCTACATACTGATTATATATTATGATACACTCAAAAAACTAAATATAGCCCACTTATACATGAAGTATACACTAACTATTCAATTTCGACCAGCTCAAAATCATCTCTAAACAATCCAAAAATTTAAATATGACATTCTCTTTATGTTTCGAGTATTTTGATATATAAATCGCCTCAAAAGAATCATATATTTGGTCATTCATTTTATTTTTATTTTTTTGTAAATAAAAAGTGAATACAAAACAAATAAAGAAGAAGGTTGAAGTAGCTGCAAAAGATCAAGAGAAGAAGAAGAAACAGCTAAGAAGGTCAAAAGCTAGTGGCCATTTTTTTAAAATTAATATCGCTCAGTGGCCATATTAGGTAATTTTGCCAATAATACACTAGGAAGCCAGTTTGGCAAGAGACAAACCTTTTGTGTTGTATGCATCATGGTGATATCCAAAATAGACACCCAAGATCTTGTCAAGGTACTTGGCAAACTTTCCGTTAGACTTCGCCAACTCATCTCGATCAACACCTGACAAAAGTAAATAAATATGAATAAGAAGGACAACTTTGTGGAAGCGAAATAGAATAGTCAAGAGAAGCTCAAATTGTAGTATCTATGTTAAGAAGGGATGGAAAAAGAAGAAAGTATAAAGCACATCTTAATGTAGTGTAAATTATATTGCTATTTTATGTGGTAATAATTTTACCATTACATTAGATACTGTACTATTCTCCTGACAGTGGCCTATATCACAAATTGATTTCTTTTCCCAAAGAATGACCGACATGTCGATGTAAATCATGTGAGTTTCTTACAAGTTGAACACTGTGACTACCAGTCTGCCAGTGAAATCTTCGCCACCAAATAAAAGAGAAAAGCAAAGGTTTCAATCTCCAATAAACTTGGGTTACCCATGGAACTCCTGAACAAGAATCCAAATTTCATAATTTTTCTTCTTACAGGCATAGGGGAATGTGGAAATATGGCTTTGGAGATCAGATCATGTGCTCTGGATTGGATGCATAAAAGAGTTTGTTTTTTTAAAGCATATGCAGCTTTACTTAATCAAAGATCCATGCATATGTATTTGCATTTTATTTAGCTGATGCTCAAGAATATTTCAAGAGACATGCCCTAATGCTCCTATATTACTATCTCTATGACCAACAACAACATACCCTTGAAATTCCACAAGTGGGGTTGGAAGGATAGAGTGTACGCAGACCTAAACCTTACCTTGGGAAGATAGAGAGGCTATTCCTGAAGGACCCCCAGCTTGAGCACAATAAATTAAAATAGGTATGAAAAATGAAAATGATGAATAAAATATAGCAACTAATAAGGAAACAGTAACAATAACGCAATCATATGATAACTGTGAGACAATAAACAACAAATGTGATAGACATCAAAAAACAAGAAACTACAAAATAAGGCTAATACTATGACAAACATCACCAAGCCTAAACTTGTTGAAAAGCAAGACAACACTCCACTACAACTAACCTTCTACCCTAATCCACTATATCCACACCCTCCTATCTAAGGTCATGTTCCCGATAAACTGAAGTTGCGACATGTCTTGCCTAATTCCCCTCCCCAATATATTTATAGCCTACCTCTACCTCTCCTCGTACCCACTATATCCAACCTCTCACACCTCCTCACTGCGGTATTTGCACATCTCCTCTTCATATATTCAAACCAGCAGCCTCATTTCCTCATCTTGTTTACCATGGAGGCCACTCTCACCTTGTTCCAGATATTTTCATTCCTAATCTTATTGCCCTAATATGCCCATTAATCCATCTTTGTAGCTTGCATTTTCTGAATATGGGAGTTCTTGACTCCGTTCCATATAAAGAAAGCTGGTCAAATTAAGTTTAGGTAGTAATATTTTCTCACACAAGACTTTGGAAGCAAACTTCCATTCCATCCACAACACTCCAACACGATGTGTGACATCATTGTAGATCTCCCCAACCTCTTGGATTAAAGAATAAGATACTTGAAACTCTCTCCTGGGGATAACCTATGCATCAAGCCTCACTTCCATGTCTATCTCATGGAACTACATTTTTATTTGTTGTACGTTGATACTTAGTGATGTTACATGATACACATAAAGTGATTTATTTAAAGTTATTCCTAAAGTTGTGCGGACTCTTCACTTTTGATGCCGCACCAAGGTTGGATTCTCCAAAAATACACAGCTTTTGGAGAATCCAACACACACACACTAACGCTTTTGAAGAGTCTGAGCAACATAGGTTATTTCTCAAATTTCTCTTTTCCTTCCTTAATTTACCATCCTCCAATTGTGCTACTATCTCCCAGTAACCAAACAACAACAACAACAACATACCTAGTGGAATCCCACAAGTGGGGTCTGGGGAGGGTAGAATGTACGCAGACCTTACACTACCTCATAGAAGTAGAGAGGTTGTTTCCTGGGAACCCTCGTCTCAACAACCCATAAGCAGAATACTAGATATGACGAAATGGAAAGGAAAAGAAATGCATAGGAAGAACAACTACTAATGAAAAAACACATGATAATATGTAAATACAATAGATTTTAGCACGTATGATACAGATAAAGACAACACTCGATATACGGACTCGACACTACCAACAGCCCGCTCCCAGTAGCCAAATATCTTTAATAGTATAACCAAACAGTGAAAAAACAAAACTTCTAGTTGCGTTTGCAGAATATTTAGGAACTCACACGAGGATGGTCTAGAATACATAACCCATTCTATCAAGTCATGAATGCAGGAAATTTAAAAGGAACAAGAATATGATAGTGTAAGAGGACCAGAATATTGGAAGAACCATACGAAACTGGTTGTAATAACTTAAACAACTGAGAAAGTACCAGTAAGGACAACTTGATGTGTAACATTTATTCCAACTGCTAGAACATCAGCACCACTAGTAAATACAATATCAGCAGCATCTGGATCTCCAAAGATCTTGTGCAGATGAGCAACAAATTAGGCGTGAACATAACATAGAGAATACTCCTGAAAAACTAAAGCATGATTTTGTATGTATCTTCGCAACTTACATTTGCCTCAGCAGCTGGATTGACATTTCCGTTTACAGAGAACGCACCACCAAGAACAACAATTTGTCCAATGTTTTTGACAAAATTAGGATCTGATTGAATGGCCTGTTTCAATATGCCATTTCGTTGAACAGATTTCCATTAGGTTATTATCTATACATTATGCTTCAATCATGTGGCATAATTTGATTGAGCATGGATCTTAAGAAAAAAAAGGAAGTTTTGGTATTAACCATGCCATAGCATTTGTCTGACTATTATAAGACTTTTATAACTTGGTGTTTTAAACATGCCATGATATTTGTGTGACTATAAAAGCTTAAGTTAAACTATTTCCGAATTTAGAAGCTGCCATTCTTTTCGTAATAGACTAAAAAAGAAATGATGCCACATAAACTGGAATGGGTTGAGTAATATTTAATCGAAGATTACATACTTACTAGTGCTATATTTGTTAAGGGACCCAAAGCTACAACAGTAACCTTTCCAGGGTATACACTGGCTTGTTGAACAAGAAAGTCAGCAGCATTCTGTTCAATAGGCTTTCCATTTGGTGCAGGGAAGTTTTGGTTTCCAAGTCCATCCGTGCCATGAACAAAATCCGCAATTCGAAGTTTTGTACCTTTCTTTACATTAAATTAAACAAAGTAAGCATAAGCATATTCGTAAGGAAAAAACATTTCTAACTCTACTACCTATTCTGATTATTACCTTTTCTCAAGAAAAAGGCTTGCTGCCTATTTGCTAAATGAACAAATAATCAGAAGAAAAGCACATTAAAATTTAGAAGGACATGTTATTGGTAAAACATATGCGAATTCTGCCACAAATATCACATCCAGGACCTATTGCAATTGATTTTTACTCATAGGGAAGAAAACGCAAGAAACAAGAATAAGAAGCTCCAGCATACACTTCACCATTTCTTTTATCATATTTCCTACCTAGGTCTTATTCTGTGGGTAAGTTTTGCTGCAAAGTCAGGTATTGTAGGTTAGAAAATAAATTCTAATGTCATTTTCGAAAGCAGTTTGCTCTGAGCCACAACCTTCTGGGTCTTCTTAAAAGAGCATCTTCAGTTCCACTTGTTATATGCATCAAGACCGCTACTGGTACATGGATTAAGCTCTTGAAGTTACCTCATACACTTGGAGTATGGTAGAAACATGTTGAAGTATTACTCAAGCTCGCTAAGCAAGATTTCTTGATATAATCCAAAACACGGATCGCAGAAGAATATTAAGTAGCAGCAATTGAAAGCAAATTAAAGATAGAAGTCAATAAAATAATCGAGAATAACCTGAATAGTAAAACAAAGAGGAAATCTAGAACCCTAGACAAATGTTTCAGGCAACAATCAACATACAAGCTCATCTGCTTCCAAAGGATGAAAAATAGAACCCAAGATATAAAGAAATAAGAAAATTACCCTCAGAAATCCCAACTTATGAAAATAGGCGATCATGAGTCCAACTCAAACCAAGAGATCCAACTGTCTCCAATAATCTCAAAATATGCAAAAATATTTGGATTCACCTACTAAGGAATAGCCTATAGCTTTAGATAGGTTGGGGGTATGGCTAGAAATCTCAAAAATAGCACAAAAATAAAATAATTTTTGGAACACAGTCGCGTGACCACGGTTAGATAGTGTCAGATGGCACAACTCCTACATGGTCAAGCTGATCGTGCTCGGATAGCTCAACATGCTGGATCTCCCACATGGTCAAGCTGGCTACACTCAGATAGGCTCAGATAGGGAGCTTCTTCCTTTGCCCTCTCATTTTCTTTGCCACAGAACTTGTCTGATACCAGATGTGAGCATTCCTCTTCAAACATTTTAACCACAAACACATTCCAATTGTGGACCAAAGTCATACTATCATGGTTTGAACCTCCCAAGCTTCCACGAGTCAACAATTGAAGATCATGGAGGTCCTTGGATTGCAAATTACGCATTCCTATGGTCTTTGAATGTGTCAGCGGTCCATTACATATCTCAAGATCATCCATAATGTGTTCTTCTTCGTCCAGGCAATCCAGCATCATATTTCTCCTTGAACCTATATATAGTCTATTATAAACAAAGTCAGTCACAAGAATCCAAAAGTGGCCTCTTCCTTAATCCTTTGAATTTACAATCTTGCTATGCAAGAGTTCTCCTTGTCACCAATAGCTCGATTAGTAGCTAAGTATCAAATGCCTTCCTCCACACACCAGTGGCACACATGCATGTCTTTCCATGCAGCAAAGTAAGTCACAGAAATCAGAAAGCCGCCTTATTATCTTCCTCAATCCTTTGAATCGAATGCAAGATTCCATTAAACATGTATAAATGCTTGATGATATTAACACCTTCCTCCAAAATGGTAAATTGTTTTTTCTTTCAGATGAAGCTTGTCGAACAAGCTCTTAGCTCGATAGGGATTTTTCAAGTTTTCCCACAATCACAACAGGTTTCCTTATCGATTTCTTTATTATCAATAATGTTACATAAATTGTGTGCTTGCACACTACAATATCTGCCCTCTTGAAAAATTCAACCTCTGCTGGCTTCTTTCCACCCAAAGCTTCTGCTGAACTCTGCAGCACCACACCATCCACTCTAGTTTGCCACAGTAAAGTCATCATCAACATGGTGGAAGAGGAGGGGGATGGCTAGGCCATTACCTTCTTTCACCTCTACACATAAGCTAAGGTTATGTGGTTTTTGTACAAAATAATAATCATAACAATCCAAGTCCTCGCATTCCTTGCCCCTCCCTAAAGATTATTATGGCTTCATTTTGCTAAATACCATATAGTCACCAAAAGAAGCTTATATACTTGATTCACTTCACTTTTACCTCTTTTATTTAGCCATACATTTTGCCAGGTTTCCCATCCCTCTTCTTTTTTTCCTATTTGTTCTCCTACATTTATCAGTAGGGCAATTTTGCTAGAAGTACTAATAATTTAATGCACTATTGATTGCTATTACAGTTTTAAATTAATGAAAAGACTGCTAATTAAACATGATAATAGAAGTACTTAGCATGACATATGTTCATTTTGTTGTTTATTAGTTTTTCTATCAAAGCATTCTGTTAGGACCATTCTTCCGCTCTTCAATCGAAAATCAATTATCATATAATCTAAATTGAAAGATTTGAAAAAATATTTTCCATATTAATGTCAATGACTAATTTCTCTTTTATTCTAGAACTTGTGTTTGCCCCTCCTGTGAAACAATTCGCTGGTTCTGCCTGCCCATTTCAATCAAATAGTTTGACAACATAGAACTAATCAAAGCCATGCTCTGGGCAAACTGGCTTACTAACTGTAGTAGCTCAACTGAAAACTCTAATACCACTTATCATACAACTAGGCTCAGACTGCCGCAAAAGCACTGTGCTAACATGGTTAATCATACTTGACACAAACACAGCAAAGTGATAAGAACTACAACAACAACAACAACATACCCAGTGAAATCTCACAAGTGGAGTCTGGGGAGGGTAAAATGTACGCAGACCTTACCACTACCACATATAGGTAGAGAGGCAAAGTGATAAGAACTAGTGAACACAAATTATTACTGCACAAGAGAGACAGAAGGATATAAGATGGTTCAGCAAAAGTATGCTTACATCCTCAGTAAGATAAAATACATTACTATATATGGTCATTATGGCTGGGGAGCACTACAAGATGGTATGACCAAAATACAAAAAGTCTTTTTTTTTAAAAAAAATAAGGTAATGTAATTTCATTAATTAAGTACCAAGGAAAAATTTACATATTACAAGACAAAAACAAAAACAAAGCTGATACATTCTTAAAGACTCGCCGAACTCCAAGTATTGAGAAATATCACTACCATGTCTCCTACACCAAAAAAAATAATTCTGAAGACATCTATTAATTACAAAAGACATGACTTCTCTGAGTTTCAAAAACATCTCTCATTTCTTCCTAACCAGATAGTCCAAAAGATGCAAACAGGGATGGTATGCCAGATCTTCTTCAAGTTTTTGATGACTTTCTGACTCTACCAACATTTCAGCAAGCCTCTCACCCTGCATGACATCACCCAATTCACTCCACCACAGTTAAGGAAGAGGTCCCAAATTTGTTTTGTTTGCATACATTGGAGGAGACCAAAAAGCAAATATAAAAGAGTAGCGATCCTTTGATTAAAGAAAACTAAAAGCATTTCAAAGGAATGAAAGACACTTCAACGTTTCGTGCATCTTTATAACGGCTTACTCTAACAGCACCCAAAACGATACCAAAAGTGCTTCATACATTTTCATTGTTCATCTTTCTCTCCCATACCATTTATTTCGCTTGACCTATATTTACATTCCTAACTACCGACTGTTTTCCAAACTCCACCTCACTCGTTCCTTGTTTTAGCTTTGGTCCTAGATTGGAAATTTGGAAGGACCAGTCTAGAGCTACTTTTTTCTTTTCTTCTCAAAACCACGTACATGTTTCAAATCCCATGATAAACATGCTCAATGTCTTAGCTTTCAACCATTTTGTCTTTTCTGGGCCAGGATACTACTGATTATTCTTCCTCTTATTCCTTTTCTCTGATTATTTTCACCAACTCAAAAAAAAGTTCACCTGGGAAGCAAAAGGAAAGGGGAGAAAGAAATAGAGAGACAGCATATATACCGACGCCCGAGTATATCCAGTGTGGATCATCATACAAACCAAAAATGATACACCACAGTAATGCCAAAGACTTGATTCCCCTTGAACAAATAAATTAGAGTGACAAAAAATAACTAAAAAGCGTGGAGTATGGAACAGCTAAGCAAGTTAAAATGAGCAACAGGGCAGAATTACATACAGTGATCGTAACATGAGAGCCTTCAGCCACCGGAATATCTGTCCTCCCAGCTATTTCCAACTGAATCATTAAGAACTCAAATCAATAACTACGAGTATCCCTTAAGCTTAAAGATAACTGATACACCAGTACAATATCCCAACTGAGGAACAAAGCTGACTCAATAGTCTCTTTACCTTTTGAAACTTACAATTACAACAAAAAACTATGCATACGCATTTAGCAATTATCCAAGAAAATGAAAATTTTACCAGATGTAAAGCATTTCTGGTAGCTAGAGTTGTGTAGACATTTCCATATATGGTTGTAAGCCCGATCACCTCAACTTCAGGAGATTGTAATGCCACAAATATAGCCATTGCATCATCTGAACACAATCATGATAGATCAATCAACTCAACAATACAATAGGAAATGGAATGCAGAATTTAGAGAAAACGAAAACCCAGATAAATCTTGACAAACTCCACCGTAGTAAAGTAAGTAACAAAATAAAAATATAGGGATTTTTCTGAGGTACATTAAAATCTTTCTTTCTACGCTGTGTGTGCATAGAGGAAAGGGAAGATACCAATGCCAGGATCAGTGTCAATGATGATCTTCTTGGGTTCTGCAGCCATATGCTGAATCTGAATTGGAAGTTGAATGGATCTGTAAAAGGAGTGATGATGAATGAAGCAGGAAGTGCAGATTAATATATATGCCACCGCCCGCAATTTCAAGAATTGATGGTATTGACAGAGTTTGACAAAAACTAAACGCTGTTGGAAAGAAGTTGAGATGGTTCCTTGAGAAATTTGAGGTAGGCTCACAAAAAGATTCTAATTAAAAAAAGTTTGGACTTGATTGATCAAGTTCAAATTAAATCTTTTATTAGTTAGGAGATTAAGTTACAGCTTGTTTGGATTTGTTTTTGATATATGGTATGGTATGGTTTTGTAATCAAGAAAATCCTCACTTTTTTAAACCACCAATTTGATAGTATCCATGGTTCTCTTATTTAATTTTTAAATTATATTCTTATTTAAATTTATATAATTATAATTTATCTTTTATTCTTTATTAAACTTTACCTTAATATATGTACTATTTTTTTATTATTTTCTCCGCATCAACTTTTGAAACTTCTTTTCCACCTTCTGTCTTTTCTTTCATGTTTTAGTGTATTTTTTGAGGTTCGTTTATTTAAAAGTTCTTACTTTTTTATTTTCTTGTATTGTTTGTATAAAATGAAGATATATTAGCTTTTATGTTTCTCCACTCGATTCTATGTATTTATTTTTTAAAAAAGTTATAAAAAAAACTATTGATAAATTTTATATTTACAATAATTAAGGATATTTTCGTAAATTTAAAAGTTACAATACAGTACCATATAGTCAAATCAAACAACAAATTATTATTAAACAATATCAACCCGTACAGTCTATCCAAACATTGTATGGTACGCTACTGTACGATACCATACTATACCATACATTATGAAACCATGGCAAATCACCATCGAAACAAATTGTTAAGGGGATTGAAATCTATATATATAACAAGGAGAATAATTTGTAATGTGGTTAAACCAAGTGACAAGTTGTTGAAAAGTCATTTGACAATTTTAGGATAATAAAATTAATAAATACAACAATAATAACATACCCAATGGAATCCCATAAATAGTGTCGGGGAAGGTAGAACGTACGCAGACCTTACCAATACCTCATAGAGGTAGAAGAGACTGTTTCTTGGGAGCCCTCGTCACAAAAATCCATAAGCAGAATAAGCTAGATATGGAAAACAGGAAAGGAAGAGAAAGGGAAAGTGAAAAAAAGAGCGATTAATAACGAAAAGCACATGAAGGTAAATACGAGACAATTAACATATATAAGGCAAATAAAGACAACAGCGGACAACTCCTACCTATCTAACCCATTAGCCTGTTACTCTAATTCGCAACCTTTACTCCTTACCTATCTAAGGTCATGTCCTCGCTGAGGTATATAATTTAACTAATATGCATATAAATGGTAAAAATCAAAATATAATTTCAAATCAAATTTTATCATATCGTGCATGATAAAAATCACATATAAATATAATATTGCCGTATATATAAGAAGAACATTTTTTAAAATTGAAAAATACATAAATGTCATATTAAATTAAAAAGAATGTCACATCATATTTTTTGTTTTAGTTTTATTATTACATATAAATGTAAATCTATAGTAGAAGAAATGATCTAAAACTTTAAAAATAATGACAAATCAAATTCTGTAAAATTATATCCGCAAATTAACGTTAAGTATTTAAACTCAACAGTTTATATATTGAAATAAAAAATAAGAAAAGTCAAGTGCTTATAATGTGTAACACAATAAAAAAATTGAGCACCGACAAACTAGGAAAAAATAATTAAAACATAGTAGAAAGAATATACGAAGAGGAGAGTTGGGGGGGGGGGGGGGGGTTGCAAAAATAATATTTTTAAAATATAATGAAATAAGTAGATAATACACATATTATTGTCTATAATTTTTAATTTAAGAGATGTGAACAATAAAATAGATTTGTTTAATATTAATAAGAACATAACTTGGTAATTATATATTTCTAGGTGATAAGCTAATAAAAGCCAATATTAATAATTTAAAACATGTTACGTTATCTTTATTTATACATATTTGATTATGAGGAATTAAAGTGCAGGGAGAGATGGGATATATTTCATTGAAAAATAATATGATAGTTGAACGTTTTAAAACATATATCATTCAACATGTTCGATAAGATATCACAATAATATAAAATAATTATAAATAATAATTTAATATTATCCGCGCATCGTGCGGGTACGTATAATAGTATAATTTTAAAACTTGTTAAACTTTTAAAAATATAAAATATCATAATAGATGATAAATGATGGTTATTTTAAAAATATTTAAAATCTTTTCACATTATTTCTTGTTAGTTTTTAACCTTTTCAACTTATCTCTCACTTCTCTCTATTGTCAAAAATTCTCTCGAGAAATTTGCAGCAACTCACAATAAGTTTTTTTTAATTTTTTCTTCTTGGTTCATCTCTATCGTAGTCATCATCACAGTGAAATTGTCGGCAGTAATTGGTAATCTTTTTTCTATCAGAATTTTTGTGTTTTTGAAATAAAAATTGTGATTTAGGAAGAAGAAGAAGAAGAGGAGGAGGACGACGACGACGACGACAAAGAGGAAGAAGAGGAGGAGGAGGGGGAGGAGGAGGAGGAGGAGCATGGATAAAGGTTTTATGGTAAAGAAAAAATAATGATTTATATGTCCTAATAAATAACGTACTTGTTGTTATTGTTATGGGTTTTACATATTTCGTTGTTGTAAACAACAAATTGTGTTTATCTTGTTGTTATTGTTCTGTTGTTTGATGTTTGGCTTGTTGTACTTAAAAATACGTTCTTGTTGCAATAACTTAAGCACATGTGTGATTGAATCAAACAGTCACGACCCGAAATTTGGATTTGATGGCACTCACCTAACCTACCAAGGCGAGTCAACCTAAAACTGAGCAACCCAACATGATAACAAAAGTAGAAGATAAAGCAATCTAATATAATGGATAAGCATAGGGAAAACAAAACTACAACCATCCCAGAACTTGTGTCACATGTACAATCCTCTAATGATACGCATACTCAAATGATAATACAAGTCTCAATGTCTAGTTCTCAAATAGAATAAAATATAAAATAGAATCCTTGAAGGCCTGCCGAAGAGACAAGCAGTTGCCTTTCAAGTGATATAGAAACTCGATCCTGTAACAACGAAGTCTAGCAAGAAAGACTGGGCTCACAATCTACAAAAATGTAATAAGGGGTGAGTACCAAACAAAACGGTACTCAACAAATAGAACCAACCTAAATGTCATGACCTGGGCCTAAGGCCTAGGTGCGACACGACGAATGGGAAACTTGGAGGCAACCCAAACAAGCCTCTTAACATATCATCTGCACGTCCTTGATTGCGAAAAATAAAACAAGCATCAACAAATAATTCTAAAGGAATATAGGACGTTGGACTCACGCTATGGGATGAATAAGGGAATAGGATTTGTATGAAGTACATAGCAAAGAAATTACACATTCAACTCATCACCGGGAACTACAGTCATATCCACTTTGAGTGGATCTTCTAGCCCGTCCCAAAAGTGCTCAAATCTCTGGGTCGAAGGGATACCACCTCCTAAAGAAGCAATGCCAGCTTTTAAAGCCAATGTGTCGACACTTCCACTACCTGCCTTCTCTACAGCTACCACCCTATCCTTCAAGTTGGCTAATTCCTTCCCATGGTCATCAACCACCTTCTCAAGCCTATCCATCCTCAGCTTGTGTGCCTCTATCAACTCCCGTTGCTTGGCCTTAGCCTCAATATTTGGCTTCAAAGCTTTGGTTATACCAGCTTAGGCACAAATGACTCAACCCTAGTAGCATGAAGATTGGCTACCTTGGCCAGTTGACCAAAGTCATAAATAGTGGTCGTAGTAAGCGAGGGTTGGTCATCTTTGGCCTGTGCCTCTGTTTGTGCTTCACCAATGGGAATAAGGGCAGGAGATGAATGTAACCTAGAGTAAGAAAAAGTTATACCTGCCTCAGGGCCCAGCTCTGCATCGCCAAACTCGAGGGTATCAACATCAACCACCGGCGTTTCGTCAGTCGACTTCTTCCTTGCCTTGTCTTCCTTGTCCCTCAGAAATTCAGACTCAATCCTCTGAATGTAAGTAGATGTTAATGGTCGATCACCGATGTCTTTTGGAGTTCTTTCGCCTTGTTCAAAGTTTTGTAGATGTTGAACCTCATTATCATTTACCCTGAACCTTAGGTCTCTTCTTTTTACATCCACAATTGCCTTTCTAGTGGCTAAGAACAACCAACCCAAGATAATCGGCTTATCAGTGTCCACTTCATAATCTAGGATCACAAAGTCAGTCGCAAGAATGAATTTTTGTACCTTCACCAACACATCGCGAAGAATCCCCGCTGATCTTTTGATGGATCGATCAACCATAAGCAAATGCATAGTGGTTGGTGAAGAGGTCTCTAGCCCCAATTCCTTGAATATAGACAAGGGCATAAGATTTATACTTGCGCCTAAATCACATAACACCTTGTTGAACTTGTAAGCTCCAATAGTGCAAGGTATCATAAATGCCCCAAGGTCCTCTTTCTTCACCACTAGAGCTTTTGTCAAGATAACAATGTAATGATGAGACACCTCGATTGTCTCACACTCTAGAGTCCATTTCTATGACATTAACTCTTTCATAAATTTGACATATCATGGCATCTCAGTTAGTGCCTCAACTAAGGGCACACTTACGGACAGAAAATTGAACATAGAAAGAAATTTTTGAAATTTGGCGTCCTTCTCTTACTTTTTCAATCGTTGAGGGAATGGAGGATCAATCTTGACTGGAGGTGCTTTCAACCTCACAGCTACACTTGAATTTTTTGGGAATGTTTTTGTGGCGTTCACAGCATCATCCTCAAACTTTTTTTTCATCACTCTCGAGATTGCCAAGAGCATCACCACTTCCATCATTATCTACTCTCATCAATTTTAACATGCACTGCACCTTCATCTTCACCCACGTCATTCTAACCTTCTTCTACAACAACCGAGGGCTTTGTGCCTTCTACCACTCTTTCACTATGAGTAGTGGCTGTTGACACCTAATTTTGACCGACCTATAACGCATGTTAAATCGTCATTTGGTTAAAATAGGTATTTTTAAAACTTTTAAAATAAATGAGTTTATTTTCAATTTTATCGAAGTGACTCCACATTTTTATAAAATTCTTGAGTTTTAAAAAAATATTAATATATATTTGTTAATTTATTTTATCAATTTTAAAATTACTATTATTATTATTATCATTCTTATTACTATTAGTCGTCGTCGTCGTCGTCGTCATCATCATCATCATCATGATCATCATCATCATCATCATCATCATCATCATCATCATTATTATTATTATTATTATTATTATTATTATCTTATTCAGTAAGATTGTTAAACCGTAGTAGTAATATTTGTTATTTTAACGTTATTATATTATTGCTTAATTTCATTATCTACTATGCTAATTATTTTTATATCTTGAAATGCATGATATTTTACTTTATCAATTTTTTTAAAACAATCTTAAAACGTTAAAATATTTCTACATGATAATTTTAGCATATATTACGTATTTTTGTTAAATAAAAAAATATTATTTCAAAATATTATAATTTTATTAGTGTGTGTATTATAATTATTAATTAGATGACAATATATTCACTTTTATCCCAATTTGTTTAATTCTTAGCCTTTTCTACCAAATTCATTTCAATTTTAATCAATTCTTTCGCAATTTATTTAACTTCTAGCTATTTTCTTTTAATTTTAGCCTAAATATTGTTATTTTGTGGCTCAATTTTAAATTATCAACCCAATTTCATTTCAATTGAATTCGGATGACCCATTTTTTTTTAAAACTCGGATCCACTCCATATTTCTAAGATCTAATGGCCATGATTAATTCTTTTTTTCAAATTTTATCACACCCCTAAAGACCCCCAAAACCCTAATTTCACTTTCACTCTCCTTCCCCTTTTTTCTCCCTCTCCTAGCCGCCCTACCTCTCCCTCACCGCCCCTCTCCTCTTTTCTCCCTCTGCCACATCTCCACCACCACGCTGCCCCTCAACGTCGCTCCCTCTTCTCCCTCTCTCCCTCTCCCCGACAGCCGCCAAACCAAACAACCCCATCTACATTTTCTGCCTCACTACCGTTGCCACCCATCTCCACCAAATGAACCCCGACAGCCGCGAACCCAAAACCACCATGCAACAGCCTGAAAACCCCACCTGAAAAATGTAGTAAAACAACCCCAAAATTTCACCAAAAATGCAGCAAAACAACCCCAAAATCTCACCAAAAAGCAGCAAAACGACCCCATGGTTGCCACCCCCTATCTCTCCCTCGTCTCCTCCATGCAACCACTACAAAATAATCCCGCCCGCACCTCAAGTGGCTCCGACCAGCCTAAAGGTTTCAAGATAGAACGATGTTGTTCTAAATTTGGTTCTAAAAAAAATCTCAAGATCTCACAATGAGGAGATTTACAGATGGGTATGTTCCCTAATTAATTTTGAGTCACTAGTTTTCTCTCGAATTTGGGCAACTGGCTCATGATTTCCCGTGCAAATATTATGAATCGAGCTAATTATTTCTTTATTGAAAACTTCATTGTGAAGTTTGATGTCATTGTGAAAGTTCAATTATCATTTTTTTTATTTTTTTTAAAATTCTTCTGTTTGGGTGAACTGAGGTTAGTACAGATATAATGTCTAATTCTTGAAGAGGCTGGGAATTGATTTTGACTATTAATATTGGGTCTTGTTTGGATTTTGTACCTTGTAAGTGCTTGGCTTAATTATGACATAATTTACTTCCTCCTTAATTTGACTCTATCAGTGGTGATATTAACCCAAAGATCCAGTTACATTACTTGGTTGATTTGAAATAGATGATTATTTTATTACTAGATAAGTATGCCCGTGCTTAGCACGGGCCCTACGTTTATATTTTTACACCTTCTTTGGATGATAAAAGAAACTAACTTGGCCAATTTATTTAGTCAAGAATAAATAAGATTTAACTCTCAGTAGATGTTTGTCCATGAAATCAAATGCAAAAAGATTGAAAATACTAAATGACTTCTCACGTTGTTCATGGTCCCGCAGAGCATATCAGCTATAATTCTCACAGTAACACCAGTAACTTCAAGCAAATGCTCTTTGTATTTCTCATAAAAAAAGGTGTTGCTCACAGAATATGACAAAATTTATTTTCTAAAATCTATTGATGCCTTGATCATTACCAGCAAATTTGAGCAGATGTTCTCTGTATGTTTCAAAAGAATAGAAGTTGGTATTATTAAATGGAGCTAGCTGCATGTAGAGTATAGCAGTATGTATAAAAATTCATAAAAGAATTTGACAACATTAAGATGCAGTAGAAAGATGCTTTAGATGCTAAAGGCAGGGTCAGCTTGGTGTCCATGCCATTTAATGATAAAAGGATATAGAAGTAGTTTTAGACTTAAATTCTACCGCGAGTCTACTACTGTATTTTTTTCTACAGCAACCTCATCACTCGCTACATAGATAAAAAGAGGGAGTAACCCTTGCACGATTCTCAACAGAACTGTCTGTTTATTGAAATACACCAAGGCAGGTATTCTGAAATGTTGAACAGAATTGCGAATGCAAACCAGGTTCCAGAAAAAAGATATCTGAAAGGATTTCAACAATGCACTGTCCAACATCTTGCACATAACTATCTGGAACTTTGTCATTAAGTTGTCTTGGTCCCTAATGAGATAGTTGAATATCATTAGAAGAAAAATCCATAAAAGAAAAAACTCACTCCTCGTTCTTTGAGTTGACTGAGAATTAGTATTCATACCACAACAGTTTTAAGAGAGTATCATCCACAAGTGTCTGCTGAAATTTGTAGGAATCTGCTACATTAAAAAACTGAAAGAAGGAATATATATCTCAGCACAAAAACTAAAATAAACAATTCTCCACACAAGACAAAAAGTTGATGGGACTACAGAAGATAAAAGGGAAAAGTTCATTGAACTCTTCACCTATCAGTGTTTTTCAGGATAAATAGAAAACACTCTTTCATTGCTTTAAAAAATACGAGGCGGTCTAGATGTGGTAAATAACTTAAGCTTCTTCCTGCCCACAGATTCTGGAAAACTCCAAGAAGATATAACTTATAAAACTTTTTATTCACAATATGGTCAACATTAAGAACTTTTTTAACTAATGTCGGCAAAAGTTTGTTAGCAAACAACATATTGTCTGCATTTTGTGAATAAGTTTAGGATTGCAGTTGTGTTGGCCAGGGAAGGAAGTGGAGATCAGGGCAGTACCTCGAGTAATAATTAATCGTTACCACAAGTTATATCCCACATAATTTCAGTAGTTCTTTCTATGTTGATGTTCAACAAAGGAGATTGAACGACAGCCAATGCAACAACTTTGACTCTGGTCTTTCCAGCAATACTGAACGACAACCAATGCAATAGCTTTGGCTCTGATCTTTCCTGAAATACCAACCCAACAATGTCACATATCCTATATACTTCCTGAACAGAAATAGTGTCCTTGGTTTTCATATCATTATTGATTTTTTTAAGAAGGAGCAAAAGCCTTAAAATAATCAATAATTCATGCCCTTTACGAAAAATACAAATACGAAGGAAGAAGAGAAGTACATGATTGGTATGGTCCATCTTGATATGAAAAATATGGGTACAAAGGAAGAACATAAGTGATATTCATATTCGCACAGAAAAGTCCACATCGGAGGATAATTAAACAGCTCCCGTAATGATAAAAAATTAAATCTTCAAAACCAAACACATTATGTTCTACACATAATTACATACCCACAGGAAAAAAAAGAGCTAGAAAAATATGAAAAGGTATATTCATCAAGTAACAAAATTAAAACATGAGCAACTGAAATATAATATTTGAGAATTAGCAAAGGGATCAATACATGTTATTGTCAACGTGAAAAGTGGTAACATTCACCAATGTGGGAATGAGATGACACCAAGTTTATGGTACAATTCTACATATTCAAAACAACAATAGCATACCCCCTGACATCCTATAAAGTGGGTTTGAAAATGATCTCGTATATATAGACCTTACATTGCCACTATCTTAGAAGCAGAGAAGTTATTTCCAATTTACCCTCACCTTAGAGAAAAACAATCTCAAAAAGAAGTAGAGAAGTACGAAAAAAAGTAAGAAAAGTAAAAGAAACATCAAATAATTATTAAAAAAATAAATTAGATAGTAGTAGAATAGAAATTATAATACGATAATCAGGTACATGAAACAATACAAAGAAACAATCAAAGCAATACTATGACTTCTAAGATAATAATATGGCAAAAACTACATAGATGTAGCTAGATAGAAATTAGTTTTCCTATATTAAGAATCTTGCAACTAAAACAAAGTATAAGATGTCACTATAAAAGGTAATGATGCTTCAATATAAACAATATTTGAACTGTGATTCTTCTACTGGAACTAATCAAACAATTTATCATGATTTTAACAGTGGAGTATTTTACATAGCAAACAGATAAATTATTTACAAACAATGATCAAAGGCACTAAAATAATTTATTTAACATACAAAATTATAAACTAAAAGTATTTAAACTTTTTAGGAAATTTAGGACAAACCATTTTGTAGATTAATGAAAATTTGGTGTTAAGAGTCGAAACAAATTATAAATGACCTGATGCACACTCCATTATTCCAAATTGTTCGAAACTATTATCCATCCACATTAAAAGCATATTTTGAATTTTGAACTTGTTGCCAAACATCTTTGTTCGATATTAGACCATTGATTCAGGTAAAAGGAATGTAAACTTTAGGCCTAAAGAAAGTTATGTTGCTCAAATTTTTCAAAAAAGGTCATCCATTGCGTGGCCAATATGGGTGTAACAACAACAATTTAGAAGGGTCAAGTAACATAGGAAATGGCTATCAATCCCTCTACAACAATGACTATACCTTTACCCGAGCAAGTCCGAAAGTGGATATAAAAGTCTTAAATGATTATGTTATCTGAATTAAGCACATGTCACTCCAAAAAGGACTATAATTCTTTACACTGGAAAAAAGTTAAACTTAGCTTCTAGAATTAACGCGGCAGAGTTACAAGCTTGACCACGGATTCAAAACTCATAATCTCATAATTCTAGCTTTGCCTTTACTCAGAAAGATCATTTTAAAGGGCAGAATACTACATGAATAATATATACTGAAGAAGACCACTATACTCATAAGTTGTTGATATAGAAGAATCAAATTCTTTACAATTTCACTCTTTCTAGAAGAACTTGATTCAGGTTTACACCAATGTAGTAAAAGAGAGATTATTTCATTGAAGAGAAAAAAAAAAGCAAGGTAAAACAGAACTCCACCAATCTATCAAATATGTTCCACTCGAAGTGAAGTATACAACAAAATACACTTTGACACGTCATTAGGACTCGTACGTCTTTGAATACGACAAACTACACTTTGACATATAATTAGGACTCACCTTTGAAAAACGAAAGCAAAGGACAATCTGGTAAAGATTAGTAGGAACTCTAATTTCTCTTGATGTTTTGCTAGGCCTTCAGTAGTATGTACTCTAGATTTGCCAACATTATGAAGATTTGAAAAATTAATTTAATCAAAGAAAAAATCATGAATAATCAATTATATTCCCAAGAAACGTCAAAATATTTGAACTTTGTTTCAAGTAATCAAGTTTGTACATGAAATTGAATGATCACCTTTTGCACCTTAACAAACAAAAAACTATCCTAAATTTAAGATATACATGTAGAATATCTAGGAGTTAACCTTATTATTAATGAAAATTCCGAACAAATTGTATTGTAGTATGGAACATGTACCCTGAAGAACGAAGAAAGAGTACCAAATAAGCCACTCTTTTGTTTTTGAAAAAAGCTTTCCATTGATGGTGAGAGAAGGCTAGCACAAAAAAAAGTTGCTAGGTATACAATATGATCAAACCTAAAATTGAGGCAAATTTCTATATTTATGCTACTAAAATCTGTTAGAAAAAAGACATATTATAGTTAGTGAATCAGAGGCTTTTAACTGAAAAACTTATTGGTGATGCAAATATAAAATGCCCTTTCTTTGTAGAATACGAGATCAAAAGAAGTTAAAGCTTGTAAAATTCTTTCTAACTCCAAAAGAAAAATAAAAAAGAAAAAGGAATTGCATACCATAGAACAACATCTAAATAGAAAAATTGATAAGAAACATTTACAATTTTTTTATTTTATAATATTTTCAATACTATATACTCCTCAGATTTTCTCAGTGTATTTTTCAAATTGAATTTATTTATCATTCAAAGAGGGGATACTAAAAAAATGCACAGAGAAAGCTAGAACAAGAAAAAAAAATTACCATTGAAAAACTACGAAAGCAAATTGGAGATTAAAAACAATTTGGAAAAACCAATATAGGCAAACTGACCCATGGAGTAGTCTTCAATTTGATTTTCTGAAATGAGAAAGATGAAATGAGCTTCTAGAATGGGAGAGAATGATTGATCGGAGATGTGCAAACTGCTATCCATGCTTTTCAGTAGTAAATGTCTGATTTTTATTTCTTCTTGAACATGAAATTTTAGCTCACAATCAAATAGATATTCAGAATGTTTTTTCATTTCAACTGGTTTAGCTTTCTTAGATTAAGAGTAGGCGGCCAAAGAGACAGAAAGAAAATCAAAGAACAATCTAGAAGCCAAAGAGCAGCCGAAAGAACATATAAAAGGACGGAATTAGCCTCTAATTTTCTTAAAATAAGATGAACCACAATTCTGTACAATTTTGACTGCACAATGTACAATAATATAAGCTATGGTCGTCCTGGCTTTGATGCTTCTATATAATAGAAATTTATGGCAAACTTAACATATTAATTGATTTTTCTTCTTTATTTAAACTTGGATGAATTCTTGCTTGTCCCAGTTTTGGTAAATTTCCCATGATTGACTCAATTTCATACCTTGTTGATTGCATAAGCAATTTTCTTGGTTTGGTGCCAACTTTGATTGATTTATTTTCCTAATTTATCCGTCCTCCTTCACTATATAAAGAGACCCCTCTTGAACTGTTAAAAAAACAGAGAGAGAACTAAAAAAATATAGAGAATATTCTTCCACAAAGAACTTCATAGAAACGAATTTCTTTTATCATCTTCTTTGCTTCTTCTTTCAACATGTCCTCACAAGAAAGTAATATCTAATATATCTTCTGCTGCTCGAAATTTGGTTATTTGACCCTTTCTTCTCACGGGTTAGTTTCGTCTTTTGTCACATATTCATATTTTTTTTTAATTGTCTATTTGTTCAAAGGATTTTTTTTTATCATATGGATGTTGCTAGTGTTTCTTTCGTAGTGTTGCAGGTTCTTTTAAATATAAAGATGTGAAGAGTCGCCCGGGGAGGGAATGAACTCGGAGGTCCATGGAAGATTTTATTTTTATGTCGTCATTGTAATTATTTTATTTTTTTTAGCCTTGTAATGATATATAGTGAAAACTGGGGATCTAATTTAAAGGGGGAGGAGAATTATGTGCTATTTATTTCCTTATTCATTCTTTGGACTGATCTACATGAGAAAGTTTCTTCACATATGCAATATTAATCTAGGATAATGAATTAAAAGGGGTCATCGGAATAGCATGCTTAATGAACATTATTTTTCTCTTTTTTTAAAAAAAAATATCTTAGATATCATGCCTATAAGATTTCATGTATATTAATAAAATCTTAGTCATGTTTTTAATATGTTACACACGTACAAGTTTTAAATAAAGTTATCAAATTAGAAAAATTATTTCATGATCCAAAAGTCTTGTGAGTCTTGTCTATAAGTTCACTGATTTAGAAAATTTGGCTATAGACTCTTTCTCTTGAATCATTTAGATATCATGCCTATAGGAGTTTAAATAATCAGATCGTTACTTTTGAAATCATGTTATGAATTTTCAACAACTTTTTTACCATGCCTAAGAGATTTTCAACTAATATTATTTTCTCATAAAAGTTAAGTAACATTGCTTAATCTATTAAAGAAGGGCAAATCATCCATATAGGTAGCAACATTTTATTCCAAATATCAAATAATGTTCTCTACGTGCTAAATAGAAATATTTCATAGCATTTCCTCAATTTTTAACATAATGTATGATATAAATATCTTTAACAAAACCCATTAATTTTTTTTCATAAGCTCCAATATGATAATATTTTAGGCATTAAAAAAAATCTCTTGTTAAGTTTTAAAATATTTGAACATTATTTTGCACACACTTAGCATGACACAACTATGAACTATCTTTATATGTATGTGTTTTAGAGGCTTATTTGAGACGTTCTGTGCTAATTGCTTGTCCTAGTTGATTTTTTATTTACGCGAGTCTAATAGGAAACCTAGATTTTTTTTTTTAGTCTGGAACCTCCAAAATAGCAGTCCAATGCCTCTTGGACCATAGGGAGAGACGTTAGGCACTTTAGGACTTGTTAGAATTTTTCATTTATTTTAGTATGTTCTTAGGTTAAAAAAATGATAAATCAACTTAGGAGGTGTAGGGGTAAATAGGACCCTCGGAAAGGATGATTAAACTCGCGCTTAATAGGACAAACCTTGGTTTTGTCCTTAGGCTTTAATAAGCCAAGTGAAGCTAAATTCCGAAATAAAAGCCGGGTAACTGATCCGAGTAAATAAATAAGTCACTTAGTTTAATTTTCTTCTCGTTCATTTATTGATTAAAGTGTATTAGTTTAATTAACTTGTTTTTATCACTTAGATTTATTTAAGATAATTTTAAAAATAGAGACCTTATTTGCAACCTCACATAAATGCGAGATACGGTCGGGACCCGCATTTGCGGACTTTGAAGGGTGCTTAACACCTTCCCTTCAATGTAACTTGAACCCTTACCTGTTTTCTGGTGACTTAGATTAATTTTTAGGATTAAAATGGTGTCCTAATGCACCTTAATTCATTAGGTGACGACTTTTCATTAATCAAAAATCCCAAAAGAGTCGTTGCCACGAAGTCGTCCAGGTTCTCGTCTTTTCGCGAGAAAAAATAGGGCGTGATAGTGATAGCTAAACATTGCTGATCAATGCCCTTAGGATTGGCTACCGTGTCACTAGGCAAACCACCTTTTGGTCACTGGTTGAGATGAGCCGATATGTTTTCAAGTTGAGTTTCCAAGTGTTTGATAGAAGCTGAATGTGATGTTACTGTTTGACTCAACCGTGAAAAGTAATACTTCATTTCTTTCAAGACTTTGTCGGATGCTTCAACCATGTTCAAGATTTGGGTTAGCATAACTTCACTCCGAAGACTCTCTAGATTCATCACAGGGTCAACATCTTTCACCCTATCATGGGGGTGTAAAATACCTTTCCCTAACCCCATCACGGTTTCTCCAACCCCCAACTTAAGGTTGGTCAGGCCATGCATGATCTTGCCATCCAACGTTATTGTTCTAACTTTGATTCTCGAGTGACCTAGAAAGTTCGTCGAGAACCCACCATTTGGTTACCTATATAATGCACCTTCTCATTGTAACCACCTTCAAATGGTGCACCATCAAACATCACATCACTAGCAACCCCCATAATATTACACGTTTATGATTTCCTCTCATAACATGCTTAGTCAAGAAATCAAGATGAGTTAGCATCTTATCCATGTTTTCATTCCTCTCTTGATCTTTAGTGATCTGCTCCTTGGATAGACCTCTGTGACTCGAAGGTATGAGGTCGTCCCTCATGTACCATGCTCGGTTGATTTTTGTCATGCCATCTAGGAGGTCACAAGCTTCAATGAACGTTTGTGTCATAATTCTTCCTCTCACCAGTTGGTTAGCTACCCCTTTGTTAACTGCATCGAGGCTTACATAGAAGTATTGTAATAGCATATGGTCTGGAACTCCATGGTTAGGGCATTGGAGTAAGAGTTTTTGAAATCGAAGCCATGTCTCATGCAATGGCTCACCTTCAATCTGTTTAAAGTTCTAAATACTTCTTCTCAGCTTTATCATCTTTGAGGGAGGAAAAACATCTTTCGTGGAACGCATCTTGAAGTTCCTCCCATTAAGTGATAGAATCACGAGGCAACTCAACTAGCCACCTCATAGCCTCTCCAGTGATAGAGAACGAAAACAACATCAGTCTAATGGCTTTTTGGCTCACTCTCCTGAGTTGAATGAGAGACAGACATCAATAAAATTCCCGTGGTGTTCATGAGGATATGATGAGTCCATACTTTGGACTCCTTTTGGGGCTAGCTTGTAAAGAAACAGTGTTCTTAATGTGCTATTATTTTCAACTTCTAACAAATATGCATGTGCTACAATAAGAAATGGGATTAAAAGTGCACAAATGGACAATACTTATTAAAATCTTGGAAAATGGAGCAAAAGCATAGAAAGGCAGAGAAAAGTGGTTTCACCAACATACTTGATGATCCGCCGAACACTTAGGGAGATCGCCGATCGTTGCAGTAACCAAGGTTCTAGATCAAGTCAAGAAGGTGGTCAAATTTGATATCTCAAAGCATGTTCAGCACACCGCCGAATTGCACAAGGTATAGCCTAAAGTTGTAGCACTCAAAGCCCCAAAACACTAACTGAAGGCGATATGATGGATATTTTGATGTATCGACGAATTAGATCAGTGGAACGAAGAGTCATTGTTAAGCCTTTTTAAGATGAAGAAGAAAGCGGTCAAGTGCAAATTCAGCGCATCACCGAAATGCTCAGTGATGGTCGACCTAGACCGCCGAATGACATTTCATAGCACAAACTTTCACACATTTGCACAAAGTATGTAAACAATTTTAGAAAGGATATTGTACATATCAGTTCATACCATATCAGAACAATTAGTCTTCTATAGAGAGTAGTACATAAAACTTTTCTCTTAGAGTACAACAGGGAGTTAGGATTTTGAAGCCTTTGAGAAGCAAATTAGAGAAGATTGGTTGGTGATAATCGACGAATTTCTATTCAATTTTGTTACCCATGAATGCAACTGCTATGTTTGGTACCAAATCTTTAATTTCTAGCATGTGTGGCTAAAACCCCCATGTTGGGGGTGTGCTATTGATAAGGATTTTTGATTTATCTATTGGGTATTTGATATTTTGACTTATCTACAGTTGATTTGAGTGAATTTATATCTATTCTTATGTTTAATCTATAATTTCAAGGTTGCAAACTTGGGGTTTACTCTAGATCTCTGATTGTTGCTTTGATCGGAATGATTAGAGTGTGCAATGGAAATGATAGTTGAAAACCTCTTGGGGTTTCAGTTAAAGTACACAACCATGGATTCAATGGCCAAGTTATTAGGGGTTTGCTGAGACTTCTTAGTCCAAGCGTGTCCTCGGCGGTCTGCGTATGATTTCTTAATTGATTCATGCAAAACACTCTTATATCATAACTGATATGGGTTACAAGGAACCTAACTTATTCACTCAATATTAACTCATTTTGTTAAATATTTAGACCCAAATGGTAGATTGATTACCATATTCTTAAATCTGCAACATCTTCCCTTAATTGTTGCTTAAGTCGTTAATTAGCATTTGTTTAGTTCAAACATTATTTTGAATATTGCAACCCTCAGATCCTATGATTACTTAGTCCAATGAGTCACTTCTACCTTGAACAATGATTCCCTGTTGAATCGACCCTAACCTCTCAGTTAAGTTATTATGCTCACCATGACTGCCACTGCTTCCTTTGAATAGTTGGATTGAGTGACATAAAAATGGCTTCGTTACAGGGGAGTCAACATGTTCATAGAAGTGTTTGTTGAGCTTTGTTCTTGTAGTTAGAGTTTTTTTTACTGTTTTCTTGTTGTTTTTGTTGTTGAAAAATAGGTGTTATAATGGATGATGATGAGAGGGTCCATGGCGAGAATGTTGGAGACATGAATCATATGCAGGGTGTTAACTGGGATCAATTAGGGAGCATCGGTGCTATCTGACTACCCCCCTTGATCGGAGGAGTTAATTTCACGTCACAAGCATTATGTTGCAACTCCTTCAACTAAAGGAATTGCTTGGATGGATCTGTCGTGAAGATCCTCATTAATACTTAAAGAACTTTGTTGGTGTGTGTCTCCCATTCAATTTAAGAGGAGTGAGTCAGGAAGCCATTCGACTAAGTCTATTCCCTTTTTCAATCATCGGAGAGGCATTGAGATGGCTAGTTGAGCTACCTTATGATTATATTACTTCATAGAAGGAGCTACAAAATCTATTCCTTGAAAGATTTTTCCCTCCCTCAAAGATGATAATGTTGAGAAAAAGTATTGAGAACTTCAAGCAGCTAGAAAGTGAGCGGTTGTATGAAACATGGCTCCAATTTCGGAAACTCTTACTCCAATGTCCCAACCATGGAGTTCCGAACCATATGCTCTTGCAATACTTCTATGTGAGCCTCGACGCAATGAATAAAGGAGTAGCTAATGGCATGATAAAGATTAACTGAGCATGGTACACAAGAGATGACATGGTACCTTTAAGCTACAGAGGTCCTTCCAAGGAGCAGCTTGCTAAGGATCAAGAGAGGGATGAGGACATGGCTAAAATGTTGACTCAACTTGATCTTTTGACTAAGCATGTCATGGGAGGAAATCGTAAAAGTGTGAATGCTGTGGGAACTAATGGAGATGTGATGTTTGAGGGTGCACTATTTGAAGGTGGTTACAATATGAGGAGGTACACTACATGGGAAACCAAATGGTAGGTTCTCGGTTGGCTTTCCAAAGGCCACCTGAGAATCAAGGTTGGAACAATAACTCTGGATGGCAAAATTGTGCATGCTGACGAACCTCTAGTTAGGCATTGGAGGAATCGTAAGGAATATAGGTATATTCCACCTAATGATAGGGTGAGGGTTGCTTAACCTGTGGTGAATCAAGAGAATTCTCAAATTGAAGATATGCTCTCTCGAATCTTGAGCAAGGTAGAAGCCGCGGATAAAATCCTAAAGGAGATGAAATCTGACTTTTCTCAGTTGAGACAAACTGTGACGTCACATTTGGCATCTATTAAGCATCTAGAAACTCAACTTAGGAACATATCAACTCATCTAAATCAGTATCCAAAAGTAGGCTTACCTAGTGACACAGTAGCAAATCCAAAGGGGGAGTATCAATGGTGTTTAGCCATAACCACTCGTAGTGGGAAGGTAGTTGAAGGCACAAAACCATCACTTGCTGTTGAAGAAGGACTGAATGAGGTAGAAGACAAAGAAGGTGTGGTCACTATTGAAGCTGATGAGTATGAACTGTTGAAGGTGGTGATGCTCTTGGAAATCCCGAGAGCGATAAGCTACAGAAGAGAGGGGATAATGTTGTGAATGTAAAGAAAGCTTTCCCCAGAAATTCTAGTTTAGCTATGAGGTTGAAAACACCTCAAGTCAAGGCCGATCCTCCATTTCCACAGAGATTGAAGAAGAAAGAGGAGGATGCCAAGTTTCAAAAATTCCTCACTATATTCAACTCATTGTCAATAAATATTCTACTTGTGGAAGCATTGATTGAAATGCCAAGTTATGCTAGATTCATGAAAAAATTGGTCACGAAAAAAAGAAATCTTGAGTGTGAGACAATTGAAGTGTCTCACCATTGCAGTGCAATCTTGACACAAAAATTGATAGCGAAGAAAGAAGACCCAGGTGCATTCATTATTCCATGCACCTTTAGAGCCTCAAAGTTCAGTAAAACAGTATGTGACTTGGGAGCAAGTATAACCTTATGCCCCTAGCCATATTTGAGAAATTGGGATTGGAGACCCTTTACCAACCACAATACAACTGCTCATGGCTAATCAGTCTATCATACGACCAGTGGGGATTTTACATGATGGGTTGGTGAAAATGGATAAATTCATTCTTCCTACAAATTTTGTAATCTTGGATTGCGAGGTGGATACATACATGCCAATTATCTTGGGTAGACAATTCTTGGCCACTGGACGAGCTGTTGTGAATGTTGAAAGTGAAGACCTTAAGTTCGGAGTGAATGATAAGGAAGTAGTGTTCAACATAAGCAAATCTAAAGCCGAGAGATGATCTTGAGGTATTGTCAGTAATGAGCCAATCGGCGGAGACTTGATAAGAAGAGGAACTACGTTGTGCCACGACGTTAACCAAGGCGCTGTTTGGGAGGCAACCCATGGTGAGTATTTATTGCTTTTAACTTTGAATAATGGGTGTTGAATTGTGTAGGGTTGAAAAGAGAAAAATTGGAGTGGAGAGCAGAGAAGGTGACCACGAGAACCACTTGGCGTATCGCCAAGTCAAAAAGACGACCATTAGTTTAACCACCTTTCAAGTCGTTTAGTGACTTTTAAGGTGCTGCCAAATTTGACGAACTAAATAGCAACTTTACGAATCACCAAAACCAATGGGCGATGGTCAATTCCACCACACTTTAATACTAAAGAAAAAGTATGCGTTATTAAAAAAGGTGATCCTTAGCACACTAGGTGCAACACCGACTGTGCTAGGTGATGTGGATTAATATCACCGAACAT
Organism: Solanum rostratum; assembly: GCA_029948455.1. Lineage (NCBI taxonomy): Eukaryota > Viridiplantae > Streptophyta > Magnoliopsida > Solanales > Solanaceae > Solanum > Solanum rostratum. Next base: position 66,400,236 of record CM057046.1, read on the forward strand.
GCACGCTCACCGGCCTACTTTAAGGCTTTTCAAATGCCTTCATCCTTTCACTTTCCATTTTTCCTCCTTTTCACTTCCTTTGCACGCCGAACCTTTCTTTGAAAAATTTTCACAAAAAAGTTTAGGATATTCATTGCTAAAGCATCTTTGAGGATTTCATTACGTCTCACCATTGACGAGGAATGTTTTTGGACCTTGTTTTAGTTCTTTTGGTGAATGACATTTATTATAAGGGTGATCAGGGTTTGTGAGTGTGATAATCATGCTTTAATGCTTGAAATATTGTTGGAAATTGAGTGAGTACATCTTTAAAGTGATGCTTAAACCCTGTTTTACATGAATGAGTGATTTATTGTCGGTTTTGACTCCCTCTATGAATGTTGAAATTGGTGGTGCCTATGATTAGGGTTAGGTTTATGGATGAATGAATGAATTTCTGCCCCATGGTGAACTATTTGTAGGTATTGTTTCAATTTCACACTAGTTACGAAGATCCCATGCAATGCACGAGCTCAATAGTTATTTCATAAATTTATTTTTTAATAATATAATTAAACGCTATTAAATTTTCTCATTAAGTGTAAAATTAATATCCAATAAATATTATTAATATTGATTAAATTATAAATTTAATGATTAAGTAATTTATATGTATATATATTGTAGTTCCTTTTTTTGACACAAATATAATCACGGAAAGATATTAAAATAGTTATTTAATTTTATTTGTCTAGTTTAAACAGAAATTTGTCTTATCCTAAATTTAGTATTTACTTAACTTAAAATAACTGATCGGGGTTCGTTGTTGAAGTTGACGCAACTAGGAAAATTATTTATAAGAGGTAATATTGTAAAATCATAGTTGAAGTACGCAACAATCTTAAAAAAATTAAATTAAAAAATCCATGATATATTTTTACAAGCCCCATATAATACGGAGAGCTGACTGCTTAACCCTTATCTGCCACTTATATAATAAGATAAATTTTATGATTTACTTCATTTTTTAATTTACTTTTAAAGTATGATGTGACCTTTTGAGGTTTAGTTTTTTTTTTTTTTGGTTTTAATGTTTAGTTAAATTTTTTTATTGAATATTTTAGGATATGATGAGATGTTTTTGATATTTATATTTAATTTTTTCATAATTTCTATTAAGTTAAATTAAAATTAAAATATAGAGGAGTTTTATAAATATGTGACAAAAATTATAAGTGCCGAACTTTTAACAAATTAAAAAAAATAAATCAAAACTGTTAAGTGCGTAATAAAAAGAATGATATTGGACTTCCTCTCGAACTTGGGGGACCATTTTTGTCATTTTAAAGATTCGAGAAAATGACAAAAGTAGTCCCATAAGTTTGAACTCAACCAACAGAAAATATAAATACATGTACGAGAAGCGTTGAGAAAAAAGGTAAAGTCCATCAATGGAGAATAGAGAAGACCTGAGGTCAATCCTTCCCTTCTTGCCTCTGTGTCTCCGATCATCTTCCCTTTTCTGGCCACCGACAGTTGTTGAAGCACTGAAGGCCCTCTCTCAGGGTCCTAATTACAGCAATGTTAACTCCGGCCAAGTCCTCTTCGTCGCAATCTCCGACATTCGGAACTCCCTCTCCTTTCCTGATTCTTCAATTTCCTCTTCTGCTTCAGACGGATTTTCCCTCTTATTTGATGATGTAAGCCTTTCACTTTTCACCTCCTCTGTATGTTTATTGTATGGTCTTTTGAACTAGAAATGCTGGTTCAGTTAATTCCTAGGGAAGAAGCTGCAAAATGGTTTGAAGAAGTAGTGCCAAAAATGGCGGATTTTCTATTGCGGTTGCCTTCCTTATTAGAGACCCACTATGAGAAGGCTGATGGTGGAATTGTTAAAGGAGTCAACACTGGTCTTCGCTTATTGGAATCACAACAGCCGGGCATTGTTTTCCTCAGTCAGGTTTTATGATTATTTGTTTTAGTTTAATTAATATTCAGGAGGATTTGGTAATTCACAGTATTAATCTATAAAAGAACTCAATTAATCATTGTAATCGAGTAGGCTACTTGAATGATCAGCAATCACTCCATACTATTATGACATATTTCATTCCAATGTCAAAAAGAATGCCTTTTAAAACAAATTAAGATCTGTTGAAACCATGTTTTGGGAAGCAGAATTGGGACGAGCTTGGGACTGCCCCGGAATGAGGCACTCCTAAAATTCCCTCGTCTAACATATGGGGTTCTTGTTTCATGAGAATTATGCTTAAAGTGCCCGTACATATGCTTGGGATGCGTCTAGCACGTACATGCGGGAGTCGTTCCACCGCTCTTGTGCAATCATGTGTAATTACTAATCAGACCTGTAGATCCTCAACGTTTATTAACTAGTTATTTCTCTTCAGGAGCCCTCTTCATTGATCACATTATAGAAGTTGAGAACATAGAAGTAGAAATAATAGGCCTAGTATTCGTGAAAGGGAGTTTTGTTGGGACCTTTGAAATGAAGAATCTTCATGATTTAACTTTTGTTTTGTTTTGTTTTGTCTTCGTTGTTCATTTTCCTACTTTTTTTCTCTTCAAATCTTGTTTGATATTCTATTTTGTTTTATAAGAATATTGGTCTTTTTATGTATCATGATTATGTACTTGCTATTTAATAGTTAAGTGTCAGGGAGTAACAATTTACAAGTACTTATATTCATTGAATATACTTTTGTATTGAATTATAGTTTTGAATTGTTTGTTTATTTATTAGCTTGTTGAAAGCACACAGTTCTTAGTATTATGTAATTGTGAATTATTCTTATAAGACTAAATTTTGATTTCTAATTTGTTTGTAAATTAGTTGTATCTCAAAAAAAAATTAAAAAATAAAAAATTCAAAGAAAAAAAGTTTAAATTATATCAGCTAAAAGAGGCTTCTGTGGTCGTTTACTTATCAGGAGTTATAGATAACATCTTTTTCCAAGGATGGTGTTTCTTTTCTTTTAATGTCTGCATTATTAGGATGGCTGATTCGTTTGTCATGGTACTTAATTTATAAACTTTTGTATAATTCATGGTTTTGTTAGAACTTCTAGAATTTTTTTTTCTAGACTGTGAACTCTTAGAATTTTTGTTAAAATTTTCAGCCCTTCATTGAACTTCTTAATTTTATAATTTTAATGCTTTTCATATTTTTCCAACTTTTTGTTTTTATGAATATATAAATTAACAGAATTTAAAGATCCATGGGGCTTATGCCTCCTCTTGTTTTATATAAAATGTCTTGTCCCACACCCACGCAACCGTCCTTAAAATACAGTCTAGAAATTAGAGTTCTCTAATTTTCACATGAAAATAAAGTAAAATGACTCAAAAGTACTCCTGGCCTAAGTTGCTTGGACTTTCCAAAATTGTTGCCGCACCCGTGTCGGACCCTTCAAAGATACACTATTTTTGGAGGATCCGACACGCACCCGTCGATATTTTTGAAGAGTCTGAGCAACATAGCTCCTGGCAAACACAGAATTGTAAATGAACATGATGCTAATCTTTTTACTAGCTAAATTCGCAGTCCCACTTGCCGATTATGATGGCATGCGATTGAACGAATGGTAAAGTTTTTCTTTGAAATCTAAAAAATGTTATCATGAGTTGCGATGCTGATAAAGTTGGACTATAGTGTGAATCGGAATTTGATTGTTAATTTTGCAGCATGTATTTATAGCGTAAATTGATCATGATTGTCAATCTTTTTCTTTCAGGAATTAGTCGGTGCTCTTCTTGCATGTTCCTTCTTTTGTCTATTCCCTACCAATGATAGAGGTGCCAAACATCTCCCGATGATCAACTTTGATCATTTGTTTGCGTATGTTTTATCAGCTGTCTATCTATCTTTCTATTGTAACTTTTTTTTTTAAGGAGAATGGTGAGGTCTATTTCTTTCTATAGCTGTTCTACTTATCTGTCACAATGGTTCTTTCATATGTCTTTCATCTCGTGTCTAAGTTCTGTGTTCAGGTTTTGAACACAATCTTATTTCTTTTTAGCTGTTGGATAACTGCATCCACCAATAGAGGCATATTTCACTAATCTCTATTTTTAAATCCTTAAATATCAACAATTTCCTATCACATCAGCTACAAAACAAGCCAAATTTATATATAGCACTTTAGCCTATTTGCAGGCTATCCATCCCCTCACTTTGTCCTACTTCACATGATTCTGATATCGCTATATTGTGGAGCTCTTCTCAAAGAACAACTTCTCCATTTCAATAGTTTTAACTTGAGAAGAGTTTGTTCATAAGTATTTTGTGTTTGTTGTGATATATTGGAAATAATATGGGAGAGTTGAATGTCATATTTTCTGATGCGGACTTCTCTACCTACTGGGTACAATCCTATCACTGTTGTTTTCCAGTTCTTTTAAGTTCCATCCAGCACGTTTCAGCCATTCACTTTTTTTCCCATGTTTTGTATGCGCAAAAGTTGCACATCATAAATGTAACAAGGTAGAAACATTGATTACTTTCTGTTGGTTACTTGTAAATGGTGGAGTTCAAGAACCAATACTGCACTACTTAATATGTCTAGACTCTAGATTTGCTGATTAGCAAGAGTATACTCGACTCTTCCATGAAAGAAAGCAAGACATATCCTAGGGGTTCCACATCCCAGAAGCCCTATCTAAAACCATAGAAAAATGTAACATTGATAAGTTGAAAGCATATGCCTCAGTATGTACTATCAGCTCATAAAAATGAAGTCACGATAGCTAGAAGTTACAAGAGCACTAAAAGAAACAGTCTGTTCTGAATTCTGAAAGAGGTTAATGTGGTTAACAGTTTGTTAAACATGGAGGAGAACCTTAGATGTATTAGTTGCATTAGTTGATAATACAATTGAAGTCTTCAAATAAGCTGTGGAACTCTTAAGCAGCACATGTTATGGAGAATGACGAATCAAGTTACTCGTGAGTTGTTTTCTTTCAGTATTTCAGAATTTTAGTTAACATGTATTATATTTCTAGACCTGAGTATTGTTTTTTTCTGATTGAGTCATTGAGAAGTGTCCATTCAAGTGTTTGAGAGAACAAAGATGTGTAAACAAACAAAGCATGTTGAAATTGAGACCCTTACAAGATACTGACATTTTGTACTCTAGCAATCACTTGGTGAGGAGTTTGACCTTAGCATTCTGAGACAGAGAATGGCTGCCCAGCTATTTCACAAGAAAAAAGGGTCTAGGATAGCATTATAACTATGATTTGTCAGAAGTAACCCACACCTGTAAAAAGCAGAACATAAGTTTGTAGTTAAGCTATTTATAGAAATTATCTACTGAAGCTGTTGCCTTATGCTCTTTTATGGGTGCAACATGCCATTTTATGTGTCAGATTCTCTAAATGCAGAAAGGAATTTCATCTGGTAAAAAACATATTTTTCAGGTATCTGTATGATCAGTATGACGAGAAACTAGAAAATAAATTGAAATGCATTCTTCATTATTTTGAGAGGATTGGCTCATTGATGCCTGCGGGCTACATCTCCTTTGAGCGAAAAGTTCTTGCTCTAGAACATGGTACATTTTCTTTTCCTTATCCAAAGGAAAATTTCTGGAGCCAATCCAGTATTTCCCTTTGCCCTTTTAAGGTAATAAATGAAAGTATATTTTTCTCCTTTTGTGATAGAAGATGTTAGTTTACGAAGGTATGACTTCTTTCTGTTTCTATATAGACTTCCAATTCAGGCTTCATTGAAGATCAATCAAGTGAAGCTATTGAAGTGGATTTTGCAAACAAGTATCTTGGAGGTGGTGCTCTCCGTAGGGGCTGTGTACAGGTTTTCTTTATTTCTCAACATATTTTCAGTTTTATTTTTTGATATATTTGTTGTGTTAATTAATTAGTCTATTACTCCCTACTTCCCCTTTTATAATATGATATTTGACGCAGCAATAGTTTAAGATGTTAGCTTTGACATATATATGTACTCCTACGTTCAAGGCACTCTTTCCTTTCTTGCAAGTCTCAAATAGAACAAATGCCACCTTTCTATATTTAGTAATAGTTTGACTTTCAAATTTCTAGTTTACCCATAGTTAGATATTTATAGCCACACAAATATTCATGATTTATTTGGACTACAAGTTTCAAAAAAGTCCCTAGTTCTTTCATAAACTCCATACCAATCAGAGACCATCAGAATTGCGAAATACACACACACACACTCACACACACACATACATATACATATAAGATAGATAAATAGATATTGATATATATATAGTGGTGGTAGTATAAGAAGAAAATATCAAAATAATGATTGGAAGCTAGTATCTCAAGTCTAATATTTGAATATTTTAATGATTTGAATTTTTTTAAAGTTCTGGAAATTGTATAAAATGAAATGTGTCCAAATCATGGGCGCTCTAAAATAGTAGTGGTCTTTATTACTTTCTACGTACCTTCTTGATACTAGTTATCTGGAAAAAAAGTTTGCACAACCTTTTGTCTACTGAAAATAGTACAGAGAACAATGACATGGTATACACTGGTAGAGTGTCAAGAACACTGTTGATCAACATAAGCTTGCCACCAAGGGAGAGTTATTTTCTTCTCCAACAAAGACAACCTTCTTTTACACTTCCCAATATGCCACCTCGAACTGCAGATGTTTTTGCTTTTCACCCAAAGAAAGACCAAGATATTTAGCTGGAAAGGAGCCAACATTGCAAGCCAGGATTCGTACAACTTCACATAGATCAGGAATTTCATTCACAGGGTAGAGAATACTCTTTGCGTAGTCTGTATGTAGCCTGGACACCTCTAAAATACAAAAATATCAGCTTGAGATGGAACTGTTCCCTGTTAGGTCCAGCTCTTATGCACAAAGATGATGAGTGAGATCCATTACATTGGGAATAAAACCCTTTATCCACCATATGCTCTATCGTAGTTAGCATCTTGCTCAAACCTTCCACAACCAAAGTGGATAAGAAAGGTGAAAGAGGGTCACATTGTACCAAACCTTTTTCTGTTGTCATCAATCAAGGGACTTCCTTCTGAGCCTTAGGTAATTTGTGGAGACTAAATGTCCCTAGATTTACTGGAGAAAGAATGTTGATAAAAAAATCTTCCATGGAATTGGAGAAAATTGCAAGATTCGAGAAAATTCTGTGGAGATAGAAGTCAAGGTGTGTACATATTCTAGATTCTTCTATAAGATGGCAAACACTCACAAAAGATATTACTACATTGACAAGTTAGAATTAAATGGAGAAATTTTAAAGGAGAGTAATGGGATTCTGAGAAATTATGAATCTTTTTACAAGCCCTTGGCTCAATGAAAACCTTCTTGGACTCGGACAATATGCTAAGCATTTCAGAGGAAGAGAACCAGCATAGGCAAAGGCCATATTAGGAGGATGAGATCCCAGGGTGTTGTCATAAATTGTATTGACGGCAAAGCTCCAAGTACAGATGGTTTCACCATGGATCTCTACAAGAAGTTTTTAGGGCACTATCAAATCGTATATTATCATGGCGACCAATCATTTCCACGCTCAAGGTTCATTAGAGAAAAGTCTCAGTGCTTCTTCTTATATAGCTCTAATTCCAAGAAGAATTGTGTCAGTGACAACTCAAGCCACACAAGTGATTTGTCAGAATTATCCCTAGGAGAATAAACCACAGAAAGAACCCACTGAAAACCCTTTTTTGAAGCAAGAACCTCCAAAGACAGAAAATTTGCCCTTTTGACCAGGTTCCAACTGACGGGAAAAATGTCGTGGGAAGTGCTGAATTTTTGTTTGTTGCTGGCAGAGAAATTCTGCTTTCCGCTCCCTGAAAAGTAGCTTCAAAGGGCACCACTTTTCTGCACTATTAATACCCTCTACTTAAGTTCTATGACAAGGTTTTTAATTTCATGAATATATCATGGAGGGGACTTCCCTACCAATAATTAATTTTAAACTCCAGATTATTCTATGCATCTAATTGAAAAGGTTCTCTTAAGAATTAAGGGGTCTTTTGGTACAAAAATGAATAACGTAGGGATTATTTTTTATCAAGTGTTTGGTTCATTGCTTCCCATCTAATCTTGTGCTTGGTTTAAAACTCTACAAAATACTTCTTTCCAATTATATCCTTGAGTTATTATGGAATTTTCTATTTCATGTAATTGGGTCAAAATAGATTATTTTATTGTGACTCCTAACTAGCTAGGAGAAAAACAATTTTGTCGTCATGTTTGCTATTTTCTCACTTGAACTATTTTGAGGATAAATAATTGTGATCTTTAATAAATTGGTCACTCATAAAATGCTAATTTTCAATTTAATTGAGATAGACCATCTACGTTTAAAATCGAAAAGATGGTACACAATTGTAAAAATGAAGAAACCATATATATTTACACACAAAATGTTGCAAGTTGTACTTTTAATATAGATTTTATATCTTAAAAGATCACTCAACTATGAGAATTTATCTTAACATAGTCATTGCACTTAGTTTTGTATCTATAAAACCACTTAATTAGGCCTTTGTATCAACAAAATCAACAACAACAACATACCCAGTAAAATCCCACAAGTGGGGTCTGGGGAGGGTAAAGATGTACGCAGACCTTACCACTACCACTTAGGTAGCGAGGCTGTTTCCTGAGAACCCTCGTCGCAAAAACCCATTAGCAGAATAAGCTAGATATGATAAACAGGCAAGAAAGAGAAGAACACATGATAATACGTAGATACAAGATAGTTAACATATAAAAGGCAGACAATTAACCATTCCTTCCTATCTACCCTATTAGCCTGCTACTCTAATTCTCGACCTCCACTCCTTCCTATCTAAGACCATGTCCTTGATGAGATCGAGTTTCACCATATCATGTCTAATCACCTCCCGCCAATACTTCTTTGGTCTACCTCTACCCCTCCGTGTAGCTCCCAAATCTAGCCTCTCACACCTCCTAACAGGGGCATCGATACTCTTTCTCTGCACATGTCCGAACCATCGCAGTCTCGCTTCTTTCATCTTGTCAGCTACAGGGGCCACCTCTAGCTTCTCCCGAATGACCTCGTTCCTAATCTTATCACTCCTGGTGTGGCCATACATCCATCTTAACATCCTCATTTCTGCGACCTGCATCTTTTGAACATGTACATTCTTTATTGGCCAACACTCCACCCCATACAACAAAGATGGTCTAACCACCATTCTGTAGAACTTACCTTTGAGTTTAGGTGGTATCTTCTTATCACACAATACTCCAGAGGTCAACCTCCATTTTGTACAAGCCGCCCCAATACGATGTGTGACATCATCGTCGATATCCCCACTACTCTGGACGACGGACCCCAGATACTTAAAGCTTTCCTTCTTGGGGATAGGGTGAGCCACAAGTCTCACATCAATGTCTGCTTCATCCCTCGCGTCACTGAATTTACACTCCCAAGTATTCTGTTTTGGTCCCGCTCAGTTTGAATCCGTTGGTCTCTAAAGCGTGTCTCCAAACCTCCAACCTTTCATTAACTTTGGTCCGGGTCTCATCAATCAGTACTATGTCATCTGCAAACATCATACACCATGGGACTTCCTCCTGGATAGAACGCGTCAGCTCGTCCATCACCAAGGCAAATAAAAAAGGGCTCAGCACGGATCCTTGGTGAAGTCCCATCTGAACAGGAAAATATTCAGAGTCTCCTCCCACCGTTCTTACCCGAGTTTTGGCCCCGTCGTACATATCCTTTATCACTCTAATATATACCATTGGGACGCCTTTCATCTCCAAACACCTCCATAGGACATCCTTGGGGCTTTATCATATGCCTTCTCAAGATCAATGAACACCATATGAAGGTCCTTCTTACTTTCCCTGTATTTCTCCACTAATCTCCGAACAAGGTGGATCGCTTCAATAGTCGACCGTCCTGGCATGAATCCAAACTGGTTTTCTGAAATAGAAACTACTTTTCTCACCCTCATCTCCACCACTCGCTCCCATGCCTTCATAGTATGACTTAACAACTTGATACCCCTGTAATTATTACAGTTTTGAATATCACCCTTGTTCTTATACAATGGAACCATTGTACTCCTCCTCCATTCATCCGACATCTTGGCCGTCTTCATGATAGTATTGAACAGTCTAGTCAGCCACTCTATGCCATCCTTGACCATACTCTTCCAAAAATCTAACGGAATCTCATCCGGTCCGAGCGCCCTCCCCCTCTTCATCCTACTAATAGCCCTTCTAACCTCCTCAACTCTGATCCGCCTGCAATAACCAAAATCTCGGTAACTTTCGGAATGTGCCAACCTGCCCAGTTCAATATCACTATCTCCTTTTTCGTTTAAAAGTTTATGAAAGTAAGCTTGTCACCTTTGTTTAATAGCAGTCACATCTACTAGCACCTCACCCTCTTCATCCTTGATGCACTTCACTTGATCCAAGTCTCGAGCTTTCCTTTCTCTCTCTTTAGCAAGCCTGTACATTCGCTTGTCCGCGCCTTTATCACTTAGCTCCTCATATAGGCGCTCAAACGCTGCTGACTTAGCACTCGTCACCGCCATCTTTGCTTCTGACTTAGCTGTCTTATAAATCTCCTTAAGCCTTAGTTTTTCATCCTCATCCCTACACTCTACCCACTTAGTATAGGCCCCCTTCTTAGCTTTTACTTTGTCTTGAACTTCTTCATTCCACCACCAATCACCTTGTCGTCCCTCGAATGTTCCCCTCGAAACCCCCAGTACCTCAGAAGCTACCTTCCTAATGCACCCAGCAGTATTGTCCCACATATTATTCACATCTCCACCACTACTCCAAGCCTCTAAGATCCTCAGTTTTTCTTCCATCTCATGAGAGAGGGCAGGAGTCAGGCCCCCCCCATCTAATCGTCGGTTGGGCATAGACAATCTTTCTCTTCTTTTCTCTCTTAATCTCTAAGTCCATCACTAGAAGCCTATGTTGAGTGGAAATACTCTCACTCGGAATAACTTTGCAATTCTTACAAAGGCTTCTATCACCTTTCCGTAGAAGTAGGTAATCAATTTGAGTTTTAACTACCGCACTCTGAAAGGTTATCAAGTGACTTTCCCTCTTCTGGAAATATGAGTTAGCAATAACTAACTCAAATGCTTTAGCAAAATCCAAGAGAGACGTCCCCCCTCCATTCCTTTCCCCAAAACCAAAGCCTCCATGGACATCTTCAAACCCAATACTGGTAACCCCAATATGTCCATTAAAGTCTCCCCCAATGAAAAGCTTTTCCGTCACTGGTATGCCCCTCACCACCTCATCCAATTCTTCTCAAAAGAGCCTCTTGACTTCCTCATCTAAACCCGCTTGAGGCGCATAGGCACTAACTACAGTCATTACGTGCTTACCCACCACCAGTTTAATAGACATCATCCTATCGTTAAACCTCCTAACCTCCACCTCGTATTCCCGAAGGTCCTCATCTACTAGTATACCTACACCATTTCTGTCCCTAGAACCCCCCGAATACTATAGCTTGAACCCGTCTACATCCCGAGCTTTGGTCCCTACCCATCTAGTCTCCTGAACACACGCTATATTAATATGTCTCCTCTTAAGACACTTTACTAACTCTATGGATTTCCTTGTAAGTGTACCTATATTCCACGATCCTATCCTTAATTTAGATAAGCCTGTGCCCTTCCTACCACCCCTACCTCTTACCCTCGACCCCAACCAATGACATGACCCTACTCCACCATCAGATCCGTACGCCACCAACTACGAATTACTCTCACTAACCACTTCCAATTAGTCAGATAGGCAAACTCCAATAAACTATCAAACTAATTTCAGCACTGATCAAGTATTAGATATACTAATATCAAACTAATCAAGAAATTGCAAGAAAGAAAATATTATCAGAGACGGATCAGTAGAAAAAGAAAAGAACAGGACTCACAAAATGAGATAATGTAGCCAAGAAGTAAAGAATAGGTAGGAATGATAGAACCTGGGTTGATTTCGCCGGAAAAACGGTCGCTGGATTTCTGCCTCTGGCCGGGAACTATACGCCGGAGCCGCCGGAATTGACTGCTGTTGATCGGAGTTTCGCCGCCTGAAGACCTGCAATACTTGCCGCCTGAATCGTGTCTTCTCTGAAGCACGGTGAAGAAGATGCACAGTGGAGAAGATCGACTTTGCCAGAAGGTGATCGGCAGACAGACCACTCGAACAGATCTTCACAGATCTGGAAGAAGATCGAAGTTGAAGTTGAGACGACGCTGGCGAGAGAGAGAAGATGCCGGAAGTTGAAGAACAGAGACGCCAGAAGTTGACATGGCAAAATATTTTTTGTATATCATGTAAATATATATCCACAAATAAATAAAATTTAAAAATTTGACGTGGTAAATTTATTAATATATGAAACCTGCAAATAAAAAAAATTTGTAAGCCGATTTACTGAAATAAATTTACTAGTACAAAATTACAAATATAAAACATAAAATCAAGAAAATAAAAAAATGTAAAAGAATTTGAGAGATATTTTTGTTTTTATACATCTAATCCCATGGTATTAAATAGAAGGTATTAGCTAATACCACCAAATGGAGAGTATTAGTTAATGGGATATATTAACTAATACATGGATTAGTTATACATAGGCATAAAACCCTACCAAACATAGTATTAAATAATCCCAGACATAATGCATGGATTATTTTCGAAGAGGAGCCTTGGAGTAACTGGTAAAGTTGCTGCCATATGATCAAGAGGTCACAGGTTCAAGCTTTGGAAACAGCGTATGACAGAAATGCAAGGTAATACTGCGTACAATAAATCCTCGTGGTCGGGCCCTTCCCCAGATGCTGCACATAGCGGGAGCTTTAGTGCACTGGGTTTGCTCCCATAATACATGGATTAATTTGTCTAGTACCTTCTACCAAACGACCCTTAAAAGTTACTTTCAAAAAGAATCACGAATGAATTAAGAATCTAAAGGAAGAGGGATTTTATTTTAGTATTATAGCCTGTTTGGACAAGCTTCTTGGAGGTGCTATTTGAGGTGTTTGGCAAACAAAAATGGTGTTCTTCAGAAGCATCAACAACAACAACAACAACAACAACATACCCAGTTAAATCCCACAAGTGGGGTCTGGGGAGGGTAGAAATGTACACAGACCTTCCCACTACCTCGTAAGAAGTAGAGAGGCTGTTTCCTGGGGACCCTCGACTCAACAACCCATTAGTAGAATAAACTAGATATAGCAAAGGGAAGGAAAGGGAACAAAGGGAAAAATAGAACTAGAAATCGAAATAAAATAGCGACTCTTTACCAAAAGCACATGTCAATATGTAAATACGATGAATTCAACACACATACAACAGCTAGAGACATCAATCATGCCTACCCCTGCTACCAACTAATCAGCCTGCTACTCTAATTAGCGACCTCCATTCCTTCCTATCTAAGGTCATGTCTTCGGTTAGATTTAGATTCTCCATATCTTGTCTGATCACCTTCCCCCAGTACTTCTTCGGTCTACCTCTCCCTCTCCGTGTAGCTCCCAAAATCAGCCTCTCGCACCTCCTTACAAGCGCATCGATACTTTGTCTTTGCACATGTCCAAACCATCGCAGTCTCGCTTCCCTTATCTTATTAGCCACCGGTGCCACCTCCAGCTTCTCCGAATAATCTCATTCTTAATCTTATCCCTCCTTGTGTGCCCACATATCCATCTCAACATCCTCATCTCTGCGACATGCATCTTCTGAACATGTGCATTCTTTATTGGCCAACACTCCACCCTATACAACAAAGATGGTCTATAATTATTGAACATCTTCTTCAGAAGCATCCACAATAATTATTCTGCTATTAGGAAGAAATGACAAATTTTGCTTTTTCCATATAGAAACAAGACTAAAATATCATTACTTTGTATTTATATTTACCAAACTACCCCTAATTAATACTTAAATCTTCTAATACACCTCTTTTCTTCCTTCCTTTGCGGTCTCTCTCTCTCTCGAATAGTCCATCAACTATAAATGTAAAGTTACCTTTCCCATTTTTCTACCATCTCTTTCCGCTAACACACTAATTCTCCATCAACTATAAATACAAAGTTACTTTTCACATTTTTGCCTCTCCTTCTCCCTCTCTCTCTCCGCCTCTCCCTCTCCCTCTCCCTCTCCCTCTCCCTCTCTCTCACACACAATAACACAAAGTTACTTTTCCCATTTTTCTACCATCTCTTGTCACCAACACACTAATTCTGTTCTTGCTCTTTGGAATAACAAAGCCAATGCCAAAATATTCACTAGTTCTTGGAATCAAGTTAATATTTTTCCTCTATGTATGATCTCTTTTTGTTTGTAATATACCCGTTTTAAGATTTCTTATTAATAGATACGCCTAACTTTCTTATCATACATTTAATTCTTTTGAATTGTACCTAAAAAAGAATTTCCTTCATTGCGAAACTTGTTATGGTATATGAAAATTTGTCAGGTTTTTGATTCTATTACTATGAATTATCAAAATGTATCAAAATGTAACTATTTCATTGAGCTGAGTGATATTTTTTTTTTTGCTTCTTGAAATCTAACAAACAAGAATAAAGAAAGGAACACATGGAAAATGGTGAAATACTTGCTAGTCTTGCCTTCCATTATTTTCTCCATATAACCATTTTATAGAACTAAATTTTTTGTCTCTTTTGCACTCAATAGTACTAGATTTTCAAGATTGTTTTATTGGTTTAACTGTGTATTTTATTGATTAAAATAGTCCAATATGTATTTCTTATAATAATTAATCAAGGTCTTTCATAATAAATATTTGAAATTATTTCTTTGTTTATATAATTCTAATTGTAAGATGAATCTTGACTATGTTGCTCGAACTTGAGTGGGGGTATCCAATTTTGGTGTGGATCTAGAGGTCGAAATGCATCCGGGTGCAGGTACGACCAATAAACGTATATTACGACATATATAACATGTATTCCAATTAGTTAAAATTATTGAATTAAACTTTATTCCTCATAAACATCAATATTTTATTCTTACCTCACCCCCACCCTATATATATATAACATCCAATCATTTTATATTTCGGTCATAGAATGTGGTCAGGGTACCAAGGTAGGTTCACCAAATCATGTACGGATCCTGTGCCCACACCCATGACGTGTCGGCTGATAAAATTTGAGATTAACACGGTTGTGGTAGGATTTTGAAGAGTTTGTGCAACATAACACCTTGATAGTTGTCTGTTTTTGTATTTTACACTTGAAAACACTTCTTGAGAAGATTGCCCAAATGCATTCTGCTTATCAAATACTGAAAAAAGCATTTCGGAAACGAATTGGCCAAACACAACCTACTCTCCAAAGGTCTTTTCTGAAAAGCTGTTTTGACAAAAGTGCTTTCAAAATGAGCAGTCAAACAGTCTCTTAATTTAAAGAAGAAATTATTTACTGGTCTCTTAATTAAATTACAACAACAACAACATACTCAGTGAAATCCCACAAGTGGGTTCTGGGGAGGGTAGAATGTACGCAGACCTTACCACTACCTCATAGAAGTAGAGAGGCTGTTTCCTGGGAACCCTTGTCTCAAAATCCCATAAGCAGAATAAACTAGATATGACAAAAAGGAAAGGAAAAGACAGGGATAAGATAGGGATAGGGATAGGGATAGGAAGAGGAAGAGCGATTACTAAATGAAAACACATGATATTATGTAATACGATAAATTTAACACATATTATGTATACCCATGCTATACAGACTCGACAACACCTACTACCCTACAATACCTCAAGGCTAGACATCAACCTAACCTTGCTAACCTATTAACCTTCTACTCTAATTCGCGACCTCCACTCCTTCCTATCTAAGGTCATGTCCTCCGTGAGATCAAGTTTCGCCATATCCTGTCTAATCACCTCTCTCTAATGCTTCTTCGGTCTTGGGGAGAGGTGATTATGTCTCTTATAATTTAAAGAAGAAATTATTTACTGGTCGCTTAATTAAATACATCCACTATATAGCTTGATTTAATTTGCCTTTCTCTTGTTCGTTTCCATTCTAAAGTTCATGTAATCTCTATTTGCCTCTTTGAAACATATATCTTTAGAAAATTTTAAATTGTTGTGTTGAATTTCCTTGGTTAGGAAGAGATTCGCTTTATGATCAATCCAGAGTTAATTGCTGGCATCCTTTTCCTGCCTTGCATGGCAGACAATGAAGCAATTGAAATTGTTGGTACAGAGAGGTTCTCAAAGTACATCGGGTGAGCTTAGATTGAGAATTTATTGCTTACTACATAAGCAAGTTAACTTATTACTGAAGTTGCTTGCTAATTTATTTCAGTGAAATTTCCTCTTTTACAGTGTTTTGACAGTTTCTTACCTTTGACTGTCATTCCACAATTTATTAATATCTTTAATCTAAAGTTAAATGTTTTTTGAATGGTGTAGATATGCTTCTTCATTCCGTTTTAATGGTGACTACGTGGACAAAAAAGAAATTGATGTTCTTGGAAGGCGCAAGAGCAGAATAATCGCAATTGATGCACTAAGCAGCCCAGGAAAAAGGCAGTATCGGGTCGAATGCCTCCTAAGGTATGCAAGTGTTTATTACCTTTTAGAAATCTTATTTAGATTAAGATTCTCTCTCAAGGTTAATTGGGACATAAACCAGATTGCCGTCAGCTTGTCAGAACTTTGATCTTTAAGATCCACTGGGCTCTTTTCCATTAGGAAGTATTAGTGAGGTTTAGCATAATCAAAGCTGAGAAAGAAGTAAAAGTTTATGAGCTGATGTTGTGGAGTTGATGTGAGATAAAAATAGCTGACAGTTAGATAGATGCAGTCAGTCAAGAGTTTACGTTCTATTCCACCTGCATCTTTGATAAAAAATGAATGGATTAGTACATATCCATATCATCTATGAAACAACCTTTTACGTAAATCCTTGGCTGTCAGGCTTGCCTATGCCATGAAATTCACCAAATCTGTTGAGATAGTGCTTAATCCAGAAGTCTCTGAGAGAAGAGATGGTTTACTTTTGTGATATGTTTGTTGAGCGATTCTGAACAAGGCAAGAAGTGGATGACCTGGATCTAAGTATTTCAGCATCTAACAATATGTCATCAATGTGACGATTTTTTCTATTACACCATTTGGGTTTTAGGTAATTTGATATGGTAGGAATATGAAAAAAAATCATTGAGATTCATGTCAATATCAGTTGTATATAATCTATTTTTATTTTAGAAATAATGTATTTAGTATATTTTTCTTTGTCCCTTACCTGTGTTTAAAATTGCTAACTTACATATTTAATTGATTGACATTTGGATGTACAATTAATTTTGTTGATTAGATTCAAAAGATTTCTAGTTTGTCTTACATATCTTACAAGCATAAAATCAAATAAAGAACATGTCTGCTTTGTATTTGGTTCATGATACTTGTATTTATTTGTTGTGCGAGTTACTTGGAGTCTACTTGTTGCTTTCATTGTTCTCCTGAATATTGTATCAAAATTGAGAGTTTGGGATGTTCATAATAAGATATTTGTTGGATGTTTGATTTCTTCATTAATCCAAGCCTCAAGTAAAGTTGGACAAAATAGTTAGTAGAGTTGTATTGACATGTCTCTCATGAATTAGCATTAAAGCTAGTGTATTACATGTAAAGTGAATGACATATCTAACCGGAATGTAGTTTGTTCGTTGTTTATAGTCTGAGAGCTGTACTGCATTGGAATGTGGATAATTTTTATTCACCAATATTCAAGTTTTTTTTGGAGTGAGAATTCTCAAAATTCGATCCTCTACTACTTTCTGCTGTCTTCGAATGAAAATCAACATGCTTGAAGAGTAATTGTTCTATAGAATAACACTTTTGTGTTTGTTCATATAGGCTCTATGCTGATTTGACAGGTCCAAATATTTAAAGTGAGCTGAAAACATACTTGTTTGGATTAAATGATCATTGTTTGATTAACCCATGAAAATTGTTGCCATTTATAGCTGTGAGAAACATGGGGAAAAATATATTATTGAATTATGTATTTACATTGTTACATAAGACTCTATTTATAGACACTACAATCTAATCCGAATTCAACTAGGATTGTGTAATCCTAATCCTACTCTAACTCTAACACTAACACTCCCCCTCAAGCTGGTGCATACAAATCATAAGCACCTAGCTTGTTACAGATATAATTAATACGAGGACTAATGAGGGACTTGGTGAAGACATCTGCAAGCTGATCACTTGACTTCACAAACTTTGTAACAATATCTTTTGAGAGTATTTTTTCTCTGACAAAGTGACAATCAATCTCAATGTGCTTGGTCCTTTCATAAAACACTGGATTTGACGCAATATGAAGGGCCGCTTGATTATCACACACAAGTTCCATCTGATCAACCTCACCAAACTTTAGCTCCCTCAACAATTGTTTGACCCAGATAAGCTCGCAAGTTGCTGTAGCCATTGCTTGATATTCTGCCTCTGCACTCGACCGAGCAACCACACTCTGTTTCTTGCTCTTCCACGACACCAAATTACCTCCTACTAATACACAATATCCAGATATAGACCGTCTATCAGAGGGTGATCCTGCCCAATCAGCATCTGTATATCCCGTGATATGCTCATGTCCTCGATCTTCGAAGAGTAGTCCTTTCCCAGGCGCTGACTTTATATATCGCAGAATACGAACAACTGCATCCCAATGACTATCACAAGGGGAAGTCATAAACTGACTTACAACACTCACAGGGAACGAAATATCAGGTCTAGTCATTGTGAGATAATTTAACTTTCCCACTAGTCGTCTATACCTTTCAGGATTACTGAGTGGCTCCCCCTGTCCTGGAAGTAGTTTTACATTCGGATCCATAGGAGTGTCAATGGGTCTACATCCCATCATCCCTGTCTCCTCAAGAATGTCTAAAGCATATTTGCGTTGACAAATAACAATACCTGATTCAGACTGAGCAACCTCAATACCTAGAAAATACTTTAACCTGCCAAGGTCTTTAGTTTGGAAATGCTTAAAAAGATGTTGCTTCAGACTAGTATACCATCTTCATCATTGCCAGTGATAACAATATCATCGACATAAACAACCAAATAAATACATAAATTTGCTGCAGAATGTCGATAAAATACAGAATGATCAGCTTCACTGCGAGTCATGCCGAACCCCTGAATTACTGTGCTGAACTTTCCAAACCATGCTCGAGGAGACTGTTTCAGACCATAGAGTGACTTGCGCAATCGGCATACCAGTCTACTAGACTCCCCCTGAGCAACAAAACCAGGTGGTTGCTCCATATAGACTTCTTCCGCAAGATCACCATGTAAAAAAGCATTCTTGACGTCCAACCTGATGAAGAGGCCAACGACGAATGTCAGCCATAGATAGAAGAATACGGACAGATGCCATTTTAGCCACAGGAGCAAATGTATCACTGAAATCAAGCCCAAATATCTGGGTGTATCCTTTGGCAATAAGGCGAGCCTTAAGTCGATCAACCTGACCATCCGGACCAACTTTCACTGCATATACCCAACGGCAACCAACAGTGGATTACCTGCAGGAAGAGGGACAAGTTCCCAAGTACCACTCGTATGCAAAACAGACATCTCATCAACCATAGCCTGCCTCCATCCCGAATGAGATAGTGCTTCACGAGTAGTCTTAGGAATGGAAATAGAGGACAAAGACGATACAAAAGCATGATAGGATGATGTGAGACGATGATAACTCAAGAAAGTATAATGTGGGTTAGCATTTCGAGTGGACCGTATACCTTTTTTAAGTGCACTCAGTTGGCTAGGAGTAGGCAAGGCCGCAGTAGGTGCAGGGTCTTGCGCATGACATGAATCATTGAGAACCTGTGCTGGGCGTGGACGACGATGATAAGTCAAGAGAGGTGGAGGTGTGGTGGGTTTTGTTAGAGGTGGCACTATCAGTGGAGTTTCCTCAAAAGTCGGTGCAGGTAGGACCTGAGGTAGAGGTAAGACCTCAGAGATATTAGGACCATCAGATGATGTATAGTAAGGTTGAGATTCAAAGAATGTGACATCAGCTGACATAAGATATCGATTAAGGTCAGGGGAATAACAACGATACCCTTTTTGAACACGAGAGTAACCAAGAAAGACACATTTGAGAGCACGAGGGGCTAATTTATCTTTCCCTGGAGCTAAGTTATGAACAAAGCATGTGCTCCCGAAGACACGAGGAGGTATAGAATGGAGATGTGACAAAGGGAACAATATGGAATGGGGAACCTGATTCTGAATAGAAGATGAGGGCATTCTATTAATTAAATAACAAGAGGCAAGAACAGCATCGCCCCAAAAACGCAGCGGAACATGGGACTCAATGAGAAGAGTGCGAGCAGTTTCAATAAGATGCCTATTCTTTCGTTCTGCTACACCATTCTGCTGAGGGGTGTATGGACAAGATGTCTGGTGAATAATTCCTTGGTGAGTCACAAACTCCTGAAATTGGGAGGACATGTATTCTAATGCATTATCACTACGAAGAGTACGTATAGAAACACCAAACTGGTTTTGTATTTCAGCAAAAAAACTTTTAAATATAGAAAATAACTCTGAACGATCTTTCATTAAGAAAACCCAAGTACATCTTGAATAGTCATCAATGAAACTAACAAAATAACGAAATCCTAAGGTTGAACTAACTCGACTAGGACCCCAAATATCAGAATGAACTAAAGAAAAAATAGACTCAGAATGACCCTCAGTACTACGTGAAAATGTAGCACGAGTGTGTTTCCCAAGTTGACACGACTCACAATCTAATGAGGATAAACTAGACAAACTAGGCACCATCCTTTGCAATTTAGATAGACTAGGATGTCCCAAACGTTTGTGAATTAGGTCTGGAGTATCTGTGACAGAGCATGCTGTGAAGGATTTGTAAGAGGTAAGATAGTAAAGGCCTTGTGATTCATGTCCTGTGCCAATCGTCTGTCCCGTACTGCGGTCCTGCATAAGGAAAAAATCATCAAAAAAATAAATGCCACAATGTAAGTCCCGTGTCAAACGACTAACTGATGCCAAATTAAAAGGAGAACCAGGAACATAAAGAACAGAATCTAAGGGGACAGAAGGTAAAGGTTGGGCTTTTCCAATCCCTTTAGGTTTGGTCTGGATCCCATTGGCCAAAGTAATAGCAGGAAGGGATTGTGAGTAAACAAGATCAGACAAAAGTGTTTTGTTACCAGAAACATGATCAGAAGCGCCTGAGTCCATAACCCATGGTCCAAGAGGACTAGACTGTGAAACACAAGCAAAAGGATTACCCGCGACAGGAGCAATAGGTTGAGAAGTTGATGCTGCTTGTGGAGACAGTTGCTGACGTGCTCGATACTGAAGGAACTCATCATATTTAGCCTGAGCAATATGAGCATTATTAGATGATCGGTCAGGTGGAGCAACGGAAACAGTAGGATGAGCAACAGTTTGCTTATTCGCTCGATTTCGAAGGGATTCATTATATTCCTTTATAACAATAGGATCATAACTGGGGGGTGGACCATGCAAAGTATAACATATGTCACGAGTGTGTCCAGACTTGTGACAATAACTACATTTAGAGCGAGATCTTCCAGAACGGCCTCCTCCCCGTCGGTTCTCCATGGTAGAATTCTGTTTATCAATAGTTTGAGATGCAAGAATAGATGAGTCAGTGGTGGGTGATGAAGCTACTCTATGGGTGGGCGGCGCAGCAAGACGAAGTAAACGAGAGAATAATTCATCCATTGTAGGGATGGTAGGACTAGCCAAAATCTGGTCACGCACAGAATCATGATCAGCAGGAAGTCCAGCTAGTGTAAGGACTAAAAACAAGGTTTGTCTGTGCTCTTGTTGTGTTGTGACGCTCGCGGTGACTGGCATCAACGTTTCAAATTCCTCCATGACTGCTTGCACTTGTCCCAAGTATGTAGACATATCAGAATCACGTTTCTTTAAGGTGGTCATTCGAGACACCACATCATAAAATCGAGATATGTCATTAGTATATGAAGCACGAGCCTTTTCCCAAACTGAATAACATTCTGGAATGGGCGAAATAAGAGCATCAACTTGGAATCAATAGAACGCCATAGGAGACTACACAATTGAGCATCAACCCTCTCCCATTGTGCTTTGGCTGTGGAAGATTCCTCAGTAGCCTTTTGCTTTGCATCCACCACAGAAGCATTGGTTGTTAAATGATCGTGAACACCTTGACCTTTGCACCATAATTCAACTGAGGAAGCCCATGCTAAGTAGTTGGAACTACCCATTAAGGGTTCTGAAGTGATTATAGGATGAGAACTTCCTGTTCCTGTACTTTTGGAGCCAAACAGATCAACCCCAAAAGACATCCTTTGGAACAAAAAGATAAAAACTGTGTAAATAAAAAAAAGAGATGGGTCTGCCTCAGGATGCTGAGGCGACCTCACTGAGGCAAAGAAAAGTGAAAAATAAAGGTCGGAACACTGAAAAAAGTTGCCGGAAAAGGTCGGAGTCGCCGGAACCCTAATTTCAGATGTCGGAATCAGAAAAAAAATGCATGGGCAGCCTCGGAATGGAGAGGCGACCCATCTGGAAAAAAAAGGTTGCCGGAAAGTGGTCGGAAGTAGCCTCACGCGCCGGCGCGTGGCCAGATCTCTTCGGAAAACCTGCAGGTTGAGGCGGCGTGTGGGCGCGTGCAGGGGTATTTTCAGGTGGGTCTGACCTCGGTGTGGTCGCCGGAGGGTGAGGGACAAGGTAGTGATGTTGATTTTCACACAACACTGACAGAAAATACACCGACACAAATCAGCAATCGAACCCGGAAGGTTTCTCACCGATGCTCTGATACCATGTGAGAAATATGGGGAAAAATATATTATTGAATTGTGTATTTACATTATTACATAAAGACTATTTATAGACACTACACTCTAATCTGAATTCAACTAGGATTGTGTAATCCTACTCCTACTCTAACTCTAACAATAGTGAACAGGGTTGAGGGATGAGAGCAATTTACAATTTTCATTTTGATTAAACCTTCTGGATAGTGTTACTTGCAAAAATGAGATTTAGCAGGGTGGAGTTCATTTATTAAATTCGCTAACAAGTGACTTGACTAAGTTTTAAGGTTTCGTATTGGTATGTTTTTCTACTTGCCATTTTGTTCTCCTTGCATGTGAGTTGGCTGAATTACAATTTATTTTTGTCACGACCCAAACTTGAGTGTGATGGCACTTATCTTATCCCATTAAGACAAGTCAACCAAGACGTGATTACACAAGTAAAAGCAGAAATAACAATTTGAATGAATTAAGTAAGCAAATAAGTAAGGCATAACTCTAAAAACACTACGAATACTTGGTGTCATGTGTACACGCCATTAAAGTATACATGGACGGAAAGAAATACATGTTTAAATGTTCTTGTATCTCAAATAGAGCAAAAACATAATAAAGGAACTTGAGGGCCTGCTGAGGTGACAAGTAGTTACCTCTCAAGTCTCCGCAGGAAGCTCGGACCGAGAATAGAAGAAGGCAATCAATAGGATCTGGGCTCGGAACCTACACTTTTAGAAGCAAGGAGTGAGTATCCAACTACACTGTACTCAACAAGCAAACTACTAACCACAAAGTAAAGTAAAGAAGAACACATGTACTCCTATCACACCAACTGAACCTCCACAACAACCACCCGCAAGTAAAATAACCTAACCTAACATTTCATAATTCATTTAGCACGTAGTTCAATAGTAATTTAGCACCAAGTTCATCGATTAATAAAGTCACTGAGAGGGGTATTTACAATCAACAAGAAATAGATAAAGTGCAAAATGATGCAATGAAAAATCAAGTAAATTGATGCATATTTGTCCTACGATACACATCTACTGAAACTCAGACTGGAACCCATCGGGAACACATATGGTTCATGTATCCGCTTGAACCATTTTCCTTTGACATCAATATACTTGTTGGACCCATTTTCCTTCAGCATCCCTGTAATTCGCTGGAACCATTTTGCTTTGGCATCTAAGTAACTCGCTGGAACCATTTCCCTTTGGTATCAATGTAGCTGTGAATCACATATCAATATTCCAGAACCAATGCAAATAAGCACATTCACACAATTCATGAGTGTATGATGATGTCCACAATAACAAGCAATTCAAGTTACACAATCACAACAAATCTCCCATTTTTGAATCAATATCATCTATCAAGTCATTCACTTCAAGAAACACATAGATACACATCATCAAGTAACCTTTTATTACCCTTATATTGTTAGGTCAATGAATTGAACAACTCACCACTTAGCCAAATTCCCATTACTTGCCAACTTACATAACAAGGAAAATACAAGGTTCTACATAATTAAGGTTTGGAAATTCACTTACCTCAACTTAATCAAGCAATTACTCCAAAACTTGAGCCTTCTCTCATCGATGGGCCTCCAATTCAACAAAGTCTATGCAAATATGAAATCACAATTAGACTACAAGAACAACGATACCAAATTCATTAATTTTGCAGATCAAATTCGAAATGGCTCAAAAATTTATTCTCGAAAAAGTAGGGGTAAATTTGGAAATCAATACATATGTTTTCCAAAGCATTTGAAAATCAATGGTGAAAATTAATTTGAAAATGGAGTCGAAAATAGCCCATAATAATCAATTTACCAAGAATTCACGTTCTTGAGAAATTCCATAACATTTGAAGTTCAAAATCAAGAATTAAAGGTTAAAATCATAAATTTATTAATAAAAAATAAGATTCTAAGTCAAAACCACTTATCCAATGGTTTTATCTTGAAAAAATCTCTTCAAAATCGCCACCCAAGAGTTCTAAAAGCTCAAAACTAGAAAAATGGGGAAGAAGCCACGAAATCAAGCCAAAAGACCTCTTTTGATCTCACTAAATTGTCTTGGGGACACTTTTGTGACACCCGAAAAAAAGGGTGGGTACTGCTTTACCGACCCAGGGCCGCTGTCGTAGTCCGTAGTTTGCTTAAGCGAACCCCATGAAAACTGGGCCTCTCGCTAAAGCGACCCAACCTTAGCTTTTGCAACGCCCACCAGGAGAGGTCCCATTGCTTTCATGGTAGGATATCCGCTTAAGCAACAACCACTTTTGCAATCACCCCATTGCGTTAGCGGGACTTGCACTAGTAGATCACAGAAAAATAATTTAATCAACGTAAAAAATCTAAATCAACCCTCGAGATTCGTTTGGAACTCTGTACACACAAATTGTGTATACTATCCTACTACATTTGATGTTTTTGACTCTATGGAATATCACTGGATAATGAATTTGAGGTCTCCTAGACCTGGGATCCATTTAAGTCGCAACTAAACTAACTTAAGACTCAAAAAGATCAAAATGCCCTCAAAGCATCCGAAAAATAAATCAAAACTCTTTCTACCTCCTGAATCTAGTGTGTTTAAATATCGAATGTTGACCAAAGTCAACTCTTGATAAAAAATGATTTAAACTTTCAACTTGAGACCTCAAATCCAAGAAACAACCCCGAAACTGAAACCAACACTTCTAGACCAAATTCCACATTTTGGAGTTGATAAAACTAACAAAATTCCATTTCGAGACTCGTTGATCTAGTTGGTACCAAAAACTACTTTTGGACAACTTAAGCCTTAAAGGCTCAAAAGTTTCAAAATTTTCCAATTTTTCACTAAAAATCTAAAATTGAACCCCCAAGCCTTAAAGACATTCCTGTTATGAGGTGCGAGAGGTTGGATTTAGGGGTTATACGGAGGGGTAGAGATAGACCCTAAAGGTATTGGAGAGAGGTAATTAGACAGGATATCGCGAAACTTCATCTCACGAGGACATGACCTTAGATAGAAAGGAGTGGAGGTGGCGTAAGAAGGTTGTCGGGATATGATGATGTCTGGTCTTGTGATATAGTAGGTTAATAGGATTAGTTGTGTCTTTATATCTTGTGTTATTGTTCATCTTATATTTGTTACTTCTATTGTACTTTTATATTATCATTTGCTTTCCCTTTAGTTGTTTTTTCCTCATATCTAGTATCTTCTGCTTTTAGGGCGTGATATTTTTGAGACGAGGGTCTTCCAGAAACCTCTCTATCTCTATGAGGTAGTGGTAAGGTCTTGTGGGATTCCAGTGGGTATGTTGTTGCCGTTGTTGTAAATTGACCAAACATGACTCGGAGCTACCATCGGGAGGGACAAAACAGTAATTTTTCAAAAAATTTTAAAAATGGCCTTTAGGGTCTGTACAATTTCTTACTTTATATATGTATATGTATTTTTTCATCTGTGTCTTTCTTAAGCTGTAATTGCGCTTTACTTGTAAAGTCACAACAGACTTCGTTCTTTCAGCCCCTTTCACCCTTTGACAACACTGGGTCCTTTAATTTCTTTGTTGTAGGGAAATTAACAAGGCTCTTTGTGGTTTTTTGGATCATTTAAAGTGTCATCAGTATCAAAAGTTTTTTGAAAACATGGGAAGTCAGCATGATCCCAATGTTAAAGGGTCTTCTGGACATTCTGAAGTTTATCACATGGTAATACCTCCCTTCCTAGTACTTTTATGTCCTCCTGCTTTTCTCATTTTCTTCACCACTTCTCCCCCTTTGTCCCCTCTTTCTAAGAATCTCTCCAGTTGTACTATCCATGCAATATATTTTATCCTTTTTTATTTGACTTACTTTTTGACTATTTGTTATCCTGTCCAATAGTCTCTAGGAAATCGTTCAACATCATCTCAAGCAAGTGAGGGAACTTTGGCAGACCAGTTACTCAAAAACCATGAGGCACGCTATTGTTCACATTTAGATTATAAGCAAGAAATTGGAGTTGTGACTGGCAATTGGGGTTGTGGTGCTTTCGGTGGGGATCCTCAAGTTAAAGCTATGCTTCAATGGCTTGCTGCGTCTCAGGTTATTTTCTCAAGCATTTTATTACAGGCATTTTTACTTTCATACGAGTTAAAGAGCAGTCCTTTGTTTTCGCCCATTCAGATATAATTCTCATGCTTTATGTTCAAGACTTTATCAGATGTCTGAATTTTTAATTTTTGTACATCTCCACTCTTCATTCACATCATGTCACATAAAATGGATGCTAATAATATATAAATACTACTTTATGTACCATGTATCAGTGTTTTAATGAATATATTGATGTGGAGGCATGACCGCTGATTATTTTACTTAAACTACTTTTCCTAATTTTTCTCTCCTTTTCTCACAGGCATTGAGACCTTTCATCCTGTATTATACATTTGACTTGGAAGCATTGCAGATGCTGGGTCAGGTACTAGTCTTCTAAACTACTATGAGAAATTCTTTAAAGCTTTCTGTCTGAAAGGAAAAATAGTTTTGAACTTCTTTACCATAGTATGTTTCACACCACTCATTGTTTTTCATCTTCTATTGATTGTTGGGGAGAAAAGAACTGACATCACTGATAGTTCTGAATGATAAATGCACCTTTGCTAATTGATGGTTACTGATACCAGCAATGGTAATCGAGTTTTTTCCTGAACAATCTGAAAATGTTTTGATACCGCCTTTTCATATTGGTCCTTTTGTTGGTGCAAAAGATACATGCATGGATTTGCAAATTAGGACTTGTTTGCTGTGGCTTATCACCGGCTTTGTGCTTGGTTCTATTAGCATGCTGTCTTGTATATTCTTCAGTGATCATAAAGCACAAACATCTTTAAGACTTGGGAGCGTATGTGCATATTTTCTCTCTGATTTTTGATTTTTGTTGACCACCTATTGTAGGTGGCTCAATGGATATCTTCACAGGGGTGGAGTGTTGGGGATCTTTGGAATATGTTGGTGGAATATTCAGCCCGGAGATTGAGGGGAGAAACTGGAGCTGCCTTCTTCAGTTGGCTCCTTCCATCGTTAAATTCTCATGATACTATTTTGCTCAACAATTCTCATAATGTTTAAATATTCCTGGTCTTTTATTATTGTGCTGCTGCATTATCCAAGAATAAGCTATTTAAAGCCTATTTACTTGTACTACCGCAAAAAGGAAAAAGAAAAAGAAAATTATTGAGTTGATGTCATCTGACTCAGGTCTTTTGTTGTCTTAGAGAGGTATAATTCTAGGACTTTATCAATTACTTTTTCGGATAATTATTAAGGTAAATAGGTGTACCTGGCTCAAGCAAAATGATAGTAACCAAATTTCCAACTTCTTGCACTGCATTACCATAACAAAAGATTTATTTATTTTATTTATTTATTTTAAAAAAGAGATTGCTCGTGAGACTTGGGATGAACTTTTTGGTGGAGGAAAGGACTAGTAATGGATTTCTCTTGAGTATTCAGGGATTCAATTTGGTGAGTGCTTGGATTAGCTTGAAAATCGGCTTAAAACATAGTTTTTGAATTTATTTTTGTGTTTGGCAAACATCGTGTTTGAGCTAAAATAAGTCAAAATTCATAATTTGGTTTGCCTGAATGTTGTTGTATAATTGATTTTTGAACTTAAGGGCAGTGTATTGATTGGTTTGATTTCGAAGTTTATCAATTTCATTTACTAGTTATTTACTTGTAGGTATGTTAAATTATTATAAAATTATTAAGATATAGGCTTATCAATTATCAATTTATCGACTTAGTTATTGGTTTAACATGAAAAGAAAATAAGATCGCTAAGAAATAAGGTGAAAACTCAAATAAATCATGCACATGTTTGTTAAAAAACAAACATTGCTAAATTTTAGAATAACCAAGAATTGAAGAAAATTAAAAATAAAAGTATGAAACTAAATCCTATGTCAAGTAATTTGTATATTAAATTATATAAATATAACTTTTTACTCCCTTTGTTTAATTTTATGAGGCATTTTCCCACTTTAGTCTGTTCTAAAAAGAATATCACATTACTATAATTATAAATAATCTAATTTTAAAATTGTCCGTTTACCTTTTATGAAATAATTTATAACCATACAAATATACAAGGTTATTTTGCAACACAAGTTTAAATTTTTTTCATTTTTTTCTTAAATACCATGTCAAGTCAAATGATGCCACATAAATAGGTAGAGGGGAGTAGTTTACTATCGGATTATTAGTTAATCCGTTGAGATTTTTTTTTTAAAAAACCATTAAGAATCGTTAATTTGATAATAAAAAAATCAAAATCATTATCAAAATTGTTAAATCAAAATTTTTTTGGGTCAGATTCTCGATTTCGGTTCGATTTTAAACAACTCTACTTAAACTCTTTCCACTGTTCTACTTGCAGTTGACTCTGTTAAAATAGGAAATTACACTAGGTACACCCCAAATGTAGTGGTCTTAATTTTTTTGTCCCTTATAAGAAAAATCTTTAAATAATAATCTTCCTTCCACTTTAAATAGAGTACTCTTGCCCATCGCACCTCAAATATTTTAAAATAATACATTTGTTTATTTATTTATTATTATTATTAATTGTTTTTCCGTTTTACTATTTTTCAAATATTTCTTTATTCATTTTTATTTCATCTATTATTACCATTTTATCTTTTTTTTTTTCTAAAAAAAATCTTCTTTTTTTTTATTAACTCTTACTATTTTTTGCCAATGAATCGAAAGTTTGAGGATCTTCTTTCTTTGACATGTAAGTAAACTTAATAGTTTTATTTTCAAGTTAGTCAATAACATCTGAAATACACATATCTAATATAGGAAAAATGACATGAGCTACAACTAATTGATAGAGAAGTCTGTGGAGAAGAATATAGTTGTTTTGGAATAGTATCATCCATCAGACATGCATTATTATTTGTAGCAATGAGCTATGCGTCGCCTCTAAGGCAAGAGTTATAAGTATCTCATAAGTGAGACATAGTAAAATAGCGTAAGCTATTGCCTAGTCTCATTGGACATTTGTCAACTTAATTCATCACATCAACTATCAACTCTTTGGTTGAGAACATTTTCTTAGGATTATCTCATGACCCATAAAGGCTCTCTATCATGCATCATTCCAACTCGTAGTGTTCGGAAAACAAAAGTAGAGTTAAAGTATTTAGGAATTCTATAGACTCTTTAGGCTCAAATTATACTCACGCATACCCATTTAAGTGCAATATGTAAAAATAACAAGAATTCTTACTAGGGTTCATGTAGAAAACAAAAATTATCTATTTCAGGTCTTTAATTTATAA
This sequence comes from Solanum rostratum, assembly GCA_029948455.1. NCBI lineage: Eukaryota > Viridiplantae > Streptophyta > Magnoliopsida > Solanales > Solanaceae > Solanum > Solanum rostratum. The sequence continues at coordinate 66,430,429 of CM057046.1, forward strand.
AAAATGTAATTCATGCAATATTATATAGGAATACTTTAGTATTTAAGAAAAACCTTTAGAAAGCATTCATGGAAGACTCAATTCATTCACAACTCCATCAATTTAGGTTATGGGGCACATGGAAGAATATATTCCATATTCTAGTTAGCCTTACATGCCTGGAAATTTTGAGTCTTGAGATGGCTTGGAAGAATTCATAAGATTACCTTTAAGCCCTAGTCTTTTTCTCCCTTGAAACCTTGCTCTAAGTTGGAGGGAGTGTTTTAGCGTGAAAAAGTTGAATGGTTATGTTTAAGGACTTGTTTAGATATAAAAACGTCAAGTTAAGGCTTTGAAAGAGTGGAGAAAGATCACAATAACCCTTCTTCAAAATGCTGTCAAAGTTGTCCATGGGCCAACCTATGACCCGATAGAAACTTCCATGACCCGTAGGAACCAATCTGTAAACTTTTGGACAAATTTCGGGGTCTCTGTATCGATTCTACAAGCCCAAACTACAGCCCATAGAAGCATCTACAACCTATAGTTGGGTCTGTCAAGTCTGGGACTCAAAAATGGACTTTCTGAAGTTTTTCCACGAGTTAACAGTACGGGTCGTCAATCAAACCACGACCCGTAAGTTAGTTCGTAACTCAACTCTACTCTGGCAATATGTAGTAAAATGGTCATAAATTTTGACTCCAAACTCTAAATGAGGCGAAATCAGTGGCGTTGTAAAGCCGATATTTGGCAGGTCATAGGATAACTAATTAATTTTGTGATAAAAGTTATGGTCATTTAAAATTGATCCTTGTATAATCTAATATGAGAAACTCAATTGACAAGAAAGTTTTGAACTCCGCTAAGTACTAAAGGTCTGTTATGCCCCTAATCCACTTCCCACATATATAAATGAGGCTTTAAACATAGGTACATTTAAGAATAGAGTTATATGGTGTCACAATATCTCCCCCCTGGGATCATTCATCCTCGAATAATGAGTAACTAGGAGACTTATGAAGCAGGAACACCATCAAGAACCTAAATACTCGGATACTCGAATACTCCTACTCCAGAAATAAACTTCAACTCAAGATTCAGAATTAAAAGACTAATTCTAACATCATCATTAGGCATGAATACATTTTAAGACATGCATACTCAAATGCTCGTAGACTCAAGAGGAGTATTAACTCAGAGATAAGAACTCAACTCAACAATGGGAAAGTGACTCAGAGAATAGAAATGAATCATTACCATCAATTTCATCATTAAGAGGAACGAATAGGTGAGGCTATCTAGCCCTCATATCCTCTTCAATTTCCCACATAGCCTCTTAAACGGAGGACTTCTCCACGACACTTTTATAGATACAACCTCTTAATTCTCAACTTGCGAACTTGACTATCAAGGATTTGGACTGGGATCTCTTCATAACTCAAACTATCCTTCACTGCAATGCTTTCAATAGCACAACCAAGGACGGATCTCCCAAACACATTTTAAGCATAGAAATGTGAAAGACTGGATGGATAGATGCCAGCTCTTGTGGTAGCTCCAACTCATAAGCTACATTTCTCATTTCTTCACAATTTTGGTAGGGACCAATGTATCTAGAACTCAACTTTCCCTTCTTCCAAAATCTCATTACACCCTTTATGGGTAACACTTTCAAGTATACCTAATTGTTCACTTTGAACTCTAAGTCCCTTATCCTAACATCAGTGTAGGACTTTTAGTGACTTTGTGCAGTTCTCCATCTCTCTTGGATAATATTTACCTTCTCCATAGCTTGCTGTACCAAGTCTGGCCCAATCAACCCTTCTTCACCTACCTCAAACCATCCGATTGGTGATCTACATCTTCTCCTATAAAGGGCCTCATAAGGAGCCATTTGAATGCTTGAATGAAAGCTGTTGTTGTAGGCAAATAAATCAAAGGAAAGTGGTTATATCAATTACCTTTAAAGTCAATGATGTAGACTCTCAACATATCCTCCAAGGTCTGTATCATCCGCTCTACCTGTCCATCAGTTAGAGGCTGGAAGGCAGTGCTAAGGTTCACCTTTAAACCTAGGCCTTTTTGAAAGGATTTTGAGAATTGGGCAATGAATTAAGATCCTCTATCTAATATGATGGACAAAGGAACTCTATAAAATCTGACAATCTCTCGAATATATAATTAGGCATAGTCCTCTACCGTTTTAGTAGCTTTTACCGCTAAGAAGTGAGCTGATTTGGTCATCCTATCAACAATCACCCAGATCGAATCATTTTGTCCGTGTGACCTCAGTAAGCCTATGATGAAATCCATATTGATTATCTCCCACTTCCATTTTGGAATTTCAAAATTCTGGGCTACTCTACATGACCTTTGGTGCTAAACTTTTATTTGTTTGCAGTTTGGGCACTTAAAAACAAAGTCTGCCACTCCACTAATAAACCTCTCTCAAGTCACGATACATTTTGGCAGACCCTAGATAGATAGAATATATAGAGTTATGGGCTTCTAACATAATCCTTTCTCGAATTCCATTGACATCTTGAACACACAATCTACTATGGTCATTATGATCCTAGTAGAAGTGGTGACCAATATCTACAATTAGATTTTAAAAAAGCATAGGCCTCGGGCTCCCTATATGATGAACGACATTACTTTCTTAAGATGGGATCTTCGACTTTCTTCTCCTTTACCTCTACCACAAGAGATGATGTAGACCCATTATGTACAATTATTCCACCTTCACCAGATTCATCTAGTTGAACTTCCAATCACGCTAGTCTGTGTACCTCTTTAGCTAACTCTTTCTTCTCTTCTTCAATGAGCAGTGTTTCCCATAGAGAACCTGCTAAGAGCATCAACAACCACATTAGCTTTACCTAGATGGTAGAGGATGATCATGTTATAGTCCTTGAGAAAATCAAGCCATCTCCTCTGCCTCAAGTTAAGCTCTTTCTGGGTGAATACATTGCAAACTCTTGTGGTATGTGAATACATCGACATGTACTCCATATAAGTAGTGGCACCAAATCTTGAGTGCAAACACTACCTCAACCAATTCTAAGTCGTGAGTCGGATAGTTTCTCTCGTGGTTCTTATGTTTCCTGAAAGCATAAGCTATGACCTTACCTCTTTGCATCAGATGACATCCCAATTCCACTCTAGAAACATCACAGTAGATCACAAAATCATTAGTCCCCTCAGGTAGAGTCAACACTTAAGTAGTTGTCAATTTGGTTTTGAACTCTTGAAAACTCTTCTCACACTAGTTGGATCACTAAAACTTCGCTTTCTTTTGAGTTAGCTTAGTCAATGGTGAGGATATCGAAGAGAATCCCTCAACAAATCTACGGTAGTAACTAGCCAAACCCAGAAAACCTCTTATGTCAGTTGGAGAGGTGGGTCTAGGCTAGTTCTTAACTGCCTTAATCTTCTGCATATCCACTTTAATACTGTCACCCTAAACTACATGGCCAAAAAATGAAACCGATTTAACCTAGAACTCACATTTTGAATTTGGCATACAAATCCTTATCCTTGAGGGTCTGAAGAACAATTTGGAGGTGATCGACATGCTCTTCCATATCTCTGTAGTACACCAAAATATCATGAATGAACACAATCACGAATATATCAAGGTATTGTCTTAATACTTTGTTCATCAAGTCCATGAAAGCGGCAAAAGCATTGGTTAATCCAAAGATCACTACCACAAAATCAAAGTGATCATATTGGGATCGAAAAACTATCTTTGGGATGCCACATTCTCTCACTTTCAAATGGAGATAGTCTGATCTGAGGTCTACCTTGGAGAAAATAGTGACACCCTGAAGTTGGTCAAACAAGTCCTTGATCCTTTGAAGGAGATATTTGTTCTTAATGGTCATCTTATTCAACCGGCGGTAATCTTTACACATCTTGAGGGAATCATATTTCTTGTGCACAAATAGGACAAGAGCACCCCATGGAGAGACACTTGGCCTAATAAATCCTTTATCCAATAAATCCTTCAACTGTTCTTTCAATTCTTTAAGCTTTGTGGAAGCCATTCTATATGGCAGAATAGAGATAGGCTAGGTATCGAAGAGAACATCAATCCCAAAGTCGATGTCCTTATTGGGAGGGACTCTAGGAAAATCATCAGGAAGACATCAGGGAATTGATTGACAATGGGAATTGACTCAAAAGAAGGAGACTCTACATCATCAGCCTTAATTCGCACGATATGATAGATACATCCTTTAGAAATTAAATTTTCGGTCCTAAGGTAGGAAAAAACTTAACCTTGGGAACTACAAAAATACCTTTCCACTCTATAGCAGGCTCATTCGGAAATTAGAATTTGATGGTCCGGGTTCTATTTGACAGAGGCATAACAGGTATGAAACCAGTCCATGCCAAGAATAACATCAAAGCCAATCATCTCTAACTCAACTAAGTCTGCCAAAGTAGCTCTATGATAGATAGACACCGTGCAATCTCTATATACCCTTTCAGCTAGAATAGACTCACTAATAGGAGTAGAAACACTAAAGGGCTCAAGAAGACATTCAGGAAGGATCTCAAACTTGCTAGCCACATCTGGAGTTACAAATGATAAAGTGGCACCTGGGTCAATAAAGGCATACATATCATAGGAAAAGACTCGAAGCATACCCGTGAAAACATTTGGTGTCACTTCTTGGTCATGTCGATTTTCCATCACATATAGACAATTTGTACCCCTGCCCATATTAGTTGTGGCACCTCTATGGATACCACTAGCTGGTGGTGCTGCTGAAGACTGAGCTTTATTACCTCCATCACCCCACATCCTCATTAGGCACTCATTCTGGAAATGACCAGTCTGTCCGCACCTATAACAAGCATTTGTTCCCTTACTACACTCACTTAGGTGGAGTTTGCCGCACTTGCCACATGGTTGTTAGATTTGGATTGAGAACCCTGAGCTCTGGAATTCTGGTAGCCCTGAGACTTCTGATTATACCTGTTACTCGAAGCTGGTGCACTTGCTGAAGATGGTCATAATTTGAAGACCTCTTCAGGAAATTGGACCTCTCCTTCTTACTTTGCTTATGCTGGCTAGGTTCATGCCCTGCTGACTTAGCCTTCTTGCTCAAGTGCGCCTCCCTATCCCTCTTCTTATCCTCCTCAAGTTGTTGCACATAAACCATAAGCCTAGAGATGTCTATGCCCAAAATCAGCCATGTCATTTTGTACTCCTTTTTAACATGCTTTCCTAAGCCAAATACGAACTTTCTCATTCTAGATCTCATGTTAGGGACCATCTCTTGAGCATACTTGGATAGCTATATGAACTTAAGGCTATACTCTTTGATAGTCATCCCCTCCTGCTTCAAGTTAACAAACTCCTCAACCTTTGATTCCCTTAACTATCATGGAAAGAAGTGATTGAGAAAGGACTCTCAAAGTTGTCCTAAACGGCAGGCTCAACATCCTCACCTTGGCTCTCTTCCCACGGATTATACCAAACATTTGCTACATCTTTGAGTTGATAGGAAGCTAATACAACTCCCTCAATCTCTGCCGCATGCATAACTTTCTACACTTTTCACATCTCATAAATAAAATTCTAGGGTCTTCCTCAACCTTAGACCTTGTGAGGACTCATGTGTTCATCCTCAGAAAGTTCCTAAGCCTCATCAAAACAGTAGGAGTAGATGAAGTATTAGGTGGTTAGGGAGCCCCAACAACTCTAGCACGTCAACTCTAGTCACTCGTCTCCATATGAGAAGGCACCTCTGGTGGGGGATTCTTAGTGTTGCGAGCTGAAGTGTCTCTTTGGGTGGCAGTACGCTTAGGAGGCGTGATCTACAAGTGCATAACACATGAATTAGATAGATACTTTAATAGAGTTAGACTCTATCGCACAAACTCAGAGTACAAGAAAGTGTAACAATTTCTAATGTCCTATAGCCTCCTGCTTACAAAGTGTGGTGCACAACACACCCATGAACAAGACTCTACTAGATACAACTTTATAGACTCCCTAGGACACTTGAAATCTGTGTGCTCAAGTACCAAGTTTCTCATGCCCTGGGAGGGTACCCTTGGTGTGGTCGGCACCCAGAGACTATTGCTAGCGCCCAAGCGAACAACTCGGCTTCATCACATTTGTTTAGTCACAATCTAATAGCGGAAAACATCAATGATTAAGAGTACTTAATGAAAAGCAATGACAAAACCATAATCAAAGGCCAAAGGGCAAAAAATCTATCCATCAATAAAGTAAGACTAGTGTGAAAGAATACTAGCCAAAAATAACATCCACTCACAACTCGACAATATAGTCTATGAAGCCTCTACTCTTCAAACTAAATGGTGCCAATGAAAAGTATACGACTACCTCAAAATAAAACAAAAAGACTAAACTCAAAGCTAGAAGAGAAAACATAAAATTCTCCAAAAGTAGGGGAGGACTCACCAATCAGCTGAAAGCGGTGGGTCCTCAATGGGGGCCTATTGATGATTGCTAGTACCTGTCTCTATATTATGAAAAGATACAGGCCTAAATAGACGTAAGTACGTGGAATGTACGAGTATGTAAAATGGCAAAAAAATATGTAAAGAAGAATAACATTAACTCAAGAAGTAGGAAACTCAATTAGCAAATCAAGAATCTAAAGTAAGAATGCAGTTTAGAAAATGACCATTCATATACCATCTAATCCAATCCACTTAGAGTACTATCAAGACCTATATGAGAGTTTCTCTAACTGACAACTATCATTTATGAGCCGATGATGATACAACGAAGTGATGTCATTGCCATATCCATCTAATACCTTGTTGGGGTATAAGACATCCCATCAGTGGATCCACAATTAATAATATCAAGTTTTCTTCTTGGGACAATAGGGATATATCCAAAGTTATGGTTCAATCCTCTCCTACGCTGATCACATAGTTATTGAGTATGAGTTAAACTTTCTCTTACTCAATTCGGTGTTCAATATTTCTCCCAAGATTCAACAAGCTCATAATACATCAAAGCTATGGTTAACTCATTCAACTAGTCTCATTGGACATTTTTCAACTCAATAGGAACATTTTTTTGGATTATCTCATGACTCATAAAGGTTGTCTATCATGCATCATTCCAAATCATAGTGTTCGGGAAACAAAAGTAGAGTTAAAACATTTAGGAATTTTGTAGACTCTTTAGGCTCAAATTATACTCATGCATATCCATCTAAGTGCAATATGTAAAGATAACAAGAACTCATTCTAGGGTTTATGTAGAAAATAAAAATAATTTATTTTAGGTCTTTTTAATTCATAAAAACTGTAATTCATACACTATTATATAGGAATACATCAGTATTTAAGAAAAACCTTTAAGAAACATTCATGAAAGACTCAATTCATTCACAACTCCATCAATTTGGGTTATGGGGGCACATGGAAGAACATAATCCATATTCTAATTAGCCTTACATACCTGGAAATTTTGAGTCTTGGGATGGCTTAGAAGAACTCACAAGATTATATTCAAGTCCTAGTCTCTTTCTCCCTTGAAACCTTGATCTAAGTTGGAGGAGGTGTTTTAGAGTGAAAAATTTGAATGGTTATGTTTAGGGTCTTTTTTAGGTATAAAAATATCAAGGCTTTGAAAGGGTGGAAATGGACCAAAACAATCCTTCTTAAAAATGCTGTCAAAGTCGTCCATGGGCAAACCTACGGCTTGTAGAATCTTCCACGGTCCCGTAGGAACCAATCCGTAATCTTTTGGGCAAATTTTTGGGTCTTCGAATCCATTCCATGAGCCTAAACTACAGCTCGTAGAAGTATCTAAAACTCATAGGTGTGTCAAGTCTGGGACTTAAAAATGGACTTTCTGAAGTTTTTTCATGCGTTAACAGTATGTTAAGCAAACCACAACCCGTAAGTCAATTGGTAACTCAACTCTGCTCTAGTAGTCTGTAGTAAAATGGTCATAACTTTTGACTTTGAACTCCAAATGAGGTGAATAAGTGGACTTGACAAAGCTAATTCAAAGTCCTTTTATTTGGTAGGTCATGGGAAACCTAATTATTTGTGTGCTAAAAGGTATGATTATTAAAATTTGACCCTTGTATAATCTATCACGATAAACTCAATTGACAGAAACGTTTTGAACTTGGCAAGTACTAGAGGTCTCATATGAACCTTATCCACTTCCCATATATAAGAATGTGACTTGAAACATAGGTACATGTCAGAATTGAGTTATGGTACGTCACATTTATATGATTTTCCTATTCATGACTTTGCTCATCCGTGCATCCTACTAAGTTCTTTCCAAAGTTGCCTCTTGATGTTTAAATGATATTGACTTGATTATGACTTACTAATGCCCTTATAAATGTATGATTTTAACATGAGACATTGCATGAATTATTTTTTTATTGTTTCTATGTAAAACAATGCATATCTACATATGAGTACATTCAAACGCATACTTCTATGCCTATATGATTTAACCACGTAAGGATCAACGCTCCTTGATATCCTTCACATGGCTAGTTTTGGATCCTAGAAGATGAGCATTGGTGAGTCTTCTAGTTCAGAAACAATATCCTAGTTTTCTTTCTTGATTGATGTATTAAGACATTTTAGTTTTCAGTTTTATAATTTCTTTTGCTACGATTGTTTTTGAGGGTGAGCTTGAATATGTCTTCGCCCTCGCCAAGTCTATGTTAGAGGTATTGTTGGACATATGGTATGGTTGTATCTAGTTCTTTTGTCTCATTGTGGTCCTTATCCTCCTTTCCCTTAGTTTTCATCTTATCTTTATGTCATTATTATGATATGTTTTATGAATGCGAAAAGGCTTATTTGAGTTACCATGGGTGTCTCCTTCATATTGTGACGTCTTAGCCCTAAGTCCAGGTCGTTACAAACTTGGTATTAGAGCATGAGGTCTTGAAATGGTCCTTGAAATCCAACATACCACATTGAATAAAGTATTACCATAGGTGTGAAGCCCACTACATCTATATGTAAGAGGCTATAAGGTATTTAAGAATTATCTCACTTCTTTCATGATCTATGTCGTGCTTTAGAGTTGCCATAAGGTCCCTTTTATATGACGGATCATTCTTTGCACTTTTTTAGATAATGCCTCCAAGAAGAATGTCTCAAGTCCCTCAATATGAGGGAGTGACTCATGTGGAGTTTCGGGCCGCTATGACTTTATTGGGACAAGTGGTGACCAATCATGCCAACCAAGGTGCTAATATCCCGAATTATCCCACTTCGGCCTCTAAAGTGAGGGACTTTTCTAGGATGAACCCTCCTAACTTCCACAGATTAAAGGTGGAGGAAGATGCTCGCAAGTTTATGGATGAAGTGCACAAAATGTTGGCCGTTATGGGAGTAACTTTGGAGGAAAAGGCGCAGTTGGCGGCCTTCCAACTAAAAGGGGTGATTCACATGTGGCACACACAATGGAAAGGTGAGAGGGATGAGGCTTGGGTACCTATTTCATGGGTGTCCAAAGATGAGTTCCTAGATTTGTAATACCCCGCAAGGTGTAAGATCGGATCACGGCTAGGAATTTCATTTCCAAGAGAAATGTTACAGATACCTGGGCTTTATAAGGATGAACAAGTCTGGACATGGTTTTTCCAAGGACTTTTGGCCAGGGTACTTTTCAAGGAGCCCTTTACGAGCCATAGAAGCACCATAGGTCGTGAAGGGGCTCGTGGAGGTTGTCGTGGCCTAAAAGGAGTGGCTGCCCAATTGGGTGTACACCATGGGCCACTTCACGAGCCGTGTTGCACACCACACCACGTGAAGGGCTCCATGGTGAGCCCCTTTGCATTGATCAAGTACCCCTTGCACTCCACAGAAGGCACCATGAGCTGTGGTGCACTTCACAACTTGTGAGGTGTGCTGTGAAGGTGCATTGGGAAACTTTGCTAAGTCAGTTTAAGTTCCTAATCAGGTATGATGTGTAAGGATTCCTTTTCCCTACATAAAAAACCAGTTCCTAAGAAATTTATATCCCTCGATGACACAGCCTCTCATTGACTCACTCAAAACGTTTTCTGGATCCTTCTTTCAAGCTCTAGTCGAAGGATCTCCATAGAACCTTCAAGATCAAGCTAAATTCACTTTCAAGCCTTCAATCCAAGCTTAGGTATGTGGTTTATGGTCATTATGGAGCTTTTACATCATGCCAAGTCCGAAGGAATTCCGTTGGCTAAGTTTTTCGCATGAATTGGTATAAGGGTCAACTTCAAATGGAAATATCTCCTTGCACAAATGTAATTAGGTGTCCCATGACCTACCAAATTATTGCTCTTAGAACTAGCTTTCCAACGCATCCAATTTAACCTAATTCTGAGTTCAGAGATATATGACTATTTTATTAAAACTTGTCTGTAGGAATTTTTCTAAGGGTGTACACCACGGAACCCATCATGGCCCGTGGTGCGCACCACGGGTCCCTAAAGGTAGTTCTATGAAGTGTACCTGCACCATTTTCCTGGTGCATTCAAATAAGGTTATAGGGGTCTTTTACCCCTTTCCTAACAATCCTAGGGCACATTTTATGACTAAAATATTCCCCTAAATCAATTTCTTTGCTTTACTGACCCTCCCATTCAAGTCTAACACTTATTCTCTCAAATTCTAAGTTCTAATACACTTTCCAAGTCTCATTTTTTGAAGATTCAAGCCAAGGTATCAAGTTTGCATCCATGTTCAAGTCTATCTCATCCTAATCTCTTTAATTCAAGCAAGATATGTGGGAATTCATTCATGATTCCCTTCCAATCATAAAGGCCCAAAATTCTATCTCCTAAATTTATGATTTCTAAGTATGATTTACAGATGGGTTTTGTGATTTAACCTCTAATTGATGAAATTAAGTTAATGAGTTGATTCTAATTAATGATTTTAGCATGATTTGAATCTTATGATGATGCTTTAAATTGATTTTATGAGAATTAAAAAATGCATGTCCCTTTTATTTATGAACTTAAGCATGAGTAATTTCGTGTATGTTTTAATTGTTGATTTAAGACTTTTAATTTCTACATTCCCTTATTGTGGATTTCTTTCTAGTTGATGAAAACCAACCGTACCAATCCCATTCGCTTATGATGTAGATGGTATGCATATGGACAAACAAGATGATTTTGGTGTTTCCACTGCTATTAATGTTGCTTCATCGTCAAATTGGCCCTTAGTCCCTTTTCCCTTACTTTTTCCATAAAAAGATTTTCTTAAATACCTATGAATGTTTAAGATGCTTGAAATGTCTTGGGTGAGGTGTCGTCGGGTATCTCATTTACTATGTGACGACTAGGCCCCTAAGTTGGATCGTTATAAGATGAAAGTTGGTGAGTCTTCTAGTCCGGAGATAATATCCTCATTTTATTCCAGTATGATGTATTAAGATATTTTAATTTTATTTTACAATTTCTTTTATTACATTGTATTTGAGGATGAGCTTGAACATGCCTTAGCCCCTGCCAAGTTTATGTTAGAGGTATTGTTGGACGCATGCTATGGTTGTATCTAGTTATTTTATCTTATTATGGTTTTATGTTGTGGTCTTTTTCCCTTAGTTTTCCATCTTCTCTATATGTTGACCTATGATATGCTTTATGAATTCTTATAGGCTTCTTTGAAGTGCCTAAGGATGTCGCATTCTCCATGTGATGGCTAGGCCCTAGGTCGGTCATTACATCAACATCCCACAGAATACATAAAGCATAGGTGTAATCTTGACTTGAATAACTTGTAAAATATATTGGCATAGTAAGAGTAACTCATTCATATTCTTGGCCCCTTCAATTGAGCATTTTTCTTTCACAAGAGGGTGTAACATAACATAATATGGTTCGTAATTTTTCTTGACATTTATGGAACTTTTCATGAGTTCATAACTTACTTGGTAGCCCATATTCATTGATAACATAATTATCTTGCATAACTTGCCATAAAATATTTCATCAATATAAGGGACTTTATCATGTAGGCTTAGTCAAAACATGGTTAAAATCATGAAATGCAAGAGTATTGGACTTGAATGAAGTAAAACATGATCATTTGGGAACATTCAAACAACCCATCATCATCATAGTAAAACCCCTGATTTGGGTATCATGAAATTCATTTCAAAATCCATAACTATTCATAGTCTTTCATGGAATCATAACATACACAATGTTGATGATTATAAAACAAATCATATTAAAAATCCTTGATAAGTTTTCATGCACATTCAAACCAATAAATAATAGTTTCCAACATAAACCATGCATATAGTGAGTAATAGGAAATATCCATGAAGAAATAAACCTTGAAATCAAGAAATTTCATTGAAAGGGAATTTTGGGTTCCATGGGTGGAAAGACCCATGAATGAAGAACCCACATACCTTAAGGTCTTGAAATTTATGAAGAAGACTTGGGAAATCTTCTTGAGACTTGACCTTTAATGGAGGAACTTAAAACCTTAAGAATTTGATGGACATGAATGAGGGATTTTGGGGAGGTATTGAGAGGAATTTAGGAGAGTTATGAAAGTATTAGGGCTAAAGATGGCTGAATATTCAAGGATTTTCGTCTATAAGGGTGTTGGGATATGTCCAAAATGCCCTCACTTGAATCTGGAGTTTTTCAAAATTTTTAATTTTTAGTGGGAGCATTGGCATGTTGCGCCCTAGTTTCAATACTATGCATTTTCGTGCAAAGTTAAATTTTTCCCTATTTTGACCTAGGAATGAGTTTAGGCTACTTTTATACTATCTTGAACCCTCTCCTCCATGCAGGGAGGTCATATACTTTTCTGGTTAGCGCAAAATCAAGTGAAAAATCATTTTTTGATATGGTTGATCTAAAAGTTGAAGGAGACCCTTTCTCTACATAATTTTGCCTTCTGAAAAAGACTACGAACTCTGATTTGCCAAAAAAACGTATGAAAATTATGATATTTGAGAAATCTACCACAAGGTGATTTTGAATCGCTTGGGAGGTATTACATTATCTCCCCCTTGGGAACGTTCGTCCTCGAATGTGATGAGCTTACACTTAGGAAGATTAAACGAATTTCAGCTCAACATGAATGCATTAATGCAATTTAAACGTCATATTCATGAATCTCAAACTTATACACTGAATACCATCAAAACATTTTACTTGCATGCAATATGAAATAGAAAGGCTGAATTATATGACTTGACATCATAGATAGGGTTAACTTATTATCTTAGGCTTGAATAGAGTGGAAAAGATAAGGATATCGCTTGTTCGTGTCCGCTTCTGCTTCCCAAGTGGCACTTTCAACTTGTTGATTCCTCTCAAGGACTTTAATTTATGCTACATCTTTGTTCCTCAATCTCTTCACTTGCCTATCCAATATCTCAATTAGAACTTCTTTATATGACAAATTCTCCTCAACACCTACAACCTTCAAAGGTACAATAGAGCTTGGATTACCTTCACATTTCCTCAACATTGAAACATGAAAGACTGGATGAACCATACTCATCTCCATAGGCAACTCCAACTCATAAGCAAATTTACCAATTCGTTTTAAGATTCTATAAGGCCCCACATACCTAGGTCTGAACTTTCCTTTCTTGCCAAACTAAAGTGCACCTTTCATGGGCGAGACTTTTAAATACACCCAATCATCTACCTTGAACTCAAGATCTCTCCTCCTAATACCGGAACAAGACTTTTGTCTACCCAGAGCCATCTTTAGTATCTCCCTTATCAACCTCACTTTCTCCAAGGCTTCCATAAGAACATCTGGACCTATCAAATCCATTTCTCCCACTTTAAACCACCCAACTGGGGATTTACAATACCTCCATATAAGGCCTCAAATGGTGCCAACCCGATGCTAGAGTGATAACTATTGTTGTAAGCAAAGTCAATGAGTGGAAGATGCTCATCCCAACTACCCCTGAATTTCAGCATACAAGCCCTAATAATATCCTCAGAAGTTTTAATAGTCCTTTCGGCTTGAACATTCATTTGTGGGTGAAAAACTGTGCTAAGCTTGACTTCAGTACCAAGGCCTCTTTAGGAATATCTCTACAAGTGTAAAGTAACTTGAGCACCACGAACCGAAATGATCGACAATGGAACCCCATTTAATTTAACCAACTCATAGATATATAATTTTTTTCATAATATTTGGCACCATAGATTGTCTTAACCAATCGAATATTAGCTAATTTCATCATCTTATCAAAACTAACCCAAATGGAATCAAAATACTTTTTAGTCTTGTGAAAACCAATCACAAAATCCATGTTGATCTCTTCCTACTTCCAAGTAGGAATCTCTATATCTTGGACTAGGCCACCCGACCTTTCATATTCGGCTTTGACTTATTGGCAACTGTGACATCTAAATACAAACTTTGCAATGTCCCTCTTTGTACCATCCCACTAGTATACTTTTCTCAAATCCCAATACATCTTGGTGGAACCAGGATGAATGGAATAGGATAAATTATATGCCTCTTTCAAAATCAAGTCTCTCAACCCATTAACATTTGGTACATGCAACCTACCTTGGTACTTAAGGGCACCATCTCACCCTTTGGAGAAAGCTTCTACCTTGACCTCTTTCACCATTGCCTTCAATTCCAACAAAGTAAGGTCAAGGTCTTGTTTGGATTTGACCTCTTCAATCAAAGAAGACTTGGAGCCATCTACAACCAAAACAACCCTATTTTTGGCTTTATTTAATATAACCACAACCTAGCCAATCAGTCAACTTTCTTTGCCAACTCCTTCTTTCCGTTCTCAACTTGGGCCACGCTCACCATACATACTCTACTTAAGGCGTCGACTATAACATTAGCTTTGGGTGATAATGCACACTCATGTCATAGTCTTTAAGGAGTTCCAACCACCTTCGTTGGTTCAACTTGAGATCTCTTTAGGTGAATACATATTGAAGACTCTTGTGGTTGGTGAAAACATCTACATGAACCCTATACAAATAATGATGCCATATTTTCAAAGCAAATACCATGACCGCTAACTCAAGGTCATGGGTAGGATAATTACGCTCAAGCACTTTTATTTGCCTGGAGGCATGGAAAATAACCTTGCCACCTTGCATCAATACACACCCCAAACCAATTCTTGAAGCATCACAATATACAACAAATCCTTCTATTAAAGCCAAAATAATAGTGGATGTAAGCTTGTCCAATAAGGAAATTGAAGAAAAACCCTCAACAAATCTTCAATAGTATACTGCCAAGCCCAAGAAACTTCTAATATCCATTGGATTTAAGGTCCTAGGCCAATTTCTCACCACTTTTGTCTTCTTAAAATCCACTTTAATTCCATTTTTTGACACCACATGCCTTAGAAATGCAATCTCTTTTAACCAAAACTCATATTTATCAAACTTGGCAAGCAAATTTTCTTCCCTCAAAATTTGTAACACTATCTTCAAGTGTTTCACATGCTCTTCCTCACTACAGGAATAAATCACGATGTAATCACTAAATACCATAACAAACATATCAAGGTAGGGTTTAAAGACCCTATTCATGAGATCCATAAATATTGTTGGTGTATTAGTTAGGCCATAAGACATCACCACAAATTCAAAATGCCCATACCAAGTTGATAATGCACACTCATGTCATAGTCTTTAAGGAGTTCCAACCACCTTCGTTGGTTCAACTTGAGATATCTTTAGGTGAATACATATTGAAGACTCTTGTGGTCGGTGAAAACATCTACATGAACCCTATACAAATAATGATGCCATATTTTCAACGCAAATACCATGACGGCTAACTCAAGGTCATGGGTAGGATAATTACACTCAAGCACTTTTATTTTCCTAGAGGCATGGGCAATAACCTTGCCACCTTGTATCAATACACACCCCAAACCAATTCTTGAAGCATCACAATATACAATAAACCCTTCTATTAAAGCCAAAATAATAGTGGATGTAAGCTTGTCCAATAAGGAAATTGAAGAAAAACCCTCAACAAATCTTCAATAGTATACTGTCAAGCCCAAGAAACTTCTAATATCCATTGGATTTAAGGTCCTAGGCCAATTTCTCACCACGTTTGTCTTCTTAGGATCCACTTTGATTCCATTTTTTGACACCACATGCCCTAGAAATGCAATCTCTTTTAACCAAAACTCATATTTATCAAACTTGGCAAGCAAATTTTCTTCCCTCAAAATTTGTAACACTATCTTCAAGTGTTTCACATGCTCTTCCTCACTACATGAATAAACCAAGATGTAATCAATAAATACCACAACAAACATATCAAGGTAGGGTTTAAAGACCCTACTCATGAGATCCATAAATATTGTTGGTGCATTAGTTAGGCCAAAAGACATCACTACAAATTCAAAATGCCCATACCAAGTCCGAAAATCCATTTTAGAATATCACATTCCCTCACCCTTATTTGATGGTATCCAGGCTTAAGATCAATCTTAGAAAAATGACTAGCCCTTTGCAATTGGTCAAGTAGGTCATCTATTCTTGGTAGGGGATACTTGTTCTTTATGGTAATCTTATTGAGTTGTTGGTAGTCGTACATTCTAAGTGCCTTCTTCCTCACAAACATCACGGGTGTACCCCTAGGTGACTTTCTAGGCCTATTCAAAACCCTTCTCCAATAATTCCTTCAACTGATCTTTTGACTCTTTCAATTCCATCGGTGTTGTATGGTAGGGAGGAATAGAAATACGTTGAGTATCGGGGAGGAGATCTATACCGAAATATATTTCCCTTTCAGGAGGAACACCAAGGAGCTCATCGAGAAAGACATCAAGAAACTCAGTAATCACCAAAATTGACTCAATAGTAGATACTTTGGACTCGATATCCCTAACCCTTACAAGATGATAAACACAACCCTTAACAATCAATTCTTGAGCTTAAGACAAGAGATGGACCTACCTTTTAACTACCGAATCATGACCTCCTTTCTATTCAAGGATGTGTTCATTTGGAAATCGGAACATAACTTTAAAAGTTCTAAAATCAACGGAAGCATGATATGCATGTAACCAATCCATCCCAAGAATAATATCAAAATTTACCATGTCAAGTTCAACAAAATCACAAGGCAAGACTTTATGCAATATGGACATGGGACAACCCCTATAGACTCTTTTAGCAACGATATACTCACTAATGGGGGTAGACACCTCAAAGGATTCATATAGCAATTCGGGACACACATTAAGACTTTTAGCAACAAATGGGGTAATGAAAGATAGTATTGTACCTGGATCCAATAAAGCATACACATCATAATTATAAAACATTAACATACCGGTGAAAACATCGGGTGCCTCATGCACTCCTTGTCTCCCATGAAGAGCATTGAGTTGGTTATGACATGAAGCATACCCTTATGACCAGCTTGTGCCCTTGACCTCTATGGCACCATGTCCTTGAGGACAACCTTTCACCACCTTTGTTCAAAGCATTTTGACAATTCGAAATCTTATGGCCCGTTTTGCCATATCTAAAGCAAGCACCCAGATCTCGATAACACTTACCACCATGGTTCTTTCAACATCTCCCACACGTAGGAAGTATTTCTCCACCATTTACACCTTGGACTTTAGAGTTTGGTACCCCATCATTGCTGAACCTTTGGTTTTGAGCATTCGTTAACCTTTGACCTTGAAATTTATGGCCTTAGTAAAAATGACCACCTCCATAACCTCTAGCATCTTGGAACCCACCATCATAATGAGCCCTCTTGGACTCCCCACTCTTTCTCTTTCTAGGATTTTCTCCTTCAAGTTGCTTAGCATATGTCATGAGCCAAGACAAGTCCATTTCCCCAATAAGCATAGCGTTATGACATTCTTCATTGACCAAGTAAAATATTCTTGTCACAAATTTGTTTTATCCTTGCTCGAGAATCTGCGACTAAGTGAGGATCATACATTGAGAGCTTATTAAATTTGAGAGAATACTCTCTCACGCTCATGGAGCCTTGTTTGATATTTATAAACTCCATCATCTTTGCCTCCCTTAGCTATATAGGGAAGAAGTGATTAAGGAAAGAGACTTTGAATTCTCCCAAGGAATAGGCATGTCATTCACCCTCTCCATCTTCCGTTAAGTGAACCATATTTTTGCAGGGCCTTTGAGTTGATAGGCCACAAGTTTTGCCTTCTTCTCCAGGTTTACCATCATAATAGCAAGAAATTTATACACTTCACGATAAATTGTTGAGGATCCTTCTCCACTTTAGAGCCATGAAACTCTAGAGGATTCATTCTAGCGAAGTCTCTCACCCTTGATGCCGTAGTATGAGCATAAAGAGCTTGGGTCCCTTGGTTCTCTTGGTTGTACAACTTGTGCCAACAATATGACCACATTATGATATTCGGCATGAGTAATCCCCTCTTGTTGGGGAGCATCAAGTGCTGGAGAGGCTTGATCCTCCTTGGGAATAGGAACTCTTTGTGGCATCCTTCTTGGCAACATTATCTAGAAGCAAAAAAGACCAACCATTAGAAATAGGAATTCTTAAGTCAAGTCCTAAAGCACGACATAGATTATGAAGAAGTGAATCATTTCAAAGTGCCTCATACCCTCTTATTAATAGTTGTGGTGCACTTTACAACCATGAAAAATACTCTACTTGATGCGGTATGTTGGATTTTCTGAGGATAATTTATAAATCTAGTGCTCTGATACCAAGCTTATCACAACCCAAGTTTAGGGCCTAGGTGTGACATGATGAATGGGAACTCAAGGGTACCCAAACAAGTCTCATAGCATACGCAAGCACATCTTTGGTTGCAGAAATGTAGTTCAAGCATTATTCAATCAAACTAAGGGGATTTGGGACTTAGGAAGCAAGCTATGGGAATAAGAGGTGAGGAGTTCCATTATTCAATCTCATCAACCCATTGACTAAGAGGAAGGATCATGGGATGCACTCTATAGAGAGTAGGGACATAGGAACGTCACCACTTGCCATCAACATCATCAATAACACACAAGGGACAAGGACTAAAAGGAGATAATCATAGATACATAAGTGTTTCTTGAGTCATACACAACACATCATCCAACAATACCTCCAAACATGAGTGGCACGGGGGCCAAGACATGTACTGGGCTCACCCTCAAAAGTAGATAACCAAAAGTAATAAAGTCTTAAAACAATGCAAGATAAAAAATGAATTTTTGTCGCCAAAATGGAAGACTCACCATAACCAATCCTTTAAGAAAACCAACTAGCCCCGCGGAGGTGGATGAATAGGAGTCCAATCGCTACATGGTTAGATCACGTAGGCAAAAGTATGTGTTAGTATATAAATTTACTAAGTATGCGGGATGCAACACAATAAGAGATCATAATCCATAATAATCAAGATTCATAATCATATACAAGGATAATAAGCCTAATAAGACATGAATGATTATTGCCTTAGTCAAAATATGCATGGATGGCGAACGTAATCTTCTAACGAAGCTTACATATATGGGAAGAGACCTTAATTGACATTTAAGACCATGTGAGCTGGTACATAGAATCCTGATAAATTCTCCATACCAAACAAGGAGTGGTCTACTTGCCAAGGTAAACCATCCCACACCTTGAGGGAACATCACACATTTTGGAGAGAGAGTTACAAGTGCCTTAGGGTAGCTTCATCCTTTTCGATTAATATATGATAAGAAGCTTATAGGAACTCCACTTTTTTTGGTCATTATTGTAATGAATCCTAGTTTAAGAACCTTAAGTACAGAAACATTGGCTTGAAAAATAACCTGAAGTCTGGTTTACGGAGTAACTTATAGCCCATAAGTTGACATACAGCTAGTAGGTTTTGCTCTTAAACATTGAACGTCAGAAAGGAGAAAAGTTTCCTAGTGTGGATAACCTATATACCAAGGAATGGCCCGTAAGAGACCTTAGGCCCATAGATGTGTTTGTGACTGGGACCCCAGATATGAAGAAAATTTGGAGTTTTCAAAAAAGTGACTTTTGAGTTATCAGACGGCCCATTGAATGGTTTACAGCCCGTAGAATCCATTCATGGGTAAGGCCAAGGAAATGAGAAAAAATATTTAAGTGTGGAAGGAATCTACAAATCCAACCATGGCCCATAAGGTGTTTCACGATTCGTACTGATGCTTCATGGTTTTTAGTCTAGCAAAGTCAATTTTTAGTATTTTTAGATGTATTATCAAATAAAAAGACTTATGGCCTGTGTATTAACTTACAACCTGTAATCGGGGTCTCGTAGTCGATCCTAGCAATTTGAATGAAAGGTAGTTTTGTCATTTTCATCCTTTCTATTCCTATGCTACATTGTTTGAGGGATGGGAGAGGGACCTTATAAAAGCCCTTAAGCCCTAATTTCCTTATTCACTCTTTCTTTCTTCACTCTTGAAATTTCTATGGCAAAAAGGGGCTCTCAAGAACAAGCTAGGGCAAGGCTAGGGTTCCAAGATTCTTCCTTGATCCTACAAGATTGTTTTTATCTAGTTCTTCCAAAGTATGTTAGTTGATTTATGGGTATCCTTTCACCCATAATGTTCTATATTAAGTATTTTACCTTTTTTTTAACTTCCTTAAGTTAATGTGCATGCTTATGATGATTTCATGATATTTATGTTATTGTATGATACATATGAAGTTAGTAATTGTCTTGTTAAGTGAATTTATGCATATTGGAAGAAGATTTTGAGTCCATGATAATTTTCAATATGACTATGGTTAGGAATTTTCGATGTTCCTTTTTAAAGAATTTTTCTATGGCTTTTGTGATTTATGATTGTTCCATGATAAAACTAAGCCCACCTAGTTTTCAAGTAGAGCTTTCTATGACTTATGATTATGATTAGGGCATTAATGAAGTGTTTCAAAGTTATGTTATCAAATATATGAGTATGATGTTAATTTCCCTAAAATATGTTTAAGAAAGGTCCTCAAGATGAAAGGACAATTCTCACGTAGTGGTTCCCAAGTTTGAGCTAATCCATGGGATGACTTAGCAGCAAATATGATCTTGTGGTAAGGTTCGGTAAGGGACCTTAGAAGTAACCCTTTGTTACATTAACTATGTGCCATCATAGGAGCCCTTGTAGGTTTGGCTAGTGGATCCACATGGGCTATTTATGTCATTATGATGTATGCTAAGGTTGATGGAACTCCCTTAAAAAATGGTCTTCCAGTGCGAAAGTAGGGGGTTATGTTGGATTCCATGTAATAGTTCACATGGTCCTATATGTTGATTAAGGTTCATTCCTATAAGCTTGTTACCTTATGCTATGTTTTCACCTGATGTGCTTTTCTATGTGTTGCCTCATGTTAATCTTGATCCATGTTCCTTTTGCATGTTTAAGATTGCTTATGTATCCTTTATCCCATATATCCTTATATATTATGTTTAATATTGACGGTATTACAATTTCATCCATGCATTGCACCTTACATACATAGTGCATTCAAAATGTACTAGTGCATATTTTTCCTGTATGATTTAACCATGTAGGGGCGGGCACTCCACCACTGGCTCAAGTTCTTACCATCCCAGACTAGTAGTTTTATTGTGGTGAACCCTCACTTTGGGACTCCTCTACATTTTCCTACTATCTTGTATTTTGCTTTGTTTAAGATAGTATATTTGTAGCCCTTCTGAGGATTTTACATTCTATGTTTCTCTGTTTTAGACTTCTTTCTATTTGATGGAGATCGACTGACACCGGTCCCATCTATTTATGATGTAGATGGCATGAATATGGACAAACTCTAATGACCCGAATATTGTACGACTTCATCGGAGCTTGAAAATGTCATTTTTAGCAAGAATCAGACCAAGTGTTTTCTCAAGGGAGACTACATTATCTATGTGAGGTCACATGGCCCGTGTGGCCTCCAGTGGAGTGACACATGGCCTTAATTCTTGGTGCGTGGCCTTAGCATAGAGTTTCGAACTAAGGAACATCATACATGGACCCCACACGGGTTGTGTGAGACTTCACAGACCATGTGGAGGGTCGTGTGATGGCCTTGAGCATGGAACACCAACAATTAAGGCTAAGTGAGGTTGCACAACCACCTTCACGAGCTGTGGAGAATCACAGACTGTATGGTGAGCCGTAAGGCTTCTAGCGTGAAATATTTCTAAGTATGGAGTCACCGTATCATAAGTTGATCCCGAAAAATTTTGTAAGTGTTGGGGTACGGCCCATGTCATAGACCATGTGACACCATACAAACCGTGTAGCCTTTTAGTGAAGCGACGATGTGTAGTTTTTCCATTTGTGTCATTAATGGTGTTTTTCCTAATGATCTTTTTTAAAAGACTTCCTATGCTATCTAAGGCCCCCCTAATGATTTAAACCCTATTCCTAATACTCTAACTTCACTCCTCTCAATTGAACTCTCTCAAAATTCTCTCCAAGTCTTTCCTTCAAGATTCAAGCTAGGATTCATTGTGCTTTCAGTTTCAAGCTAAATTCTTTTCAAATTCCTCTTCCTAAGCAAGGTATGTGGGATTGATTTTTGGTCCCTTTCAACCAAGAAGACCCAAACTCTTTTCAATTGATTTTTATGAAATTAAGCCTACTTTAAATGTAAGTTTTTCATTATATGATTTATTAAAATCAATTGATGTATGAGTTGTACTTTATCTATGATTTTAAGTTACTTTAATCCCTATTATGATGATTTACATTGAAGATATGAAGTTATAAACATGCATGTCCCCTTTAAAACTTATTTTATTTATGGGTGATTCATATAATGATTTAAATGTGGATTTAATTATGGATTTACTTCAATTTCATAGTATATTGTTGATTTTAGATTGAATCTCAATTACCCATACTAATTCCACTTCATTCATATCATATCCATTCATGAACTTTGAATTTTATGGAAACTGTGAAGTGGGTTAAGACCAATTATGTTTTATGTTATGATTTTGATAAGGTATTGGTTATGACAAAAATGTGATCACATAAATGTCTATGGTTATGGCTCTTTGAGCATTCTGGGTGCTTGCACCATATTGTATATTTGAATGAGCTATTTTTATGCATGAGTATCATGATTATATATTATGGTTCGACATTTGAGCCTAAATGTGCATTGATTTGATTTGAAATGACAATTGCCTCTTTGAAAACATGTATATATATATATATATATATATATATATATATATATATATATATATATATATATATATATATATATATATATATATATATATACGTATATGTATTCTTATGGGATGTTGACTTCGCACTGATGGATTGAGGATTTTTTCTCTCTCCTTGAACTACATGCCTAGTGTAGATTATGTGAAAATCGTATTTGAAATGTGAGTGCTCATAAGAAAGGTTACTTCATACGAAATGGGGATGCCCATAAAGTGAAGCATGATATAATATAATATGCTATATGTGAAAATCCTATCCGAAATAGGGATGCCCATAAGGAAGGTTATTTCATACAAAATGGGGATACCCATAAGGTGAAGTATGGTTTACCTTTGGCAAATAGACTACCTCTTTATTAGTGAGGGGATTTCATTGGGAGTCCAAGTAATAGCTCGCTTGGTCTTACTCATGTCAGATAAGGTCACATCCCCACTATAGATGAGCATTATTGCATTTCATGTATCATGAATTTCATGGCATATCGTTATATTCTTCTTCTTTGGATATATGCTTCTTCTATATTATTTGCCCTTGTCATCTATCATTGAAACGCAGGTTTGATAAGTCATATGCATTGCATTCTCGCATACTTAGTACATTCAAACGTACTAACACATACTCTTGCCTACATGATCTCACCATGTAGGGACCGAGAGTACATATATCCACTGCATGTTGTTTAGCTTGGACCTCAAGTTGCTTTTTGTGGCGAGTCCAATCTTCTAAGGACAAGCCTCCTATCCTCTACCTATGGTGCTTTTGTTTAGGATATTCATATTTGAGGGTAAGCCCGGGGTATGTCGTTGCCCCCGTCCTATCTTATGACTAGAGACATTGTTGGACATCTTGTAAACTCTTTTGCGTTATATGCTAAGTGTTATGTTCGAGATTATGTTATGGCTTGGTTACCCGTTGAATATTGTTATATGGTGGTTATGAGTCTTATGACTTGATGGTATGATATGATGTGAAAGTTTCAAAGTCCCGAATTGCCCCCATAGCGTGAGTCATACTTACCCGTCCCTTATTCATTATATGCTATGTGCTATGTGAATATATGTTGATCCCCTTTTCCAAAGATATCCCCATAGCATGAGTCCTATTATCTCGTCCCTTAGAATTATGTTTTTATCATTTGAATGTGATTTCGAACCGATGATGTGAATTGGGAGACTTTGAGGCTTGTTTGGGGACTCTCGAGCCCCCATTCACCATGTCACTCCTAGACCCTAGGTCCGTGTCATGACAAAGATGGTATCTGAGCACTAGGTTTGTAAATGATCCTCGGAGTCCAATATGTCGCATCAGGTAGAGTCCTATTCATGGGTGTGAAGTGCACCATGCCTGTGAGTGGGAGGCTATGAAGACGTTCTAGGAATTTCCTCACTTCTTCACACCTTATGTCGTGGTAAACTTGAGGGCATAGTCCCTCACACTCATACTCCCCTATTTAAGGTTAATAAACTCGGTCATTTTGGCCTCCCTTAGCTCAAGTGGAAAGAAGCAATCGAGGAAGGCAGACTTGAACTCTCCCCATTTAACATTACCATCACAGACCCTTTCCGTAGCCCACTATGTATACTATACCTGGGCTACATCCTTCAGCTGGTAAGCAGCCAATCCAGCTTTTTCCTCAGATGAGACGCCCATGATGTTCAGTATTTTTGAGACTTCATCGATGAACTCCTGAGCATCGTCATCAACCCTTGACCCGTAGAACTCCGGAGGATTCATCCGGGTAAAGTCTTTCACAATAGAAGTGGGTGTAGGGTCCTGCGACAAATTGACTTTCCTTGCCTGAGCAGTCACCACCTGTGCAAGCATGGTAAAAGCGGTGCGAAATTCACCGTTAGAGATAGGCTCCTCCATAGGCTCGTGAGGGGCTTGATCTCTAGCAGCTGGAGCCGTCCTAGGTAGTGGAGGTCTTCCTCGAGGCATTTACTGAAAGGGATTAACGACACTAGTAAGTAAGAAAAATTTATTAACCAGTCACAACACGATACAAGACATGAAGAAGGGAGGAATTTCCTAATACGTCTTCGTAGCCTCCGACTCATAGGTATGGTGCACTTCACACCCATGAATAGGACTCTATTCAATGCGGCATGTTAGGCTCCGAGGACCATTATGAACCTAGGGCTCTGATACCACCTTTTGTCATGATCCGGGGTCGAGGCCTTGATGTGACACGGTGAACGGGGACTCGAGAGTCCCTAGATAAGCCTCAAAATTTCAGAATCTACTAAGCTTAATTCAAGAGCCTTTAAAGATAAGTAATTTAAATAACGAAAATTTAAGTCCCAAAAAGAGCATTTCTTATAAATTTAGCAAAAATGACAAGGTTCGTACAAAACACCCAACATATGGCTCTAGTTAAGGAACGAGGGTCAGGACAAGTTCCGGGCTCACCCTCGACAAAGTAATATACACATAAGAAACACAAGAACAAAAGCTCGCCCTGGGAAGATGGGGCTCACCATAAAATTATCTCCAAGAAGGACTATTCGTCCGGCGGCTGATACTCAAACTTCTCGGTCCCTACATAGTAAATTCATGTAGGCATAGAGTATGCGACGTTTGAATGTACTAAGTATGCGGGCATCCAATGCATATGTCTTACCGAACCTGCATATCAATGTTAGATGACAAGGGCACATAATATACAAGGATCATATAAGCAAAGGAATTCAATATACAAGATTCCATGGAATGCATGATGTGTGCAAATGCGATAATGCTTCTATATATATAACGGGGATGGACTACAACCGATAAACCAAATCCATGCGAGCTATTACATGAACTGGACCGATTGGGACCTCCCACCAGTAGGGAGAAGATTACTTGCTAAGGGTAATCTACATCACCCTTACGGAACACACCATATCGGGGATGGTCACCTTCCTTAAGGGACACACCATTTCAAAAGGATTTACAAGAATCATATCAAGACATGTTATATCATAAACAAATAGATGAATAACATATGTCCCTATGTTGGCACATAGTTCAAGGAAAGGGAGATGGCCCCCAATCCATCGGTGCTAAGTCAAACACATCCCACAAGAATACATATATATATATATATATATATATATGCATTCAAGAGAGTCAAATATCCATTTCAAAACAATTAAATGCATATGTAGGATCAAATGCCAAATCACAAGATCGAGATCACATGGTTCGTGCAAGGAATAGCTCATCTACATACACAAGATGGTGCAAGCACCCAAGATGCTCCAAGAGCCAAGTACAAGATGGTGTAAACATCCAAGATGCTCCAAGAGCCATAATCATAGACATGCCGGTGATCTCCTTCTTGTCATATCCCACGTCTTACCAAAAATCATATCATAATTCTCTATTAGGACAAAAATTGGGCTTAATCTCACATTTTCAAAATTTCCATGTACCTCTGTCAGGAATCTGATGCAATGCATAATTGTAGGGATAGCATGGGTAATGTAGAGAATATCCAAACAAAGAAATATATGGTAAAGCTAGGAAATCCATAATAAAATTCATATAAAAATGTAGTATGGATCACCCATGCACGGTATCATCTTTAAAGGACTTGCATGTTCATATTTATATAACTCAATGTGATTCATCATACTAGAAGTTAACACAACTTAAAATTTCGTAAAATAGCTTAAGAGGAACTTTGGGTCTTCTTGGTTGAAAGAAACTAAGAATAAAAACTCACAAACCTAACTTGGAGACAAACTTGAGGAGGAAATGGACTCCAAATTGAAGGTCTTGACTTGATAAATCCTAGGGAGATTAGGAAGCTTGAAGGAGCAATTCTTTTGAGAGAGAGTGAGAGTGAAATTGAGGGGAAAATGGCTGAAATTGGTGAAGCCTAGCTTATATAGTGAGCTTAAGAGGGGTGGGAAATGATCAAATTCTCGTTTGGAACATCCAATATTTCAAAAATGCCATTAATGAAACAGACCTGAAATTGGTCCGTTTGGGACATACGGTACGGTACACGGTCCATGTACTGTCAGACGGACCATTTACTATGTCGTGACCCTGGAAATAAAATTTTCTGAGGCAAGATTTTCAGGACCAAGTGTCACCTCACGGACCGGTACACGGACCTTCCAAAGTCACATGGGCCATGACTTGGTCCGTGTGAAAGCGGCTCTATGCAGTACACCATACGGAAGACCACACGGACTATGTAGCCTTACATGGACCGTATGAAGGCCCATTTAGCCTCTATTTCCTAGGCGTCACTCCACGGGAAGACCACACGGACCGTGTAGCCTTACACAGACCGTATAGAGGCCCGTTTACCCTCCATTTCCCAGGCGTCACTCCATGAGAAGGCTACACAGACCGTGTGACTCCACGCAGGCCATGTAGGCCCTTCCGTGAGGCAATGCCTGGCAGATTTCTAGGCAAGTGTATGGACCTTGAAGTGACATCAATTATGCGAGGCCTTTCACAAAATTTGTGGTTTTGAGTGGGTTGCTTCAGATGTTGCAGTTGTGTGGGCTGTTTGCGAACTTACCATTAGAAGATCCTCATAGCCATCTACACAATGGTGCTTTTCTCTGCAATAATGTAATAGGAACACAAAATCTGTCTATGAATACCATGGAACTTTTTGTCTTCCCATTGTCTCTTACAGGTAATGCAGTAATATGGATATCTGAGCTCCCGCAGAGTTTGATTACCAGTTGGATTGAACTACAGATAGCCTTTTTATAGAGGTGCTTCCCGAGATTGAAAAAGCTCAATTTGAAATAATAGATCAATAAGTTTGAGCAACTTCCTAGTGATTCGGTCAATACTATATGGGAGTAATTCACTATGTGCTTGAAGTGTGTATTAGACCACAAGATTATTGATGATGCTTTGCTGGAGTTCTTTTATCGTGCCCTTGTTAAAAATAGTCAGGCTTGTGCTGATACAATTATGGGAGGCATATTCATGGATCAGTCGTTCGCAAGGATTGTAGAGAGGATGGAGAGAGTGGTCAAGACCAATCGTGCACGCAGGCAAAGAGACAAAGCATCTACCAAACATTTGTGCATTGTCAATGTTGGTTTGGAGAAAGCTAAGATCAATGAAGAGATTATGCCAGAGCTTGCCCGAGTCTGTACCGATTTGAAGGTGATGATAAAGCAGAATCAAGAGCCCATCAATGAAGTAGTTTATCAGCCTTCACATGCACCCATGTATGATGATCCTTACTATGAGGAAGACACTTGTTTCATTACTAATCAGATGGGGGATTTCCGGACCAACGCCCAAGGGTCCAATCTAGACTATTAGCGCCAAGGCCAAGGAAACCAAGATTGGAACTTCAATGGAGATGGAGATTTCAAGGACAATTGCGGAGGATACTATGGCCAGAACAAGGGACATGATAAAGAAGCAAATTGGGGTCACAAATATGGTTTCAGAAATGGTCCATATGAGCCACCAAACAACCACAACACAGGT
This sequence comes from Solanum rostratum, assembly GCA_029948455.1. Classification (NCBI taxonomy): domain Eukaryota; kingdom Viridiplantae; phylum Streptophyta; class Magnoliopsida; order Solanales; family Solanaceae; genus Solanum; species Solanum rostratum. The sequence goes on from CM057046.1 coordinate 66,459,048, forward strand.
GTGAGTAGCTCCAAAATTGAGGAGATGTTTGATAGGTTGTTGGAGAAATCTGAGATACAGGATAACTCTCTGAGGGGGATGAAATTTGAGATCTCCAGTAATATTAACCAGAAAGTCGAGTCTCGTTCTATTGGTATCAAACATCTTAAACAACTATTCGGTCAAGTGTCGACTCAACTCAATCAGCGCCAAAGGGGTACACTACCGAGAAACATAGTTTAGAATCCTAAGAATGAAGGTCAATGCCTAGAAGTTACTATTCGTAGTGGCAAGAGAACCACTGATCTTCCTATGCCAGTTGATAGGGATGATGTTCTAGAGGAGATGGTTGCGGCCAAGGATATGGATACTGGGGATGATCTTGGCAAGGATGGGGTGATTGAAGCTGCTGATACACTACAAAAGTTGAAGCCCATTCCTAGGCCTCCTTCTCCCTTCCTGCAAAGAATTAAAAAGAGGGCGGAGGAAGGCAAGTTCAATCACTTTCTCTCCATGTTGAAACAACTCTCTATCAACATCCCTCTCATTGAGGCATTGAATAAGATATCAGGGTATGCAAGTTACATAAGGACCTAGTTATGAAGGAGTGCACTGTAAGTCAGGAGCTCTCACAAAAAGTTCAACATTGTAGTGCGGTTGTTACGAGGTCCTTGGTCCAAAAGTGATAAGATCCTGACATTTTTACCATCTGATACCTCTTGTAGTCTTCAAGAAGCTAGGATTGGGAGCCCCTACTCCGATGAGCATGCAGTTGTTGATGGTTGATCGCATGGTGAAGAAGCCTGTGGGGATACTATATGATATGCTTGTGAAAGTTGAAAGGTTCATACTCCCCACAGACTTTGTGATCCATGATTGTGAAGTTGACTTCGACGTCCCAATTATCTTGGGTAAATCGTTCCTGGCCATTGGGCGAGCACTAGTGGATATGGAAGCCGGCCAACTCAGGTTCATATTGAATGATGAAGAGGTTGTCTTTAATATCTACCAGTCTATGAAAAGGCCAGATGATTTGAAGAATGAAGACTCGACAGTCAGTGAAGTCTGAGTAGCCAAGTTATCCAAGTCATGCCGCGACAATAAATTAGGCGCTACTTGGGAGGCAACCCAAGGTTTTTGATATAATAATTACAGTTGTATCTCTATTTTCAGTTCTTGCACTCGTAGGTAGTTTATTTTTATTTTTTTTACTTTGGTTGTAATTTTTGACATTGGGCTGGTTGCATATAGGGTAACAGTGTGTTCTCTGAAAGATGTGCAGGTACATGGCTAAGTCAACCACTTTTGGTTGAGAAGGGCATCAGGAAGTGCCTTTACAACTGGCTCTATGGGCGGTAAATCACTTTACGATCTATACACTATCTTGTAGACATTTCTAGTGAGCAAAACGTTGTGCACTCTATTCTACGAGCCAACTTTATGATCCATAAAAAAAACGAGTCGTGAATGGGGCTTGTGGACCCAGGTAAGTTCTAAGCTTTTCAATAAGTGTTGGGGTTTGTTCGACAAACTCTACGAGTTGTACTTCACTTTATGACTCATAGACTAGTCCGTGAAACCCAGTCCTTAAAATTGAGGTTTTGATGTTCTACAAACCATAATTCACGAGCCATAAAACACCCTATGGCCCATAGTCGGGGTTTCATAAAGTCCAGGCCCATCAGTTTTAATTGACTCGGTCAAGTTATAAATATTGGGGTCAAAATTATTTGACTCCATTTTTAGCCTTAATTTACAAAGACACCCGACAAACCCCCACATCCAAACATTCCGACCACTGATGACTGTCACTACCACCATTCACTGGCCAAGTTATTTGGTGACCTAGGGCTTTCGTATCACTCCACCTCCTTCATCTTTTACAATTTAGTCACACAAATTGGTCAGTTTTTGGTTAATCCAATGCCATTAATTTTCCTAAATTTGTATGATTAAATTGAAAATTATGTCGGGAGGGGTTTTGTAAGACACAAACCCATCTTGAAACATTTGTCTAAAATCGGAATTGGGTATGGTTGCTTTGTTATATGTTTCGAATAATATGTTTTGGCACTTACTGAATCACCCATCTTTGTGATGAATTGATTATGTGTGTAACTATGTGGGTGATAACATGGGTACATAATTTTGTTGTGAAATCGTTCATATGTTGTCGAAAGGGTTGGGAAAGTATGCTCAATTATTTTTGATAGGGTATATGTGTTAGTGTGTTGATAATCATGGTAAAAATCATGTAGGTGTGTGCGTGTTGCTTCGATGTTGCTAGAATAAGATGGAAAAGTCATATGAGGTCCATTTTGATGGACTTTAAAACTCAGGTGACTGAGTTTTCTTGCTCATAAGTGCCTTTTACTACCTGTGGAACTTTCCACGAGTCATAATTTCCCGTCGTAGAAGATTCTAGAAACCTAAATTTTCTGAATATCTATCAGGCAAGAACTTCTACAAGTCATAGATCACTTTACGGACCGTAGAAAGGTCTTGTAGATCCCTTCCTGAAACAAAGTTAGACACTAGAATACCCTATGATCCAATCTATGATTCATAAAATATTTTACGAGTCGTATCTGGTCCCGTAGACATTTTCGGTGGACAAAAATTTTGAGATCATTGTTTTACGAGAGCCTTCTACAACCAAATCTAAGTTGTTCTTGCATTTCATTTTTTGATTTGTGGGGATAACTGAAGTGCATTACCTCTAAGCGTTGTAATAGTAAGATGATGTATGCGGTAGACGATCGTGGTTTCATCTCTCGGAGCACAATTCAGGTAAATATATGATTTTCTTTCATGAATATTGCGCAATATGACTCCATGAAGCACCATACAAGTTTATTTACTACTTTTTTAACTTTAGTATTACATTTGCAAGGGGAGGGGGAAGTGTGAATCGAAACCATGCATATTATATGGAGGATATTCATTAAGGAAAAAGAATTTAATGGTATTTATTTTTTTCGAAAAGAATTTTATCTTTTATTTATTTTCTGTTAGTATATAATAAGTAAGTAAAGAGAAGCATTTATATGTAGTATTCAGTGGGAATGGAAAGGTAAAAGAGAGGGGATTAAGGAATCTGGATATCCTGGAATTCAACTCATAAAAACATTAGGAAAGTGATTTTTCTCATTTTTTAAAAAAGCTTAATTTTTTAGAGTAATAAAATTTAAAATATTTTAACTAATCAAACATGAAAATGTAATCTAAAAACATTTTCTTCAAACGCACTTAGTTTTCCAGTTACTACTTTGGCATAACCATTTGTTATCTTATTCGAAGACCATCTATCTTGCTAATTCTAATTTGTGCCGTGTTATTAGATCAAATAAAGGGGAAATTGTTCTTTACCAGATTTCTCTCCATTTTCTGATTAACAAAATAGAGGAGTTGTGTTCATTCCCCCATAATCCACTTTGATAATTAGCCTTGTGCTCGTAAATTTTATAGCTAAATAGTAATAATTTCTTCCTAATTTTATTTAACTATTAATTAGCAATGAATTATAAGAATATATATTCAATGCTCATGATTCAGGTACTATGGCCCAAAAAGCAAAACGTGACGAGATCAAGGCCCTACAGAGGAGGCTCAGAGACGAGCCTTCAAAGGATGAGCAGACTCCCGCACTTTGTGGTTCACTAGAGGACCATGGTGTCCACTCGGACTTGGAGGCTACTAGACCTCATACTAGAGATCCTACCAGAGCTAGGCATACTCAGGCTCTTATCGTCCGCACTCCCAAGTAAGATGAGGAAGGCCACGACAAGACTAACTCTATACAGATGACTCCATCCAGAGAAGAGTCCAGCTCAGAGTCAGGTCCAGCGACGAGTCAGAGACAAAGTCCTTTGCCGCACCTCGGGCATCATCATCTCCACCTGACACTCTTACTAGTCGGTGGCACATCGAGGGCCTGCGGGACATTTATGTTGAGGACTCACAAACTACAAAGCAGGGCAAGTCAGCCCGCTCCATTTATGAGGATCCCCGAGTCATCCCAGATAGACTCGATAATATTCTTGATTTCTAGGACACGATGATTAGATACGGGTTTATATGGTTGACCAAATCACTCGGGTGATACTCCCTAACCATGGAGAGGGAGTTCTATGTGTCATATGCAGCTATGATTCACAACACTATTCCCAAGGGAAAGAAGCCCCTCATTCAGCCTAGACTAACCGAGACTAGAGTAAGGGGCCGGAAGGTGCACATATTGGAGACCACCATTCGGTGTATGTTATTTAGGCGAGAATTCCCTACCCCTAAATTTGATGCTGCGTTCGACTGCCACATGCACAGACGAGGGACATACTGGTGATGAGAGATCCAGAGTGCGAGGCATCTTGATGAGATAGGTAGCTGGTTTGATTTCTGAGCATGGTTCGGAACCTGTATGGGTCACCACACACTTAGATTCTATTATTAAGGCTTCGCTCACATTCCCTACCATGTTTTGGTGGGCGGTTGTCTGGTCATGCATCTGGCCAACACTTACTGATAGTACCTTGATATCGGAGCATGCAACACTAGTTGCCAACATCTTAGATGGTTATGAGATTGATTGGGACCGTCTCATTGTCGAGCAAATTTATGAGGCCGCCTTGAAGAGGTCTACCTCCATCCCTTTTCCTTGCTTTATATACAATCTTTGACTAGATTCAAGGGTGGAGAGTCTATACCACTTGGACTCTCTGATCGAGATCTAGTGCACTTTGGATGCCATCCTGATGAAGGCTGAGGAGAACCAGTGGCACTTCGATGAGCACAACACAAGCTTGTTCCTATGCTAGAGATGTTTGCCCTAGAGCCATCGCCTGAGGTTCCCCATACCACCACCACTGTTGTTGCTACTGAGGATAGGCCCCTAAAGCCCGAGGTAGATGACTAGAGGGGGCCCACTACTTCTGCTCCTGCACCATAGGCTACTACATCACAAGTTGCTCCCGCGAGCATAGTATACATATCCATCATATCCATATAGGCCATGGCACAGAGGTTATCACATGCTCAATCGTAGTTTAATCAACTATTTTAGTAGATTTAGCCATAGGTCCGCCAGGCGATGTAAGATTCATAGATTCACATGCAGGCATACACGACTGCTACTATTTAAGACCATCTTCATGTCATGGATGCCCACATTGATGGCTTCGAGACGAGGGTACAATTCAGCATGAGCATGGCCCAGCCCGGCCAGCAGACCTGACGACCATCTAGGCAGAGATCCAGCAGCTTTGGGCTGATATGACAGCATCACTGGCGGCACCGATAACACTATTTAAGACCACAATTGTGGTGTTTATTTGCTCCTGAGGAGCATATCTAGCCTTCCCATGGGAAGAAACCCCACATATTTGATGATGAGGATGTCGTACGCTCACTTGTAGGGATAACTGAGGAGGAGGAGCTCGAGCTTGTCTTGAGAGATTAATGAATGGAGGAGGAGAGACAACTAGATCAAGTGCTAGAGGAGATGAAGGGTGATGGCCCTTTCGGAAAGAGTGTTACTACTAAGGAGGTTACCACGCCTATTGAGGTTGTTAGACTAAGCCACACACCGGCGCTTAGTCACCCAGGTATAAGTTTTGACCCCTAATACTTTTCTTTGCTTCGATTGTGGGCATTGAGGACAATGCACCTCTTTTTTGATAGGGTGTGGGTAGTTATGGGCCTCAGTCAAGTATGAAAAGCTTTGGTCCATAACTGCCCCCTATTTTTTATCTAGGGTTTTCTTGCTTGTGTTCTTTTTCCCTGTGGATATTAAATTTCTGGATAACTGGCATGTTTAGGATGTCTTCGGTTGTATATTGTAGCATATAGTACTAATATATATGTCGCATCTAGTATATTTTTGTGTTTTCTATGAAAAATGATATCCACAAAATTTTTATTATGTAGTTTAGATAGCAACCATGCTTGTTTGAGTATGTTGACAATGTTTGTCCTGATAAGTGAGGTTAATTTGAGATTAAAAAAACATGATATGAGATTCTTTTATTGATAATGTAGTCAGTACTAGGAGTGTATGAGCTTAATTCGTTAAATTCATGTGATGTGTGCTAATTCAGAACTTGCCCTGTTACTCTAAGTTACACTGTAGATTAGTTGGATTAGGAAAGAATCTTAAACCATTGTTCTTAAAAGACCACATAGCCTAATTGACCAACCGAATTCGTATAATATCCCTTGATCTTAATGTTTAAGCCTGACATGTACCTATTCTTTGCAAATACCTAATTGACCTAGCCTTGTAGTTGAAAAATCATTAAATCGGCCCTGGTCCTTCCTCGAACATTATGCACCTTGACTGAGGCAAAAATCTTAAGTTGAGGGTTCCTACCAAAAGGGGACCTTGTTTTGAGGATAGATAATGTGCACCTCAACTCAAGCTAAAAGCCTTGAGGGTGGCTGGAGTGTGGGCGAAACAATAATGAGGGGGAATGTGATATAAAGAAAATGAGAAAAACATGTATTAGGTGCAAGAAAAATAAGGGATATCTTAGTTTTGAACAAGAAAAAAAATGAATGAAGTTTAAAAGCATGACAAAATGCTGAAAAAAATAAAAAGAAAGCAGCCAGAAAAGCTTAAAATAGGAGAAAAAGGGAGAATAAAAGTGGGATGTAAAGTAAAAGTTTAAGTAGGGCAAAAGTGTAGGAAAACATGGTATTGAGGAGGACCTTTAGTGACTATGTTCCAAAAATATCATACCAAAGCCCTCTGAGCCTATGTTATAAATAAAGTGCTAAAGTGATCCTAGTCCAAGTAGTCAAAGGTCATAGTCATGAGTATAGGGGCAAACCTATGGTGTTAGGCATGATGCATGAATATATGTTGTGAGGGTGAGTGATTTTGCATAGTCCAAAGGTAATACATGAAACATCATTGGAAGTGAGATATGGGACTTCATCTGTGAAGACACTTGCATCTTATTGTTAGCATTAGACTTATTTACTGATTATGACTTGTTGATAGTGTCTCTCTTGTCATAGTTGTGTTGTCACATGAATGAGTCTGTATTGGTTTTCTTGATGGCTATCTAATTCTGTTTTGAAAAGTGGTGTGGGTATCTAAGGTCAAGTTTGATGTGATATATGCCATTGGGTTATGGTCTGTGTGTTATTGTATTACTTATTTAGAGTAAGTCCGTCGCTTGAGCACAAACAACAATTTTAATTTGAGGATGTTGATGTGCTGACAAAATGTAACACTTTTGATGCTTAAAACTTAAAATTTTGTGTGTTCTCAATGCGATATTAGTTGGTTTTATGTGTTTATGCAGGATTCCAGGGTTGGCCTTGATTTTGGGGAGAAAATGCAGAAGTTGCTGATTTTGGTGAAGTAGGAGACCCTTTACGGGCCATAGAGCATTCTACAGGCTATGAATGAGGTTTCGTGTACAATTCCAGTTAGGGGCTGATTTTTTTAAGTTGTTCTACGAACATGCAGATGGATTGTGGATTGGTTTACAAGTAGTAGAACATGGTTCGTGCCCTAAGGATCAAAGATGAGGGACTTTCTAAAGATTCAGCAGATGAAACCCTCTTACAGGCCATAGACCACTCTACGGGTTATAGAGGGGTATCACATATCCTAAGCCCATTTTTTTAGCAAGACTTTATGAGACCCCAAGTACAGGGCATGGAATGCAATACGACCCGTAAACCTGTTCGTGAGGCGTGCCTCCCAGCTATCCTATTTTGTTTAGGACTTGTATGTTAAATATTATAAATAAGTTTCTAGGTTATTTTTCATGGAGTTGAACAGAGAGCTCAATAGTTAGATAGGAAAACAGTGAGATTGAGCAAAAAACATTGGAGAGTTGTGAGAAACACTTGTACATTGATTTGATCTTTAATCTTGTGATTCTCATTGAAGTTTTCAAAAGTTGTTACCAAAAGACCCTACCAAGGAGACCTTCACGTCCCGTAGTGTACTTCAATGACATTGAAGCCTCATGTGGAAGGGCCCTTGGCCTTGGTTCCTTGATCCCTTGAGGCTGCCTTAAAGTTGTGCCCACCATAGAGCATATCACAGCTAGTGGTGCACTCCACAAGCCATGGTGTATATCATGGAGGGTGCCGTTCACAAGGTCCCCACATTTTCCCCAAAGTGCACTACATTTCACAACCCCTGTTGCACACTACAGCCTGAAAGGAGTCTTATGCAATGCTCTCTGATGCATTTAGGCTCTATTTATGTGAGGGTTTTTGGATGATTTTCCTAAACACTAAGGGTATTCAGAATCATTTATGACTCCTTGAAACTCTTAAATCAATCCCTTGACCTTTCATGCAAGTCTTACACTCAGACTCTCAATTCTAACTCCAAAAAACACTCTCAAGCCTTACACTCAAGGGTTAGAGCAAAGGACTCAATTAGGGCTTCAAGATCACGTTGGTTTCTTCTCATTTTCTTAACTCGAAGCATTATGTATTTGGGATTCATTCATGGTTTCATTCCAACCATGGAGCCCAAAATCTCTTTCGTTTATTTTCATTCCTTTAAAGTATGAAATTCATGATTTAGTTTTTGATTTTTTCAAATTATGATATGGGTAGTATTCAATATTATTTAAACTTATTTCAATCTTATTTCTATTGGTTCATAAGGTTTTCATAAGATTTAAATGTATATGACTTGATGAACTATGAATTCATGTATGGGTAACTTCTATTGTGATTCAAACACTCTTCTATTATTGGATTATGTATGTTTCTATGTCATTACAAATTTTTGAGCTTTAATTTCATGTACCCATGCTTTACTTTCACTTCCCATTTCACGAGCATACAAGTACCAATCATTCACATGAGGTCTTAGTACATATTTAATTACAATTATGGATATGAACATAATTTTGATACGAACACGATTATGACAATATTATTAATACAATGATGACAATGATGACAATGATTTTGCTTTAAGCGTTCAAGGGTGACACCATCATGTACAAGTTATGAATGAGCTATTCCTATGCATTTAAGTATATCTTGAATTATGATCTGGATATTAAGCCCAAGTATGCATGATGATGAATTTACGATGGCATATGATCGATTAATGATAAACATGAGTAAATGTATATACTATGTCCTTTATAGGATGATGACTTAGTATCGAATGAGATTTGAGCTGGGGGACTATCCTTAAGGGTGCTTATATAAAGCCTACTTATCTCATAACTACGTGCCACCCTAGGTTCTTGTTATAAGCCTAATATAGATGACTATATTTCATGCCCACTGTGTGGGGTATAATCTATCTTAACAAGTAGGCTACTCTTTCTCTACTATAGAGGCAATATCGGGATTCTATGTAATAACTCGCATGGTCTTACATGTCAGTTGAGGAAGCATATTCACATATTTTTATGTAGTATGGCATTCATGCATCAGAGTTTTATGGCATCTTGCTATGGCATTCTCTTCTATACTTCACTTCTATATTTATGCCCTTGTTCATGTAACATTTCAATGCAGGCTTTATCATGTCTATTCTGTATTACATGCCCACGTACTTAATATATTCAAATATACTAATGTATACTATATGCCTGCATTATATCACAACGCAGGTGCACATGATCTTATCATCCATCCACATGGCTAGACCCAAGCTTTTAGATGATCCAAATTGGGTGACTTCTCATGCTTTAGGGACAAGGCCTACTATCTCTTATCTCATGTTTTTGTATTAGAGATAGTTTTTCTCTCATGTTTAGGATGAGCTAGGATTTTTCTGAGCCCCCATCTATGTAATGATTTTAGAGGCCAGATTGGACAAGCCATTTTGTTTTGAGACTTGTATTTCATTCATGCTATGTATGACTCCTATGTTATTTTTACGTTATCTTCCACTTATTATGTTAGTGTCCTTTTGATTACCTTGAATTCTTGTTATATGATAAGGGTTAGTTTGAGGTTTCGTCTAGAGTCTCATTCACCATGTTATGATTAGTCACCAGGCTTAGGTCGTGACCAACTTGAAATCTGAGAAACAAGGTTTTGAAATGGTCCTTAAAGTACCACATGCCACATCAAGGAGTGTCTTGTTTATGGGTGTGAAGTGCACCGCATCTATGAGTAGGAAGATATAAGACATCTTAGGAAATGTCTCCTATTTTAATTACTCATGTCATGCCATAAAACGTGTCCTAAGGCTCCAAAATCTAATATAGGTTCTTAATTTCCTGAGATGATGACTCAAACAAGAGAACCTCAGCCTAGAGAGGCTCTTGTTAATGAGGATCAAGCTCCTCAAGAGCCCATGGAAGAATTGGTTAATAATGTTGGGTTTAGGTCCAGGATCTCTATGATAGCCTATGTTATGGCTGTCACATTGGGGAAGCTATCCCTTCTCCCAATGTTCCCACCCCAACTACCAGGGTGAGAGACTTTCCCTAGGAGAAAATTCTATGGTTCCAAAGTTTCTAAAAATGCCCAATAGGTCATTAAGAAGTTATACAAATTGTTGGCCATTGTGGGATTTTCTTCAGAAGAGGTTGAGTTAGCTTCTTATCAACTAAAAGGAGTTGCCCAAGTATGGTTCACTTAATGAATAACTAAGAGAGTGGGTAATGACAAAATTAGCTAGGAAGAGTTCAAAAATTAGCTTCTTCATCCTTCTTGATCTTAGGGAGGTGAAGATGGTCGAGTATATCAACCTCAAATAGGGAAATATAAGCATGAAAGAAGATTCCCTCAAGTTCATCCACCTATCAAAATATTCCCCTATCTTTGTTTCTTACCCCATTCTAGAATGCACAAATTTATCTTGGGGATTTTGGACTTGGTTTTCAAAGAATGTTGCACTGCTATTCTCATTAAGGAGATGGATATCTCTTGGCTCATGATATATGCCAAACAGATTGAAGGAGAGAAGCTCAATAAAATGAGAATCAGGGACTCCAAGAGAGCCCAGTTTGATTGTGGGTTCTCTAACACTAGAGATAGAGGTGGAAATGCCCTTCTTTACCAAGGCCAAGGATCAAATCTAAGTGGTGCTAATAATAGAGTGTCTTATCTCAAGGCATAAGGTGAAGGAGGGCTAGTTAACCCTAACTGTGGTAGGTGTGGAAAGAGTTATCGGGGTAGGTGCTTGAGAGACTCAGGTGCTTGTTATGGATGTGGCAAGATAGGCCACAAGCTTGTTGATTATCCTGATGTTCCAAAGAGAAAACAAGAAGCCCTTCCGCAAGGTCAAATTATTCTAGGAGGTCAAGCCCAATCAAGGTCCCAACAAAGTGATGCTCCTCACAATGACAAGTTTTATGCTTTACATGTAAGGCAGGAAGTAGAGAAGACTCCAGATATGGTGACCAATATGTTGAAAGTCTTTGATTTTGATGTGTATGTTTTGCTTCATTAGAGTGAAATTTGTCTTCTATAACTCCTTTCTTAGCTTCTAAGTTGTATATGAATCATGAAATCATAAGGGCGTCATTCTCTATTTATACTCTCGTGGTTGAGTCAGTCATAGCTCGTAAAGTGTATCGGGGTTGTCTTGTTTCAATTTTTCATAAATCCCTGACTTACGATCTTGTTGAACTTGAAATAGTTGATTTTGATATCATTATTTGGATGTATTGGTTACATGCTTCTTATTCCTCCATAGATCGCAGGACTCGAATAATCAAATTCCAATTATCGAATGAGCCTATTCTTGAGTTGGTGGATAGTGACTCCATTTTCAAAGATCAGTTTGTTTCTTGTCTTACAGCTCAAAAATGATTTCTAAGAGGCGCATTAATCATATAGTAAGGGTTAGAAATGTCGAGTCTGAGTCTCGCACTCTTGAGTCAGTTCTAGTGGTTCATGAGTTTCTAGATGTTTTTCCCAACAATATGCTTGGTATTCCTCTTGAAAGGGAAGAAGACTTTGGCATAGATCTTTATTCTAATATTTAAACTATCTCCTTTACTCTTTTCCAAGTGGCATTGACAGAATAAAGGGAATCTGAGGATTGGTTGAAGGATTTCTTATAGAAGGGTTTTATTAAGCAAAGTATATCACCATGGGGTAGTACTATTTTATTTGTGAGGAGGAAGGATGGGTCACTTTTGATGTTAATTAACTATCAGTAATCGAAAAAGGTCAAAAAAAGTATCCATTACCAAAGATTGATAACTTTTTTGACTAGTTATAAGGGGCTACTCACCTCTATAAATTGATCTTCATTCTGGTTATCATCAGTTGAGGGTAAGGGAATGTAATATTCCCATGATAGATTTTCAAACTATCTATGGGCACTTTGAGTTCTTGGTGATATCTTTTTGGTTTACTAAGGCCCTGAACGTGTTTATAGATCTTAGGAATCGAGTGTTCAAGCCGTTCCTTAATACTATTGTGGTTGTCTTCATTGATGATATTGTGATTTATTCTTGGAGTGAGCAAGAGCATATGAATCATTTAAGGTTAGTTCTTCAAACCGTGAGGGACAAATAATTATTTTCTAAGTTTAGTAAATGTGAATTTTTGTTGCATATGGTAGCCTTCCTTGGTGTGGTATCTGGTGATGGTTAAAGGTTGATCCAGTGAGGCAGTGAAAAATTGGCCTAGATCATTGTCTACTTCAAATATTTAGAGTTTTCATGGGTTGGTTGGTTATTATTCGAGGTTTCTTGAGGGTTTTTCATCCATTTCTTTACCTTTGACTAAGTTGACTCAAAAGAAGGCAAAATTCTAATGGTCATATGAGTGTGAGAAAAGTTTTCTTACTTTGAAGGATCAGCTTACATTGGCTACTATTTTGGCACTATTGGATAGTTAAAATGGGTTTGTGGTATGTTGTGATGCTTCCCGCATTGGTTTGGGTTGTGTTCTTATGCAGATGGAAAGTTATAGCATATGCATCTAGATAGTTAAAGGTGCATAAGAAGAATTATCCAACTCATGATCTTGACTTAATGGTTGTGTTATTTTCTTTAATGATTTGGTGACATCATCTTTATGGGGTTACTGTTGATGTATTCACCTATCACAAGATTCACAACATATGTTCACCCAAACAAATCTCAACTTGAGGCAAACGCGGTGGTTGGAACATCTTATGGATTATGACATGGGTGTGCATTATTATTCGGGAATGGAAAATGTTGTAGCTGATTCTTTTGGTAGCCTATCTATGGGTAGTGTAGTTCATGTTGATAAGGCCAAGAGGATCTAGTAAAGGATGTGCATTGTTTGGATACATTGGTTGTTAGGTTCACTGTATCTTATGATAGTGGTATTCATACTGAATCTTTTTGTGGTGGTTGATGGAAAAGAAAAATAGGACTAGACCCATCAATGGGTTAAATAAAGAAGTTGGTTGTTATAAAGAACATAGAGGTTTTCTCCCAAGGTGGAGATGGTGTGTTTTGGTATCATAATCAGTTGTGTTCCTAAAATTGATGGCTTAAGGGCCATAATCTTGCAGGAAGCCCATAACTTTCCCTGGTTTATATGTTTCGGATCTTCCAAAATTAATCGAGACTTGAAAGAGGTATATTGGTGGGTGACATGAATAAAGATATAGGCAAGTTCGTATCAAATGTCACAATCGTAAATAAGTGAAGGTAGAGCATCAAAGGCCCAGTGATTTGGAACATGTTGAGATCCCTCTTAGAAGTGGAAAGATGTGCATACGGATTTTATGATAGGTTTTCCCTGCACCCGAAAGGATCATAACTTTATTTGGGTTATTCTGGATAAAATGACCAAAAATTGGCTCATTTGTTTACTGGTTAAGGCTACCTTTAATTTCGAGGATTATACAGTATTGTACATCTGAGAGCTGGTTAGATTTCATGGTTTGTCTTTATCTTTCATACGGCTCATGGTACATAATTCACTACTCACTTTTGAAGGTTGTTTCAGAAAGGGCTTGGTACTAGGGTGAAGTTGAGCATCACATTCTATCTTCAAACCGATGGACATGTCGAGAGGATGATTCGAACCTTAGAAAACCTGTTGAGGGCTTGTGTATTGGATTTCAAGGGAAATTGGGATGATCATCTACTGCTTATTGAGTTTGCCTACAATAACAGTTATCATGATAGCATTGGGATGGCACCGTTTGAGGACTTGTATAGGAGGAAATGTTGATCCCTGATTTGTGGGTATGAAATAGGTGAGATTGAATTAATTGACTCAAATTATGTAGTAGATGATATAAAGAAGGTAAAGTTGATTCGAGAGAGTTTGAAAATAGCTCAAAGGCGACAAAAGTCCTATCCAGATGTTAGGAGTGAAGATCTTGAGTTCCACGTTAGTGATTCGATCTATGTGAAGGTTTCACCCATGAAGGGTGTGATACATTTTGGTAAAAAGGCATGTTGAGTCCCCGATATGTAGGTCCGTGTGAAATTCTGGAATGAATTGGCAATGTGGTCTATAACTTAAAGTTGCCATCGAATACGAGTTCCATTCACTCAGTGTTCTATGAATCCATGTTAAGGAAGTTAGTAGTTATCCAATTACGATTGTGTATTTGGAAGGTATTGAGGTTGAGCAAAACTTGACTTATGAAGAGGTTTTAATCGAGATCTTAGATAGGAAAGTGAAAAGGCTTCGTAATAAGGATATTGCATCAATCAAAGCCTTTTGGAGGAACGAACGTGTCAAAAGTGCTACATGGGAGGTAGAATCGGATATGATGCGAAGGTACCCTTATCTATTCAAATCTGCTCAAGCCTAAGGTAATAGGCTCTTCATGACTAAATGGTCTGATTACGTCATATCTATGTCTTGATGTCATACTATGCATACATTTGCATGAAACTGATTTAAATAGTGTTTTTAGCATGAATTTGATGATTTCATGATTTTAAATGTTAAGTTTGCATTATGTATTCATGTTGGGTTTTTCATGTTCGATTCAATTTATTCAAGCCATGTTCAATCTCTTTTGAGGATAAATGATCCTAAAGGGGAGATGACGTAAGGACCTAGAATTTGTATGGCCTTAATGATGTTTAAGAAAACATTTTCAAGAGTTTTTACCAAGGCACCCCACCAAGCACACCTTCACAGCCTGTGGTGCACTTCACTAGCCATGTAGTGTCATGTGGAAGGGCCCTTGGCATTGGTTCCTTGATCCCTTTAGGATTCTTTGAAGGTGTGCCAACCACGAAGCTCACTACGACTAGTGATGCACTCCACGAGTCATGGTCTATCTTATGGAGGGTGCCCTTCACAATGTCCCCAAGTGCATTACCATGGACCTCTTCACGGCCCATGGTGCACAACACAGCCTGAAGGGGGTCTCATGTAGTGCTCCCTAGATGCACTTATGATTCATTTAACTAAGGGCATTTTGGTAATTTCCCTAAACTCTAAGGGTATTTGGGAGCTTTTATGCTAATTTTAACTCATAAATCAGCTCCTATGCATTACATGACTATTCATCCACTTACACTCTCAATTCTAACTCATATAAACACTCTCAAGCCGTACACTCAAGGTTCAAGCTAAGAACTCAATTGGGGCTTCAAGTTCAAGTTGGTTTCTTCTCATTTTCTTCACTCCAAGCATTTGGTATGTGGGATTTATCCTTGTTTTCATCCCAATCATGGATCCCAACATATCTTTAATCTAATTTCATTCTTTAAAGTATGATCTATGTATAAATTTCATGATTTGGTTTTGAATAGTTTGAATTGTGATGTAGATAGTATTCAAATGATGATTTAAACAAGTTCTAAGTTTATTTCCATTGGTTGGTTTTCATGAGATTTCAGCTTTCATGATTTGATGAACTATGAATTCATGCATGGGTAACTTTAATTGTGATTCAAATACTCCTTTATTCATGGATTGTGCATGTTTCTATCTAATTTACATGTTTTGAGCTTGAATTTCATGTACCCATTCTTTACATTCACTTCCCATTTCATAAGCATGCAAGTACACGGATTCCACATGAGGTCTTGGTATGGATTTTGTCACAATTATGGATATGAACATGATCTAGATGCGAACACAAATACACCATTACGTACAAGTTCTGAATGAGCTTGTCACGACTCAAGCCTAAAGCCTAGGTGTGACACAATGAGGGGGGAATCTGAAGGTACCCATAATAAGCCTCATAGCATGCATAAGCACATCATTTGTTGTAGAAACATAAATCAAGCATCTAAATATTAAAACTAGGGAAATCGGGGCTTTAGACACAAGTTATGGGGATAGAAAGAGGAAAGGAATTTCCATCATCCAATCACTACAAAAACTAAGGGGAGGGTTAATTGGACTAAAGTTATGGGGAATTACGGAATTAGGAAGAAAATCACTTTCCATCAACATCAAGCAACAACATATAAGGGATTGGGACTGAAGGAAATCTCCATAGATACATAAGCGTCATAAGAGCCAAGCACTTCATATTATCTTACAAAACCTCTAAATATTAGTAGAATAGGGGCCAAGACATCTCCTAGGCTCACCCTAAGAAGTAATCAACAAAATAGACAAGTCTGAACCATAAGCATGATAGAAAATGGTTGTTGTCCCTGGAATGGAGGACTCACCACAAGAAAGCCTTCAAGAAAACTAACTAGCCACATGGTAGAGGATAGATAGGAGCTACGGTCCCTACATGGTTAGATAATGTAGGCAAACTAAATATGAGGGGTGCAATGCAACAAAATATCATAAGCCATAATATTCAAGATGCATAATCATATCAATGGATATAAGTTCAATATGACATGAATTATCAATGCCTTAGTCAAAACATGCTTGAAAGATAGTCAAAACCTCATAAAATAGCATACATATGTAGGAAGTGATAATGACCGACTAATAAGACCGTAAGAGCTACTACATAATATCTCGATTTTTCCTCCACACCAGACAAGGAGTGGTATACTTTGCAAAGGTAAATCATCTCTCACCTTATGAACAGTTTCCCATTTCGGAGAAAAAGTTTCAGAAATGCCTTATGTAGACATTACCCATTTCGGTTAATTTATATAATAAGATGCCTAACGAGAACTACTCTTTTTTATTATTATTTATGCATGTACCTTACGGGGACCTACCCTTTTTGGTTAATCATGAAATAAGAAAATTACATACCTACGGGGGCAACATTGTTAAGGGAAAATACCAACAAACCAAGGTCATCTCCATGTTAAGTCGAAATCCAACAGAATACTTAAATCATAGTTATAGTCATAATATGCATAACTTGCAAATCTTAACATAATATTAGGAGTAACTCATTAAATTAAATCATCATAGCATAAATAAGAGATTCACAATCTTCACAAATTTCACAACATTCCCATGAATTAATAATATGCTTGTTAGCCGTTAAATCATCACAATATTCATAACTTGCATTTCTTGCAATAAATCTTTCACCAACATAAGAAGCTTTATCATGTGAACTTAATCAAAGCATGGTGAGTCTACGCATAGAAGCTTAAAATCATGAAATATAAGAGTTTAGAACATGAATGAGATAAAACAAGATCATTTTGGAACCACTCAAAATAACCCACCATCATTATAGTAAACCTCTTAGTTTGGGTATCATACAATTCATCAGAAAATCTATAATTATTATAGTATTGTATCATGCATAGTTGTAATAATCAAAATCAACTCATTGGATAAACTCTTGATAGGTGTTCATGAAAAATCAAACCAATACTTGATAAATTCAAACATAAATCATGCTCATAATGAATAATAGGAAGTACACATAAAGGATTAAGCCTTGAAGTTGAGAAATTTATTAAAAAGGAAAGTTGGGCTTCATGGGTGGAAGAACTCATGAATGAAAGACCTAGTTTTTTTTTTGAAGCCTTCAAATTGATGAAAATGACTTGAGGAGACCTGGGGAAATTACCTTGGTTCTTGACGTTTGATGGTAGAACCTTGAATCCTAGAAACTTGAAGTAATTTAGTGGAAAATTTTGAGAGAGTTTGGGGAGGTTTTTAGTTGTTTAGAGAGTGATTTTAGGCCTAAAATGGTGGAATTTTTAAGTATTCCCATATATATATGAGTGTAGGAATATTCCCAATTTTCCTTACTCAAATTTGAAAATTTTCAGAAAGATTTGTTAATGGATAAAGCAGGACATGACACTGACTTATTTCGTTGCAGTTCATTTTCTTGAAAAGTTCAATTTTTCCTATTCTGGCCTAGGAATGAGTCTAGGTCACTTTTTGACTAAAATGGACCTTATCCATATTGCGTACCCTTCTGGAGAGTACAACAACATCCAAAAAGTTATTTTTAGATATTGTGACTACAAAATTGAAGGAGACCTTATTTTGCCTCGAAAAAATGAGTATGAACTTAAATTTGCTGAAAAATGTATAGAAGTTATCATATTCAAAAAATACACCATAAGGACATTCCAAATCGCTTGGGAGGTGTTACAATATCTCCTTCTTGGGAACATTCGTCTCCGGATGTGATGGAAATATGTTTGAGAAGAGTGATTATACAAACTTCATATCCCAACATGAATGCATCAATACAAATTAAACGTTATTTTATGAAATTTCAAACTTATGGATCGAACATAATCATAACATGTCACTATGAGTACGTATGTATGCAACATGACATTGAAAGGCTGAATTATATGACTTGACACCATAGATAGGATTAAATTATTACCTTAGGCTTGAATAGAGTGGAAAGAAAAGTGTATTGCTTCTTCATGTTTGCTTTTGCTTCCCAAATAGCATTTTCAACTTGTTGATTCCTCCAAAGAACTTTAACGGATGCTACATCTTTGTTCCTCAATCTCTTCACTTGCATATACAATATCTCAATTATAACTTCTTCTTATGTCAAGTTCTCTTCAACAATACCCATAACTCCGAAAGGATGGAGTTTAGGTCACCTACACACCTCCTCAATCATGGACACATGAAAGACCAAATGAACCATACTAATCTCCATAGGCAACTCAAACACGTACTTGACTTTACCAATTCGCCTCAAGATTCTAAAAGGCCCAACATACCTAGGGCTCAACTTTACCTTCTTACCTAAAAGAACTGCACCTTTCATGGGTGAGACCTTCAAATACACCCAATCATCCACCATGAACTCAAGATCTCTCCTCTTAATATCAAAATAAGACTTTTGTCTACTTTGAGCCATCTTTAATCCCTCCCTTATCGTCCTCACCTCTCTAAATATTCCATAACAAAATCTACACCTAACAAAACCATTTCTCCCACTTCGAACAACCTAACAAATATACTTCCCTCAAATCTCGATACATCTTTGTGGAACCGGGATGAATGAATAAGATGAATTGTGTCCACTTTCAAAACAAGACCCTCAATCAATCAATATTTGAAAGTCACAACCTACCTTGGTGCCAAAAGGCACCCTCCCTCCCTCCAAGGGAGAAAACCTCTACCTTCACCTCATTTAAAAATGCCTTCAATCCCAACAAAGCAGGGGTCAAGGTTTTGCTTGGATTTGGCCTCTTCAATCAAAGAAGACTTGGATCCATATATAACCACCATACCTCCATTTTCATCCTCATATAACCTAACTCCCAACCTAGCCAATTGGCGAAATTCCTTTGCCAACTCCTTCTTTCCATTCTCAACATGGGCTTCACTCTCCATGAATACTCTACTTATCACGTCGGCTATAACATTGGGTTTTCCTAAATGATAATGTACACTCGTGTCATAATATTTAAGGAGTTCCAACCACCTACTTTTCCTCAAGTTGAGATATCTTTGAGTGAACACGTATTGAAGACTCTTGTGGTTAGTGGAGACATCTACATGAAGCGCCATTGATGTGATGTCATAATATAGTACTTTTAATGCTTAAAACAAGGAATTTTGTGTGTTCTCACTGCGATATATGTGTTTTTTGTGTTATATTTGTAGGATTCCAGGGTTAGCCTTGATTATGGGAAGAAATGCAGAAGTTCATGATTTTTTATGCAGTACAAGTCCCTTTACAAGCTATAGGTAATTCCATGGGTCGTATAGTGGTTTCGTGGATATTTCCAGTGAGGGGTTGATTTTCTGAAGTTTTTTCTATGAACAAGCGGATGAGTCATCGAATGTATTACGAGTCGTAGGACATGGTTCATACTGTGAGGATCAGAGATTGAGACTTTTTGAATATTCATCAGACGAAACCTCCCTACGGGTGTAACCACTTTACGGGTCATAGAGGGTATGTTGTAGATTTCAAGTCCAGAACTCTAGTAGTTTTGTACGAGACCCAATTACGGGCCATGGAATGCAATACAGCTCGTAAACCAGTTCGTGAGGCGTGCTGACCAAGCTATCCTATTTTTTTAGGACTTGTATTTTAAATATTGTAAATAAGTTTTTGGGTTATTTTTTAGTATTTTTTTGCACAGTACACAGGAAACTCAGTAATTGAAGAAAGAAAATAGTTAGATTACATTGGAGAGTATTGAGAGTACTTGTACTTTTATTTCATCTGCAAATCTTGTGATTCTCTTTATAGTTGGATTTGCTTGTTCTAAATTCAATTGTGCAAGTGCTCTATTACGATGTTTCAATTCATAAGTCTTGCATTTATACAAACTATGAGTAGCTAAATCCACACTAGGGTTGTGGGAACCATGAAAACTAACAAGGTAAAACTGAATAATTATTAATTCATGAAAAGGGTGCATGCATGTATTAATGAACTCACTTTATTTTCATGTTTTCTAGTGGTGGACAACATTAAAACCTGCCTAGTGTTACTGACTGGACCAAGGTAGTAATAAATAGGAAAAGTGATTAATTAATAGGATTTGATCGATGTGTTCTCATTTAATCAACAAAACTAGGCCAAGGGGAGGTTTTACTGGGACTAAAAGGTAAGGGTTAGTAATGCTTACTATGGAGATGAGCCAAGTCACATAGTGAAATTTGACTCTCACCTTTGACCAAAGGGCTTGGTCAACTT
Source organism: Solanum rostratum (assembly GCA_029948455.1). Classification (NCBI taxonomy): domain Eukaryota; kingdom Viridiplantae; phylum Streptophyta; class Magnoliopsida; order Solanales; family Solanaceae; genus Solanum; species Solanum rostratum. The sequence continues at coordinate 66,479,959 of CM057046.1, forward strand.
AACTTACCGTCGTGCATGCTACATACTAGAAGAAAACTAGGTTAACCGGTGACACTAACTTGGGGAATTATGGGGAACGAAATACCATAGTTTCTCTCCATATTGATTTCACTCTTTTGTTAGTTAGTTTTATTTCTCCATTTGTTATAGCAAAACCCCCCTTTTGGGAAGTAAGTTGGTTAACTACTCAAATTGCAGTCATAGAATTCTCTTGAGTCTACGTATTCTCTTGGGTTCGATCCTAACCTTGGTTAGGTTCTATTTCTTGACGACTACTACTTTATCCTCAAAAAGGAGGTGTAACTTGGATAACATCAACATTTTGGCGCCTTTTCCAGGGAATACAAGTAGACTTGGTTAATTCAAGTGATTTGGATATTAATCCTTATTTTTCTCATACTTTTTCTTTTTTTCTTTTTCTCGTTTATATATGACACCCTCTATTGAAGAAATATTGAATGATGGGAGTATTGATATGAGAGGATTGTAGTTAAATTTTTGAATCACAAAGTGTACTTTTTGGAAATACTAAAAAATCTTAACTTAGACAACTATGTGCTTTTATCAGATGTTCAGCATTTTGGCTCAGACGTCCACAATATAAGTGTTGAGTTAAGTGTAAAGGTTGATATGTTTGACGCTCAACAAGCTGGTTATGAATTATGTGAAGAAGAAAAAATGCTTATAGGCCAAGTTGAAGAGCTAAAATTGGAGGTCAACTACTTGACTAGACTATTATTCATGTTGTCACTATTTAGAAAAATACATGAGAGTTTTATGAAGAAATAGATAATATTATCTTTTAAAAATTCTAATATGTGTAAAGATGAGGATGTAAATAATATAATTTATGAATTAGGACACATTGGACCTCATTCTAATAATTTTTCTACATTATGCTTAGATGATGAAATATTAATCGAATCATTCAATCATATAGATCAATGTACGGAAGAGGAAAAATATGTTTATATTCTTGAATTTGTTGGGCTCAAATTCCTCATTTAACGGCTAAAAAGTACAACATACAATCTCTATTGTTTGTTCTTCTTATTTTTATACCACCACTCTATGAGCATAATAGAAAATTAGAAAAGAATTAGGGGGATAATTCATAATCTCAAGGTAGAAGAAAAAGTGGAAGCATACACACTTGCTGAAGTCTGAGTAACCAAGTTGTTTATGTCGTGTCACGACAATAAATCAGGCATTGCTTGGGAGGAAACCCAAGGTGGAGAGTGGTGGTTAGGCTCCCAAGTATGATTTTTGACCCCTTTTTGTCTTGCTTTGATTATGTGCATTGGGGACAATGCACATCTTTTTCAATGGGGTGTGGGTAGTTAGGGGCCTTAGTGAAGTCTGAGTAGTTTGGGTCCATAACTACCCCAATTTTTTATCCTGGGTTTTCTTGCCTATATTCTTTTTGCCCATAGATATTTACTTTCTATTGAACTGGAACGTTTAGGATGTTCAGGTAATATTTGTAGCATATAATACTAATACCTATGGCATACATGTTTTTTTGTTTTATTTGTAAATTGATACCTACCAAAAAGTTTGATTAGTAGTTTAGCTAGTAACCATGCATGTTTAGGTATGTTGACAATGTTTGTTATGATAAGTGATGAGAAATTAAGATAAAAAGCATGATATGAGAGTCTTTTGTTAATAATGTAGTCATACCATGTAAGTTTGAGCTTTAAATTGCTAAATTCATGTGTTTTGTATTAATGCAAAACTTGCCCTGTTACTCTAAGTTATAGTGCAGATTAATTGGATTAGGAAAGGATCTTAGGTCATTGTTCTTAAAAGTCCACTTAGCCTAAATGACCAACCAAAATTGCACCTTGTTACTAATGTTTGAGCCTAACATGTACCTATTCTTTGCAAACACCTGATTAACCTAGCCTTGTCAGTTGTAAAATCCTAAAATTGGCCCTGGTGCTTCCTTGAACATTGTGCACCTTGAATGAGGCAAAAACCCTAAATTGAAGGTGGCTATCAAAATTAACCCTGGTTCGGAGGATGGATATTTTGCACCTTAACTCAGCTAAAACCCTAAGTTGAGGGTGGCTGGTGTAAGGATGAATCACAAAAATGATGGGGAGAGTTAGTGATACATAGAATAAGGGAAAAACTTGGGGGGTATTGAGAACACTGCTATATTGATTTCATCTTTAAATCTTGTGATTCTCTTCGAAGTTGGATTTGTTTGTTCTTAATTCAATTATGAAAGTGCTCTATTATGTTGGTCCAATTCATAAGTGTTGCATATACATAAAGTAAAAGTAGTTAAATCCACACCTAGGGTTGTGGGAAACATGAAGAACTAACAAGGTAAAACTGGATAATTCATAATTCTTAAAAAGTGTGCATGGATGTATTAATTAACTCTCTTCATTTTGCATGTTTTCTAGTGGTGATAACATTAAAACCTGCCTAGTGTTACGAATGGACCAAGGTAATAATGAATAGGAAAAGAGATTAATTAACAGGATTTGGTTGATGTGTTCTCGTCTAATCAACCAAATTTGGGCAAGGGGAGGTTGTACTGGGACTAATAGGTAAGGGTTAGTAATGCAAACTATGGAGATGGGCCAAGTGATATAGTGAAATTCTCATTTTGCCTTTGACCAAGGGCTTGGTGAACTTAACTAACCATCCTACATATTACACACTAGAAGAGAACTAGGTTATCCGGTGATACTAAGTTAGGGAATCATGGGAAACACAATACCATAGTTTCTCTCCTTATTGATTTCACTCTTGTGTTAGTTTTATTTCTCCATTGATTATTGCAAAAAAAAACCCCTTTGGGGAAGTAAGTCAGTTAACTACTCAAATTACAGTCGTTGAATTCTCCTGAGCCTATGTATTCCCTTGGGTTTGACCCTAACCTTGGTTAGGTTCTATTTCTTGGCAACAATCACTTAATCCTAAAAAATGAGGAGTAATTTGGGCGACATCATCCATACAAATAATGATGCTATATTTTCAAAGCAAATACCATGATCACTAGCTCAAGGTCATGGGTAGGGTAATTTCGCTCATACAGTTTCAGTTGCCTAGAAGCATAGGCAATAACCTTTCTGATAAAGAAAGAATAGGAGTATATGTAAGCTTGTCCTTTAAGGTTTGGAAGCTCCTTTCACATTCGTCAGTCCAAATGAATTTCACGTTCCTTTGTATCAATTTTGTCAAAGGAGAAGCAATTGAAAAAGAAACCCTCAACAAATCTTTGGTAGTACCCCCGCCAAGCCCAACAAACTCCTAATATCTATCGGACTCAAGGGCCTAGGCAAATTTGTCACCACTTCCATCTTTTCAGGATCCACTTTAGTCCATTCTCCCGGCACCATATGCCCTCAAAAGCTACTTCTTTCAACCAAAACTCATATCTATCTAGTATGGCAAACAACTTTTCATCCCTCAAGATTTGCAATACTATGATTAAGTGTTTCACATCTTCTTCCGCTCTTCAGGAATAAATCAAGATATCATCAATAAATACCACAACAAACATATCAAGGTAGTATTTAAAGACCCTATTCATATGATCCATAAATATTGCCAGTGGATTAGTTAGGCCAAAAGACATCACCAGAAATTCAAAATTCCTATACCTTGTCTGGAATGTCGTTTTAGGAATCTCACATCCCCTTACCCTCATTTGATGGTATCTAGGGCGATTATCAATCTTAGTAAAATTACTAAACCCTTGCAATTGGTTAAATCGATCATCTATTCTTGGTAGAGGATACTTGCTTTTTATGGTGACCTTGTTGAGTCGCCAATAGCCGATGCACATTCTAATGAGCAATCCTTCTTCCTTATAAATAACATCAATGCACACCAAGGTGACTTCCTAGACCTAATAAAATCCTTCTCAAATAAGTCTTTCAGTTGATCCATTAACTCTTTCAATTTCCCCAGGACCATACAATATGGAAGAATGGAAATGGGTTGTATATCGAGGAGGAGGTCTATACCAAAATTTGTCTCCCTTTTAGGAGGAATACTGGAAAGTTCATTGGAAAAGGTATCAAGAAACTCATTGGCCACCAGAGCTGACTCAATAGGAAGAACTTTAGACTCAACATCCCTAACCTTTACAAGATGATAAACACAACCCTTAGAAATCAATTCCCTAACTTTAGGACAAGAGATAAACCTACCCTTAACTACCGGATCATGACCTTCCAACACAAATGATGGGTTCATTAGGAAATTAGAACCTAACTTCGTAGGTTATACAATCAATGGAAGCATGATATGCATGTAACCAATCCATCTCAAGAATAATATCAAAATCTACCATGTAAAGTTCAACAAAATCACAAGGCAAGACTTTATTCAATACGGACAACGGGAAACACCTATAAACTCTTCTAGGAAAAAATATATCCACCAATGGGTAGATACCTCAAAGGGTTAACATAGCAATTCGAACACACACCAAGCCTATTAGCAATAAATGGGGTAATGAAAAGATAGAAAGGCACCCAGATCCAATAAAGCATACACATCATAATCATAAACCTTTAACGTATCGGTGACAATATCGGGTGCCTCATCCATCTCTTACCTCTCTTGGAAATCATAGTATTAGCTTCCATGAGAACCACCTCCTAGGGTTTGGGCACTTTCTCTACTCAAAGATTTTATACCCCATTCTTCCACAAACAAAACAAGTATTCAATCCTCTCCATTAATCACCTCCATGTTTCCTCCCACACCTTCAACACTCAGGAATAGTAGCACCACCAACTTGAGACTTGGGGTTGGGCACCCTACTTTTAACAAACCTTTGGGGAGAAACATGAGACGGTTCTTGGCCTTGTTGGAAATGGCCCATACCCTCTAATATAGCATGTAGAAGTCCACCTTCAAATCAAGCACTTTTTCTCCCTTTCATGGAAGCTATTGGATAAACCTTCATCATATGTCCAATACCACCACATTGAAATGACAATTAGTGCCTGCCAAACACTTCCCTTGATGCTTCTTACCACAACCTTGACAAATGAAAAAATAGAGTCTTTCATTGTTGAACTTAAGCATCGAAACACCAATAGAAGATAAAGCACCAATAACTCAGGCTTTCATAACCTCCCTCCTTATCATTTGTACTCCTGAGGGTATCTACATGTTGGTTGAGTTGACCAGTTACAACTTTGGCAAATAGCTATAGAACATTGTGAATATCTATACTATATATGCTGGTGCTAGGAGATTGATCATCAAGCAAAAGATGGTCTCTAGCTTGTCCACTATTCTGTTGGGTCTGAGACATATTCCAAAACGTAAAGTATAGGGATTAGGAATAAACCATTGGGGATTTAGTGCAATCGTTGTCTTTCAAGAGTTATTACGTGCATATAGCTTTAGGAATTTACAAGCAATGTTCTATCAGGATACAATAAAGCCTAAAATATATTTGCAATTATATACTCAAGTTTAGAAAATACTTCGTATTTATAGAATCCAAAAGGCGACCTTTTTGGAAGAGTTGTTTCTTTCTTGAACAGACGCAACTCTTTATTTGATTAAAATTTGAATCTTAAATTCAAATAAATAAATTATCAAAATAAAATATATTTAATTTAGTTAAAGACTTGCATATAGAGAGACTTATTTCATTAAATAAACTTAATGAGCTAAGCATTAAAGAGACCCACAAATGGCCTTGTGCCACTGATGTGGAATCCTCCTCCCAAACTTTTGCGGAGATAGAGTAATATCCAAAGACATGATGTTCGGGGATAAGTGCCCTATTCTCTTCCCCTATTTTTCTTTTGAGTACACGATGATCTATCTTAATTTATTTTTACAGCTTGAACTCTAATGGAAACAAGAGAATAAAGACAAAGGATGATTCCTTTGACCACAAACTAGTTGAACGGAACCCACCCCACCACTTTACCCACTCCAATTGTTGACACTAGGGATATATTGGAGTTGGTCTAGTCAATGTTGTCATCGCCATATTTTTTCCATTTAATAAATCCAGAAGTATGCTTGGAAATCATAAAGTATGATCTGAGGCTAGAGGCCTGTTTACGAATTTGCGAAAATGAAACTATACTCATTATTATGATGAGAAATTTAAATCACTATGTGGATAAAACACTTCAAATTTAGGCTGAATACCACTGTCATTGTAGTGATATTAGTTGATAAAAGTACGGTTCAATTCTCAATAATCCCTTTCTCCTTCACTACTATTGTCAATATTTACATAGCAGAGGTTTCACAACAATATGCAAGTGAAGAAATTAACGTTTAATACATTTTTTCAAGCATTAAATCATGACCCAATCAAAACAAAGATAGCAAATTATAAAACTCAAGCAAAAAAAAACAAGGCAAGTATAGTTGAGAGAAGAGAAATACGTTTGTGAATATTTCTTTTTCTTCATGCACCTGTCACACATGAGAACATTCTGTGACTTGTAAACCTCACTAGTTGTTTATCCTTAGGAGAAGAAACGCGAAGAGACTGAGTCCGTCGATACTCTGCATAGTCATAATCTTTAGTATTAGCATATTCTGGATAAAAGTCTTCAATAATATTGTTAGCTCCAGAGGAGAGGGATTCGTATTTGCGGAGAGTCTTGTTCCTTTTGAATGTCTTGCACACCAATGGAATCAGACCTTCCATCACTATTCACTTGCTGAAACAGAATTGGAGCAGAGAGAATTATTTCTAGTCTAGACTTTTATTGGATGTATGTTGGGTTTGGTAGGTGAGTATGATGCCAAGTTTTCTTTCTTTGAAGAAAACTTCTTTTCAACTCATATTGGTTGGCACACGTAAACGTTTATTTGACTTGAGTGACAGAAAATTTGTTACACCACTTCCATCCACATTTAAATATGTAATTTTTTTATTATATTAATATAAAAAAAGTATAATTTATAAATTTTTTAAATATTTAAATTTTAATTTTAGAATATCAAATTAATTTAATTATTTTTAATATTAATTAAATTAACTCTCAAAAAATAAAACTATGGCAACTATGTTAAAATGAAGATAGTACTATTTAATTGAGATGCATGTCGGCGGGGCATAAAAATCAATCTATTTTGTAGAGTAAGTCAATTTTTTTTATCACTACAAGTGACATATTCAAACTAGAGTGGCTTGCAAGAGAACCACTCAAAATAATAAGTATTTTTATTAAGAATATATTTACGTAAATAATATTTTTTTTAAATTTAAATAATGAGTTTTAATATAACTTTAACTCTTATCAAATATAATTATACTTTTGTTATCAAAATTAGTAAAGAGAAAGAGAAAGAGAAAGAGAATATTTCTCTTCTATTTCTCTTTATTGTTTTTTCTTTCTCTCTCTTTCTTTTAAAAATATTAATTAATCATTTTAATTTCAAATTTAATTTTAGTTTGAATATCACGCAAATGATGTTCTTACTATTCTTTAAATTAGAAGATTTATTTTATGTAAATACATATACAATGCACTGACACAATTTTAATGTATTATATATAAACTAATTTAAATAGTGTTTAAATATTTAAAATTCAGATATAATATTTTGTGACACCATTATAAAAATAAATAAATAAATAAGAACTACAATTGTAATACATTTTGAATTCGATACTTCATATGTATAATAGACATTTTTTAATGCACGTGAAAAATATAAGTAATATATTTTTAATATGATAATTATTTTAACATCATTAATAATAAAAAATAACTATAATACATTTTAAATTCAATAAATAATACATATTAGAAGTATTATGTATGAATTTTAAATATTTTAGTATGATTTAATTAATTTTCCATTATTAGAAAATGTATTATATTTACTAAAAGGAGTATTTACATAATTAGTACATTATATATCAAATATTACGCAAATGATGTTCTTACTATTCTCTAAACTAGAAGATTATTTTATGTAAATACATACATAATTCATTGGCATAATTTTAATATATTAAATATCTAAACTAATTTAAATAGTGTTTAAATATTTAAAATTCATATATAATATTTTTTGACACCATTAATAAAAATAAATAAATAAAAACTACAATTGTAATACATTTTGAATTCAATATTTGATATGTATTATAGACATTTTTTAATGCACGTGGAGAATATAAGTAATATATTTTTAATTTAATAATTATTTTAATATCATGAATACATTTTAAATTCAGTTTTTATTCCGAAAAATGACTTTGGATTTCGAAAATTCGATGTATTACTTAATTGATTCAAGTAAATCGAATCTTCAAAATTTTCAGAGTTGCCACTTGATTTTTTAAAGGAAAAATTGAGAAAAACTATTAAATTACTTTAAAAAGACTTAAACAGAATTTTTGTTTTAAATCCAAAGAAAGCATCTGAGTTCATATTTCCACTTCGAGAAGGTTTTACGCACTCGAAATGGCCACTAACGCGTGGTTATCCGGCGATTAGGTAATTTTGACTAACTTTGAATAAATAATTAATTTAAGTTAACAACTAGAAAAGGTTTTAGTGAAATATTTAAAAATGATAAAGAAAAAATAAAAATATTTAAAATCTACTTACATTTATTTAATCCTAACAAAATTAGTAAATAAGACTAGGTTATTAAAAAATTTCCTTTCTTTTTAAAATAACCAATAAAATATTTAAGTGTTTAAAAGGAGAAAACCTTCGTGAATCATTTGAAGGAAGATATTTGAAGTATTCCAAAGAAAATTTATAAAGTCTAATTCCCTAAAAAAAAGTGTGATTTTATCGTCAAAATATTCAAAGACATGAAAAATTAACATAAATGGTCAACTTTTAATTAGATTAAAACACATAAAATACCAAATTAATGTTAGAGTTAGAGTTAAACAAAAATCACAAAATATGATAAAGTAATGAAATACCCAAAACTATTGGGCTTAGCAGGCCCAATCATCTATCTGTCCTAATTTTCTATAAAAGATTGGGCCAGCCAGGCCCATTCCTCTCTTGCTGCTGAAGATTGGGCCTTAGGCCCATTTTTCTTTGGTCACATTCTGTTGTATACACTGGTTGTATAGCAGTGTATATATCATGTATACGGACCAATTTCCTTGTATATCCCTGTATCACAGCTTTTGGGAATTTGCAAATTGACTCACCCTCATCCAGAAAATAATGTCGACTCAAAGAAATGCAAAGATGAAATCCCAAAGGACTCGAATAAAAGAGGGGAAGAGGATTAATGTCCATAACAATACATTAAACCAAAATATAAATAAAGCAAAGTGACACACCATAATCAAACATATACATAACATTTGATATATATAAGCTGGAAACTAGCAAATAAATTGCAAATTCAAGATGTTTGTTGAACAAACAGTGACTAAGGAGAGGTAATTTAGCTAAATTCATAACAAATGCAGCTAACACACCTAAAACAAATTTGCACCTTTATTCCTGGTAAGTTAACAGCAAAAGAGAGGATCTTAACAGCATGCTTGACTAACACATAACAACTTAAATGCACATTCTTTGATCCGAACTCAACATGACAACCACATACTGAAACAACATGTGAGGATGGGGGAGAAGAGTTAACAAGAACATTGAAATCATGAATTAATGACTAAAAATAAATGAAGAGAGGTGTTCAGATCAAGCGAAAGATAGAGACTAGATTTTACCTGAAAAGGAGACCAAACTAAAGTTGAAAATATGAAATGTATACAAAAATAAACAAAAGTATTTCAACTACTTTAACAAGCCTTAGCTAAGGAAACCAAGCTATGTAAACGAAACATCACACATAAATCACAAAGAGAAACCATAGCTCTTGACAATAAGATAAACTGAAGAAACTTTGACCAAAATAAATAAAAGATGCAGTCATTCCTATGTAGAAGTGAGACTACTGTCATCATCTTTAGAAAGTGGCAACAAAGCTTAAGTAAAAAAAAAACACAACAAATCAATTTGGTGACTTAAGATTACAACAACAACATACCCAGTAGAATCCCACAAGTGGGGTCTGGGGAGGTAGAATGTACGCAGACCTTACGACTATCTCATAGAAGTAGAAAGGTTGTTTCCTGGGAATCCTTGTCTCAACAACCCATAGGCGGAATAAATTAGATATGACAGAAATGAAAGAAAAAGAAAAGAATAAGAAGCACATAATATTATGTCAATACGATAAATTTAACACACCTAATACAGATAAAGACAACCTAACCCTGCTAACCTATTTTTGAAAGAAATGGAGAGAGTACTATTTTTTAAATGTGTTGCTCCATTTTGGGAGGACCAAATAATGAATAAAACCTACCTGACAATAATTTCATTAATAAATTTCTATCCAATTCAAAAATATAAAGAGAGCTCATGTAACTATTCGTGCATACCAGGAGACACGGGTGATTTAATTAAAGCTGACAAAAAGGTTTCAAATTTTAAAAAAAGTGACGCAAGTTTTAAGAATTGGGTGTAGGTGGCAAAATTATAATTAAGAGTTAATGATATTTGACTATTTTCAAAAAGGTCCCCAAGTTTTTATTTATGCACTTTAACCCATAAAAAATATCCTAATTTTTCAATTTCCCCGAAATCCCCAACAGATTGCTTTTTTTCTTCCGCGAGAAATTCTTATTTTTTCTTCTATAGGATCGCTTCTTCTTCTTCTTCTTCTTCTTGTTCTTGTTGTTGTTGTTGCTGTTGTCGTCACTGTTTTCCCAACATAACATTGGAGCTTCAAATTTGGGAGGAAAAAAAATTAATTTTTAGGGCATTTGTTCGTATAGCTTTGGAAATTACTTGAAAGGTAAGTTTTTAATCATTATTATGACTTATAAAAGTGAATGTGATGCTATTTATTTGAGTTTTGTGTTTTTATTGTTGTTTCCGCCATTGTTGCAATTCTTCACTTCTGAGCTATTTTCAGCGACGATGCAGCAGCTCCTGGACTGGGTGCAACAGTTGTTGGACTGGGTGCAGTAGCTGAGTTTTGTGTTTTTATTGTTATTTCCAACATTGTTGCAATTCTTCACTACTGAGCTATTTTCAGTGACAATGCAACAGATACTGGACTGGGTTGTAGCAGCTGCTGGACTGGGTGTAGCAGCTGCTGGATTGGATGCGGCAGCTGCTGGACTAAGTGCAGCAGCTGAGTTTTGTGTTTTTATTGTTGTTTCCACCACTGTTGCAATTCTTCACTGCTGGGCTATTTTCAGTGACAATGGAACAAATGCTTAAATAGATTCAGCAGTTGATGCACGATATAAAATAATAGTCAAAATATCTTTTTGCAACTGGTTTACCACTTCTGCAGTAGTTTTCAATTACAGTTGAATGTACTGTGTATTTGTTGCATGTGATGTTTCATATCATGAAGTAGCTGCTGAATTTAATACAACAGTTGTTGTATTTCTGTACAGTTTTCTCACGCTGCACTTTTAATTATTACTTATTTAAGTATCTTCCACATCATCAATGTGAGACAAAATAATATTAGGAGTTGACTGTCGTCGTGAATGGGTTGAGTCCAACAATTATTTTATTTGGCATTGGAAAGGCAAGGAAATGATTGACACGATAGCGATGATTGTGAATCGAGATATCGCGTATGAGAATTTTGTGAATCAAATTATTTCTAGTTGTGAATTAAATTGTGAGCCAAAAGATATCGTCATTACTTACATTTATTCCTGTGGTGAAAAATAGAGAGTGGCAAAGAAGAGGCGGCCAAGTATCGGACAATCATTTTCAAGCAAAAAAGAACAAATGTTCCATATGCAAAAGGGTTGGGCACAAGAGAACTACATGCTCGAAGCGAAATGTTTCATAAGAACACTCGCTTTTATTTGGTGTTTGTGAACTTGTTTCATTTTGCATATTGATTTTATGTAAAAATTAACATTTGTTGTTATTTAATATTATCAGTATTAATGTTATTTGAATACATTTTTATCGAATGTTTCAGGTATTAAGAAATTGCATTTTAATCTATCAACAGTTTTACAACAATTGCTACTGATCTCATAGCAAATGCTGCAGAATTTACAGAAATATATATAACGTATATAGTATTTGCTATAGAGTTTTTCAGCAATTGTTATGCATTTTAAAGCAACTGCTAGGTTTTTTTTGTAGCAACTGCTACTATATTTACAGCAACTGCTACACAATTCCCAGGAATTTCTTAGAATAATCCAACAGCTCAATACTTGCTGAGATATTTAACAACAATTGCTATAACTAGTTCAACAACTAGCTAACTTGCTATAAAAAATTCAAACAAAATGTTTACCATCAACGTATTTCTAGTGTTGAATTGGACTAAGATCACTATATTCATCCACAACCATGATCAAATGGACTAATTAATGAAAAAAGCCACTGAAATAAGTGTGATCTACAACTGTGATGGCATTACCTGTGTAAGTATTATCTCAATGTATAAGATCATAACTGATTCCACCTCAATGTATAAGATCACTACTAATATATTATAAAACATATTGACACAACCAACTAATAATCAATTTACTTAATCACCATCACTTACATATGCAATTGCTCAATAAATTGTCTATTACTTCTGTAATCACCACCTCAATGTATAAGATCACTTATGAATTTAGTTTTTAATTTGAAATTGAACTAACACAACTCAATTTATCACTAGATATGATTGATACCATCAACTTATAGTCAATTTGCTATAACTACTAACTACCTTGCAATAGTAGAGTCCATCAATTGCTATGCATTTTACAACAACTTCTAGGATTTTGCTGTAGCAACTACTACTATATTTACAACAACTTCTACACAATTCCCAGCAATTTCTTAGTATAATCCAACAACTCAATAACTTTCTGAGATATTTTACAGCAATTGCTATAACTAGTTCAACGACTAGCCAACTTGCTATAACAAATTCAAACAAAATGTCTACCATCAGCGTATTTCTAGTATTGAATTGGACTAAAATCACTATATTCATCCACAACCATGATCAAATGGACTAATTAATGAAAAATTCACTGAAATAAGTGTGATCTACAACTGTGATTGCATTACGTTTGTAAGTACTATCTCAATGTATGAGACCATTACTGATTCCACCTCAATGTATTAGATCACTACTAATATATTATAAAACATATTGACACAACCAACTAATAATCAATTTACTTAATCACCATCACTTATATATGCAATTGCTCAATAAATTGTATATTACTTGTGTAATCACCACCTCAATGTATAAGATCACTTATGAATTTAGCTTTTAATTTAAAATTAGACTAACACAACTCAATTTATCACTAGATATGATTGATATCATCAACTTATAGTCAATTTGCTATAGCTGTTAACTACCTTGCAATAGTAGAGTCCAGCAATTGCTATGCATTTTACAGCAACTGCTAAGATTTTGTTGCAGCAACTGCTACTACATTTACAACAACTGCTACACAATTCCCAGCAATTGCATAGAATAATCCAAAAACTCAATAACTTGTTGAGATATTTTACAGCAATTTCTACAATTAGTTCAGCAACTAGCCAACTTGCTATAACAAACTCAAACAAAATGTTTACCATCAGCTTATTTCTAGTGTTGAATTGGACTAAAATCACTATATTCATCCACAATCATAATCAAATGGACTAATTAATGAGCAATTATTCAGTAAAAGTTGATTTGTTGAGTAAATTCACAGCAAATAGTTCGATTGTCCCTGCAAATTGTTGACTTGCTGAGACATATTCGCAGTAAATGTTAAGATTGTCCCAGCAAGTAGGTCACTTGTGTCATTTCATAACATATATGACGATATTCACAGCAAATGTTAAGATTGTCCAAGAAAGTAGGTCACTTGCCGAGTCATTTCAAAACAGATATTTCTATAAAAGGAGATATTTTTATAAAAAGAGATATTTCAATAACATAAAATATCAATCATCAGCATTCCAAAAAAGTTAGAAAAATAAGAAAATACATATGTTCATAAAATATCAATTCTTAAAACTTGTGTCACTTTTTTTTAAATTTTGAAACCTTTTTTTACATTGAGGTAGTGATTACACAAGTAATATACAATCTATTGAGCAATTGCATATGTAAGTGGTGGTGATTAAGTAAATTGATTATTAGTTGGTTGTGTCAATATGTTTTATAATATATTAGTAGTGATCTTATACATTGAGATGGAATCAATAATGATCTTACACATTGAGATAGTACTTACACAAGTAATACGATCACAGTTGTAAATCACACTTATTTCAGTAGCTTTTTCATTATTTAGTCCATTTGATCATGGTTGTGGATGAATATAGTGGTTTTAGTCCAATTCAACACTAGAAATAAGCTGATGGTAAACATTTTGTTTGAATTTGTTATAGTAAGTTGGCTAGTTGTTGAACTAGTTGTAGCAGTTGTTATAAAATATTTCAGTAAGTTATTGAGTTGTTGGATTATTCTAAGCAATTGCTGGGAATTGTGTAGCAGTTGTTGTAAATTTAGTAGCAGTTGCTGCAACAAAATCCTAGCAGTTGCTGTAAAATGCATAGCCATTGCTGGACTCTACTATTGCAAGGTAGTGAATAGCTATAGCAAGTTGACTATAAGTTGATGGTATCAATCATATCTAGTGATAAATTGAGTTGAGTTAGTCCAATTTCAAATTAAAAGCTAAATTCATAAGTGATCTTATATATTGAGGTGGTGATTACACAAGTAATATACAATCTATTGAGCACTTGCATATGTAAGTGATGGTGATTAAGTAAATTGATTATTAGTTGGTTGTGTCAATATGTTTTATGATATATTATTGGTGATCTTATACATGAGGTGGAATTAGTAATGATTTCATACATTGAGATAGTACTTACACATGTAATGCAATCACAATTGTAGATCACATTTATTTCTGTGACTTTTTTCATTAATTAGTCCATTTGATCATGGTTATGGATGAATATAGTGATTTTAATCCAATCCAACACTAGAAATACGCTGATGGTAAACATTTTGTTTGAATTTGTTATAGCAAATTGGCTAGTTGCTGAACTAGTTGTAGCAATTGCTGTAAAATATCTCAGCAAGTTATTGAGTTGTTGGATTATTCTACAAAATTGCTGGAAATTGTGTAGCAGTTGTTATAATTGTAGTAGCAGTTGCTGCAACAAAATCCTAGCAGTTGTTGTAAAATGCATAACAATTGCTGGAAAACTCTGTAGCAAATACTATATACGTTATATATTTCTGTAAATTCTGCAGCATTTGCTATGAGGTAAATAATAATTGCTGTAAAACTGCTGACAGTTTAAAATGCAATTTCTTAATACCTGAAACATTTGATGAAAAATGTATTCAAATAACAATAATACTGATAATATTAAATAACAACAAATGTTAATTTTTGCATAAAATTAATATGCAAAATGAAACTAGCTCACAAACACCAAATAAAAGCGAGTGTTCTTATGAAACATTTCGCTCCGAGCATGTAGTTCTCTATGCTCAACCCTTTTGCATATGGAACATTTGTTCTTTTTGCTTGGAAATGATTGTCTGATACTTGGTCGCCTCTTCTTTGCCACTTTCTGTTTTTCACCACATGAATGCATGTAAGTAATGACGATCTCTTTCGGCTCACAATTTAATTCGCAGCTAGAAATAATTTGATTCATAAAATCCTCATACGTTATATCTCGATTCACAATCATCGCTATCATGTCGATCATTTCTTTGTCTATCCAACGCCAAATAAAATAATTATTGGACTCAACCCATTCACTACGATAATCAACTCCTGATATTATTTTGTCTCCCATTGATAATGTTGAAGGTACCTAAACAAGTAATAACTAAAAGCACAACATGAGAAAACTGTATAGTAATAAAACAACTGTTGTATTTAATTCAGCAGCTACTTAATCATATGAAACATCACATGCAACAAATACACAGAACATTCAACAGTAATTGAAAAACTACTGCAGAAGTGGTGAACTAGTTGCAAAAATATATTTTGACTATTATTTTATATTGTGTAGCAACTGCTGAATCTATTTAAGCATCTGTTGCATCGTCACTGAAAATAGCTCAGTAGTGAAGAATTGCAACGATGGTGAAAACAACAATAAAAACACAAAACTCAACTGTTGCACCCAGTCCAGTAGCTGCTGCATCCAGTCCAGCAGTTGTTGCACCCAGTCCAGCTGCTGCTGCATCGTCGCTGAAAATAACTCAGCAATGAAGAATTGCATCAATGGCGGAAATAACAATAAAAACACAAAACTCAAATAAACAGCAACACATTCACTTTTATCAGTCATAATAATGATTAAAAGTTACCTTTAAAGTAATTTCCAAAGCTATATGAACAAATGCCCCAAAAATTAATTTTTTTCTCCCTAATTTGAAGCTCCAATGTTGGGAAAACAGTGACGACGACCACAACAACAACAACAAGAAGAAGAAGAAGAAGAGGTATCTGAAAACCCTAACTTTGAAGCTCTTAAAGAAGAAGATGAAGAAAAAGGAATGTTGGGTGAGGAGAAAAGTGAAAGAAAAGAGTAATTTGATTTTGAATTGAAAGGAAGTATATTTTTTAATTTTTCGTTTAAGTTGTATAAGTTTGTTTAAAGAAGAAAGAAATTGGTAAGTTTAAAAATGTTACTTTTGGTCGCATATTAACTTAATCAACATTAATTAACATTAATGTTGTCACCTTTTGTAATTTTCAGACTTAATGGACACCTCTAGTTCAATTTTCACAGAAGACTACTTATGCTTTGTACATATAATTCTCCTAAACAAATTGATTCCATTTCATCCTATAATCAACATAACATAGGAAGCAAATCAGCTGTTATATCACAAACCAAATCAAACTGGGAAGACACAGCAAACTAAAAGAGCATGTAGCGCCAACGAAAAGATCAAGCCCAATTTTCTTAGTTAAAACTGAACAAGTTTGCATCATTTTAAGATGAGGAGATGTGAAGAAAATCACTACTGTTTGAAGCCGTATTCTTTTAACCACAAATCCGAATCAAAACAGTATGAACAACCATAGGACTGATACTAGCATGATACATGTCTATGTAAAAGAAAATCAAGAAGAATCATGTTTACTCAACACCATGCCGAACAGAAATGGATCTTTTCGAGTAAAGAATCACGTTTAGACGATTAACAAACTGAGATATGCTATAAGCTAGGGACTATATATATGAACAGATGTGAAACACATATAATGAAGCAGAAATCATGCTTTAAACGACAACAGACCAAAGTCACAAGACATCGCACTATACGAACATTCCAACAATAACACGAATTAGGCCAACATCTTCAGCGGAACATATACCAAGCATACGATTTTTAAATGTAAAGAACATGAGAGACCACGATACTATCTTGTGGAAGGCAGGAAATTAGGACCTCGAGCTTCGACAATGAATTTAGACACCACTAAAACTCGTTCATGACTCGATGACTCCAAAACTACACAGTTCCAAGCTCCTCTGAACAATGAACTATTCTTAAATGATTAGGTAGGGGATACAAATTGTTGTGGTTTTCTGGAAATTCCAGAATGGCTCCTTTTTTTTAAACACAACCAAGAAGGTGTATAAATACCCAATAATTAGGGCAACGGATGGGAGGGGACAGGATGGGGCAAATTCGATATTTTGGGTCGAATTTTTTGAATCTCCAGTTGGAATCCCTCCACAAGTCTCACATCTCAGCCATCGATTTGAATCGATGGCTTAGATGTGAGACACGTCGAGGGCTTCTGACGCGAATGGAGGAAAAGGGGTGGGGACTCGTGGGTACTAATTTGTACCAATTTCTTGTCGTTTGGGGCTGGAGTGGTCTGGTTTTGTTGTCGTCCTTCGTCCTCGCCTGGTTTTCTGGGTTTTTGGTCGATGCGTGAATAAGAAGAGGGGGAGAGGGAGGGGATCACGTACAGAGAGGGAGCAGGGGAGTATATTTTAGGCGTTGGGCCGGGTTGGGTGGTTTTGGGCCGGGGTCAAGGAGGAATTGGGTTGAGTTAGGGGAAAAATTGGGTTGGGGATTTAGGAATAGGATTTATTTTAGGTTTTAGGATTAAAGAATAGGTTAAGGGAGGATTATAAAAATTAGCCATTTTAATCAAAATGTGATCAATTTGAAGCAATTGATTAATTTGACCATGAGATAAATTAATATAAATTAATTAAAGAGTTCTTTAATATCAACAACCTAGAATAATTAAATTAACTATGGGGTAATTAATCCTAAAAATAGTTAAAGTAAAGTGATTAAATCTATTTGAAACTTTTGAACAATTAACGAAAATATAATACTTAACTATTAATACCTAAAATAAATATATGTTATGCAATATGTAAACATAATTAAATCTAAAAGATTTAAATCTAAAAATCACTTAAAAAGTATTTTTTTGAAAGCTAATTATTTCAAATTGTTAAAATCAAAAGCTCGATGATTAATTTATACTGCGAAAGATAAAAATTGGATGTCAAATCAGTAAATAACACATATTATAAATATCTTTCAATTGAAAAGGAAAATTATAAATATTTCATTATGATTTATTTATTTTACATTATTAAAAATGTATTATATTTATTGAAATAATAATAATAAAATTCATAATAATATATAATATTAAAGATGAAGAGTTAAATGGGGAGGGAGAGAGAGAGAGAAAAGGGAAAAAAAAAGAAAAGGGACGCATAAAAGAAAGAGAAAGAAAAGAGAAGGAAAAAGAGAAAGAGAAGAAGAGGAAGAAAGAGAAAGATGTTCTTGTAATTTATTGATAAAATATGTTATAAATCGTAACAAAAAAAGTACCCTAAAAAAGTATAATATTTGATATATAATGTATTTTTATGTAAATACTTCTTTCATTAATATAAATCCAAGTTAAGTGGATTTACCTAACAATTTTATATAATTGAGTGGCAATTGAAAATTTTACTTACGATGCTAGTCATATAATGGTCTTTGTTAGCTTCCATGGTGGAAGCTTAGTAGCCTCAATAATGATGAAAAAGAAGAAGAGAAGAAGAGTGCTTGACAGAATTTTTAGAGAATACTCTTTCTCATTCTATCTAATTGGGTCTGTACTTGTACATATATACAGTTACAATGTAACTAACTTCTAACCTCCTCCTAACTAACCATTAATCACTAACTAACTTCGGATTAGTGCTAACTCACTCAACTATATTCACATCAGCTTGATTAGCTTCTCAACACTCCCCCTCAAGTTGATGGCTTGAAGAGGTCTTTTAGTCCCAGCTTGCTCAGAAGATGTTCACGTGCTACTCTTCCTAGGCCTTTTGTCAATATATCTTCCAATTGTTCTTTTGTTAGTACGTATTCTGTTTTGATCATCCGTTGGTTGATCTTTTCTCTCACAAAGTGGGAGTCAATGTCAATATGCTTAGTTCTTTCATGGAAAATAAGATTTGCATAGCTACTTTACTATCACATACCAACTCAACTAGTTGTTGTACTTGAATTCCCTACTCCTTGAACAATCCTATTAGCCAAATGATTTCAGCAGTGCAGGCAGCCATGCTTTTGAAATCAGCATCTGTTGAGCTTCTGATATGATCTCTTGCTTCTTTGACTTCCAGGATATCAATGCTCTATCAAACTGCATAATGTATCCAATCACAGACCTCCTAGTCTCTAGACATGCACCCCAATTTGAGTCACAATAGGCATGAAGCTGGTTGGTCCTTTTAGCAGGCATGAAGAGTCCTAAACCAGATGTACTCTTGATGTATCTCACAACCCTCAATGCAACATCCCTATGTGATCTCTTTGGACTATACATAAATTGGCTGAGAACTTGAACCACAAAGGCTATGTCTGGCCTGGTCATGGTAAGGTATAATAGCCTACCTACCAACCTCTGATAGGCAGTAGGATCCTTCATGAATTCATCTTCATTGGCTTCTCTATTAGGGCTATAGCTATCATACTTTACTGAGGTCAACTTTTGATCCATTTCAAGTGGAGTTGTTGCTGGTTTTGCTCCATTTAGGCCAGCTTTTGATACAAGCTCTAGAGCATATTTTCTTTGACACATTACCACTCCTTGTGACCTTGCTATTTCAATTCCTAGAAAGAATTTCAACTCTCCAAGATCCTTCATTTTGAACTTTTGCTGTAGATATTTCTTGGCATTGTTTATTAGCTCTTAATTACTTTCAGTGACCAACAAATCATCTACATATATCTGGATAATCACTATCTTCTTGTCAACTATCATAGTCACTCTAAGTGAACCCCAACTGTATGAGGGCATCTGTTAATTTTCTATTCCATAGTCTAGAAGCCTGCTTTATTCCATGCAATGAATTGTGGAGTTTGCATACCTTCTTATTCTCCCCTTGTCTGGAAAACCCCTCAGGATTGAGCATGTAGACTTCTTCAAGGAGGTCACCATTTAGAAATGAATTATGCACATCTATCTGATGGATAGGTCAGTGACTAGAAGTAGCAAGAGCCTCTAAGAATCCGACTGTAACCATCTTAGCAACTGGAGAGAACGTTCCTGAGTAATCCAGGCCAGCCTTTTGACTGTAACCTTAAGCCACCAATCTGGCCTTATACCTTTCAACATCACCTGAAGCCTAGTACTTGATTTTATACACCCATTTGCAGCCAATAGGTGTCTTACCAGCTGAAAGATCAAGAATGGACCATGTGTTGTTTTCTTCCAAAGCAGCAATTTCTAGTTTCATGGTTTGAATCTAAGCTGGATCTTGAGATGCTTGATGAAATGAGGATGGTTCAGAAGTAGAAGAGTAGGCAGCCAATGCAAGTTGATAAGGTTTAGTGAGATGTGAGTAAGCAACATTAGAAGATAAGGAATACGAACAGGTATGAGTGGATAGAGGAGTGACATAATCATTCAACCATATAGGAGGATGTTTGACTTTAGAGGATCTTCTAGGTACATCAGGTTTTGGAATAAGAGATAAGGAAGTGATAGAAGGTGAAATGGAGGGACTTGGATCAGGAATGAGTGTTAGATCAGGAATAGGTAACTCATGAGTAGGATCCTCTTAGGCAAAGTGGGAGGCTATGAGTTAGTAAGATGATGATCAGTAGGATAATCTGAGTTAGATAGTTGAAGTACAAGAAATATAGGTGTTCTAATGGACTTGACATGTAAGAAAGGGAAGATAGACTCTAGGAAGACTACATTTTTTTCTTGTGAGGAATGAGTGAGAGTGAAGATCATATCGAATATAACCTTTTTGAGTTAAAGAGTAACCCATAAACACACTAGGTATGGCTCCGGTAGAAAATTTGTCTGAAGTTTTAGTATTGGATGCATAGGTAAGACGTCCAAAGACTCTAATATGCGTGAGTGTTGGTGGATATTGATATAGAAGTTCAAAGGGAGATTTAAAGTGTAGGATTTTGGACGGTGTTCTATTGATGACATAGACTGTTGTAGCGACACATTCACCCCAGAACCTCAATGGGATAGCAGCTTGAAACCTGAGTGCTCTGGCCACTTGGAGTATGGTTCTGTGCTTCCTTTCTACTACCCTATTCTGTTGGGAGTATATACACAAGAAGTATGATGTACAAGACCAAAATTTGACAAAAGAGATTGAAATTCATTACTGAGAAATTCACAGCCATTATCTATTCTAAAAACTTTAATAGAAGCTGAAAATACATTTGTGACTCTTACAAGAAAGTTTTTCATGACTAGAATGACCTCAGACTTAGGCTGTATGAGAAATAGCCATGTGAATCTAGTATAGTCATCCACTATTGGGACAAAAAATATTTTGCTATTGTGAGTAGGAACCTTGTAGGGCCCCCAGATGTCACAATGTAACAACTCAAAAGCAGACTTAGAACTAGAACTACAAAAAGGAAAGGGAAATTTAGTGTGCTTTTCCAAAGGGCAGACAGTGCACTTATGATCTTTATTATTCAAATGTTTAAGAGAATCATGTCTTCTAAGGATGTCTAAAGGAGCATGACCTAGTCTTTTATGCCATAAAGTGTTGGGAGCAGAACCTATTCTACTGAATTAGCAGACTTGTATGCAGTACTTGGAGATGTTTGATTGGTAGTGCTTCCTTTCAAAATATAAAGACCTTGCTCTTCTTTACCAATCCCCTTCACTTTGCTAGTGTAGAGATCTTGAAATATACAAAAGTCAGGAAAAAAAATTCACTGAGCACTGTAATTCCTTGGTTAGCTTTGAAATAGATAACAAGTTACACTTAAACTCTGGAAGAAACAAAACATTGGAGATCAGATGGTCTATCAAAATATGTGAATTTTCATTGTGAGTGACTTGTGCCTTACTACTTGTAGGTAGATGAACATTGTTCTTCTCATGATTAGGAACTCTTTTGTGGTTATGCAATAGTTCAGGATTAGATGTCATATGATTAGTTATACCTGAATCTACTATTCAATTAGAGTGAGTAGCATTAGAGTTTGGTTGAGATATGATGCCTGCATTGGCTGCTGGAGTATGACTATTTCCTTCACTACCTTTGTTTAACATATGAAGAATCTGTTGATATTGTTCTGAGTAAAATATGGAGTTGGCTGAGAAGTAGTAGTCTAATAAACAAGACTGTCATGGCCACTGAGACAGCTCCTTTCTAGAAGATTTTTAGCATAGTTGCTAGCTTGATTTGCATACTGATTCATCCCTTTCTTCTTAGATTTAGGACAGTCTGGTGGATAACCAATTAGCTTGTAGTAGTTCTCCTTTGTATGACCATTATGACCACAATACTCACGCACTACTAGTCCTTTCTTCTGAGTTTTGTAGTTGTTTGTTGAGACTATTTTTCAATGTAACTAACTTCTAACCTCCTTCTAACTAACCACTAATCAATATCCAACTTCGAATTAGTGCTAACTAACTCAGCTATATTCACATTAGCTTGATTAGCTTCTCAACAATCTTATTATGAATTCATGTTGTATATTATAAAAATAAATTACACTATCAAATTATTTAAAATGTAATTATTCACTAGCGGAATTAGTAATCATCATTTAAAATAAATTAGATGGTGTGTGTTGATACTGGACTCTTTCTTATAAAGACTAGCAATAAAAAACTTTGATCCTGATTTTTCTTGTCCTCCTAGTTTCTGTCATATGGCAACAAACGACAAATTGACTAATCGAAAGGCAATTTATTATCATATATCATATCATATATTACAAAAAGTGGGAAGAGTCTAAGTCAAAATTTAGATGATGAAAATACCCCTTATCTATTGATTTATTTTCTTAAAATTATTTTACAAAATTAAGTTTTTATTCAAAATTAGCCCCATAACTACACCTCTTTATTTAGGCTCAAATTAGTCATTTGTAACTTTATTAAAAGTATGCAATACACGTGCAAAGCACGTGTCCATAAACTAATATATTAAAAAGAGGCAACTCATAAAATTCTACAAGATGTGACAAGTATAATAACCTCCCAGTAGTCCTTAATATATGGTGAGTAATAGAAACAGAAAACTCAAGTGTAACTACTCTATTGTTGGATCTATTTTACATTACTTATTAATGTATTATTCCTTGTATTTTATAAAATTAAGCAGAATTAATAATAATATCTTTTTTCTTTTGACCGGGTTCTGCATTGGTGTATCATTTGGCTTATCAATTAGTCTCGTAGCCATCTTTGTTACGGTTAGGCTCTGGGCCATAGCTAGGAGTGAACAAGTAAAACTGTCAAGTTAAATTTGATCAACCAATCAAGTCAACTAAAAAAGAAAGAAAAAATTACATTATATTAAGAAAATATTAATCATATATAGCAATAATAATTTTTCTCACTGAACACCCAAAATACAGTTTTAAATATTATAGAGAACTATTTATACAACATATGTAATACACATTGTGTTAATTTCTTATCAAACAAACAAAATATAATTTTAAACACTTATAATACATTTATATTACATGCATAATTTACTTTAATACAAGTGTAGATTATCACAATATTGTTATGTATTGCTATAAATAGTATTCCCTATGTGGTTCTGTCCCACTTTATATGACTTACTTTTTTTTAGACTTTACCAAAAAGAATGATGCATTTCTATACTTAGTAAAAATTTAACTTTAAAATGCATTTTACCCTCTATGAAATTATTTCTAATCATATAAATATCTATGACTTATTTTAGACCACAAGTTTTAAAAGTCTTTTGTTAAAAACTCTATACCAAGTCAAAGTATTTCATTTAAATTAAGATAGAGGGAGAATAAATGAGAAGTTGTAATAATCTCCAAGTCATTTTCCGTGTACTACACTTTTTTCGCCGTTTAGAGGAGCATTCTTATATCAACTCTAGGTCATTTATAACTTGTTGGCACTGGTAGCTCAGTCGCTTGGAAATTCATTTTGATGTTATGCGATTTTCCGTGTTTGAATGGCTTTATAACTTGAAACATTGATTTTAGACTAAAATACAATTAAACGACCTCACAGTGGAATTTTTAGCATTTTAGCCTTGAAAATCAGCCAAAAGTTAACCTTGGTCAACATTATTAAAAAATATGCTCAAATGGGAATTTGGAAAGCACAGTTAGCTCCAGAACGTTGAGTTTAGTCTAGAATGACCTTTCATTTGGTTTTCGAGGCTTTCGGACTCATTTCGAGTCCCTTAGTGGAATTTGATTAAAAAGGCTTTAGAAGTGGACCCACGTTCAGTTGTAACAATCTTGTATGAAAATTTTGACTGTGTCATTGAGTTCGAAATATCAAATTTGGTGGGATAGCATAATTTATTTGTGCGCACGGGGTTCCAAATGAATCTCGAGCACCCCATTGGAAACTTTGAAATGGGAATAATTTGTTGGTGGGTCGGTACACAGTATCTGGTGCACCCCACACCTCTATTAAAAACAACCATTTCAGCTTGCATCTGAAACTTTTTGTGACAATTTCTTGAGTATTTAGAGCTCAAATTGTCAAAGGTCGAATATGAAGAAAATCTTTAAAGAAATGCATTGGTAAGCTCAAAAAGTGAATTGGAAGTTTTGTTTTAGGTGAGTTTGGTAACTTAGCTGTTTTCCCATTCTAATTTTCAAATTGAAATATTGGAGAATTTTGGGAAGTGAATTCTTAGACTTTTAGACCCAATATTGGCGATTCTTGGGGCTATCTTGAGTGATTTTCAGGGAGAATACGTTGGCATGGTTGGAATTCACATTTGAAGTTTCGTTGGAGGTAAGAATCGTGATTTCACTCCTGCCATAGCTCATTCTTTAGCTCCATTTTTGGAGAATTTTGGAGGATGTCTCTTGATCATTTTGGGTCCGAATTGGGTGATTCAAGAATCTAAGTTGTGAGGAATTTTGTGGAGTGCGTCATGGTGTGGTTGGTTTTAGCAATTGGGCCATCGTTTTTGAGAATTTTCTATAAATAGATGCTTCCATATTATTCATTCTTGAGCTAAAATGGAGTTTCTCCCATTTGTTGATGTTGAGGTGTTATCAAGCCCTGAATTGCGTAGCCTTTTAGGACATGAACTCAAGGAGATGGTTGAGATCAATTTTCGAGATTAATTTTAGAATTTCTAGATGCGATTTCCACTTTTCCTGCTTTTTAACTTCGAAAATGGTCCTTCTCCATTTCTTGTACAATTAGTATCATAGCTATCATTACAACGTTGTGACTTTGTTTTGGAAGTTTGGCAGCATTCAGAGGCTATCCGAAAGTTGAAAGCTTTGGCGATATAGTTTGAAGCATGCGTGTTTGACCTATAGGTAGGCTATGATTTTCATTCATTCATATTGAGTTTGGATATATAAGTGTATTTGGATTCGTGTGAATAGTGGACGAGGAATCAACTGTATATGCCATATGTGCTAGAATTCCTATTAAAATTGATATTTGGGATCGGTACGTCCCTGTTTGTATTTTATTTAGATCATCCATGCTTGTTGATATTATGACAAAGTTTGTAGTATATTGGAGTATTTTTTGCCTTAGTCTAGGCTTAAACTATTGATGCTATAAACCCACGTTACTTTCAGGGTTGGTGGATTGATTACATCCACTCAGTGTAACTTGAGAGGCGTAGGTCCTTTTTGACTGGCAGAATTGAGTCTAGTGGACTTGAGCCTAAGAAGACAGTAACATCATCGAAAGCTTGATTATGTGTAAGTTCCATTTTCTCTCATTGGAACATCTTTATTGTGTATCAATATGCACTTAGATTTGGAGACGATCGCTAGTTATATAAGAGATCTGGGAATAGCCCATCCCCGGTCAGAGGCCTGATTCTGCCCCTTCCCCTGTTATCGATTGCCAATTCTCCTACCATGGAGCTGACAGACAGAGTTTGTCTATTAATTCCATCATGCCATTTATGATCAATAGTTTTAGGCATTAGAGATATGGGCTATAATCGGGTTAGAGGCCACTTTACTTTCAGAGGTTAGAGGTTCAGGCTACAATAGGGTTCAAGGCTACTTACAATTTCAGGGATTAGAGGTTCGAGCTACAACTAGGTTCGAGGCCATTTGCAAATTCAAAGATTAGATGTTTGGGTTAGAAGTAGGTTAGAGGCCACTTGGATTTTTAGGAATTAGAAGTTCGGGCTACATCCGCAGTTAGAGGCCACTTGTACTTTCAAGAATTAAAAGCCCGAGTTTCGTGCTGCCCTCCATTAGAGTTCGAGGGTGCTTGCTCTCCAGTCATACTTTGAAACTACCAGAGGTTTACCGTTCCTAGGCAGTGTTCTGTGTGCTCATTTCTACTTTAGCATTATGTGGGGGTATACCTTCTTGACTTATATGGGCTCAATTGGCGTATAGGTCATAGGTTTGTTTGTATTCTTACACCCGCGTACATATCTTCAGTACTCTATTTGGCTTTGTTATGATGTATCTTAACTTCTCTGTTTAGATTTACTATTCTTACTCAGTTGGCCTATGATTCCCATTGAGTATCTTTTATCTAGTACTCATACTACACCATTTATTTTCTCCACGATGTAGGTCTAAGCACAAGCCGACAACATTGATTTATCCAGCTAGTAGAACTCATTTTCGGAGACTTGGGTGAGCAATGGGCGTTCTTGGATCACTTCAATCACCATCTGCACTTGTGACCTGTCTTTTTTAGTCTAGCCTTGTATATATATATATATATTTTTGGCCCAATTAGGGAATATATCTATTATCCTA
This sequence comes from Solanum rostratum, assembly GCA_029948455.1. Taxonomy (NCBI): domain Eukaryota; kingdom Viridiplantae; phylum Streptophyta; class Magnoliopsida; order Solanales; family Solanaceae; genus Solanum; species Solanum rostratum. The sequence goes on from CM057046.1 coordinate 66,507,202, forward strand.
GTAGCTCTGTACACATAACTTCCAGAATCTAGGAGGGATCCTTTTGTTGTATATATTATTTTTTGTTGTTGTTGTTAGATTCTCTGTATTTGTTGTTAGTTTTCTTAATTTGTGATATCTAGTTAGTTTTCTGCCCTCACGCCCATTATTAGTAGTTTTAGTTTACGGGTTAACTTATACCAGTGGAATATGGTAGGTGTCAGGACCCAAGCCTAGGACTTAAGTGTGACATGACGAATGGGAAACTCAAAGGTGTCCCCAAACAAGCCTCATAGCATACGTAAGCACATCCTTGGTGAGGCACGTAAATCAATGAACATCAAGTGATTCTATTAGAACAAATAATGGTGCAATTATCGTTTTTGTTGATATGGAGGAGAAACTATTAGAATGTGTTGGTACCAAAAAAAATACTTTTGAAAATATTTTTTAATTTTCTCATGTTTTGTTGGCTTGAATATTTCAAAAATATTTTTCAAATCAACTTATTTTTTTCAAATTTAAGGAAAATAACTTCCTGCCAAAAACTAAGGTAAACATTTTTACTCCTACCACAACCCCCCCTTCTCCCAAAAAGTTAAAATTTTAATTTTTTTAAAATTCAAAATTTATTTTTCAAACAAGTAAAAATATATTTTTAAAAAAATATTTCACATTGAAAATTCCCCCCCCCCACCCCAAATCCCCTACCCTCCCCCTATACACACACATAAAAAAATTTAAAATTATTTTTAAAGAAATATTTCAAAAAATTTAAAAATTAAGTTTATTACTCTCCCACCCACCCCCCACAAAAATTATATTTTTTCACCCCCTACTCCGACTTCCTCACCAGCCCCAATCCCTCCCCCCCCCCCCCCCACCCCCATAAAATAATTTAAAATTTATATTTAAAAAATATTTTAAATTTTAAATTTTTTTACCCAGCACCTACTAGTCTCCCTCCATCCCTCCTCTCACACACAAAAAAAAAAAATTACTTTTTGAAAATATTTTAAATTTTAAAATTTTTATTTTATCACCCCATCACCTAACCTGCTCCCAAACCATTAGCCCCCACCCCCACCAACAAAAGATTAAAATTTATTTTTGAAAAATATTGCAAATTTGAAAAAAAAAATTTCTATCCAATCCCTATCCTCGACACTCACCCGGCCGAACCACCCAAAAGAAGTTTAAAAATTAGTTTTTAAGTAAATCAAATTACTTGAAAGTTAGGTCTGGAGTTGGGTGTTTTCGGATTCTGATTCAAATGTCGAGGTCGAGATCAAAAGTTGAGTTGGGTCTTTTGTTAGGTGTCAAGGTTGATCCCAATTCGAGTACTAGAGTTGATTTTCACGTCAAAAAATATTTTCTATTATTTAGCAAAAAAATAAACGGAAAAGGGTCAAAATTACTCTCAAACTATTCAAAATAGCTTACAGATATCCTTCAACTATTTTTGGGATCGAAAGTAGCCTTGCCGTCTATGTTTTGGACCACAAATGCCCTTAAAAAACATCTTTGCCACATGGCAGTCCACATAGATATCCATGTGGTAATAAAAGGGTCAAAATTACCTTGAAACTATTCAAAATAGTTCAAATATGCACTTCGACTATTTTTTAGATCAAAACTACCCTTGTCGTCTATGTTTTGAACCACAAATGCCCTTACACCGTTGTCAAAAATGAAAAATAGAAATTAATTAATTATATATACACACACACTACTTTTCCACTATTTTTTGGATAAATAATTTATTATAGCAGAGAAAATATGTGAATGATAAATAATAACTATTATAATGAACAAATTTAAAAGACATCTTAAAATTTTCATGTGATCTATCCAAACTATATATTTTAAAAATTAAAAATAAATTGTGTATATAAAATTTACTTAAATAATAAGTTTATATTGATATAGTTTATATTAATATTGAATTAAAATATAAATTTATTTTACTTTATTTTATTTTTTAGGCAAAAAAATATTAAAGTACTCAATTTTTGTAATGTTAACAGCTTGAAGGATATTTCAGACATTTTAATTTAAAAAGTGCTTAACAACACTTATGTGCCAAACACCCTTGCGGTTTGCAGGCTACTGCACAGGGGAGGGTTTACCTAGTGCGCACAGTGTCCTACGGTGTGGTGTAGACTGTGTCCTGCAAAAGTGGTGTAGACTGTGTCCCACAAAAAGTGGTGTAGACTGTGTCCCACTTGTAGTGTAGACTGTAGCGGCTACGGGTTTGCCTTGGTATTCCAAAAAAAAAAAACTGTTACTCATGAACAGAACTAAAAGACATCTTAAAATTTTCATGTAATCTATTAAAACTATATATTTTAAAAATTTAATAAATTGTGTATATAAAATTTACTTAAATAATATATATATATATATATATATATATATATATATATATATATATATTATTTTTATAAAATAAGGGCATTTTTGGTCCAAAACAAAAACGACAAGGGTAGTTTTAATCTCAAAAATAGTCGAAGGGCATATTTGAGCTATTTTGAATAGTTTCAGGGTAATTTTGACCCTTTTATTGCTACGTGGATATCTACGTGGATTGTCATGTGGCAAAGATAACGGTGTAAGGGCATTTGTGGTCCAAAACTTAGACGGCAAGGGTAGTTTTGATCCCAAAAGTAGTTGAAGGATATATGTGAGCTATTTCGAATAGTTCGAGGATAATTTTGACCCTTTTTCGAAAAATAAAAGATATTTTTGTTCACTAACCAAATAATAAAAAATATTTTCTACTCGACAATTAAATATGAAAAAACATGTTGAAAATGAACTTGTTTTCCAAGAAAACGTTTTCCTTCATACCGAACACACCCTCAAGTTTTTTCAAGGAAGCATGATTAAAATCAATTGAGAATTACTTTTGGATTTCAATATCCTTATTTATAAAAAAAAAAAAATACATTAGAAGGGTAATTTAGTCGGACAATCTTCCTAATAACAACTAAATGGATCCACATTTTTCTATATGTACTTTGTTATTTCACTTACATTGTTCTTATTCTGTTCTTATTAAATATTCTAAAGTTCCACATTCTGTAATTATTAAATATTCTAAAGTTTTACGGAACATTATGTATTTTGCAAAAGATATTTTGTCTATTGTCTACTTAGGAAAAGTTCAAAATTGTGTTGTCAATATGTTCTCCCTTAAAAGTTCTAAGGGCTTTTTAATTAAGGGTGACAAAAATCTTTCAAAATTTAAAAAAAGTGACTCAAGTCTTAAGAATTAGGTGTAGGTGACAAAAATTTAATTAAGGATTAATGGTTTAAGTTGACTTTGCAAAAAGGTCCTCAACTTCAATTTCTTACACTTTAACCCATCAATACAAAATACCCAAAATATCCCCAAACCCTCCCTTCTTTTTCACCTCCATCACCGCGCCGCCCCCCCTCCCCCGCGACGCACAACCCCCTCCCCCGCGACATTTTTCTCCCATTTGCATCGTTTCATTTGTTTTTGTTGTTGTTGTAGTTGTTCTTCTTCTTCTTCTTCTTCTTCTTCTTCTTCTTCTTCTTCTCCTTCTTGGTATTCTTGTTGTTGTTTGTATTTTTCCCAACACAATATTTGTGCTTCAAATTAGGTTGAAAAAAAATCAATTTATTTGGGGCATTTGTTCGGATAGCCGTAGAAATTACTTGAAAGGTAAGTTTCCATCCTCATTATGGTTGATAAAAGTGTATTTGGTGCTATTTATTTGTGTTTTGTGGTTTTGTTGAATTTTCAGCCATTGTTGCCATTTGTGCACAGCGGGGGCGTTTTGGGGAAGACGCAGCAGCTGCTGCACACTGTTCAGCAGCTGCTGGACTGTTCAGTAGCTGCTGGACTGAGTGCAGCAGCTGCTGGACTAACAAAGTTGGTTTCATATGATGAATTAGTTGCAATTGTTGTATTTCTGTACACTTTTCTCATGTTGCGCTTTTAACTGTTACTCATATAGGTACCTTGAAGATCATCCATGGGAGACAAAATAGTATTAGGAGTTGATTGTCGTGGTGAATGAGTTGATTCGAACAATCATTTTATTTGGCGTTGGAAAGACAAAGAAATGGTCGAGACGATAACAATGATTGTGAGTCGAGATATCTCATATGAGGATTTTGTAAATCAAATTATTTGTAGCTGTGAATTAAATTGTGAGCCGGAAGATATCGTCATCATAATGTACAACAGTTGCTGAAAAATGTACAGCAGATGCTGCACCCGACCTTTGATTTTTCGTTAGTATCTATAGGAAGATGACTATAAGGTGATGGTATCAGCCATATGTAGTGATAAGTTGAGTTTTGTTACTCCGACTTCAAATAAAATATACAATCAACTTATGTAACTAATTGTACATGTAAGTGATGGTAACTATTGAGCAATCTATTGAACAATTGCATATGTAAGTGCTAGTGACTAAGTAAATTGAGTATTACTTGATTGCGTCAATATGTTTTATAATATACAATCCATATGTTTTATAATATATTGCGTCAATATGGCGATAATAAACATTTTGTTAGAACTTGTTGTAGCAAGTTGGCAAGCTGCTGGATTATTCTCAGCAACTGCTGGAAAATGTACAGCAACTGCTGGGAAATGTACAGCAGCTGTTGGACCCGACCTTTGATTTTTCGATAGTACCTATAGGAAGATGACTATAAGGTGATGGTATCAGCCATATGTAGTGATAAGTTGAGTTTTGTTACTCCGACTTCAAATAAAATGCTAATTCACGAGTGATCTTATACATTGTCTTCGCTTACTCACAAGTAATAAACAATCTATTGAACAATTGCATATGTAAGTGATGGTGATTGAGTAAAGTGACTATTACTTGGTTGGGTCGATACATTTTGTAATACATTACTACTTATCTTACGTGTTGAGGTGGAATCAGTAGTGACCTTATACATTGAGATAGTACTTACACAAACAATATGATGGTAGATCTAAATCATACTTATTTCGGTGGCTTTTTCCATTAATTAGTCCATGTGCTCATCGTTACAAATGAATATAAGGAATTTAGTCCAATTCAACAATAGAAATAACTCGATGGAAAATATTTTGTTAGAACTTGTTATAGCAAGTTGGCAAGTTGCTGGATTATTCTCAGCAGCTGCTGGGAAATGTACAACATTTGCTGGGAAATGTATAGCAGCTGCTGGGAAATGTACAGCAGCTGCTGTATTATTCCCAGCAGCTGCTGGACCCGACCTTTGATTTTTCGTTAGTACCTATAGGAAGATGACTATAAGGTGATGGTATCTGCCATATGTAGTGATAAGTTGAGTTTTGTTACTTTGACTTCAAATAAAATGCTAAATTCACGAGTGATCTTATACATTGCCTTCGCTTACTCACAAGTAATAAACTATCTATTGAGCAATTGCATATGTAAGTGATGGTGACTAAGTAAAGTGACTATTACTTGATTGCGTCGATACGTTTTGTAATAAATTACTACTTATCTTATGCGTTGAGGTGGAATCAGTAGTGATCTTATACATTGAGATAGTACTTACACAAACAATACGATGGCAGATCTAAATCAGACTTACTTTGGTGGCTTTTTCCATTAATTAGTCCATGTGCTCATCGTTACAGACGAATATAAGGAATTTAGTCCAATTCAACAATAGATATAACTCGATGGAAAACATTTTGTTAGAACTTGTTGTAGCAAGTTGGCAAGTTGCTGGATTATTCTCAGCAACTGCTGGGAAATGTACAGCAGCTGCTGGGAATTTCGTAGCAGGTGAGCGACACCTCCGCGACGCGGACATGTCGAGGAGGATCACTATTTTCGTGCCCCAAAATTTTGGAATTTTTCGCTACGGGCCCCGAAAAATTCACTTGTTATAGCAAGTTAGCAAGTTGCTGGATTATTCTCAGCAGCTGCTGGGAAATGTACAGCAGCTGCTGTATTATTTCCAGCAGTTGCTGGGAATTTCGTAGCAGGTGCGCGACACCTCCGCGACGCGGACATGTCGCGGAGGGTCACTGTTTTCGTGCCCCAAAATTTTTACAGCAGTTGCTGTATTATTTCCAGCAGCTGCTAGAAATTTCGTAGCAGGTGCGCGACACCTCCGCGACGCAGACATGTCGCGGAGGGCCACTGTTTTCGTGCCCCAAAATTTTGGATTTTTCACTACGGGCCCCGAAAAATTCACTGACCACCTACACATCCTTCAAAATATTAAGACATGTTGGTTTAACAAAAAAAACTCTCAAAAAAACTCCGGGGTCAAATGAAAAACAACGAAACATTTTCTCCACAGAAAATACGCAGGTGCACGACATCTCCGCGACGCGGACATGTCGCGGAGGGTCACTGTTTTCGTGTCCTAAAATTTTGAAATTTTTTGCTACGGGCCCCGTAAAATTCATCGACCACCTACACATCTTTCAAAATGTTAAGACATGTTGGTTTAACAAAAAAAAACTCTCAAAAAAACTCCCGGGTCCAACGAAAAAGGACGAAACATTTTCTCCACAGAAAATAGGCAGGTGCGCGACGCTTCCGCGACGCGAACATGTCGCGGAGGGTCACTTTTTTCGTGCGCTAAAATTTTGGGATTTTTCGCTACGGGCCCCGAAAAATTCACCGGCCACCTACACATCCTTCAAAATGTTAAGACATGTTGGTTTAGCAAAAAAAAAAAAAAAAAACTCTCAAAAAAAACTCCCGGGTCAAACGAAAAATGACGAAATATTTTCTCTACAGAAAATAAGCAGGTGCGCGACGCGGAGACGTCGCGGAGGGTCACTGTTTCGGGCAAATTATTTTTAAAAATTTTTAGATAAAGGCTCCGAAAAATTCTCCGAACAATGGATTACGCTTCAAAACAACAATATTTGTTATTTCAACCAAACAAATGACAAAAACAAACCCTGAATTCCGGAAAAAAATTATGCTACAATTTTGGACCAAGAACAGTTTATCAACTGTGTCCGCACGACCAGTCCGCGACGCGGACATGTCGCGGACCGTGCGAAATCAGCCGCCTGGATATTTTTTTAAAAAAAAAATTTAATTTTTTTTTAAAAAAAATATTTTTTTTAAAAGTTTTTTTTACATATGGGTCCAAAAGTTTTAAAACTTTACACTTACACCCATCATTAACTTAATCACATAATTAACTTAACTAATGACAAGTTTGACCGGTCAAAGTCAAACTTGTCACCAATTCTAATTTTAACTCTTTTTTGTCACCTTCCTCCCAATTTTCACCCTTTACTTGCATATTAGACACAATATACGAACGTCACATTGTGCCCAACACTTCTCTCAAGCTGATGTATTGTGCCTGATCTGCTCAAAATAATGTTGCAAAAATAAGTGTATATTGTCCTACTAGTGTATGCATTAGTTGTTTTTTTACCTACAAGACATGCCAATGCTCATCAGAAGTTAAAGTGTAATTTTGTCACAATTTTTTATCTGCAGGAGTCCGATCTCACAGATTTGCTTCCTTGGAGAACATGATGAGTTGAATGTGAACAATGAACAACAACAAAATGAGTGGTAATAGGGTATAATTTAGAGCAACAACAAAATGTATTCAGACATAGAAGAGCAACATTGCTCCATAGAATTGATACAAATAAATGCAGATCAAGAATCAAACTTGATACAACTGACTTTTATAACTACGGACCCAGTCAGAATCTACAGAAGAAACTAAGACACCACCTTCAGTCTGTATGGACTCTGCACACGAATTAGATTCTAGGAGAGCAGACCTTAACCTTCCCTTCCGAGAAAGCTCATGTTTGTGCTCTAGAAATTCAGGAGACTGAGAACCACTCTCTGGTAAAAGATTATTCTCTTCATGGAGCCTGGATCCAACACCAACATTTGTCTTTGCATTGGTGTAACCATCCCCATTCTCATCGTCTGATAAACATCTGCAGCAATCTAAATCATCAATCTCAAAAGTCCGACTCGCTATTCCATCCCTCCATGATATCCTCATTTGAGATTGTGACACATTGTCTAATGTAGAGTCAGACACCCAGGAAGCACTAGCACACTTAAAATGCAGATTCGACGGATCCAAAACTGATGGTTGAGTCATAGGTGATAAACTTGTTTGGTGAAGAAAATCCGCCACTGAATCAAGTTCAGGCCCAAGGTTGTCTCCACCATCACCTGAATGTAACCATGAAAAGCCACCACACTTGCCCGAGCTCGAACCTGATTTGGGAGTTTGAATAACATTCCCACTGCTCAGAGAAGCCGTAGAGCATGGAGAATTCTCCCTTACAAGACTGCATGAACATTTCCACTCATCCTGGACTTTCACATCATGACAATAAGACATAGTCACGGTAGAAGGTGGAAACAAATTCCTCCCCATCTCGTCAGATGATGGATCTTTAAGTTCAGGAGATTCAGGAGAGAGCAAAATAATCTGAGCTTTTCCACCAGTCCGTACTGCATGCCTATTTACACTATCACAGTCCTTTGCACTGTTATGTACTGAATCAGAAGTACTTCCGGAACATATTGAAGTTGAATACAACAACTCAGATGTGGCAGATCCAGTCAACAACCTAAATTCGTTTACAGATTCACCCTCACAACAAATGTCATTATTCTCACGGCAAGGAGATAAAAGCCAATGCATAGAAGCCAATGCAGGCATAGGAATCAAAGAATCCCTACTAGACTTGTTAGGTACTGCATTCCTTCCAGTCCCCTCACACTTTCTATCCTCTGAGCCACTGGCTTTTTCGCAATCGGAAGAATCAATTAAGGTTCCTATAGTGAGAACACCTCTAGGCCTACACTTTCTTTTATCAGTGACACCAGAGAGAACATGGCCAGCAGCATAACAAGGTGTTGCAGCTGAAACCAGACAAGTGGATAGCCCATATTGTATTTCAGGGGACACAGAGGCCTCAATGGGAGGTGTTTTTGTAGTAGTACTAGTTGTATTTGAATTCTCTGCATTACAAGTATTGTCTAATGTTGCACATTCAATTCCAGAACCAGATGCTAATTTACCTAGAGGTGTACAATCCTCAAAACTAGTAAAATTACAATCTAAATCCAAAAGCTGAACGTGCACACCTGAGCCATTTCCTTCCTCCTTTTTCTTCAAACTTTTGGGTTTAACAGCCGTTCTTACCGACCCAAATGATGATTTCTTCATAGGGTTGCTCAGATTTGACTTTCGGGAGATGGGTTTCTTCCCAGATAGAAAAGGAGTGTTCTTTCTGGCTTTTTGTGTAGTGGGCCTTGGTAATTCATTCTCGTTGGTGGATTTAGATCTCAAACGTGTAGATTTAAGCACTGGGTTTGGAATTCTTGAAGAAACTTTCGGCGTTCTGTGGAAATGCGTTCTGAAAGAAGAAGATGATGAGGAAGAAGAAGAGGACGAAGAAGAATTTGAAGAGATGAGAAAAGGAAGACGACTTCTTGGGGCTTCAATGGTGCTGCTCTTGCTGTTACATCTCGGAATAACATTCAGATCTTGCAAAGGGCTTCTTTTATCACAACTCCATTTCTTATCCTTCAGCTTTTTCTCCATTTACTGATTCTGCAATGAAAATAGTTGATAATTGTGATCTGTATAAAGTAGTAAGCTAGGGCAAAAGATAAACTGCGGTTTGTGTACTCTCAGTATGGCTGTGAAAATGGTGGATTTCAAAATCAGAAAAGAGGATTTGTTCATTTCTGTAACGTCTACTTAGATCCTGGACTATGCTTTTGTCAGTTTGTGACCACTGACTTTTTGGACTGGCCCATTTTTCTTCTGGGCTGGACTCTACGTTAGCAATTCTCGTCACTCAAAAATACTTTAATTATGTTTCATAATTATAATTTGAGTGATTATATGTTGTAACTATAATTATAACAGTATTTGTATAATTTATCTACATTTGTGTAATTTCCTATACAATTCACAATTTTGTATCGCATTTGTATATTTCGCTATACACTTCTTACATAATATTTGTATAATTTGCTATACAATTTATAGTGTTTGTATATTTCGCTGTAAAATTTTATCCGCGAACAACTTTTGTATAATCGTGCATAGAGTTTGTATATATAGCGCGAATTATACTAAACTCAAACTGTAATTATAGCTAGATGTTTGTAACGTACCGTAATTAATTCAAACTACAACTATATTAATGAATTAACTAATATATATTTGATTATTCGCATAATTTTTCTTTAAAAAGGATTAGGAAAAAAATAATAATTGAGCATACGTTTCATGCTTGTTTGAGTAATAGCAATGAGATTTCCCAATATCATGCTAAGAATAGCTAGGATTTCCAGAAGAAGATGACATTCGTTTGATGAGAAATAAAAAGGAATATCGAAAATTCGAGTGGCTGAAGCTGAAGCAGCTACTTTCGAAGTAACAGAAAGAAAAGCAAAGACTGGAGTGGGAGAGTCAGAGTCGAAAAGAGGATTCCTCACTTCTTTCTCTCATTCAAAACCGTGCATGAGACTTTCATCTCACACGGCTCCTAAGTTTTATAAGTATCTACGGTTACATCATAATTATTGTTTGTCTAGTTATAATCTATAGCAATTGTTTTAAAATTCCTTGTATTTGTGATATAGCTCTCTAGAATTCGTGTTGTATTATTGATATATCTTTCTAAAATTTGTGTTCTGTCAGTGATAAAATAATTCAATATGTATTAGTGATACAATTAAGTTGGATAGACTATCTACTAGCTTAATATAGTTGTATCAACACATGTATGCACGTTACTGAATGTAGACATCTTTTGTTTTTATTGTATTTCAGTGAGTGTATCATTATTGATTGTTGAAACAAGAATATGATTGGACTCGTGATACACCTGCATCATCATCATAAAAAATCATCCAAACCTAATTGTATCAATATATAATTATTATTTATTATTCAAACAAGGATACGGTCTAGCATATTATCGAAAAATCATTTATAAATGTTTAAGTTATTGTTAGTGTTATTTTTTGTTAAAAATTCGCATTTGGTGATGCCAAGTTAGGGAGTAGAAGGTGGTGTATAGATTGTTATGGTTATCAGATGTGGTAATTGTTAGGTTGATGTCATTCTTATGGTTGTCATATGGAGAAGGTAGAATTACATATGGGTTACTTATGGGGATATTATTTTGCATACATATAGTTATCATAGTGATTCTAGATGATCTCGTTGTCTAGCATAACAAGTTGCATGTAATATAATGAACTATCTGGTTAGCTGAGATTGTTGTTGTGGCATGATTTTCGTATAGTTGTTAATATACATATGTATGATGCATGATTATTGCATTTTTCTCCGAGCTATGAATCAGGGTGTTTCCCCTACATCATATACTTTGGGCTATGAATTAGAGTATTTTGCAAATGCCACATGCCTTAGGGATCAGACTTATAGCATTTTGATAGTGTCTAAAAATACTTTTCAATCAAGGAGATATTTACGATCGTATGCAAAGCAAATATCAAAAAATAGTTGGGGGGTCAAATTCCACCAGGAACAACATAATGATAACTAAAAAAAATAAAGAATTATGACTCTTTTATTTGAACCCAAACTATTTTCTACAAATATTATTTTATGTTCTTTTTATATGGAATAAGCATAATGATAAAATAGACAAGAAATAAATGGCTAGTGACTTCACAAGCAAGAACAACAAGGGATTTTGAGAATTGAGGATTAATCAATATCTATATGGTCCATTATAAATAATTGTCTACTTTCTAATTAATCACGAAAAATTAAATGTGCCTTGAAATCTCAATTATTCACATACATCTCTCGATCACAAGCAAATATTTTTCAAGTACTAGTTCTTTCGAACTTAGCCACGTATCAACAAAGACATTTTCAATATTAGGAAACACCAAGACTACTACTTCTATCTCAAATCCATAAGATGAGGATAGCATCCTCAAAATTGCGCTAATTAACTAACTATCTCAAGCTCAATTTAAGTAAATATAAAGTTCCAAGGTTGCACTGCCTTTAAAAGCAATTAAAATATGAGATTAATGAAATAATCAAATAAAAAAGTATTCAAGTAAACACAAAAGCATAATATAAAAATTTAACTCAAATATTATTTATATCTAACACAATATACAAATTCGAAACAATAACTACAACTACTAATATTCAAACAAAACATAGAATTGGAGAAGAATAAAGAATTTTCATAATTGAAGTTCTCAATGTTCACTCTAATGGTGTAGGACGTTAGACCTTCCACTCCAAGATAAGTCATAGCTCAAGAATAAGTTAACGATAGATTCTTAGATGATTGAGAAATAATTTTATATAAATTAAAATTTTCAAGAATATGAAAAGACTAATCTGGACAGAATTGTAGCACGTAAGCTACACCTTGGAATTTCCATCATGGGAGCAATATCATAGTGGCAGAGGCATTACACAATGAATAAAACTCAAAAAGATCCTAGGCAAGCCTCTTAGCATATGCATGACGTAAGATAACATAAGAAATCATAAAAAATGAAATGCAGAAGGTAAGTTTTAGAAACACCTTCATCATAATAGCTCATTCAAAGTAAAATTTGAGTATAATCCTAAACAAAAATGAACATATGCTAAGTTTGACATCGCCTCTGCTATAGCATAGATAGGATATAGAATAAGCTCTAACTCACCAATATGAAAGTCTGAAAGTAAAACTAAAGAAAATAATAATAACTCATAAACAGTCACATCCTCGAAGCATGAGAACTCACCAATGATGCTAAGTTAACTAGAAATATGAAAATAACCTCGAGCATGGGAAGAAGTGTCGTGACCTATATTATAAAATGATATAGGCAAAAGTAATTGTTCAGTACTATGAAATGTACTGGATATGGAGAATATGCAATGTATGCCATAAGCATATTAATCTGATAAATTTGAAACTAATTATGCAATGACCAAGTAAAAGATATATTGAAATTGAACTGCAGTGTCTAAATAACTGGGAAAAATTGATACCAGGTCAATGCAGAAATCTAAGAAAATAGTATCATAAATCGAGTGATCAAAATCACAAAACCTATGTAATAAGAGATACTACTATCGATATATAAACATGTAAGAAATAACATGGAGAATGGTGTATTGCACAAACAAATAGGTCCCAATATGCTTGATAAGGTATAAAGTCCATGCTATATAGATCCACTATCTAATCAGGGTCAACCTCTACTGACGGGTGACATAGTCAAGCCTCTGCTAATGGGTGACATACGTACAAATGATGACGCCTTAACTAGTTGATGAAATATCGACGAGTCATGCCTCAACTAATGTATAACCCTTCTGAATTTATGGCGGCACTTAGTTCTAGGACAAAAGAATTGCTATATCAAAGGTCTCATGGTTCATTCTTAGGTCCGATCTGTGCTGGGTAAACTCTCAACACAATAACCATGCATAAATCATAAAAATTATCTATCATACAATATAATCAAATAATGTAGGCTCATGCTTAAAATTCAGATGCATAGAATAGCTCTTTAATTCATGCTTTCATATCATATTCACAGGGCACGTGTCTAAAGTATTAGAATCATGCTTAACTTTCATACTACGAATGCTCAATTGGAAGCAAACCTAAATTTCATGAAAATATATTGCTAGTTACTCAAAAGGATCATAATCTCATAATTCTCTTCGAATTATAGTGCATGCATGTCAATTTAGTCAAATTCATAATCATAACTTGCTTGCACGACATGAGTTCATGAAGATTTTTCTTAAAATCAATGAATTATACTTAGATCATGCAAGAGAAGATCAATTTTGAAGAATTAAAGTCAATCTAATAGAATTCATAAGAAATGATTAAAATCCTAACGTGAATTAAAATAAAAACTTGTGAACTTGAGTTGGATTGGGACTCCATGGATGAAAGGAGATCCACGAATGATATTTTCACATACTTGAAATAGAATCATCGCTAGAAACTTTAAATTAGAGGCATGAATTGAAGAATCCTAGAGCTTGACCTTGTTCTTTCCTTGGGAGAATTTCTAATTTAGGTTGGGAATTGAATGAATGAAAAAATAAGTTGTAATGACCCTTAAATTCCATCTTAAATAACTTAATATTGCTTAATGCTTAAAGTGTAATGACCTTGTTCTTTTTGTATATTATTTTCTTAAAATGTTGTTTAGCCCATTCATTATATTGATGAGTTTTACTGGCTATAGTAATTTTATGAACTACTAGCACGCTTTTTTGGGGGGGAGGGGGAGGGGGAGGGGGGGGAGACAAATGTTTGGGTTTCATAATTATATTTTAGTATTAAGATGAAATTGGTCTTATGTTAAATGTCTTAAAGTGTTTTAATTTATATAAAATTGGTGTTAGTTACTCGGTCTAGTATAGTTGCTAAAGATTATTCTAAAGATCAGGATTTGATTTTAATTAAGCTTGCATATGTGTATAAATGTAATTCTTTATTTATTGAGATTTACATTATTTGTAGAGAATTATTGTATTTAATTAGTTTTAGATTTGTTTGTAATGGATTAGGCCATTTCTTTTTTGGGTTAATTGATTTGTGATTGGATTGGGTTTCAAATGAGTCAGGCAACAAAAGATGATTAATTTGTTCTTAAAGTCAAATATCATGCTAACTAGTTTGTAAACATAATGTTCTGTTAGAATTTACTTTAGAACTAGAATTGTCTCATGTTTCTAAGTGAGTTGTACTATATTTAGTTATGCCCATTCATTGTTACTTTTATCTAATTGTTAATTATTTTTTAGCAATTAAAATGAATTGGTATTATTCTCAAAATATTTGGTGTATTCTATTCAGATTAACACGTAAGCACGAAATAATAATATAATTTTTTTTAGAATCCCAAGAGTCAATATCTCCTAAACATAAACTCGTTTTAAACCTTTTTCCCTCTTAAATATTTATTTTGATCAAATTTTTTTTAAAGTAATTCATTAGTTTAATTTTATATGTTGAACCTTAAGAACAGATGTGCTCTCACCTCCCTTTTAAATATTTTTACATATGTATCACAATGGATTATCATTGCTTGGATTTCAACTGCAATGAGTGGAGTCAACGCAAGAAGCAAAGGTCCATTAGAGTCGTGTCCTCAAGAGGGATCCAGGTACGTAATGGGAAAGGATGAAAAATAGATAGGTTATAACTGACTTCTTATATGAAGCGCTCAAGTAGCTTTATCAATATAAGGCAAACTCATTACTCCCTCCTATTCAAGTTTTATTTATTACTCTTTTAGATGTCTTAAAGCTTGACAACTTTTGTTATTATGCTAAATTGTCGATATACTTTCATTAAATTCAAACATCAAAATATCCATATTTGAGTTTTACATGACTTTTAATTGAATCATTTTATTTTGTACTCTTGAATGCTTTTCTTTATGATTTTTTTTCCGAAACCTTACTTTAAGGTATCTGAAATGGTTTATTTTTAAAAACAGAATAGAGGGAGTAATATCATACTGGGCCTATCTTTAGCCTTATCGTATCCTGATCCCACTCTTTTAATTTCAACTTGTATATGATTAATCCATTATTTATTTAGTCTCTCATATTATATTCGTCACCAAATTAATTAAAGTGGCATATATTTTACTAATAATTTATTTTCTTGTTTGAGACATTATAATTCATAAAGAATGACCGGAATATCATGTATCGATGCATCTTTTGAAATCTTAGACGGCTTATCATTTATGGATTGTTTTTTTATTGTTCGTAACTTGACATAAGTTATTTTACAAAATTTTTGGTGGTTTGACATTTTACCATATGCCAGTCTCATGATCACTACATTAGGCTCTTCTTTATATTTTTATATTGCCTAGCCCTTTAGACATATAATTTAGAAGCGATCGCGTTAGTTCTTCTCTTATTTTGTCGTAATATTATCGATTTTTATTTTATTAGACAACATGAGAATATGCTTGCTTGGTTGAATTAATAAATTTTTTGGAATGAGTAGTTTGTATCTTATTTATTGTAATACATGTTAGAAAACTCATAACAATTTTTTTTTTAAATGTAACTTGTTTAGGATATAGATTTTGTAATTGATAGCTTTTCTAAATCTGAAGGACATATTATTTCAATATGTGATAGTTAATAAGATGTATGTGATATATTTTTTAGTGTATAATAGAATATTTTATCTCATATATATACTTTTGTTTTATTTAGTTCACTTAGTTACTGTCCTTTCTTGTATTTGGCTTATTATGTTGCATGTAATTTTATCATTTTAGAATCTATTAAAATAATATAAGAATGTGGTTTTATGCTGATTACGTGTCCTTTTTTTTTGTTCTAATGACAAATAGAAATTTTATGTTTTCAATACTTTATATTTAGCTTAAAAGTAATTATTTCATTGACCTTGCTTGTAACTTTTTACCCCCACATAAAATGCGAGATATGGCCGGGACCCACATTTGTGGACCTCAAAGGATGCCTAACACCTTCCCTTCGAGGTAACTAGAATTGTTACTCGATCTCTGGTAGCTCAGACCTATTAGATTGGTATTAGGTTAGAATGATATCCGAATGCACCTTAACTCATTAGGTGGTGACTCTTCAACTCTTCTTTCAAATCCCAAAAGAGTTGTGTCACGACGTAGTCTAGGTTTCCATTTTTCACGTGAAAAATGGGGTATGATAGGTACAACATCTTAGGCCTTTGTTCGCAAGGCCATTTAGGAGTCCGAGGAGCGTATGATGGAGTGCTACTAGGCCATATTGGATCAGCAGGTCAAACTTCTACACAGCTAAGTAGACGCATTCGAGCTGTGCATATAGGAGTGCTTTCAGACTACTTAGACTCCAGATTTGTCATTTATTCGGGAGGAGATCCAGCAACTTCGGTTGGAGATGACACCAACCCCAACCCCAACACTAACAACAATTACTATACCGACAACCCCACTTCGGTGATGGACCTATTCATAGATGAGCCTGCTACTCCAGTCTCTGGGAAGATACCATGCTTTAGCGATGAAGCATCGACGACTACATTAAGATGCGCTCACAAGAGGGAGCGCCAGCAGTTAGCAGCTGTAGACATTCGTTTGTGATTGACACACAGATGTTACTAGAGAGGGAGAGAGAGAGAGAATGAGAGATGCTGGACCCTAATCATCAACTTCTGTGACGAAGGAGGCCACCCAGGATGAATAGGGTGCTTATACACAGACGGACATCGGCGCTTAGTTGCTACAGGTCTGATTTCTTATCCATTGTCTTTGTTTTTATATTCGATATAGAGTGTTGAGGACAATGCACAATCTTTTTCAATGGGGAGAGGGTAGTTATAGGCCTTGATAAAGTCTGAGTAACCAAGGTCTATATCTACTCATATTTTGAGTCCATGGGGTTTTCTTACTTGTGTTCTGACCTTTATTTTCTATTGAACTGGCATTTTTAGGAGGTTTAAATACTAATAGTAGCATATTGTACTGAAATCTATGACATCAACTAATTTGTATTGGAAAATGATACCCCCTCCGTTTTGTTTTGATATATTGTGTGATAGTTTAGATAGTAATCATGTCGAAACTTTGTATGACAATATGTATATAAGTGAAAGAGAAATCACCATAGCATACGCCTCTTGATTGAAGATTTAAACATCTCATTTATCTAAATTCTTGTGCAACCTTCGTCACGTACTTACCAAGCGATCCAAACAGTATTTCTAGACGAAATTACTTGGTTTGTATCATCATTATTTATAGAATAAAATATTTATTTAAGAATTTATACAAAAAAAGAAGAAGTGGATGTATGATGGAGGCTTATTGATTAAACCGTTATAGTTTTTATACAAATTTCATTTTTAACTTAAATAGAAATCCCTATTTTAGTAAAATCTAATATAGATTAAAAAAGTGGGCGTAAGCCTAGTTGCATATTCATTTTTTATATATATTTTACCTATAATAGAAGAGTGAGTAGCAGGTAGGAGGATTGACATGTGTGCTTAGTGTAATTTAGCACATAGTCATGGGTAATTTGGACATTTACTTGCACAGGTCATGCATCTACGACCGTCATCTGAAAGCACAGCTTGCTGGTTGTTCCATTTTGCTCTTAAATGTACAGCACTACACCTCATGCTTCATGGGGTCATCTGAGAGCACAACTTAAGTGTAACTAAAATGCTCTGGTGGTTGTTCCCATTTTCTTAAAGACATCTGTTTAGGTGGGGTTTAACTCCTTTAACTTATATTAGTTCTTCTCTATTTTCTATTCTCTTTGGCTGTCATAATTCAATCTTTTCTACTACAATTTTCAAGGTTTTTTTTGCCCTTTCCTTTTATTGTTTCTTCTTCTTTGATTTGAGTTTGTTGGATTTAAGTCTCTTAGATATGGATGTGTCTAGCTTCTAAATTTCCCAGAAGTTTTGTGTAACACAATTACCAAAATACCCTTAGAAGAGAGATGTGTGCATAACGCATCTTCCAATGCTCATATGGCCAATTCGAGGCCGGATTGGTGATCAACACAAAAAATTGAGTGGAAAATGGTCTCGATCGATTTTTAGAGCGACCTAACCAAAAGATAACTTTTCGATCCGAAGCGCAAAACAGTGTTGGTACGCGATAGGATCGCGTCGCGTCATGCCTCCATCGCAGGCCAACACTTGTATTTCTTTGAATTTTTTTTATGGGATTGGACTTTTTCTGAAAATACACAATGCGCGACCAGTCCGCGTCGCAGACTGGTCTTTTCTGAGTTGAAATTTTTTATTTTTCCAAGGGGCATTCCGGTCAATCCCCAACCCCTCCTAAATCCTATACACGATCTAATAAGGTCTTTTTGACATAAAAAGGGTCTAAAACCCCCATTCTATGTCCATTCCAATATTCCAATAAGGTTCGGGCTTGAGGAAAGAGGAGAAAAACTTAAGTTTGAGAGGTTCAAGAAGAAATCCTTGACATGCTTGATTGATAGCTTCATCCCAGTTACATAAGGATAAACTAAAAGCATGAGATTGTCCTCTCATATGCCCCATAGATGGTCATAGATGAGTTGATGGTTTCAAGAGTCTACATGGATGAATCCTTGATGGTTTTTCTTAAAATTTTATTTAAAATTACATGTTTTTCTATGTTGATGATCATCATATTATTTGTTTTCTTGATTTTAACATTTTTAATGAAAATTTACATAACCCTACATGAGTAATTTGAAAAACATGCATAATGAACTTGAGAATTGAGTCTAGATCCTTGAGTTGAGATTGTTGATTGTGATGAGAGAATGATGATGAGTTGATAGAATTTGATTGTCTTATGAGTCTCTATAAATGAACTCTATCGATGTGTCTATTCGATTGATTCCTAATGATTGTCCAAATCTTGAGTCATTGACAAGATTGATTGATGAAAGAGTTAGAGTCCCTATGAGTTGAGATGATGATGAGGTTCGAGTCCCTATCAAATACCATCGATGATGGGGTTCGAGTCCCTATGAGATTGGTTGAAATGGAGATTTTATGAGCATTGAGTCAAGAGAGGAGTATCGAGCACCGAAAGAGTGAGAGTTAGCCTGACTTGAACTCGTCAAACTGCATCGCCAAACATAGGTGAGGCTTAGGACCATCACATATATTATGGTTCCCTCGTGAGTAACAGTCCCTGAAACAATAGCGGACTTATTGATGACTAACTCCATATTGGGTGAGCTGATATGCTTTCGATTCGTTCTCTACCTGGCAAGTTTGGAATGACTATGGCAACATCAGTTTGACTGTTGCACATTCACTGGCTCATAAGTGATTGTTGTCGGATAAGAGAAACTCCCAGAAAGTTTTTATCTTGAGTACTCTGAGTTGAGATAAGATGAGACGAGATGAGAGGAGGTGAGCTCTTTTGAGATGAGTCCGGGATGATTGATGAGTTGAGTTGTTGACTGTCACTTGTCTACTCTTTATTCTTGCATAGATAGACATTTGACGACTTGATGTTATTTGATGATTATTTTGAGTTGATGTTGTTTTCATATTATTCTACCTGTTTCCGTTCTGCTCAGCTATTTTACATACTAGTACATTCCAAATATTGATGTCCCTTTTAAGACTGCATCGTTTTATGATGCAGAGGCAGGTACTGGAGATCGTCAACAGATGCGCCGTTGAAGATCCGAGATTCTCAACTGATTAATGAGCCTCCCCTATTCCAGAGGATGCACCATTTTTATTTCATCATGCTTTAGAGTTAGATTGGACTATTTCTTTTATTTTGATTTGGGTAGCCATGTATCTGTCATTAGCACCACATAATTAGTAATAGAGGCTTCATAGATGATGGTTGAACGTTGATGTTGAGAATGTGAGCTAATTTCTTTCTGCTAGCTTTTATTGTTATCTATACATTTTGAGACTTTAGAGGAGATTTGCCCATTTACTTATTTGTAATTCTGCTATTCGATAAAGTTATATGATTGAATGAATGTGATGAGGCTAAGTGGTTCGCTTGGGGACTAGTAATAGTCTCTAGGTGCCGGCCACACCAAGGGTACCCTCCTAGGGCGTGACAAACTTGGTATCAGAGCACGAGTTTGAGTGTCCTAGGGAGTCTATGAAGCCGTGTCTAGTAAATTCTTGTTTATGGGTGTGTTATCGACCACACTTCATAAGCAGGAGGCTATAGGATATAAGGAATTGTTACACTTCTTTCTCATTCCAAATTCGTGTGATAGAGTTAAACTCTAAGAAAGCTCTCTTCTAATTCGTGTGTTACGCGTTTACAAACTTGTGACCATGTTTCCAAGAAGAGTTGATAATGTGAAAGGGAGTCCAGCCAGAGAGAATGCTTACCAACCCACGCCCCAGAACCAGGATGGACCCATAGGCCCAGTCTTCCCTACCGTGCAGCCACCCCAGGCTGATATCATCAATACTGAGCTTTGCCAGGCCATCCAGACTTTGGCCCAGGCTGTGACAAAATTGGTTGCTAGACAGGGAGTAGGTAGGCAGGGT
This sequence comes from Solanum rostratum, assembly GCA_029948455.1. Lineage (NCBI taxonomy): Eukaryota > Viridiplantae > Streptophyta > Magnoliopsida > Solanales > Solanaceae > Solanum > Solanum rostratum. The sequence continues at coordinate 66,528,221 of CM057046.1, forward strand.
GTCCCAAATACATCCGGAGTTCGTGAGTCCTTGAGGATGAACCCGCCTAGGTTTAAGAGGTTGAGGAGGAATAGGATCAGGAGTCACTTTCAAGCAAAGCCTCATAACTTTAGAGCTCAGAAATCTAAGTCACAGGCTAGTGTGGTTCGAGGTCCGCGAGGTAAGCAACCTTGTGGCTTGTGTAGCAACTTTCACTTGGGAAAATGCCATGAAGGGAGTGACGGATGTTACAAGTGTGGGCAAGATGGTCACTTCTAGAGGAATTGTTCTAAGTGGGCCAAAAGAGCCCAAGCTTCTACCCCAGCATCCACAGTTACAGAAGATCAGGAAAGTCCTCCAGATGTCTCCCCATATGTTGTGACGGGTATGAATTCGACTTGCTTTGATGTTATCGATGAGAGAGAAACTTATGTCTCTAAAGAGTTTAACGTTACCATCTAAGAATAAGATGTGAGGTCTTATACCACCCTGAGTAGAGCTGTCATTCCAGAGCTAGAATGATGAAGATAGAAAGGAAAGCACGAGATAATGAGAGTGATAGTCGATTAGGGTTTGTAATCAAAGTTATCTACCCACTAGAGATGACTGGTTGATTGCCATAATCTTAATGAAAGAGTGGTGAGCACCCTATGATTTTTATGATAAGATATAGAGATGGAGTTAGTGTTAGAATGTGTTAGAGCGTGCTTAAAACTAGAAAGAGTTCTATGTTGACGTATCTCGATATTTGTACTGTGAGGGTGAGACGTGGATATTGAATAGAGGGACAGAGTGCTTTTAATGTGATAGATCTACACTAGGCTTATAATTCTGAAGAAAGAGCCCCACGAGATTTATATACTTATGAGCTTAACTAGGTAAGAGGGGGTATAGTGAGTAGAGGAATGGTACTTGAGTTGCAAAGAGGGGATGTGTTGTGTGAATACCTGTTATGAGATTTTAGTGGGCTTATGCTCTAAAATTTTGCCTAGTAATTGTAAGATTGGTGTGATATTGGAGAGATGTGTGGTAGATGCACATGTTAGAACTAGGCTTTAAGCTTGAATGTTGAGGAGTAGTGGTAGAGAGGAGACAACATCGTGAGAGTGATAGTTTTAGTTGGAGATTCACCCTAAGAGGTTCACCATAGTGTGTGTTTGAGATTAAGGTATTGCCTTGCAAGGAGTGTGACGTTATGAGTATGGTATAAGTGTCGTTAGATGGAAAGAGATAATTGAGGACGAAACATTTGATAAGAGAGGTTAGATTGTAAGAATTGTGGGAAGTGGTTACGTACTCCATTAGAGCAACAAATATAGAGAGATTTCCCTAGTGATAAGAGGAAGCTAAGAGTGGTATCATTGAAAAGAGTCTTAGTGGATATTTTATGTATGCAACTATAGTATAATAGAAGAAGTTTAAGACGCCTATTCTCATGGATAGTGATTCCTCAACCATGTGGAGGTATATGTTTATAGCCTAGTAGAGGAAATTAATTCGCAAAAACTTGAGAGATGACCTTGAGCTAAGGGGGAGATAATGAGATGATAGACCTAAGTAAATCTTGAGGTTTCAATAGAGATAGGTTAACCGAGATGAGACATTAGTTCCTTGCCATGTTGTATGTGCCTTATTCTTCTATTGAGGTGATGCCCTATTCTCGTATGGTATATGACTGTCATGCCTATAGACTAGTCCCATGTACCACTTATGATTGTCATTCATGTTGCACTGTGAGGGTGAAAAATGATGAATCCATTTATTAATTTTGATCTTATCCCATAGATCGGAGAGTTTCTATTCCTATGTGAAATGAATGGTGACTGAGTTTTATACTATGGATAATTCTGTGAACCCAGAATGAGTCTCAATAGATGAGGGGGATTGTACCTCATCAAGAACGCTCTCAAATAAGATTTCTCAACTGCGACGTGCTAATGATCTTTATTCTAAGTCCATTAAGTGATCCTGTCTTTCCAGTCTTGATAGAAGCATTGATGATAGTAAAGGAGTGATGGTTGATGATATAGAGTGAAAGTTCTCAATTCTGATGTCATTTTATGCATGCACTGACCTTCGATACGTTATGCCATTATTGATGGTAGGATGTAGAGTATCAAGTTTTAGATGTAGAATCGTGCTTATTTGGCATGAGGAGGTAGTAGTTGGGGTTTCCCCAAAGAGGGAGATGACAAGTCCCTCTAGGCCCAAGTAGTGATGCTAATAGTAGTAGACAAAGAATGACGATAGATGAAGAGGAGTGTATGTATCCTTATTATGACATTGGTGTTATACTTGTGTCATGTAGGGATAGAGATAGTGAGGAGGGAAGAGATGTGACATTATGGTATACAACAGTTAGGTAAGAGTATGTTGGAGTGTCTTTGAGTGGGAGCTCATTGAATGGCGAGGGTAGAAGTGTTTAGTAGGCTTGAAATTTCTTAGTTACAGTTGAAGTAGTTAGATTGATAGGCTTGAATCTGTGGTTGTTATTATGCGAGTATTGATGATAGACAGTTGAAGACTTCATGACGAGGGTTTCAAGTAAGGATAGTGGGGGTAGTGAAGAGGATTAGTGATCTTTTAGGGAAAGTCCCTATAAGAGTATAGGGCTTGAGTATTGAAGGTTAGCCTTGTATGGATATACCTATCTTAGCAATAGCACCATGAGGATCAGAAGTAGGCTTGAATGAAATTAGAAGATGTGGATAGGTAGGGAGTTGAATAGACACTATAAGTTTAAGTTGAGGGAGTAAAGTGCCATGAAAGGAAGCACAATTAAGGTGAAGAGCTGAGCTTGAGAATGCTCACAGAGTCTTGTATATCACTATGGTCCCCTTTCTCGATTAGAGTCGATGACTTCCTTCTTGAGATCAAACAAATGATTGACAAAGTGTTAAAATGTTTCGAATTGATTAAGTTTCGATATTCTATTTGTGCCTGATGATGAGAATGTTGGAGGTAACATTCTTACCTTTGCTTTAATTAGTGTTTCTATCCTTGAGTTGATATGTTTATTCTTAAGGCTAAATAGAGTTGATTAAGATTGATAAGGAGTCGGGAGTTTATTTGTGCCTTAATATCCACCTTTACTCATCATTCGAGGACGAATAATCCCAAGGGGGAGATAATGTAACACCTGGCAAAATTATAAAAATACTCCTAGAAGAGAATTGTGCGCATCACGCATCTTCCAATGTTCGTATGACAAATCTGATGGCCGGATTTGTGATCAGCACGAAAAATTGAGTGGGAAAATGGTCTCAGTTGATTGTTAGAGCAACATGATAAAAAGATAATTTTTTGATCCGAAGCGCAAAATAGTGTTGGTACTCGATAGGAGCGCGTCGCGCCTCCATCGCGATTAAGAAAACTTTTCTCAATCAGAAACTTTTGAAAATTTTGACAGGATTGAGAAAAATCGTTTAGAAACTTTTCTGAAAATACATAGTGCACGACCAGTCCGCATTGCGAACTGGGTCTTTTTCGAGTTGAAAATTTTTAATTTTTACAAGGGGCATTCCAGTCAATTTTAAACCCCTCCTAAATCCTATACATGATCTAATAAGGTCGTTTTGATGTAAAAGGGTTCTAAAACCCCCATTCTAAGTCCTATTATAATATTCTAACAAGGTTAGGGCTTGAGGAAAGAGGAGAAGATCTTGAGTTTGAAAGGTTCGAGAAGAAATCCTTGACGTGCTTGATTGATAGCTTTATCCCAGGTATGTAGGGATAAACTAAAAACATGAGATTGTCCTCTCATGTGCCCCATAGATGGTCATAGATGAGTTAATGGTTCCAAGAGTCTACATGCATGAATCCTTGATGGTTTTTCTTAAAATTTTATTTGAAATTACATATTTTTCTATGTTGATGATCATCATACTATTTGTTTTCTTGAATTTAACATTTTTCATGAAAAGTTTCATAATTTTACTGACTAATTTAAAAAGCATGCATAATGAACTTGAGAATTGAGAATTAAGTCTGGAGCCTTGAGTTGAGATTATTGATTTTGATGAGAGAATGATGATGAGTTGATTAGAATTTGTTTGTCTTAGAGTCTCTATAAATGAACTCTATCGATGTGTCTATTCGATTGATTCCTAATAATTGTTCAAATCTTGAGTTATTGACAAGATTGATTGATGAAAGAGTTAGAGTCCCTATGAGTTGAGATGATGATGGGGTTCGAGTCCCTATCAAATACCGATCAATGACGGGGTTCGAGTCCCTATGAGATTGGTTGAGATGGAGCTTTTATGAGCATTGAGTCATGAGAGGAGTATCGAGCATCAAAAGAATGAGAGTTCGTCCGACTTGAACTCGTCAAACTACATTGCCAAATGTAGGTGAGGCTTAGGACCATCACATATATTATGGTTCCCTCGTGAGTAACAATCCCTGAAATAATAACGAACTTATTGACGACTGACTCCATATTGGGTGAGCTGATATGGTTTCAATTCGTTCTGTACATGACAAGTTTGGAACAACTATGGCAACATCAGTTTGACTGTTGCACATTCACTGGCTCATAAGTGATTGTTGTCGGATAAGAGAAACTCCCAGAAAGTTTTTATCTTGAGTACTCTGAGTTGAGATAAGATGAGACGAGATGAGAGGAGGTGAGCTCTTTTGAGATGAGTCCGGGATGATTGATGAGTTGAGTTGTTGACTGTCACTTGTCTACTCTTTATTCTTGCATAGATAGACATTTGACGACTTGATGTTATTTGATGATTATTTTGAGTTGATGTTGTTTTCATATTATTCTACCTGTTTCCGTTCCGCTTAGCTATTTTACATACCAGTACATTCCAAGTACAGATGTCCCTTTTTAGACTGCATCATTTTATGATGCAAAGGCAGGTACTGGAGATCGTCAACAGATGCGCCATTGAAGATCTGAGATTCTCAACTGATTATTGAGCCTCCCCTATTCCAAAGGATGCACCACTTTTATTTCATCATGCTTTAGAGTTAGATTGGACTATTTCTTTTATTTTGATTTGGGTAGCCATGAGTCTGTCATTAGCCCCACATAATTAGTGATAGAGGATTCATAGACGATGGTTGAACGTTGATGTTGAGATTGTGAGCTAGTTTCTTTCTACTAGCCTTTATTATTATCTATACATTTTGAGACTTTAGAGGAGATGTGCCCATTTACTTATTTGTAATTTCGCTATTCAGTAGAGTTATATGATTAAATGTATGTAATGAGACTAAGTGGTTCGCTTGAGAACTAGCAATAGTCTCTAGGTGACGGCCACACCAAGGGTACCCTTCCGAGGCGTGACATTTTGGCTGCATTTCTCTGCAATTGCTCGATATAATCTCTTTAATTCCTCAATTATGAGGTTTCCCCCCAATTTAAAGCTATTGGATGATACCAAAATTAGAAGATTAGTGAATAGGTGTGTGTAATTTTTTTAATGACAAGAGAACTCCCTGTGTGTAATATTATGTTTTTAGTCATTTGCTAACTGTCCTGGCCATTGCGTTGCGGCGAAGTTGTTTGTTTGCTCTAATATCCATTGATAGCTATTTACTAACTGCTCCATTATTTAGCTGCTCATCAAGTAAGCAAGCAACAGATAATGAAATCAAGATTTAAAATTTATATATTATGAAGATGTCACTAAATTCAATTAGCTCATAGAGTTGTGGAAAGGTCACAAGCCAAATTTTGGATATCTAAGAGTTTAGGGTTGTCTAGCATGTGCGAGGCTAAAGGATCCCAAGATTACAAACTTAGGTAAGAAAGTTACTACTTGTGCTTTTCTTGGTTATGCTTCAGATAGTACAACCTATAAGTTTTTCAATCTCGAAGATAATATTGTAATAGAATCAAGTGATGCTATTTTTCATGAAAATAAATTTCCTTTTGATTCTAAAAATAGTGGGGGGTCAAAGGGTTGATCAAAATATTTTGTCACTCCCTAGTTCTTCTTCTTCTACTTTGAAAAATAAAGTAATTGATGATTTTGAGTTAAGAAGAAGTAAAATAGCTAGAGTAGAAAAAGATTTTACTCCTGATTTTCATGTTTTTAATGTTAGAGAAGACCCGCTCACTTTAAAAGAAGAATTATCTTCACATGATGCAATTTTTTAGAAAGAGGCCGTAGATGATGAAATGGAATCACTAATTTCTAATAAAACTTGAAAGTTAGTTGATTTACCACCGGGTTGTAAAACAATTGGTTGCAAATGGGCCATACGAAAAAAGTTAAAACCGGATGGATCTATTGATAAATATAAGGCTAGACAAGTTGCAAAAGGATTTAAGCAACTTGAAGGCCTAGAGTTTCTGACACTTTTTCTCCGGTAACTAAAATTACATCCATTAGACTTTTAATTGCTATGACTGCAATTTTTTATTTGCAAATTCATCAAATGGATGTAAAAATTACCTTTTTAAATGGAGACCTAAATGAAGAGATTTATATGGAATAATCCAAGGGTTTTGTTGAAGCAGACCAAGTAAGCAAAGTATGTAAACTTACTAAATCCCTATATGGCTTGAAAAAAGCACCGAAGCAATGGCATGAAAAGTTTGATTCATGCATGATTAAAAATCATTTCAAAACAAATGAGCGTGATAAGTGCATATATCATAAGTCTTGAAATAATTCACATGTTATTATTTGCTTATATGTCGATGATTTATTGATCTTTGACTCTAATATGAATGTTATTGGTGAAGCAAAAAATATTTTTAGAAGCCATTTTGATATGAAAGATCTTGGTGAAGCAAATTTTATTCCTAGAATAAACATTACTAGAACATGTGATGAAATTTTCCTTGATCAGTCACATTATGTTGAGAAAATTTTGAAAAATATAACTTTCTTGATTGCAAGCATTTTTTAACTCCTTTTGATTCAAGTGTTCACTTTTTCCTGTACAAAGTGAAAATGATGTGATAAGTCAAAAATAATATGCAAGCTTAATTGAAAGTTTGAGATACGTGACTGATTGCACTAGGCTTGATATTGCATATGCAGTAGGAGTACTAAGCAGGTTTTCAGGCAAGCCAGGTAATGAACATTAGCATGCTATAACAAGAGTTATGAGATATTTAATTGGAACAAAAACTTGTGGTTTGTTCTATAAAAAAATCTTGTTGTACTTGAGGGTTTTTCTAATGCAGATTGGAATACTTTATCGGGTGATTCCTGTTCTACCACTGGTTATATTTTTACTTTGGATGGTTGTGCTATTTTTTGGAAATCTAAAACTTAAAAAACAAACGATCATTGTTAACTCTACCATGGAGGTTGAACTAATTGCTTTAGCTTCAGCCAATGAGGAAGTGAATTGTTTGAAAGATTTATTGTTTCAAATTTCTAATTTTGAAAAACCAATTCCTCCTATTTTAATTCATTGTGATAGCACTGCTGCAATTGGTAGAGTTCAAAATTGTTATTACAAGGTAAATCCAGACCTATAAAGAAGAAACATAGTAATGTAAGATCGTATTTGACAAGTGGTACCATTAATGTTGATTATATAAAATCTTGTGATAATCTTGCAGATCCTCTTACTAAGGCCTTAACAAGAGAAAAGGTCTGGAGCACATTGAGGGGGATGAGATTGAAGCTTATAAATTCTTGAGTCATAATAAGGAAATCCAACCCAGGAATAAAGATCCTATAATCAAGTTCAATGGGAAGAACGAATCATATGATGACTCGTTGTGAAAAATATACTATTTTTATTCCCTCCCTATGATGTGAGTGCATTATTTCCCGTTGAATTATAGAGGTTGAGTTTAAAAACTCTTAATGAAAATTTGTAGCCTGTTGGGGTGGGGTGTTAATTTTACAGAAGCACTTTTGACAAATTTCATCTATGTGAGTGTGGAAGTAGGCCTCTTCTTATGAGATTGGGCTTATTCTCAAAGGCACTCATAAAACTGGGATAGCACAAGACCGTAATTTGCTGGCTAATAAAGCTCATGTCAACACCTTGATTATTATGTGTGAGCAGTAATAATTTATTTTCCTTAAGCAGTCATAGTTGAAGTCTGAGACTATTATGACTCTGGAGTAAAAATTACTGTTTCACTAAGTAGAGGTTCAATGCAGAGCACACCTTCATTATTCATAATAGTCTTCCTTCAATTGATAAACTCTCAGTAATATTAAAACGAGTGAGAGATTGTTAGTTATGTGGTGCATTTTAATATTATGAAAATGTTAAGGAAATTAGTGTAACTTCCTTTGGGTGCATTCCATGGCAGATAGTGAAAAATGTTTTCATTGTTACACCTAGCCGTTGGAGAAGTAATTGCAGCATTACTCCATATTTTGGAGTTAGTGCTAGAGCACTTCATGGCTGCTCATTAGTGTTTGCAACAATAGGACAATTTTGTGAACTTTGCATGTCAAAGTTCAAGGCATTTGTTGCCCCACTCTCCATTTTCCTCTTTATTCCTCCATTACACTTTGTAATCTATATAACTTCTAGGTCATTTATCTACCCTATTAACTTCTTCATTCATTGCATGGAAGACTTGCACAACTATAAATAGTGATGATCTTCATTTATTTTTGGGTACACAACATATATGAGAAGTAAAACTTAGAGTGCATAAAGTTTGTAAAAATAAGAATTCTAATTAATTGAAGGGAGATGTCTTTTTTGTGGAGCTTGAGACTCAACTCTCATCTTGAGTTTGTTGAGTTATACTTTTGTGATAAGGTTGTTGTACTCTGGAGAGGATAAGTCAAGGAGAGTACTGCTGGACTAGTGAAAACTTTTTGTTACAGTGACCTTGAATCTCTTTAAAAAGAATGAGATATCTACGCCTCAACCTGAAAATTTTTGCTCTTCATTTTTACTTTTTCAATTGTTATCTGTAATCTTTTGTAATTTTCACCTATACTAACCAAATAGAAAAACTAAAATAATATGAACTTGAAATAGATACAGTACGTTAGTTTCCCTCTTTAATTTTGTTTGATATTTCTTTAATGATTAGTTTAATAAAGAAACGGTTGTTATAGGTTGACAAAATTATTATTGATTTTAATTTAAAGTCTTAATATGTTAGGAAAGATTTAAATAAAAATTAGTTTATAATTTTTAGATTAAGTCAACTTTAGTTGGGAAAAGATTCTTCATTTAATTTTTATTATAGCCAATATTTAATATTATTAAAATAATAGTTAATAATTGAAGAAAAATGATGAAAAAATAATTTTACTTAAAATGAACTTTTAATGAAGAGCAAAATGTTTCAACAACATTTCTAAGGATAATCATGTTTTTAATATAGTATAGATAGATAAATGAGGCCGCCGAAATCCTATTAATCTTTTTCGTGAGATTTTTTTGGGATTTTTCTTCATTTTTATAGACATAAAGTATTCGAAAACATTACTTAATTTAATTATCTCCTCCTCGAAGCATAAACGTAAGTAAAAAAAATACTATCGTCTTATTTTTTATTGTGCACGAAAGGAGCATCAATAAAAATGTTTTAATAAAAAATACTTAGCTAATTCGTGGAAGGTCAATACCACCAAACGTTGCCTCTTAATAAATAATTTAGTTAATTTTGAAAAGTGGTGTCAATAATTGATTAACAAAAAATGATTTGGTTTCTGACTCAGCTTTTGAAAATAAAATAAAACTTTAGTGGTTATCATAGAAGAGAAACAAGCTTATTTTATTTGCTTGACCTTTGTATACCACAAGAGTTAAAAGATGATTAGTGGTCTACATTTCTTAAACCTCTCATGCGTATGAAATTTTACATACAACAACTCCCAACACCTCATCCTGTTTGACGGTATGCCACATAATAGTGGATAAAAGGTGTAGGACAGACCGTACAATTATTAGTTTAAAGTAATTTACTATTAATATATATTAAGATGATATAACTTCTCTTAATTAATAATTGTGTCGTGATTTTGTTTTTTGTTACTCAAGCAGGCAACAGGTCGACATATTTGTTTGAGCAACTTGAGAGTATATCTTTAATTTCTCGCAATAACTGAGCTTCTTCAGCTGCTTGCTTGAGTAGCTTGAGGGTATATGTATAATTTATCAACGGTTATTTCGTTTTAATTTATGTGCCTTAATATTAGCGAATTATGTATATTTAATAAATAGTTTTGAACAATATGTTAAGTAGGAGCATAAAAAAACCATAAATTATAATTATTGAGAACTTAAAATGTTTTTTAAAAAAATTATAAAGTTATAAATCACGGGAATTAACAACTTAAAATATCAAAAGACATATAAAAAGTTGAAAAAATTGACACTCGAAATTTTAGTAGTGCCACATAAATTGGGACAAAAAGAGTAAAATAAAATATTCTATAGATCTCAGTACTTAACAATTTAAATTTTTTTAGAATATAATTTTTTTTTATCAATATCTATAAATCAAAATCAAAATATAAATTATATTAAACCCGTGCTAGCGCAAGCTTTCGCAACTATGGGTAAATAAAAAATCTCTGAGTAGGAATTTATAGTATGTGGGTGCATTACAAGAAAAAGAATGTTTACGTGAGAATTGATCTTTAGCCTTCTAAATAAATAATTCAACATCCAATCAAGTGAATAGTTTAATCTTCCTGTAACGTAGATATCAATAAATAATAATAAATTATTTTTAAAAATATAATACATAAAAAATACCTAGCTAGTTTTTACTAATGAATCCACGAGTTCATGTGCCGCCGATTTTCGGCTATAAACTTGTCCCTCCTCACAGGTTTTACTCTGTAGCACTAACCTCTCTCTTGGTATGGACCCTTACCTCCCTCATCTTTAGTTTTTTGCAACTTTTTAAACCTATTTATTATTAATGCAAAGAAAATATTAATTGACTATTTTATCCTTATTAGTGTAATTTTGAAATTAATTTTATTGACATATTTTATTAATTTTTTTTTTTTAAGAATTAGGGTAAAGGAAAGAAAATAGGGAGGGGTTATAAGGTGGAGAATTAAATCCTATCGATAAAGTAAAAGTTGAAGTAGTCAATCAGTTGAATAATAAAAATTTTCTTTATTTATTCTTTTAATTATTAATGCTATGATAAAATAAAAAATCATGTTATTGTTTTATAAGGGTCATTTGATAAGGTATACAAAAATATTGTTATGTTGTATTAGTAGTCATTGGTAATGCCTATATAGTTATGCTTGCATTGGTTATGCTTAGTTTATTTCGTATGTAGTATATGATTTGGCATATAAACAATAATATGTATTGCATAATTTCAGAAAAAGCACTTCCTTCGTGTCATTTTATGTGGCACTCTTTTCTTTTTCAAAAATGTTTCCTTTTTTCTTAATTACCGTGCCAAGTCAAATGGTACCACATAAAATGGGATGAAGGAAGTATTTAATTAAAATACTCTCCAAAAATACGGCGAAAAAGATGTGAAAATGATTTGAGGGACAATTATGTCTTTAATCAGCTAACGCATGCATTGGAGTCTTTTTAATTTAATAATATCATAGATTTTCATGTATTAGTAATATACACCTCATCAACCCAAACATATTGACACCAAAATTGCATTTTTTGAGATGGATCCAAAATCAAGTCTAAAACATAATTGTGGGACCAATGATGAAAATTCCAAATCTACTTTATAAAAAGGTTCTAAACATATTACTGACCTTGTACCCCATATATGGGGCATAATTTGATACTTGAAATGAAAGAAATTTGATCATGTAATAAAAATTCAATTAAAGGAGAATTCAAGAAGAGGACTACCTCTTTGGGGCATAATTTACCTCAAAACAATGATCTTCATGCTTCTCTGAACACTTTACCATGTAGGCATGATCAACACAAACCCAATGCACTTCAAATCACCCATATTGGAGCCCTGTAACTCCAAAAAAAGAAATTTGAAAAAAGGAATAGGGGTCAGAGCTGGTCATGCTTCGTTTTAATTAAAAGATCAAATACTAAAAGTTCTTTGTGAAAGCAATCATAGTGGCCCGAAAATGAGGAAGGTTAAGCCCACATACCTCTGGAATTGTGAAGCCTAGCTCGTAAATGCGGATGATCTTTTGTAGTTCCTCCACGATAGTGGCCTAGCTCCCGCATATTCGAAGAACAATAGAGGGAGGCTTCGCGAACATGGCATAAGGCCAATTCATACAAAAAATAATATAGTAATCAATCATGTCTAAATCTATAAAATCAAATGAGTTGACTTTATGAAGAATTGAGATTTGAAAATTTCAATAAACTCGCTTGGCTATGGCTGAGTCATCGAGAGAAGTAGAGACTGCAAAAGGTTCTAACAAAATCTTTAGACTGGCATCAAATCTCATAGCCACATAAAAAGTCATAAAAGAGAGATTTTTCTCTAAATCTAACAAAGTATATACATAAAAAAGACTTATAACATACTAGTGACTATATTCAAAGAATATTTATAATCCTATCGAGTCTGAAGGGCATAAAACTTATTTGGATGCTAGACACCACCAAAACTAGATGAAGCACCCTGATGAACCAAACGACAATAGTAAATTGACCATGTGGATGATCATCTCTACCCTTGCTAGAATGTAAAGGGAAATCTACCACCTTATGACCCACGTTTCCACTATGACGCCCCAAGCCTAAGGCCTAGGTGTGACATGGCGAAGGGAGAACCTAAAGGTGCCCAAACAAGATTCATAGTATACATAAGCACATCCTTGGTTAAGAAGCGTGATTCAACCATCATCAAGTAATACTAAAGGGATTAGAGACTTAGAACACACTCTATGGGATAAGGGAACATGAAGTTACCATCATACAATTATAACAAGTAAATCTAAGGGAAAGGGGATATGACAAACTTTATAGGGAGTAGGGAGTTAGGAATTTCTCCACCTTGCCAACCGCATCATAAGTAACAACAAAGATGGGATAGAGAGTAAGTTAAGGTCTCTATAAATACAAAAGTGTCGCATGACTCATATATAACATATTATCCAATAATACCTCTAGTCATATATGGAACGGGGGCCAAGATATGTCCCAAACTCTCCCTCAAAAGTAAATAACAAAAGTAGAAATGTCTTAACATAAGTATGGTAGATAGAAAATAAAAGTTGACCTCAAAATGGAGGACTCACCATAAGTAAAGTCTTCACGGATCGAACTCGTCACGACTAGGTGGATAGGGAAGAGCTCTAGTCCCTAAATGATTAAATCATGTAGGTAAAAGTATGCGATAATACTTTGAATTTTCTAAGTATGCAAGGTTCAATGTAATAAGGAAATCATCAACCATAACATACAAGATGCATAATCATAACAAAGAGAATAAGCTCAATATGAAATGAATGATCAATTCCTCAATGAAAATATGCATGAGTGTACGTAATTTTATAATATAATATACATACGTGGGAGGAGACCTTGACTGACAAGCTTTCAAATCATGATATCATAATACGAGTATCTCATTAAAACCATAACCTCTTCAAATGAACATTTCCTTTCAAAAGAGAGTGCATCATAGAATCATAAAAACGGCTTTATAATCTTGCATAATTTTCATAGAATTTTTATGGATTCATAACATACTTCATAGCCCTCAAACTTGTATAACTTGTAGTAAAATCTTTCATCGCATTTCATAATGTAACTTTAGTTCAAAACAAGGTAGGTTCATGCATGACGACATGAAATCATGAAATTGAAGAGTAACATGCATAAATAAGATAAATTGTGGCCATTTGAACTCATTCGAAACAACCCATCATAAGCATAAGCAAAACCCTAGTTAGAATATCATGAAACCATCTCTTAAGTCATCCATTTTCATAGTATTTCATAGTATTATAGCATGCATAGTCCCAAAGCCATAAGATATCACATAATACTACTATTTAGAAGAAGTTCATGCAATTGCATGGAATATTTATAACTTGAAACTCAAAGAGAGAAGAGTGATGCTTTGTGGAAAGAAGATCCCCACAAATCAACCCACATATCTTGGTGTGATTTAGTGGAAGAAATCTAATTTGGAGGTGAAAGAATGTGAAGCCCTAGCTTGCACTCTTCACTTTGATGCCTTAGAGGAACTTGAGAGGGTTCTAGAGGGGCTTAGACTTAGAATAATTTGAGAATAGGGGAAATGAATGAGTTTGAAAGTATTATGCTTGAAAGGGACTGATTTAAAGCCTAAACGACGTAACATTAAGTACCAAATATTGGGAAATATCATAAATGACCCTTATAAAAACATGTTGGACCAAACTACAAACCCTCGATTACATGTCAACTGTCCAAACCACGAGCCATAGACCATAGAAATAAGTCTCATCCTGTTGAAATTCAAAACCTTCAGAAGCCATTTATGAAACCCTATCTATGAACCCATTTACGGCACATAAAAGAGTCCACGGGTCATCCTATTGTTTGTACTTCGAACTTTAGAAACCTATTTTTCCATTGAGTCAGACCACCATTCCACGAGCACAACTTACGACTTATAATTTCATTTATAGCTCATGAAACACCCATCATGCAATGAAGGTCCCCAAAATTGGGCTACTAGAATTTGCGCTTCAGATCCATGAACATATAGTATGGTCTATAGTTTTTTTTACAAACTGTTAACCCTATTCGTAAAACCCATTTACACTTGGTAAAACTTCCAGCTTTGTACCCCAATCCACGAGCCTGCTTATGACCCATGAAATGTACCACGAGCTATAAACTTTGCTCGTACATTGCCTCTGAAATCTTTGAACTTTTTCGTCTGCACCTTCTATACTTTTAAACATGCGACATCTTACAATATCTCTCCCTTGGGAACATTCATCCCCGAATGTGCTAAACGCAAGCTCTACAAATTAAAGGAGAAACTTACAACCTATCATGCATGCTAAAATGTAACTCAAACACGTTTTCATGAAAATGTTCAAACTTATGCTTCAAATACCAACCGTAGTGCAGCCTCATAAATACGTAAATATGCATGGATGACATGAAAACTGAAATGCAAGGTAACAGAGGTTTTCGAGCAGTAAACTTAGTACCTTAAGCTTAACTAGAGTGGAAGATATAGGGGTATCATTTCTTAATATCCGCTTTCACTTCCTATGTGGAGCTTTCAACTAGTTAATTCCTCCAAAGGGCTTTAATGGACACAACATCATTGTTTCTCAACCCTGTTGACTTGCCTATCTAAGATTTCAACCAGGATTTCTTCATAAGCCAAATTCTCTTTAACATTCACCACTTCAAAGGGTATAATGGAACTTGGGTCACCAACACACTTATCATGGAAACATGGATGACTGAATGAACCATACTCATTTGTATAGGCAATTTCAACTCATAAGCAACTTCACCAACCGGTCTCATGATCGTGTAAGTCCCTACATACCTAGCGCTTAACTTTCCCTTCTTGCGAAACGAATCACACCCTTTATGGGTGAAACCTTCAAATACACTTAATCATTAACTTTGAACTTAAGGTCCCTCTTTCCAGTGTCACCATAAGACTTTTGTTAAATTTAGGCCATCATCAATCTCTCCCTTATAAACCTTACCTTCTCCAAAGCTTCCAAAACCAAATCTGGACCTATCAAAGCAATCTCCCCCTATTTCAAACTAGCCAACTGGGAATCTATATCGCCTTCCATATAAGGCTTCAAATCGTGCCATTCCGATGCTAGTGTGGTGACTATTATTATAAGTGAACTTGATGAGTGGAAGATACTCACCCCAACTACCTTTTAACTCCAACGTACAAGCCCTAAGCATATACTCAAGGGTTTGAATGGTCCTTTCGGCTCGCCCATCTATTTGTGGATTGAATGCCATGATAAGCTTGACTTTAGTACCAAGGATTCTTTAAAAGATCTCTGAAAATGGAAAGTTAATTAGGCACCATGATCCAAGTTAATGGATAATGGAACCTATGCAATTTAACGAACTCATGAATATACAATTTGGCATAATCTTTGGCACTATATGTTGTTTTAACCAGTAGGAAATGACTTGATTTTGTCATTCTATCAATGGTAACCCAAATGGAATAGAAATGCTTCTTAGTTCTAGGCTAACCAATCACAATGTCTTTATTCATCTCTTCCCACTTCCAAGTGGGAATCGCAATGTCTTGAGATGGGCCACCTAGGTTTGGTGATCAGCCATGTCTTGTTGGCAATTGTGGCATTTGGCCACAACTTTATGCTGTCTGTTTTCATACCACCCTACCAAAACACTTCTCTCAAATCTCTATACATATTTGTGGAGACGGGATGAATAAAGTAAGATGAATTATAAGCCTCATTTGAGATCAAATCCCTCAATCCATCAACATTTGGTACACATAACCTTCCTTGACACCAGAGGACTGATGTTATGAAGTTTTGATGATTTAACAACTATGAGAATAGATAAGGGACCTGATCCCATGAGTGTTGTGTACCTGAAAGCGACACCCGATAAACAATACATTGATAGTCTATTATTTGTTGGTGCATGTTTGCCTGCTCTGCAGTAGTTGTCTAAACAATGGAATTACTCCAAAATATTCCTAATGTTGGGTGTATATATATCTAACCTTTCTTGAGAAAAAGGTTTGAGGGGTTCTACATACATTAAGTGATTGTTCTTGGTGAGGCTTTTGGGTAGTAAACTAGGAAGATCAAAGTTGTTCTTTCTTTGTGTACTTCTTTCTTCTTAGTGAGTGCTTGCATATTGTAGATCGATTCTTATTCTATAAAAGGATGCGATAATCAACAAGCCATTGCTCTTCATTCTTGAGTTCATAGCTAGAGTTATCTATGGTAAGTGTTAAATTCTAAGTTGGCTAGATTTAGCTGATTTAGTGCATCGCGGAGTACCTACTTAGTTTCTCAAACCTGTGGTAGAATTATCAAAGTAGCGGGGGGGGGGGGGGGGGGGGGAGAGATTTAGGGTTAAATTCCTAGATTACAATATTTTCTTTGAAATTAATGGAGCTGGGTTAAAATCCTTTGAATACACGTTGTGGTTTTCTCCTCTCTTGAGCAAGGGGGTTTCCATATAAAATAGCTTGTGTCATTTTACTTTGTTGCTTTACTATTGTTGTTGTATTTATTGATTGTTGTTCTGACAAGGGACATGGTCCCTAGACACTCAGTGGATGCGTGCATTCTATCATTTGGTATTAGAGCGAGGACTCTTTAAAAAGTTAGCACCTAGAGGGGATCTTTAAAATGAAATGGCAACTCCACTAAAACATAAAGAGGGTCAATCATCTACCAGATCTCCCTTCACTTTAATGGGTAATTTTATTATTGGTGGAAACTTGTATACATGATTGTCTTATGGATGAAGATAATAAGCTATGAGAAATTGTGCTTGATGGTCCTCATGTTCCTAACCTAGAGGTGAAAGAAGGAGAAATCACTTGAATAGTTAGTTAAACTAGACAACAATACACTAATGAAGACAGAAAGAAGATCGAAAAGAATTACAAAACAAAGAAGTAGTTGGTTTTTGCAATTGGGGCTGACGAATACAACCATATCTTAGCTTGTGAGTCTGCAAAGGAGATTTGGGATTGCTTGTGTGCTGCTCATAAATATACTGATCAAGTGAAGGAGTCTAAAATTGATATGCTAAGTGCTCAATATGAAAATTTTACTATAAAAGAAGGGAAATCCATTCATGATATGTATACTAGGCTTTCATCCATTATCAATGGACTTAGATACTTGGGTGAACCTATTCATCCTAGCAAGCAAGTTAGGAAGATAATTTTTCCTACGTCTTGGGCCAGTAAGGTTGATGCAATTACTAAGGCCAAGTACGTGAAGATACTGACTATGGATGCCTTGATTGGTAATCTTCTAACTCGTGACTTGAATAGAAAAAATGATGTGGTTGAGAAGGAAAAATCATTAGTTCTAAAGTGACAAAAGCTAAAGAATTTGATGAAGATAAAATTTAGATGGCATAGCTCACTAGACGATTTCAAAAAATAGTGAGGAAAAATTGAGGTCTCAAGAAGAAAGAAAATCCTAGCAGAGCTGCTACTACCGATGATCTGTATCACAAACATGGAAAACCAGGACATTTTATCAGAGATTGTCCAATGCACAAGACAGAGTACAAAGATTATGTCAAGGCTGGAGGCAACAAAGATAAGTCAAGGGACTAGGTCTCTAATAAGAAAATTAGAAAGGTTGTAGCAAACTATGTTGTGAAGAAGGCTCTTGCTATTTGGGAAAATTCCTTGAGAGAGTCAGAAGAGTCTGAGCATCCATAAGATGCTTCCTTGATGGCTATGAAGGATGGAGATGAGATCTCTAATCAAATATTTGCATTGATGCAAAATGTGATGATGATGATGAGGAAGAGATAACCCTATCTGATTTTATGAAAAATCTGCACATACTTTCTATTAAGAAATTGAGGAAGTTAGTTGCTATTATTATTGATTTGATTACTAAGTTAACTACTGAAAAGGATATGTATCATAATCAATTAGATGTTGTTCAAGATGAAAAAAGTTTCCTTAGTTTCTCAGTATTCTGAAGTGGAGAAACATGTGTTAGATTTGAAATTAGAAAATGTAGCTCTTTGTGAAAAGCTGAATAAAGAAACAAAAGGGTTATCTATAGGGGAAAGAAAAGGCTAGTAGTTTGCAACTTGAGATTGAATATTGTTTGAATGATGCTGAAAATAAGCTGGCTATGGCAGTAGAAAGGAACATTCAACTAGCAAGGGACCTGGTCCGAGTCAAAAAATTAATTGTTCAAATCTCTCAAATGGACTAATTCTTCTAAGTTTCTATAAACTCTGACTCATCAAGGAGATAATAGTAGAAAGGCTTAGGGTTTGGGAAGAAGGGTCTATCTCATATCACTCATAGCAAAAATGTTAATCTGTCAAATTCATTATTGTGCACTCACTGTGGAAAGGATGGTCATGTGAAGATTATATATCCTGCATTGAATAATTAAAGAACAGTTGACAAGATATTTTTTTTAAAAAAAAGAAGGATGGAACTTGTTCCTACAGTGAATTCTCAAAATAATTCTAAGTTGAAGAAAGTGGTACTACCTCCTTGAAAAAGAAAAATGTTAATTACCCCTTTATTTGCGTATTGAGTCTCTAATTTGTGCCAAGGGCAATGAAGTGAAATTTCACTCAGAAAATTGTATTGTCACCAATTTGGTTTCATAAGAAGTTATTCTTGTGGCGAAAGGGTGAACAACATGTATGGGGCTGATTTGGATTCTATACAGGGAAATGACCTTACATGTCTTAGTGCTCAAAGTGAGAATGTAGAACTTTGACACAAAAGACTAGGTCATGTTAGTTCTTCTTTGCTAAACAAACTTGCTACAAGGGACCTACTTCGTGGGCTACCAAAAGTGAAAATTGTAGAAGACAAAGTCTTTGAAGCACGTGTTAAAGGAAAGCAAACCAGATCCACGTTCAAGCAAAAGAAGCAAGTTAGTACTACCAAACCACTAGAGTTGATTCATATGGATATATGTGGGTCAGTGAAGATTCAAAATAGAGGAGAAAAAAATTATATTTTGGTGGTCATGGATGATTATGCAAGGTGTTTTTAGACCATGTTCTTGAGGTCTAAGGATGAAACCTATGATATATATGTGATCTTTCTAATATAATTCAAACCAAGCTGAACTTCAAAATAGTAGGGATCAGGTCTGACCATGGAACCGAGTTTGAAAATGCAAAGATGGATATCTTATGTGTGAAAAATAAAGTCCATCATAATTTCTTAACTTCCAGAACTCCTCAGCAAAATGTTGTGGTAGAAAGAAGAACAGAGCCTTGGTGGATATTGCTAGCACAATGTTGATAGTTTCTGGACTTCCATAAAACTTTTGTGTTGAAGTTGTGAATATTGCGTGTTATATGATAAATAGATGATTAATTAGATCTATTCTCAACAAAACACCTTATAATCTGCTCAACAACAGGTAGAAAGAGTTACTTAAAAGCTTTTAGTTGCAAATGCTTCATTCTCAACAATTACAAGGAAGACTTGGGCAAGTTCAAGAAGTAATGAAGGTGTATTTGTTGGATATTCAAACTCCATCATAGTTTATAGAGTTTTCAATAAAAGGATAATGTATTGAAAAAACTGTCCATATGATCTTTGATGAATGTAGGATACTTAAAAAATTGAATGATCAAGATGAGGCTAAATTTGAAGAATTGCTTTAATTTCATAGGGATGGTGTTAATGCTGATCAAAATAGTAAAAGAAACTTGGAGCAGACTACTTCGGTTTGATGTTTCAGGTGTTGCAAATGTTTTTGATAGGGGACCTTGTCATGAACCAGTTGCTGATGATGAACAAGACACTCCTGAACAACCTAAAAATGTAGATGATGTAGTTAGTGCGGGTAACGAGGAAGAAATCAGGCTTCCAAAACATCCTCATGGAGAATCAAATTTGCTTATCCCTTGGATAATGTTATCTCACCTTTGGACTCTAGAATTCAAACTAGATCCAAGATGAGGAATATCAACACATTTTCAGCCTTTGTCTCTTTTATTCGCCTAAAAATATGAAAGATGCCCTAAAAGATACTGATTGGGTGAATTCTATACAAGAAGAGTTACATCAGTTTGAAAGAAGTAAGGTGTGGCACCTAGTCCTAAGCCATCTGATAGAACAAACATTGAGACTAGGTGGGTCTTCAGGAACAAGCTGAATGAACATGGAGCTATTGTTCGAAATATATCAAGGCTAGTGGTTCAAGGCTATAACCAGGAAGACAACATTGATTATGACAAGACATTTGTTCCTGTTCAAGAATGGGAGACATCAAAATTCTTATAGCCTTTGCGATATTCACGGGTTTCAATCTCTATCAAATGAATGTCAAGAGTGCTTTCTTGAATGGCTACCTAAAGGAGGAAGTCTTTGTTAAACAACGTTTTGGATTTGGAGACGTTGATCATCCCAATCATGTGTTAAAACTGGACAAGGCATTGTATGGCTTGAAACAAGCACCTAGAGCATGGTATGAGAGGTTGTCTAAGTTCCTTCTAGAAAATGGATTCAAAAGAGGAAAAATCAAAAACATATTATTTTTGAAGAAAATACGGAGGTACCAACTCATCGTACAAGTCTATGTTGATGATATCATCTTTGGTGTTACTTTTGAGTCGATATATGGTGAATTCTCAAAGCTGATGGGGACTGAATTTGAAATTAGCATGATGGGTGAATTGAGTTTCTTTTTGGGTTTGCATATTAAACAAACTTCTGAAGGAACCTCAATTGGCCAAGAAAAATACATTAAGGAGTTCCTGAAGAAATTTCAAATGGAGGATGTTAAGCCTATTGACACTCTTATGGGAACAAATTCTAAGATAGATGTTGATGAACTGGTCTTTGTGTTAATCAGACTATGTACAAGAGTATCATAGAATCATTACTAATTTGATTGCAAGCAGACCAAACATTATGTTTAGTGTTGGAATTTGTGCAAGGTTCCAATTGAAGCCAAAGGAGTCTCGCTTGAAGGTAGCTAAAAGAATTTTGAGGTACTTGAAGAAAACATGGGACCTAGTCCTATACTATCCCGTAGGTTATTCTTTTGAGCTGATTGGCTATCCTAATGTTAACTATGCTGGGTATCATGTAGATAGAAAGAACACTTCTGAAATGACTCACTTCCTTGGATCATGTCTTAGGGAACCAAGAAACAAAATTTTATTGCTCTTTCAATTGCTAAAGCTAAGTATGTAGCTGCTGCCTCTTGTTATGCCAAATTTCTATGGATAAAACAACAACTAAAAGATGTTGGTGTCATCACACACACTATCCCATCGTTGTGTAACAACACAAGTGCTTTGAATATGGAAAAGAATCCGGTCCATCATAAGAAGACTAAGCACACTGATGTGAGACACCATTTTCTAAGGGACAATGTTGAAAAAGGGAATATCTGTATGCCATTTTGTAAAACCAAATATCAAGCTGCAGATAATTTTAAAAGGCCTTGAGCAAGGATCAGTTTGAAAAGAATAGATTGAAGCTTGGGATGTTGAAGATGGAGTAAATCATTGTTTTTGGTGTAAATCAACTTCTTTTTTTGGCTATGATTAGAAGGCATGTATCCTATTATTTCTGTAATACTTGTTGTGGCAAAATTGACTCATGTACTTATTTGCATGTATACATTCATAGTGATCTAATGGGAGAAAACAAAGTTCAGAAAATAACTCAAGCTAATCATCTGGAACTACAGAAAGGGACCTGGTCCCATCTCAAAAGGTTAGCACTCTTTACATTACTTTTAATCTTTTTTTTTAGAATTGTAGGCACTGCTTTGCATCAGCTTTTTATCAGTTGATAGCAAACCCATTAGCCTTGAAAACCTCATCGTCACTCGTTCCTTCCCAGGGAACCTAACCTATTTTTACTTTGTCCTAAACCTTTTTTCTGAGAAAAAAGGTCCTATAAAAAAACTATGATTTTGTTCTTTTCAAAAACTCCTAAAAAATCTACGCTCTTCTTCTTAAGTACTTTGCAAGTCAAAAAACTCCATACAATGTATCAACATTTTGATTCAACTCGAAGAATGCTTGATGCTCTTGAGGATATAGAAGCATCAAAGGATTAAATTTTTTTGAAAACCCTTGTCCTTCGACAAAACCTCAACTACGCTTCCAGAGAATAAGATTTCTAACTCTCAAACAGAAAAACTCCAAGATTTTCCGTTTAAAATAACCCCGTTCCAGATCTCAATACTATCCAAACCCTTTTTCTCTTAAGTCTATTCAACCAACTCTCCCTCCTTGTAAAGGAAGGAGTTGGTTCTACGGTTCAAGATGCTCTCTCCTATTACACCATATGACTTTACTGTAGAAGGAGATATTCCAAGTCACAAAAGGGTTGAGTCAAATACTCTAGCTGCTAATCAAGAAATTGTGGCTCAAAGTTTATCAAAGATGAAGGACCAAGTGGACACACCATTCTTTGAGGAAGGGTTTGAGATGGATCAAGAGTTAATGGGCAATCCTATTCTAAAAATCATTACAACTCAAGATATTTCTTCTATTGCTGACTCTGTGCCTGACAAGGATGAAGAGGATAGTCAACCTTTGTTTTGAAGAGTAAAGAGAAGGATGGTTCCCATTTCTAGTAAGGGGAAAGAAAAAGTAACTGAGGAAGAAAGGTTGAAGAGGAGAAATCCAACCAAGCTCAGACCTCTGCTCGAAGAAGGCTAAGAAAGAGCAAGGCAGTTGAAGACTTGGTCCCTGAGAATGAAATGATCAATGTAATCCAAGGTAGAA
The DNA here is from genome assembly GCA_029948455.1 of Solanum rostratum. Taxonomy (NCBI): domain Eukaryota; kingdom Viridiplantae; phylum Streptophyta; class Magnoliopsida; order Solanales; family Solanaceae; genus Solanum; species Solanum rostratum. Next base: position 66,551,486 of record CM057046.1, read on the forward strand.
GTGAAACTGAATCTTGTAATATTACTAAGGCTGTTGAGAAGCATAAGAAAAGAGAGTTGGAAAAAGACCATGTTGGTGAGAGAAAAAACCCTCAAAGGAGAATAAAGGTAACAACAAAGAGAGCATGAGAAGATGCTGGTGAACAAGAAAAGATTGGTGAAGAGGGACCTGGTCCTAAGAAAAAAGGGAGACAGTTGACCTGTCTTAACCAGAGAAGAAAGAATGAATATGTTGAAAACCCAGAAAGTGCATAATGGAAGGGTCTTTGACTCAGAATTTTTGTTCAAGCCTAGTATGCGTGACTTATCTGATGTAGTAGAGTTGCAAATGTGGACTCATTTGTCTGTTGAAAATAGTCCAGTTTTGCATGAGGATCAAGTGAGAGAGTTTTACTATGGGAGTTTGAATACTCAAGTGTAAGAAAGAAAGTTGAACTTGGATGAAGTTTTATTGGGTGAAATTCTAGGTGTTCCAGCTGGAGGTATTAAGTTGTTGTTGGAAAGACATGTTCAAAAGTCTTTTTGAATGAGTGTAGGAAGCTGCCAAACCCGAGTGGAGATGGTACTCCTAAGTAGAGGTGGAAAATGGGTGGATTGAATTGGATTTGGATGGATTGAGCCAAAATAGATTGGATCACAATCCATCCATATAAAATATGGGTAAATATAAATTTGGTCAAATATGGTTTGGGAAATATGGTTAAAACCCACTTTAATCTCTTAAAGCCAAAAAAAAAATTAAATCAAGGTTAGATTATTAATGCTTAACTCCTATCACCCAACCCTACTCCCAAATAATTATTTTTTTCAAAAAATATTTTTTCATAAATTTTTTTCTTTTAATTTTTTCTACTTCCATGTCCTATCACCCACCACTCCCACCCCACCCCCAACACTCATTCCCACCCTACCCACACCCCTATAACCCCCAATATTTTAATTATAAAATGTCAAAAAAAAAAACATTTGCCTACTTTACCCGCCCCTCACCTGTCCCATACACTCTATCACCATTTAAAAAAGGAAAATGGTTAAAATGCCTCTGAACTATTTAAAATAGAGTAGAAATACCCCTTCGTTACGTTTTGGTTCAAAATTACCCCTCTATTATATTTTTTGGCTCAAAAATATCCCTCCATTAAATTTTTTGCACAAAAATACTTCGTCCTATCAGAAATAAAAAAATGGCAAAACATATCCCTTTATTATTAGAAATTGAGCAAAATACCGTTCGTTAGTTTTCAATTAATAATATCCCTCCATTAAAATTTTAAAGTTATTATTTAAAATATTCTTCTTCCATCAAAAGTTCAACCCCAACCTATCTTCAAATCAATTTTTATCAGATTTTGAGTAGTTTAGATTTTTATTATATGAAAAAAAGCTTTTATTTATAGTTGGAGATGAATTATCTCTTGAAAATGATAACTTATATTAATTGTGTTACATTGCTAATATGAGCACAACAATTTTTATACAAGTTTTGTATGTTTGAAAAATTTGATGAATTGGATCCTATTGAACTCGAGATATTGACTAAGGAGGAGGCAACGATTATAACGAGGATGACTCAATGTTATCATTCAGAGATCGACTTTTTGAGACATTTGCAATGAAATGACAATCCTTTTTTATTGAAAAGATTAGTATCAAACCTAATATCCGATAAGAAAACCTCTTCAGTCCTTAAATAGGGGTTCACGTGGTCTAATTACATGACACTTTTTGTCCATGTAACATGCATGGTGTCATTTCGTTATGTATTTTTTTTGTAAAATTTTAAGAGGGATATTTTTTAACCAAAATCTAACCGAGGGGTATTTTTACTCCATTTCTGATAGTTTGAAGGTATTTTAAACCATTTTTCTTATTTCCGTTAGAGAGGAGTATTTTTAAGACAAAAGTTTAATTGAGGGGTACTTTTTAGCCAAAATATAACGGAGGGGTATTTTTGCTCCACTTCAAATAGTCAGGGGTATTTTTGACCCTTTTTCCTTTAAAAAAAATCCTCAAACCCCACCGAACTCCTTACTTCCAAATATTTAAAAAGAACAAAAAAGAAAGTTAATTTTTTTACCGCTCTACCCTCCATTTCCACCTTACCCCGGTACACCTCCCCCCCTCCCAAATAAAAGATTAAAAAAAGTTAAATTTTTTCACCCCCCCACCCCTACTCCCAAATTTTTTTAAAGAAAAATCTAAAAAATCTCCCCCCCCCCCCCCCTCCAAAAAAAAAGTTAATTTTTTAAACTCACATTCCTACTCTGAGTTTTTTTTATGAATGTTTTTCTCCCTACCCCCTATCCCCACCGAATCCCCTACCCTCATCCTCGATTGTTTTTTACGAAAAAATCTATAAAAAAAAATCACCTCATCTCCATCATTTCCATCCTCCCCCCCCCCCCCCCCCCCAGTCCACATTTCCACCCTACCACCCATAGGAGTGTGCAAAAACCAAGCCGATTGATAAATCAAATTGAAGAAAATGTTATTGGTTTATTGTTATCGGGTTATTGAGTTAGCGGATTTTTAATGGTTTTACAAAAAAAATTATCGGGTAATCGGTTCGGTTTCAATTTTAGTATTTGGTAAATTGATAACTCATTAAGACTATAATAATTTACCACTTTATTCTTTCATAAATAGTTAATATTAATAATCTAACATCACTTGATACTAAATCGATACTCGTAAGTCATGTATTTGCTTGGTTTCTAAATGTATAAATCTTCTGTATGAAAGTAAATTAGAATATAAGGTCAAATATTGCATATTATTAAGTTTACGTGTTCAATTGATATATTCATTTTACTGTAACTCATCATTTGCGTCAAATAGTTAGAAAAGTCATATATTTATTTTATGACTATTTTCTTATTGGTAAATAAAAAACAAACCGTTAAGGACCAAAAATCGATAAAAAATATCTCATTGGTTTAGCATATTTAAAAATTGAAAACCTATAAACCGAACTGATAATATATAAAATCAAACTGAATCGACCGATGCACACCCCTCAACCCCCCATTCCTTACCCTCACTCCCGCCCCCAAATTCTTTTAAGAAAAATTTTAAAAAAAAAATCACGCACAAAATATCTTTTAGTGCAATTAAGAATTTTTTATTATGAGTGGGGAATCTATGGGTCTACATGGGTATCCATATTTTACCCATTTTGACCATATTTATATGAGCGCTTAAAATAGATCAACCCATATTTATCCATTTAGAAAATACGAGTGATCCATTAAAATAAATATGGGTTATATGGACTCCTTTTACCTTATACGGGTTTAAATTGCCACCCCTACTCCTAAGAAATTTCTAAAAAGAGTTTATCAACTATTTTTTGAATTTATCAATAAGGTGATTTTGCCAAAATCTGAGAAAAGGACTACACCTTCTGGGGCAGATTTATTCATGATGGAGGCACTCAGCAAGTTTGACGCCATAAACCTACCTGCTATCACCTTAGAGAACATGCACAAAACTATCACTATTAAAGATGGAAAGCACGGGTTGGGATATGGGTTTTAGCTGACAAAGGTGTTCACTTAATTGGGTATTCCTCTAGGTGTTGGTGTGAAGGGGACAGTGAAACAAATGTCTACTCTAAACACCCATATTGAGTATGAGCGCATTGAAGGGAGAACTAGAAAAGTGAGTCGAGTGTCTGACCTACTGGGAGAACAAGAGCATCTGAGGAAGGAAATGGAGAATTTGACTACTCTTTTATGAAAAAAGGATGCTGGAATTACTCTGCTAAAGGCTCAATTGGTTCAGTCTAAATCTGAGGGACCTAGTTCTAAGGAGGTCCTCAAGTTGATAACTTGGAATGAGAGCTTGAATGCTCAGATGACAGATCTTAAGGGGAAACTTCTCAATCATCATGTTAAATCAGTTGTCTGTCTCTCTCAAGTCATCCAATCTCTTACCCAAAAACCCCTCCTCTTCCTAAATCTTATCAAATCCTCTATCTTTTTCTTATTATCTACTTTGTTTTAGAGTAGCCTGGTATGGTTCTCTCTTGATAGATTATTATAATGTTTGGATTGCAAATATTTTAGTTAATGAATAAGTAGCTTGTTTTGATTTCTCTCTTTGTTCCTCCGTTTCATTTCATTTATGCTTGTATTATCTATTGATGGTGATTATATCACACTTGTGTTCATCAATTCTGGGTTTATAGTCGATTCTTTTTATGGTGCCAAAAGGGAAAATGATATTCTTTTCAGAATCCATTTAAGTGTTGGTGATAGGGGGAACTGATGCAAAACTTATTGGGAGAGAATTTATTGATAGGGGGAACTAATGACAAGGGGAACAAGTGAGTATGTTGGAATGTGCTGGAATACAATGTTAGACATGTCATGGGTTTGTTATCATTAAAAAGGATAAAAATGATATTTTGATGATTTAACAAAACATGAGAACAAATAAGAGACCTGATCCTATGAGTATTGTGCACCTGAAAGCGACACCCAACAAACAATACATTGATGGCCTATTATTTGTTGGTGAACATCTACTTGCTCTACAACAATTGTCTAACCAATGAAATTTCTCTAAATATTGTTGATGTTGGGTATGTATATTCAACCTTTCTTGAGAAGAAAGTTTAATGGTTTCTACATAAATTGAGTGAGTGTTCTTGGTGAGGCTCTCCGATAGTACATTCAGAAGATCAGAGTTGCTCTTTCTTTGTGTACTTCTTTCTTCTTATTGAGTGTTTGCATCTTGTAAATCTATTCCTCTTCTATAAAGGGTTGTGATAATCAACAAGTCATTACTCTTGATATATGAGTTCATAGCTAGAGTTAACTATGGTAAGTGTTGAAGTCTAAGTTCGCTAGAGTTAGTCAATTTAGTGGGTAGTGGAGTAACTACTTAGTTGCTCGAACTTATGGTAGAGTTATCACAATGAGGGGGGAGGAATTTAGAGTTAAACTCCTTAATTGCATGACTTTGGAATCGAAAAACTTTTATCCTTTGAAGTCAATGGAGTTGGGTTGAAATCCTATGAGTATAGGTCGTGGTTTTCTCCTCCCTTGAGCAACGGGGTTTCCACGTAAAACAACTTGTATCATTTTACTTTGTTGCTTTGCTATTTTTTCTCTTTTTATTGAATGTTATTTTGATTAGGGACCTGGTCCCAGGATACTCAGTGGATGCATTCGTTCCATCAAGGACACCATCTCCCCCTTAGGAGAAAACCTCTACCTTGCCCTCTTTTATCATGGCGTTCAATTCTACCAAGGTAGGATCTTGGTCTTGCTTGGATTTAGCCTCCTCAGCTAAAAAACTCTTGGAACCATCTAGAACCATCACACCACCATTTTTGGCATCATCAATTCTAACTCACAACTTTGCTAATTTGTGCACCTCCCTTGCCAAATCCTTCTTCTCATTGTCAATATGGGCTACATTTTTCATGGACAACCTACTTAGTGTGTCAGCCACTACATTAGCTTTGCTCGAGTGGTAGTGCACACTCATATCATATTCTTTAAGGAGTTCTGACCATCTCTTTTGCCTAAGATATCTTTGGATTAAAACATATTGATAACTCTTGTGATTGGCGAAGACATCTACATGAACCCCATAAAGATAGTGATGAGATATCTTCAAGGCAAATACTATGACCGCTAGCTTAAGATCATGGTAGGGTAGTTTACACACATTCACCTTTAATTTCCTAAAAGCATAGGAAATGACCTTGCCACCTTGCATTAACACACACCCTAAAATAATTCTTGAAGCATCACAATAGACAATGAATCCTTCTAACTCTTCTGGTAAAGTCAAATTAGGAGCAGATGTAAGCTTGTCCTCTAAAGTTTGGAAGCTCCTTTCACACTCATCGATCCAAAGAAATTTTGCCATGTTTTGGGTTAACTTTGTCAAAGGGGTTGCAATTGAAGAAAATCGTTCCATAGATCTCCAGTAGTAGCCTGCTAATCCAAAAAAATTCCTAATGTTCGTTGGAGTCAAGGGCCTAGCCAATTTTTTACCACTTTCATCTTCTTAGGATCCACTTTGATTCCATCACCTGACACCACATGTCCAAAGAAAACTAAAATTCACATTTGTCAAACTAGCAAATAACTTTTCTTCCCTCAAGGTTTGCAACACCACCCTCAAATGATGCATATGTTCTTCCTCACTTCGAGAATAGATTAAAATGTCATTAATGAACACCACGATGAACATATCATAGTAGGGTTTAAAGACCCTATTCATGAGGTCCATAAATATTGCTGGAGCATTAGTTAGGCCAAAAGACATCACCACAAATTCAAAGTGCCCATACTTTGTCCGAAAGGCCATATTGGGAACGTCACACTCCCTTACCTCAAGTAATGGTATCTAGACCGAATGTTGATTCCCACAATCCTAGTTGTAGATTTAGCTACTCATCTTCTTTATACTAGGTGTGATCATGATTGATATTAGAATAATTAAGAACTAACAATGAAGAATTAAAGAATAAAAATATAAACGCTTCACTTGATTCAACAACAACAACAACATACCTAGTGAAATCCCACAAATAGGGTCCGGGGAGGGTAAAATGTATGCAGACCTTACCACTACCTCATAGAGATAGAGAGGTTGTTTATGAAAGATCCTCATCTCACAAACATCAAGCCCTAAAAGCAAAAGCTACTAGATATAAAAAAAGAAAATCAACTAAAATGGAAAACCACAATGCTTCACTTGATTCGCAATACGGAAATCCAAATGTTTGACTACGATGTTTTTGTCTAAGTACTCCTAGCATAAAATTGTCTAACTATACTCAAAGCATAAAAGATCTAACTAAATTATAGAGTACATAACTTATCCAAAAATAAACTAAAAACTCTATATATAGACTCAAAAAAATAGAATCCTAATCAAATAAGGAGAACAAGATTCGAGTCGGACCACAAGCCAATATACAGAACATAGCAATGTTTATAGCTAGTGGTCTGGGATCGTAGACTGTCTTCTCTAAACTCAAGGCCTTTTTCACAAACCTCTATCCACGACTATTAATTTGGATTATGGGTCGTGGTGTTCATCATAGACTCGAACTCTGACTTTTCTGCTTTTTCTTTCACGAAATGGTATATAGGTGGACTAGGACTTGTATTGTCCTTCATAGTTTCTCCCTGCAATTTCTAGTACTCTTTGTATCTCAACTACGAGTACTATCTATGGCTCATGGATCAAACCATGGACCATAAATGGGCTCGTATAAAGCCACTTGTCAGCAAAAATCTACAACTCTCACAAAAGCGTCTTGAATCCTGTTTACTAAAAACACAAACACAAAATGCAAATCACTTCCACTAAAGTGCACTAGAGAACACATAAAATTCAAAGTTTAAAGCATCAAAAGTTTCTTATTTTAGAGGCACACTAAGCCACGAGCATGATCTACGGGTTGTAGATCCATCTATGCCTTATAGGTAGGGGTTTCGTCCAGCTTTCACCCCAAGAGTTTAGAAACATGAAACCTGAACCTTCAATCTAAGAGTCGAATGATTATGCCTATATTTATGTATTTTGTGGGACTTGACCTAGCATCGAATGAGGCTTAGGGGGGGGGGGAGGGCTCAACCTAAGGGGTCCCCATATAAAGTTTTAGTCTCATAACTACGTGCAATTGTAGGATTATTCATTAGCTAGTAGATCCACATATAGCTCCATGTTCATGTTTTAATCCCTGAAACAGGTATGATCCCATAAGGTACTAGTAAAACACTTTTCGAAATGGGTAGGATCTTGTAAGGTGAGGTATAGTTTGCCTCTGTAAGTAGACTACTCCTTTTTTTGGTGCGGAGGCAAAACTGAGATTCCATGTAGTAGCTCCTATGTTCTTAGTGTTGGTAAAGTCTCCTCCAATATATATATGCGCACACACATGTACACACTATGTTAAAAAATTACCTACTCTTATGCATGTTTTCATTGAGGCATTGATCATCCATTTCATATTGAGTTTATTGCCTTTGTTATGATTATGCATCTTGTCTATTATGACTGATGATTTCTTTGTTGTATTGCACCCCAAATATTTAGTACATTCAAAGTAGTATTGCATACTTTTGCCTACATGATTTAACTATGTAGGGACTGGAGCTATCACAACCTGGTCTCGGTTATGATGGTGCCTGTTGTATCCCACTTACAGGCAAGCCAAATACCCCAATCTTGGGGTACCTATCCTAGCTCTCTAGTCACGATCATAACCAATATGACAATACAAATAACTGTAACCCACCCAGAACCTAGATGTTAATTATACAGAGCTACAATAGGCACAAGTATATATCCATATATATTTCTCTGTGACCATAATAATATAATGGATATCGCAACTGTACAAGGCCAATGTCTAAAAATAAAGGATGACCATCAAAAAAGAAGGAGACTGCAAAGAACCCGAAGCTACTGGTGCTCACCAAAAGTCTCTTGAGCATTCCCAAAACCCCCAAAAGTCAATGCCCATGGCTAGAACCTGGAATTGCACCATGGGAAGACGCATAAAGTGGGGGTGAGTACAAGAAAGAGGCACCAATTAGCCATCATCGGCTAACCGAGTGAAATAGTGAACATATAGAAAGCTCAAGCATATAGAGAACTGTAGCAAATATAGCAAATCAAACTCAAATCGGGATATAAATAAGTTTGGAAACCTTCAAACCATAACTGATCAACCAATGCGATGAACCATGCTAACTAAACCAACCCAACTGATGAACAATGATACCGGCTGACAAAGACTAAGCAAGCCAATATACACAATTGTCCCCAAATCAGATGTAGTGCTTCACGTGGGGGAAAGGCCCTAATATCTATGCTTGTATATAGCATGGGTCCCCATAAGCCCAGAAGGTACACCCACGCACAATTTGATTGGCCAATCACAACAGAACCTAACTCTCTATATCACATGATCATAGGTCAGCTGTACATGGTTGTAAGTCCCTAGTATCAAAGCCTGAAATCCTTCGAGCCCTTGTAAGCCCAAAGGGTACACCTACACACAATCAGGATATGAATAGGTGTGTAGATCCACAGGTCATCAACCGGGCCTCTGCCCCCAACAATCATATCTCAACTAGGTCTCTGACCCTGTGCCAGAATGTAACACCTGATCCAAAAATATACATGCATAATGGTGGGACATATCCCCCACCAGAGAAATAATCCCCCTAGCAGAACCAATAGTGTCTCAACTTAGAATATTAAACATGGGGCCTAACCCCTAAAATGGAATAAGCAGGGACATCGACCCAAAATATAACCAGTGAGGTCCTCAACCCAAAATATTAATCGGTGCTCGGATCTCAAAATCGCATCCACCATCGGGCATCTCAGTCATGGTCACCAAAGATTCAGACCACCAGGTACGTCACCAAAGTCTCAGATACTTAAATGTGGCCACCAGAGCTCGATAGTAGCGGGGAGCATCATCTAGAACTTGAGATATCGTAACAGTCACTCACTCAACTAGTCTATCTTGATCCAGAACTCCAAAGTCATATCGTGCCTAGAGTGAACATAGGCAATGACACTCACAGCATAGGTATCCCATATTCACAATCCAACCCATATAACTGTAACTATCACTAAGCCTCAGACAACAATAGATACCCTGACATTAGCTAAGAAGAACCAGTGTACAACAACTATCAATAATACATCAGAGTGTATATATCACAGATTATTGTAGAGTCATGCACAACTAAGGGCAAGTATACCATAACCTCGTTAACCACATGTGCCCAGAATCAACATAGGCGGTGAAATCATAATGTAGGTATCCCATACAACCCAACCAGGAAAATTTATGTCTACACCAGAACCAGGCCACAGTATCGCATATAATCAAGAACCAGTCTCACAGCCAATGTATCTCAGTAGCATCAGACTACACACACTCATACAAATATGAGTCAAGTCAGGACACATATCTATCCCATGGCATTAGACCATATTTGGCCCTTGCATGGCCCCTTCTCTGTATAAAGCAACTCATACGGTAGCGTCAGTGTAACCTAAGCTAACACCCAATAGGCTAGACAATTGGAAGGATGTCACCAACCCAGAATCACATTGCAAACAACTGCTATAAGGGATCCCACCTATAGCAAGCATGTGTTGGCCTACTAATAAAGTGTCCCTCTTTAAACAAGGTGACAGTTCCCAAGACTAACCCACATAGCGAGTGTCTCATCACAAATAGCTCTAGGAAGCCCGTAGGATATAGTATGCACCTCACTACCAGGGTCACACCCCCGTATCTTACCTGCCAGTGGCTCAGTGGCAACACCTCTTGTATCACAGAACACAAGGCTCCCTTAGGAGTGCAACTATAACTGTTCCCACAAAATGGATATTTCTCTAGTCGCTAACAAGTAGCACGAGTACATAACAAATAACAACGGTATATAGGATCATATAAGTCACAAGGCAGCACAAAATCGTGTTTAATAGGCAAATCTACCATAATTTGGGCAACCATAAGTGCTCAAAATGGATATGGATACTAGAATCAATGCACAAGGTAGCATGTAATCACTTGCCAGTCTCATAAGCTAGTATATTTTAGTAATATTAGGACACACATACACACAATCAAGATTCAATCTTAGTGTACATACTTTTCACATGTTCTCAGCCCATCTATCCCCTTTTAGGCCTTTCTCGTAGGCAAACAGTGTAACAACTCATCTAGTATAGCAACTACTGCTAACATAGCCCTCTATACAACAACTATCATCCCATAACATCATATATATATAACACACAAATCACATCTAGCCATATGCAATGTGTACTCCACAACTCGATCCATAAACAGTACATTTCTATATATTCCAACTCATATACACATGCATTTCAACTCAGTCTAAGGTTAAGAGAAACCTAGCCTACCTGGAAGACGATTCCTTGCATCCTGAGTCAATCGCCTGAGCTTTTCCCTCCTGACATCTTTCTAACGTTGCTCAACTATTAAAATATAATTCACAATGTTAACACGGTCACATTGGCAATAACATCTTGAAAATGGGTGAAATTAGGCCTAAAATGCCTAAAATGGGAAAAATAGGGCCCATGCGGAAAATCCCAAACAAAATCTCGAAAAAAGATCCCTATGACAACCCAAGTCTACAACTAAAAATATGGCCCAAAATGGACCCCAGGAGATCGAGAAAAGGGCTAAAAATTAAGTTAAAAACTTTACTGAGAAAACATTCTTTTCAAAACTTTTTCGGTCATAAATTCTCAAAAACCAGCTAAATTCAGCAAACACCCAGAATACCACAACGTTCCTCTCAGAACATAAAACAATTTAGATTTAAGTTTCACTTAATCCCGTCAAGAATCAGCTAAGATGTGCAAAATTTTCATATATTTCGAGAACATAAACAACTAAAATAGTGATTTCACCTCAAAATATGTGTCAAATCTTGAATTTAACTTCACAACAGCGTTCCTTGCAAAAATCCGAGTCATGTGCCTTTTTAATTGCTAAAATCGGTGTTATGGATCTCAACTTATGATTTTTCAAAGTTTTCCCTCGAATTGCTCTACGAATAGCCTTTTATAGCCTTGGTTGTACCGCCTCATGCCAAGTTGCGTAGAAGCGGGCACGAGCGCAGACGTATGCACCTGTACCATGCCATGTAGACACGGGCGTGCAAGTACGGGCACAGGAATGTGCGCTTGCTACTGACACCAGTAGTTTCAAAAACTTCCTCGAGGAATTCCTGAGTCGTTCGGTGTCTGTTATATGCAAATAAATAGAGTAACCATATGGATTTTGACGTTGCAGATCAAATATTGTGATTGGAATTTCCAACAAAGCATTCTACAGAAAAAAGAGGATCCCACTTCTTTCTGGCTAATTTTAGCTAAAATAACGGAGGGAGGTATTCAAAATGCAACCAGGAGCCCCCCGCCCCCGCCAACTGACAAAGGGTCATTTTAGACTACTTTTGATGTTCTGGAGCTGACCGCGCCATTAGATTTCCATTTCAAGCACGTTAAGCTGGGCTTTTACAGAAATGTACTTTTTAGCTTCCGGTTGAACTCATTTTGCAACTTTTGGCTCAAATACATACTGGCACCCTTCAGAATCCCATTCCGAGGCTATTTGCTAGGGTTTTATCAGGAATTTATTTTCATAATTATAACTTCTCGCTATCTTGTAAAACCATATATCTCCTAACTATATTCGCCCAATAACCAACCCGATAATCCCAACAAGTCAAAAATGGTCCAAGGTTATGGTACCAAAGCTCAAAATAATAGAAATATTATTGAAACATAGAATTGACTCAGAGGGTCATTACAACATCCAGCACTAATAAGACTTTCGTCCGTTAAAGTACAAACATAGGCATACCTACGAGCTCTAGCCCACACCACGAGTATATCGACCCTAAACACGTTCTGTATCCCACAATAGTTCCAGTGTCCTTCCCACAATCAACCACAAATGGCCCACAGGCTAACCAAACAATGGTGGACCATGGCTAACATTCTCATACTTACACACAGGGCCTAAACCCCTTTCCTTGCTGTTCAATCCACCAGGCACCGTAACCACAACATTCACCAGTGTAATAAAAAATCAAGGCATCACTCTGATGTAACACATTATTGACGCACCTGCTATAGATAGTCTCATTATGGTAGCAAATACTCAGAATTACACTCGATGTTTACCATGCCACTCGTCAGCATTTTCAATAACCATCAAACACACATTAGTGCAACAGATACCTAACATGCCACCCACTTATAGGCTCCTCTTACCTCAGTATCTAGACACCCGTATATCATTTCTCAAATAGGGTCCACAATAGCAATTACCATTAGTTGTCATTCTATAACATTCAGAAAATTAACCCCTAGCTAGTACCTCAACAGTTGTAACCTTGTCTATAAGTCATCAAATTCATGCTACACAGTAGTAGTTTGCCCAATAAACACAATCAACCGCTCACAATGGCCACAATAGATCCGAGTACAACCCTAGAATATTCTACCATTAAAACCTCCTTCAATAGCATCAGACAGTCATCTAACTCAAGAAAATAATACTGGAGTACCTATAACTCATTTGGAATACATCAGTGCAACATCAATACGCGGAAAGCAGGGTGCATAGCAAAAAAACCTAGAGGTAGGGCTATCTGGCCTAACCCATCTCGAGACCTCAAAGGCTATCGTATCGAGGCTAAGCTCACCTTCAGCTTCCAATCCGTATGACTTCTATTAATGGTGACACCTTCAAAACTACTTTGTTTCCAATCTCAAATTGTATAAACTGGCGTTCATGGTCGGCATAACCCCGGGTGCCGACTTAGAGCTGTCCTCAATCTATCCCAAATACCTTGGAACTTGGCTAAGGCGCCTTTGTAACAAGTCTATACCGTATGGGCTCGACACCGTAGGTTTATAACTGGAGAACAACATTGGCAATTGTATCACATAAACAAGCCAGTCTGCCTCTAGGGCAATATCAAAATCGACGCCATCCGACAATATCACTCAACCTACGTATCACAATCCTGAATAATCTCCACACCAAATCCCCTACTAATAAAAGGGACCTTCTAATACCTTAGTAATTGACTGGGTTAAAAGAAACTCGGAACCCATACTCAAGTAGGCGATAAGCTAAGAAATGCAGCTACAATGTAAAATCATAACTCAAATATAAGGAAACCTGGCAAATGATCAATATCCCCGATGGCAAGCATATCCAGGAATCCGAACAGAATATTCTTAACAAGCTAACAATTACAACAAGTCCCTAGGGTAGAGTGACAGGCTGCTCAGCTTATAACACAACAATATCCCATCGAACAATAGACAACCCAACTAAGCCCCCAGGCATATCATTTATCTCGTAATCCATTCACCCAGAAATTAGGAGAATCGTATATCAACATAATCATAACCATAGATGCACAAGGTGTATCCAAGGGTATAACGGATAACCGACCTCTCAAATATGATGTACACCAGTATCAAACTACCTACTCCAATATTCAAGTATCAAAATGATCATATGCACAAATCGTAGGGTTTTGGCTTACATTCAGCCTCTCACAAGATATACTCGTAACATAGGTGATAATCATTCAGACTCTAACCAGATATAACATACTCATCAATATCAAAAAACCTAACAGGTCAAACCAACGATTAAGTAATCGAATACAGATACACAGAGAGCACCAATGCTTAGCATGACCTTAGTCATAACCTCTCCCCTCTGTATAGTCTATATTAGAGGTACTCATAGCCCACATAATATTAAAATAACAGCTGATGTAAAAATATATGTATCACAGAGTTCCAGCCTCAACAAAATCTTTCATAGCACGATACATAGTCATCACAAACCAAGAAACCGATCACGAAGCCAATCTCCAAGGGCCCTCAATAACCTCAATGCCTACAGGTTTCTTATCTGGCTATCAAAACTCGAGGGCATCTAGTCTCTTCTCAATAGGCTCTTGGGATGATCCTAGGACTAATGATGCAACACTATTCCCACCCAGAATTTGACCTCTACGCGGCATCCATGCAAGAAGGACGGATAAAATAAGATTTTATAAAGTCGAAGGACTATTACAACAACACATGACCAGAATCAATAACACAGGAAGCTTCCTAAACATCCCATATCCTCCTGGAGACAAGTCGCAGATGTCTCTGCACCTATTCTCAAGACTTTACTAGACGGCAACTCTGTACAATATAGACCAATGAACCTTAAGCTCTGATAACACCTTGACACGACCTGGTCTCGATCATGATGGCGCTTGTTATATCCCATCTATAGGCAAGCCAAATACACAACCCCAGGGTATCTGTCCTAGCTCTCTAGTCACGATCATAACTAACATGACAATACAAATAATCGCAATCGACCCAGAATCTAGAATCAATTGTATAGAGCTACAATAAACACAAGTACATATCCATATATATCTATCAGTAACCATAATGAGATACAAAATTAGGAGTGCTTCTATAAATAGATGCCGCCATTGTACAAGATTAATGTCTGGAAACAAAAGATAATTATCAAAAAGAGGAGATTATGAAGTATCCGAAGTTGTCGATGCTCACCAATAGTCTTCTGAGAACTCCCGAAACCCCCAGAAGTCAAAGCCCATGACTAGAACATAGACTTGCACCATGGAAAGATGCAAAAAGTAGGGGTGAATACCATAAAGAGGCACCTCGGCCAACTGAGTGAAATAGTGAACATATAGAAAGCTCAAACATATAGAGAACTACAACAAATGTAGCAAATTGAACTCAGATTGGGATATAAACATGTCTGCAAACCCTTAAACCATTACTAAACCAATCAAGGAAATGAGCCATGCAAACCGTACCAACCCAAGTGATGAACACTGATACTAACCGACAAAAATTGAATTGGCCTATACACACAACCGTCCCCAACTGAGATGTGGCATTGTACATGGGTGCAAAGCCCTAATATCTATGCTTGTATTGCGACTGACCCCCCATAATCTCGTAAGGAACACCCCCGCAAAATCTGATCAACTAATCACAACATAACCCAACTCTTCATATCACATGATAACAAGTCAATTGTACATAGGTGTAAGGCTTTAGTATCTAATCTTGAACGCCCCCATAAGCCCAGAGGTTACACTTAGCACAATCAAGGTATAAATAAGTGTAGATCCATGGGTAATTAACTGGGCCTCTTCCTCCAATGGTTACATATCAATCGAGTCTCTAACCCTATGCTGGAACGTGACACCCGATCCAAAAATATACATGCATAACAGTGACGTGTCCCCCATGAGAGAAATGATCCTCCTAGCATAACCAATATTGTCTCAACTCAAAATATCAATCATGCGTCCTCGATCCAAAATGTAACCAATTGGGTCCTCAATCCAAAATATCAACAGGTACTTGGACCTCAAAATCGGCATTCGCCACCCGGTATCTCAGACATGGTCACCAGACACTCATACCACGGGGCGTGCCACTAGGGTCTCAAATACTCGGACGTGGCCACCAAAGCTCAACAACAGCGAGGAGCATCATCTAAGACTCGAGTTATCGAAACAATCACTCACTCAACCAACCAGTCTATCCGGATCAAGATCTCCAAAGTATATCATGCCCAAAGTGAACATAGGCAATGTTACCCAAGCTACACCTCCTCTTTTAGGCTAAAGTAGTTATTGTCAAGAAATAGAACTGAACCAAGGTTAGGGTCAAACCCAAGGAAATATTGTAGACTTAAAAGAATTGAATTCTACCATTTGGGTTTATTAACCAACTTATTTCCCCAAAAGGGGTTTGATAATAACTAATGAAAGTAATGCTAAACTAAAACAAGTGTGTAACGAATATGAAGAGAAACTAGGGTATTGTGTTCTCTATGATTCCCTAGCTTAGTATCATCACATAACCAAATTCTTTTCTAGTGTGTAGCATGCAGAACGGTAAGTTAAGTTCACTAAACCCTTTGGCCCAGGCGAGAGGCGATTTTCACTACATGGTTTGGTCCATTTCCACAATGTGACATTACTAACTCTTACGTATTTTCCATGTACAACCTCCTCTTGGCCTAGTTCGGTTGGTTAGATGAGAAAAATTGATCGAATTATGTTAATTAATCTCTTTTCCTATTCATTACTACCTTGGTCCATTCAGTAACACTAGGTGGGTTCTAATATTGGCTACCACTAGAAAACATATAGAACGAAGAGAATTAATTAATACATACATGCACACTTTTCAAGATTTACGAATTATTTGATTTTACCTTTTTAGTTCTTTATGGTTCCCACAACCCTAATAGTGGATTTAGCTACTCATAATTTTTGTAGATGCAAGACCTATGAATTTGAATAACATAACAGAGCACTTATACAATTGAATTAAGCACAAGAAAATCCAAGCTTTAATGAGAATCACAAGATTATAATAGAAAATAAAATTAAAGTGTACAAGTATTTCTCAAAACTCTCCAATGTTTTCTGCTCACTCTCGCTCCTCTCCTTAGAAAAAATAACCTAAAGATCTATTTATAACGTTAAATCCAAAATAAAATAGGATAACTAGGTCAGCACTCTTTACGAGGTGCATTACGGGTTGTATAGTGATTTACGG
The DNA here is from genome assembly GCA_029948455.1 of Solanum rostratum. Lineage (NCBI taxonomy): Eukaryota > Viridiplantae > Streptophyta > Magnoliopsida > Solanales > Solanaceae > Solanum > Solanum rostratum. The sequence continues at coordinate 66,568,669 of CM057046.1, forward strand.
CTCGTATTCGGGTGTTAGTACTTCATTGCTACAAATCTAGACTTGGTCTCTATGATACCCCTCCATAGCCCATAAAAGATTCTACGGCCCATAGGGGGTTTCGTGTGATGAAACTTTAGAAAATCCTCCTTTTCTGATCCTCAAGGTACAAAACTTTATCTACGACTCGTAAAGTGTTTCACGACTCGTCTGCATGTTTGTAAATCGAACTTCAAAAATTCACCACTTACTGGAATTTCACACGAAACCTTCTTTACGGCTTGTAGAATACTCTACATCCCGTAAAGGGTCTTGCGGATCCTCAAAATAAGCAACTTCTGTATATTTTGTCCAAAATCAATACCAACCCAGAAATCCTTCAAAACAAACACATAAAGCCTACTAACATTGCATTGAAAACACATAAAATTCCAAGTTTTAAGCATCAAAAGTGTTATATTTTGACAACATATCAATAGGCGATGACACTCACAATATAGGTATCTCATTATAATCTTAATCCAAACCACATAATCATAACTATCACCGAGCCTCAAATAACAATAGATACCCTAACATCTCATAAGATAAACCAGTTTATAACAACTATCATTAGTACATCAGAGTGTATATGTCACAGATCACTATAGAGTCAAGCCCAACTAAGGCCAAGTATACGATAACCTCGTCAACCACACGTGACAAGAATCAACATAGGGAATGACAATCAAACCTAGAAAAGTCATGTCTACACCAGAACCAGGTCACAGTATGATATACAATAAATAACCAATCTTACAGCTAACGTATCTCAGTAGCATTAGGTTATACACATTCATACAGATATGAGTCAAGTCAGGTTACATGTTTATCCCATGGCATTAGCTCATATTGGACCCTTGCTTGGCCCCTTCTCTGTATAAATCAACTTATAGGGTAGCGTTGGTATAACCTAAGCTAAGATTGTTAAAAGGATATCACCTATCTAGAATCACATCGTAGCCCAGCCACTACAAGGGATCCTGCCTACAACAACCATGTGCTGGCCTACTAATTAAGTGCCCCTCTCTAAATAAGGTGGCAGTTCCCATGACTAACCCACATAGCCAGTATCATCACAGATAGCCCCAGGAAGCCCGTAGGATGCTGCATGCACCTCGTTACCAGGGTCACACCCCCTATCTAACCTGCCGGTGGCTCAGTGGCAACACCTCTTGTTTCACAGAAAGAAAGTTTCCTTCAGAGTGCAACTATAACTGTTTCCAAAACATGGTGTGTTTCTCCGGTCAATAACCAGTAGCTCATGTACGTAATAGATAACAGTGATACACATGATCATATAAGTCATAGGGCAGCACAGAATCATGTATAATAGGAAAATCCACCATAATCTAGGTAACCATAAGTACTCAAAACAGATACAGATGCTAGAATTAGTACACAAGGTAACATGTAATCACTTTTCAGCCTCATAAACGAGCATATTGCAGTAATATTAGGACACACACACATATAAGCAAGAGTTGATCTCAGTGTACGTACTTGTCAAATGTTCTCAGACCATCCAGCCCCTTTCAGGCCCTTTTCGTAGCCAAACAGTGTAAGGACTCATCTAGTATAACAGCTACAACCAACACATCCTTCAACACAACAACTATTGTCCCATAAAATCATATATATAGAACATAAATATCACATCCAGCCATATACAATATATACTCCACAACTCAATCCATAAAAATTATATTTCTATATATTCTAGCTCAAATACGCATGCATTTCAACTCAGTCTAAAGTAAAGCGAAGCCTAGACTACCTGGCAGATGATTCCTCACGTCCTAAGTCAATTTGCCTAAGATTTTCCCCTCTTGATAGCTTTTTGACACTGCTCAGCTATTAAAATATAATTCACAATGTTAACATGGTTACATTGGCTGTAACATCTTGAAAACAGGTGAAATTAGGCCAAAAACACCTGAAATGGAAAAAATAGGGCACACGCCCAAAATCCCAAACAAAACCAAAGAAAATGATTCCCATAATAACCCGAGTCTATAGCCAAAAATTTGACCCAAAATAGACCTCATGAGACCGGCAAAAAGCCCAAAAATGAAGTTAAAAACTTTACGGGGAAAATATTTTTTTCAGAACATTCTCAGTCAAAATTCTCAAAAATCAGCTAAATTCAACTAACACCCAGCATACCATAGCATTCCTCTTAGAGTGTAGAACAATTCGGACTCAAGTTTCACTTAATTCTATCAAAAGTCATCCAAGATATCAAAGCGCAACGTTTTCAAAGATTTCGAGAACATAAATAACTAAAATAGTGATTTTACCACAAAATACATGCCGAATCCTGAATCCGACTTCACCACAACGTTGCTTGCAAAACTTTGCATCACGTAGCCTTTTGAATCATTAAAATCAAAAGTTATGGATCTCAACCGATGATTTTGTAAAGTTTTCCCTCAAATTGCTCTGCGACTAGCGTTTTATAGGCTTTGTGGCACCGCCTCATGCCATGTTGTGCGGATGTAGGCACGTGGGGGCACGAGCGCGAGCACTTGGGCATATGTTCCTGTGCCATACCATGTGGACAAGGGCGCGGGTGTGTTGGCTTGTTACTGGTACCAACAATTTCAAAAACTTCCCCGGGGCATTCTTAGACCTCCAATATCCACTTTACGTAAATAAATAGTGTAACCATATGAATTCTGACATTTCATGGTGCAGTTGGAATTTCTAATGAAGCATCCTATAAGAAAAAAAGGGTCCCAATTCTTTCAAGCTAATTTTAGCTTAAAGAACTGAGGGGTTCAAAACACAACCAGAAGCCCCTGCCAACTAATGAAGGATTGTTTTAGACCTTTTTGATGTTCTGGAGTTTACCACACTATCAGATTTCAATTTCGATTGTGTTTAGTTAGGTTTTTATAGAAACATACTTTTTAGCTTCTGGTTGACTCATTTCGTAACTTTTGGGTCAAATTCATGCTAGGACCCTCTATCCTCAGACCAACCACCCTCTTGGTTTAAATCGGCCATTCTCGAACTTATGGAACCATAAAAATCTCAATTTAAGGTTATTTGCTAGGGTTTTATAAAAAATCTCATTTTCACAGGTATAACTTCTCGCCATCTCGAAAAACCACATAACTTCCAACCAATTTGCCCAATAACTGACTAGACAGTCCAAAAAAATTACAAATGGTCCAAGTTATTGTGTCGAAGCAAAAGCATCAGAAATATTACAAAAACACAGGATTAACTCAGAGGGTCATTACAAGAGCTCTTCCTCACCTACCTCCTCGTGGCTAGTTCGATTCGTGAAGACTTTATTTGTGATAAATCTTTCATTTTGAGGGCAACTTTGGGTTCCCTATTCAACATGTCGCACCTAGGCCCTAGGCTTGGGTTGTCACAAGCTTGGTATCAAAGCACTAGGTTTATAAATGGTTCTCAAAAATCCTAAGTACCGCGTCAAATAAAGTCTTGTTCATGGTTGTAAAGTATGCCAAAATAACAAATAAGAGGTTATAAGGAGTTTTGGAAATGATTCACTTCTTTTATATTCTATGTCGTGCCTTAGAAATAGTCCTAAGATTTCCCATTCCTAATGTCTTGTTCTTTATGTTTCTAGAGAATGCCACCAAGGGTACCTGTTCCCAAAGAGGACCAATCCCCTTTAGCCCCACAAGTTCCCCAAGAGAAGGGGGTTGTGCATGCCTAATACTAGAACATCATTGCATGGTTTGCACAAGTTGTAGCCAATTAAGCGAACTATGAAGACCAAGCTCCTTATGCTCCTACCCTGGCCTTAAAAGGGAGGGACTTCACTAGGATGAATCCTCCAGAGTTCCATAGCTCTAAAGTAGAGGAGGAAGCCTAAAAGTTTATTGATGAGTTGTACAAAGTCTTAGCCATTATGGGTGTGAGATTAGAGAAGAAAGTGGAATTAGTGGCTTACAAACTCAAAGGCCTTGCCAGATATTATTCAATCAATGGAAGATGGAGATAGTGGATGATGAGCCAATTCCTTGTGAGGAATTCAAAGTTGTCTTCCTTGACCGCTTCTTCCCTATTAAACCAAGGAAAGAAAAGATGACAAAATTGATGAACCTCAAACAAGGCTCTATGAGTGCGAGAGAGCATTCCCTCAAATTCAACAATATATCCAAGTGTGTTCCTCACTTGATTGTCGACCCTTAGGTAACGACACATAAGTTTATGTCAGGTGTATTCGACTTGATCAATTAAGAGTGTTGCACTACCATGGTCATAGGGGATATGTACATATCTCATCTCTTGACATATACCAAACAACTTAAGGGAGAGAATCTTAGGAAGAAAAGGATTGGAGAGTCCAAGAAGGCTCGTTTTGAAAAAAGCTTCCAAGGTGCCAAAAGTGGCCTCTTTCAACAAGGCCAACAATATCAAGGTCAAGGGTTGTCTAATGCTCTAAGACAAAGGCTCACCACTGATAAGGATCCAAACACTAGAGCTCAAGGTGTTAATGGTGGATCAACATTTCCTAGGTGTCCAAAGTGTAGAAAGAACCACGGTGGTAAATGTTTGAGAGAGTCGAGCGCATGCTTCGGATGTGGCAAGCTAGGCTACAAATTTGCCAATTGTCCAAATAATCCAAACAAAGGTAGGTTCGGTCATCCTCAAAGACATGGTTCCTATGGAGGTCAAGGGTCACAAGGAGGCCAATACGGAGATGCTCCCCATCACAATCAATTCTATACATTGCAAGAGAGGAAAAATGTGGCTGAGGCACCCGATGCTATCACTCGTATGTTAAAGGTTTATGTTCATGACTGTATGCTTTATTGGATCTAGATTCCACTTTGTCTTTAATTTCCCAATTCATTATTAGTACGTTTGACTTGAATCCTGAAATATTATGCGAACTCTTTTTGGTGTCTACTCTCATTGGTGAGTTTATTATTGCTAGAAGAGTCTATATGGGTTGCCCCGTATCTATTTTAAATAAAGTCTTGCCTTGTAATTTTGTTGAACTTGACATAGTAGATTTTGACATCATTCATGGGATGGGTTGGTTACAAGGATATCATGCCTCTATTGATTGTAGATCCCGTAAAGTTAAGTTCCAATTTTCTAATGAACCTGTTCTTGAGTGGGAAGTTCATGATTTCAGTGGTTAAGGGTAAGTTCATCTCTTGTCTTAAGGCTCGGGAATCGGGCACATAAAATATGATCATGGTTGAGGTACTACAAAGGGTAAAATTGATCCAGAAATTATGAAACCTCATATATGAATCGTGGATGGGTCTATGACCCATAAGAGGGCCTCATAGAACTTGTTGCACAAGAGTTAATGAGGGAAATTTTGAATTTTCCTGCCCTCTTAACCCTTAAAGTACATTGTTTTTTCTCTAAAGCTACCTAATAATCGTCCTAACCCTTACAAGTTCATATCGTTCTCACCTGAATCTCTTGAACTTATAAATTCTCTCAAGTTTTATTCTTTCTCAAGCTTCCATTGGAGTCCAAACAGGGTTTTGAGTTTCACCATCAATTTCTGATATTTTCTCAAGCAATTAACTCAGGTATGTAATTATTCATCTAGGGTACCTTTCACCCATGAAGCCCCAAGAAATCCTTCACTTTTCAAACAATTTCAATTATGAAATTTTATGGGTTTTGAAGAATTCTCATTCAACTACATGAATTAAGATCTATTTAATATTTTTTTATTTAATTTTATATATATATAAAATCGAATAAAAAAATATTAAATAGAACTTAATTAATATAGATCTTAATATATATTATTATATATTAAATATTATATCTTAAGATATTATTATATCTTAATTTTTTTAATATATATATATATATATATATATATATATATATATATATATATATATATATATATATATATATATATATATATATATATATATATGTATGTATATATGTATGTATGTATGTACTGCTATTAATTGCATGATTTTGATGATTTACAAGTGATTCCTCTACAAGGCTTTCTAAGCTTCATAAATATTAATATGGGTTCCTTTAGTTTTGATTTTAATTGATGATGTTTATTATAATTATGCATGATTTCACTAATTTATATGTTTTAAAGTTAATTCTAGATGAACACATACAAGTCACCCTAGTCTATTATGAACTATGATAATGAATAGAAAAGACTTCACCCAAATTTCATGAAATATTTAATTATAGTTTATGGAAGTCTTTAAACAATGAATATATGTTTGTGAAAGGATTTTTTTCACCTAATCATAGATTCTAGGTGTGATAAGGATAATTCTCAAATTACTTAGATCCCCAAGATTTTTAATGAGCTATTGTATTTAAATGATGGTTTTAATGATTTAAACTATGATATATTTTTATTGATTTAATGTCATACGATTTAATGTTCTATTGAGATTTGAGTTAGCACCAAGATGGCTTGAGGTGGATTTAGGTCCAGAAGATGTAAGGTTATCTTTCTAAGGGGATCTTAATAGCATCCTATTATCTAAAACTATGTGCCACCATAGATTTGTCTTATATGCTTAGCTGGTGAATGCACATATAACATATGATGTTGAATAAATATACCTCAATGCAGCTTACCTAAACCAAGTAATCTTTCCTTTCTCGATGTGCGAGTTATATCAGATTTCGTATTATATCTCACATAATCTATTATTGATTAAGGTTGCTATTCCACAGAATGACTGTGTTGTTTTCAAGCTTTACTATGATTTGATGTATTGACCATGTGTTCCACTTAAGCTTTTATTGTATGTTTTAATCAAATTTCACCACATGCTCATTGATTTGACCTTGCATCTCATGTCCCATATCCCATGATACTTATATTTTCTTCATGCATGTTACTCACATACTTAGTACATTCAAAGTACTAGTGCATACTTCTTATCCTATGTTGTCTTATAATGTAGGGCGATCATTTCTTCTCATCTCACTCATGGCTAAATTTGGAGTTACAATTGAAAATTGATTGGTGAGTCCTCATGTTTCGAGGGAAAGACTATCATGTTTATCTTACTATTTTCTAATTTATCTTGCTACTTGAGACTATTTATTTTTTATGTTGAGGGTAGTCTAGGAACATCTTCTAAACTCCTGTCCATGTTTAGAAGAGGCTTGTTATATGTATGGAGTCTATGTTGTTTTCAATATTATATTAAAAATGTTTATTTCCCTTTTTGGATTATCAAAATGAGATTTACCTTTTTCTTTAATTCGATTGTTGATTGATGCTTGAAGACCTTATGTATGCTTAATGATATGCTAATATTTTTTTATTCAAAAACTTTGGGATTTCGATCAATGTTTCACACCTAAGGCCTAGCTTAGGTGTGACAATAATCTTTCAAGTGTTAGTGGGTTCGACGAGCATTTCTACGATCTATGAAAATGATGATGACCCATAATTATTTGTTGTGAACCCAACCCTATCTAGACTCTAGGGCGCTACTTCTAAGATCATCTTAAGGACCCATAATACCTTTGATAACCCATCCTGCACATCCATAAATCAACTTCTACAACTTGAAATTTCTTGGTCCATTCCACGAAAGGATTTTATGAGCCCTAGTTCCTTTATTTTATATTTTGCAAACTTAGCACGTCGAAGTCATGTATAGTCAAAAAATATTTCTCCAACCCTTCAATGGGTTCCACGAGCCTATTCCATGACACATGGAATAGTCTATGAGTCATAAAAATTATTTGTGGTTCTTGAACCAGAGTCCTCTTCTGAACTCTTTCTCTTGATTTTGACTTTTCAACTTTTGGGGTATTACACTACGTGCCAAATAGGTTGTCTTAATTGATTTATCTAGTGAATTCATAAGTAGCATATAATATGATAGGATATGATACAGAGTTTACCTTGACAAGTAGCTTCTCCTTTTTTGGTGTAAAAGTTATATCAGATTTCAAATTATAGCTCACATGATTTTATTATTGCTTAAGGTTGACATCCCATACATGAATATGTTTTCTTATGACTTATGCTTCCTCAAGGTTATCAATATGTTTCTTAAAATGCATTGACCATGTTTATGTCTTATTGCCATGGTTTAAAATAATATTTTATCATATTTTCTAGTCCCTCACATACTCGGTATATACCATAGTACTGACCACATACTTTTGCCTTTATTACTTCATAATATAGGTGTAGATGCTTCATTACATGTACGCGGCTAGTATATCAGATTTTAGTTGGTGAGTCCTCATATTTTGAGAACATACTTTCATGTCTATATTTTGAATTTCTTTCATTTCAATTTTTGACTATTTTGTGAGCTAAGACCAGTCCTAGTCACGTCTTTATACTACATACTTTACAATATATATATTCAGATGTTGATTCTATGTCATTGTTCTCATATTTATCTTTACTTTCTAGGGAATGAGACAGTCTAGAATACTATTGTTATACTTCCATGTTATGATATTCTTTAATTTAGTATGCTTATGTATGCCATATTGTTAGCTTTAGGTCCCTCAGTGTTTTGAATATCATATTACAACTAGGGAGCAGGCTCAAGTCATGACAGACTTAGTTTAGAGCACATAGGTTCAAGTTATAGCGATCCTAAAGGTTATTTTTGAAATTTTTTTTTTAGAAAATTGTCATTTTACCCCTATCAATATTCATTTTGAGTCACATTGGATTTGTTTATAGGAGTAGATTTTAATTTTAAAGAGAACTTGTGAAATTTTGCAGTTTTAAATTTTTAAAAAAATTAAAGTTGCTTAAAAGTGATTTACCTTACCAGTCAAAGCTACATGTCTCAAAATGAAAATTCATTATATCCATAGGTGGAATGTGAAATTCGGTCTAAGCGCTCCTCATTTTCTAATTTGGGATTGTATTGTGTATTTAAGGTCATGGGTTGAAAGTTTGAGCTAAATTGAATTAACGTTAGACTTTAAGCGACATTTTGAGTTTTGATGCTCAGATAAGATCTTCGTCAATTTTTTTGAATTTGAGGGAGGGTGATTTTATCCCTAGAATGAGCTTTGATATAATTTTTTGGAAGCCATAAGACCATTTTGAACTTATTAGACTCTTAAGTTGTTCTAGTTATGACTAATCAGATTTCAGGATAAAGAGACCTCGTATATGAGCACGGATGATTTCATTGAGCTTGGAATGTCAAACTTAGTGAATTATATATATGAGTTGTGTATATGGGATTCCAAAGGAATCCAAATATTGATTTTGGACTGTGTTTTTTGTATTTTGAATGTTGGTGTATCAGTTGCATGATGTGCTTTTGCAGTCTCTCGATCTCTTAATTGACCACCGCTAATAGCAGGCACCTATTGCTTAAGTGACACACCTATTTTTTGGAGGTTTTCTTAAGCAGTCGGGGCTACTAAAGTGATGCATTGATTAAGCAATGTCCTAGCTAGCAACACCTGCTTATTCAGTAGGTGTTACAAAAAGCAACCTCTTAGCCACTTGAGCAACATTTGAGACTTGTTTTGAGGATTAATTTGGATGTTTCACCCTTATTCGCTATTTTTGAGCCTCAGGAACTCATGGGTAGTGTTTTTGAATTGAATTTTCAAGAATAATTTATCAGGTAAGTGATTTTAACTTAAAATCTTCATCGCCCATTGATTATTTCATGATTTCAACCTTTAATTTGTTGTTTTGAGCTTCAAATTTTGGGAATTATTTTTCATGAACATAGAATTATGATAAAATCAGGATTATGGGCAAATTGCAACTCCTTTTCTCAGTGGTTTTCACCAGTGATTTTCAAATATTATGGGTATCATGATTATGTATTAATTTTCAATTTTATCCCTACTTTTTCTACTAAGTAATTTTTAAATTTATTTTGAATCCGATTTCCAAAATTTATGAAATGGGTGTTGTTGTTCTTGTAATCTTTTGATAATTCTATATAATATATTTCATTGAAATGGAAGCCCGATAAAAATGGAAAGCTCAAATTTTGAGGTGATCAATTTATTAATTTAGAAAAGTAAATTTTTAAATCTAAATTGAGGATGTCAAAACTTGTATTTTTTTGCCTTGTAGGTTGGGGACTAAAATAAATTTTGATGTGGGTTATACTATTCATGAAATAATCTAATAAATTGAGATGGGGTAAAAAATGGCAATGTGATAGTGTGTGCCAATGTATTTTTGAATTGAAAAACTTGATTGATAATGCTGATTCAATTAATATGAACCATGATTGATAATGTTGATTAGATTATTGATAACTTGATTGATAATGTTGATTTAATTATTGAGAACCTTGATTGGTAATATTGATTCGACTATTGAAGAATTTGATTAATGATGTTGAGCCTATTGTTGAAAGACTTGGCTAATGATGTTGATCCTATAATTAAAATGGTAGTATAAATGATTGACTTGAGTAATAGATTGGGTAGACTCATCAATTATTTATGTACTGCTTAAAAATGACTATATTCATTAGCCTAAAAAATTATTTAAGATCACAGTCACTTGAAAGTCGACGGGAAATGATTTCAGCTAAACTAATTAAAAGCAAATGGAAATTGTTCTAGCTAGATATAATGATGCCGATAAGAAATGGTTCCAGTGAGATATTAAAGTCGATAGAAAATGGTTCTGGCTAGATATGAACAAGCTAATAAAAATGGTTCTAGTTAGATATAGTGATGCCAATGGGAAATGTGTCATGACCGAAAGGGACACGCTGATTGAGATTTTTGAAAAAAATTCCAACCAGGCCATCATAGTATATCAGGCATGCATAAAATAATTAAATCAACAATCAGTAGTAGAAAGTGACATAATAGGTAAATCTCAAAGAAAAGTCTAAAGGTAAATATAGAGATTAGGCCTGATTAAATGGACTTACACATTTCTTTGTCTAGACATGCCTCTACTATTCTAACATAGGCGGGGACTATGAACGTGTTCTTAGCTCACCCTCAACAAAGTGAAAGAAAGTAGTCACAAGGTAACAACATATTCCAACAAAACCAAAAAGTTAAAACTCAAATGGCTTCTCCTTAAAGCATGAGGACTTACCAATCAAGTGAACATGTCATCTATCTAGCCGGGGGAGTGTGTAGGGTGATCACTAAATTCTACATTATAAAACAATGTATGCATAGAGTATGTGTTTGAACTTTGAAAGTAATAAGCATGTGAGCAAGAAATACAATGTATTATGATACAATACGAGGATACAATAGACTAAGCTAAAATTATGCAATCATTTAAAGATTATTTAAATCATTGAATATAGTCAATGTAAAATCTTGTAAGTAGGAAACATATATACTTAATGATTCAGTAAACTTCATAAACCATGAGATAAGCAAGGACCTTGTGAAAGACATTAACAATCATAATGAGAAATACCTTAACCATTGACGAATAATATTTATACCTTTGAGTGAAATATCATCCATCAAATTAAGGAACACCTTAAACATTGTAAACGATCATAAAACTTGTAAGATACCATAAGTCATAATGAAAATCATAATCATAACAAGAGTCATAAGTCATTGAAAAACATACTATAAATATTTGTGAGGAAAACCCTTAACCTTGTGAGAGGTCATGAGTATCTGTGAGAGTTACTGTTAACTAACATGAATGATGTGAGTTATAAGATGGAGTTTTGATGTCGCCTCTCCACCGAAGGAAAGGGGAAAACTTGCCTAGGTAGACTCTTAAATGCCTATGTGGATCCACTAAGTTACATGAAGGATTTGGCCTGTCACAAAACAAGTCTGAGATGTGAAGATGCTCCATCACAGGTCATTTTTTAGCGAAGTTTAATTTTGGCTAGATTTGACCAAGGAAAAAAATTTGAATAAGCCTGTGACATGCTCCTATCACAACCTCGTCCAGATAAGCAAATTTTATAAAAATTTTATTTTGTAAAATACGAGTTCAAAAATATTCTGAGGCTATTTTTGTAATATTTTATCTTATTATATCATACTCCAACCTTTAATTTCTCAAAATATTATAAAATAATTTTGGTGGATACATGGTCCATGTGTGGACCCCATAAGTTTTGACCTGAGTTTATTAACAGATGTGTGTTGTAGGACAAACATGCATCATGTTACTTGATATTCTGTTTGCACCATCTCCCATCTTATTTATATGTTATGGTTGTGAATATCTCCTTTTGTGTCTGTTTTGGTGGTTAAGCTTGATAGTTGTAAGCTTGTGACTTAATTGGAATGACGTGCTACTTGAATAATGAACTGTTTAGGTTGACTTGTCTATGTGTAGGTTATAGTTTTGGAGGTTTGGATGGTGTGGTTAGACTACTTGCTTTCTTTATTCTTTACTTCGTGTTTAGTATTTACTTGTCGAGTACCATGTTGTAGGATACTCACCCTTTCCGTCACACTTGTCTAGGTTGTGAGCTCGATTCCTTCTAACTTCTCTATTTCATTACACATATTAAGCTTTGAGATTACTTTAGATCTAGAAACTTGTTTTCTCAACAAACCCTCGATATTCCCTTATCATGTGGCTTTTATTTTCTCATCAAACCCTCGATATTCCCTTATCATGTAGTTTTTGTTCTATTTGAGAACTAATGATAGTTAGAATTGTAGTTATTTCATTTACTTATAAATTACTAGAGGCATGTACATGTGACACCAGGTTTTGGAAGTAGTTTCTAGATGTGACTTGATTATTTATGTTGGTTATTCTACCTTAGCTATTTACTTTACTTAATTCCTTTTAATTTTTTCTTCATTTTGATTATATCATTAATTAGGTTGATTTGTCTTTGTGGGTTAAGGCACCCATGTCTGGGTCATGACAAATGGTAACGAAACTCCAAGTTCATAGGTCCCATATGTGTACAAGCCCAATCTAGTAGAGTCTCAAGGACCTATGCAAAGATGTTTACTGTTTATCTTCGAGAGGCTATGGAGACTATCAGGAAAAAATTACTTTTGATTCTTTCAATTCTTATTATTCCTGCTTTCGTGAGTTCTGAGTTATCACGTCATCCTTTCATAGATGTCACGACCCAAGCCTAGGACCTAAGTGCGACATAGAAAATGGGGAACCCGAAGGCACCCCAAACAAGCCACATAGCATACGTAAGCACATCCTTGGTTAAGAAGCATAGTTCAACCATCAACAAGTAGTACTAAGAGGATTAGGGGCTTTGGACACACTCTATGGGATAAGAGACCATGGGATTACCATCATATGATCACAAAAGGTAAATTTAAGGGAAGAGAACATGGGACACCCTATATGGAGAGTGGGGAATTAGGAAATTCACCACTTGCTAACATCATCAAGAAACAACATACATGGGATAGGGACTAAAGGTAAATCTCCGTAGATACATAAGTGTCGCAAGAGATGTATATAATATGACAACCAATAATACCTCTAGTCATAGATGGGATGGGGGCCAAGACATATCCCTGGCTCACCCTCAAAAGTAAATAATAAAAGTAGCAAAGTCTTATCTTAGGTAGATAGAAAATAGATGCTACCCTCAAAGTAGAGGACCCACCACAAGCAAAGTTTTCACGAATTGAACTAGCCACAAAGAGGTGGATGAGGAAGGGCTCTGGTCCCTACATGATTAAACGTTGTAGGGAAAAAGATATGCATTAGTACTTTGAATATACTAAATATGCTGGATGTAATGCAACAAGGAAATCATAAGCCATAACAGACAAGATGCATAATCATAGCTAAGGCGATAAGCTCAATATGACATGTATGGTCAATGCGTTGATTAAAAATATGTGTAGAAGGTAAATCATAAGTTCATAACATAATATACATATGTGGGAGAAGACCTTAACCGACACTAAGATCATGCAAGCTACTATATGAAATCACAAATGATACATCACACTTATGTCATAATCTTTTAGAAGCTCTAACTATATTCTTTGCCTTAAGTTGAGGCCTTTTTGACTAAATTACGTTTGAGACTCTTGTGGTCGGTGAACACATCCACATGCACCTCGTAGAGATAGTGATGCCAAATTTTCAAATCAAAGACAACCATCATAAGCTCAAGATCATAGGTTAGGTGGTAGTTCTTTCCATGAACCTTCAACTGCGTTGAAGCATAGGCTATCGCCTTCCCATGTTACATCAATACATATCCCAATCTAACCTGCAAAGCATCACAAGAAATAATAAATTCTTTGGTACCCTTCAGCAAGGTCATGATTGGAGCCAAAGGTAGTCAATATTTCAAAGTTTGGGAACTCCTTTCACACTCATCCGTCCATATGAGCTTTGCTCTCTTTTGAGTCAACTTTGCCAATGGTGATAAAATAGAGTAGAACCCCTCAACAAATTTCCTATAATACCTTGCTAGACACAAAAAGCTCCTAATATCCAAAGGAGGCAATGGACTTTATTACCTTCATCTTCTTAGAATCAATATTGATCCCCTCTCCAGACACTACATGCTCGAGAAATGCCAATTCTTCCAACAAAAACTCACACTTATTAAACTTGACAAATAACTACCTCTCCCTCAAGTTTTGAAGAACAATGATCTAATGGTCATGAGCACTTCCTACTCTAAGAATACACCAAAATATCATCTATGAATACCACTACAAAAGAATCACGGTAGGGCTTTAACACCCTGTTCATTTGGTCCATAAATATTTTTGATGCATTAGTCAAACCAAACAACATCACTAAGAATTCCAAATGTCCAAACCTTATCCAAAAGGTTGTCATGGGAATATCACACTCCCTCACCCTTAGTTGATGATAGTCGAACCAAAGGTCAATCTTAGAGAAGTGTCTAGCCCATGTAATTGGTCAAACAAGTCATTTAACATTGGAAGTGGATACTTGTTCTTTATAGTCACCTTGTTCAATTTCCAGTAATTTATGCATATCCGAAGCACTCCATTATTCTTCCACATAAACAATACGGGAGCAACCCTATGAGACCTACGTAGTTTAATGAAATCGTTCTCCAACAAATCCTTAAATTGTTCTTTAACTCCTTTAAATCCATAGAGACTATATGGTATGGATGAATAGAATAAGTTAGGTATGGGGAAAGAGATCTATGTCAAATTCTATTTTCCTTTAGGAAAGAACATGAGGCAAGTCTTTAGGAAAAACATAAGGGACTTATTGACAATGGGAATAAACTCAAGAGATGGAACCTCAGAAGTGACATCTCTAATCCTCACTAGGTGATAGACATACCCCTTAATTATTTCATGGGCTTTAAGGTAGGAAATAAATCGACCCTTACACACCGAGTTGTTACCTTCCAAGTCAAGAATGTACTTATTAGGAAATTGGAATTTGACTTTATGGGTCCTACAATTGATGGAGACATAGGAGTCGTGAATCCAATCCATCCCAAGAATGACATCTAAATTGGTCATGGTAAGTTCTACAAGGTCACAAGCAATGACTTTATGTAAGATAGATACGGGGTAATTTCTTTAGACCCTTCTACCGACAACTGGCTCGCCCACGGGTGTACTAACTGAGAAAGGCTCATGTAAGACCTCGGGTCATACATTAACCTATTAGTAAGGAAGGGAATTACAAAAGATAAATTGGCACCCGAATCTAGTAATGCATACAAATCAAAATGGAAAACTTTCAACATACTGGTGACGACATTCGCAACCACTTTTACCTTTTTCCTAGCATGCAACGCATAGAATTGGTGGGATGGAGAATTCCCATGATTCAAGCACAACAAGTAAATCTAAGGGAATGGGAATATGTGACGTATTTATGGGAAGTAGGGACTTAGAAAATTCACCATTTTACTAATATCATCAAAAGCAACAACATACATGCAATAGGGACTAAGGGAAAGTCTACATAGATACAAAAGCACCGCATAATTCATACATAGCATGTTATCCAACAATATCTCTAATTGTAGATGGAACGAGGGCCAAGACATGTCTCGGGCTCATCCTCAAAAGTAAATAACAAAGTAGCAATGTCTTAACATAAGTATAGTAGATAAAAATGGATGTTGCCCTCGAAACAGAGGACTTACCGCAAGCAAAGTCTTCATGAGTTGAACTAGTCACGTTAAGGTGAATAGGAAAAGCTTCGATTCCTGCATGGTTAGATCATGTAGGAAAAAAGTATGCATTAGTACTTTGAATGTACTAAGTATTCGAGATGCAATGCGGCAAGGAATCATGAGTCATGCTAGACAAGATGCATAATCATAAACAACGACAATGAGCTAAATATGATATGATCCATGCCTTGATTGAAACATGCATGAAAGGTACAAACATAAATTCATAACATATCATACATATATGGTAGGAGACCTTAATCGTCACTTAAGACCATGAGAGCTACTATGTGAAATTTCGATGTTGCCTTCACACTGGAAAAGGAGTAGTCTACTTGCCAAGGTAGATTATACCTTACCTTATGAGATCAAACCCATTTTGGAGAGTGATTAACATGTACCTTATGGGATCCTACCAATTTAGTGAATACTTTACATGTACCTTACGAGATCCTTCCTATTTTAGTGAATCATGCAATATCTACCTATATTAGTGAATCTTGAAACATGAGATATGTGGATTCATTAGCTAATTATAAACCTACAGTGGCAATGTAATTATGAGATTAAGACTTTATATAAGGACCCCTCAGGTTGAGCCCCAATCTTAAGCCTCATTGGGAGCTAAGTCTAGTCCCACATAATATATAAACATAAGCATATTCATAGCATGTATAAGCTTAAGTCATAATATCATAAAAGGAGTAGCTCATTTATAACCCCTTCAAGTGAGCATTCCTTTCATAAGAGGGTGCATAAAAAAGGGCTTCATAATTTTCATAAAATTTCCATGGATTCACAACATACTTGGTATCCCTTAATAATTCATAATATTCATGACTTGTATAACTTGTAATAAAACCTTTCATCAAAATAAGATGCTTCATCATTTAGTCTTAGTTCCAAAGAATAATGAGTTTATGCATAAGGACTTAAAATAATGAGATTCAAGAGTACATGCATGAATGAGGTAAAATATGATCATTAGAAACCATTTCAAATGACCCACCATAATCATTGTAAGACACTAATGAGGATATCATGAAAATCATCTCAAAATCCATAAATTTCATAGTATCATAAAAGACATAGTTTTATGGGTGAAAGGAACCCACAAATTAACTGACATACCTTGATTGAGAGCCTAGGAAGAGGAATTTGGAGTTTGGGGAAGAACCTTAAAAACCCTAGCTTTTGCCTTACCCTTTCTTATGTCTTGAAGAGGTGAGGGACTTAGAGAATTTTTTGAGAGAATGGAAGAATAAAAGAATGAGGGATCCTTAGAGGGTTTCAGGTCTGATATGGGGCTTAGAAAACCAAAAAACGACATAGGTTTAGGCCTAGGGTATGCAGAAAGGACAAAAATATCTTTCATTAAAACTATCAGATTGAATCCACAATACCCTGATTATGGGTTGTGGACTCAACCACGAGTCATAGTTTGAGTCGTCTTATTCTCCTTTTCCAATCTTAGGAGATTGGTTTCTGACCACCCAATCCTCAAAATCCATCTATGGCTCATGGATAGATATATGGGTCGTAGATCAATCCGTGGTATCCTCCCACACTTAGCTAATTTCTCATCCTCCAAGACCCTATCCATGAAGCCAAACCACGGATCATAAACAAGATCACGGGTCATCCAGTTGGTCGTGGTTTCATTTCTAGAAACCTCAATTTTTCATCATCTCAGGGCTTCAATCTACAATACCTAACTATGTGTCCTTTTACTTTTCACTGGCTGTGAATAGCCCTCGTAAACTCCCTTGACATTTTTGAAAATTTCAAATCCTATAGCCCCTATCCACGAGCCAGGTCTACAACTCGTGGATTTAATCACAGACCGAGAACTGGGCTTGTGAATTGCACCTGAATTTTTCAAGTTTCAGTTTTTCTACACTCTTTAGCCTCCTAACTTAAGGGTCCTTATAGAACTTTCTGAAATAGCTCGAATGAAATAGAATGGCCACCAGGGCCAAAAGATCCTAAATGAGAGCCCCGAGAAGTCTGACCCAACATTTAACCATCTTGGACACTAGTACTCGCGAAATCGTTATTTGTAAGCTTAGGGCTACCTAAATCATCCTGATAGGCTGAAACTGTTGTGGATAACTCTAGCATGGGAAACCCCTACCACGAGAATGAGATCCTCTTAAACCACCTAGATGAGGGGGGCCTCTGCCTGCTTCTCTCATAGGCCTCATTACATATAGCCTCGATAGTTTGTGCATGATCTACTATATAAGGAAAATAACAACCTGAAGCTACCATATGCTTTGTTGTCATCCAAAGGGGGAAAAGACAACCCTTTGAATAATCTATACACCCGATTCTCCTCGATCGGTATGATCATGGTTACGCTCGGGATAACCCATGGAGTCGTGCCTCACACTCTACAACTAACATCTATTCATGTACCACTCATCCATCAAACTACGCAGTACATACTCCTCCAAGAAAGCCTCGAAGAAGTGAGTCTATGTCATCAATGGTGATTCATTCAGCCTACAACTGAGATACGATCTTTACCATTTCTTTGTTGGTCCATCTAGATGGAAGGTAATACAATCAATCTCGTGGGACTCAACTAAATTAAGGTTATGCAACCTCTCCTAGCGACTGAACAAAAATTTGTGGACATCCTCACCTGAAGCACCTAAGAACCTAGGAGGACCCAATATGATAAACTTCCCTAACATCTTTTGCTCCTCAAAATTCATAATCAGCCTAGTTGCTAAAGGATAAGTAATTGTCAAGAATTGGTTGAACCATTAGACAGGGGTTTATAATAATACGTTGTGCCCTTGGGGTTTGATTATGTTGTGCTTTAACCTGGGTTGAAGTCTGAACCTTATCTCAAACCTAGGGTCTAGTTGAAGTATATGACAAGGTCCCTTCCCAGGACATACCTCATCCTGGCCAATATATCTTGTAGTACTAACATGGCCACGAATCCAAGTGAAGGCTAGGTTGGACCCATCTCAACCAGCTAATGCTGAGGATTCTCAATCTCAATATCAAGCTCTGGCATTAGTGCCCATTCCTAGTCGCGAGCTAGTGTTATGGCTTGAGCTCTGCCCCAACCTTTAAGCCGGCCGCAGTCTTTGTCCTTAGCTGGGGCTCTAACTGCGAGTATAGGAGGATCTCGCCTACCCACAGATGACCTCATCCTAGCCATCTAAGGAAGAATGAAGGAAACAAAATTTAGATACTTCAACCATTTTTCAATGCACTATTGGAAGCAAGGACAATGGATTTATTCCAAAAAAATACTCTATAGCCTCTAGAAGATTGAATGCAATCGTCATCATACCGATCCATGAAACTCTACTAGACACTTGCTTCTGTATTGATAAAATCGGTGAAGTTAAGGCTTTGATACTCGAGCCGTAGTATAGATATGTAACTACGATAAAAGATATACAAAAGGCCCGAAAGTGACCAAAATCATAAACTAACACAAGACCATACCCCGACTTGGTGTCACATATATAGGAGCTACTATGTATAGAAAGGCTTTGCATATACAATACAAGGAACTGATTGACATAAATACAACATACACAAGTCAGTGTAAAAGAGGGAAAGTGGCAAGTCTCATAATACTAGGGGCTCACCATAATCCAAGTCTATCGTGGCTACTGAAGATTAAGCGCTCTCAAATTCATGAAAATGTTAAGTCCTATTTGGAACTTGCATGTAGGAAACGGGCTGATATAGTAAAAAGACTGGCAACATTTAATCTTTACGAATGCAGGCTCAGAAATGTGACAAGAAGCCCACGATTACAAAGGATAACATTACTCCACAAACACGAAAGGCAACATAGCCACTACTCTGCGAATGCAAAGAAAGGAATAGTGCTGGACCAACAACACTACATCAACAATTTAGAAGCCAAAATTACTCGTACGGGCCCATAATTCATTCAGAACCTTGATGAAGCAAATAAACCATGCTACCTAGTTGGAAAAGACATTCTAGACTCAACGAAATTGACAAAACAACCAACGGAGGTCATCTTGTTAAAATATTGAAAGTTAACACTTACAAAGAAAGAAAAAATAAAATGCCAAAAGCCACCAATGCATTGTGAATACACGGGATCCGAACCAAAAGTTATTCTAGACTAAATTCGATATTCTACAACTGAGCATGATAATATAATTTTCATCCGAGTGCATTTTCCACGAATGTTGATCTAAACTTTTGACTAAAACCTTAAAAGTTAAAATTTCTAACTGTATAAACTCAAAATGAAGGCCTTGAAACCCAAATCGACCTTTCTTCTAGACCAAAATGGACCTTATGGAGCTGATGGAACTATCATAATTAGAATCTCCAGATATTAACTAAAGTCAACCCTTTTCACTTCAAACCTCTAAAAAGAGTAAAACTCGCACCAAGCTCACTCAACTACTTCGATGAGCATGCCACCTATACAAACACCATATAGAGCTATAAGGAAATTATAGGGAGGGATAAAAATAATAACAATATAATAAAGCACAAAAATAACTTTCGAGGTCATTGTAGTGATAAACTTCAAGTGTGTGTATATATATGTATATGAATGTATGTATGTATGTATGTATGTATGTATGTATGTATATAAAGGCCAACAAAGCTAAAACATTGATAGTACAAAAGTAACAAGGCCAGTATGGTATATATTGTCTTTTGTGATCAAAGATATCATGGTGATCTTGACAGTCTACATAACTTTATCATTATGTTAGTATAAATAACATGTTGATCTTGTCGGCCCACATAGAGGCTTGTATTTTCTACTATGAACTGATAGATTAGTTAAGCTAGTTGCTACATTTTTCTTTGATTTAGATCTGGCCAGCCTATGACTTCTAATAAGTCAAGTTATACTATTATTTATTTATTAAATATAGCCGGTGCATGCCAGTTGGATTAACTTAGAGTCAAGCATAACATTAGGTGCCAATTACGCCTCCCTAGATTGAGGCGTGACAGGTATTACCATCATGAGTGATATCATTATCTTAAAACAATGAAACCGTAACAGTTTAATCAATTTTCAAAAAGATATTGAAAATATTAACAAATAAATATAAAAGTAGATTAAACAAAATTGTTTGAAATATCGGAAAAGAATGAATATTGAAGCTCACCTGTCCTTTTTAAATAGAGTTTGGAAGAACTATGACAAAAAAGCTTATAAAAATATCATAACTTACCTTTCTCTGTTATATATACACACACATAGATTAAATCAAGTACAAATATGATTAAGAATAGGTTGAAAAATTCTAATTGAAGTCAATTGTGTACCTTAGTCTTAATGATTCATATAGTGCACTAAATTAGCGCAGTTTAGGAGTGGGACATATGGTGCACTAGATTTAAGATTTAGGAACTTTCTTTACACCCGTTACTTTGATCCACCTTGTCTTTTTATACATTATTTAGGTTTGAGACTCTATACGTGACATCATGTTGTAAAAGAATAAAAATTGAAAGAATTATTTTTATGTGTTGGGGAGTGTATGATTGAATATAGGAAAATGAGTATAAAATCTGGCCGTCTTTTCTTATAGAAAATCATGCGACCGTAATCCTAGGAGGGGAAACCGACCCGGATCCGGATCCACCATAGCAGTGCGTCGTGTTATCCGCCGATCGCCGACGAAAAAGGTTCCTTCTTTCTCTGAATCTTTGTCTATTCCTATTGGGAAATGGGATCTATAGAGCTGAAGAGTTGACTCTGCTGCTTCTGTGCTTCACAGAAGAGTGTTAAAGCTACTTACTGAACAAAAAACGAAAAAAGATTAAAACTTGTTTGTGGAAGATTCAGTGATGATAAGCTTTACTGAATTTTTTCCTGCTTTATACTGTTTTACGCCTCACTAGCTATCTGTTTATACCTCAATTTGGTTTTGGAAATTACATAAGATAATTTGGTGGCTATTTCTGTTTTTGTCTAATTTATGAATAAAATAGTGAGATTTTTGGAGCTAATCACTTCATTAAGATGCTTCACATGTTAGTTTGGCAATAGAATGGCCTGGCTTGCCTTTTGTTGCTTTGCAATGATTAAATAGCTTATCTTTCAACTCTTTTTTTCTTCTCTTATTTCTTTTTTACTTTTTAGTTAGTAAAGCTTCCAATATTGACTACTGCTGAGGTTTCTTTCTGGAATCTGAACTTCTTATGTTAATAATTTCTTGAATTTGTGGACTTTTTTCAAGTTGCAAAACTATTGGTTTGAACTTTAAGTATTTAAAATATTGGTTTTAAAGTTGTTCTGAATGATGTTTCTTCAAATCTTCAACTTCCACTCACAAAAGAAGAAAACTTACGGTTTGCAGATCTTCAACTCCCAAAAAAGAATTTCTTTAGGGACTATAGGCCCCTTGAGCCATCGATAGTGCAGTAACTATAATTACCAGACTCCAATGTTTGACAAAATGTACGCTTATTTACTATTTTGAATGAATCTTGGATTTTTAGTGAAATATTGCTTGAACTTCGTGAAATATTGAAGTAGTCATTGAAGGCGTAATTCAAATCTCCTCTTTTTTTTCAACTCAAATATTGCCCAAACCCCTATACGACAATTCAAATGCAATTTCAACTTCCAAAATCTCATTCCCGCTTCAACTTTGAATAACTTTTTCCATCTTCAGCTGTAATTGTTGTCCAGCAAGAGATATGATCATTTCGATGTTGCTGACTTTTTAATCTTATTTCTTTGCATCAATCTGAGCCAGCCTATTTTTCCCATTTTTTCTGTTATTAAGTTTTTGGTTGGTCCACTTGAAGTCTATAATTGACAAAGTTTTACAAAAAATGGCAGATAGATGCATCGAGTTGATATTGATCATGAGCGAGACACCATGGAGCAACCGCCTTCCCCTACTGCAGAACAAAGCCAATTCGAGAGGAGAAAAGGAACATTGGCTTCCAAGGTGGGAAATGTTTTCCTTACACTTTCACTAGGCTTACATATTAAATGTCTTTTGATAATCTATGTGTACAAGTATGTGCCTGCACTCTCTTATGAAACTCTATGAACCGTTACAAGCTTATACATGTGAAAACGCATTGAGCCTACTGTTGAAGATTATATTCTAAGCTGCAGCTAAATTTCTTTTGAACTAAGTTTTTGTCTTTAAGGCTAATAAAAAATGGAACTGCATGAAAGGGAGGCTTCTAAGAGATTTGGATTAAAAAGAGGCTAGTATGCCTGAAATGCAATTTATAGCATGCTTGCTTCAATGAACATTAATCTGCCACTTTGACTAATTCCTTGTAATAAAGAAATGATTAGGTTAATGTTTGTAGGTTGCATTTAGGTTCCATATATGCTAAAGACCTATGTTGTTAAAAAAATGATGGGTGGATATTGGATTCTCCAAAAGTAGCTCATCTTTTAAGAATCTGACACAAGTGCGGCATTAGTTTTGGAGAGTCGACAGTGACGTGGATTTTCATGTGGATGGAAACTGAAATAAATAGCACCTAAATCTTAACTTTGAAGAGTCAAAATATGCTACTTAATCTTTACTGGGTGGAATAAAATCTTCGAGGTTTACCTTTTCCTTTTGAATGTCCCACATATTTTCAGCTTGTATTTTGGCTTGAACTCCTCTTGAACTTAAAGTGTTTTTTTATAATTGGAACTTGCAGTCCTGACACATCTCTGTTTTGATAGTTAGTTAAGGAAGAAGAAAGGAAGAAGTATTCTTTTCCGCCACCTCTTAACATTGAAGAGTCAAAACATGCTAAGATTCAATCTGTACTGGGTGAAATAAAATCTTGGATGTTTACCTTTTCCTTCTGATTGTCTGCATATTTTCAGCTTGTATTTGACTTGAACTCCTCTTGAATTTGAAGTGCTTTAGTATAATTTGAATTTGCAGTCCTGACACATCTCTATTTTGATAATTAGATTAGGAAGAAGAAAAGAAGAAAAATTCTCTTCCACCACTGGATAAAATCTGTTAATTGAACATAATTAAGGTTTGAAACACCTTTTACTGAAAGATTCACAGGTTAGCCCAATGCTATGAAATATATTCCGCATGGTCTTTCTGCCTTTAGTTTCTTCTCTTCCTTCTCAGCAAATTATTCGCAAGTCGTACATTTCCTATCAATTTTTATCATGTGTCAACTGAAGAACCCTTGATCTCTATAGGAAACTTTGAAATCTTCACAGCAAAAGACAGCTCCCCTAACTTGCATGTTTGAACTTACACACCTGTTCCTCCTCCTCCTCCGTCTCTCTTTCCCAGTTTCCATACATTCATACCATAGATTACATGTTTGGTCTTCTATCAGTCTGTCCCTTCCTCTGTCATCATGTATCTCTATCCAAAAAAAAAAAAACAATTGTTACTAGCCTCAGTTCAATTTGTGCCTTTGCACAAAAGCTTCAGAAATATGACACAACTCAAGCAAGCAACACGATTCAGCAAACTCAACTTGCACCATTGCCTTCACCAAACACAATCAGTTGGCATTGATCTTTATAAGTGCCTTAGTCATAAAAATGAAGCTTCAGCAGTGGGACCATCATTTATTCTTTTTGGTCTTAGGTGTCCTTACAATGATAATTTAAAAAAACCAACATTGAGAAGAATTGGAACTGACACACTAAATGGAAAATGAAGGTGAGAAAGGAAACCTTAAAATTGAAAATGTTTCCCTCAACTGAACACTGTCTTGTATTCCTTCTGCAGAATTTTCCGGCCATGAAATTTATATTAGCTCAACTGGTAAAATATACTATATGCATAAAGACATTTCTAGTGTTTGCATCTGTTTTAGTTTGCCTCTATATCCCCATGGAACATATGTATTCTGAACTTAGATTCCCTTGGGGGGAAGTGAGTCTGTTGGGAGGGAGTTCCATTGGATCTGTTATTTTCTCGAACTGTTGATTGTGTAGGAGACAAGCTCATGCCTTGGATCTTTTGATTTGCAGTTTATGCTGGTGAATATTTCCAGTAATCTACTATTGGCTTACCAAAGTCTGGGGGTAGTATATGGAGATCTGGGCACTTCTCCGCTTTACGTCTATAGGAGTATCTTTGTCGGAAAGTTGCAAAATTATCAGACTTCAGAAGCAATATTTGGTGCATTTTCTCTGATCTTCTGGACAATAACGCTCATTCCGTTGCTCAAATATGTATTTATTGTATTAAGTGCAGATGACAATGGGGAAGGTATGTTTAAAGGGACTCTAAA
Source organism: Solanum rostratum (assembly GCA_029948455.1). Taxonomy (NCBI): domain Eukaryota; kingdom Viridiplantae; phylum Streptophyta; class Magnoliopsida; order Solanales; family Solanaceae; genus Solanum; species Solanum rostratum. The sequence goes on from CM057046.1 coordinate 66,593,958, forward strand.
TTGATCAATACTTATGGAACAATCTTAATACCTGATGATGTCTGGCCAAATATCTTAGGTGGTACATTCGCTCTTTACTCTCTGCTGTGTAGACATGCAAAATTTAGTCTACTTCCCAACCAACAGGCAGCAGATGAAGAGTTATCTGCTTACAAATATGGCTTTTCTGGGCAGTCGACATCATGTTTACCATTGAAGAGATTTCTCGAGAAGCATAAGAAGTCACGTACAATACTGCTTATCGTTGTATTATTAGGTGCTTGTATGGTCATTGGAGATGGTGTTCTGACTCCTGCAATGTCAGGTAGACAATACTAACAATAGATGCCCCCTTATGTGGTATTTAGCAGATTGCCTTTTGAATTTGCAAACCAGAAGTTTGTTCTAAAGTTGCTTTTGGTCAAATGTTCGATAGTAGACTTTCAACTTATATAATATAATAAGTGTCACCTTATAATGCATATGGTGCCATCAGATATTCTATCCAAAAAAAAAAAAAAAAAAATTATCCCACAAAGTGGATGCTTGAAGTCATAGAACTTGCAGTAGAATTTAATATATTATCTTTTAACTATGAAATACTTTACTTTGGCAGTTATATCATCAATGTCAGGGATCCAGGCCGCTACTGAACACCTATCCCATGGTAAGTATACTTTGATATATACCCCTTTGGAAAAATTGATGAGACTTTTTAAAGTAGTCAACATCTTACTTAATTCTGGGGCATTGACCATTCCTGCATCTTTCCTTGTAGGTGGTGTACTTATTCTCTCGTGCATAATATTGGTTGGCCTGTTTGCCTTGCAGCATTCTGGAACCCACAGGGTTGGATTCTTGTTTGCTCCTATAGTGACTATTTGGTTGATATCTATTTTTCTCATTGGGCTGTATAATACTATATTTTGGAATCCCAAAATTGTGTCTGCTCTTTCTCCATATTATATCATCAAGTTCTTTAAGGAAACTGGGAAAGATGGTTGGGTTTCCCTCGGAGGTGTCCTCCTCTCAATTGCAGGTATGATACACATATATTGATTCTAATTCAGTAATTCCTTATTCATGCGTCATAGTAGCCGTTTCATGGAACCTCTTACTATTTGATGAAGGAGATGATATAAAAATCTCCTAGAATTATAATCCGGTTTGTAATTCATATTTCTACCATCAGGTACTGAAGCTATGTTTGCAGATCTTGGTCATTTCACTGCCACGTCAATGAGGGTAAGTCCAGCATTTTGCAGCAACAAACACATCAAATTATCTTTCAGGGAAACTGTTGTGTTCTAATTCTCTATTAGCCTTGCTATTTTTTTTTTCTGGAAGTTCCTGAATGCAGAATATCTATTTGGGTTATGCAGCAATAGATAGTAACATGTTTTGTATGCATCTGTACAGCGGGTTATAAGTTATCATGACATTGGGAATATGAGCTTCCAAATCCATGTTGTATTAAATAAATAGGGTTTACAGCAGTGTTGTCAAAGGCGCTCTTAAGCCTTGAAGTGAGGCTCAAAACATGTTGAGCGCTTCACGTTGCTATGTGCGCTTCAATATCATCATCAATGTTCTAAGGCATGTTTTTTCTTGCCAATGAGCCTCTCTTGAAGAGGTGACTCGAAACTATTGATATTTCGCTTTATCATTGAAAAATTTCAATTTCTTTGGTCATATATTCGTCATTCATGTTATAATTATTAGTCTTGGACTAAACAACAACAACAACATACCCAGTGGAATCCCACAAGTGGTGTCTGGGGAGGGTAAGATGTACGCAGGCCTTACCACTACCACATAGTGGTAGAGAGGCTGTTTCCTGGACACAAAAATCGATCGGCAGAATACGCTAGATATGATAAACAGGCAGGTAGGAAGAGCAATTCATAATGAAAAGCACATGATAATAAGTAAATACAGGAGAATTAACATTTAAAGGCAGATAAATAACATATAAAAGGTATACAATTAACAACTCCTTCCTATCTACCCTATTAGCCTGTACTCTAATTTTCGACCTCCACTCCTTCCTATCTAAAGTCATGTCCTTGGTGAGGTCAAGTTTCACCATATCATGTCTAATCACCTCCCTCCAATACTTCTTAGGTCTACCTCTACCTCTTCGTGTAGCTCCCAGATTTAGCCTCTCACACCTCCTAACAGGGGCATCGGTACTCCTTCTCTGCACATATCCGAACCATCGCAGTCTCGCTTCCCTCATTTTGTCAGCTACAGGGGCCACCTCTAGCTTCTCCCGAATGGCCTTGTTCCTAATCTTATCACTCCTGGTGTGACCACACATCCATCTTAACATCCTCATTTCTGCGACCTGCATCTTCTGAACATGTACAATTATTAGTCTTGGACTAAACATATATTTTTGTATTTTTTTCTCCCTTTACACCTTTTTATATTAAAGCCCACACTTTTTTTGCGCTTAAAGCTCCAACAGACCTTAGAGCTTTTTTGCAATTTTCGCCTTCGATGACACTGTTTTACAACTATTGAAACTCTGATTTTGTTTTATTAGATTCTTTAAGCATATAAAAAGTGAAACATAGCTTTGAAGAATACTGAGTCTAAGATTTGGAAATTATATTAAAAATCGAAAAAGAATCCATAGTGAGTGAAAACATACAGAGCGACATGGATATTGGAGCAAAATGGTTCTTATTCCACAGAACGAGTGAACTGTCATAGTGGTTGGCAGATTATATTGCATGTTTCTTTCAATATCTTTTGAGTACTTGGATCCGAGGAACTCATGTTGACTCTAATTTATTTTCCTTATGCAGATAGCATTTCCATTTTTTGTATACCCTTGCTTGGTGGTACAGTACATGGGTCAGGCTGCCTTTCTGTCCAAAAACATTGATTCAATTCCAAATAGTTTCTATAATTCAGTACCCGGTTGGTTCTCTTTTCAGTTATTAGTCTGATAATTCTCAAGATTTTTGATAAATTTAAATTCAATCCTACTAAACTGCTGCTCTTTGCTTCTCTCACAGACAGTGTATATTGGCCTGTCTTTGTTATTGCTACCCTTTCAGCCATTGTTGGCAGTCAGGCTGTAATCACTGCTACATTCTCCATTGTGAAGCAATGTAATGCACTAGGTTGCTTCCCACGAGTCAAGATTGTCCACACGTCAAAGCATATTAAAGGACAGATCTATGTCCCAGAAATAAATTGGATCCTAATGATTTTGACTCTTGCTGTGGCTGTTGGGTTTCAGGACACCACTTTAATTGGAAATGCATATGGTAAGCCTACTAGTCTTTTGAGTTTTGACAATCTATATTCTAATACTTCATTGTATGACTCTGCCTTCTTAGATTTCATTCCCATAGAAAGTAGCGTAGACCCCGTTATATGATCTCCGCATTTATCCTTATTGTATCACCTTCAAAAAGTAATTGAATTGTTCTTATGCATCTGTCACATCTATGGTAGTATTATATTATTAGTATGCAGATGTAGAAATGGACTCTGACAAATCCAACATTAAGCTGTTCATTGCGCCTGAGCTCAAATGTTCATGAGTAATCTATTTGGCAAATATTCCTGTTTTCATGATTGTGTAGTTGTTTCCTCAAACGTGCTGCCTGGCCTCTGCGTGTGCCTATTATAGTGGAATGAGCCTTTCTTTTTTACCCCGCCGAAAGCAAAAACATATGAAATTGAGATGATGAATGGGTGTGCACATGAAGGAAACATAGATTTCATGATATATTAGCAAAAGAGGGCATACCAACCACCTATGTTTCTCAGACTATTTGAAGCCTACAGCTGCGTGTTGGATCCTCCTAAAGTGGTGCATTTTTGGAGGATCTGACCCGGTTGCGACAAAGCAACATTGAACCACCTCCAACCATAAAAGGTTTTTGGTGTTCAAGTCATAAAGGGGAATAAAATGGCAAAGCAACTTTTTGGCTCCTAATTTTATGTTTGGAGGTTGGGGTTGGGCTATGTCCCCAATAAAAAGGACACATTGCTGAAGTACAAGAGGGTATCACTGATTTTTCTTTTGCATTGCTGCAGATTTTGCGAATAATTCATGTTGCTGTTTATATTCAAGCTTTCTTTTCATTCAGTTTCAGAATTCTCCATTTGATACTCTCTTATGAATTTATTTTTCTTTCAGGTCTAGCTTGCATGACAGTTATGTTTATCACGACATTTCTCATGGCGCTTGTCATAATCTTTGTCTGGCAAAAAAGTGTAGCACTTGCAACTTCCTTTCTCCTTTTATTCTCGCTCATCGAAGGCGTCTACCTGTCTTCTGCATTCATTAAGATTCCACAAGGAGGATGGGTCTCCCTTGTGCTTTCTTTTGTCTTCTTGACTGTCATGTTTGTCTGGCACTATGGAACTCGCAAGAAGTACAACTTTGATGTGCACAATAAAGTTCCATTGAAATGGCTCCTTGGCTTGGGCCCCAGCCTTGGTATTGTTCGTGTGCCAGGGATAGGGCTGATATACTCTGAATTAGCAACAGGAGTTCCATCCATCTTCTCTCACTTTGTTACAAATCTCCCTGCATTTCACAATGTGATGGTGTTTGTCTGCGTCAAATCTGTTCCAGTACCATTTGTCTCACCTGAGGAGCGCTTCCTCATTGGTCGCATTTGCCCAAGACCCTATCGCATGTACCGTTGCATTGTCAGATATGGTTACAAGGACATACAGCGAGATGATGGGAACTTTGAGGACCTTCTCATCCAGAGTATAGCAGAGTTCATCCAAATGGAAGCTGTAGAACCACAACTGTCAAGCTCAGAAAGTCCATCATTTGATGGAAGGATGGCAGTTATAAGCACGAGAAGTGTGCAGTCAGGCTCAACACTACTTGTCTCAGAGGAGGATATTGGTATAAGTGACTCCATTCAAAGCAGCAAATCTTTAACCCTCCAGAGTCTAAGATCTGCTTGTGATGATGAGAACCCACAGATGAGGAGGCGCCGAGTAAGGTTTCGCTTGCCAGAAAACCCAGGCATGGATCCAGCTGTTAGGGATGAGCTTTCAGATCTAATCGAGGCAAAAGAGTCAGGGGTTGCGTATATAATGGGGCACTCTTATGTGAAGGCGAGAAGATCATCTTCTTTCATGAAGAAGCTTGTTATTGACATTGGTTATTCATTTCTGCGCAAGAACTGTAGGGGTCCTGGTGTTGCACTTAATATTCCTCACATTAGTCTCATAGAAGTTGGCATGATATACTATGTCTAGACTATAGAGGGAGGGTGATTGGCCGTGGACAAGTTTTTTTTTTATTTAAATATTTATCACACCTCTACAGTTGTTTAGTGCGGTAGCCTTATGGCTAATAATGTGATGACATATGTTGGGAAACGCCATTTAGGTGTTTCCGATGCAGTACATGTAGATGTAGTAGTTGTATGTACATAGCATGACTAGTTTCTCGACACGTGCCAAATTATGTAGTAAATGATGTGTAATTTATTATAGAAAGATTTGAACAAATAACCTTTACCTGAGAATAAACAACATGTTCTAATTAGATAATGTCAACTTACATAAGCATGAAAATTGGAGAAGAAATAGCACTTATTTTATGAGTTGATAGGGACATTCGAATGGACAGTCTCATATCATATTATATTCCAGGGAAAAAATGTAATGTCACACTTAAAGCTATATTGAAAAGCAGAATACATGCTTTGACTATGAAGACGATTTATTATACATCAACAGTACTCATAAGTGAATTATTTTCCCCCTTTCTAACCCTAAACCCAGTGTAAAGGAATTGAGTGATTGTCACTCGTCCTCTCCAATTGCCACGTATTAAAAATAGTCAAACTCAATTCATTTCACTTTGAACCAATTCATTTACTCAAAACCCATTTATTTCACCCATAACCCATTCATTTGACCTACCCATTTAGTTCCTCAAAGAACACCAAACAGTATTAGAAGAAATTGCTACTGATTTCTTCGATTTTATTGTGGTTTTTAGTCGCTTTGGCAGAAATTTAGTGATTCCATTCAATAAGTTCATCGTTTGGAGCATCTGTTGTGTCTTCGTCTTCGTTGCTAAAAGGTCAGTTTACTTCCTGTATTACGTAGGCTAGGGTTTTTGAGTCCTATGCTGCAAAATGTGTTTTGTCTTCATTTTCTATGTTTTTTTTTTGTTGTTGTATGTGTTTGTCATGTTGAATATAAAGTGAAGTTCTACAAAATTATGTTTTAATTTGATTTGCAAGTTTTAATCTATTTTCAGGTTATTAAAAATGTCTTTTGATTTGATTAATCCGAGATTTTACCATGGGGTTTTTATGAATACTGAAAAAAAAAATGTAAAAACCCATTATGATGGTGGACGTATGACTGAGTTTTTAGATATTGATGTAGATAGGCTCTCTTATTTTGAATTGAGGGATTATGTGCAAGGGTTAGGGTATGAACCTGGACAATGCATACTATATGTGAAATTGCCTAGTACTACTGCTTTCTTAGAAATGAAATCAGGCATGGATACTATTATAATTTCTTAATATCTGAGTGGCGGAGAAACTTTGGAAGCATTCGTTTGTCACTCGGTTGCAAATGCTACTTTGGTCCTACCTACATTGGAATATATAGAAGGCCAAATTGGAGAGGGGGCATCTCAAAATATTGGGCCTAATGGTTCTTTTAGTGCTGAGTTGGAACCAAATTATGAAGCCCAAGATAATGTTCCAAACCCTAACCCTGCTACTCCAAATACTTTTTTATCTATCCATTCTTCTACAAATCCAAGTGTTGACTCTGTACATCCCTCTAATGTTCCAACTCCTCCTCTAACTTCTGCCTCGGTCCATTCTTGTACTGATACAGTTATTGACTCTATCCATCCCTAAATGTTCCAACTCCTTTTCTAACTTCTGCCCCTGTCCATTCTTGTACTGATATTGTTTTTGATTCACCTTCTGCCCTTGTCCATTCTCCTACTAATCCAATTTTTATTCAACTTCTGTCCCTGTCCATCCTCCTACTGATCAAGAGTTTGATGTAGAGTCATTAAATGGAGGAGTAGTAGATGATGGGAGTGCTGTATATGAAGAGGTAAGAACTTTTAGGGAAGAAAAGAGGAAAACAAAAAGAAGGAAGAGGGGAGAAAGAACTGCATTAGAACCGGAAAAAAGTACCAGATGGTGGCTATGATGAATCAATGGGTGGTAATAGAAACAATTTAGAAGTCAAGTTAGGTGGTGATGAACCTTATTATCCCTTAGATGAAGCTGCCAACTTTGAAACAGATCTAGATAATTACAGTGATGATGAAACAGTGGTTGAACAGAGAGTTACACAAAGAAGGAGAAAGAAGGTAAAAACAACTTCATTTGAATCTACCTGTCAGAAAGTAGTTTGGGAATTGAGCCTTGCATTTGAAAGTGTTAATGCATTTAGAGCTGCTGTTACCAAATATGTTGTTGATGAGCATGTTGCTATTGAAATGCATATTAATGAACATGCAAGGGTAAGGGTTAGATCTGTAGTATATTGTCCTTGGGTTCTATTTGCTAGCTTTGATTCTAGGACAAATAATTTTGTTGTCAAGACATATGATCCAATCCACAAGTGTGACCCTGCTAATAGGAACAAGCTCTGTAATAGCAATTTTTTGTCTAGTCATTATAATGAGAGGATACAGGAACAACCTAACATTAGGATTTTTGAATTTCAAGAGATTATTAAAAAAGAATTAGATTTACATGTTGGTAGAATAGTGTGTAGGAGAACAAGAAACAAAGTATTGCAAGAGTTAATAGATGACTACAAACTTGAGTTTGGGAGGATTTTAGACTATAAAGATATGTTACTAAGAAGTAATCCAGGTAGAACATGTGCAGTGAAGCTTCATGAGGAAACATCTGAAGATGGTGGAAAATATTTTCAATACTTCTACATATGTTTTGATGCTATGAATAAGTTCTACTTGTCTGGTTGTAGAAAGTGCATTGGTTTAGATGGCTATTTTCTTAAGGGGATTTGTAAATGTTAGTTACTGGTTGCCATTTGTAAAGATGGCAACAATCAAATGCTGCCACTAGCTTGGGCAGTAGTTGAGGTTGAAAATTAGTATATTTGGAGTTGGTTTGTCAATCTTGCGAAAGGAGATCTTCATTTGGGTGATGAAATAGACATAACAATCATAACTAATATGCAAAAGGTTAGAATTAATTCACTTCATGTAATATTCTTTATTGCTTATTTATTTTTACTCTCTTGAATATTATTTAGTCTTTATTTATTTATCTAATATTTCTGGAGTTCTTATATAATCTTGATAATGCCATCAGTACCCATTTGCCTAATGCTGAGCATAGGATGTGTGCTAGACACATCCTTGCTAACTAGTCCAGCAAATGGGAAGGCATTGACAGGAGAAAATATTTTTGGAGGTGTGCCAGGTCTACTTTTGAGACAGAGTTGAAGGATAACATTAGTAGTATGAAAAAGTTGAGGAATAATATAGTTGATGATTTGTCGTATTAAAATCCAGAAATATAGAGCAAGGTTTACTTTAGTTTTACCACAAAATGTGATAATATAGATAATAACATGGTTGAGGGTTTCAATGCATGGATATTATCAGCAAGACACAAGACTATAATTACAATGCTTGAAGAAATCAGAGTTAAAATGATGAAAAGAATAGGACAGATGAGAGACTTTTTTAGTGGTTGGATCTATGACTTTTCTCCAATGGCAATGAAAGTTCCACAAGATAACACAACCAAGTCTATGAAATGCAACATTGAGTGGAATATCTGATTCAGGGTATGAGATGGTTCATGGACCATATAAACATGTTGTGGATATTCTGATACAGGCTTGTAGTTGTAGAGCATGGCTGTTGAAAGGCATACCATGTCCTCATGCAATAGCTGCTCTTCACCATAGAAAATTAGATTCAATGAACTACATGTCTCATTGGTACAATAGAGAAACTTACATGAAGACATACAACTACTTCATTCAGCCAGTTATGAATCTAAAAATGTGGTCTGGATCTCAAAACTTGTATGTTATACCACTTCATGTTAGAAAGCTGTCAGGAAGACCTAAGAAGGCTAGGAGGAATGAGATAGGTGTAAGTCAGAAAACTGGAAAGATGTCTGAAAGGGGGATTAAGATGAGCTGCAGTACTTGTCATAACAAGGGTCACAATAAAAGAAAGTGTCCAATTGGACCAACTTTCACCTCTGCTATCGGACCAACTTTCACCCCTGCTGCTGCTGGACCAAGTGCTCCCATTGGAAAATGAAGGGGTAGACCAAAGGGTTCAACAAAGAAGGTGATTATTTTTACTTTTACTTTATTTATGTTGTTTAGACAAATATTAATAAAAGTTATTCATTTTCATTTGAACAGCCTATTGGACCAACTTTCACCCTTGTTGTTGGACCAAGTTTCACACCTGCTGGATCAACTTCTACCCCTGCTGCTGGATCAAATGCCACACCTGCTAGATCAACTTTCACCCATGCTGGATCAACTTCCACCCCTTCTGTTGGATCAATTGCCACACCTTTTGTTAGATTAAGTCCTCCCATTGGAAGAGGAAGGGGTAGGCTAAAGAGTTCAACAAAAGAGGTGATTTATTTTTACTTTTAAAAATTATAATTTAATTGAATCTAATATTTGTTACTTTCTTAGGGGTGTCTTGCAAGAAGATCAAAAATGGTTGGAATGGGTGTACTTCACACAGAAAGTGGAGCTACTATTATTAATGTAAGTATTTGGTTGTATACTTGCACATCATTTACAATCCTTATTAACAAAAAAATTATTTTTACTTGTTTGAGTAGCATGGAATGGCCAGTCAAAGATTTAGGAATGTGAAGTCTTTAGCATTTGTCACTAGGGATCTTGGGAGTAAACCGACAAAAGGTGTGAAGTGAAAGGGAAAACAGGCTATGACATCAAGACAACTTGAAGAAATGAGGAGGGAAAAATATATTGAGACAAGCTCTAAAGCTGCACATTTGAGTCAAGAGAGCTCCAATGCTCCAATGCTCCAATGTCTTTTTGATAGATGTGGCAGTTGTGATGCAATTGAAATATTATGTTTTGCCACTATCTACAACATGCTTAGGCAATTGTGATTCTATTGAAAGCAATAGTTGTGACTGCACTTTAATTTAGGATTCGGTAATAGTTGTGACTGTTTAGGCAATAGTTGTGACTGTACTTTAGGTTGTAACTATGTTCTCTTTTGCTAAGAATTGGCAGCTGTGACTGCAGATTGTATGTAAAACTTTGGGATTTTCTTTTGTTATGAATGTCAAGAAATGACTTTCTCTTGTAAACATTTTTGAATTTTAGGATTTTCTTTTCCCAAATAATTATTTAATTTATTATCACAACCCGGGGTTAGGGCCTAGATGCGACACGACGAATGAGAACCCGAGAGTCCCCAAACAAGCCTCAAGTATCTAAATCCATATTATCGGTTCAGTAATATCATTCAATTAATAACACATAGTTCTAAGTGATGGAAAAAAAAGGACTTACTCTATGGGGTAATACGGGGTTAGGGACTTCCCACATTTCCACAACAAAACATACACATGGCCATATAGGAGTTTCTCATAAACCATTCCAATAATACATGAGCAAAGTACTAGTTATAACAAATGGATTTCAGAAGAGTTTACATAAAGTCCAACAATTGCCTCTAGTTAAAAGGAACGGGGGCTAGGACAAGTTTCGGGTTCACCCTCAAATAAGAAAGAACGTGTTGAATTAGCATAAAAGAAAGGTAGTTGGTTCATCCTTGAAAGACAAGATTCACCACAGTATACTCCAGAATTAGACTATTCGTCAACCTGTTGGTACTCAAAATGCTCGGCCCCTACATGGTAACATCATGTAGGCATAGAGTATGCGTTAGTACGTTTGAATGTACTAAGTATGCGGGCATGCAATACATATGACTTACCAAACTTGCATTTCAATGTTAGATGACAAAGGCACATAATATAGAAAAAAAATCATATATTCAATGGAAGTATACATAGAAGATGCCATGAAATTTATGATGCATGAAATACAACAATGCTCATATATATTGGGGATGGACTATAACCGAAAAATTAAACTCATGCGAGCTATTACATAAATTAGACTGATTGGGACCTCCCACTGGTAGGGAGAAGATTACTTTCCAAAGGTAATCTGCATCACACCTTACGATTACACTTTTCAGTGGATGGTCACCTTCCTTACGACTCGCTTTTCAGATGGATTTATCATAATCATATCATATCATAAACATAATAAATGAATAATCATTCCTTATGTCCCGGTCTTTTCGATAATGGCAAACGTTCCTATGTTGGCACATACTTCAAGAAAAGGGAGAGGGCCCTTGAAGATAGCCCCGATGTCCCCAATCCATCGGTGCTAAGTCATCAATATCCCACTTGAATACTTATATATATACGTGCTTTCAAGAGATACCATATTCATTGCAAATCCATTCAATACACATTTAGGCTCAAATGCCAAATCATAAGTCATAATCATAATGCTCATGCAAGGAATAACTCATCTACATATACGGAATAGTGTAAGCACCTATAATACTCAAAGAGCCATAATCATAGACATACATATGATCACATTCTTGTCATGAACAATGGCTTACCAAAATCATATCATAATAGTTTCATGAAACATAATTGGGCTTAACCTACTTCATAATTTTTATATAAGCCAATATGCATGAATGCAAATGCAATGCATGATGTGAGGTTAGCATGGGTAACATAAATTCAAGTTTAAAATCAGCTATATAAAATGAAATTGAGGAAGTCCATAATTAAATCCACATATAAATCATAGTGTAGATCACCCATGCATAAATCAACTTTAAAGGGGACATGCATATTCATAATTTCATAACCCAATGTAAATCATCATAATAATGTTCAAAGTGAATTAAGATCATAAGTAAAATACAGCCCACACATGTATTTAAGTAAATCAAGTAATACAAATTCATATTTAAAGTAGACTAAATTCATGAAATCAATTGAAAGATTTTTGGGTCCTTGGCTGAAAGGGACTAAGGATCAATCCCATATACCTTAATTGAGAAGCTGAATTTGAGGGATGAATTAGGTTTGAATTGGACTCTAATAGAACCCTAGTTTTGATCTTTGAGAGAGGGGTGTAGAGAGGAATATGGAGATGATCTTATGAGGGGTATAATATTTTAGGAGAATGATTTAAGAGGGGAGGAGATATTAGCTGAATTAGGGGTTTAGGATAGGTAAAAGGTCATAATTCATGATTAAAATAAATCAAAATCACATAAACGCCATTAATGAAACGGACCAAAATTGGAATCATTAGGTCTACACAGTCAGTGAAATGTCACATGGACCATGAACAGTGGTCGTGGTCCTTTACTTAGAATTTTGCAAAGGAAAATCTCACGGAGCTAATTGGTACCACACGAACGGCTAAACGGTTCATGTAACTCCACAAGGGCCGTGATACTGACCGTGTAACGGTACTTGAGATAATTTTCACATGGCAAAGTTACGAGACAGTACTTCCATACTTAGAATAATTTTATGCAGTGAGTCATACAGAGAGCCACACAGTCCATGACACATCACATGAATCGTGTGAGTAGCCGTGTGACTTCACTTGGCCAAAATTTTCTTCCGTCTCAATTCGTTCCAACCATGAACTGGACCAAGTGTCCCTTCACGAGAGGCCACACGGTCCATGTGGCTTCACACGGCTTGTGTAAGCCCTCCGTGGAGTGATGCCTGGCAGTTCACTTCAGACAATTCCAAGACATTTGGGAAACACCACTCAAAAAATCTGGGTCCTTACATTTATGCCCACTTTCTTACCAATATTTTATTACACCAAAATAAAGGAAGGTAGATAGACAAAATGACAAATTTTGATCAAGTCTAACATTTCATTACACCAAATATGATCATTACAACACCAATTCCTTGTTACAATACTAAATTCTCCATAAATTACCCCAAAAAAGGTTCATTACAACACTAACAACACCAATTCCTTATAGCACCAATTTTTTATATTGTTACAAGTACAATTGCATCAAGATATCATGGAAACTTCCTTGAATCTCCTTTCAACGATAATATATCTTGAAAAATAAAACTGACACCTAGAATACAAATACACAAGAGAGTAATCTAAAGTTGTTTCTCCCTTTTCTTAGACTAAGCCAATTTTTCCACTTCTTCTCATTTTCTTCCATCTTCTTCAAATCATCGTCAAAATTGTCTAGTTCGACTCTATTTCGTTCATATGTGACGTTTTGCTTTCCACAGAGTTGGTTGACCTAGTAGACTTGTTGTAAATTTTTTTTAAAGTGCGAACTCTTTGCTCAAGCTTACCTATTCTTCCCAGCAACCTAAGAATTACAAATTTTGATCTTGGATCAATATAGTCATCCTTCCAAAGCCAAAAGTCGCATGATCTACAATTCTGAAGGGAATAAAAATAACAAAATATATAAACTTATAACTATTGAAGATCAATTATAAACACATAAATTCAACTTATCACATAGTAAATCAAATTTTCGATACAACTTTAGGTGTTAATCTCTTTAACTTACCCCATAATAAGGACAAACCTAATATCTTCTACCATGATTTCTTAACGTCCAAGAGGTTAACAATGCCAGAGTAAATCCATATTTGTATCGCACCTCGTCCACTTCATGATCTTTGTCTTGCATACAAAGCTTAGTCAAGCTTATTCGGCCCATTTTACCACTTCACTAATTGAAATCAAAATAGAAAGAAAGAGATGAATCAAAATGAAAAAGAAGAGGAATGAATCAAAATAAAAAAAATTACCTTAGATTCAAATGGATTGGGTGCATTTGAACTTCAATTTGAGGATTTAGGGTTCTTCATTTTTGTTTGTTAAGAATTAGGGTCGGGTAGGTGATTTCAGACCGTTGGGTCCATCTCTATATGCAAGAAAATAGAAAATTGAGTGTTGATGCACCTTCATAGAGGTACCGAAATGCGCTTGAAGTTGGAGTAAGGAAGGGGAAAAATAATTCACTTATGAGTACGACGAGTGTGTAATAGGTCATCCTCGTAGTTGAAGCGTGTATTCTGCTTTTCAGTACAACTTTAAGTGTGACTTTATGCTTTTTCCCTATATTGAAATTGGGAAGATTGTTAGCCAAAAGTTAGATTATCATTTTGCTTTTATACTAAATCAGAATGGGAAAATTATACAAAATGGATCCAATTGTGATACTATTTACCATTCCATAGTCCATACGGTAAACTACTTGGAAAGACAATTTTTAAGACTTAATTACACAAATAATATAACTTTTTAAACATTACAAATATGAAAGTTTATTTTATGTATATAGCACTTATAAATAATCGAAAAAGATAAACTATAATTCCTAATTTAATGCTATAAATACATTATCATTTTACCTTAAATTAAGAAATTATTTTTAATCTTTAAATAAAATATTATAAAAAGAATATAAAATCTCTCTCTCTCTCTCTCTCTCTCTCTCTCTTTATATATATATATATATATATATATATATATATATATATATATATATACAGTCCATAACAACAACAACAACATACCCAGTGGAATCCCACAAGTGGGATCTGGGGAGGATATAATGTACAGAGACCTTACCACTATCTCACAGAAGTAGAGAGGTTGTTTCCTGGAAACCCCCGTCTCAAAAACGCATAAGCAGAATAAGCTAGATATGACAAAAAAGAAAGGAAAGGGAACAGAAAGAGCGACGATTAACAAAAGGCACATGTCAATATGTAACATACACACGCTAGATAATGAACCATATGTGTTCAAAATATTCTAACCAAATATTTTATTTGTACTACAATCAAATTAATAGTATTTATTTTAGTATCACTTCTTATTTCCATAGTCAATTATTACTATATATAAAATGTATATTCATTGTATAAGTTTATGAAATACTTATTCATGGTATACGTTTATTATTTCGAAAGTATTACATATAATTTTCATGGTATAACCTTTTATATCTAAAATATACCATCTATTTTTATGGTATAAATATAATTTATAACAAAAGTGATTATTGTTATATTTTTTGTACAAATTTATAAAATAAATATTCATGGTATAAATTATTACGTCGTAGGTATTTTTTATTTAAAAATTACTTATTAAATATGAATATATTTTTAGTATATACACGGTGTTAACTTTTTACATCTAAAATATACCATATATTTTTATAGTATAAATATATAATTTGTGATAAAATATTCATTATTATGTAAATATTAATTACATCATGTATAAATTTATTTCACATATTTATATGATTATACATTATTATAATAACACATGTGTGCACACGCTCATGTGTGTGTATAATATTGCTATGGTATCATTAATGAATGAGTAGTATTATGAATGAATGGAGGAAGAAAACACTAGTGTCACCACAACAATATATTCACATACTCTAAAGGTATCATATATAATCTAAGGAGTGTTACTGGTTATATGATGCAATCCTTAATGATATCATGCAAGCATATGATGGTACAATGAAGGTGTTGTTGAATGAAATTTAGAAATAAAAAATAAAATGAAAATTAATTGGAAAAAAATAAAAAATAAAATATAGAATAACCAAAATTATGGAATTAATTGTGTTGAAAAAAATAAAGAATATTATGATTTGAGAAAACATGAATGAAAAAGGAAGAAAAAATAAAGAATAAAAAATAATCATAAAAAAGGAGGAAAGAAAAGAATATATAATAAAAATTTTTAAAAAATAAAGAAAAAAGATAATAAAAATAAAAGAAAATTATAAATAGAAAAAAGGGAGAAAGCAAAAAATAAAAATAGACAAAAATAGAGAAAATATTTGAATAAAGAAATATATGACAAAAAGAAAAAAAAAAGAAAGGAGTATACAAAATAAAAATTCAGTATTGCAATGACCTTGTTGGTCATTTTTGAACTTATCTGTCTAAATTATTATTTTGCCCTTTCGCAAGTTGTTTTGGACCAATTTTGAACTATCTGTGAGGTTGCAACTGAGATCTTTTGTTTTAAAAGTGGAAAATATGAGTTTTGACATTTTAGGAAGCTTAAGTTGTTGAAAAAGTGAATTTTTGTACCATTCTAAGTTTCGAGTGTCAAATTAGATATCCGTCGATTCCATTAACTCCGGAACGTCAAATCTAGCCTAAGAGAAGTTACGAAATTGAATTTAGAGTTAAAGCGGAGATTTTGGACTCAAAGTTTTTTTTAGTTGTTTTTGGAGCCAATATTTGACTTTGGTCAACATTCAAAATTCGAAAGCTCAGATGAAAATTTTGACAATTTCAATAATTTCGGATGGTAAAACTAACGGTAGGATTTGTCTTGTTGTAATTTTTGGAGTTTCTGAGGGCAGTTCGATATTTTGAGTTTTCAACTAATTTATTTGAGTTTTATCAATAATCGTGTCGAGGAGACCTTATAATCGAATTCTAATTATTTTATTGACTCTGGATCACGATTTCTGGTACGAATACATGTCTATTTTTTGTGTTTGGCTTCCGAATGGACCCGGGGGGTCCATTCTTAGTTGAGCATATTAATTGGTTTTGCTGGTTTAAGGAAAATCTGGTGTAGGCCATATTACTTCTCCTCCTTCGCAGAGGCTTGAGATAATTGACATCCACAATCGCGAACCCCATGGCCGCATTTACGGAGGTGTACTGTGGCATGTGCTGCATTCGCGGCCCCCTCTCCTGCGTTTGCAGAGGCTTATGTTTTCTGGGCTCCGCGTTCACGTAGTAAAAATTAGTGACTGGTTTTAAAAATCGAAAAAAACACCATTTTCAACAGTTTCAAGCTTTCTTGAGGCGATTTTGATGAGATTTTTTGTGGAAAACTCTTGGATAAGTGATTCTTTCTCCAAAGTAAGAAGTTTCCATTAGTTTTATCTTGATTTTGTCTTGAATTTCATGATTTTGGATCTTTAAAATTGGGGTTTTCATGGCTTTGATTTGGAAACATTAATTGTTGATTTCTCCTTAGATTTGAGCTCAATTTTAGTGGGATTTTAACCCACAAACTCCTTTTCTCGCGTGGAGTCATATTCTTGAGTTAATTTCCAGATTTAGAAACTTCAAATTTTAGTCTAATTTTGACCATTTTGCCCCTAAGCCTAATTCATGCTAATATGGGTATCAAAATTCATCTCTTGACACAATGTATCTATTTTTGATAGCGGTTAATTGATTTGGAGATCATTTTGAGGCTTGTATTGATTGAAATCTTGATTCAAGTGTAGTTTCAGCATCGAGGTAGGTTCGACTAACTTTGTTTGGACTGAATTTGAGTTATTAAATATGTTTATGTGAATATTTTAAGATTTTTTATGATTCATAAGCAATTGGATTGATATGCTAGTAGTTGGTGAAAATGCGATATCGATTATATTGAAATTGATATAAGTGAATTGAGATGTATCCTTGTGATTTGAGATATTTTGGGTGTTTGTGTGATAATATGAGATTTGTGATAACATTTTGAAAGTTTTGGTGGTAATTAGATTATATTTGTGATACTTTGAGGAATCATGTGCATATTTTGGGACTTGCAAAGTGCGGTTTCATTAGTACTTTGCCTATTGATAAGAGCATGGTGATTTGAGACTATTGATGGCATTGTGGTACCAACTGAGATACTTGGCATTGCATTATCTGAGCCTATGGTTATTATTACTCTGTTATCTTATCATATTTAATTTATGTTATATATTCACTGTGTGGCATTGGCATGCATTCATCTCATATTGCACATATGCATCGGTCGCGCGCCGGTTGTGATTCTACCTAATATATGGCCTGTGACTCCTTGAGAGATCTTAGAATATGTCCTGCGACTCCCTCCAATTCTATCTTATAGCTTTAGCTCTATAGATTTGTGCACCAGCCCTGCGATGACCGTGATTGCACGTACATGGCTTGTGATGCCTTTGGGTTCTATCTAGTAGCTTTAGCTCGATAGATATGTATATCGTCCCTATGACGATCTAGATTCCACCTCATACATGGCTTGCGATACCATTGGACCATACACATCCGCTTGGCATTGTATCATTGATTGTACTTATTATCTTTAATCGTTTATATATATATATATATTATATACTAACCCTTTGTATTTTATATTTTCAAACATCTTTGTATTACTCTTTCGTATTACTTTATATGCTCTAGTACTCATGACTCCAGGTTTTGGGATTTAAATTAAGAATTGTGTTGTTACTTTCTTTAGTTGCAGTCTGGTTTTGTGTCGTGATAAGTTTTGTATCAGAGCTCTAAGTTCATTGGGTTTGTGAGTCAAGAGCAGCATGTTTAGTAGAGCCTCACAGATCGGTATATAGACGTCCATACCAATCTTCGGGAGGCTACGGGTACTTGATAGGAAAAACTTTCCATTTTGCTTCTATTCATGTATTTCTTTATATCAACTTTTCTGAAATATATCTAATCTAATCCTTCTGCGCATATGCCGATTACTAGAGCTAGACGATCAGTAAGAGAGCATGAGTCGACTGATGTGGCCCTCACTTGTGGTCGAGGTAGGGATTATGGTAGGGCCAAGAGTCGAGGATGTGCCAGAGAGGCAACTCTACCCAGAGTATATACTAGATCAACTTCTCCAGAGCCGGAGTATGAGTCAGAGAGACCCACAGATCCTGCTCCATCATCATCAGCTCCTGATGCTATGACCTTAATCCAGGAGCTACTTCTATGGGTGTTGGCTACGCTTGAGGGAGCTCCTCCAGCTCCTGTTACCATTGATACACCAGCTCTAATAGTGCTTGTAGGCCCTTCTATAGCTCCAACATATCCTGCTATAATTCATATTGGTCCTTCCTTAGTCCTAGAGAATCCTCTTATGGCCTCTATTATTCCGCCTCTGACTTCTCAATCGAGTTCTAGTTCACAGTTTCATGGGTTATCGATTGCACCACCCAGATTTAGGTGCAACCATCTTCTGCTAGTCTTGCTATGTCTACTGCTAAGCAGAAGAGCTTCGAGAAATTTGTTTGGTTAGCTTCGCCTAGATTTGATGGTACTCCCAGTGATAGGGCCTATGATTTCTTATCAGAGTGCCAGAACGATTATGTAATTTGGCTATCCTAGACTCATATGGAGTTGCTTATACCTCCTATCAATTCACTGGCTTATCTAAGGGAGTGGCAGAGGTCAATTTTGGCTCGTAGACTCGATGGTCACTAGTTATGACCTGGGAGCAGTTTAATGAGGTGTTCCTAGAGAGATTTGTGTCGTATAGCCTCCAAGATAGCCGCCCAGATGAGTTTGACAGGCTTCTATAGGGATCAATGTCAGTATCTAATTATGAGGCTAGATTTCATGAGTTGTCCAGATATGTTACGTCTAGTATCCCTACAGAGTTTGAGAGGATTTGGTGCTTCGCCAAGGGATTGACGGGTATCTTCAAGATTCCACAACTTTCTTGGTTTTGTCCGGAGGCACTTTCCAGAGTAAGTTGGATCATACCACATGATTGAGCATATTAGACATAACCAACAGGGTAGCAGGAAGAGATTCCATCAGCATGGCCAGTTCGGTGAGCAGCCTCTACAAGATAGAGAATTTCAAAGATAGGGCCATCAGAGTCTAGCAGTTCATGCAGCTATCCCCGCAGTTGACAGGTATTGATCGGCCTGTTCAGACCGACCATGAGGCTGGGCACTTTTCCAACCATTATTCAAATTGTGCACCTCCCACCCAGACTTCTAGGGCCCAACCAGCCCGTCCAGCTCCAGAACTAGCAGCCAGGAACACCTTGCAAGGTATGAAGGGTATTATTAGATGAGGTCGAGACACAAGGAGAGGTGGAGCCCGGAAGGCTCACAGACTAGTGAGAGCCGCTGAGTATGCTATGCAGTTCTGGATAGGGCAGAGGTAGAGGTCTCTTATGCAGTCGTTACATGTATGATTTCAGAGTGCCACCGTTCAACTTCATTTTTATTTGATCTAGGCTCTACTTATTATATTGTATCAGCTTATTTTTCCATGGATCTTTATATTATATGTGAGCCTCTTGCCGAACCTATTTGTGTTTCTACCCTGGCAGGTGAGTGTTTAGTGGTGAATTTGATGTATTGGAGTTGTATTGTCACCTTCATGGGGAGAGATACTATTGCTGATTTAATATTGCTTGATATGGTTGACTTTGATGTGATATTGGGTATAGATTGGTTATTACTGCATCATGTTATTCTTGATTGCCATGCAAACACAATGACTTTATCTTGTCGAAATTTACCTCAGTTAGTATGGACTGGCACACCTAGTTCTTACTCTAAAGGGGTGATTTCCTATATGCATGCCTGTAGATTGATGGAGAAGGGATACTTATCATATTTGGCTTATGTTCGGGCTTGTTCTCAAGAGCCACCATCATTAAAGACCACTAGGGTTGCAAGAGAGTTTATGGATGTGTTCCTTACTGATTTAGCAGGTGTTTCTCCATATCGTGATATTGATTTTGTTATTGATATGAAGTCGGACACTAAGCCTATTTCTATTGCCCCCTATTGGATGGCTCTAGACGAGTTAAAGAAATTAAAGGAAAACTTAGAGGTTTTGTTGAAGAAAAGGTTCATTTAGCTGAGTGTTCCCCCTAGAGTGCTCTTGTTTTATTTGTGAAGAAGTAGGATAGCACTATATGTATGTATATTGATTACATCACCTGAACAAAGCGACCATCAAGAACAAGTATCCTTTGCCTCGTATTGATGATTTATTTGATCCGTTGCAGGGTGCTTTGGTGTTTTCTAAGATTAACTTGTGGTCTAGTTATCAACAGCTAAGAGTTCCAGAGTCTGACATCCCTAAGAGAGCATTTAAGACCCGTTATGGCCATTATGAGTTCATAGTTATGACATTCGAGTCGATTAATGCTCCAGTCGTGTTTATGGAGTTGATAAACTGGGTGTTCAAGCTGTATCAAGATATATTTTTTATTGTGTTTATTGATGATATCTTGGTTTACTCCAAGAGTGTGTCCGATCATGTACAACACTTGAGGATTGTACTTTAAAGGTTGAGGGAGGAAAATTTATATGCCAAGTTTTCAAAGTGTGAGTTCTAGCTCGAGTCTGTGGCTTTCCTTGGACATGTGGTGACAAAAAATGGTATTTTGATAGATCTGGCCAAGGTACCAGTAGCTCGTGAGTGGGCTAGGCCTACAGATGTTAATGAGATATAGAGATTTATTGGTTTGGTGGGGGTATTATTGGTGTTCTGTGTAGGGAGTTTCTTCTATAGCAGCCTCATTGACTAGACTTACTCAAAAGGGTGTGGCATTTCAATGTTCAGATGAATGTGAATCAAGCTTTCAAAAGCTCAAGGATTTATTGACCTCAACACCTATTCTTGCTTAGCCCGAGAGAGTGCCTTTTGTGGTGTATTTTGATGCTTTCATAGTGGGTTTGGGTGGAGTATTGATATAAAAAAAGAAAGTGATAGCATATGCTTCTAGACAATTGAAGGTGCAAGAGAGAAACTACCCTACACATGATTTAGATTTGGCTGCAGTGGTGTTCGTATTGAAGTTGTGGCGACATTATCTCTACGGGGTGCATTGTGAGATCTTTATGATCACCAGAGTCTCAATTACATCTTTTCTCAACCTAATTTGAACATGAGACAATATAGGTGGTTGGAGTTGTAAAAAACCGATGACATCTCTATCTTATATCAGCCGAGTAAGGCAAATGTAGTGGCAGGTGCTTTATGTCAAAAGGCCTCTAGTATTGGGAATTTAGCATTCTTGAGGGCACCCTTAACTTTGGAGGTTTTGTCACTTTGTAGATAGCTTTTTCAATTGGATATTTCCCCTCCTCAAAGTATTCAAGCCTTTGTGGAGTCTAAGTCTTCATTGCTTGATTCGGTATGTGCTCACCAATTTAATGATGCCAGATTGTGCTTGATTCATGATGAGGTGTTGAGGGGTGAAGCAAAAGTGGCTACTATTGATTCTGGGGGTATTTTGAGGATTAATGGTCGAGTTTACGTGCCTAAGGTAGGAGATTAGGTGAGATTCATATTGGAGGAAGCTCATTGTGCTCGATATTCAATTCATCCTGGTGTGGCAAATATGTATCATGATCCAAAACATCATTATTGGTGGTCAGGGATGAGGAGAGACATAGCTGAGTTTTTGGCAAAGTGCTTGAATTGTCAACAAGTTAAGTATGATGTCATGAACCAAAACAGATCACAACTAAAGAACAATAAATAATGCGAAAATAAATTCATATGACATAAGAAACCTCCCAAACCCTAGAGGCATGAGAAATACAACCGACTAGGTAAGAGAAATGAATAAGTATGTAATAATGAAGAATCCTATCACCTGCATCAAAAAGGTTAGTACAAAATACAATATGATCACGAATAATAATAAGCACAGATGATGAACCAAATCAATGATGCAATGCATAAATGCAATGGCGCCATAGGCCATGTATGAAGTAAAATGTTGATCGTCACAGGGGCGATGTACACATCTATCAAGACGAAGCTACAAGATAGAAACCAAGGGCATCGTCGTCTATGTACGCGTAATCATGATATTGCCGGGCCGAGTGCACATCTATATAGCTGAGTTACAAGACAAAACCTGAGGTTGATCAGGCCATGTACTGAAATATCTCAAGACATCGTAGGCCTTAAGATAAAATACCTCGAAGTGTCGTAGGTGTAAAGAGGAAGTGGATATAATATAAAGCATGAGCATACCAATACCAATGTATAATTATAAAACGTGCATGACAATGCCATGATACAAGTAAGAAGCTGTGTGCATACCAATGTAACAAATGGGGTATGATATATGCATACCTAGGCGGCGACAAAGTATATGATATGTGCATACCAATGAAATGACGGAGTATAATATATATGCATATCAATGCAACCCAATCAAAAATAAGATTTGTGCATACCAATGCACCTAGTTTAATATAAGATATGTGCATAATAATGCAACTAATCAAGCAAGAGATACGTGCATACCAATGCATCTAGTCAACATAAGTGGTGTGTATACCAATGCAACTAATTAAATAAGAGATACATGTATACCAATACAACTAGTCAGTATAAGATATGTGCAATAGCCACCACATCAAACACACTGCACTATGCACACCAATCATTATCACTGGGCCATCATTACCTCATATCATCGCTAACTTGTCCATAATCACGATGTCCATAGGACAGGCTTCATAAGCACCCCAATTGGGCTCAAAATCCTCAAATTCGCCTCAATCATCATCAATTATGCCACAACACTATCCAGAGGCCATATCAAGTTTCGTACTATCATAATGACATCCAAATTGTATCAAATCTCATGATTCCATTTCAATTCGTCACTAGGATCACCATTTATTCAACTTTCAATACATCTGATATCATATTCCCATCAATTTCAATCATATCGAGTCATAATTCAATCTACATCTTACAATTATCACATAAGCATGATCAATAACTTAAATCCAGTCCTAATAGATTAGTCGAACCCACCGCGATATCGAACTCGCACTCAGACAAGCTTTCAATCAACTTAAGCCTCCAAATGATAAATAGATTGATCAACCACTATCAAAAATGGAAACTACGCATCAAGAGGTGCATTTTGATACCCATATATGCATATTTTAGGCTTAGGGGTAAAATAGTCAAAATTAGGGCTAAAATTTGAAAGTCTCAAATCTGGAAATTGACTTCAAAATCGAATTCTACACAAAATAGAGTTTTTGGGTGAAAATCCCACTAAAATCGAATTCAAATCAATAGAGAAATCATCATTTAAAGTTTCAAGATCATAGAACAAAAATCCCCAATTTTGGACATTCAAAATCATGAAATTCAAATTAAAATTATGACAAAAATAATAAATTAATCAAAATGATGTTAAAAACACTTACCCAAAAGGTTTCTCTAGAAACTCTCTTAAATTGCCTTTCAAAGCTTGAAATATCGAAAATGGAGCGAAGATGGAAGTTTTATGTCTTTGAAACTAATTCAGCAAAAATATACTATACGAAGGCGGATAATTGTCCGCGATAGTGGAGAAGAAAAATCCACATACCTCTCCAAAGGCAGAGGCTTATCCGTGAAGACGGAGAACAAGGGCTACACCAGACACATTGCCACCAACAATTGCCAAAACTCAAAACGGACCCCCGAAACTCATCCAAACTCAGAATTTTACAAATCTTATATGTATCCATACCAGAAACAACGATCAGAACTCAACATAATTCAATTCTGAAGTCTTCAAGACATATCTACCAATGCAAGTCAATTAAACTAGTTTAAAGCTTAAAATACTAAAACTGCCCTTAAAAACTCTAAAAATTATGATGAGATCATGTTTAGCGTTAGTTTCACCATTCGGAACTATTGGAACTATCGAAATTCCGATCCGAGCTTCTGAATTCCAAATGTTGACCAAAGCTAATCTTTGATTTCAAAAACGACTAAAATCACAATTAAGGCCTAAAACTCTCATTTTAATTCCTAATTTAGTTTTGCAACAATCTCTAGTTCAGTTTTGATATTTCGGAGCTAATGGAATTGACGGATCCTCGATCCAACCTCTGAAACTCAGAATGATATGATTTAACAACTTAAACTTTCAAAAAGACCAAACTCATATTTTTAACTTTAAAACATAGGATTCCAGTTCCAACCATTCAAATAGTTCAAATAGGCCCAAAGCAACTTACAAAAGAGCAAAACAATAATTTTCACAGAAAAAAACAAAAATGACCAATTAGGTCATTACACCATTCACCACTAAAAAAATGTTCATCCTCGAACATAAGGAAAAAAAGAGTACCTAAAGCCTTAAAAAGGCTAGGATACCTAGTCCGCATGTCAGACTCAAACTCCTAAGTGGCCTCATCAACCAGATGGTGCCGCCACTGAACCTTCATAGATGGTATATCTTTGGATCTCAAAATCTCTGGACTTGACTATCCAATATGGTTGTAGGCTCTTCTTCATAGGACAAATCTGGACCCAACTCACATGGGAATCATTTGGAATGTACTGGCGGAGCATAGAAACGTGAAAAACTGGATGAACAGAAGATAATCTCGATGGTAAATCCAGCTCATAGGCTACCTCACCAACTCCTCAAAATCTAAAAAGGGCCAATGAATCTGGAACTAAGCTTGCACCTCTTCCCAAATCTCATTACACCCTTCATGGGTGAAACCTTTAGCTAAACATTGTCACCAACAGAGAGCTCAAGAGGCCTAACCCTCTTATCAACATAACTCTTCTAGCGACTCTGGGTTGCCAAAAGTCTACTCTTAATAAGTCGGACCTGGTCCATGGCATCTGGAAGCAAATCAACACCCAATACCTCAACCAAACTTTAATCAAACCATCTAATGGGTGATCTACACCTCCGGCCATACAAGGCCTCAAATGGTGCCATCTGGATGCTGGAATGGTAACTATTGTTATATGCAAACTCTGCCAATGGTAATTTCTGGTCCCATCGAGCCCTAAAATCAATAACACTGTCCCTAAGCATGTCTTCCAATACTAAATGGTGCGCTCAGACTGACCATCGGTCTGAGGGTGAAAAGCTGAACTCAAATTGACTCTAGTACCAAAACCACATTGTAGAGCCTGCCAAAAGTGAGAGGTAAACACAAACCCTCTGTTTGATACTATAGACACTGGCACACCATGCAATCTAACAATGTCCCGAATGTATAAGCTAGCCAACTGCTCCGCATTATAGCTAGTCTTCACTGGTATGAAGTGTGCCGACTTAGTCAATCGATCAACTACTACCCAAACTGAATCAAACTTGCCCAAGGCCGTGGAAAAACCTATGACGAAATCCATAGTCACTCTCTCCCACTTCCACTCGGGAATGGGCATCCTTTGCATCAATCTACCAGGCTTTTGATGTTCATACTTCACCTGTTGGTAATTCAAACACTTGGCCACAAACTTAGCTATGTCTATCCTCATGCAAAACCACCAATAATGTTGTTTAAGATCATGATACATCATAGCCTCACCTCAATGGATGGAATATCTAGCACAATGGGCTTTCTCCAATATCAATTTCACCTAAATTCCTAACTTTAGGTGCACAAACCCTACTATTAATCCTCAAAACACTGTCTGAATCAATAGTAGCCACCTTGGCTTCACCTCTCAGCACTTTGTCACGAATCATGCATAATTTGAGGTCTATAAACTGGTGAGCACATATTTGATCAAGCACAGAAGATCTGGCCCCGACAAATGCCAAAATACTCTGAGGAAGAGAAATGTCCAAACGAACCATCTGCCTAGCAAGTGACTGGACTTCTAGAGCTAAGAGCCTCTTCTCAACCCTCAAGAATGCCAAACTCCCCATACCAGTAGCCTTCCATCTCAAAGCATCTGCCACCATATTGGCCTTCCTGGGGTGATAGAGAATAGAAATATCATAGTCCTTAAGCAACTCCAACCACCTACATTGTCTCATGTTAAGATTAGGCTGAGTAAAGATGTATTTGAGACTCTGGTTATCGATAAAGATCTCACAATACACCCCACAAAGATAATGTCGCCACAATTCAACACAAACACAACTGCAGCAATTTCCAAGTCATAGGTAGGATAGTTCTTTTTATGCACCTTCAACTGTCTAGAAGCATAGGCCATCACTTTCCCCTTTTGCATCAATACACCACCCAAACCACACCTGAACCATCACAATATACCACAAATGTAACTCCCTCCTCGGATAAGGCAAGAATAGGTGCTGAAGTAAAAAAATCTTCAAGCTTCTGGAAGCTCAACTCACAATCATTCGACCACTAAAATGCTATAACCTTTTGAGTCAATCTGGTCAATGGGGCTACTATAGATGAAATACGCTGAACAATATGCCGATAATACCCTGCTAAACCAAGGCAACTCTAAGTCTCAATCACCGAAGTAGGCCTAGACCACTTACGAACAACTGCTATCTTAGCTGGATCAACCATAATACCCTTTTTTGAAACAACATGGCCAAGAAATACAATCGACTCAAGCCAAAACTCACACTTTGAGAACTTAACATACAACTTCTCTTCCCTCAATCTTTGAAGTATAGTGCTCAAGTGCTGAAAATGATCTGCCTCACCCTTGGAATAAACCAAGTTATCATCTATGAAAATAATCACAAAGATGTCTAAATAGGGCTTGAACACACAGTAAATAAATTGGGGAATACATCCCTAAACTGTCTAGCAACCCTAGTGGTCTCTAATGATGGGGCTCTTGAGAACAAGCTCGAACATGATCCAAATTTTCCAACATTCCTCCCCCATCAATCGAAAAACATGCAAATAAGAATTAACACCATTAGGGTAGGAGCTAGGTGCTCCAGTCCATATCAATTGGAGCAAGTCAAGGCGAAATGCAACCTATACCCAAAATCATATTGAAATCAACCATATCCAACAATATCAGATCAACAACAATATCTCTCCCCATAAAAGTTATAACACAACCACAATAAACCCTATTCACCACTAAAGATTCACCTAACAAGGTAGAAACACAAATAGGCTTGGTAAGGGCTTACACATGTTTTCACTATCAAAAGCAAAATATGTTGTCACATATGAATAAGTAGAGACTGGATCAAATAAACTAAAGTTGAACGGTGGCATACTGGAATCGTACCTATGATAACTACACCAGAAGACTCTACCTCAGCCCTATCAGGAACGACATAGCAAACTCTATAACCACTACTAGCCTGTGGGCCTCCACGGGCATCACCTCTCCCTGTACCACGACCTTCTCTAGCACCACCCCTTATGCCTTGAGAGTTGTCTCTGGTTGCTGCCTGAGGTCCTGAAGTCTGAGTGGAAGATGCATGATATAGGCAAATTCTGGCTAAATTCCTTGCTACATCACAAACATGACAAGTCCAGGTCTTTTACCTTCGAGCTAGTTGTCCCTGAAACTCTCTACCTTGGGGTGGGGTCTACTAAACTGATCATGCTGACGGAACCTCTTTCTACCGTCTTGCCCATCATGTCTACTTACTCCATCATGTGAGCGTGGCCCACCATACTCATAAATGCATCCTCAACAAGAACCAGGGAAGCTATGGCCTCCTAAAGATAATTCGCTAGTCCATGAAACTGTGAACCAGAACCGGCCAAAATATCTGAGGCAAAATCATTGCAATCAAAGAAAGATCCACTAGGACTGAGGAAGATCCACAATGAATCACAGCTGGACCTACTGGAGTCATAGAAGGACCAACCAGTGTTGTCAAAATTGGTAGCTCTCTCCAATCTGGCCAATAACCTCATCAGTAACTCCTGAACCGAAGGTGTTGCCTCTGGGGTTGAGGGGGTGGAATAGGATTTATAGGCCTCTCTGGCTGACGAACAGGCTCTGGAGAAGTCGACCCAGTCTACCTTTGAGGTGGAGCTGCCCCTCTAATAAGTCCTTGGCCCTTGACCTTAGCACGAACACTGTCTCGACCTTGAGTGAAGCCACATCAGCTGCCTTGGGCTCTCCCACGAATCAACGGGATCTGGTAATTGGCGTCTACACAAAAGGTAGTAGGTTAGAAACTTTCAAAGTGGTTAATACAAGGAAACACATGAATAGAAGCAAGATGTGAAAGTCTTTCCTATCAAGTATCTCATAGCCTCCTAAAGGTAGGTGTGGAAATCTACACACAGATCTGTGAGACTCTAGTAGACACCTTACTCTTGACTTACGAGGCCAATTAACCTAGAGCTCTAATATCAAACTTATCACCACCTAAAATGGATTGCAACTAAAGAAAAGTATATAAAGCG
The DNA here is from genome assembly GCA_029948455.1 of Solanum rostratum. NCBI lineage: Eukaryota > Viridiplantae > Streptophyta > Magnoliopsida > Solanales > Solanaceae > Solanum > Solanum rostratum. The sequence continues at coordinate 66,622,909 of CM057046.1, forward strand.
GAAACAAACTCATATCTAATAAGAAACCTCCCAAAACCTAGAGTCATGAGTAAAAGAGCATCTAATGTAGTACTTAAGTGTAAATATAACTGTCTTAGCATGAGATACAAGCTATCTCATAGAACAATATCTGATACGATGTCTGAAAAAAAAGGGATTCCTAAAGATCCTCGACAACTCTAAGTCTTAGCCTCACCAGTAAGATCAAGATGGACATAGAAAAGTCCAACAAGAGTGAATCAACTGTCCTATGTGGGTACCTGTGCTCGATCTGTAGGGATGAAACAGAGTAGGGGTTAACACACTGAAATGTACTCAGTAGGTTCAACCGACATGGTAAGAGAAATTGAACAAGTATGTAATAACGAAGAATCTTATGACATGCATCAATAGGGCTAGTACACACTACAATATGACCACGAATAATAATAAGCACAGTTAATGGACTAAATCAATGATGCAATGCAATGCTATGGATAAATGCAATGGCATTTTAGGCCATGTATGACGTGAAATATCGACCATCATGGGGCCGATGTACACATCTATCGAGACGAACCTACATGATAGAACTCGGGGATGTTGCAGGCCATGTACGTGTAATCATGACCATCGCAGGGTCGGGGTACACATCTGTTGAGATGAGCAACAAGACAAAACCCAAGGGCTGATCAAGCCATATACTGAAATATCTATAGACGTCGAAGGCCTTACGATAAAATACCTCAAACTATTGTAGGCTTCAAGAGAAAGTGGATAAAATATAAAGCATGAGCATACCATTGCCAGTGTATAATTATGAAATGCGCATGCCAATGTTGCGGTATAAGAAAGAAGTTATGTGCATACCAATGCAACAAATGGGGTAAGTTATGTGTATATCGATACAATGACAGAGTATAAGATATGTGCATACTAATGCAATGATGGAGTATAATATATGTGCATACTAATATAACCCAATTAAAAATAAGGTCTGTGCATACCAATGAACCTAGTCCGGTATAAGATGTGTGCATAACAATGCAGCTAATCAAGAAAGTGATATGTGCATCCTAATGCATCTTGTCAACATAAGAGGTGTACATACCAATGCAGCCGATCAAATAAGAGATATTGTATAGCAATACAACTAGTAAGTATAAGATAGGTGCAGTAACCATCACATTAAACACACTACACCATGCATGACAATCATTATCACTAGGCCATCATTACCTCATATCATCACTAACTTGTCCATAATCACGATGTCGATGGAACAAGCTCTATAAGCATCTCAATTGGGCTCAAAATCCTTAAATTCACCTCATTCATCATCAATTATGCCACAACACTATCCAAAGGCCATCTCAAGTTTCGTACTATCAAGATGACATCCAAATTGTACCATATCTCATAATTCCATTTCAATGCATCACTAGGATCGTGATTTATTCAACTTTTGATATAATTGATATCATATTTCGATCTATTTCAATTATATCAAGTAATAATTCAATCTATATCTTACAATTATCATAAAAGCATGATCATTAACTCAAATCCAATCCCAAAAGATTAGCCTAACCTACCTCAGTTCCAAAAATGCACTCGGACAAGCTTTCAATCAACTCAAGCCTCCAAATGATCCACGGATCGATCAACCACTATCAAAAAAGAATGTTGCGCATCAAGAGGTAAATTTTGATACCCATATTGGCATAATTTAGGCTTAGGGGCAAAATGATCAAAATTAGGACCGAAATTCAACAGTCTCAAATCTGGAAATTGACTTCAAATTGGATTCTACACAAAAAATGGATTTTGGGGTGAAAATCCAGCCGAAATCGAGTCCAAATCGATAGAGAAATCATCATTTAAAGTTTTAAGATCATAAACCAAAAATCACCAATTTTGGACATTCAAAATCATAAAATTTAAGTCAAAATCAATGTAAAAACCATGAAAATTAATCAAAATTATGTTAGAAATACTTACCCAAAATATTTCTCCAAAAACTCTCTTTAAAAAAATCACCTCTCCAAGCTTAGAATAGTAAAAATAGAGTGAAAATGGGGGTTTTAGGTCTTTAAAACTATTTCAGCAAAAATGTACTCCACGAAGGCAGATAAGTATCAGCGATCACGGAGAAGGAAAAGTCACATACCTCTGCGAAGGCGGAAAACAAAAATGGGTTGCACCAGATACACCTATACTAGAAATTGCCTAAACTTATAACAGATCCCTAGAACTCATCCGAACTCAGAATTTCACAACTTTTATATGTATCCATACCAGAAACAGCGATCCAGAATCAATGGAATTATCAAAATTTAATTTCAAGATTTTCATGATACATTTACCAATGCAAGTTAATGAAACTAGTTTAAAGCTCGAAATACCAAAACGGCCCTCGAAAACTCTAAAAATTATGATGAGACCATTTATAGCATTAGTTTCACCATTGGAACTGTCAAAATTGTGATCCATACTTCCAAATTCTGAATGTTGACCAAAGTCAAACTTTGGTTGTGGAAATGACTAAAATCACAACTTTGGGTCTAAAAACCTCATTTTAACTCCAAATTCAATTTTGCAACTTCTTGTAATTTAATTTTGACATGCCGGAGCTATTGAAATTAATGGATCCTCAATCCAACCTCCAAAACTCAAAATTACGTAAAAACTCACTTTTTCAACAACTTAAGCTTTCAAGAAGACGCAACTCATATTTTCAACTTTTAAAACTTGAGATTCCAGTTCTAGCTATTCAAATAGTTGAAAATAGGCTCAAAGCAACTTATAAAAGAGTAAAATAGTAATTTTCACAGAAAAAAATGACCAACCAAGTTATTATATATGAGCACCAAAAGCCTAGAGGTTCGATGCAGAGGATGCCCATTCTCGAGTGAAAATGGGAGCGTATCATATTGTATTTTGTTACAAGTTTTTCCATATCCTTGGGTAAGTTTGATTTAGTCTGGGTGATTACTGATTGATAAACTAAGTCGGCTCACTTCGTACCGGTGAAGACTAGCTATACTACGGAGCAGTTGGCTATGTTATACATCCAGGATATTGTTAGATTGCATGGGGTATCGGTGTCTATAGTGTCAAACATAGGATCCTTGTTCACTTCTCATTTTTGGAAGGCTCTACTGTGTTGTTTGGGTATTCAGTTGGATTTAAGTTCAACTTTCCATGTTCAGACTGATGGATAATTCGCGCGAACTATTCAAGTGTTTACGGATAAGCTTCAAACATGTGTAATAGATTTTAGTGCCTAATGGGATCAACCATTTGCCTTTGGTGGAGTTTTCTTACAATAATAATTATCATTTCAGCATTCAGATGGCACCATTTGAGGCATTATATGGCCAGAGGTATAGATTACCGATTGGATGGTTTGATTTAGGTTCAGGTGATGTGTTGGGTGTTGAGTTGCTTAGAGATGCTATGGATTGGGTCTAATTGACACAGAGTAGGTTGTTGACAACCCAAAGCTTCTAGAAGAGTTATGATGAAACAAGGACGAGGCCTTTTTAGTTCATGGTTGGTGATAGTGTGTGGCTGAAGGTATCACCCATGCAGGGTGTGATGAGATTTGGAAAGATAGGCAACCTCAATACTAGGTTTATTGGCCCATTTGATATCTTGAGAAGGGTAGGTGAGGTTGTTCATGAGTTAGCATTACCTCCGAGACTATCAACATTCCATCTTGTTTTTCATGTCTTTATGCTCTATCGGTACATTCCAGATGAGTCATATGTTATTTCTTATGATTCAGTTGAGTTGGGTTCAAACTTGTCTTATGAGGAGGAGTCGATAGCTATATTGGATAGGCAAGTTCGAAGGTTAAGGTCTAAGGATATACCTTCAGTGAAGGTTCAAAGGTGACACCATTCTGTTGAGAAGGATACTTGGGAGTTGGAGTCAGACATGGGAGCTAGATATCCCAGACTTTTTGAGGCTTCGTGTACTTCTCTTTTCTTTATGTTCTTAGACGAACCTTATTTTTAGTGGTGAATGATGTAATGACCTTGTTGGCCATTTTGAACTTATCTGTGAAAATTACTTTTTTACCCTTTCGTAAATTTCTTTAGACCTATTTTGAATTATATGTGAAGTTGGAACTGAGATCTTGTATTCTAAAAGTGAAAAATATGAGTTTTTTCATTTCAGGAAGCTTAAGTTGTTAAAAAGTGCGTTGTTGTACCATTCTGAGTTTCAGGTGTTGGATCAGAAATCTATTGATACTATTAGCTCTGAAACATCAAATATGATCGAGGAGAAGTTACGGAAGCAAATTTGGAGTTGAATGAAGATTTTGCACCCAAAGTTTCATTTTCAGTTATTTTTAGAGCCAACGTTTGACTTTGGTCAACATCCAGAGTTCGAAAGTTCAAATAGAAATTTGACAGTCGCAGTAGTTTCGAATGGTGAAACTAATGTTAGAAATGGACTCATTGTAATTTTTAGAGTTTTCGGGGGCAATTTTGGCTAGTTTATTTGAGTTTTATCGATAACTGTGTTGAGAAGACCTCATAATTAAATTTTGATTATCTTGTTGAGTCCGAATCACCATCTCTGGTATGAATACATGTCTAGCTTGTATAATTTGGCTTCCGAACGGACCCTAGGGTCTATTTTGAGTTGGGAATTTTAGTTAGTTTTGCTAGTTTGAGGAAACTCTGGTGCAGGCCTAATTACTTCTCCGTGTTCGCGGAGGCTTGAGGTAATTGACCGCTGCGTTCATGCACCCGATGGTTGCATTTGTAGATTTGTACTGTGACATGCTCCGCATTTGCGAGCCCCTCTCTCGTGTTCATGGAGGCTTATCTTTTTTGGGTTCCGTGTTCGCGGATCTATCTCCACATTCACGGTGTACAAATTAGCTTGCTAGTTTTAAAAACTAAGAAAACACCATTTTCAACGTTTTCAAGCTTTCTTGAGGCGATTTTGACGAGAATTTTGTGGAAAACTCTTGGATAAGTGATTCTTTCTACAAATTAAATAATTTCCACCTACTGTTATCTTGATTTTACCTTGAATTTCATGATTTTGAATCTTTAAAATTGGATTTTTTTTCATAACTTTGATTTGAAAACCTTAAGTGTTAATTTCTCCTTCAATTTGAGCTCAATTTTAGTGACATTTTTACCCATGAACTCTTTTTGTCGCGTAGAATCATATTCTTGAATTAATCTCCAAATTAGAAAACTTTGAATTTTAGCCCTAATTTTGTCCCTAAGCCTAATTCATGCAAATACGAGTATCAAAATTCATCTCTTAACATGTAGTATCTATTTTTGATATTGGTTGGTTGATTTAGTTATAATTTTGAGGCTTGGTTGATCTGAAGCTTGGTTCGAGTGCTATTTCAGCATTGATTTGCATCATATATCCATCAGATTTGGATTGCATCATTGATTACATTTGTTATCTTTAATCGTTCTAATATCTTTATCTATCTAGCTATCTATATATGTGTGTGTGTGTGGATATTATGTACTAACTCTTTTAATGCAGGTGGTAGAGACTCTTAGTTATTATGCTTATCCGATTTCTCCTACCCAATTGATTGAATCTACTTGGTACATTTTAGGGTACTCACCCCTACTTTCAGATCGACACACGGACTTCCTCAGGGTAGTTGAGTTATTCCAACAAGTTCTTTTATTTGTATCCCAAATTTCAGCGGCGAGGTTGTAATGACATGGATGGTCATTTTTGGCATTTTCTTTAAAAATTACCGTTTACCCTTTCATAAGTTGTTTTGGGCCTATTTTGAACTATTTGAATGGTTGAAACCAGAATTCTGAGTTTTAAAAGTTGAAAATATGAATTTTGGCATTTTTGGAGGTTATGTTATTGAAAAAGTGAGTTTGTATGTCATTCTAAGTTTTAGAGGTCAGATCAGAGATTCATCAATTCCATTAGCTCCGGAATGTCAAAACTAAACTACAAGAAGTTGGAAATTAAATTTGGAGTTACATTGAGGTTTTTAGGTCCAAAGATGTGCTTTTAGTCGTTTCTGGAGCCAAAGTTTGACTTCGGTCAACATTCAAAGTCGGAAAGCTTGGATTAAAATTCTAAAAGTTTCAATAGTTTCGAATGATGAAAGTAACGCTAAAAATGATCTCGTCATAATTTTTGGAGTTGCCAGGGTTAGTTTTGATATTTAGAGTTTTAAACTGGTTTTATTGACTCGAATTGATAAATATGGCGAAAAAGTCTTAAAAATGATTTATGACGATTCCATTGAGACCATATCATTGTTTCTACTATGGATACATATAAAATTTGTGAAATTATGATTTCGGATGAGTTTCGAATGCCCATTTCGAGTTTTTTTTAAAATTTGTGTATTGCTGGTACAAGTTTCTGGTGCAGTCCCTTTTACTCTCTGCGTTCACGGAAATGAACCTGTTTCCTCTCTGTATTCGCGCTCAGGTGTCCGCGTTCGTAGAGGTGGACTTGGTTCTCAACCCGCATTCGTGTAGCGTATTTAATACATGGACAGTGTTAAAACTATGGAACACCATTTTTACTCTATTTTCGAACCTTCAAAGCTTCTGGGCCAATTTTGAAGAGAGATTTTCGAAGAAACATTTTGGGTAAGTGATTCTATCACTATTTTAATTATATTTCATAAATTTTATTTCGATTTTGTCTTGAATTTCATGATTTTGAATGTCCAAAATTGGGGATTTTGGACTATGATTTCAGAATTTTAAATGGTGATTTCTCCTTCGATTTGAACTCGATTATAGTGGAATTTTCACCCACGAACTTCTTCTTTTTTTTGTAAACTTTGAATTTTGACCCTAATTTTGATCATTTTGCCCCTAAGCCTAAACCATGCCAATATGGGTATCAAAATGCACCTCTTGATGAGTAGTAGCTATTGTTGATAGTGGTTGGTCGATTTGAGGATCATTTGGAGGCTTGAGTTGATTGAAAGCTTGTGCGAGTGTGATTTCGACATCTAGGTAGGTTCGACTAACCTTGTTAGGAATGGATTTGAGTTATTGATCATGTTTATGTGATAATTGTGAGATATAGACGTATTCATGAGTAATTGTGTCTATGAGATGAAATACTAATGGTGATGTGATTTTGGTTAAGCCAAATTATAAGTAATTGTGATTCTATTGTTAATCTTAGATGGAAACTTGTGAATTGATGTTCTATGAGATACTATTATGATAAATTGAGGCTTATGATACAATATAGGGGAAACATTTTGGTAACTGATAGTTAATGAGACACTTTGATACCTGTATACATACCTTGTGGACAGGTGATGTCCGGTCCTTGTGCTATAATTGATTCTTGTATGTAATCATGATGCTTATATATTTTTCTTAGTAAGGTCTGATATATGTGTTATATATATGATTTTTGGATATAATTACGATTTATATGTATCTTGGGGATGAGTAAGGTTCGACACTTTTGATATGCTTATTTCTTGGATATAATGATGATGATTTATATTGTGGGGACGAGTTAGGTCCGATATTTTTAGCATAATTGATCATTATATGGTTCTCATTGATAGATTATGACAATTGATGTTGTTTTCCATGTTATTTGAGACTTATGTTGTATCACTCTCATTATGTTGTTATTATATTTATGCACATATTTGAATAGATACTACTGTCTTGTGTTTATATCATGTTGCATTATATCACCACTTGATAACGAGTAGATGGGAAGATTCAAGCACTGTAACACCCCTTGATTACGAGTAGGTGGAAAAGTTTAAGTATTGTAACACCCCTTGATCACGAGTAGGTTGAAAGGTTGAAGTATTTTAATACCACTTGATCACAAGTAGGTGGCAAGGTTGAAGTATTATAACACCCCTTGCTCACGAGTAGGTAGAAAGGATGAAGCATTGTAGCACTTCTTGATCACGAGTAGGTGGCAAGGATGAAACATTGTAATATCCTTGATCACGAGTAGGTGGCAAGATTGTGAGACACTTGATGCATGACCGGATGGTAGTTAATATATTGTGTATACATTGCTTATGATTTTGTAATATTGGACATATGGGAGATCTTATAAGGATTTATGTATACATTCATTGTGCATTAACCTCTTCGGATGCAGGTGTAGGATTCATTGTTATTACATTACTTGTTCGATTTCTCTTATCCATTCGGTTGAACCTACTAGGTACAGTTTGATGTGCTCACCCCTATTCTGTTTTCTCCCTGGAGATCAAGCATAGGGATGTGCGCAGGGTAGTTGATTCACTCTTTGTTACATCCATCCTGATCCTATCGGTGAGGCTCAAACTTCGAGTCGTCATGGATCTTTGGGACTTCTTTTACTTTGTTTTTAAAACTTTGTATCAAATATTATTCTATGAGACAACTTTTTACCTTATGCTAAGGCAATTATGTTTTCACTTCAGTACTATATTAGATGCTCTTGTACTCATGAGTCTAGGTTTTGGGAGATTTCTTGTTTTAAATGAATTGTTTTCACTTTATTTTATTCATCTTTAGTTGCGATTTGAATTTGGATCGTGATAGAAGCTCAGACTCCGAGTCGCCATTAATCTTTTGAGACTTCTTTTATTGTTATTCATATCAGACTTCGTATTTTACATTATCAGACAACTTTGTATTACTCATTCGTACTACCTTAGATGCTCTTGTACTCATTTTTCCAAGTTTTGGGATTTAAATTAAGAGTTGTGTCACTTTCGCGTGAGTATTATTTTCTTTAGTTGCTATATGATTTTGAGTCGTGATATGAATTTAGTTTATGATGTAAAAAGAAAATAAAATATAAAGTAGTTTGAAAAAAATAAAGAAACAAAATGCATACAAAAATTTTAAAAATGAGAAGAAAAGAAGTAGGGAAAAAAAATAAACGAATAAAGAAATAAATGAGAAAAAAGGAAGTATATCAAATTAATATTGAGTATAAATAAAATAATTTGTGTATATGAAATAAATATTGAGTAAAAATAAAATAAGTTGTAATGACCTGGTTGGTCATTTTTGGCCTTATATGTGAAAATGATTGTTTTACTCTTTCGTAAGTTGCTTTGGTCCCACTTTGAACTATTTGAATGGTTGGAACAGAAATTTTGGGTTTTAGAAGTTGAAAATATGAGTTTTGGTTGATAGCACCCAATTTTTTCGATTCGGCGGTTCGATCTATGATTTATCATTCATGGACGTTGATAAGATCCATCCATTTAGCAGCACCTTATTTTGGTCATTCTGAAAGCTTAAGTTGTTGAAAAGTGAGTTTTTGTGTTATTTTGGAGTCTCAATAGTCGGGTCGAGGATTTGTCGATTCCATTGGATCTGTAATGTCAAAACTGAACTACAGAAGTTACAGAATTGAATTTGGAGTTAAAATGAGGTTTTTAGGCCCAAAGTTGTGATTTTAGTTGTTTCTGAAACCGGTCAACATTTTGAGTTTGGAAACTCAGATTAGAATTCTGACAACTCCAATAGTTCCGAATGGTAAAACTAATGCTAAAAATGATCTCGTCATAATTTTTGGAGCTTCCGAGGGCAGTTTTAATATTTTGAACTTTAAACTAATTTTATTGACTTGCATTGGTAAATGTGTTGTGGCTACCTCAGAATCAAATTTTGATAATTCCATTGAGTCCAGATTGTATACATATAAAATTTGTGAAATTCTTATTTCGCATGAGTTTCGAATACCTATACTGAGTTTGGTTGAATTTGTGAGTTTGCTGGTGCAGGGTTACTCTTTTCTCCGCATCTGTGGAGGAGCCTCTGCATTCACGATGGTCTTGGAGATTTTACACTCCGCGATCACAGGACAGCTCTGCGTTCGCGGAGCACTTTTCATACCTGGACAGTTTAAATTTGGAGAACACTATTTTAACCCATTTTCGAACTTCTAAGCTTTTTGGGGTGACTTTGAAGAAATGTTTTCGAAGATTTGTGTTGGGTAAGTATTTCTAACACTAAACTAATCAGTTTTCATGAGTTTTATTTTGATTTTACCCTTGATTTATATTTTAAAAAATTTAACTATTAATTTTTCATTCAGTTTAAGCTTGATTTTAATGGGATTTCCATCCATGAACTCCATTTTTTGTGTAGAATCGAATTTTGAAGTCGATTTTCAGATTTGGGACTTTAGAATTTTCACCCTAAGTTTCATAATTTTTCCCCTAAGCCTATGTTATCCCAAAATGGGTATCAAAATGCACCTCTTGATACATAGTATCCATTTTTTATAGTGGTTGATCGATCCGTAGATCATTTGGAGAGTTGAGTTGATTGAAAGCTTGTCCAAGTGCGATTTCTGTATCGAGATAGGTTCGGCTAACCTTTTTTGAACTATATTTGAATTATTGAACATATTCATATGATGATTGTAAGATTTAGATTGATTTATGAGACAATAGAATGATAAAGTATAATTTGATGGAAAAGGTGATACCGGTTATGCCAAAAAATTGAGTAAATGACAATCCTATTAATAACCTGAGATAAATCATGAGAATTGAGATAATTTTGAATATCATTATGATAATATGTGATTTTATTGTGATAATGTGAGACTATTTGGGGAGTTAGGGGATAAATTGAGGATGTTTTTTATGTATTAGAGGCGTATGAGACCATCTTGGGGACTTGTGGAGTTCAACTTCTTTGACAGTGGATTATAGATGATAGGGTGGTGATGAGAGACTTGTCGATGGTTGTTAAATCAGTTGATACACCTAGAATTTATAAGGTTATGGCCATTGTAACCAATTATCATTATATATCTTGCTATCACATCTTATACTTATGTTGTTGCATTTTTAAAGATGAACTCTGCTATCTCATGCTTTAAGTTCACAAAGATATTTTAGGTATGCACATATCTTGTACCCCATTGTTGCATTGACATGCACATATCCGATAATGACTAGTTGCATTGGTATGCACATATCTTATACTCCATTGTTGCATTGGTATGCACATATCTTATACTCCATCATTGCATTGGTATGTACATAGTTTCATACTTATATGGTGGCATTGACATGTACATTTCATAATTATATTGTGGGATTGGCATGCACATATTTTATATTATATATACTCGAGACCCGCGACACCTCGAAACACTTGATGCCTGGGACGCTTGAGAAAATTTATCTTAAGGCCTGCAACATTTTGAGATATTTCAGTACATGGCCTGATCGGCCCTCGAGTTCTGTCTTATAGCTCAGCTCGGCATATGTGTACCCCGGCCCTGTGATAATCATGATTGTGCATACATGGTCAGCGACGCCCCTGAGTTCTATCATGTATCTTCGTCTCGATAGATGTTTACATCGATCCCGCGATGGTCGACATTTCATTTCATACATGGCCCGCAATAACATTACATATATGCATTGCATCATTGATTTGGATCATCGTCTGTACTTATTATTATTCGTGATCTTATTATATTGTGTCCTAACCCGTTTGATGCAGGTGATAGGATTCTTCATTATTACATACTTGCTCGATTTCTCTTACCGAGTCAGTTGAACCTACTGGGTATACTTCAGTGTGCTCACCCCTACTTTGTTTCTTCACTGCAAATCGAGCATAAGGACTTATACAGGATAGTTGATTCACTCTTGTTGGACTTTTCTACATCCATCCTGACCTTACCGGTGAGGCTCAGACTTCAAGTTGCCGTGAATCAAATAACTCAAATCACATGACAAGATCAATAACTCAAATCTAGTCCCAAAAGGTTAGCTAACCCTATCTCGATGCCGGAACCGCATTCGGATAAGCTTTAAATCAACTCAAATCTTCAAGTCGAGCCTCCAATTGGATCAACCACCATCAACAATATCATCAAGGGGTACATTTCGATACCCATATTGACATAGTTTAGGCTTAGGGGAAAATGGTCAAAATTAGGGCTAAAATTTGGAAGTCTCAAATCTAGAAATCGACTTCAAAATCCAATTGTACACAAAAATAGAGTTTGTGGGAGAAAATCCCACTAAAATCGAGTTCAAATTGAATGAGAAATCAATGGTTAAAGTTCCAAAAATATAGTCCGAAATCCCCCAATTTCGGGTGTATAATTTCATGAAATCAAGGATAAAATCAAGATAAAACTCATGAAAATGATTAATTTAGTGTTAGAAACACTTACCCAACACAAATCTTCACAAACATTCTTCAAAGTTGCCCCAAAAAGCTTAGAAGTTCAAAAATGGGGTAAACCTGGTGTTTTCACGCTTTTTAACACTGCCCAAGTATTATATACACTCCGCAAACACGGGTGGAGAACCAGGTCCACCTCTGTGAATGCGGGTGGAGAACCAGGTCCACCTCTATGAACGCGAAGAGGAACCAGGTTCACTCCTGTGAACATAGAGAGTAAAAGGGGGTTGCACCAAAAACTTGCACCAACAATAACATATTTGATAAAAACTCAAAATGGGCATTTGGAATTGTCCAAAATAAGAATATCACAAACTTTATATGTATCCATACCAGAAATACTGATACAGACTCAACGGATTCATCAGGAATCAATTTTGAGGCCTTCTTACCATATTTGTCGATCTAAGTCAATAAAACTAGTTAAAAACTCAAAATACCAAAACTACTCCCCGACAACTCCAAAATTATGACGAGACCATTTCTAGAGTTGGTTTCACCATTTAGAACTGTTGAAATTATGATCCAAGCTTCCAAATCCCAAATGTTGATCAAAGTCAAACTTTGGTTCCAAAAATGACTAAAATCACAATTTTGGGCCTTAAAACCTCATTTTAAGTCCAAATTCAGTTTAACAACTTCCTGTAGTTCTGTTTCAATATTCCGAAGCTAATGGAATCAACAGATCCTTAATCCAACCCCTAAAACTCAAAATGACACAAAAACTCACTTTTTCAATAACTTAAACCTCCAAAAATGCCAAAATTCATGTTTTCAACTTTTAAAATTTAGGATTTCAATTCCAACCATTCAAATAGTTCAAAGTAGGCCAAAAGTAATTTTAAAAAGGTAAAAAGATAATTTTCATAGGTAAAGCTAAAAATGACCAACTATGTCATTACATGGGTAGTATAGGGTTGTAAGGGTTGTCTTGAGGAACCAAAATGACATAGTTGAAGGCTTAGGGTGGGAGTAAATAACAAAGAACCCTTCATTAAAAACTATCAGAAAAATCTATGAAAGGTGATGTATGAATCGTTGATTGGTCTACGGTCCGTAAATAGGGGTTTTCATACAAAAGGTCAGTTTCCAAGGTTTCGGGATCTCAAACCACGAGGTCCTTCTGTGGTCTGTAGTTTCATTTATGCATTCATCCTTTTCATTCATAGGTATATTTCAAAAACTCAAACATTTGGGTTACAAACAACAAACTTAATTACAACTCGTCATTAGTATTACGGGTCATCGGTCACCTCTCATAAACTCTATCAACACTTAGCAATGTTCACTACCTCTAATCAAAACCATTTTATGACCTGTCAATAAGACTATGATTCCTAAGGAGGTCTCAACCTGTTAATTCTTCATTTCACTTCTCTGAACCCTAATTACAACTTTTATCCATGACTTGTACATCTAGTTATGGTCCATAAATGGACCTTTATAAATCAACTAAACATTGCCGAAATTTCCAACTGTCAGGGTCATTTACAAGACACTATCTATGACTCATAGAATCATCTAGCAAGCCGTAGATTACATCATAGTCCCCGATACAAGAACTCATTTATGCATTTTTCTTTCCTATTTCGACTTTTTAATATATGGAACATTATAATATCTATCCCTTGAGGACATTCATCATTGAATGAAATGAAAGCTAGCTTAGTAAAATGAATACCAACAGCCTAGCATGAAAATAATAGTGCAACTCAAACATTAAATTCATGAAATTTTCAAATTTAGGCATAAAATACTATTCAAAGTTAGTATCATAAGAATGCATGCATGTATTGTGACAAGAAAAAATAAAATGTAGGAAATTTAGACGATTTCACCAAGAATAAATCAATACCTTTGACTTCAGTGGAAGGAAAGAGATGAGGATATCACTTCATCATGTACGCTTTTGCTTCCCATCTATCACTCTAAATTTGTTGATTTCTCCAAGTACTTTGATGGATGCAATATCTTTATTTCTTAGCCTCATAACTTGGTGGTCTAAAATCTAAACTGGAAGCTTTTCGTAGGACAAGTTCTCCTCAACACTTTATCCTCCAAAGGCATAATAGAGCTTGGATCACCCACAAAGTTTCTCAATGTTTACACATGGAATATTGGATGAACCATGGCCAACTTAAACATTAATTTCAATTTGTACGCTATGTTGTCAATAAGCTTCAAGATTTTTTAAGGTACCACATATGTAGGACTCGGTTCTCCCCATTTTCTAAATTTTACCACACCCTTCATGGTGAAACCTTCAAATATACACAATCCCCTACACTAAACTCAAGATCTCTCTTCCTCGCATCTTAATATGACCTTTAGTGACTTTGAGTTATTTTCAACCTTTCTCTTATGAGTCTCACCTTCTCCATAGAAGTAAACTCTAATTTGGGCCCAATTAATCTCACCAACTTTAAATGACCCCACCAAAGATTTACATCTTCTCTCATGCAATGATTCAAATAGAGCCACTTCAATACTTGATTGATAGTCATTGCAGTAGGCAAATTTGATAAGTGATAGGTGATTTTCCCTATTACCATTAAGGTCTAATACATAAGCCCTTAATAAGTCTTCTATTGTTTTGACGGTCCTCTCAACTTGTCCTTTGGTTTGAGGATGAAAAGTGGTTCCAAGCTTAACCTTGGTACCAATACCCGTTTGAAATGACTTCAAAGAATGATAAGTAAATTGGGCACCATGATTTGATAAAAGGACAATGGCACACCATGAAACCTCATTAACTCCCAAATGTACAACTTGGCATAATCCTCGATACTACATGAAGTCTTGACTAGTAGGAAGTAGGTTGATTTGTCATCTTACCCACAATAGACAAATAGAGTCATGTTGCTTCCAGTTACTCACCAAAGCAATCACGAAGTCTATGTTTACATCCTCTCACTTTCAAGTAGGAATTTCAATGTCCTGGGATAGGCCACCTATGTAACACCTCCCACGCGACTTAGAAATATTCTGATGGCTTAATTCTAAAATATCATAAAATTCGTGCATGATTTCACAAATAACTTCGTATTCTTTTTTAGAGGGAAATTGTGTATGAAAGGGATGGTCTTCAATTCTTAGGTCACCTGTATTGAAAAATATTTTTTTGGGTGAGTCGGGCTTATCAAGTAGGATACGCGACTAGTTCATATCGTGGACTTGGTCCCCCGTAGTACAAAAATGACCTAAACTCATTCTTAAATAAAAACAGGAGAAAATTGAACTTTGTAAAACAATTACCTTGACGGAAAAAAGTCTGCATCGCGGACATGGTTCACCAAAGGTCAAATTTTGTTTTTAACTTTCTCTGTTTCAGCTAGGGGTAATTGGGTAATAACCAACATGCATATATATATATATATATATATATTGAAATCCCTTGTTCTTCCATCATTTTGATGCCTAAACCTCACATAAACACTCCCAAAATTCTCTCTAATTCTCACCAAATCCTTCAATCAATTTCAAAATTCTCAAGAACTTTTGTTGGAATTCAAGAACTCAAGTGAAGTCCTTCAAGTCTCATCAAGATTCCTTCATCTATTTTAAGGATTTGAGGTATGTGGATCTTCTGTCCATGGGTCCTTCCAACCATGGAGTCCCAAAACTATTTTTATCAAATTTCTTGATTTTAAACGACTAATTCTTTATGGGTAACTTCTATCATCATTCTGTTGCATGAAATATATTAGGAATTTGTTGGTTGTTGTTCTATTAATATAAAAGATCTTACCAAGGATTGAGTTTATGATATACTTATGAAATTAAAGATTTGTATGTTTTACATTTTGAAAGACTTGGAAAGATTATGGATTTTTAAATTGTTTTCATGATACCCAAATTGGGATTTCGCAAATATGATGGTGGGTTGTTATGAATTACTTCTTAAATGACTTTATTTTACTCCTCTCATGTTCTTTACTCTTGAATTGAATGATTTTAAGCTTAAAGACGTATAACCATCATGTTTTGACTAAGTTATATGACAAACCGCTTATTATGATAAAGGCCTTATGGCAAGACATAAGATTTTTGAATGTTGGGAATGTTGAAGGGCTATTAAACATGCTACGAGCTCATGAGAATGCTATAAATGATATGAAGCCCTATTCTTTGGTATTATGATGTGATGGTTGATGAGCTACTCTATGATGATATTATGATATTATAAGACTTGGTATATTATGACTATGAATATGAATTAAGTATTCCTTAGAATGTTGACCTAGCACATAGAGGAACTTGGAAGATAACTATTTTCCCTTAACTATATTGCCACCATAGGTTTGTGATTAGTTAATAGATCCATATAGCTCTAGTTACATGATTGGCCAAAAAGGGTGATGTTCCTGTACGGGACATGCTAATTAATAACCAAAAAGGGTGGTGTTCCCGTAAGGCTCTTCTCCTATATTAACCGAAAAGGGTGGTGTTCCCATAAGGCATTTGGGAAACACTCTCCGAAATGGGGCAAGTACCTGTAAGGTGAAGTGTTTGGTTTACTTTGGCAAAGTAGACCACTCCTTAGCGAGTGTGGAGTAAACATCAGAATTCTAAGTAGTATCTCGCTTGGTCTTACATGTCGTTTATAGTCCCTTCCAATCTAAGTATGATACGATTTATGATTTGTCTATCCTATGCATGGTTTTTACTAAGGCATTATCATACATGTCATATTGAGCTTATATTTATTGACTATGATTATGCATATTGTTTGATTATGAGCTATGTTTCCTTGTTGCATTGCACCCCGCATATTTAGTACATTCCAAGTACTAACGCATACATTTTTCCTACACGATTGAACCATGTAGGAACTGGAGCTCCTATTTATCCTCCTCCTCTACGTGGCTATACAGATTGTTGAAGATTACCTTTCGTGAGTCCTACACTTTGATACAATATCAACTTTCCTTTCACACTTTATTAAGACTTATTTTACCTTTGGATATTTACTTTTTAAGGTGAGCCAGGGAGATATCATGGCCCCCGTTCCCCTCATGGTAGAGGTATTGTTTGATATGGATATGTATGTTGAGAGATTGACTCCTATTATACTTATACAATTATGAAAGATTTTCCTTAATCATTTTCCCATTTTTATGTGGTGATGCATATTATTGATATGATGTGGAAGTCCTAAGTCTATTGCCCCATAACATGAATCATACTTATCTGCCCCTTAGTTTTTTATTTGCTATATGTTCATGCTAATCCTCTTCCCTCTATTACCCGCATAGCTTGAGTCCAAAGTTCCGTTTTCCACCCCTAGAATTATTCGATTGATGTTTAATTATGTTTCCGCAACCAAGAATGTGCTACTTGTTCTTAGAGGCTTTCTTGGGGTTATTCACCTTGTCACATCTAGGTCCTAGACTTGGATTGGGACAAGCTTGGTATCAAAACACTAGGTATGTAAATGGTCCTCAGAAATCCAGCACACCACATCAACTGGAGTCTTATTCATGGTTGTGAAATGTGCCACAACTATGAATAGGAGACTATGAGGGATTTTAGGAAAATGATTCACTTCTTCATATCTATATCATGCCTTAGGACTTTATTTAAAGTTTTCTTTCGCTAATGGATGGCTTTTTTCTCTTCTAGGTTATGCCAACAAGGTGAATGGTACAAAGAGCTCCTCTTCCCAAAGGTGATCGTGCCCCTCCGTCTCTACAGGCTCCCCAAAAAAAGGTTGGAGTCACTCATGCCAAGTATCAGAATGTAGTTACTTTGTTGGCATAAGTCGTGGCCAACCAAATGAACCAACGACCCCAAGATACTCATGCTTAAACTCTAGCACTAAGGGTAAGAGACTTCACAAGAATTAACCCTTTGGAGTTTAATGGGTCCAAAGTTGAGGACAAACCTCAAGAGTTCATTGATGAAGTGTACAAGGTTCTTGATAATATGAGGGTGATTTCAAAGGAGAAAGAGGAACTTGCAGCCTATCAACTTAAAGTCCTTGGTCAAATTTAGTTTTCTTAATGGAAGCTAGAGAGTGAGAATCATGTTCTTATTCCATAGGAAGAATTCAAAGCCGCCTTCCTCATATTTTTCCTATTGAATTAAGGGAGACAAAGATGATGGGAGTTTATGAATCTCAAGCAAGATTCCATGAGTGTGAGGGAGTATTCCCTTAAGTTGAACAACCTTTCCAAATATACTCCTCACTTGGTTGCCGACTCTAGGGCAAGGATGAACAAACTTGTGTCGGGGATATTCGACTTAGTCTATGAAGAATGTCACACTACTATGATTTTGAGTAATATGGACTTGTATCGACTCATGACTTATGTCAAGAAACTTGAAGGAGAAAATCTTAGAAAGAGGAGGAGTGGGGAGTCCAAGAGGGCTCGATATAATGGGGGTTTTCAAGGTGCTAAGGGTGGTGGTTTTGAACAAAGCCAAGAGTTTCAAGGCCAAGGATCCTCTAATGCGCAAAACCAAAAGTTTGCCAATGATAGGGTGCCCAATCCTAAAGCTCATAGTGGTAATGGTGGTCAAATAATTCCTACATATGGATGGTGCAGTAAGAATCACGATGATAGATGCTATAGAGATGTGGGTGTTTGCTAAGGGTGTAGTAAAATGGGCCACAAGATTGTGGAATGTGTGAATGTTCAAAAAAAAGATAGAGATGGCCCTCCTCAAGGAAAATGTTCCTATGGTGACTAAAGGGCACAAGGTGTCCAACAAGGAGGTGCTCCATGTCACAACTTGTTTTATGCTTTTCAAGGAAGGTAAGGGGTAAATGAGGTGCCCGATGTTGATACCGGTATGTTGAAGATTTATGATTTTGATGTGTATGCTTTATTGGATTCAGGTGCCACTCTCTCTTTTATTACTCCATTTGTTGCTAGTAGACTTTATTTATGTCCTAAATTGTAATGTGAAACCCTTTAAGTTGTCTACCCCCATTAGTGAGTCCATTATTGCTATAAGAGTCTATAGGGGTTGTCCCGTTTCTAATATGCATAAAGTCTTGCCTTGTGTATTTGTTGAGCTTAACATAGTAGATTTTTACATTTTCTTGGGATGGATTGGTTACATACATATTATGTTTCCATTGATTGTATAACCCGCAAAGTTAAATTTCAATTTCCTAATGAGCCCCTCTTTGGGCAGAAAGGTCATAATTTGGTGGTTAAGGGTATGATCATCTTTTATCTTAAGGACTGAAAGTTTATTTCTAAAGGTTGCATTTACCATCTTGTACGGGTTAGGATTTTGAGTCTAAAGTCCTTCCTATTAAGTTTATTCTGGTGGTCAATTGGTTTCTTGATGTCTTTCTCAATGAACTCCCCTGTATTCCTCCCAAACAGAAAATAGATTTTTGTAAACAACCCATTTTCATTCCTCCTTACCATATGGCCCTAGCAAAATTAAAGGACTTAAAGGATCAAGTGAAAGATTTATTGGAGAAGGAATTTATAAGGCCTAGCAAATCACCTTGGGGTGCACCCGTGTTGTTTATAAGGAAGAAGGATGGTTTACTTAGAATGTGCATCGACTACTGGAAACTCAATAAGGTCACCATTAAGAATAAGTATCCTTTTCCAATGATAGATGACCAATTTGATCAACTACAAGGGGCTAGTCACTTCTCTAAGATTGACCTTCGGTCAGGGTATTATCAAATGGGGTTAAGAGACTATGATATTCCTAAGATGGCAGTTCAAACTACATATAGGCATTTTGAATTTGTAGTGATATTGTTTTGCCTAACTAATTCACCCACGATATTCATGGATCTTATGAATAGGGTCTTTAAACCCTACCTTGACATAGTTGTAGTGGTGTTCATATATGATATTTTGATTTACTCCAGGAGTGAGGAAGAGCATGTGAAGAACTTGAGGGTAGTATTGCAACCTTGAGGGATAAGAGGTTGTTTTATGTAAGGACCCGGAAATTTGTTTAACGACCTCAAAGGAATTCCCTTGGCTAAACTCTTCTCGAGTACCAATTAGAGGGTCAACTTTGAGTGGACATATCTCTTAGCTCATATTGAACTGGGTGGCCCATGACATACCAAATTAAATCCTTTTGAATTAGCCTTCCAACGCACCTGGTTTCACCTAATTCCGAGCTCGGACCAAGGCATTATGCTCGTTTTTGTTCAGACTATTCGTGCAGGCAAGCCACACGGCCAGCCACACAGACCGTGTGGCATCAAATGGTCCATGAGGATGCTTTGGCCCACGGATTTTTTGCCAAATTATGTTCTAAGTGTGTGTACTTGCTTGGTACCTTCATACGGACCCTTGCACGATCCATGTGACCTTAAATGGTCCATTTACCGGACCGTTTGGTGACACTTGGTCCGAAAGAAAAATTTTGCCTCTGAAAAATTCTAAGTCTTGGGTGATGGTCTAGTAAATAGCCCGTGTGACACTAGATGGTCCATTTACTAGACAGTGCGGATCAACTTAGTCAAAATAAATATTGCCTCCAAAAAATCTAAGTCTAAGGCCACGGACCAGTAAACGGCCCCTGTGAGCCTAGATGGACCGTTTACCGGTCTGTATGCCTCAGACGGACCATTTCCTGCTCCATTTCATTAATGGCATTTTTGAAATATTGGTTTATTCCAACGAAAATTTGGTCTTTTCCCACTCTTCCTAAGCCCCCTGTATAAGAAAACACTCTCATTTTCAGCCATTTTACACTTCAACTCTCTCTTTCTCTCTCTAAATTTCATCCCTCAAGAACTCTCCAACATCTCTCTAGATCATTCAAGCTTGGGGTCAAGATTTTGAGTCTATTTTCCTTCTCAACTTTGTCTACAATCAGGTATGTGGGTTGATTCTTGGTTCCTTTCAACCAAGAAGACCCAAGTTCTTCCTAAACTATTTTATACACTTGTCTACTTTAAGTGTGAGATTTTACTACTTGATATTTTGAACCATGCATGAGCTAGTTAATATTCCAAAATTTTGAGTTATGTTAAGCTTGAACTATAGTGAGTTACTTGAGCTATGAAACTATGAAGCTTGCATGTCCTTTTAAAGATGTTATTTTGCATGGGTGATTTATACTACATTTTCATATGAATTTTATTATGGATTTCCTAGTATGTACATTATATTGCTAATTTTGGATATATTCTATACTACCCATGCCATTCCCACATTATGCATTACATCATACTCATGGCATTGATATATGGAAATTTAAAAATGTGGGATTAAGCCCAATTTTGTTTAAAAAGGGGATTACGATATGATTTTGGTAAGACATGGGATATGACAATAAGGTATTCACCGATATGTCTATGATTATGGCTCCTTGAGCAATATGGGTGCTTGCACCATTTTGGTATATGTGTAGATGAGTTATTCCTTGCATACACATTATGGTCATAGTTTGGGATTTGGTAATTGAGCCTATTTGTATAATCACGTTTTGAAATGGATGTTAGCTTTCTCTTGATAAGCATATGTATATGTATAAGTATTCTGGTGGGATGTGTACTTAGCATCGATGGATTGGGGGTGTTAGGGATATCCCCAAGGTCCCTCTCCCTTTCCTTGAACTATGTGAAAACATAGAAACGATCACCATTTTCGAAATGGGAGTCCCCGTAAGGAAGGTGGCTATCCACCGAAATGGGAGTGCCCATAAGGTGTGATGGTTAGTCGTTATAATGTTTGTGATATGATTCTGTAAACCCTTCCAAAATGGGAGTTCCCGTAAGGAAGGTGGCCATCCATCGAAATGGGTGTCCCCGTAAGGTGTGATGTGGATTACCTTTGGCAAGTAATCCTCTCCCTACTGGTGGGAGGTCCAAATCGGTCCAATTCATGTAATAGCTCACATGGATTTGGTTGTCGGTTATAGTCCATCCCCGTTAGGCATATAGGAGCATTATCACATTGCATACACCACGCATCTCATGGCATCTTGTATATTAAATTTCTTTGATTATATGATTCTTGTATGTTACGTGCCCTTGTCATCTAACATGATTATGCAGGTTCGGTAAGTCACGTACATTGCATACCCGCATACTCAGTACGTTCAAAAGTACTAATGCATACTCTATGCCTGCATGATTTTACCATGCAGGGACCGAGCTGTTTGAACCTTATCCGCAGGGTGAGTAGTCCCCCTTTTCGTAGCTATTTTATGGTGAGCTCCGTCTTCCGAGGGCAAACCTTGTTTCCTTGTGTTCCTTATGTACATATGTATTTTGCTGAGGGTGAGCCCGGAACCTGTCCTGGCCCCCGTCCCTTCTTAGAGGTATGTGTTGGGTGATGTAAAGACTTGTTATTTTGTTATCTATAAAATATGCTCTTCTTTGGATTTAGAATTGTCCCCTTTGATACTTCTCTTTAGTTTTCTGAAAATTTGAGGCTTGTTTGGGGGCCTTCGCGTCCCCATTCGCCGAGTCACATCTAGACCCCAACTCCGGGTCGTGACATTTTCTAAGTTTGATAAAGGTGAATTTTGGTTGGAAAAAGTTGCTTTTTTGGGGCATGTGGTATTTGGTGAAGGGAATAAAGTGGTCTAAAAAGACGAATGTGGTGAGAAATTGGCCTAGGCCCTTGACTCAACAAATATTTGGAGATTCTTGGCGGGGTACTACAGGAGAGTTGTTGAGGGCTTTTCTTCAATTTCTTCCCCTTTGACAAAGTTGACATAAAAGAAGACAAAATTTGTTTAGACCAATGAATGTGAATGGAGTTTACAAACTTTGAAGAACAAGCTTACATCCACCCCTATCTTGGCTCTACCAGAAGGGTTAGAAGGGTTTGTGGTGTATTGTATGCTTCAAGAACTAGTTTGGGGTGTGTATTAATGCAAAGTGGCAAGGTTATTACCTATGCTTCTAGGAAACTAAAAGTGCATGAGCAAAATTACCCTACCCACGATCTTGAGCTAACGATCGTTGATTTACTTTGAAAATATGGCATCATTATTTGTATGGGTTCATGTTGATGTATTCACCGACCACAAAAGTATCTAATATGTGTTCACCCAAAGAGATCTTAATTTAAAGCAAAGAAGGTAGTCAGAACTCCTTATGAATATGCATTGCCCCCCAGGCAAGGCTAATGTTGTGGCCAATACTCCAAGTAGAGTGTCAATAGAGAGTATAGCTCACATTGGTGGTAAGGAGAAATTTGCAAAAAAAGTTCACAGTTGGCTAGATTGGGGGTTAGAATTAATCAATTTGAAAGTAATGGCATGGTAGTTGTTGATGGTTCCAAATCTTCCTTGATTGAAGAGATCAAATCTAAGCAACACCTTGACCCCGCTTTGTTAGAATTGAAGGCATTGGTGAAAGAGGGCAAGGTGGAGGTTTTATCCTAAGGGGGAGATAGTGTCTTTAGATATCAAGGTAGGTTGTGTGTGCCCAGTGTTGATGGGATGAGGAATTTTACTTTTGAAGAGGCAGATATTGCATCCTATTCTATTCACCTCGGTTCTACAAAGATGTATAAAGATTTGAGGAAAATGTATTGATGGGGTGGTATAAAGAGATATATACCCAAGTTTGTAGCCGGTTGTCACAATTGCCTACAAATCAAAGCCGAACATCAAAGGTCGGTGGCCTAGCCTAAGATATAGAGATTCCTACTTAGAAGTGGGAAGAAATCAACATGGACATTGTGACTGGCTTACTTAAGACTAAGAGGCATTTTGATTTCATATGTGTTATTCTTGATATAATGTCAAAGTCGGCTCACTTTATACCAGCTAAGACCACTTATGGTGCTGAAGATTATGCTAAGTTATACATTCATGAGTTGGTTAGATCGCATGGGGTTCCATTGGCTATTATTTAGATCGTGATGCTCAATTTACTTTACACTTTTAGAGGTCCTTCCAAAAAGGCCTTGGTACTAAAGTCAAGCATAGTATGGCCTTCCATCCACAAATGGATGGTCAAGCCAAAAGGACCATTCAAAATCTTGAGGATATGCTTAGGTCTTGTGTTTTGGAGTTTAAGGTAGTTGGGATGAGCATCTTCCATTTATTGAGTTTTCATTCAACAATAACTATCACTCTAGCATTATAATGGCTCTTCTCGAAGCTCTATATGGTAGATGTTATGGTCCCCATTTAGGTGGTTTGAAGTGGGGTAAATGGCTTTGATAGGTCCGGATTTGGTTATGGATTATTTAAAGAAGGTGAGGTTAATAAGGGAAAGATTGAATAGGCAATTGTCCTACTCTGATGTAAGAAGATGAGATCTTCTTTAAGGTTGATGATTGGGTGTATTTAAAGGTCTTACCCATGAAGGGTGTAGTTTGGTTTAGCAAGAAGGGAAAGTTGAGCCCAACATATGTGGGGCCTTATAGAATGTTGAGGAGAATCAATAAGGTTTCTTATGAGTAGGAGTTGCCTATGGAGATAAGTATGATTCATTCTGTCTTTCATGTATCTATGTTGAGGAAGTGTGTAGGTGACCCAAGTTCTACATTGCCATTGGATTTCATGGGTGTTGTAGAAGATAACTTGACTTATGAGGAAGTTCCGGTGATAATATTGGATAGACAAGTGAAGAGATTGAGAAACAAAGATGTGGCATCCGTTAAAGTCCTTAGGAGGAATTAACAAGTTGAAAGTGCCACTTGGAAGCTGAAGCGGACATAAAGAAATAACACCCTTATCTCCTCCACTCTATAAACCTAAGGTAATAAGATAATCCTATGTATGGTGCCAAGTCTTATACTTCATCCCTTCTATGTCATGTTGCATGCATACATATTCATAAGTGACACGTTTTGATGATTTTTGATGCATAAGTTTGAAACTTTTGGAGGATGGTGGTTAAATTGTATTGATTGCATGCATGTTTTGAAAGTTGCCTAACCCTTCCTTGTAAGTACATTTCCATTACATTCTGGGATGAATGTTCCCAAAGGGGGAGATATTGTAACACCTCCCATGCGACTCGAAAATGTCTCTATGGCATATTTCTTGAATATGTTGAAATTCGTGTGTGATTTTGCAAATCCAACTTCATATTATTTTTTAGGAGGGAAAATTGGATATAAAAGAGGTCGTATTCAATTTTTAGGTCACATATATGAGAAAATAATTTTTTGAGAGATTCGGAGCTTATCCAGCTGGGTACGTGACTAGTCCACGTAACAACCTTGGTCCCCTTTGGTACAAAAGTGTACTAAACTCATTCCTAGGCTATAATAGGAAAAATTCAACTTTGCAAAAAAAAATGACCTTGATGGGAACAAGTCCACGTTGCAGACATGGTTCACCATAGGTCAAAATTTTCCAATTTTTTTTTCTGTTTCAGCGGAGGGCAATAGGGTAATAAACCAACACATATATAAATGGGAGTCCCTTGTTGTTCTATCAATTTGAGCCCTAAATCTCACTTAAGCACTCCCAAAATCCTCTCTAATTCTCACCAAATCCCTCAATCAATTTCAAAATTATTAAGAACTTTTGTTGGGATTCAAGAATTCAAGTGAAGTCCTTCAAGTCTCATCAAGCTTCCGTCATTTATTATAAGGATTTGAGGTATCATATGTCCTTCCACCTATGGAGTCCCAAAACTATTTTCATCATATTTCTTGTTTATAATTGAGTAGTTCTTTATGGGTAACTTCTATTATCACTCGGTTGCAAAAATATTTGGGAATTTGTTGGTTGTTGGTCAATTTATACATGTGCTCCTATAAAGGATTGAGATTGTAATATACCTATGAAATTAAATATTTTTATGCTTTGACATCTTGAAAGACTTGGAAAAATTATGGAGTTTTTAATGGTTTTCATGATACCCAAATTGGGGTTTTGGAAATATGATGGTTGGTTGTTTTGGATGACTTCTTAAATGACTTTATTTTACTCCTCTCATGTTCTTTACTCTTTAATTGCATGATTTTAAGCTTAAAGGCATATACCCACCATGTTTTGACTAAAGTTATGTGACAAATCTCTTATGATGATGAAGGCCTTATGGCAAGACATGTGATTTATGAATATTGAATGAGTATTAAGTATGCTATGAGCTCATGCGAATGTTATAAATATTACAAATGATATGAAGCCCTATTTTTGATATTATGATATACTTATTTGATGAGCTACTCTATGATGATATTATGATACTATAAAACTTTGTATAGTATGATTATGAATATGAATTGAGTATTCCTTAGGATTGTGACGTAGCACCAAGAGGACCTTGGTAGATAACTATTGTCCCTTAACTATATTGCCACCATAGGTTTGTGATTAGCTAATGGATCCATATATCTCTTATTACATGATTGACCAAAAGGGTGGTGTTTCTGTACAACACATGCTAATTAATAACCAATAAGGGTGGTGTTCCCATAAGGCTCTTTTAATATATTAACTGAAAAAGGTAATGCTCCTATAAGGAATTTGGGAAACACTCTTCCAAATGGGGTAAGTACCCGTAAGGTTAAGTGTTTGGTTTACCTTAGCAAAGTAGACCACTCCTTGGTTAGTGTAGAGTGAACTTCAAAATTCCAAGTAGTAGCCCGCTTGGTCTTACATGTTTGTTAAGGTCCCTTTCTATCTAAGTATGATATGATTTATGATTTGGCTATTCTCATGTATGTTTTGACTAAGGCATTGATCATACATGTCATATTAAGCATATATCCATTGACTATGATTATATATATTGTTTAATTATGGATTATGTTTCCTTGTTACATTGCACCTCGCATACTTAGTACATTCCAAGTACTGATGCATACTTTTTGCCAACATAATCTAACCATGTAGGTACCTGAGCTCCTATCCATCCTCCTCCTCCACGTGGCTAGACAGATTTTTAAGATTGCCGTTGGTAAGTCCTGTACTTCGGGGATAATATCCATTTTCCTTTCATGCTTCATTACGACTTGTTTTACCTTTGGATATTTACTTTTGAGGGTGAGCCCAAGAGATGTATTGCGCCCCTCCCTTCAACTCATGGTAGAGGTGTTGTTGGATATGGATATGTATATTATGAGTTTAACTCCAATTATGCTTATGTAATTATGGAAGACTTCCCTTAGTCCTTATCCTCTTTTATATACTGATGCATGTTGTTGATATAATGTGGAATTCCTAAGTCCCCATTGTCCCCATAGCGTGGGTCATACTTACTCGCCCTTTAGTCTTTATTTGCTATGTATTTATACTAATCCTCTTCCCTATATCTTCCTCATAGCTTGAGGTCAAAGTCCTATTTCCCCTAGAATTATTTAATTGATGTTTAGTTATGCTTCCGCAACCAAGGAAATGCTACTTGTTCTTAGAGGCTTGCTTAGGATTCCCTCAAGTTCCCCATTCACCATGTCATGTCCAGGCCCTAGGCTTAGATCGTGACAACCTGGTCTTTGATGTTTAACTTCAACTGTTGGCAATTGGGACACTCTGGCACAAACTTAACTATGTCGTTCTGCATGCAATTCCACCAATATAATTCTCTCAAGTCCTTTGCATTTTTGTAGATCTCAGACGGATTGAGTATTTAGAATTATGGGCTTCATTCAAAATCAAGTCCTTTAGGCCATTAACATTTGGAACACATAACTAGCCTTGGTAATGAAGCACATCATCTCCCTCTTCTGAGAAGGCCTCTACGTTCTTTTCAATGACCAACCTCTTCATTTCAACCAATGTTGAATCTAAGTCTTGCTTTGCCTTGATATCCCCTAACAATGTTGACTCAAACCCATTTTGCGAATGAATGCCAAGCTTGTTAGAGCCACTCAATCTCACTCTCAATCGAGCTAATCAGTGCACCTCTTTCACCAGCTCTTTCCTTCCATCATCAGCATGAGCCAAACTACCCATAAACACCCTACCAAGTGTATCAGCTAAAATATTTGCCTTGCCCAGATGATACAACACACTTATTCATAATTCTTCAGGAGTTTAAGCCATCTCCTTTTGCCTTAGATTTAGCTTTCTTCAGCTAAACCCATACTAAAAGCTTTTGTAGTTGGTAAACACATCATCAATGCACACCATAAAGGTAATGACACTAAATTTTCAATGCAAAGACACCCGCCACTAATTTAAGATCATGTGTTATATAGTTTCTCTCATGCACTTTCAATTTCCTTGAAGCATATGCGAAGACCTTTCTATGTATCATTAAAACACACATCAATCCTATACACATGAAGCATCATATTAAACTAAAAATCCATCTAAACCTTTTGGTCATGTTAAAATAGGAGACAATGTCAAGAAAACTTTTAAGCTTTGGAAGATTTTCTCACACTCATTCGACCATTAAAATTTTACCTTCTTTTAAGTCAACTTGGTCAAGGTGATGCAATAGATGAAAATCCTCAAATGAATCTTCTATAATACTCGGCCAAACTCAAGAATCTCCTAATATCCAAAGGAGACAATAGTTTAGGCCAATTCCTTATCGTTTTCATCTTTTTTGGATCAACCATAATCCTATAATCGAACACCACATGGCCAAGAAATGCTACTTCCTTCAACCAAAATTCACACTTGCTAAATTTTGCATAAATTGCCTATCTCTCAAGGTTTGAAGCCCCACCTTCAAATGGTCCTTGTATTCTTCCTCGTTAGGGGGGTAAATCAAGATGTCTTTTATGAAGACCACCATGAACTATCGATACAAGGCTTGAATACTCTATTCATTAGGTCTATGAACACTGTTCGAGCATCAATCAACCCAAATAACATACATAACAAGGAAATCAACATGGTCATACCTTGTTCTAAGAACCTTCTTGGGAAGATCACACTTTCTTACCCTTGATTGATGATAATTGGACTAAAGATCAACTTTAGAGAAGTGACTTGCCCCTTGTGATTGGTTAAGCACATCATATATCCTTAGAATTGGATACTTGTTTTTTATTGTCACCTTGTTCAATTGTCGATACCCTATACACATTTGGAGCAAAACATTTTTCTTTCTCACAAACAACATGAGAGCACCCCCATGGTAACATGCTTGGACTAATGAACCCATCTCTAATAAATCTTTCAATTGTTCCTTAAACTACTTTACCCTCTATTTGGATGGTGGTTTGTCATGATTTCATAATGTATGGAACTGTATGGCATTGTACACTATTGTACTGTATAATATTTGGATAGACTATATGAGCTGCTACTGTTTAATGATAATTTGTTGTTTGATTTGACTGTATGATATTGTATCATAACTTATGAATTTATAAAATTGTCTTTAATTATTATAAATATTAAATTTATTAATATTTTCAATTAAACCTTTTTTAAATAAATGCATAGAATCAAGTAGGAAAGAACACAAGCTAATATATCTTTCAATCCATACAACCAACATAAGAAAATAGAAAAGTAAGAACTTTTAAAAAAACCGAACATAAAAAAATAACTGAAACTTGGAAGAAAACACGGGAGGAGGAAAAAAAGTTTAAAAAGTTGGTGTGGAGGGAAATAAGTAATACAAAAAAAGTAGATATATTAAAATAAAGTTTAATAAAGAATAAAGGATAAATTAGTATTATTTAAATTTAAGTAAGGTTATAATTGGAAAAAAAAGTAAGAGAACCATGGGATACCAACAAATTAGTGGTTTAAAAAAGTAAGAGCTTTTATGGTTACAGAACCATGAAACGAAACCATACCATATAATTAATGAAACAATCAAAACAAACGTGGTTCTCTCACTAACTATACCATATCGTACCACTAAAAACCACCATCCAAACAAGTTGTTAGTTTTGATGGCGGGCCATATAGCAAGGAGAATGCGAATACGTTGGGTTTTGAGGAGGAGGTTTATACCAAAATCTATTTTCATTTTGGGAGGAATACCAAGTAGTTCATCAAGAAATACATTGGAAAACTCATTCAAAATGGGGATCGACTCAAGAGAGGGGACTTCGAGATGGACAACCCTAACTTACACCAAATGGTAGATACACCCTTTAGCAATTAACTTATGGGCTTTTAAGCAAGAAATAAACTCACCACTAACCACAGAATCACTACCTCTTCACTCAAGAATAGGCTTATTAGAGAAATAGAACTTGACCTTACAAGTTCTACGATAAATAGAGGCATATGACATATGAAACCAATTCATACCAAAAATGACATCAAAATCAACCATCTCAAGTTTAACAAGATTACAAGGGATAAATTTATGCAAAATCTATTGGGGATAATTTTGATAGACTCTTCTGGCTAATACCAAATCACCAACAAGTGTATATACCAAAAAACAAATCTAATAAGATTTTGGGGGCACATATCAAATCTAGTAGCAAGAAAGGGAGTAACAAATGACAAATTGACACCTAAATCGTGCAACGTATACACATCAAAGTTAAAGACCTTGAAATTATCAGTAATAAGATTAGGACTCTTCCACTTCTTGCCTTTCACGAAGGACATAGAACTGATTATTACATTATGAACCACTTTGTTGAGCTCCTTGTCTCCCTTAGCCTCCGTGAGTAACTTGTCTTTGGGGATGACCTTTCTCACTCTTGTTTGCAACATTAAGGTATTCAAAAAGTTTGTAGCCCATCTGAAAACAACCAAAGCAAGAACCAATCCTTATTAGGCATCTCCATATATGTTCTCTACCATAATTAGCATATCAAGGAAAAGTTGGTCCACCCCCACCTTAGACTTTAGGGCATGGCGCCCTATACTTATCGAACCTTTGATTTGAATTATGAGATGATCCTTGGCCTTAAAATCTCTAAAATTGATGAAAATAGCCACCACCACCTAATTTTGCATTGGAGTACCCCTTCAAAATGAGCCCTCTTGGACTCCATCGTCCTCCTTTCCTTAATCTTTTCTTCCCTAATTTGTTTGACATAATTGATAAGCCAAGATATGTCCACTTTCTTTACGTACAAACATGGCGGTTCAACATTCTTTGACAACTAAGTCGTACACTCCTTATATGAATTTTCTCATCCTAGTATGGGGATCGACAACCAAAGAAGGAGCATATTTGGATAGCTTGATGAATTTGAGATCATACTCCCTTACACTCATGTTCCCTTGTTGATGGTTTCCCCAACTAAAGTTGGATGAATATATTCAAGAAACGTGGCTTCAAAAACTTCTTAAGAAATTATAAGGAGCCTTGTATGACCTCATTAGAGCTTGGAAATTTGGTTCCGAAAAGTTTTGGACCAAGGTAATGCTCCATGGAAGACCACATGGTCTGTGTGAGGTTATAAGGACCGTGTGGAGCCTCTTTGAAGTGGCCCTTGGCCTTATGAAGGGTGTGAGGGCCTTCGTATGGAGTTCTAGACCAAGTCATACCATACTTTGACCCCACACCGGTCGTATGAGATCGTACGGACCGTGCGGTAGACCTTATGGTAGCCTTGGGCTTGAGACTCCACGGTTTTGAGCCCAAGTAAAGTGGTACGGCTAAGTATACGGTCCATACAAGGTGGTACGGTTTGTATGGCCTCCCGTATAGGTTTTGGAGTGAATATTTTCTAAGTATTGTATCATCATCTCAAAACATCATCGTGAAGAATTTTTCTAGGGAAAGTGGTATGGAGGACCATACGGTCCTTGTAGAGTGGTACGGACCATGAAGTCAACCATATAGATGCCTACGTCGAATTTTTCTAAGTATGGAATCTTCAAGCTCAAGCTAGTTTCACTTTCAAGCCCTTAATTCAAGATTATTTATGTTGTTTAAGGCCATCATGGATCTCCTACATCAAGCCATGTTCAAAAGAATTCCATCGGCTAAACTCTTCACAACCCATAGAAGGGTGAACTTTAAATGGTCATATATCTTAGCAAAAAAAGAACTGGTGGCCCACTACCTATCAAATTGAAGTTCCTTGAATTAGCTTTCCAACGCATCCTGTTTCACCTCATTCTGAGTTTGGATCAAGAAGTTATGTTCATTTTCATAAAGCCTGTCTATGTAGTGTTTTCTTAGATTTGACTAAGTGAGGTCTCACAGGAGGGTTGTATGGACCGTGATAACTTGTATGGGCCGTGAGCCCTCCTCACAGGACTCCTAGCAAGAAATGTTATTTTTGCTTTATTAATGGTTTTTTTGGTAATTATGGTTTCTCCTAAGGGTCTTTCATGACTTCCTATGCTATCCTAAGACTTTCAAATGACCTAAACTCTATTCCTCTTATTCAAATTCATTACTTACATTTAAAATTCTTTCAAGTCACTCTTAAGAATTCTCTCAAAGATCTCTTGTCAATCTAAGCTTGGGAATCAAGGGAACGCTTCAAATTTCTTCTTGAATCTTTTTCATTAGCTAAGGTATGTGGGATTGATTCTTGGTCCCTTTCAATCAAGAAGACCCAAACTTTTTACACTCAATTTCATGGAATTTTAGCTACATTAAATTTGGATTTTCAATTTTATTACTTATTAAAATCAGTTGGAAGTGTGGGCTATGCTCATTTTGATGATTTTAAGTTGATTTAAGCACTAATATAATGAATTGCATTGCAATTATGAAGTTATGAATGTGCATGTCCCTTTTAAAGCTTGATTTGTGTGTGGGTAATATATATTATGATGTAAATGTGAATTTTACTTATGTCCTTAATTGAATTCCATATTGTGTTGTTGCTTTATTGTTGAAAAAGCAAAAAGAGTAATTACTACAGAAGAGAAGTCCTAAGTTACTCTAGGACACAACTTTGATCATGAAATAAGTGAAGAATTTCTTAAAATGCCTCATAGCATCCTACTCCTAAGTATGGAACGTTTCTCACCAATGAGTAAAACTCTATTTAACACAACAGCTGGACTCCCTAGGACATTTTGAAACCTTATGCTCTGGGTGTAACATGGGGAATGAGGTCCCTGAAATAACCTCAAACAAACTTTATTAGCATATCACAAGCATTCATATGCAATGAGTAATAAAACATAAGCAAAAACTAGTATATATACACATAGTACTAAGTAGCATAAGAGTATATAAGAAGTACTAGATGTCATAAATCTCAACAATATGCAAATGATGCTGCTAAACATAAAATTGGACAGGGGATAAAGACAAGTTTTTAGCTCACCCTCAAGTAAATGAGGTACTACAATAGGTCTCAAAATAAGAATAAGATAAATATAGATAGTAAAGTTTTTTCCCTTAAGCATGAGGACTCGCCAAAGATCTTTAAGTCATAAACGGATGCTAGCCACGAACATGAGGAGGAGGAAATCACTTATCCTTACATTATGATATAATATAGGCATAAAGTATGCATTAATACATATTAATGTATTAAGTATGTAGGCACGTAATGCAATGAAAATCATACTGTACAACAAGTCAAGTAAAGAAATACCTAATATGATGATTAAGTACAATCACAGATGGTAATAGATAATCAATACAATAAAACCATAAGTAGCATTATGTAGAGCATAACATTAGATCATACATATGAGAGAAGCAACTGTAAATGTCAATAAGGCCATACGAGTTATAACATAGAATTTCCTATGTCTAACCATACATCAGAGAAAATAAAGCCTACTTTACAAGGTAGGACTCCACCTCACTAACCAAGTAACATAAACTAGATGAATCCACAAGCAAAACCCTTTTGGGAATATAAACCTATGGTGGGACATAGTTATGAGACTAGAAGCTTTATGTAAGGACCCCGTAGGTTGAGCCCCCACTTCAGTTTCCATTCGGTGATAAGTCAAATTCTATAAAATACATATCACACAAACCATACTAGCTATGGAATTATAAGCTTAGTCATAATCTTATAATTCATAGTTTTCATACTTAAAAGTAGCTCATTTTCATAACTTTAGCAACGTGTTTATAAGCCTTCCATCATCATTAATCATAGTTCAATTTGAGTGCATTAGGGTCTTAGGTTACCTTTTAGGATCCTAAGTATCCTCTAAGGATCATAAGTCACTTTCACAGATCCTAAATCCCCTATTAATAAACTTGCGAATTTTCATAATCATGTCATGAGTTGTAAATTTTTCCAAACTTAGCCCCTGGCGTGTAGGTCATATATGATCCTAAGGAGTATTGATAAGGTTTTATATGAGTTAGATTTTCCATTAAAGTGTTCCTTGGTTCATTAGGTATCTCTTGTGTCATTGTAGAGGAAATGTGTGAGTGATCCAAATTCCATTGTGCCATTGAAGAATGTGGATGTTAAGGAAATCTTGACCTATGAGGAGGTTTTGATTTGAATTTCGCATCAACAAGTTAGAAGGTTGAGAAATAGGGAAATAACATCAGTCAAGTTTTATAAAAACATTAACAAGTTGAGAGTGCTACATGCAAAGCGAAAATGGATATCATGAAGTATCATCCTTATCTCTTTTCTTCCATTTTTCCCAAGGTATTTAATTATTCTTGCTCAAAACTTCCAAATTTCTACGTTTTAGTTTTTCCATATTATTTTGGATGCATATATTTTCATGACAATGATATTGAATAATGTTTATGAAAAAAATTGAAAATTTTATGAATTTGATGTTAAGTTGTATTATTGCATTCATGTTGAGTTGTCAGATATTCATCATATTCTATTCAAGCTAACTTTCATCCCATTCAAGAATGAATATTCCCGAGGGGGGAGGGAGGAGAGATATTGTAATACCTTATAAGTTGAAAACTTAGGACAAAAAAAGTGCAAAAAATGCTTACTGGTGTTAGGGACCATAAACCCACTCTACAACTCATAGACAGTTCCACGGGCTATAGATAGGGGTCACATGGATGGCACAAGATTTAAAATAATTTTTAAAAAAATTATTGAATGATTTATGAGAGCAAGGTACGAGTTGTAGGTCAATCCATAACCTGTAGACAATGGTCGCGGATGGGGTCAGTGGTTGATAAAATTTTATTGACTCAGTACCTTATTTATAATGCAATAGCACGAGCCCACATAAGTTTATATGAATCATAATATAGATCCATAGATGGGACAATGACGAGTGAAAATTTGGCTCAACATAAAGGCCATATACAAAAGGTATTCTACGATCCCTATAAGGAATTATGGGTTCTACTTTAGTGTTTGTGGTTTGGAGGATAAGACTTAAAAATTTGACTAAGTGTTGGATGTTTCATGAGGAATTTTATAAGCCGTAGAAATTGTGACGAGCCATAGATTGAGTTCTTAAAGTTAGGTGCAAATTTTAGTAGCTAAGGTTTTGGTGCCTATGTCCTACGAGGGGTGATCATGACCCGTAAAAGGAACAACAACGCATATATTTGATTTCACAGATAGGGTCCTGCGCCATTGAAAGTTTCTCTAATTTACATGAATGTACTCTACGATCCATACAAATAACTACAGACTGCAATGAATCTCATCGACCCTATCCAACAGAATTTTCATTAGGGGTATATTTGACTTTTTCTACCATTGTAAACCTTAAAGTACGTCATTTTAGCCTTATAACTACCCCTTATCTGTCCCAATAATCTCAATTTCACCTCATTCTCGCCTAAGTCTCCATAAAACTCACAAAATCATCTAAGTTTATTCCTCCTCAAGTTTCTATTGAAGATCAAGCTAGGGTTTCCAAATTCCTGCATTGATTTTCTAGTTTTCTTCAAGTAAAGTACTCAAGGTATGTGGGTATTCATCCATGGCTCCCTTTCATTCATGGATCCCAAACAAATCCTCAATTTTTTTCATCAAACTCAAAGTATGAGATTTATAAGTTTTTCACAATGTACATTCAATTACATGAATTATGATTTATACTATGATTAACTGTTTTATTACACATGAATTGTCACAAATTGCATAACTATGGTTTACAAGTGAATTCTCTTACGTGCAATTCGGGATTCATCAGATTCTATATGAGTCCTTTTAGTTTTGATTCAATTAATGCTATATTATATGATTATCTATATTTTAATCCAATTTCATGATTTAAAGTCAACTGCATGTGATCACATATACTTGCCCTAGTTTTATTTACAAATTTTGATTTATGGATTTACAAGTCTTCAAGCAAGTTTATGATAAGGACGACCTAAGATCCTAATGACACTCGGTATGGAGGTAGGACTCATAATGATGGAAGGCTTACACCCACATTACTGAATCACATGAAAATAAGTTATCCTATGGAAAAGTTTCTATGATTTGGATTAATTGGTGGCTATGAATTGCTTTTCCTATATAACAAGCTTATGAAAACTATGAATTTTGATTTATGAATTCGTGATAAGTATCGCTTTTATGACATTTATTTCGTGGGATTTTGACTTAGCACCGAGTGGACATTGAGGTGGGGACTTGATCTAAGTTTTCCTAAATCTTTAGTCACATAACGACATTGTCACATAGGATTTTTTTTTCCCAATATGGCCTAACTAATGGATCCACATATAGCACATATTCATAATTACCCACATAATGGGGTAGAGTCTACCTTGGCAAGTAGATTCCTCTTCTTTTTTTAAAACTATATGGAGAGACACTAGAATTCCATGTTATAGCTCACATGGTCTTATTATCGATTATGGTTGCTATTCCACATGTGTATGATTCTTTTATGATGCACTATTTGACTATTCATAGTACTTTTACACGATTCTCTGATGACTTCCTTGTGCATTAGCCACTCATGTTAATTTATGCATTTAATTACTTTTTTTTATCATGCTATTTATGTGATCAATTGCACAACATGGTTTATGATTCATTGCATTGTCCTACATACCTAGTACATTCAAACGTACTAATGCATACTTTGTTGCCTACATTGTTTTATAATGTAGGGAAGGACTCTTATTCTACACCTCACTCACATGGCTAGACTTTCAACGTACTTTGAAGATTTGTGGTGAGTCCTCATGCTTCAAGGGCAAACCTAGTTCTATCATTTTTTTTGTCATTTTAGCTTATGTTGGAAAATTTAAATAGTTTTTATTTTTGTTGAAGGTGAGTCACGAACATGTTAAGAGGCCCACGTCTATGCTAGATCTACTAAGGACTTGTTTGGATGTATAGAGTCTATATCATCTTATTTTTTCTTGCTACGCAACGTCTCTTGGATTTCTTATGAGTTTTCTACATTATTATTGCCTTATTTTTTACCTTATGTAAGCTTGATATGCTAAAAAACTTGGTGAAAGTTCTTTCGCACATTTTAATCGCCCAGTCACATTAAAAGCCTAGCGTGGGTTATGAAAAGTAATGATTCAGTTTTGCTACAAAGAACTAAAGTGTTAATTATTATAATTAGTGATGCTATTAAAATTATTGATCATATTCTAGTGAAAAACGATTTAAAAATCATTGCAAACGGAATAATGTTCGTTTCATGACAATAATATATATTGATTGCAGTTTATTCATCAAGTTATTGTCATCATGACATTAGAATCAAAATAAACGGTGAATTTTGATCAAATTAATCAGGCTTCAGGTGGATTTCGAATATTAACAAAAAGTTCTTTCAAAAAATAATCAAATAGTAATATCATGAACCCATAATCCCTCTAGAAATTCTGAATAAGCCTCTACATTTCTGCCACACAAAAAAAATGTAAAAAAAAAACAAAAAACCAAACACAAACTTACAATTGGACACAAGATGATAATAGCAATTACTCCTTTGTATTGGTGTTTGTTGTTGTATCACTATGCTGAACTCTGCAATCTTCTCTTGAAGCTTTTTTGGTGCCCTTGTCACATAAGATCTTAAGCCCAAACTTACGATATATAAATTTGGACCAAGATATAGTTTCAAAAATAAGAAAGATGAAAGCCAGGCAGACAGCAATACCTAAATAAGCCGGCAGCCAATATGTATTGTTCAGCTGCATTATAGTCATCCCTTTCAATATATTGATACAACTCACAACCAGTAATGAATATCCAACAACATGATGGAAAATGTTCCAAAACATTAGGAATTCATCGTGAGCTCTTGGTTTAAAATTGACAAACAGCATCTGCATTCATAAATATATCATGTTATACTTTGTCTGCAACTCTTTATATTTGATTCAAGTAAAGTTATAAGCACATTTAGTCCTTTATCAATTGATATGTGCACTTAATTTCATTCTGTTCTACTTGTGCCTTTTCACAAATCTACTACATTATGAACTGTGGAAACAATTATTTGTAGAATATTATGTTAAGGGTAATATGGTACTCCTCCATTTAATAAGAATGACTTGGTTTAGGCACGCAGTTTAAGAAAATAATCAATCTTGTGGTTCTTAATTAAAGTTATATCAAATGTATCAAAATGTCTTTTATATGTCACGTGAAAAGTTAAAACCTAAAAAAGAAATAGTCATTTTTTTAAACAAATCAAGATGAAAAGGAAATCATTTCTTTTTAAATGGAGGGAGCAGAACTTATTTAGTATGTCAAGAAACTAAAAACACTCATCTTCATTTATTCTAAGATTAAATAGGCTTGCGAAGGCTCAAAAGGACCAAACTACATGTTGCAAATATTTATATGTACTCCCCGTTTTCAATTTGCATGTCTAACTCTTTTGTTTTTCTTAAATTGAATAAATATCTCTAACTTTTTAGTTCTAATTTTTTACATGATCGTAAAATTTAAAAAATTCTTTTTGTTTTTGTAAATTTAATATTAAATAAATAAATTGAAATTAGGAGAACATGTGAGTAATTACTTGTATGGTGGCAAAAGTGAAGATGAAAATCCCAAAAGTTGCATGTTTAGGAAATGAGTAATATTTAGATGTTTTGCCAAGCCATATTCCGACAGCCCAGCCTGTTGATCCCACAAGGTATCCAACTGTCTGGCATGAAATATGATATCTTTTCCAATTCGAAAGAGGATATGGAAACTCTCGACAATTCCTTGCTATGATCACACCAATAGGAAGCAAAGTACCCCACCCAATAATATTTAATATCCCATGAACCTGCAAAACAACTCACAATAAACATTTTCAAATTGCAGGATGAGATAAGCAAGGGATTAGATGAAAAATATAGCTAATATAACCCATCGTTTTAATATATTTATTGTTTAGTTGGGAAGAAATTATCCCAGGATTAGTTATGCCGGGATAAGTTATCCCACAATGTACATGGGATAATTTATCTCATCACTATGGCAACCAAACAAGATACCAAAATTTAATTATCCTTTCACTGTTTTTGTATCTCATGACTATTTATTTTTAACCCTCACACCAAACAACCCCGTAATGAATCATTTATTCCATCAACTGTACATGAGGTAAAATAATCCCCATTCTATCCAATGAATTTATTATCCATTCAAATGTACCAAAAAAACACTAGGGTGCGTTTATTTTTCAGAATTTTTTTAAAATTTTTTTTATGTTTGGTTGGTTAAAATTTTTTAATTCTTTTTATAGGAAAGCAAATTGATTAAAAATAAGGAAAACGACTTTCCTAATGAAAGTATGCAAAAAAGTCTTAAAATTAGTATTTCATATTGTATCATCCAACACATCTCATCTTCACTCCTAACTCATGGCTCCCATCCCCATCACCCCACCCTTCTATATCCCTCATCCTCATCTCCTATAGTATTAATCTATTTTATGTACAAGTATTGTATGTTAATATTTAATGCTTTCATACTAAATACAAAAAAAAAAAATTAAACTCACTTATTTTAAAGAAAATATTTTTCGGCCTACCAAACACTTGGCGTAGTTAGGATAATTTCATGAAAAAGACAGCATAAATAATGGGTGTGCACATTCTCTCTCGCGCGCGCTAAGTATTACACCTTTCAATTTGTTAGCTTTTATCTTTCTTTTTTTTTAAGTTTATTTAAAAGAGAATGTTCTTTTTTTAAATTTGTAACTTTTTAATATTAAAGTTGATATGTTTAAAATTATATAATTAAAAATATTTTTGTTCATTATATATATTTTTATTTTATTAAATTCCACGTCAAGTTAAACTAAGAATAATAAGTTGCAACATTCGAGTATGTGCATAAGGAGTTGGCGAAAGGATCCTTACTTATTACTCTCTCTGTCTCATTTTATGTAACACCTTTTCCTTTTTTATCCGTCCGAAAAAGAATGTCTCTAATGGGAAACAATTTACCTTTAAATTTTTTTTTTATACTTTTAATAAAATAATTCTCAAACGCACAAATATCTAAAGATGATTTTAGATCATAAATTTTAAAATCTTTCTTTTTTTCGTTAAATACTCTGTCAAGTCAATGGGACGGAAGGAGTACTTGAAATGAAAGTAATAGAAGGCTGACTTACTTTTCTTATTCGGCTAGATTTATGAACTCTATCGCCTCGACCTTGGCCAGTCCTCAAGTTAACTGTTTCAGAGCTATCATAATTCATGAGCCCTTTTGGATGCATCTTTATTTCCTTCTTTTCTCCCACATTAATTCCAACTTGCCACACTTGATTTAATCTCAAGACATCATATTTCATTGGAAGAATAATAGTTGCTTGTATGACATGATAGTTAAGGTTTCTATTGTAACTGAAAGTGAAATTTGTTATGTTTAAGTCAATAGGAGAAGGCAATAGTTGACAACCTTTTTTGGTATAGCTAGTGATGTTGTATGTATCCTTAAGCAACTCTCCATTCATGGTATGTATACCTATAAGAGCTTGTGTTCCAACCATTACAGCTTCTGGTCCAGGATTCAAACCCCAAGCTAGCCAACCTGTTTCTACTTCGTCTAACATAGCTCCCACCATTATGTCAAGTCTCCGAGTATTTTCATGTAGATACATGGCTATTTCAACTCCATTGCTCTCTGCATATTCCTTGCAAAATGTTATGTTAATTAGATTATGCTTCGCCTCCGACAAGAATCCCTCATTACAAGGATGAGCATGAATATTTGTAAACGAAAATGCTGATAGAAACAATACAACGACTATAAATATCATAGAGCAAGATGGTGGTAATATTTCTATCATATTGTTTATTTTTGTGTGTAAACTAGTTACTTGTAAGTATATAATATATATAAAGTATCAAGGAAACAAATATAGATAATTTTACATGATGGAGTTGAAAGGAAGTAATGGATATATTCTCTTTTCTTTTATCATTTCTCATCTAAAGGATGAAAGGTTATTTAACCATTACAATTCCATTTTTCACACTTTACTTCTTTTTTTGTGGCCTTTCTTGCTCACAAAGCTATTAACAAAGTGAGATGCCTCACTTCTTGTTTTTGGATGTTATGCAAAAAAGATGCTTATGAAATAATGTGTTTCATGGTGTAAGGGAAGGAGTACATCTTAAGGTACAGGCGTTGGTTCTTATGCAAAGAAGATGTTTAATGAAGAAATTTAGCCAGAAATGCTTGAAATTCAAAATTTGGAGAACGCAAAAATGTGTAAGGCCCCAAATATGAAGGAGAAAGTTAAGTGACCGGCACTTGATATCTTTCAGTTATATCAAACATTATCCGACTCCTTTTCTTAATTAGCGGTTCAAAATTTCTTATCTTTCTCATTCACTTTATTCTTTTAGAAGCAAATATTAACATAAATGGCTTTAATTTGTCTTATCATAAGGTTTCTTGAGATAAACTTAACACAAATTATTAATCTTAAGATCAAGTTCCGTAAGATCCTCTCAAGGGAATAGAAAATTACAACTTACGATGTGTAGGATTAATTTCAAACAACTTTACTTTCTCAAAGAGTGCAACTTAATAATCTAAGGTACTAACTTTAGTACCTCAACTAAACAGTTAATGCTAATCGTTACTCTACCATTAACGAAAATAAACTCTCTTCTCTGAAACAAACTTGACAAACACACACTTCAACCACACAGGAGAATCTTAAAAACAATAAAACTCCTATTACGAAATCCATAATAGACAACCTGAACACTTAGGGGCAGGGAGGACATAGGGAGAGGGAAGGGGTTTCATTCAAACTCGTTCGGTACAAAATTGCACTGTATATATAAGATAAATTTTCTATATTTTCGTTAATATATTAAACTTGAACCTCTTGAAAAATAAGTAAAGTTTAGCACAGTGATAGGCCTCCTTTTAATTGAAACCTCATGCTCAAGGTTCAAATCTCACTTAAAGCATTATCTTTTAGCTTCTCTTAATTATTCATTTTCATTTAATTTCGACTTTGGGGAATCAACCCAATATTTCACTTTATTTTTATAAAAAAAGTAATGAAATAATATTATATTATGTACTACTGTTTCCTTTGGAAATTATAATTTGTTGGTTTATTCACACATTTATACTTTTATATTTCGAACCCCCAGAGTTAAAATTCTGATCCAGGGTCATTTGGTAGAATGTATAAGAATAATACTAAATAGAGTGTATTAATAATGTTTGCATTAGTAATGCATGTCTTAGTTATGCTTGCATTATTTATACATAGAATAATTTTATATGTTGTTTAGTTTGATGCATTAAAAATAACATGCATTGCATTATAGATTTATTTACAAAGATACTCTCCACAGTTATGATGGAAAAGATGTAATAAAAAGTTTTGAGGGACAATTGGATTTTTAATCATGCTAATGCATGCATTAAAATCATTGCATTACTAATACCTAGAAATACATGGTATTAGTAATACACACCTTAATACACAATAGAGTGTATAACTAATGCAAGCATCGTATAATCAACCTGTATTCAATTTTAATGTATAGTCAAGCTAAATTCAGTTTTTGAGTGTATCATAAATCTATTTAGTGTATAGCTTATATATAAGTAATCAACATTGTATAGTCGATGTATACTTTTTATGACTTTTGGCAAGATATAGTGTACAGTCATGTATATTTTCTATGATTTTTGATTATTTTTTATGTAAATAAAACATGATTGTATTTATTGTGAATTAATTAGTTTATTATATATAATTGAATGTATCAGGAATGACTACAGATCCGTGGCCAATGGGGGTATATACTGACATGTACACCTCTCAAAACAGATAAGTAACCTGATTTAAGGATATTAGCTATACTAGTTTAGCATACATGCTTTGCACGTGTGGATTACATCAATCGATATAAAATGAATGAAGAAAAACACACCTAAAAAGAATATTAACCTTACACTAAATGTAATATTTGTTAAATAATATGACAATGAATGTGATCATTATTGATGCAATCATTAAATTTCAATATTTTTTAAATGCATAAATATGATGAATTTAGTTATAGTGTATTTATAATTAATATTGATATTTCATTGTATAAAGGTAAATATATTAGGTAGAATACCATGAATTGATGTCAACAACTAATTAATATACTAATATCTTGCTCTTCAAACATCCTCCCATTGTAATAAATAAATAAATTTAGCTTGATCAAAATAATCTCAAATATAAGAGGAAGCACATGACTGTTATATATAATTCACAATCTCAGTTAGAGTTGTATTTCATTTAGTGTCCCTTACAATTCAATTCTTAAATCAACACCACTCACTCCAAACTTCCAAACATACCTATATATTAATAAAAGTTATCAACCAACGTATATATAATTAACGCAAAATTTGATATACCCTAACCAGATGTATATACTAACCCCAGTCGCACGTATATGATAGATATGCATGATGAAAGGAGTTCGGTGAAAGGAATGGAATGTGGGGATCGATCAATTTGAATCTTATGGTTATCGCGCGAGAACATATATTTTATAGGTCTAGAAACCTACTTGTAGATTTAGAAGTTTTTTCTACGTTATAAATAATATTCAATAACATATATTTATAATTTTATTATTTTAATTTTAAAATGAAGAAAGAGAAGAAGTTGAAAACTACAAAAAATTCAGTCATTGAAAGAAAACAAAGTAAATTTTAATAAATTTCGAACGCCTATATATTAAATTTCATGTATAATTCAAATAAAGAATGATCCAATAAGTAAATTTTTAGATGACATCTTTTTTTTTGTGTAAAAAAAAAAAGGAACATGCTACTATACAACACATCTATGAGAAGAAGGATATTTTGATCAAAACGTAAGCAAATAAAATAATAAAAATAGAAGCAAATTTACCTGCTATTTGTGATATCAATTTCATTATTGAAGGGTAACATAATAAACAATCTCCTTGTGCTTCTGCAACTTCCCTTAAGACATTGTACAAATTTAGTCTGGATCCTATGGCATCATAAAAGAATATCACTTCAACATTGAGAACATTAACCCAAAAAAGATTAATATTATGAAGAGAAACTTCAGGATGTTAGACGAAAACTGAAAATGTACATAGCAAAAAGTAAATTTAAATATAATCTTCAATAAAAAGTTAATTAAAAA
Organism: Solanum rostratum; assembly: GCA_029948455.1. Taxonomy (NCBI): domain Eukaryota; kingdom Viridiplantae; phylum Streptophyta; class Magnoliopsida; order Solanales; family Solanaceae; genus Solanum; species Solanum rostratum. The sequence goes on from CM057046.1 coordinate 66,667,329, forward strand.
ATTCTTCTCACAGACGAAGAGTAATAACAGAATCGATAGAAATTACTACATATACATAATGGTGCAATATAGTATCGTTTTAAAATCGAATACCTGTAAAAAAAAAATAGTAAACATATGGCAACGAAAATACAAAAGAAATTATATAATCATTATCGACAGTCACAACACAAGAATTACTACATAAATTCACAAATTGTATAGTAAATAAACTCATCAATAAAAGAAACATATGCGATATTAAGTAAAGTACTCATCTTAATCCAAACTTTCATGACAAGCTATAGTCCTAAACCTATTATCCTAAACCAAAACAGAGAAAAGATGTGTATTTATTTTCAATATATTCAATAGCTATCTAAAAGAATCCTAAACCTTTTGTAAGTCCTAAACCTAAACAAAAAAAAAAGATGTATTTATGACTAAACATTATTAGTTAAAACCTAAACATTATTGGACTTGTCTTTAGAAAATTATGTCTATTTTTGAAGCCTTTTTTTTGGACATTTTTTCAAACTATTTTTTTGACTTTTTTTTAACTATTGTTTTGCCTTTTTTTTTTTTTTTGACTTCATAGGAAAATTTTGCCTATTTTTGGACTTTCCTTACTTTTTTTTTTACGTGTTTTGCCTATTATTTGCCTACTTTTCTGGAACTTTTAAAACCTTTTTTTCTCTATTATTTTGGAATTATATTCTATTAAATTTTTATTATGTTTATTATAGTTAATTTTATTAAAATAATAATATAAAATTAAAAAATATGAAAAGATGATTATGTCTAAAGAAAAGTCTTCTAATGAAGGATAAAAAGTGTAAACAACATTATTAAGGGCCTCCATATTTTTAATACAGTAAAGATAGATTTAACAGTATGGATCTTTAACAAGAAGAAATTCAGTTCATTAACAATTTTACATTAAGCCAACACGACCTATACGATAACATAACGTATCAAAAAAAAAATTCCTAACAATAAAGAGATACTGATGGATAAGCACGTCTATGTCCAATTCCTCCATAATGGACATACCAAGATACAAGGCTTCATGCCTCCTTTAGAGCCTGACTAAATACATTTACTGGAAAATTCAAAAAGAATCTTATGGAATGACTAGATTTCCTTGTTTAGAATATGTTTACCCATCCATGAGTGAACTTCTTAGTGAGAGAGCACACATCATCCTTCTCATTCTCATACACCCTCATTACCAGAAATAGGAACCTTTAAAATTTTCCAATGGGGCACTTCCAAACACAATGGAAACAAGCTTCATGACAATTGCTCACTCTCATCCACAAAGCAATTTAAGATTTGTGTAGAATTCCATATCTTGGATTAAAAGATTGTCGGAGAAGGTCCCATACAAAGTTGAGATCATCTAATTAGAAAGGTCATCTTTTGTGAGACCCCCAGTAGTTAGAAAGTCACGTTGAGGAAAATTTCAGAATAATTGGTCTGGTGTAGGGCTTTACGAGTGAACCTACGGACCATAGGAAGTATTACGAGTCATAGGAAGGTGTTATGACCCAAGTTAGAACCTGGGTGTAACATGACGAATGAGATCCCCGAGGAAACCCTAAATTAGCCTTCTTAGCGTATTATAAGCATTCATTCATTTAAACAAAGATCATAACTAGGGAAAGAATAAAATTTGAGTCATAGATGATAGATAAGCAATAGAGCCAAAGGTTGCATAAGCTACATACATAGTGTTTAAAGCATGCCTCTACATAATAGATCAACTAGGGGCCAAGAAATGTGCAGGGCTCACCCATAATGAAGATAAAGAACGGAAGTCTCAAATAAATATAAATTGTAACATAAGCTAGATATAGCATGGTTTGCCCCCGAAGAAGAAGCACTCACCAACAAGCTACTAGTAATCAGCTGGACTAAGCACGAGGCTATGGAGGGTAGTCATCTGTTCTTACATGGTGAAATCATGCAGACAAAATATGCGTTAGTGTGTGGAATGTACTAACTATGTAGGTGAAGGACATTAAGGAGCACGTATAACATAGGCAAGTAAAGGCAAAAGTAATCATAATAAAACACAATAAGAACTCATGAAAGTTATGCATTAGATGCCATGAATGTACGTGAGTAAAATAGTTATATATACACGGGAAGTAACCATAATCGATAATAAGGCCATGCAAGCTATAACATGGAATTCTAATGTTGCCTCTACATTGGAGAGAGAAGGGTCTACTTGCCAAGGTAAAACTCTACCCCCACTTTGTGGGTCATGAATCATGATGCTATATGTGGATCCACTAGCTAAAACATAATCCTACTAAGTCAAGTCAAGTCCCACAGAATGAATATATATACATATATATATATATATATATATATACTTAAACAACATACTTGTCATAAATCATCATACGACATACTTAATCTTATAAGCTAAATCTTAATTCACAACATACTCGCATGCATGCATGACTTGTGTAAAGGAAAGGTTGTACCTATCCTCATAAATGCACAATAACTTGTACATGGTGGTGTAAATACACCCTTTCTTGATCATATTGAGGTCATGATAACATTCATATTTGAGAACTTGTACTTACATGATTATGTTCATACCTGAAATCTTGTAGTAGCATAGTCATACTTGAGATAACTTGATGCATGATCATAGGTTCATTATATGTAAGGTTAAAAACATACAATTGGGATAGATTCAAACTTATTTCAATGGTTTAAAATCATTTGAACATTAATTGAAAGTATCCATGCATAGATTTCATTAACTTATATTGATAAACTTGAAAGTGTAGTATCATGAAGTTTATGCAATTTCATGTTGTTGGAGCTATTTTTCTCCAAGTAACTAATCGAATTTTACTATCCATAATGGAACCAAAATACAACTCTTTCTTTTTCGGAGCACATCAAGGCAAATGCAAAAGAGGCTACAACCTTTCCTATTGGAAGTTTAGCCTACGGTATTAACAAAGAAATAAGGTGGTTCAAAGTGCCATCCTGAGTGTTTTTTTGGTCCAATTCTGAATGTAGGGATATGCTTTAGGTCTATCTGGTAAAGCTTAAACATCCATATATAAGCATAATAATACTATCTAGAAGGTAATTTAAGTAATTGGAGTTCATGCATAAAAGCCCATAAAATTCATGATTTGAAATTGAGTAAAATGAAATTAGTTTGGACCATTGGAAAAATACACCGATTAATCGAACCCACATATCTTAGGTTCTTAATTTGGTAATTTGAAGAAGTTTGATCTTGAACTTGAGGTCCTTCAATGGATTCCTAAGCTAGAGCTTAAGATGAGATTTGAGAGTGGTTTTCGATGAAATAAATTGCAATTTAACTGTGAGAGTGATTGAAACACATTAGAATACGTTAGCATATCAATAGGAAGGTATTTTAGTCTAAAAATATCCAAAAGAAGTTTAGGAATTAGGAAAAAGACCTAAATGCCCTTACGAGATCTTACTTGAAAAATTGAACGACATCCTTTCAAGACACATTTCACGAGCTATGAAGTTCACCATGGCTCGTGGTATGTTTCATGAGGTGCATAGCTGCTTGAGGTGAGAAGTAGGCCCATTATGGATACCTTCACGAGGTGTGGTGTGCACCACGACCCATGAAGGGTCAAGTGGTTTGCGCCCTTCCTAGGGCAACCCACAAAAACCTTTAAAGCACCTTCCCATTACATTATTTCTTTCTTGTGATTATTAGTCCTCGAATGAGCTGAGTGTTACCTTGCATAGAGTAAAACAAACTATCAACAACCCAGCATGAGGCAAAAATGCAATTTTAATATTGAAATCATAAAACCTTCAAACCATTGTCATAAACATCATTTAAAGCCAATTTCATAAGCATGCATGCATATTATGACATGAAAATGCAAAAATGAAAGAATTCAAACCATTTGAGCATGAAGAACCTATTACCTTAGGCTTGAATAGAATGAAATATATAGGAGTATCATCGCATCATATTTGATTCCGCTTTCCTTGAAGAACTTTCAACCTGTTCGTTCCTCCAAAGGACTTTAACCAATGCAACTTCCTTGTTATAAAGCCTTTTGACTTGACAGTCCAAAATCTCAATCGGAGATTATTCACAGGTCAAGTTCTCCACGACTTTGACGCTTTTCAAAGGCACCATAGAGCTTGGATCGCTAAGGAACTTTTTCAACGTGGATATATGAAACACTGGGTGAATGATAGTTATTTTCATTGGCAAGTCCAACTTATTATCCAACTTACCCATCCACTCCAAGAACTCATAAGGTCTTACATACCACGACCCAATTTGCTCTTTGTACCAAAAAAATCACATATTTTATGGGTAAAACCATCACAAGCACCCTATCTTCCACATAGAACTCAAGATCTCTTCTCCTGACATTGAAATATGATTTTTGTAGAATTTGATCTATTTTTAACTTCTCTTTAATGAGCTTCACCTTCTTCATAGTATCCAATACAAAACCAGAGCCGATCAAAGCCATCTCACCAATTTTAAATCAATCCACCGTGGATCTACGTCTTCTCTCATACAAAACCTCAAACGGTCATATCTAAATTTTAGCATGATAATTGTTGTTGTAAGCAAATTCAATGAGTGATAGATGATCATCCTAGTTACCCTTACACAAGCCCTTAATATGTCCTCTTAGGTCTGAATTTTCCTTTTGGCCTGTCCATCGATTTGAGGATGGAAAGCGGTACTTAACTTTACCTTAGTGTCAAGTCTTTTTTGAAATGACTACCAAAAATGATAAGTGAATTGGATACCAAGATCCTATATGATAGACAATGGCACACAATACAACCTTATCAACTCCTGAATGTACAACTTAGCATAGTTCTTGGAACTGAAAGTAGTTTTGACTAAAAGAAAATGATCTGACTTGGTCATTCTATCCACAATCACCCAAATGGAGTCATATTGCTTTCGAGTAACTGTCATAAAGTTCATATTTACATCTTCCTACTTCTAAGTAGGAATCTCTATGTCTCGGGCTAGGCCACCAGGCCTTTGATGTTCCACTTTTACTTGTTGACATCTAAGGTATTCATTTATGAACCTATCTATATCCTTCTTCAAGTCATTCCACCAATACACCTCATTCAAGTCTTGGTACATTATGGTAAATTTAGGATATATAGAATACGGAGAGTTATGAGACTCTATCAAAATCACTTCCCTTAGGCCATGTACATTCGAAACATACAATTGGCCTTGGCAGCGAAGCACACTATCTCCCCTTAGGAGAAGACCTCTATCTTTTTTTTCGATAACCAATATCTTCTAGTCAACTAATGTCAGATCTAGGTCCTATTTTTCCTTGACATCAACTATCACCGATAATCTGGCCCCATTTCGCCCATGGATTCCACCCTCATTGGAGTCACACAACCTAACACACAAACATTCCAAATTGTACACATCCTTCATCAACTCCCTCTTGGCCTCATTCACAGAACCACACTACCCATAGATAGTCTATTGAGATCGTCAGCAATAACATTTGCCTTGCTTGGATGATATTACACGCTTATATCATAATCCTTAAGGAGCACAAGCCCTCTCATTTGCCTCAAATTTAGATCTCTTTGATTGAACATATATTGGAAACTCTTGTGATCGATAAATATATCAACATGAACATTGTAAAGATAATGATGCCATATCTTTAAAGCAAATACCATAGGCACTAATTCAACATCATGGGTTGGATAATTTCATTCGTGCACTTTTAGTTGCCTCAAAGCATATATTATGACCTTAACATTTTGCATTAGAACACAGCCCAAACCAGCATGAGAAGTATCATAATATACCACAAACCCATCGAAAACTTTCAGTAGTGTTAAAATAGGAGCGATGTAAAATGATCCTTTAAGGTCTAAAAAAGCTCTTCTCACATTCATTCGACCATTGAAATTTTTCCTTCTTTTGGGTTAATGTGGTCAAAGGTGCATCAACAGACAAAAACACCTCAATAAACATCTAGTAATACCCAGCCAAGTCCAGAAAACTCCTAATATCCATATGGAAGAATAGTCTAGGCTGATTCTTTATCGCTTTAGTCTTCTTTGAGTCAATCTTAATACCACGTTGGAGACTACATGACCAAGGAAAACCACCTCTTTCAACTAAAACTCATATTTGTTGAATTTTGCAAATAACTGCTTATCCCTCAAAGTCTGAAGCACAACCCTCAAATGAATCACATGATCTTCCTCACTATGGGAGTAGATCAAGATGTCATCTATGAAGACCACCGCAAAAGCATCACTATGAGTCTTACTCGATTCATAAGGTCCTTAAACATTGCCATAACATTGGCCAACCCAAAGGACATCATACAAATTCAAAGTGACCATATCTTATCTGAAAAGTTGTCTTGAGAATATCACTCTCTCACCCTCAATTGGTGATAGATGGAATAAAGAACAATTTTGAAGAAATGAGTAGCCCCTTGCAACTGATCAAACAAATCATCTATCCTCAATAGTGGATACTCGTTCTTTATAGTCACCTTATTCAATTACCGGTAGTTTATACATATCCAAAGTGACCTATCCTTCTTTCCCATAAATAACACAAAAGCACCCCATGTGGGATTGTTCAGCCTGATGAAACCCTTTTCTAATAGATCCTTTAACTCCTTTAATTCCGCTGAGACCATTCAGTAAGAAGGAATAGAGATATGATAAGTACCAGGAAGGAAATTGTAGTGGAGCTGATCACGCTGTATTTTATCAGCATTTTGTACCAAATTTGAGTATTTATTTGATTGTTTATGTTAATGATATTATTATCAATGGCAGTGATAAAGATGGTATTACTAGTTTGAAGCAACATCTCTTTACGCATCTTAAGACTAAAGACCTTGATAGATTAAAGTATTTTGCAAGTATGTCTTAGACATTCTTGAGGAGACAGAAATGATGGGATGTAGACCCATTGACACTCCTATGGATCCGAATGTTAAATTGCTTCCACACCAGGGGGAGCCACTCAGTAATCCTAAAAGGTATAGACGGCTGGTGAAAAAATTAAATTTTCTCACAGTGACTAGACCTGGCATCTCGTTCCCCATGAGTGTTGTAAGTTAGTTTATGACTTCCCCTTGTGATATTCATTGGAATGCAGTTGTCCATATTCTACAATATATAAAGTCAGTGCCCGAAAAAGGAATACTCTTTGAAGATCAAGGCCATGAGTATATCACGGGATATACAAATGCCAATTGAGCAGGATCACCCTCTGATAGATGGACTACATCCGGATATTGTGCATTAGTAGGAGTTAATTTGGTATCATGGATGAGCAAGAAACAGAATGTGGTTGCTCGATTGAGTGCAGAGGCAGAATATCGAGCAATGGCTGCAACAACTTGCGAGATTATTTAGATCAAACAATTATTAAGGGAGCTAAAATTTGACGAAATTGATCAAGTGGAACTTGTATGTGATAATCAAGCGGTCCTTCATATTGCATCAAATCTAGTGTTTCATGAAAGGACCAAGCACATCGAGATTGATTGTCACTTTTTGAGAAAAAGATACTCTCAAGAGATATTGTTACAAATTTTGTGAAGTCAAGTGATCAGCTTGCATATATCTTCACCAAGTCCCTCACTGATCCTCGTATTAGTTATATCGGTACAAGCTAGGTGCTTATGATTTGTATGCACTAGCTTGAGGGGGAGTTTTAGAATAGTAATAGGAGTATCTAGTCCTATTTAGAATTAGAATAGGAATAGTATGTTGTTTTCCAACTTGTACTTGGACTATAATGTAGTATCTATAAATATGGTCTTTATGTAGTAACGTACATACACAATTCAATGATACTATTCTCCCATATTTCTCACAGGGAGAAGGGGGCTGGCAGAGGGTCGGGTAACGGGGGAGGGAGGTAAAAGGAAATGAAAATTTTCAATGTTTTTTAGAAAATAAATTTGTAAAATTTTATTTTATTTTTTAGTTTGAGGGGTGTTGTAGGTTGGTTTAAGAAAATAAAAATTTCAAAATTTGAAATCTTTTTAAAAAAACAAAATTGGGGGGGGGGGGGGGGGGAGGGGGGGGGGACGGGTGGTTAGGGGTGGGTCAGTTGTATCGCGAGGTAAATAAATATTGAAATCTTTAAAATTTGAAGTATTTTTTAAAAAAATTGTCATTTGAGGTTCGATGAAAATTTTGAAAAATATTTTTTTAAGATAATTTTTTTTTAATTTGTAAAAATTAAATTAATTTAAAAAATATTTAAGACGGTCAAGCATGAAAAAATTTACAAAAAATTTGAGAAAATGTTTTCCTTTGTACCAAAGTAGGACATTTTCTTTCTTGCGGAACTAGTCTCCATAGCCAGCTAGCAAACAGATCAAGTTTCTTCCTGAAATTGATCAGATTTCTGACATTTTCGAGAGAATTAAATAAACATAAAGCCATAAAAAAATGTTATCATGCAAAGCTGGAATCAGTTAGTGGAGGTCATGTATAACCTTAAAACCTTCATTAATTATCTAGTTGATGCCAATTCGTGGTAAACTTGATTAATTAAATAAAGAAGCAGAAAAATTCAAAGTCATGACATAATATTATTCTTTTTTATGGCTTTGAACTTGTATAACTAATTAATTAATTAGCTACGCGGCTATAGCTATCATCATGTTATAAATTTGCCTATAAAAGTCTAATTGGAACAAACAACTTAGTATGTACAAGAAAAGGAATTAAAGAAGACAACAAAATGAATTCTTTCAATAAGCTTAGAGCATTAGCTCTACTATTTTGTTTGATTCTTTCTTTTTCTGTATTTACTGAATCTAAGAATCATTACAAACCTAAGCCCAAACCCAAACCCAAGAAGCCAACATTTGGTATTGGATTCTATTCAAAATCATGTCCAGCAGCTGAAGGCATTATAAAAAAAGCTGTATTCAAAGCAGTTCTTATGAATCCTGGCATTGCTGCAGGCATTATTCGTTTGCATTTCCATGACTGCTTTGTTAGGGTATGCACTGATGTTATCTTCTCTTTGCTTCTTCTAACTACTCCTGAGGCGCTAATTTGTTTTTTTTTTATATTCTCTTCGTTTAAAAAAAAATGTTTTACTTTTTTTTAATCTATTTAAAAAATGGGTGGATTTCAAAAATGCCTTTTTTGGGTTATGAAATTACAAGGCATTACCAACTTTATTTATATTACCAAATTTATACCAACTTTTATTAAAAAGTAGGAAAGAGAGTATTTTTTTTATGATAAAGTTGATTAAAGTGTGATGTGATATGTGGTGAAAAGGAAGAATAAATTAATGATATTTAAAAGATTTAGAAATTGGTGTTGTTGATGGGTTTCTTGTTTATTTTTTATTTTTTTTATAATAATTGACAAAAAAGTAGTATGTTCTTCCCAATTGGAGAATAAAATTTTCAATTTATAAACGTAATGTAAAGCGTAAAATGTTGGTATGCATCATGGTATGCAATTAGTATGCAATTGGTTGGGATGCATCATGGTATTGTCATTTTTATGTTGGCATGTTATTTGGTATTTAGGATTGGCTTGTTGCATGGTTGCTGTTTTTTGGTATTTATATAGGTATTCGATTGGTATTTTTTTGGGAGCATGAAATTGGTATGCAATTGGTATGTTGTTGTGGTTGAAATTTAAACAATGTTGCATTAATGGCTCATTTAATGAGCCGCCTGACCGCATTTAATGCGGGTCAGATCAGCCGCCTGACCGCATTTAATGCGGGTCAGATCAGGCCATCAAAAAGGAAAAAAAAAAAAGGAAAAATCATTATTTTAATGGAAAAATCAAATTTTTGGATTTGGTAAAAATGTAAATTAATTGGTAAAAAAGTAAATAAATTGGTAAATGTAATTTAAGGGGGCAAAGTTGTATATTTTCTTAAAAGTTTTCTTAAAAAATAATGGCTCATTTTCTTTTTTGGCAATCCTCTAATTTTAACTTTTCACCTAGCATATTTAAGCCCACAAAATTAAAGAATATCTTGGTACATTTGACACAACTTAATTTAGAATCACAATTTTTTTTTTAATATTCTTAAATTTCGTGCCAAATCAAACTGGACCGAGAATATCTTTTATAATTGTCCCTGCATGTCTAATGAAAAATAGGGCACAATGAGAAGGGGAAAAAGGGTAAGGCGCGCAAATGCACATCGTATTTAATGGATTCAACTACTTAGATCCATTATTTTTTATACAGATAACTGATATATAAGTGAAAAATGACTAAAATATTAATAAGAATAAATCCGGAACCCCTAATTGTAAATGTGCACTGGGTCAATTGTAAAAATCAGGGGCGGAGTCACGTAGGGTTGAGGGGTTCATGCAAACCCTCTTCGAAGTAAAGTTAGACTATTTATACATAGTAAAAATTATATTTTATGTGTATATAGTAGATATCATGAATACCTTTCAACTTCTTTATGTGTTTATATTCATATTTTGAACCAATCTACTACCGGTAAAAATCATGTTAACGTAGGAGGAGTTTTTCAATTCATGTTAGGGAAATTCATAACACACAGTGACATTCTAGTACCTTTTGATGTATTTTCCTAAATAACGTTTGTGTAAAATGAGGTTTAATGGAGACGCAATGTTGGTGAGGATTTCTTGAACATGACTAACGTGCTGTTGGGGTTGTCCACTTGTTCATTTGTAGGGTTGTGATGGCTCGGTATTGCTGGATTCAGTTAATGGAAAGGAAACAGCTGAGAAAGATAGTCCCATTAACAACCCAAGCCTTCGAGGCTTCGAGGTTATTGATGAAGCCAAAGCATTGTTGGAATTAATATGTCCACGTACAGTTTCGTGTGCAGACATACTTGCTTATGCTGCTAGAGATAGCGCTTTCTTTGCAGGTGGCATAAAATATAGTGTACCAGGAGGACGCCGTGATGGACGTGTTTCCTTGAGCTCTGAAGTCATTCAAAACCTTCCTCCACCTTTCTTCAATGCCAAGCAACTAGAAGACAACTTCAAAAGAAAAGGATTGTCACTTGATGAAATGGTGACTTTGTCAGGAGCTCATTCCATTGGTGTCTCTCGTTGTTCTTCCTTCTCTAATAGACTTTACGGTTTCAATGCTACACATCCTCAAGATCCTTCACTCGATCCTAGATATGCTTCATTCTTGAAAAGACAGTGTCCTCGACCAATCAGTGATACACAAAATGATCCAATCGTGAATCTTGATGTTGCAACACCTAATCATCTTGACAACAAGTATTATCTCAATTTGAAGAACCACAGGGGATTGTTGACTTCTGATCAGACATTGTTTGAAAGCCCTTTAACTAATAAGTTGGTGATGAATAACGTGAAGTATCGGTCGAGTTGGGCACGTAAATATGCTGCTGCAATGGTTCATATGGGTTCTATTGAAATCCTTACTGGTAACAAAGGGGAGATAAGGAAAAACTGTCACTTCGTCAACTGATTTAATTCATTATTTATTGTAATGTTGGAATTTGTGTGAGATTTTATATTCTTTTTGTTCCTACTACATTGTGTTGATTGTTAAATGTAAAGTGCCACGTGTATAATTGCGCATGTTTAAATTTAAATGTTTTCACCCTTTTAATTTATAGCGCGTTTCTTTTGTTTGAAATATATATCCGAAATGTTTCATAGTGCATGATCACTCCTATATAAGTAGTTAATGTTAAAATTGATACATGTTTTACTCTTGATATGCTAAAAGCCATAAGTGAAATTAAAAAAAAAATTACATAATCTATCTATCTAATTTATATTTATACATTATATTAAAAGCGTGAAAATCTTTCGAAATATTGTTTGAACTTTTTACCTTTTATTAAAAAATTTTATTTTAGACAAAATCATCTTTTCACTATTTTTCTTAATTTATAATTTTATTTTTTATTTACTTAGTTTCAGGATTCACTTTTGATTAGAAGATCTTTATATTTAAAATTCACTTTTGATTTAGGACTATTTTATATAAATAATTATCTATGCCATGAAGGAAAGGAAAAATATTATTATTATTTTAATATTTAAGATTTTTGAAATTAATTAAAATTTTGACATAAATTTTTTTATTTAATATAACAAATTTAAAAAGAAAAAAATTAGTAATATTATATTGAAAATATTAAACTACTCTTTTTATATTTAGGAGTCTTTTATTGCATTAAATTTTAATCAATTAATTAATTAACTTCTAACTAATCAACTCCAAATTATTAACTATTAACATATCTACATAATAAGTAACTGAAGTAGTTTTCTCATCCATGTCAGTTCACAATAGACTAAACTACTGCATCAAACTAAAAATAATTATTTAATTTTGTTTATAAGAATATTGTATTTATTTAACATAAAATAATTTCTATACATAATTTTAAATTGACACGGCTATACGTGCAAAATATGTACACTGAATATTGAAATTTCTTGTCCTTCATTAAGATATTCTATTTATACAAAATTATTATTTTACTATTTTTTAAAATTTATTATTTTACCTTTTATTTATTTAGTTTTAAGAATCACTTTTGAATTAGAATTTTTTTTATATTTAAAATTTACTCTTGATTTAAGATTACTTTATATAAATAATTGTCAGAAGACTATAAAGAAAAAAGAAAAAATAGTATTATTTTTGTAAGATTTAATACTTTGAAATTAACTAATTTTTTTGTTATAAAATATTTTGTTAATAAAAGTACGTAATATAACAAATTTAAAAAGAAAAGAATAAATAAAATAACATTGAAAACTTAAACTACTCCTTTTATATTAGAATTTTTTTTAAAATTAAATTTTAATCAATTAATTATTTAAATCCTAACTATATTCTTGTAACTTGTGCGAGATTTTATATTTTTAATTTGTGTGAGATTAAGATTTATATTCTTGATTTAGTTGGCTTGATTCATCATTTATTGTAACATTGGGATCCGTGTGAGAATTTATATTCTTTTTATTCCATTTTCTTCCTACTACATTGTGTTGATTGTTAAATGAAAAGTAAGTGCCAGGTGTATCATTGCACATGTTAACCCAAAGGGAATAAATTTAAATGTTCTTCCTTCTGATTTAATTTATTTATAGCACGTTTCTTTTGTTTGAGATATCCTAAATGTTCGACAGTGTAGTTTTTTTTTTTTAATTCTTGTTCGACAGACGGTGTATGATCACTCCTATACAGCATTTTTCAAAAGGTTAATTTACTCATTAGGAGTGAGCTAAGTTCAAATATATTTATCATGATATACATGCATATTAACAAGTCTTTAGGTAGGACTTGAAAAATAAGTAATTAATGTTAAAATTGATACATAAAAAGATATACATGTTTTATTTTTGATATACTAAAAGAGATAAGTGAAATAAAAAAGTATATTTTAGTACAAACTCATAATCTATCTATCTATACTATATTAAAAGCGTGAAAGCTTTAGAAATGTTGTTTGAATTTTTTGCCCTTTATTAAACGTTTTTGAGTTAAACAAAATCATCTTTTCACTATTTTTTTTAAAATTTATTATTTATTATTTTATTTAATTAGTTTCAAGATTCACTCTTGGATTAGAAGTTCTTTATATTTAGAATTTATTTTCTATTTAGGACTATCTTATATAGATAATTCTTTAGGCTATGAAGAAAAGGAAAGGAAAATATCATCATTATTATTATAATAATATTTAATACTTTGAAATTAATTAAAATTTTGACATCAAATATATTGTTAATATAAAAGTATGTAACATAATAAATTTAAAAAGAAAAAAATTCAATAAAATTATGTTGGAAATATTAAACTATTCCTTATATATTTAGGAGTCTTTTTTTTTTGCATTAAATTTTAATCAATTACTTATTTAACTTCTTACTAATCAACTTCAAATTATTACTCTATTAACATATCTATATTATAAGTAATTAAATTAATTTTCTCATCCTTGCCGGTTCACAATAGATTAAACTACTGTATCAAACTAATAATATTTATTTAATTTTGTTGTACTAATATTACATTTAGTTAATAGAAAATACTATTTATATATAGTCTTAAATTGACACGGCACATACGTGCAAACACATATATTGAACTATTGAATTTTTTGTCCTTGATTAAAATACTCTGATTTAGACAAATTTGTTTTGTCACTATTTTTCTTGGTTTATCATTTTATCTTTTATTTAGTTAGTTTTAGGATTCACTTTTGAATTAGAATGAACTTTTTGCCCTTCATTAAAAGACTCATCTTTAGACAAAATAGTTTTTTCACCCTTTTCCTTCAATTATTTTTGTCACGCCTTGGGAGGGTACCCTAGACGTGGCCGGCACTCAGAGACTATTACTACTCCCCAAGCGAACCACTTGGTCTCATCACATTCATTCATTCAATATAACTAACCGATTAGCGGAAGACTAAAAATAATAAATAGTGGACAATCTAAGTCTCAAAAATCATATCAATAAAATAGGCTAGTATGAAAGAAACTAGTTCAGCATAATCTCAAATCAACAACTTAACTCTAGTTAGCTTCTATCATTATCAATTGGTGCCAATGACAAACCCATGACTACCTCAACTCAAAAATAAATCTAGTCTAAAGTCTGATTCTAATAGCTAGATGAAAATAAAATAAGGATCCTCCGAAGTAAGGGAGGATCACCAACTCAACTGACTGCAATAGATCCTCAACGGAGCGTCTGTTGACGATCTCTAGTACCTGCATCTGCATTATGAAACAATGCAATCCAAATGGACGTCAGTACGTGAAATATACAAGTATGTAAAATGGCTGAGTGAAACAGGTATAGGCAGAATAATACAGAATAACATCAACTCAGAAGATACTCAAACAGAAGGTCAAATATCTATTAAAAGCAAGAATAAAAAATAGACAATGACCAATTAATACCAATCCAACCTTATCGAATCAACTCAACTCAGAGTACTATCAATGTGAGACCTATTTGAGAGTTTCTCTTATCTGACAACAATCACTTTTGAGCCAGTGATTGTACAACAATTCCACTGATGTTGGCACAATTGTTCCGTACTTGCCAAGTGAAGAACAACTCGAATCCATTATGGATCCATCCTCTGAAGTCCACTATTGCTTTCAAGGACTTCAACTCAAGAGGGAACATCTGATGGTTCAATCCTCACCTACGCTGGGCGACGTAGTTAATGAGTGCAAGTTGAACTTACTCTTACTCATTTCACTGCTCGATACTCCTCCCAAGACTCAATGCTCATAAGACTCTTTATCTCCATCAATCATCTCAATTCGTCTTGTAGAGATTTTTATCATTTCATTAACTCAACTCGATTGGGCCTTTCGGCCTATCATCTTATCAATTTAATTCTCATTAGGTAGCTCAAGGCTTAGATCAATCGTTAGAAGGAAGTCAGTTAGATAAATCTCTAGAGTTCAATTATGCATACTCATGGGACGATCAATCTCATTAACTCATCACCATGCTCACGTCACAATCACAATCAACATACTCAAGTCAAGGCTCTAGACTTAATCCCTAGGTTCATTTATGCATTCTTTTACAAAATAACATATAGGATTTGTGAAAATAACTCATGTAAAAACATCTATTCGGTAAATCAAGTTTGTGATGATCATCAACACATAAAAATACATGCAATATACATATAATTTACAAGGAACTATTCAAGAAACATGTATGTAGACTCATTATACTCTCAACTCCTCTATTACCATCAATGGGGGCACATAGAAGGACAATTGCATGTTTTAGTTTTAGCCTTACATGTCTGGTATGAATCTTTGACACTCAATCTCATAAGAACCCTCATTGATTTCCTCAAATTCTCTATTCTCTTCTCTTCTCTTTAGCCCCAGTCTTTGTTAGGAACTTGGAAAAGACTTAGGAATGGGGATTAAAACCCTTTTTACGCCCAAAACAACCTATTTAGATCGCGTTTTGAGTTTAGGAGGGGTTGAAAAAAGTCTAGAATGCCCCTCTTGAAAAATGAAACAAACTTCGCCTCAGTGAGGCCTAGTCTGCGTCGCGGACCGGGTTGCTTTGAGGGGATTTTCATCGAAAATTTTTAGATCGAGTTTTCTAATCCTGTAGAAAATATTGGAATCACAAATAAGTATGAATCCACGACAAGTCCCCGACGCGGACATGTCACACACTCTTACTGGAATGCATTTTTGCATCGAAAAAGTATCTTTTGATCCGGTTGACCTAAAAATCAACCAAAACCATTTTCCCACACAATTTTTCCTGTTGATCGCATTTTCGGCCTCGAATCACCACAAAAAGTTATAGACTTTACCATCACACCATATATATATATACACATCCATCTACAAATATACATACAATATGCATATCGTTGAAATACAACAAAACACACACACACGTAGACGAAAAATTATACAGATGTGCATGTGAAAAAAATTCAAAATAACCCAACAATAATTTGCTATAACCAATAGACGTTATACAAATCAATTTTTTTTTATACAATCTTCCAGCAAATTCCATACCATCCAAATTTATTTGCCTTAGAAATATCACAACATTCAATTAAATAATTATACACACGTAAGCGAAAACAATACTCGTAATATGTATATTTGTGTAAATCATTCAATTTGGTATAGTGAACAAAAAAATACCGCCATATAAAAAAAAACACGAAAGAATAATTACTTCAGATTCAAAGTAATACAATATATTTATGGATAAGAAATCATCAATAATTTGTGTAATATACATTTTAGACGAGCTCTGAACAAAATCAAAATTATTCCCACAAAAAATTCGTAAATTATTTGTAGAAAAATATGCAATTTTCCTTTTGATTTGACAGTGAACTAGTCAACAATGGTATTTTTTTTTTGTTGAAAGAGTCAATTTAGGGAAGGAAGGTGGATCACATTCAAATTCCACAAATTATGGAACGGTTTCCATATTTATCCGTGAAATTGTAGTACATCTATTAATTAAGGTGTAAATTTTTTTTTGTATAATGCCTTTAAAATTTTCAATTTATACAAAAAAATTTCTATGACCATAGTTATGAAATGTAATTTTTGAAATTGTAGCTATTTTTACTTATTATATTTCACTAGGTGTTTGTTTGTGAAATTTTCCGTATGGATTATGAATGATAAATCAAATAGTACAAACTATTCTAGAATAAACAGAAGCTATCACTCTAATGCTCCTTGAAGACATTTACTTTACAACTTAATTAATATGGAATTATGATTGTCATGTTACGAAGCTTTGCTTATTTGCCTCCGACGCCTACAAAGTACTTCATATTACTTAGCATGTAAATGAGTTAGCTTACCATTTTTTGATTTATTTGTTTTAGATTCAGAACGTGCCATTGTATAAAATTATATCTCACTGCTGGTTATGTCAAAGTTGTATTCTTAGACATCTTCTCCATATTAGGTAAGTAGTTTAAGTTTGTAGTACTAATTTGGTTGGCCTATGTAGTAACTTGGTTATTATTTGTATTTAAAGGAGCTTACCTTGTTCTTCATTGCCTAACATCTCAAGTCCATATGGCAGAGGCTGTCATCCACCTTTGTAGATTGAGGCTCTAAAATCACATAAGCCATGAATAGGTTGATCATCTTTTAGGGTTTTCAGGAAGGCACCATCATTTATGGTATAATCAACGATATGTTCCATACTGGACTTTCAGGTAGAAGAGTATTCTAAATCCATCACCATATATGTATAGACGATAGACTAGAACTCATACTTGCAACTTACAGTTCATTTGTAACAATGAGGAAATTACGCAAATCAAGTCTAAGTAGAGATTAATAGCTCGTACATATTTGAATATGAAAATAGCCTATTATTCGTGTGAAGATTTATCGAATATGGCGCCATTTGGCAATTTCTCTGGGCGTTTCAATGATATAAAGCCATCGGAGAATTTGTGAGGTGAAACACTTTGTTATGATCGTGTCATTTACTTGTTTGGGGTTGACCCGATTCAACCGACCATTAGTAATGTTGTAATTATTATTTGGCTTCAAGAAATCTTTCCATGTTTTGATATACTTGTTAAATAGTGTTGCTTGACTCTTTGATTCCTAGTATTGATTTAATCCATGGGTGATGTTATCACTAAAATAAATATGAACGATAGCATTAGCTAAGTAAGAATGTAAATGACATTACCTTTTCGTCAATTAATATTATCGTTCGAAAAGTGCCTGAATTTTTGTAAGGTATTACAAAACCTCTTTGAATAACTAATACGTTCGAAAGTGAATATCAATGTTAACTCTTGGCGTATGCTTATATTAGAAGTCATAAAGAATAGAAAGTAGAGGATGTAATTTTATAATGCCAAGAACTTGATATTATAGTGGAAAATATGAAACGGTTTTCAGTAGAAATGGATTGAGTGTGTTGGGAGTAACTTGTGATAAGAGACAACTGTTCGGTGGGGGGTGGGGGTGTTATGGATTTTTTTTAAGTGGCTTATTATAAGTTATAAGGTAAAAGTCAAAAGTCATAAATTGAAAGTTTTTATTTTTTTCTTTTAATTTTTTTGTTTCTTTCAATTTTTCAGCTTTTAAATTATATAAAAAACATAAAGAACCTTAAAAAATTAAATTAAACTTTTTATTCTTTATTAAAAGAATAAAAAATATAACATATTATGACATTGGTTAGTAATATTTACTTTATTTTTTTAAGTTGTGAAATTAATGATATGGTAACACACATAATAATTTATCCATTTTAGATGCACTTTAATTTTATTAATTAGCGCAACAAATTTATACTATATTAAAAGTGTGAAGATCCTGAAAAATGCTAATTGAACTTTTTATTCTCTATTAAAAAAAATTTGAGAATAGACAAAATGTCTTTTCACTATTTTTCTCAAATTATTATTCAATTAACTTTATAATATTAACCAAAGTCCTAAAATCTATGAGTGAAATTAAGTAGACTCCTTTAAATATATTGAAAAAATTTACCTTAGAAGCAGGATTCCTTCGACAAAGAGTATTATTACTTACATTCAATAATTTTTTTTTTGGAAAACCCCAAAACTACAACAAGCTCATTTTCATAAATTTTATATTTGGCTTTAGGAATCACTTTAGAATTTCAATTCCTTTGACCAATCCAGGAATATTACTTATGTTTCTCTTTAGTTGAATTTTTAAATCATTCTTCCAAAGTTGTCATGGGGGTTAGGGTAGGGGAAAATTAGGTTTAGTTTTAGAATTCTTTTACCAATTAAAATATTGATAGTATGTATTATTGAAGAGATAATTTACTTGTGATTTGAGATAAAATTAATAGAATTTAGTATGTTTTTAAAGTTTACAATTACAAGTGTTTCTTGATAGACAAATATTAATTGGAAATTTGTTTTTATGATTTTTTTTATGATATCTCATACACAATCAATAATTTGAAATTGACTTATTTATAATTTTGTACAAATTATTTGGATCGTT
Source organism: Solanum rostratum (assembly GCA_029948455.1). Classification (NCBI taxonomy): domain Eukaryota; kingdom Viridiplantae; phylum Streptophyta; class Magnoliopsida; order Solanales; family Solanaceae; genus Solanum; species Solanum rostratum. The sequence continues at coordinate 66,686,858 of CM057046.1, forward strand.
GCACTATGTCACAAGAAATTGGTTTTGTATAATTTTTGACAATTTCCCAGTTTCTTCATTATTTTTTTAATTAGAAAATGGTCCCAAAGGAGTTGTGGGCTCTACCTCTTTAGCAGTCACGTGTTTCAAGCATTTCTTTAAAGACAATCGGCTTTACAAATCTTTAATACATCTTAGAATTATAGAGTTGGTTGTCACTTTCTATCTTGACAAATTTATGGGTAATAGGATCTTTAGTATAAAAATCCTCAACTTCATCATATCGAATATCTTTTGCATAGGATTTCAGTTCGGTAAAAGAGAAGTCGTCCTTATCTATGCAAAATACACAATTTCCCAATTTTGAAATATACTTACCATTATAAAAGCAATCTCCATGGTGAAAAATAGTTATACGATGTACTATATCACCAAAGTTGAAGAAAAAAGTGAATTTACAATAAGAAACATCAAACGATGATAATTTCTACCAAAAATTAAATACACTTTCAAAATGGAAAAATCGAACATACCCGGACTAAAATAGAAGAATAACAACAATAAAACATGCAAAAGATGATAATTTTGACCATAAATCTTCATAAATTTATTGATTTTAGACGAGATTAGGGGTAGGACTTTTTCCTCTTTAGAGTGAAAAGGGGTAAATAGGGATGACATGACATGTTTTGCCCCTTTTGTCAACTTTCATTTTTTGGTTTTCTTTTTTTAATAAATAAAATACTTGTAAAGTCTTTTAATTACGTAAATTAATTATAATAGTGTGGCATCGCAAATTGAACATAAAATACACGTCGTCGAGTTTTCATTTCACGCGTTTTAGCTGCTGGACGAGTATATTTAAATGATTAAGGATGAGTTAGTTGGAGTGTCTGTCTGTACATTTTGAAAGTTGGAGGTCCAACTTGTGTTGAAGCCAAGTTAAGGGATCAATTTATATATTATGCATAATTTTTATAAATAAACATTTTACGCACATGCAAAACATGTAGTCTAAACTAATCATGTAAATAAACCATGACTATATTTATTATAAACTAATTAGTTTATTTTATATATTTAAAATTACCACATAATCTAACCTCTTAAGTTTTGTTTTACTCTCCATTTTATGATTTGATACTTTATATAAGTCTAAATTGATCATTTAGGACATGGTAGCATAAAATATTAATATGGAGAATACAGTTGTTGCCCATAGCTCACACCCCCAATTACCCCTGTGATGTTAGCGTGTAGCAAGACGTAAGAGACATCGAGTTTAAGACTTGTGAAAAGAGTCTGCATCACATGCATTACATATGACACTAGTTTATGCATATCATACATACATACACTACTAGAAATTTGATAGACAGCAACGGTTATTTGGCAACGGTTTTACAACCGTGGCAATATATTACTTATAGCTACGATTAAAACCGTGGCAATATATTATTAATTTAAACCGCTCTATTAGAGTTAAAACTGTAGCTATAGATTTTCTACGGCAACGGTTGTCTCTATTCGTTGCAATACATGACCTATGGCAACGGTTCTTAGCCCCAAAAAAAAAAGTGAACCCGCGAAATATATTATATTTTCCTCCACTCACACAAAACAGGCGGCGCCACTCTCACACAAAACACTTCTCGTTCCTTCCAAAGAGAGCAGAGAAGCTTCTGTCAATCTTCTTAAAGAGAGCAGAGTATACATGCATCTTCCTAAATTTCTGTCAATTCCTCAAACGAAGAAGCTTGGTTAGGGCATTCGTCTCCAGTACATCTTCGTCTCCAGTTTAGAAGACACGAGAAAAGGTAAGTCATTTCACTCCTCATCTCCGGTATGCTTCGTTAGGGCCATTCATCTTCGTCTCCATTTCATCATCGTTGTCTCAAACACCTAAAACCCAAAATTTGCGTCTGTCAGGCGAACGAGTTGAAAGGTCGAGCTCCGGTGGGTTTATTGGAGGTACAACGTCGTTGAGGTGCAAATTTCTCAAAGATCTACGGAACACGTTTGAATTTCTCAAGGGTTTGCATTCACAGACAACTTTGAACTTGTAGAGAGGTACGATTTTTGAGTTCTCTGCGTATTTCTTGATTTCTAAGTCCCCATAATGTGTAATTTGTAGTGCATGTAGTTTATTTTTCAAAATCTGAAATTTCATTATAGGGTTTTGAAAATTCATAAAGAATAACAAACGGGTTTCTGAAATTTAGGTTATTTGCTGTTGTCAGTGTCCAATTTTTTAAAGTTCTCTGTTGATTCTCTGAAACGAAGTCTGTTCTTGGCTAGTGCTGTCAGATTCTTCAATATATGTTATCATATGTTCACTTTATTGAGCTGATTTTACCTTATTGTTGACATACATTATGATTTGTGAACAACATAGGTACTGCATTACTTTGTTTTTTTGGTTGAATGTCTCCGTGTTTGTTGATTTAGTGGGCCGTGCTGAAATCGGCTAAGTCTATAAGGAGTTAAGAAGGAATTACTCTGAAATTGGCTGTGTTTGTTGATTTTGTTGATGATGTGGATATAGTTCATTTGAATTTAGGTATAAATAGTGCCTAAGAGATGGATTGGTTTCCCTACATCTCTGTGGTTGTGATTTGGGACTTGATCTGGGACCAAACAGAAAAACGAAAAGGGTAATAATTTAGAAGTGATAGCAGAAACTCCCCAGAAAGGTCTTTGAACATCCAACAGTAATGTGAAGGTTATGTTGTGGAGTTTTTGTTTTCCTCTATACTTTGTGATGAAAGGGATTTGGAATTTACAAGTTGGGTTGTGCTGAAGTTTTGATAAAACTAGGTGAAATAATCTTGCACAAGTGTTACCTATGCTGTTCATAGCACATTTGACAAATAATTGGTTTAAGTTAATATCCATATACTAATCTATGATTAACATTACAACAAAGCCATCTGTAGGCTGTAGTTTCAGTCCTTCCGTTCACAAAATTGCACATAAATTAAATAAAGTTTTGAGCATTGGACTATAAACTTACATAGATTTCGTTGAGTTGATATTGTTTTACCACTAGTTATGATAAAGAATAGTTACAATAATGTGCCAACATTTGTGGAAAGAAGGGATAAAATGAAAATAAAGGTCAAATATAGAAGGAAGATAATGGATACATATGGATATGGAAGCCATAAAAGCCATACAGTTGCAAACTACGTAATATCGCATCAAACAAGACCAGTTGAGTCGTATATAGATATAAAATCTATAACTCAAAATACTAGAAATGAGATCCATTGGAGTCTTAGTATTTGAAAGACATTCTGAATTTCCATCATCAGAATACTGTCTTTCAAGTCATTTTAGTATTTAATCAATTAGGCTAAAGGAAAATAAGCTTTGTCGTTTAGTTAGGCTTTAATCACACAATTGAGTCCAGATAATATACTAAAATGCTATTACGGAAAACAAATAATGCTATTACTAATATCCACATACTTTTATTGGAATTGAATACTGACTTAGCTTTTTCTATAGCTTCTGCTGGTACAAAGCTTTTTCCAGTTCTTGTTTGCAGTCATTAACATTGAACGACTATTTTCTCTGTTTAACTGGACTAACTTTTGGAGTTCTTCATGTTCTTTTTTCTGAGACTATTACAACCACACTCCTATATTTTGCTTCACATGAACTTCGACTCACTGTTTGTTGTTTCTTGGATTTCCATGAAATCAAGGAATCTCCTAATTTGACTATGTATCCTGTCACTGATTTCCTGGTGTTGGGACATGAAGCCCAATCTAAATCACAATACCCTGTCAGTTCTGTGATAGTACCACCTTTTCTCAAATAGATTCCAAGTCCAGGTGACCAACTCCCGTGTGATCAACTTGAATTCTGTGATAGTACCACCTTTTCTCCAGTTCTGTGATAGTACCAACTTTTCTCCAGTGTGATCAACTTGAATTCTACTTCCTGTAGGCACTTGAACCCTGTTCAACCTTGAGTCAATTACATGTTTAGGATCATTTAAGATGTCTTCAATATATGTGATTTGATGTGATGCACCAGAGTCTGCAATCCACTCTACTTCACTATCATTATTTTTTAAAATATTCATACCCGCTGCTGCATTTTCCTTACAACTATCTGTTGGTGTAGGATTCATCATTCTTAGTACTTGATCATATTGGTCCTAGGCGAAGAAACCTCCTGGAAAATTCAATTGCTTTCCTGTGTTACTTTCAATTTTACAAGTTGTGTTATACTGCCTATACTCATGAAATATAATTATCAGCTTTAATATTTTGTGTAATGTCACGTAGGGTGTTCAATGGATACCGGAGATAAAAGTTGGATGGATCTTCGAAGATCCATCGCTGAATATATTCGTGGATTTAATGATTTTCTTGAGAAGGCATTTGAACGAGCCTCTCAAGGAAATGAAATATTATGCCCTTGTAAAAAGTGCTTTAATCGTTATTGGCATTGTCAAAATGTGGTTGAGGATCACTTGATTTGTCACGGATTCATTCATGGATACACCAAATGAGTTTTTCATGGAGAAGAATTTTCCTCAAGGGAAGAGCCATCTCCAACAAATGATGATGAAAGTTCTGACATGCATGACGATATTGATAAACTACTTCATGATACTCTTATAAATGTAGAAGATGACTTGGGGCATGAAGGAGAGAGGGAGGGACCATCTGAAGATGCAAAAAAGTTTTATAAATTGGTTGAGGAAGGAAAACAAGAGTTGTATTCAGGGTGTAAGAACTTTTCTAAGTTGAGTTTCACCATTTGATTATACTTGTTTAAATGTCTTCACAAGTTGACTGATGTTGCCTTTTCAGACTTGTTAGACTTGATAATAGAGGCATTTCCATTTGCTCAGATACCTGAGTCTTTTTACAAGGCAAAAAAAGTGATAAAGGATTTAGGTCTTCATTATGAGAAAATTCATGCATGCACTAATGATTGCATGTTATTTTGGAAAGACAATGCAAAGTTAGATAATTTCTCCATGTGTGGATCTTCAAGATGAAAGAATGTTGATGATGGCTTAACTAATAAGGGCACTAAAATTCCAGCAAAGGTTTTAAGGTACTTTCCTTTAAAGCCTAGGCTTCAGAGGATATTCATGTGTGCCGAAACATCTGTAGCTATGAGATGGCATGCTACTGAACGCCCCAAAGATGGAAATTTAAGACATCCTGCTGATGGAGAAGCTTAGAAGGATTTTGATTCCTTGCACCCTGACTTTGCTCGTGATGCTTGTAATGTTAGATTGGGTCTTTCAACTGATGATTTTAACCCGTTCCGAACTATGAGCATTTCCCATAGCACATGGCCAGTTATGTTAATGAACTATAATTTGTCACCATGGATTTGTATGAAGTCGGAGTATATAATTTTATCGATTATTATTCCAGGTCCATCATCTCCTGGAAATGATATAGATGTATACTTACAACCATTGATTGAAGAGTTGAAGGAACTATGGGAAGTGGAAGTCAAAACGTATGATGCCAAAACTAACAGCTCATTTACTATGCGTGCAGGTTTATTGTGGACAATAAGTGATTTTCCAGCCTTAGCAATGCTTTTCGGATGGAGCACCAAGGGGAGATGAGCATGCCGCACTTGTAATCATAATACTTCTTCTCAATATCTCAAACATAGTCATAAGATGTGTTACATGGGCCATCGGGCATTTTTACCTCTTGATCATCCATATAGAAGAGATAAAAAATCATTTGATGGTAAAGAGGAGCATAAAGCTGCACCTACTCCCTTATCAGGCATACAAGTGCTTGAAGAACTACATGAATTCAATAATATTTTTGGAAAGGGGCAAAAGAAAAGAAAACGAAAGAATGATGGTCCATGGAAAAAAAAGTCTATATTTTTTGAATTGCCATATTGGGCAACCAATAATATTTTTGGAAAGGGGCAAAAGAATCTTTGTGATAGTTTGCTTGGAACTTTATTGGATATACTTGGAAAGTGCAAAGATCACATAAATTCTCGCTATGACTTGCAAGTGATGGGGATACGCAAAGAGCTTAAACCGGTAGTGGATGATGATACTGGAAAGATTCATCTTGCTAAAGCTTGCTTTTTTCATGAAACTAGAGGAGAAAAAGATATTTTGCACCGTTTTGAAAGATGCCAAATTACCAAAAGGGTATGCCTCTAATATATCAAATCATGTGCAAATTGAAGAGATGAAAGTATCGGGATACAAAAGCCATGATGCTCATTTTATACTGCATTACTTGCTCCAAGTTGCTGTCAGGAAAGTGTTACCCAAACATGTGTCTTTGATTCTAATTAGGTTGGGAAATTTTTTTAGAGCTATATGTAGTAAGGTTATAAGAAGATGTGATCTTGATAAGTTGAAGGCTGAAATCATAAATATAGAATGTGAGCTTGAAAAGATTTTTCCTCCCTCCTATTTTGATATAATGACACATTTGCCTATCAATTTTAGTAGATGAAATCAAACTTGGGGGCCCGACTCATTTGCGTTAGATGTATTCTAGTGAAAGAAATATGTGTGAATTCAAGGGGCTTGTTCATAATCGAAAAAATCCAGAAGGATCAATAGTAGAGGAATTTTCAGCTGTGGAGTGTTTGACCTTTTTTTCAAGATACCTACCTGATTGGGTAAAGACAAGATTCAGTAGGTATCAAACTGAGGATGATGAGGACACTCCAGCAGAAGGAGGTGATTTTTCACCTTTACTTCCTAAGATAGGTCATCCAATCGGAAGTGATAATAAAAGGAAAGGCAAGACTTTCAATATGGAGCATCATGAGTGGTCTGAAGCACATCGATATGTTTTGTTCAATATTGGAGATGAGCAAGTCGAGACATTCATCAAGTAAGATAAAATAGTTTTTTGATTTGAATTTTATTTATACATTCATATTAATGTGTTTTAGATTTTATTTATAAATTCATATTAATTAAATTGCAATATATACTTGCAGGGAACATAAGAATTTAGTTGATAATCGTACTTGAGAAAATGCATGGGTAAAAGCAAAGATCCATAGCAGAGAATTTGGTGATTGGTTTAGGGAAAAAGTTCAAAATATTGAAGTGTCCAATCACTTAAGATGGCTAGCCAAAGGGCCTAATTTTGTGGCTAAAAGATATGCTGGATATTTCATTAATGGATATCGATTTCATACGAAAACACAAGATGTCCCATGTAAGAGTCAAAATAGTGGAGTGACTTTGTCAGCAACAACAGATAGTTTTGCTAGTACAAGGGACCAAAACCCTGTCGATAGAATGGTTGTCTATCATGGAATTATTCAGGATATCATTGAGATTGATTATTGGGGTTGTTTTAGTGTAGTACTATTCAAATGTGATTGGTTTCATAATGAAATCGTGAATATGGTCTGACTCGCGTACACTTTAACAAAAAATGTAGTATAGATGATCATTTTGTGTTAGCATCTCAAGTGTATCAAGTATTTTATATTGAAGATCCAATTGAGAAAATTTTTTACTATGCGATAAATAAAGTTCCCGTTGATTTGTATGATTTGGAGGAAGAAAATTGTCCTAATATTGAAGAAACATTTTGGAGGGAGACTAATGATGATATTGGTTCATCAGAAAGATTACTTGATATTGATGATGTGAGATGGTCGAGAGAAGATCTCCCTGTAGATATCATTGATATGCCTTCCGTTGCACAACATTTACAAGATGTACCTACGGAAACATCGGAAGAGGAGGATGACTTTGATGATACTGATTGGGATTGGGTAGAGGCAGATGATTGACAAGGGATTATACGAAGTAATTCAAATATGTAGTCTTCTTCATTTTTGGGTAGTAAGTACTAATAAATTCCTTTCTGAGTTGCATCATAGCAATGTGAACTGCTGAATAGTTGATCTTGTTTAAGAGTTGATTGGTGGCTGTTAATATGTGTATATATCTCTATATCACATCTATTAGTTTATTAGCAGCTATAAATCTTGTCAAAGAGTGTATTTTGACATAATGAGTAGCATAACTGACTGTCATGTTATGTATGAGACATAATGAGTAGCATAACTGACTGTCATGTTGATACTTTTTAAATTTTCATTACATATGAAGTCTATGTTCCTGTGAAATGGAAAGTACTGCTTTCTGACTATCTTTTTAAACTTTTTGAAATGGAAAGTACTGCTTTTTAAACATGCATAACTGACTGTCTTATTTGTTACATAAAGTTTCGATCTTAAACAGTGAATATCCATTAAACTATATCTTCCATTCCATTCCGAGTTATTTTTTCTGGATTTGCTGAACGTGTTTGACTTATTTTGTCTTATTTTTATACAGATTGAGACAGCTATGAGTCAACAACAGCCTTCAAAAGGAAATAAAAAAGCCAAAAATAAGACATATGCTAAACCTGGGTCATTATCATTCTTGGCGAATAAAAGACGATGGGTTTTGACAACAAATGATATTGTTGAAGCTATACAATCAGAGAAAGGGCATCTGCTAAAATTGATTGAGGAGCAACAAACAGTAGCACCACAATCTGAAGCTGATGGACAATCTATAGAGGAGCAGACGCTAGAGGAGCAAGCTGTAGAGGTGCAACATTAAATGAATTCTGTCGCTCCTCCAGTAAATGAACAATCAGCAGAACAAGGTAATATATAAGTTCAGACACATATATGGGATTCATCTCCGATTTCTTATTCCCTGTATTTTATTTATAGCTGAAGGCATTTCCATTAAGAAGACAAGAGGTACAACGCAAATGCCTAAGGTACATGCTTGAAAAGAGCGTAAACTAATCGTACTCAATGCCCAAAATCAGCCCGTTGGTCCTACTGATGAAGTTGTGACAGAGTTAAGTAGCTTCCTAGGTACATTGGCAAGAACTGCGACTCTTTCCCGTTTGATGTATTTCATTGGAGGAACATGAAGACGAAAAAGGATTTATAGGCTTATACGAAGGTCTGGAATTTTCAATTTTTAATTATTTGTTAAAGTATTTTACACTTAATTAGTAGCTAACTGAATGATACTGAATTGTAGGAGAAATACATTATTCATGAAGCTGCAAAACTATGGACTTTGGCAACAATTCGAGAGGCTTGGAGAAGGCATAGAAGACAGCCGAAGATAAATCATTATGACCCATATGACAATGACGAAGTTATCATGTCAAAGAAACCGACTCATATTCCAGAATGTCAGTTTAGAGAGCTTCTCAAATATTGAAAGTCTGACAAATTCAAGGTAAAATGTATTTCAAATATTATAGTTGCAACTTTTTTTTTCCTTATACACATTCTGCTGTACTATTCTCTTCTTTATTACAATATTATTATAGTCATATACTTTCAGTTATGAAGACTGTACTGTAGTTACTATAACACCCATATACTTTCAATTAACATTGTTGATTTATATTTGTTTTCAGAAAATGTCCATAATTAATACTAAGAATCGAAAGAAGCTGATGAATCCACACGCTGCCGCCAAAAAGAGTTTTGCTTTAGTTCGTAATAAATTGGTGTGTTCTTTTATTTATTGTGAAGTCATTAGCTGTCATTTACGTAATTCTTACTATATATTTTTATGTGAATAGGAAAAAGAGAAGGAAATTGTGTCACAAAAGGAGGTCTTTGTTGCTACAAGAACAAGAAAATCTGGACGTTTGTACAAGGCCTCGAATGAAAACACAATAAGTAAAATTGTATGAATGCCGATGACTTCAATCTTTAATTGAGATCATTATTTATTGTAAATTTTATTTACATGGTTGTTCTTGTTCATGTACTTTAATTTTTTAGGCTGAAATGGAGGAAATTGAAAAAGAAATGAGTGCGAATGGTCAGTCCGGTGATGCATTTGCATTTTCAGTCGTCATGGGCCCTGAACATTCGGGTCGTCTCAGGCTATATGGATTGGGGGTTACAAAGAGTACTTTGAAAAGAAATGGCAATTCTACACCAACTTTAGATGCAACAAATGATGTCGTATAACAAATACAAGAAAGGATGCAAAAAATGGAGAAACAAATGGAGGAACAAAGGAGAACTATGCGACAAGAAGTTATAACAGATGTAGTTGCATAACTTCAGCGTGCAGGATTAATTGATCCAAGCATACTAGCAGCATTATCTGTTTCTTCACCAGCAGAAGGAACATCTGGACAAGTGGTTCATCAAGGTTATTCTCTGTCTATTTCAACTTTTTTTTTTCTTCTTTTCTTGCTGTTGCTTCTTCTTCCTCTTCTTCTGCTGCTACTGTTGCTGCTGCTTCTTCTTCATCATCTTCTTCGTCTTGTAACTCTATTTTGGTTCTCTGTTGAACACTATTATTTTCTCTTTGTTTCTTTCTCTGTTGAGACTGTTGCTGCTGAATCTGTCTCTATTGAGACTGTTGCTGCTATTTCTGTCTTTGTTTCTGGCAACGCCACTCAATGTAGGGGAAGGTCTAGGTATGGATGGTTGTTGTTGTTGTTATTTATGTATATATCGCATGAGAGGTGTGTGTATGTCTAGAGTGCAGGGAGTAGTAATTATAATTGCAGCACTGGTGCAAGATTGGACTGCAGTGGTGTTTCTTGACTGCAGTTTCTTAATTAATCTTTACAGGTGTTTCATAAAATTGTTCTTTCAATTCGCTCTCAAGTGGAAAAATATCTGTGTATGACTTGTCAAGCTACTCTTCTAGTACATATACAAGGGTCCTGCTTTTTCTGTTTTGGCATGGGTGGGCATAAGATTTGGCCATCCATCTATTGGAGTGTTAGATAAAATGTTGACTTCTAAGTTTGAGGTTATAGCTAATACAATTGATAAGTGTACTGTGTGCCCTTGTGCAAAACAAGTTAAAAATTCCACAAGTTGTAATAAAACTTCTAGTTGCTTTGAACTAATACATACGGATGTTTGGGGTCCATATAAACATGCTACTTTTGATGATAAGAAATACTTCATACCCAGTTTGGTAAGATGGTTAAATTCATAAGGTCAGATAATGGTACCGAGTTTGTGAACTTAATACGTAGTGCAATGTTTAGTAACCTTGGAATAGTTCATCAAACAAGTTGTCTGTACACTCATGAAAATGGGGTTGTTGAGAGGAAACATAAACATATATTGAAAGTAACCAGGACTTTAAGGTTTCAAACTGGAACATCTTTGTCATTCTAGGGTCTATATGTGTTATCTGTTGTGTACCTAATAAACAGGTTGACTAGTTCAGTTCTATAACACAAGTCACCTTATAAAAAATTGTATAATAAACCTCCATCTATGTCTCATTTAAGAGTGGTTTGATGCTTTTCTTATGCAAATGTAGTTCATGAAATGGACAAGTTGAAGCCAAGGTCTAAGGTGTTTTTCCACAGGGTACTCAATAACCTAAAAAGGGTATGTGCTTTATGACATGGAGGAAAAAAAGTTATTCATTATTAGAGATGATTTGTTTAAAGGAGATATATTTCCTTTTAAGCTCAGAAATAGTGGTATCAGTAGTGTGTTGTTTCTTGCTGGTGTCTATGATCTGAGTGATGGTGTCTATGAAAAGGTTTGTTTGTTGATTATACAGTCGAAATTGGTCAAAAAGGTAACTCAAGGTGACCTACCTGATCTCGTTAAAGAACTTGTAGTGAACAAGGAGTAGTGTAAGATATTGATCCTCCTAATAAAGTATCTGTAATTCATCCATCTGAAATGTCAACAACACAGTCAATAACTAATGAAGTGGTTCTTATAGTTCCTGAGGTTAGAAGGTCTACTAGAGGTAAAAATCTTCCCGTGTTGTTAAAGGACTTCGTATCCTTAAGTATTAATGATACAATGTCCTATCCTATGGCAAATTACATTGCTTATGATCATCTAGCACCTAAATATCAAGCTTACTTGGCCAAGATTTCTAATGTGACAAAACCAAAAGCTGTAGTTAAAAGCCAAGCTTATGACAAAAGGGTACAGTTAGCAAGAAGGTATTGATTACCGATAGATATTCTCACCTGTAGTTAAGATAAAAATAGACAGATCAGTCCTTTCTATTGCAGTAATTAAAAACTAGCATATACATCAAATGGATGTGTTTAATGCCTTTCTACATGGTAATTTATTTGATGATCAGCTTCTTGAAGAAATTGTTTGACACCATCTAATAATATTATTCTACACAACTTTGCAATTGTCCAGTAAAGTAACTATACATTCATATCCAGTAAAGTAACTATACATTCATATTAGATGGATTGGAGGCATTATCTACTTTTAAATTCCAAAAGCTGCTAGTATACATGCTATTTGTATACCTTTCTTTCTCTCTGAATTGATTGAATATGAAAAAAATGATATTCAGCTAGATTCTTATGTAGAACAAGCATTATGGAAGATGAAAGGTATGTAAGAGGAAGCTGGGTGTCCTCTTACATTATGGAACAAGCATTATGTATGAAGTCTATGTTGTGGTGTCAAATTTGGGTTGTTGTCTTGTTTAATGTTTTTCTCTGGACCTTGGGACTAAAGCTTTCTGACATCATAATGTGATTGATTGCATTCTCATTATTTTTGGGTGATGAAATTGAAGGGGATGAAAGCAACACGGAAGCTTTGACCTAGGAGATGGATTGGGTTTTTGGTGATCACAACCTACATTCTAGAAACATTGTATATATTTTTGAGAATTTAAAGCTATGGTGTGTTCACCATTTTTGGCATATGTATATTTAACTTTATCTCGATACTATCAGCTTATTAATTACCAAATGATTAGTATGTGAATCTTCATGAATTGTAATTTTGCTGATGAATAGGTATGATTTAATTTGAATTTGTGATCAATTTCCATGTTAAATTACTGTTACATAAAATTATTATAGAAGTACTTTATCTGGGCATGAAGTAGTACCATAAAATTATGACATGCAATATAGCCTAATCATTTATTGCAATAGATTAAGAATAATTGTTTTAATAGGTAAAGAACCGTTGCATTATCAAATAATAACCGTAGCAATAGCAACGAATTTACCGCAAAACCATTGCATTAGCGTAGAAATAACTGCAGCATTATACTGCTATTGCTACGGTTGGGATTCGTCGCAAGTAAAAATCGAACCGCCAGATATTCTTACATGCCAGAACCGATGTAACAGGTCAAATCAATTGCTACGGTTTAGGCAACCGTAGGATTAATCGTAGCAATAGATCTGACGCAAAACCGTTGCATTAGCGTAGAAATAACTGCAACATTATACTGCTATTACTACGGTTAGGAGTCGTCGCAAGTAAAAATCGAACCGCCGGATAATTTTACATGCCAGAACCGTTGTAGCAGGTCACCTCATTTGCTACGGTTTCGGTAACTGTAGGATTAATCGTAGCAATAGATCTATTGCTACGCGACCTAATGTAGCGATTAGTCAAACCGTGGCAATAGCCCTACATCGACGAAAATAGAGCCTATAGCAACGGTTTTTGAACCGTTGCAATATATCAAATTTCTAGTAGTGATATAACAAGTAACTCAATCCCCAAACATAGTTAATAAGAGAAAGAAAAGAGAAGACATGTGTTTTGGGTCCTAATAGTCAAAGATAATGATATAACTCTTAACATAGATAAGATCTGCAGCATCATTCAGAACTGAGACCCCTTAAGGAGATAAAAAAGAAAGCTAATAGTTCATACCAGATTGAGAGCTGTTGTCCCTAGAAGTAGCAGGTACAATTTACCCTGAAAGTTATAATTGTACATTCATCCATCAATCTAATGAATTCCTGTCTGATAGAAATGTTGGGAAAGAGATTTATTTGGAAGTAATGGCAGGCCGAAAGGATTTAATGCAGTGAATTCTCTTTTTATCATATTAGGCTCTTTTTAAAGTTGGAATACATATATGCATACACACATATACATATATACACACACACACTATATATAATATATATATATATATATATATATATATATATATATATATATATAAGTTAGATATGTGAAACTTGATCTTAAGTGTCGATTTGGATCTGTGCATAGTATTATTATACATGATGTTATTTTCGTATTTTACTTGTGTATACATTGAAAATTTGTGGGACTCTAGAAAACATGTTTGGTTCCAGTTAGGATTTTGAAAGTTACTCTATCCTAAACCATAATATATGCCTATATAAAGGGTATTGTATTCCCTTAAAAAGGCATCTCAAATATTCTACAAATTCATGAAATATTCATAAACATCAGTGGAGATCAAATCTCATATCATCCTATTTCAAGAAATATGCCATTATATTTGGCTCTCGAATTGTGAAAAAATCTTACGAGAGAGAAGAATTCTTATTTTTTCAGATTTTATTTATGGTTAATTTATATTTCATATATTTAAAATTTACTGCAAATAAATTGGCATGCTCAATGGGATCAAATATGCCCTTTATCTCTTTTCTCACAAATCAAATATGCAAATCTGAAGCCACAAAATTACAAAGGTGAAAGAATGGGTACTTCAAGACTCGTCTTTAGGTATCATCAGGTCTACACTCCAGAAGCCTTAACGTAGGGAATATTTGTAGACATTGAAATTTCATGAGGTTCTACATGACGTATTAAGTTCACTTAGGATTCTTGGAGGCTACTCTACCTAAATACTAGTTTATGACTATATAAAAAGTATTACATTTTCTTAAAGAGGTATCTCAAATATTCCATGAACACTCTGAATATTTATAAAGAGATCAAAAAATGGCTCAAGGAGGTCAAAATGAGGTTCCTCTCAAATTTAGCTAGAAGATGCTAACCATTCATTCATCTCACGAAGAAACGTTTTCCTTTTAAGTAGGACCAAACATGTAATAATGCCTTTGAAAATACCAAGACATATATAGTGTAGTCTCCAGTTCTAACAGCCCCCATACTTAGAAAGCCATTGATATTCTACATTGTGACAAAAGAAAGGTCCATAGGAGACTTATTATCTCATGAAAATAGTGAAGGCAAAGAAAACTCCCTCTATTATTTGAGCAGAATGATGACACCAAATAAGCTGAATTATTCACCAATTGAAAGTTGTGTTTGTCCCTATTCTTCTCAATTTAAATGATGAAGTACTATTTCAAACTCACGTTATTCACTTTATTTCTAAAGAAAATCCCGTCAAATGTTTTATGTCAAAACCAGTCATTAGTTATAGATTAGCAAAGTGGTACCTCTAGTTTCAATAGTTTGAGATTGTGTACATTCTCAAAAAGCTGTAAAGGGGAAAGTATTAGAAGATTTCTTTGTAACACTCCTTATGTTTTTAGGCCTGGAAAACTGAAAGTTCATGATTTTGCTGAAGGGCTGATCCTACGAGCCACTCTACGGCTCATAAAAGTAACCATGGGTCATAAGTGCATTTGTGGAGAATGCCCAGTGAAAATGAAAATTTGAGAATGTTCTGAAAGTTGACTTACGTGATACCAAACGGACCATATAAGGAAAAATGACCTGTCAATAGATTCGTAGAAAGTAGTCCTAAAGGACAGAAATTTTTTGTAAGTCTAGAATCAACTTACGGAAAGAGTTCTGACCCGTAGCTGGAACAATGGGTCGTACTGTATGTTCGTGGCTTAGAAGCTGTAATTTCAGTAGCTAAACTTTTGTGACACTCGATTCCACGAGATAAGGTACGGACCATAGGTGCATCCACGGCCCGTAGGAAGGGCTTCGTGGATGGCTCCGACAATTTTTAATGAAGGGTGATTTTGACATTTCCAATTCTTCTAAGTCCTAAACTACATCATTTTGGCTACCCTAACTGACTAGACCAACCTAACCTGTATAAAATCCTATTCCTAATTCATTCAATGCTTTTAATTTCCAAATTTCTCTCAAAGGTTCTCAATATTTCTCTCTCTAAGTCAAGGGTTCCATTGAAACTAAAGCTTGAAGGTTTGAGTAAGGATTTCAAAATTTTCTTCTTCAATTTTAAAAATTCTACTTGATGTATGTAGGGCTTCATTCCCAATCCAAAACCTTCCTTTTGTTAAGGTTTCATGATGAATTCTTTTGCTTTTAAGCTATGATTCCTGATGCACATAAGTAAAGCATATGCCTAAATGGGAAGGTTTTTGTAAGGTTTCATGTTAAAGCATTTACCAAAATGGGAAGGGTCCCGTTAGGTAAGGTATAGTCTACCTTGGCAAAGTAGGTTACTCTTTTACTCGGTGCAGAGGTAACATAGGAATTTCATGTAATAGTTCACATGATCTTAAATGTCGATTATGGTCTTATTCCCATATATGTAATGTTAAGTTTATTAATGGATTTGATGATGCTTCTTCTCATGATTTTGAACTTGCATGTTCATACATATTGTGTCCTTATCCGATTGATTATATTATGTATATTGATATATTATGATATCCTTTGATTCATGGCATACCTACACACTTAGTACATTACATGTGCTAATGCATACTTGTTTGCCTACATGATCTAATCATGTATGGATGGACGATGAGATGACTATTTCATTATGTGTCTAGACATGGAGTTTGAGCTTGAAGACTTATTGGTGAGTTCCCATGCTTCGGGAACAAACCTTATGATATTTTTCCTTTATTTGGGAACTTTATTATTTACGTTCTTGATGTATGTCTTAAGGGTGAGCTGGTGAGCTATGTGCTTTTCCTCGTCAAGATCCATTACGTAGAGGCATGAATTGGACTTAATGGATCGATGTATATTTCCCTATGGGAACTATGACTTTTATTTTGATAAACTTCTACTTGCTTATTTTCTTATGTATGCTTATTTTACCTTATGAATGCTTATGATATGAACACGAGGCTTGGATGGGAAGCCTTCGTGTGTCAAACTCACTGTGTCACGGCTAGCCTCTAGGTTCGGGTCGTGACAAAAGTGGTATCAAAGCACAAGGTTTGAAAGCTTCCTAGGGAGTCCAACATACCGCATTGAGTAAAGTCTTGTTCATTAGTGTAAAGCGCGCTACATCCATGAATAGGAGGCTATGAGACATTTTAGTAAAACTTTGCTTTGTTTGTATTCTACGTCATGCCTTCAAAGCTTTCGTATCCTAACGTTTGTCCCTTGGTGTTTTCAGAAATGGCTCCACGACGTGCTCTATTATCGAGGGGAAATGATACTAATACGAACCAAGCTCCTCTGTCTCCCTAAGTTCCTCAAGTTCCTCAAGCAGACCAAGTATCTAATGATGAGTTTAGAGTCGTAATCACCATGTTGGCTCAAGTCGTTGCCTCTCCTAAGACTAATACTCTAGCTTCGAGGATAAAGGATTTTGCTAGGATGAATCACCTGGAGTTCCATGGTTCAAGGGTGGATGAAGATCCACAAGAATTCATTGATGAGGTGCATAAGGTGGTGGAGATTATGGGGGTGTCCTCCGAAGAGAAGGCTGAATTGGTGGCTTATCAACTTAATGGAGTGACTCAAGTTTGATTCACTCAATAGAGGTCCAAGAGAGGTGAGGAAGGTGCAAACTACTTTTTTAAGATTGATCTCCAGTTTGGATATCACGAATTGAGGGTGAAGGACGATGATATTTCAAAGACAACATTTAGAACTCAGTATGGCCATTTTGAATTTTTGGTTATGTCATTTGGACTAACAAATTATCTTGCTGCTTTTACGGACTTGATGAACAAGATCTGCAAGCTACACTAGGACATGTTTGTTGTGGCATTCATATATGATATATTGGTGTACTCACTAGATGTAAAGGATCATGAAAACCATTTGAGGATTGTGTTGCAAACATTTGAGGCATAGATAACTCTTTGCCAAGTTTAGCAAGTGTGAGTTTTGTCTAAAAGAGGTGGCTTTTCCTGGTCACATTATTTCGGGTGATGGAATTAGAGTTGATCCAAAGAAAATGGAGGCAGTGAAGAATTGGCATAGACCATTATCTCCATCTGATAGTAGAAGCTTTTTGGGTTTGGCCAGTTATTATAGAAGGTTCGTTAAGGGATTTCCTCCATTGCTTCTTCTTTAATGAGGTTGACCCGAAAGAAGGCGAAATTCCAATGGTCCGATGAATGTGAGAAGAGTTTTCAATTGTTGAAGTATCATTTTACTTACGGCTCCTATTTTGACATTGCCTAATGGTTCTGATGGTTTTATTATGTATTGTGATGCCTGACATATAGTTTTGGGTTATGTGTTGATGCAATATGGAAAGGCTATTGCCTATGCTTCAAGGCAACTAAAAGTTCATGAAAAGAACTATCCGACGTATGACCTGGAGTTGTTGGCTGTTGTGTTTGCCTTAAAGATTTGGCGACACTGCCTCTATGGGGTACATGTTGATATATTCACCGACCATAAGAGTTTGCAATATGTGTTTAGCCAAAAGGATTTGAATCTAAGTCCAAGAAGATAGTTGAAACTTTTGAAAGATTATGACATGAATGTGACGTATCACCCCGGTAAGGCTAATATCAAGGCCGATGCATTGAGTAGAGTGCCTATTGGAAGCATGGCACATATTAAGAGAGGAAACAAAGGGTTGGTCAAAGAATTCATCATTTAGCTTGTTTAGGTGTGAAGCTAAATAAATTGGGTAATGATGGGTTTTGATACCAAATGAGGTGGAATCATCTTTGATAGAAGAAGTTAAAGAAAATAAGACATAAATCCTACTTTGGTTGAGTTGAAGAAATTAATGGTCGATAAAAAGGTAGAATGCTTTTCACAAGGGAGAGATGGAGTGTTGTGCAACCAAGGGCGATTATGTGTTCCTAGTGTAGATGGACTAAGTAAGAATATACTTGATAAAGCTCATAATTCCGAGTATTTTATTCATCTAGAATCCACTAAGATGTATAGGGATTCGAGAGAAGTGTATTGGTGGAATGGCATGAAGAAAGACACAGCAAGGTGTGTGATGGAATGTACGAATTGTCAATAAGTGAAGGTAGAACATCAAAGGGCTGGTGGTTTGACTCAAGACATTGAGATACCAACTTGAAAAATGAGAGATAGTGAATATGAATTTCATCATAGGTTTATCAAAGACTAGAAAGTAATTTGGTGGTTAAGGGTAGAATGATAAAAATAACTCACTTTTTACCGGTAAGGACTTTTTAAGGTGCCGAGGATTATGCTAAGGTTTATAGTCAAGAGTTAGTAAAATTACGTGGGGTATCATCATCCATTATATCAAATAAAGGTGCTCAATTTACTTCTCATTTATAAAAGTCATTCTGAAAGGGTTTTGGCACAAAGGTGAAGTTTAGTACCGTGTTTCATCCTCAAATAGATGGACAAGATGAAAGGACAATACAAGCGTTGGAGGATATGCTAAGGGATTTTGTGCTTGACTTTAAAGGAAGTTGGGGATGGTCACTTACCTCTTATCAAATTTGCTGATAACAACAATTTTTATTCAAATATTGGTATGGCTCTGTTTAAAGCATTGTATGGTAGACGTTGTAGATCACTGGTGGGATGGTTTTTGAAGTTGGAGAAATGTCATCGATTGGGCCAGATTTGGTACTTGATGCTATGGAGACGGTGAAAATCATAAGGGAAAGGTTGAAGGTTTTCCAAAGCTGCCAAAAGTCATATGCCTATGTTAGGATAAGAGAATTAGAGTTTAATGAAGGTGATTGGGCATATTTGAAGATTTCCCCAATGAAAGGGGTGATACATTTTGGTAAGAAAGAAAAATTAAGTCCTAGATATGTGGGGCCTTATGAGATAGTAGAGAGAATTGGGAAAGTAGCCTATGAATTAGAATTTTCTACGGAATTAGCTATGGTTCATCTGGTGTTCCATGTTAATAAAATACTTGCGTGATCCTAATTCCATTTTTTCATTGGAAGATGTGTCTATTGAGTAAGATTTGACTTATAAAGAAGTACCGGTTGATATTTTAGACTGGAAAGTAAAGAAGTTGAGAAATAAAGAGGTTGCATCTGTCAAAGTGTTATGGAGGAACCAACAAGCTAAAAGTGCTACTTGGGAGGCTGAGGCGGACATGATGAAATGATACCCTTACCCCTTTCCTTCTATTCAAGTCTAAGGTACCTAATGCGATTTATTCTCTCAAAATTCTCGCAAATACATATCTCTTGTCAAAATGCATGCATGCTTGATCATGAAATTATTTTCGAATGATATTTGATGCATAAGTTTGATGATTTTATGAAAATAATGATTAAGTTACATTTTTGCATATATGCTATGATGATGGTTGTGTTCCTACTCTATTCAAGCATATTTTTGTCTCATTCGAGGACAAATGACCCCAAAGGAGAGAAATTGTAACACCTCTCATATTTTTAGGCCTGGAAAATTAAATTGATGAAGGTTTGATCCTACGAGTCACTCTATGACCCATAGAAGTAACTACAGGTCGTAGGTGTATTTGTGGAGAATGCCCAGTGAAATGGAAATTGAAAAAGTTCTAAAATTTGACTTACGTGATACCAGACAGACCATATAAGAAAACACGACCCGTCACTAATTTCATAGACAGTAGTCCTAAAGGACCAG
This sequence comes from Solanum rostratum, assembly GCA_029948455.1. Classification (NCBI taxonomy): domain Eukaryota; kingdom Viridiplantae; phylum Streptophyta; class Magnoliopsida; order Solanales; family Solanaceae; genus Solanum; species Solanum rostratum. The sequence continues at coordinate 66,707,336 of CM057046.1, forward strand.
AAATTTGTCTAAGTTTGGAATCAACTTACGGAAGGAGTTACGACCCGTAAGTGGAACAATAGGACATACTACATGTTCATGTCTAAGAAGCTGCAATTTCAGTAGCTAAACTTTTGTGGCACATGGTTCCACGAGCTAAGGTACGGACCGTAGGTGCATCCACAAACTATCCATATGAGGGCTTTGTGGACAACTCCGACAATTTTTAATGAATGGTGTTTTTGACATTTTTAATTTTTCTAATTCCTAGACTACGTTGTTGTGGCTATCCTAACTAACAACCGACCTAATCTCTATAAAATCATATTCCTAATTTATTCAAAGATTTTAATTCCCAAATTTCTCTCAAGAGTTCTTAATATTTTCCTCTCTAAGTCAAGGGTTCAATTGAAGCTAAATCTTGAAGGTTCGATTAAGGATTTTCAGATTTTCTTCTTCATTTTAAGGATTCTACTTGAGGTATGCAACAGTTCATTAATTGATTAAATTCATTTATGAAGCCTAGTCCAAAACCTTCTTTTTATTAAAGTTTTATGATGAATTCTTATGGGCTTTTAAGCTATGATTCCTATAGAACTTACCTTTGAGTTTAGGTGGTATCTTCTTATCACACAATACTCCAGAGGCCAACCTCCACTTTGTCAAAGCCGCCCCAATACGATGTGTGACATCATCATCGATATCCCCACTACTCTGGACGATGGACCCCAGATACTTAAAGCTTTCCTTCTTAGGGATAGGGTGAGCCACAAGTCTCACATCAATGTCTGCTTCATCCGTCGCACCACTGAATTTGCACTCTAAGTATTCTGTTTTGGTCCTGCTCAGTTTGAATCCTTTGGTCTCCAAAGCGTGTCTTCAAACCTTCAACCTTTCATTAACTTTGGCCCGGGTCTCATCAATCAGTACTATGTCATCTGCAAACATCATACACCATGTGACTTCCTCCCGGATAGATCGTGTCAGCTCGTCCATCACCAAGCAAAATAAAAAAGGGCTCAACATAGATCCTTGGTGAAGTCCCATCTGAACAGGAAAATATTCAGAGTCTCCTTCCACCGTTCTTACCCGAGTTTTGGCCCCGTCGTACATATCCTTTATTACTCTAATATATGCCATTGGGACGCCTTTCATCTCCAAACACCTCCATAAGACATCCCTCGAGACTTTATCATAGGCCTTCTCAAGATCAATGAACACCATATGAAGGTCCTTCTTACTTTCCTTGTATTTTTCCACCAATCTCCGAACAAGGTGGATTGCTTCAGTAGTCGACCATCCTGGCATGAATCCAAACTGATTTTCTGAAATACAAACTACTTTTCTCACCCTCATCTCCACCACTCTCTCCCATGCCTTCATAGTATGACTCAACAACTTGATACCCCTGTAATTTTTACAGTTTTGAATATCACCCTTGTTCTTATACAGTGGAACCATTGTACTTCTCCTCCATTCATCCGGCATCTTGATCGTCTTCATGATAGTATTGAATAGTCTAGCCAGCCACTCTATGCCATCCTTGACCATGTTCTTCCAAAAATCTATCGGAATCTCATCTATTCCGAGCGCCCTCCCCCTCTTCATCCTACTAATAACCCTTCTAACCTCCTCAACTCTGAACCGCCTGCAATAACCAAAATCTCGGTGACTTTCGAAATGTGCCAACTTGCCCAGTTCAATATCACTATCTCCTTTTTCGTTTAAAAGTTTATGAAAGTAAGCTTGCCACCTTTGTTTAATAGCAGTCACATCCACTAGCACCTCACCCTCCTCATCCTTGATGCACTTCATTTGATCCAAGTCGCGAGCTTTCCTTTCTCTCACTTTAGCAAGCCTGTACATTCGCTTGTCCGCGCCTTTATCACTTAGCTCCTCATATAGGCGCTCAAACGCTAATGTCTTAGCACTCGTCACCACCATCTTTGCTTCTGACTTAGCTGTCTTATAAATCTCCTTAAGCCTTAGTTTTTCATCCTCATCCATACACTCCAACCACTTAGTATATGCTCCCTTCTTAGCTTTTACTTTGTCTTGAACTTCTTCATTCCACCACCAATCACCTCGACATCCCCCAAAGGTTCCCCTCGAATCCCCTAGCACCTCAGAAGCTACCTTTCTAATGCACCCAGCAGTATTAGCCTTGAGTAGATTGGAAAAGATGGGGATATCATTTCATCATATCCAACTCGGCCTTCTATGTAGCACTCTCCACGTGTTGATTTCTCCGAAGCACTTTAACCGAAGCCACATCCTTGTTATGAAGTCGCTTCACTTGCCAATCCAAAATTTCCACCGGAACCTCCTTATAAGACAAGTTCTCTTCAACCTCAACACCTTCCAAAGGTGCAATAACTAAGATCACCAACTAACTTTCTCAACATAGGCACATAGAAGACCAGGTGAATAGAGATCTAATCCGGAGGCAACTCCAACCTATAAGCCACATTCCCAATTCACTCAACAACCCCATGAGGGCCTACATACCGGTGACTTAGCTTGCCCTTCTTGCCAAAACGCATCACACCCTTCATAGGTGAGACCTTCACTACACCCAATCACCAAGATGAAACTCAAGATCTCTTTTCCTAACATTCGAATAGGACTTTTGGCGACTTTGTGTCATCTTCAACCTCTCCCTAATCAACTTCACTTTCTCCATAGCCTCCGACACCAAATTCGGGCCAATCAAGGCCATTTCTCCCAACTCAAACCACTCTACCGAAAATCTACATCTCCTACCATACAAAGCCTCAAACGGTGCCATACCAATACTAGCATGAAAGCTATTATTATAAGCAAACTCAATGAGTGGAAGATGGCCATCCCAGTTACCTTTGAACTCCAACACACAAACCCTTAACATGTCCTCCAAAGTTTGAATTGTCCGCTCAGCCTGTCCATCAGTTTGAGGATGAAAATTGGTGCTCAACTTCACCTTAGTACCAAGTCCTCTTTGAAACAACCTCCAAAAGTGGGAAGTAAATTGGGTGCCACGATTCAATATGATAGACCTAGGCACACCATGCAACCTCACCAACTCTTGGATGTACAACCTTGTATAATCCTCGATACCAAAGGTAGTCTTGACTAGTAGGAAATGATCCGACTTAGTCATCCGGTCAATAATAACCCAAATTCAGTCATATTGCATTTGGGTCCGAGGCAAACCAACCACAAAATCCATGTTCACATCTTCCCACTTCCAAGTAGGAATTTTAATATCTTGAGTCAAACTACCAGGGCGTTGGTGCTCTACCATCACTTCTATACAACTAGGGCATTTGGATACGATCTTGGCTATATCTTTCTTCATACCATGCCACCAATAAACTTTCCTCAAGTCTCGATACATTTTAGTGGATTCCGGGTGAATAGAGTAATGAGAGTTGTGGGCTTCACTCATGATTAACCTCCTAAGGTCATCCACATCCGAAACACACAACCGATCTTGATACAAAAGCACACATGTCAACAACCAATGTCAGATTTAGATCTTACTTAGCATTTACATCAACCACCGAAGAAGAAGCCCCATTCTAAACATGAATCCCACCAGCATTAGAGTCGGCTAACCTAACACCCAATCTATCTAAACAATGAAAATCCTTTGCCAACTCCTTTTCCTCTTCCTCGGCATGAGCCACACTCCCCATAGATAGTCTACTAAGAGCATTGGCTACAATATATGCTTTGTCGGGATGCTAGTGTATACTCATATCATAGTCTTTTAGGAGTTCTAACCTTGTTCTTTGCCTTAAGTTAAGATCCCTTTGAGTAAACAAATATTGCAAACTCTTGTGATCGGTGAAAACATCAACATGCACCCCATACAAATAGTGCCTCCAAATCATCAAAGCAAACACCACCATCGTTAACTCAAGATCATGAGTTAGGTAATTATGCTCATGCACATTGAATTGCCTTGACGCATAAGCTATCACCTTACCATGTTGCATAAGTACACAATCCAACTTAATTCGAGAAGCATCATAACTCACCATAAACCCATCTAAGCTATATGGTAAAGTCAAGACAGGAGTCGATGTAAGCCGATCCTTCAAAGTCTGAAAACTTTTCTCACATTCATCCAACCATACAAACTTGATCAAGGGAGATGCAATAGATGAAAACCCTTCAATGAACCTTCTACAATAACCTGCCAAACCAAGAAAACTCCGAATATCTGAAGGAGTCAATGATCTAGGCCAATTTTTCACGGCCTCAATCTTCTTAGGGTCAACCTTAATACTATCATCGGACACCACATAACCAAGAAAAGCTACTTTACCCAACCAAAACTCACATTTGCTAAATTTGGCATACAACTTCTTTTCTCTCAAGGTTTGAAGAACGAACCTCAAGTGATCCATATGCTCCTGCTTGCTTCGAGAATAAATGAGAATATCATCATAAAGACAACCACAAAACTATCAAGGAATGACTTGAATACCTGATTCATAAGATCTATAAACACGGCCGGAGCATTAGTTAAACTAAATGACATCACCACAAATTTAAAGTGCCCATACCTAGTCGGAAAAGTTATCTTGGGAATATCACATTCCCTAACCTTCAACTGGTGATAATCAGAATGAAGGTCAATCTTTGAGAAATGAGTAGATCCTTGAAGTTTATCAAACTAGTCATCGATTCTAGGATACAAATACTTATTCTTGATGGTTACCTTATTCAGTTGTTTATAATCAATACACATCCGAAGAGATCCATCTTTCTTTATTATAAATGACACTAGAGCACCCTATGGAGATATACTTGGCCTAATAAAACCTTTCTCTATCAAATCCTTCAACTCAGCCGGTGTCATACGATAGGGAAGGATAAAGATTGGTTGAGTATCCGAGTAGAGATCTATGCCAAAGTCTACTACTCTTTCAGGAAGAATACCGAGCAAGTCTTCAGGGAACACATGTGAAAACTCATTCACCACCAAGACTGATTCAAGAGTAGGTGACTAAGAATACACATCTTTGATCCTTACAATATGGTAGATACACCCCTTCGAGATCATATTTCGGGCCTTAAGGTAGGAAATAAATCGACCTTTATATAGCAGAGTCACTACCCTTCCATTCAAGAATGAGCTCATCCGAAAGTTGAATCATAGCCTTCTGGGTTCTACAATCTATAAAGGCATATGATACATGCAACCAATCCATCCATAGAATTACATAAAAAAAATATCAAGTTCTACAAGGTCACACGGGAAGACTTTATGTAACACAGAAACAAGACAACCTTGATAAACTATAAAAACAACAATAGATTCATCCACAGAGTATAAATTGAAAAGGGTTTCCTTAAGATTTAAAGACTCAAACCAAACTTAACAGCCAACAAAAGAGTCACAAAAGACAAGTTTGCACCCGCATCAAGCAAAGCATAAACATCAAAATCAAAGACTTTTAACATACCAGTTATAACACCTAGAGCTTCCTCAACTTCCTAAAGAGCATGAAATGTATATAACCTGTTATTTGGAGAAACACCTTGGGGAGCTCTTTGTTGGCCTTTTCCATCTTGAGCCACCTGACCCTGACCTTTCTGTGCATTCTTAGGACAATCAGCAACCTTGTGGTTCTTGTCACCACACCCAAAGCATGCACCCAACTCCTTCCAACAAGCACATAAATGATATTTCTCACACTTGTCACACCAGGGAAGCCATAGTCCACCACTAACCAGGCCTTAGGAGGAGGCACTCTAGCATTAGCAACCCAAGCATTAGAACCTTGGCCCTATTGGAAGTGACCACGACCACCACCCTTGGAGTTGGAGAACCCACCATCATAATGAGCCCTCTTAAGATCATACACCCTCTTCTCCTTGGGTTTTTCCCCTTTAATCTGTTCAGCATATACCATGAGCCTGGAGATGTCCATATCCCGGATAAATATATCTGTACGACATTCCTTCACAACCAAGTCAGATATACCAAAAATAAACTTGTGCATTCTTGCACGGGGGTCAGCCACAAGCACATGAGCATAGCTTAGTATTTTGATGGCATAGTCCCTTACACTTATACGACCCTGTTTGAGGTTGATAAACTCAGTCATCTTGGCTTCCCTAAGTAGTGGAAAGAAACAATCCAGAAAGGCAAACTTGAACTCTTCCCAATTAACAACATTACCACATACCCTCTCCATCGACCATTGGGTGTACCTGACTTGAGCCACATCCTTCAACTGATAAGCAGCCAACTCAGCTTCCTCCTTAGAAGTGACTTTCATAACAATCAACACCTTTGTAAGCTCATCAATAAACTCCTGAGCATCCTCATCGGCTTTTGACTTATAAAACTCCGAAGGATTCAACCGGGTGAAGTCTCTCACCTTTGAAGCTGGTGTGAGATCCCAAGGAGGATTAGCTTGCCTACCTTGACTAGTAACTACCTGGGTAAGCATAGTAAAGGCCGTACAAAATTCACCATTAAAGATAGGCTCATCTATAGGCCCGTGAGGTACTTGACCCTCATTAGCCGGGCCTGTCTTGGTAGGGGAGCTCTTCCTCGAGCATCTTTTTTAATGCAACAAGGATACCATCAGGATAAGGAGCCAAATATACGGTCCAAAGCACGACATAAGACATGAAGAAGTGAGACGATTCCTGGAACATCATCATAGCCTCCCACTTATAGGCATAGTGCACTTCACACTTATGAAAAGGACTCTACTCGATGTGGCATGTTGGATCCCGAGGATCATTTACAAATTGAGTACTCTGATACCAAACTTTTCACGACCTGAACCTAGGGTCTAGGAGTGACACGGTGAATAGGAACCCAAGACTCCCCAAACAAGCCTCAAAGTATCCATATTCACATCATCAGTTCGGAAACGTATACATAAATAGTAAACACATAGTTCTAAGTGACGAGAATGCAGGACTCATGCTATGGGGATGTTATAGTGAAAGGGAGTAACATAATTCCACACAACACATAGCACATAAATACTAAGGGGTGGGTAAGTATGACTTATTCTATGGGGCAATTCAGGACTTGGGATCTTTCACATAAATCACATATAAACATATCATAATACTCAGTGCCAATCCTCTAACAATCACAATAGGTAGCCAAATCCATGAACATAATCTCCAAATACAACATTTAGCATATAAACGTAAAGAAGTTTATAAGATGTCCAACAACACCTCTAGTCATAAGATAGGGCGGGGGCCAAGACATACCCCTGGCTCACCCTCAAATGTAAATAACATAAAAAAAAGCTCCAAAGGTAGAGGAATGGTGGTTTGTCCTCAGAAGATGGGACTCACCACAACAAGAAAATCTCAAGATCCAAGCTAACCGTCATACAGTGGATGAAAGTAATCCTCGGTCCCTTCATGGTTAGATCATGTAGGCAAAAGTATGTGTTAGTATGTTTGATGGTACTAAGTATACGGACATACAATGCATATGACTTATCAAACCTGCATTCAATGTTAGATTACAAGCGCACATAATATAGAAAGAGATATATGAAAAAAGATATAGTATACAATATGCCATAAAGCCATGATGCATGAAATGCACTAATGCTCATATATATAGTGGGGATGGACTATAACCGACTAATCAATCTCATGTGAGCTATTACTTGAATTATTCTGATAGAGACCTCCCATCGGTAGGAGAAGATTACTTGCCAAGGGTAATCTACATCACACCTTACAAACCTCATCATTTTGGTGGATGGTCACCTTCCTTGCGAATCCATCATTGAGAAGGATTTCCATTTTATTTGATATCATATTAATGTGAAACTATTCCTTACGACCCAATCATTTCAGTAATGGCTACCATTCCTATGCTGGTACATAGTTCAAAGAAAGGGAGAGAACCCTTGTGGATAGCCATGATAGCCCAATCCATCGATGCTAGGTCAAATCCCACAAGAATACTTATATATATATATATATATATATATATATATATATATATATATATATATATATATATATATGCTTTTAAAAGAGGCAATTGTTATTTCAAATTATTTCAATGCACAATTAGGCTTGAAAGCCAAACATTATCCATAATCATTCATTCATGGGCTAAAAAGCGAAATCATAACTCAATGTAATATTTCTCATGCATAGGAATAACTCATTCATTAGACGATATGGTGCAAGCACTTGATATGCCCAAAGAGCCAATAACAATAGACATTTATAAGATCACATTCTTGTCATAACCAATATCTTATCAAAATCATATACATGAACATAATAGGGCTAAACCCACTTCATAATTTTCATAAAACTCAATGCTCATGGATGCATATGCTATGAATGAGATGGAAATGACATGGGTAATTGAAATTCGAACTTAAACCAACAATACATTATGGAATTCAAGTAAAAACATAAGTAAAATTCACATTTAAATCATAGTATAGATTACCCATGCACAAATCAAGCTTTAGAGGGGACATGCACATTCATAACTTCATAACTTCAATGCAATTCTTCATATTAGGGCTTAAATCGCTTAAAAATCAATAAATAAACATAGCCCATACTTTAATTAAATTTAATAAACAATAATATTGAAAACCCATATTTAAATTAAGCTAAAATTTATGTAAATCACTTGAAAAGAGTTTGGGTATTCTCGGTTGAAACGAAACCAAGAACCAAATCTGCATACCTTAGCTAATGAAGAAGATTCAAGAAGAAATTTGAAGAAGAATGAGTCTTCATTTGATTCCCAAGCTTAGATTCACAAGAGTCCCTTGTGAGAGTTCTTAAGAGTGACTTGAGAGAATTTTAAATGTGAGGAATAAATTTGAACGAGAGGAATAAAGTTTAGGTCATCAGGATATCTTTAGGTAGCATAGAAAGTCACAAAGTCCCTTAGGATAAACCATAATTATGAAAATAACATTAATGAAATGAGTTGAAAAATCAGATATTTCTGTCTCAAGTGCAATCATACGGGCTGTGCAAGGTCATATGGTCCATATGCATGGTCAGTGGTCTGACAATTAGAAAATTTTCACTTGTCAAAGGTCCAAAATTATAATCCCATACTTAAATTTTTCAACGAAATCATCCTCACGGAACGCCATATTAGCCGTATAAGGCCACATGGGTCGTACCATTGCCCGTACCATCTCCCTTAGAAAGATCTATCATGATAAAGTTCTGAGACAGTGATTTCATACTTAGAAAAATTTCACTTCGGAAGCCATATGGGAGGCTATACGAGCCGTACCACCTTGTACAGAGTGTATACTTGGCCATACCCCTACACTAGGTCTCAAACAATGGGGTTTCAAGACTAAGGCTACCACACGGTCCAAGAGGTGTCACACGGACCGTGAGGGGTCCATGTGTGGTGCGCCTTAGTTTAAAACTCCAAGATTAAGGACCAAACACCCTCATAAGGACTAGGGCTACTCTATGGAGGCTCCACAAGGGCCATGTGACCCCACATAGTCTGTGAGGGCTCCCATGGATCGTCCGCTTGGTCCAAAACTTTCTGAAACTAAATTTCAAGCTCCAATGAGGTCGTACAATGTACGGGTTCGTACAGGTAGGAATGTCTATCAATACTATGATGAAAGCAAAGTAGATGAAGTATTCTTATGACATAATATTTTCATGAAAGCTATAGTGATTTTACGCATTATGAAAGTATGACTTTAATAAAGTATGAAATATGTTTCAAGCTATGTATATACATGACTTATGTATTTCATGGGGTATGACTTAGCACTAAATGTGATTAGGGTTGGGGACTCGACCTAAGGGATCCTTAATGTAAAGCTTACCTCTCTCATAACTATGTGCCACCAAAGTGATGATGATTATGTGCCTATATGGTATTATGTTAGTGGATTCATATAAGTAAAGCATATGCCGAAATGGGAAGGTTCTTATAAGGTTTCATGTTAACGCACTTACCAAAATGGGAAGGGTCCCATAAGGTAAGATATAGTTTACCATGGCAAAGTAGGCTACTCTTTTACTTGGTGGATAGGCATTATCTAGATTCCATGTAATAGTCCGCATAATCTTATATGTTTGTTATGGTCTTATTCTCACATATGTAATGTTAAGGTTATTCATGGATTTGATGATGCTTCTCATGATTTTCAACTTGCATGTTCATGCATATTGTGTCCTTATCCTATTGATTATGATTATGCATATTGATATTATTGTGATGTCCTTTGATTCGTGACATACCAACATACTTAGTACATCCCATGTGCTAACACATACTTCTTTGCCTACATGACCTAATCATGTGGAGACGGGCAACGAGGCAACTATTACGTTTCATGGCTAGACGTGGATTTTCAACTTGAAGACTTATTGGTGAGTTCCCATGCTTCGGGAACAAACCTTATGATGTTTTTCCTTTATGTTAAGACTTTATTATTTTCGTTCTTGATGTATGTCTTAAGGGTGAGCTATGAGCTATGTGCTAGTCCCCATAAAGATCTATGATTTAGAGGCATGAATTGGACTTAATGGATCGATGTATATTTCCCTTTGGGAACTATGACTTTTATTTTGATAAACCTCCTCTTGCTTATTCTCTTATGTATGCTTATTTTATCTTATGAATGTTTACAATATGAATACGCTTATTTTATCTTATGAATGCTTATGATATGAACACGAGGCTTGGATGGATTGCCTTCGGATGTCATATTCACTGTGTCACAATTAGGTCCTAGGTTTGGGTAGTGACATTCTTGACTAGTTATCCGATGCTAGATGATTAGGATTTAACTGATGAACTTTTGATGAAGATTCAATGGCTATTGAAATTCAACCTCCTTAGAAGATGCACTTTGATGAGGTTGCATATCATGAAAGAGCTGGTGTTGCTATGATATTTGCCACTTCACGATAGGAGGTATCGCTATTCTATTTTACTTTGAAACAACGTTGCTCCAATAATATCATAGAATGTCAAGCATCAACACTTGAAGTCGAAATGGTTGTCGACATGAAACAATTATAATTACAAGCCTATGTTGATTCTCAATTAGTGATCAAATAACTTTTAGAAAGCTATGAGGTCAAGAATCTTGAGCTACACCTTTATCAGTTCTATGCTAAAAAATATATAGAGGAGCTTGGAGATATGACCCTCTAGCATTACCCAGGAAGGAAAAAAAGAGCCAATGCATTGGATGCTCTAGCTTTAACTCTTACCCTTTTGAATCAAACACAAGATACTATCGACCAAAAATGAACAGTTCCAATATCAAATGATGAAAGATATATGGAATATGAGCTTGAGCATGTCATCATTGCTTCTAGATCCAATAAAAAGAGTTAGTGACAATCTATTACCGACTAAATGTGTTATGGGATACTTCTAGAAGGAGAAGGATTGACATTTGTCATCATGCACTACATTTACTTTACTACAAGGACACATTATATAGAAGATCATATGAGGGAATAGTGTGATGTTTTGGAGAAGAAGATTGATACGCCCAAATTGCACCTTCCGAAAGAAGTATAAAGCGGTGATTGTTAAATATAGAACCTGACCAAGATTAGAGCCGATTCCACGAGGAATATGGTTCATGTTTAGTTTAATTAGCATGATTTTGAGCTATTAACCAACTTATTTCCAGAATAAGGGATATATAATTAAATAAAATAGTAAATAAAAATCTATATCATGATCAATTTACTTGCGAGTGTTGAAAAATCAATGAAAGTATGTAACTACGGTATTGTATTCCCCATAAATTCATAGCATAGGATAACCTTATAACAACAATCTTTTCTAGTGAGTAACATGCATAACTGGTAAGTTATGTTCACCTAAGTCCTTGGTCCAAGCAAAGAGATGAATTTCACCATGCAACTTAGTCCGTCCATGGGTGCATGCATTACTAACCCTTACCTTGGACGTGGTCCATTTAGGCTAATAAGATAAACGTAATCATATGTAAATCTTTGTTATTTATCTATTTTCCCATTCATTTCCCCCTTGGTATGGTAAGTATTAATAAGGTGAGTGTTGGCCTCTATTAAAAAACAATCAAAATGACGAGATAAACAGTATATATATGTGCACTATCCAAGGATTACTAATTATTCAATTTTACTTTGTTGATTCGTTATGGTTCCCACAACCCTAGCCGTAGGTTTGGCTATACATGTTTGTAAGATGATGATCAATAGTAGTTGTTATAAGCATAATCATAAACTTACACATAGAGAGATGAAAACCTAAAATCTTTAATTTAAATTCAACTTCAATGTCACCAAAAATATTAACAATTAAAAGGTAAGGTATCACAATGTTAAATTGAGTCTAATTTGAAAATCAAGATATAAATTCTAAAGGAAAAACCTAAAATCCTATTTATAGACATCAAAAATGGAATTCGTAAAGAACTAGAAAAACTAGATTTGGCAACTTCCATGAGCCCGTTTATGGATCGTAAACTGATTTATGGGCTCGTGGTCTTCACTCGTAATTTCTTCTTGCGATACTAGCCTCAATCTAGAAATGGCCTTTTATAGCCTATTAATGTTTTCACGAGTCATGGTTTGGGGTTTCATAGAAGCTTGACTGGGAAAACTGTAGCATTTGAACCTTTCATCTCCAACTTCAATCTACAGTCCATAATTTTACCATGACTCATACTATTGGCTCGTAGTTTTCATTTTTCTGCATATGCATTTCCTCCAATCTACAAACTCTATCTACTGGAATCCATAACTAGATATACAAAGGCACTTGAGTTCTATACAAGCAACTATGGCTCAAACCTACTCCAAAATTACCCACATGATCCTTAAATAGGACAAATCACTCTATATGGAGGCATAAAACAAGTACAAGCCCAATCTAGGGTCTCTAAAAGTCTATCCTAGTCTAAGGCTCGCTCTAAAATCATGAGAATAGGAAAGAATTGAAAGGAAAGAGATCCTAGACAAATAAAAGATTATCATGAAATCTATCGTAGATATCATCGTAAAAAGCTTAGTCAAAATGGAGACTGTTACTTACCCAAAACCGATCATCCGCATTCCAAATTCACTTCACAATAGCTATTTGTGCTTGAAATACCTTTGAATGCCACCATGCTATCAAAATATTGATCTATACGTCAATACAATCATTTTGACACCAGGAACATAATTTCAGGAGTCGGGCCCAAAATTGGGTCAAAACGAGATTATAGGACCTGTTATGGGAATCTCGAGATCAACTACATAAAAAGGGTTATAAACATAATGGGAAACCTGTAACAAAAAATGGGACATAATTCAAAGCTCGAAACAGAAGAATCTGAATCATGAGATAAGGCTCAATTAAAGGAGAACTTCACATAAAGGACACCAACTATACTAGCGAATTTATCTCCAGTGAAGGCCCCGATGCACTTTCCATCCATGCCACTATTTTCCATGAAAAAGTTCCATAATTTGAATTCTTGGATTGCTAAAATTGAACCTATATTGGCCAAAAATCACTTCCCAATGCTTTCCAAAAATTCAATCCGAAAATAACATGAGATAGTTGCTAAAATGCCAAACTCACCTTAATAAAAGATTCCAAATCACTTTTCAAGCTTAGCAACGCATTTCTTACGAAAACCCTCACAAGATAGAGCTTGGAATAACTCAATTTGGGCTTCTAGCACTCAATATATTAGGGTTTGAAGTTTAGGAAATGGGCTGATCTGCATCTGAAATAAGATGTTGTAGTCACTAAAAATACTCCTCCACGAACGTCGGGTCCAGGTCCACCTTCGCTCACCAAATACCCCTCCACAAACATAGGGACTAGTTCATGTGGAGGTCAAAACCAGGTGCAACAGCAAAGGCTACACCTGCTAGTCATGAAATTGAGAACTTCTTCGACAAGGTGTCTGGGATCCGTTCAGAAACTCATGCGTGCAAGTGAACTATGCTACCCCACCAAATTCAACATTATAAACTCAATACCACAGTCAAAAGTTTTACATGAGGTTATTTTAACCGGATGTGGATCCCACTTCCAAGGCCTTTTTAAACAAAAATCCACCAAGGGGCTCGAAATGAGTCCGAAAGCCTCGAAGATCGAACGAAAGGTCATTCTAGACCAAGCTTGATATTTCAAAGTTAACCATGCTGTCAGAATTCTCATTAGAGTGTGATTTCCAAGAATATTGACCAAAGTCAACTCTGGCCAAATTTCAACAACCAAAATACTAAATGGTCTAAACTTGCATCGAAGGCCTCGGTGCTCGAGTTGACCATGCTTTTAGCCTAATTTGACCATTTCGTAGTTGATAAAACTAATAGAATTCTGTTTTGAGGCCATCTTTCTAGAGTTTTGACCGAAGTCAACTGTTCAAACTCTAGGAGCTCCAAAACATAAAAACTAGTATAAAACCTAAACGACGACCAGGCAACCAAGCTAACAGTTCTAGCAAGTCATAAATGACCTGAGATCGCTACAAGAAAGTTCTAACATTGAAAAGAACGAGGAGCGGAGAAAATAACCTGGAGCGTCATTACAAAATAATGAAACAATTACTCCATATATTGATTTAAGAGGGTACATTACAACCCTTAAATATAGTATTTTATAATTACTACTAATAAAGATTTTTTTTGTGGGTTTAAACAGATTATATTACATTATATTTATATTAATTAAAATGTAAGAGAAAAGATAAGAACATGTATTTTTGTTCAAATCTATTACTACAATTAAGGAATTTCATTATATCTCAATCTAATCTTTTTCTCTCCATGTATTTATCTTCAAATTATTCTCTATAATCTCTCTTCATGTTTTCAAGAAACCTTCTTTCTTCCAATTTCAAGCAATATTTAACGTTCTTAATATATTTTATATTTTTTTTAGCATCTGCACTATTTTTTATTGTCAATTTAAACATAAAAAGTTATTTTTACTCAATATTGATTCAACACATAGGTCGATGGAATTCAACAGGTTTGCTTTTAATATTTTTATGGCGTTAGCTTGTTTGTTTCTTCTTTTGGGACCATTTTTTAATTTCTATGTACTCGTTTGAATATTGTTATAATTTTTTCTGTCTTTTGTTTGTTAAATTTTCTTCTTTTGTAATGGATATAGTTGTTGATGAAATTGATTATTGAAGAGAAATTTATTTTATTTATATTTTCTACTATTTGGATATAGATGTTTGTTTTTATTTATTTATAATATTTTCTAAATTAATCGTTGAAGACGGATTTTTCTATGTATTGTTGATTTTTATTTTTTAATATACTTTTGTGTCGTAAAATATTTTTTTTCTTTTTTTTATTGCACCATAGAAATAAAGTTGTAGAATGATTACATATCAAAATTGAATTTTGAGTGAACTAGTGAAGTCCATTTACATACAGATTATATACACAAACAACTAATTATAAGTTGGTATAACTTTGATATGAATATTGCAATTTTACATCAATATTAGTTATAATTTAATATTACAGCTTTATACTTATTGTATACATAAAATGAGTTTGTTTATATTGTGTGTTGAACCATTAAAATTCATTTACATACAGATTATATACTCAAACTATTGAATATAAGTTGGTATGATTTTGGTATGAAGATCATAATTTTTGCATTCATACATTAAGAGTGTGCAACATCAAAATAAAGTGACAAAACAATTAGTGAACGCGAAGTGGCCGGCGCTATTACAAGCAAACTTGGTGGACCAAGTATGAAAAAAGAAGATGTTCCTAATACACTAAAGTTTCAAAAGTCCAAACCAAGATCGAGAGTGAACAAATAGACATAGAAGATTGTCGAAGTTAACTTGGAGATTGTTATTTTTTGGGGGGGATATTTTTACTTAATTTTTTGCAACTGTTCATTAAAACATATAATTTTATTTAAATAGTAAAATTATTTACTTATTTTAATTTTTATGTATGATGATATGATATTAAAATAGGTTTTTAAAACTTTTTGATGTCTGAATTTCTTTCATACATTTTAAAAAAAAAACATATGAAATAGGTATTACCTATCAAATAATAGATTCTTATTCCTACGTAGATTAGTTTTTATAAAATTGTTTATTTGAAAAAAAATCAATGAAAATAATCAAGTTATATGTCTTCCTTGAAACCTAAATATATATCACTATCATAAAGTTGAATAAAGTATATCAACATTATTCCGTTGAATAATTTTTTTCAAAAACACCCTATTTCATATCGAATTGATACAATAAATCAACTAATTTATGAATCAACTGTGTACACAAGTGCAAAAAAGTAGTAGTCTTATACAGTTTATAAATATTTGGTTGAAATCACAAACCAAATAAAAATTCACATAGTAGATCCAAATTATAGTACTTTCTTTCAAAAATCAATATATGCGCGCGCACACATATATATCAAAATAATACATTTAAAAGCTTTTATTTTTAAACATAACATATCAAAACCAAATTGACACAATAGTCCAGTTAAAAATTTCAAACAATAAAAATCAGTTTATTAATCAATTATATACACAAATAGTTGAAGTGTTAATATTAAACAATTTATAAACATTTTCGTGAAACCACAATTCATACCAATATTATATGCGTCATGACCCAACTTTATAGGTCATGATGACGCCTACCTTACCACGATAGGCAAGCCTAACCCTGTCCGGAATAGCTGGTAAGAAGCACAACATAACAGTTTAACCAAACTAACATAAGCACAAGCTAGGACTGCGCATACATCGATATAACAACAACGAATTATTCTTTCCCAGGACCTTGAAGTCACCTGTACAGGATAGCTGTAGACAAGGTACACCACACTAACCATAATACAACTTTATATACATGCACAGGACCAAAATAACACACAGAGAAAGTCTCGCGTCACAAAAGACTACCACAAATACAGAATGAGACTAAAAGGATCCACGGATGGTCAATGCTCACCACTAGTCTCCTAATATAGCTATCACAGGAAGAATCACCGTTGTTGGCTCGGGCTAGGACCTGCACCATGAAATAGATGCAGAAATGTAGGGATGAATACTAGGGATATGGTACCTAGTAGGCATCATAGGCCGATTGAGTAAAAATAGTAAATAAAGTAGGAATACACCAGAATAAGAATATGGTTCTACCACAGTTGTCTACCACAACCAAGTAATATATATCTGTAGGTACAAAGTAATTCAAATCTTCCCGAAGGCATATATGTACCAACGGAGGTAAGCAGAATGTGAACAATAGTAGAGTGATATACATAGGTATAAGGCCTTATTGACTAAGCCTATAAGCCAACCAGACTCCCATAAGCCTAGTCGGTATAACCACACACAATGAAGAGTGAATAGGTGTAGGGCTATGGATGTCAAGTCTGAACTAAGCTCCTAACCCAATCATGTACACATGACCACAACTCTGATAGAACCATCTAGATGAAATACTACAATACTTATACCATGCAGAATCGAGCAGTACTAACCACAACTAAGTAGGATAGACAGGTACACAAGTGTAAGATACTATCTAACCTAACTTTATATGTCTGTCAGACCCCCATAAGCCCAATGAGTACACTAGTGTACCAAGTAGCCAGGTATATATCAAAAGATCCAAAACACTAAATTGTATCTGAACTAATAATCCAACTCTAAAGACAAGAGGGGAACACAGAGCCCGAATCTCGAATCGTAAATGTGACCCCATGAAGTACATGTTGTAGAGCCTGGACCGCGAACCATGGATGCGACCCTGTAAAGTACCATGTTGATCATGCGGAATACGAAAGAAGACGGGAACATAAAGCTCGGAATTTGAACTGCGGATGTGACCATATGAAGTACATGTCACAGAGCTTGGATCTTAAATCACGAGTGCAACCCATCCCATACAGTGCCAATGGTAGAAAGTACGAATCTTGAACCTCAAACTGTGGTGTACGAGAAGAATAGGCCAAGGGATACAGAGCCCGGACCTCGAACCGCGGGTATATCCTGCAAGGAAGACATGGACTAGTCTAAACGACTTGTTGGGACTCAAACCCAACACTACTAGGACTCGAACCCTACACTTTCTAACTGTACAGACTCTAGTCTACTATCCCAGCTACAAGGACCTACGCCTGTCAAGTCACCCTAAAAACATATACAGTAATCTATAGATCTATAATAGCGAGGTCTAGGGTATCACTAGCCTAGTCTGGAGTAAGGCCCAACAATAATAGATAATCATCAGTAGAGTAACCAACCAAAGCACCACCACAGTATAGCATATACTGACGTAACAACCATCAGTTCAACACGACAACAGATACCCTGTTAGCCTATATGATCAGGAATGTAACAAGAGTAATCAACAGAGTAATCATAAGTATTTCTAACAACCGTAAGATCTTCAAAAGTACAGTAGATACTCGATATACTAATCACAAGTAGGCTCCTTATACATCCATATGCATACATGCACATACCACATCCGAGTCACAACCCTTAGCATGTATCATCACTCAATCACAAGAAAAGTACCATGAGCAAGGAAAGTAACACAGTACCAACCAAATACCCACTGACCCCAAATCAAATAACCAAAAGTATAGCAAAATAATGATATACAGCTTATAATCAGTCTCAACAGGTTAAACCTAACAAATACATCCATAACAGGCTAAGATCCAGCAATTATGGCATCTAACAGGTCAATCACAACAATATAGTACTTAATAGAACAATTCTAGCAATTATGGTCCTTAACAGATCATCTACAACAAATACAACCTCTAAGCATAATTATGGTAGACAATGAATAGAATAGTCATGGGCTTGCCTAGCATGTCTATAATAGTTCTGTCAATTCCAATTAATCTGAGGTACAACAACCAATCAGTATATGCTAGAAAATTAGTATATCAGTCCCAAAGGGACCCTCAGTTGGTCAAATAATCACTCTATAAACCTACACAACCAAAAATATAACAGGGAATCCATAGGCTAGTTACATGTGCCCTCAACGTGCCATAGATATCCAGGCCATCCCAGACAACATTTACATATTCTAACTTTGTTTAATAAAAAAGGAAGACTTATCCTACCTAAATGTTGATCACGCATTCTCCTGTCCGATTCGCGGGATTGTACTCTTCTTGTGATCTCAAAATGCTGTCAAATTATCAAAAATAAAATCACAATGTCAAATATGATAATTTTGGCATTAAAATCATATAAAATAGGCTTGGGTAGTTTAGGAGTCAAAAAGCGAGCCCGCAATGAAATTTTGAAACAAAACTCACATAATATTCTTCATACTTCTCTAAGCTTGACATCAAATTCAGCTCCAAGGTCTGAAATGATATAAAACAACCTAAAATGAAAAACATTTTTTTCCAATAAAAACTACATATGGCAGCCATTTTGATCTCAATTTTCTCTCAAAACGAGCAATTTTAGAAAAAATCGTTAATACCAGTGTGTCTCAAAAAACTCTTTAATTTAGACTAAAATACAAACATAAATAACAACTGAAATCGTATTTTTGCACCAAACCTAGCTCTATCAACTAACTCTGATATTACCACGCTGTGTGTCTCGCAAAAACACATAGAATAGATCTAAATTTTAAAAAAATTCAACTCAAAACGGATAAGAAATCACATGTCCAAATTTTAAAAGGTATATCCAATAACCAGCTAGAAAAGCATCAAAGTTTACTTCATATGACGTGTCGAAATCAATTTTTGATACTTTCATGGTGTCCCTCTCAAAAAGATACACCAGTTAGCCTTTTGAATCGTCAAAATCAAATAAAAATCAAAAGAAATATTGAAATCTGAAGTTGTCACATCATTTATTTTTGATTTTTTGGAATAAAAATTCCAAATTTATATGTATTTTCCCCTGTGCCACCTTTCATGTGGTAGCTCCTTGTTTGGACACATCATCGCCACCTTTAATTTTTCATAAATCACTCAAACTTAATTTCGATATTTTGGCATCTATTGAAGTCGTAAAAATATAAACCATATATGAAATCTGATCGAAAATGGCATTTCGAACTCAACAATGTAGTCAAAATTCCCACTAGAGCTCGTTATAATTGGGTGTGGGTCCCACTTTCCAATACCGAAATTATTGAGGGGGTCAAAACGCATCTGAAAGCCTCGAGAACCGAACAAAAGGTTATCCTAGACCAAACTCGATATTCCAAAGCTAACCGCATGATCAAAATTTTCATTAGGCTTGTTTACCAATGATGTTGACTAAAGTTAACAAGTGACCATTCCGAAGGCTAAATTTGTAAAACTCAATATAACTAACATCAAACATGCTTCTATCCTATTTTGACCATTTTAGAGTTGATGTAATTATCAAAATTTCATTCCTAGGGCGTTTACTCTGAATTTATTGCTAAATTCATTTTGAACTTTAAATCGTCCATTATTACAAAAAAAAATTACACATCTTTCAAACGAGCGATTTGATAACCGACCTAGTAGCACCAGCGAGTCACAAATGACTCAGGGTCATTATAAGTATGCTCTAGCCGAGACAGAATACCAAGGAAAGCATAAATGACCCGGAGGGACATTATAACATGCACTACTACAAAAACTTTCATCCATGAAAGTCAAGGAAAACTGTATTCTCAAACACAATAAGGCGAAGGTATGGGGCCCGCATGCTCTACTAGACCCATTGGCTCCTCCAAGGAACAAACACTGCAATAGCACTCCGTCCTAATAATAGAACTCGACTTATTTTAGAATTGCCACGAATTTCCTTAATCCCTTCTTCAACATCAATTTCTAATTAATCAAGCCAAGAATAACCAAAATTATCCAAGAGAATCAAATCCACACTTAAATTACCCGAAAAGCATTGTGAAATCACAAGCGAACCCAATAGCCTGACCATCTAGAATGCTTACCCATACTAATAGGGAAAATCAACCACAACCTTTACTAGGCATACCTATTGGCCAAATCCTATTTCCACTCCTACCCTCGGCAACACCTTCATTCCAGCTAACAGTAACAGTGGCAAGCATGAGCATCCAAACTAAGCATAACAGGAAAGACAAAATTGAAAACCCATAGGGAAAGAATTCAAGCCCTACTTACAATAGTATTATGCCACAATAGCAATTATAACTCCAATACCATAATGATCCACTACTACAAAAGAAAAGAAGTCTCCTAATAGAGTCCAAATACATAATGGGGTGCGAACATAAAGTAATCATAACTGTGAAAGCGTCATCTGATGCCTTGGCCTCTAACTGCTCTAGAGCTACGTGGAAGCAGCCTTGACAGACTTCTTTTCTGGGGTAGCCTCTGCTATCCAACCTATTATTGCTAAAACTCTATCAATCTCCTCTATGGTCCTGATATAGGGCTCTATCTCCGGACAAAGGTGCTAATGTTGGGTGGACCAAGTTGCTTGTGGAGCATGGTATGCTATCCTTCGTTTGTGGCAATCTCTAGATCAATGATCATGCTCTCCACAATCATAGCATCCCTAGGAGAATTAGCTAGAAGACCAATAACCACTACAAACCTGTAGTGTCCGCTTTCAAAGTCTTGGAACCCTAACTCGTTGAATAAAATGATCCGACATACCTTGAAGTTGTTGCAGCCCTATTTCTCGCTCTTTGTCGGGTGATATAGGGGGACCACTCTAACTAAAGGTACCCCAAGATTTTCGGTCATCCTCTGGAGTCTAAAATGAAGCTTGAGTAGGATGACTAAACTAGCTCAACTTGAACCCCTATTGTGATATGTCATAATGCTCTCTAAAACTGTACCGAGTCTCATTGTAGTTGTTTTTATGTCTGGACTACTTGTCATTGTCCCTATGGACCTCATGATGGAGTTGCGTAACAGCGAAGCATGGTCAACGATATCACAAAATGGATGGCCCGTTGTAACCACTCGTTGGGTCTCAATCCTCAACTATGTCCTCAGTCCCATGATAAAACATCTGATCCTCCCCTTAGTAGGTAATATACTCATGGCATATCTGGATAGATCGTAAAACCTGGCCGCATACTCAAACACTTTCATGGACCCCTACTCTAATCTAGAAAACTAATCACGGGGCTCATCTCTGAGACTCCAGGGGACAAATCTAGCCAAGAAAGCCTCTAAAACTCGGTCCATGAGACTGGAAGGGAGACCACTGGCCTAGTACACATATATGTACGCCACAATTGGTTGGTCTATCAAGATGATAAGTTGTGAAATCTGTGCCTTTGGACTCTAACATCCTTAAAATCTTCCACCTCTCCAGACAGGCCATCAAGAACTCGTGGGTATCCTCTCCAACTGCTCTTATAAACCTTAGAGGCCCCAATCTTAGAAGATATCCCAACACTCTCTAATCCAAGAAAGATATAGTACCCTTTGGGTGAGAAATGGGAGGTGTTTGAGATACACACTCGGCTGGGGAGGGAGATAGAGGCTATACAGGTTGTGCTGGTGGCACTTGAGCTGGCCCTAGGGCTAGTGCCAGCTGTACGCCCCCTAGGGTGGCGAGTAACTGTGCAATGGTTGCCTGGACTACAGGTGTCATAATAAGGATGGCTGGGGGTTGTGCCAACTCTGGCCCGACTAGCTGAGGGGGAATACGGGCATCCAAGTGCTTCTCTACTATCTCTGAAGCCATATCTCTAACTGGGGTTGGTGTTATGCCCTACCTCTACCCCAAGGTCGGCCTCTATGTTCGCAAAGAATGATCTAAATAAGATCCCAGAAGACTATCAACATAACTACAAAAAGTGATACAATTAAGAAGAGATACCTAGTACATCTCGTAGCCTCCCGAAGATAAGTCACAGACGTCTTCGCACTCATCCGCAAGACTCTACTAGACGGTAGCTCTATACAGGTGAGACTAGTGAACCTAGGGCTCTGATACTAACTATCATGACCCGATCTAAGAAGTTATGATATCGCTTACCTTACCCCAATAAGCAAGCCTAGGACTGTCCCAGAATAGCTAGTAACGCGCATAACAAAGTAGTTTAACCAAACTAACATAAGCATGATCTAGTATTGGGCGTGCATCAAAGCAAATTATCACCTCCCAGGACTTGGAAGTCACCTGTACAGGACTACTGTAGACAAGGTACAACACACTAACCATAATACAACTCTATATATCTATACATCACCAAATTAATTCACGAGGCAACCCTCGAGTCACAAAAGATAGCCATAAAGACAGAAGAGGACTGAAAGGATCCACAGACTGCCAATGCTAACCACTAGTCTCCTAATATAGCTATCATAAGAAGAATCACTACTGCTAGCTCAGACTAGGACCTATGCCACAAAATAGATCAAGAAATGTAGAGGTCAATACTAAGGATATGGTATCTAGTAGGCATCATAGACCGACTGAGTAAAAATAATAAATAAAGTAGGAATAAACCAAAATATGATTTTACCACAATTGTCTACCACAACCAAGTAATGTATATCTATAGGTGCAAAGTAACTCAAATCTGCTAGAACCAGGAAAGGCATAATTGTACCTACGGATGTAACCTAAATCTGGACAATAGTAGAGTGATGTACATAGTTGTAAGGCCCTGCCTACTAAGCTTGTATGCCAACCAGATCTCCATAAGCTCGGCTAATACACCCACGCACAATAAATGGTGAATAGGTGTAAGGCTACAAATGTCAAGTCTGAGCTGAGCTCCTAACCCCAATCATGTAAACATAACCTCAACTGATAGAACTATCTAGCTAAATGGGCAATACTGAAACCATGTAGAACCAAGCAGTACTAACCACAACCATGTAGGACATGCAAGTACGCGAGTGTAAGATACTGTCTAACCTAACCCTATACGCCTGTCAGGCCCTTATAATCCCAAAGATACACTCGCGCACTAAGTATCAAAGTATATATCAATCGAACCCAAACACTCAACTCTATCTGAACCAATAACACAACTCTTAAGGCAGGAGGGGAACACAGAGCCTAGACCTCGAACCACGGATATGAACCCGTGAAGTATATGTGGCATAACTCAGACCTTAAACCATGTATCTGACCTGGTGAAGTACCATGCTTATCATGCCAAATACTAAAGAAGAAGGGAGCACCAAGCTCAGACCTCGAACCATGGACATGACACTGTGAAGTAAAAGTTGTACTGCCTCGAACCTCAAACTATGGATGTGACCCATCCTATCCAGTACCAATGGTAGAACGTACAGAGCTCGAACCTAGAACTATTGATGTACGAGAAGAATAGGGCAAAAGGTACAGAGCTCAGACCTCGAACCGCGGATGTATCCTACAAGGTAGGCCTGGAGTAGTCCAAAATACTCATTGCACCTAGAACCCAACACTACTAGGGCTCGAACCCAGCTCTTTCTAACTGTACACACTCTGGTCTACTATCCCAACTACAAGGACCTACTCCTCTTAAGTCACCCCAAAAGCATATATAATAATCTGTAAATCCTAAATAATGCAAGTCTAGGGCAGCACTAGCATAGTCTAGACTAAGGCCCAACAACAATAGATAATCATGAGTACAGTAACCAACCAAAGTGTAGCAAATATTGATGTAACCATCAATAGTTCAACATGACAATAGATGCTCTGTTAGCCTAGATGATTAGGAATATAACAAGTAATCAACATACTAATCACAAGTATTCTTAACAATCATCAGATATTTAAAAGTACAGTAAATATTCGATGTACTAATCACAAGTAGGCTCCTTATATATCCATATGCATACAGGTGTATACCACATCCCCAGTCACAGTCCTCAGCATGTGTCGTCACTAAGTCATAAAAAGTACCATGATCAAGGAAGGTAACACAGTACCAATCAAATACCTATTGGCCCCAAATTAAATAACCAGAGTTATAGCAAAATAATGATATACAACTCATAATCAGTCTTAATAGGTTAGACCTGAGCAATCCAGCCTTCACAGGCCATGATCTAATAATTACAGCATCAAACAGGTCAACCACAACAATATAGCACTTAACAGATCAATTCGAGCAATTATGGCCCTTGACATATAACTCACAACAACTATGACCTCTAAGAACAATTATGGTAGTTAATGAACACGATAACCAAAGGCTTGCCTAGCATGCCAATACTAGTTCTATCAATTCCAGCTAATATGAAGTACAACAACCAATCAGTATATGGCAGAAAATCAGTATACCAGTCCCAAAGGGATCCGCAGCAGGTAAAATAATCACTCTATCAGCCCATACAACAAAGCATACAATAGGGAATCAATAGGCTAGTTACATGTGCTCTCAATATGCCACAAATATCTAGGCCATCCCAGACAACATTTACATATTTTAACTCAATCTAACAAGAAAGAAAGACTTATCCTACCTAATTGTCGATCATACGCACTTTTATCCAATCCATGGGGGTTGTATTCTTATTGACTATCTCAAAATGCTGTTAAACTATCAAATATGAAATTATAGCGTCAATACGATCATTTTAACATTAAACTCATAGAAAATGGATTTAGGTCAGTTTTTGGGCTAAAATGTGAGGCCATAGTGAAATTTCAAAACAAAGCTTAGATAATACTTTCCATACTTCCCTAGTGTACCTCAAATTCGGGCTCACTTCGAGATCTAAAAAGATATAAAACAGCTCAAAAATAAAAAAAAATATTACTTTTCAATCAAAACTATATATGGAAGCCAATTTGACCTCAATTTTCTCTCAAATTGAGAAATTTTAGAAAACATTGTTAATACCATAGTGTGCATCTCGAAAAAGTCTTCAATTTTGACTTCAATTTCACTAAAAATCAATTTGAAATGACAAAGTTATCACATTCTGAATTTTTCAAAAAATACAAAAATAAATAGCAGTTAAAATCACATATTTGCACCAAACGAGGCTCTATCAATTAATTTTGACATTACCACGGTATGCGTCTCACAAATAATAAATAGAGTAGAGCCAAATTTTCGAGGACTCAGATCTTGTGAGACTTTATCGATGCTTAAAATCAAGGTTCTGTGGAGTTCTTTACCAAGGTAACACTCCATGGTCACCTCCACGAGCCATGGAGGCTACCTAGGGGGTGGCCCTTGGCCTTGTGTAGGTTGTAATTTTTTCTTATACTGGAGTTTAAGACCAAGTGGCCCTCCATTGAGCCCTTCACGGCCTGTGGTGCTCACCATCAGCCGTGAAAGTGGCCCGTGGTAGGTGCTTTGGCTTGAAAGCTATTATATGGCTAATGCACCCACCACGGACCCTTGCACGGGCTGTACAACCCACCATGGCTCATGGTGGGTCCCGTAATGGTATTAATCTGGAAATGTTTTAAGTATCAAATCGCTGGTGTGGAACTTGGGTCTTGGTACGAGAGCTTGTAGGAACCGTGAAGCTTTCTACGAACCGTGAAGCCTTGTGAAAATGTCCTTGGTCTAAAATGTGACTGAGTGTCTGAAGACCCTTATCATGGACCCTTGTATGGTGTGTGATGTGTTGCACGACCCATGGTGCTCCACCAGGGGACCCCTGGGCACTTTTTAGTGCTCGTTTTATTAATGGCTTTCTTGTAATTTTGATAATTCCTAAGGGTCATTTGTGACTTTTTAACCTATCCTAAACCCCTGAAAATACTTGTACTCCTTCATTCTTGTTCAAAGTCATTCATTATACTTAGAATACTCAAAGTCTCTTTTCTAAGAACTCTCAAGTATGACATTGAAGATTCAACTTGGAAATTCAAGAAGGGATTTCTTCTGAAATAAATTTCTTCTTCATTCTTCTAAATTATCTAAGGTATATAGGATTGATTCATGATCCCTTTCAACCACGAAGACCCCAAGAATTTCTTGCTTCTTAATTTATGAATTTCAAGCTTACTTTGAATATGACTCTTTCAAATTAGTATTGATTTGATTAAATTGAGATATGAGTTATATTTAATTGATGTTTTTAAAATGATTTAAGCCCTATGTTGAATTGCATTGATATTATGAAGGTCTGAATATGCACGCCCTTTTAAATGTTGAATCTAAGTAATTTCAAGTATGTTTTAAATGATGACTTCTTCATGGATTTATCATAATTTCATTATATTATGAAGATTTAACTATGAATTCCTAGTACCCATGCTATTCATTTCTTTCTCATGGCATATGCATATATGAACATTGATTTTTATGAAGTTCATGATGTTGTTTAAGACCCAATTATAATTAGGACTATGATTTCAAGAAAAACATGGTTATGACATGATATGTGATTACATAATGCCTATGATATGACTCTTTGAGAAATTATGGGTGTTTACACCAACATATACAAGTATGAATGAGCTATTTCTATACATGAAAGTATGACATGAAACATGATTTGGCTTTTTACCCCAAGTATGCATGACTATGAAGTATGTTTGGGTTTTTAAGCCTAGGTATGCATGATGAAGATTTGAAAAGACGATCCTCCTTTCTAAAGGCATGTATATGTATATGTATTTTTGTGGGATGATGACTTAGCACCGAGTGGACTTACATGAGGGGGAATATCACCAAGGGTCCAGTCCTCAAGTCTCATAACTATGTGCCAAACAAAAGTTCATATTTATGCCCCTTTGTGGATGAATATATTATGTATCAAAAATCTTTACTGAATGGGGGTGCCCGTAAGGTAAGTTCCTTCTCCAAAATGAGAGGCTCGTAAGAAGAAGTATGGTCTGCCTTTGACAAGTAGATCACCTCTTTATTCGATGTTGAAAAGACACCGAAATTCCATGTAATAGCCCGCATGGTCAAGATGTTGGTTGAGGTCTCATCCCTGTATGTTGAAGTATTATGGCTTGCATGCATCATGGATTTCATGTCCTATTGATATTACATCCTTTCCTATGTACTTCTTTCTATATATGTGTCTCTATCATCTAACATTGATTGCAGGTTGATAAGGTCATAAGCATTTCCATGCCCGCATACTTAGTATATTCAAACGTACTAATGCATATTCTTTGCCTACATGATCTAACTATGTAGGGACCGGAGACTATCTTTATCCACCCCTTGACGGTTATCTTGGATTGTGAGAGTTACTTGTGGTGAAACCTATCACCCAAGGACAAGCTGCCTTCTATCTACTTATTATGCGATTTTCACTTATGTCTTTACCTTGAGGGTGAGTCCGGGACATGTCTTGGCCCCCCGTCCTATTCTATGACTTAGAGGCATTTTTGGACATCATGTAAACTCATGTACATGCTTATATGTGATATGCTATCTTGCTTATAGAGAGTATGATTATGGCTATCTCTTGATGTTGATGATATGTTCATGATGAGATGTGAAAATGTTGAAAGTCCTAAGCCCCTTCTATCCCCATAGCGTGAGTCATACTTACCCGGCCCTTAGTTCTTATACGTTGTGCTATGTGAATCCATGCAAATCTCTATCCCTATGACATCCACATAGCGTGAGTCACACTTTCTCTTCCCTTAGAACTACATGTTTATTGTCTAGCTATGCACTTCCGAACTAATGATGTGTAAGTGGATGCAATAAGGCTTGTTTGGGGACTCTCGTTTCCATTTGCCGTGTCACTCCAATGTCCTAGGCTCTAGTCATGACAAGCTTGGTATCAGAGAACTAGGTTTATGAATGTTCCTTGAAGTCCAACATGCCGTATCGAGCAAAGTCCTATTCATGAGTGTGAATTGCACCATACCTATTAGTGGGAGGCTATGATAGCATTTTAGAAATTGTCCCACTTTTTCATCTCTAATGTCATGCTTTGGACCATGTATTAAGACCTTTTAGTTTTGACGATGTCCTTGATGCCTTACAGAAGATGCCTCCGAGAAGAGCCCCTCTACCTAGGAAAGCCCCAATTAATGAGGACCGAGTCCCTCAAAAGCCTATTAGAGAGCTGGTTACTCAGGATGAATTCCAGAATTCCTTTCCCATGCTTGTCCAAGTGGTGACCAACCAGGCTAGGTAGGCCAATCCTCCTCCTCATGTCTCCACTCCATCTGCTAGAGTAAGAGATTTTACCCGGATGAATCCCTTGGAGCTTTATAGGTCAAAGCTGATGAGGATGCCCAAGACTTCATTGATGAACTCTCTAAGGTGTTGACTATAATGGGGTGACTTCAGAAGAGAAAGAGGAACTTGTTGCCTATCAGTTAAGGTTGATTGGAGAGGATTGGTGATGACGAGGTTGGTTGGGAAGAGTTTAAGTTTGCTTTTCTAGACTGTTTCTTTCTTCTTGAGCTTAGGGAGGCCAAAATGATAGAATTTATCAACCTCAAGCAGGGTGGTATGAGTGTGAGGGAATATGCCCTCAAGTTCACAAAGCTCTCAAAGTATGCTCCTATATTAGTGGTTGACCCCTATGCAAGAATACACAAGTTTATTTCTAGGATCTCTGATTTTTGTTTGTGAAAGAATGTCGTACGACTATGCTTATTCGGGATATGGACATCTCTAAGCTTATGACTTATGCTGAACAGATTGAAGGGTTAAAGCTCAAGGAGAAGAGGGTGAATGATTCCAAGAGAGCTCATTATGATGGTGAGTTCTCCAATTCTAAGGGTGGTGATGGATATGGTTGCTTCCAACAGGGCCAAGGTTCGAATGTAAAGGTTGGCAATGCTAGATTTCTTCCTCCCAAGGCATAGGTTGGAGGTTGGCCAATACCCCCTCTGCTTAAAACGTGTGGGAAGAATCACTCGGGTACATGCTTGAGAGGATTAGGTGCCTACTTTGGGTGTGGTGATATGGACCACAAGTTTGTTGATTGTCCCAAAGCTTCCAAGAAGGATCAGCGTCAAGTGGCCCAAGGTGATCAAAGCCACAAAAAGCTCCAAAAGGTGGTGCACCCAGAAACAATAGGTTCTATACTTTACATGCTCAATAGGAAGTAGAGGAAACTCCAAATGTAGTGACTGGTATGTTAAAAGTCTTTGATTTTGATTCTTATGCTTTACTTGATCTGGGTGAAAATTTATGTTTTATGACTCCTCTTATGGTTGTTGAGTTTGGATTGAAATCTGAAATTTTAAAGGAGCCCTTTTCAGTTTATACTCCCGTGGGTAGTCTATTATTGGCCAAAGAGTCTATCAGGGTTGTCTTGTCTACATTTTGCATAAAGTCCTTTCATGTGATCTTGTGGAACTTGAGATGTTTGATTTTGATAATATTCTCATGATGGATTGGTTGCATACTTCATATGCCTCTATAGAACGTAAAACTCGAAAGGTCAAATTTTAGTTTCCGAGTGAGCCCATTCTTAAGTGGAAGGGTAGTGATTATGCTATTAAGGGTCGGTTTATATCTTATCTCAAAGTCTAGAATATGATTTCTAAATAGTGCATCTATCATATTATGAGGGTTAGAGATGTATAGTCTAAGTCACCTACTATTGAGTCGGTTCCGGTGGTTAATGAGTTTCCAGATGCTTTTCTTGAAAATTTTCCCAGTATTCCTCCTGAAAGGGAAGTAGACTTTGGCATAGATCTCCTTTCGGATACTCAGTCTATTTCTATTCCTCCTTATCGTATAGCGCTAGCTAAATTAAAGGAGTTGAACAATAAATTAAAGGATCTATTGGAGAAAGGCTTTATTAGACCAAGTATATCTTTGTGGGGTACTCCTGTGTTATTTGCGAGAAAGAAAGATGGGTCACTTCGGATGTACATTGACTATAGGCAATTAAATAAAGTGACCATCAAGAATAAATATCTATTGTTAAGGATCGACGTCTTATTTGATCTTCAAGGAGCTACTCATTTCTCAAAGATTGACCATCATTCTAGTTACCATCAGTTGAGGGTGAGGGAGTGTGATATTTCCAAAACTGCTTTCCGAACTAGGTACGGGCATTTTGAATTTGTGGTGATGTCGTTTGGTTTGACTAATGCTCTAGCTGTGTTTATGGATCTTATGAATCGGGTGTTCAAGCCATTTCTTGATAGCTTTATGGTGATCTTCATCGATGATATTATGATTTATTTCCGAAATGAGCGAGAACACATGGATTACTTGAGGTTGGTTCTTCAAACTTTGAGGGAGAAATAATTGTATGCTAAGTTCAGTAAATTTGAGTTTGGTTGGGTGAAGTAGCTTTTCTTGGTCATGTGGTGTCCGATGATGCTATTAAGTTGACTCAAAGAAGACTGAGGCCATGAAGAATTTGCCTAGACCATTGACTCCTTATATTCAGAGTTTTCTTAGGCTGGTTGGTTATTATAGGAGGTTTGTCTAAGGTTTCTTGTCCATTACATATCCATTAACTAATTTAACTCAAAAGAAGGCCATGTTTATATGGTCGAATGAGTGTGAGAAGAGTTTTCAAACTTTGAAAGATCAACTTACATCAGCTCCTATTTTGACTTTGTCGGATGACTTAGATGGGTTAGTGGTGTATTGTGAAGCTTCTCATATTGGGTTGGGTTGTGTTCTCATACAATATGGTAAGGTGATAGCTTATGCATCAAGGATACTAAAGGTGCATGGACAAAGTTATCCGACTCATGATCTTGAATTGGTAACTATGATGTTTGCTTTGAAAATTTAGAGACATTATTTATATGAGGTTCATGTTGATGTGTTCATCAATCACAAGAACTTGCAATATGTGTTTACCTAGAGAGATCTTAATTTGAGACAAAGAAGGTGGTTGGAACTTCTTAAAGATCACGATATGAGTTTTCAATATCATCCTGGCAAGGCAAATGTTATAATCGATGCTCTTAGTAGGCTATCTATGGGTAGTGTGGCCCATATTGATGAGGGAGAGAAAGAATTGGTAAAGGATGTTCATCGCTTAGCTAGATTGGGTGTTAGATTGGCTGGCTCTAATGATGGTGGAATTCATGTTCAGAATGGGGCTGAGTTTTCTATGGTTGTTGATGTCAAGGCAAAACAAGACTCAAACCCATCCTTAGTGGAGTTGAAGAAGTTGGTGGCGGAAAAGAAGATAGAGATTTTCTCCGAAGGGGGAGATGGTGTACTTTGATATCAAGAGCGATTGTGTGTTCCGGGTGTTGACGGTCTTAGAGAGATGGTCATGAGTGAAGCCCATAACTCTCATTATTCTATACATTCTGGATCCAACAAAATTTATCTAGATTTGAGGGAAGTGTATTGGTGGCATGCATGAAGAAAGACATAGCCCCATTGGGCAGAAGACGATCCAAAAAGCGAAGGCTCACCTAGCTGAAGGAAGGGGGTGAGATAGGCAAGAGGTAGCTTGCTTCCAAGCCGGCCACGCCAAGTTTGTATCTGAATGTCCTAATTGTTAACAAATGAAAGTAGAACATCAAAGGCCTCGTGGTTTGGCTCAAGAGATTGAGATTCCTACTTAGAAGTGGGAAGACGTGAATATGGACTTCGTGAATGGTTTGCCCCGTACCCTAAAGCAATTTGATTCTATTTGGGTTATCATCGATAGGATGACTAAACTAGCTCATTTCCTACTAATCAAGACCACTTCCAATGCCGAAGATTATGCAAGGTTGTATATTCGAGAATTGGTTAGATTGCATGGTGTGTCTATGTTTATTATATCGGATCTTGATACCCAATTTACTTCTCACTTTTGGAAATCTTTTCAAAGGGGGCTTGACACCAACGTGAGGTTAAGTACAATTTTCCGTCCTCAAACCAATGGACAAGCCAAAAGGATCATTCAAACTTTGGAAGACATGTTGAGGGCTTGCGCATTGGAATTCAAGGGAATTTGGGATGATCATCTACCACTTATCGAGTTTGTCTACAAAAACAATTTTCATACTAGCATTAGTATGGCACCGTTTAGGCTCTATATGGGAGAAGGTGTAGATCCCTCGTGGGATGGTTTGAGTTGGCTGAAATGGCATTGATTGGCTCGGATTTGGTGTTGAAGGCCATAGAAAAGGTGAAGTTGATTAGGGAAAAAATAAAAGACGGCTCTAAGCTGCCAAAAGTGTTATTGGGATGTTAGAAAGAGGGATCTTGAATTTCATGTCGGTGATTGGGTGTATGTGAAGGTTTCTCCTGTGTTCGGTAAAAAGGGCAAGTTAAGTCCTTGTTATGTAGGCCCTTATGAGATAGTTGGGCGGATTGGCAAGGTGGCCTATAGATTAGATTTGCCTTTAGAGATAAGTTCTATTCACCCAGTTTTCTATGTACCAATGTTGAGAAAGTTGGTTGGTGATCCTAGTTCGATTGTGCCCTTGGAAGGTGTTCAGGTTGAAGAGAACTTAAACTATGAAGAGGTTCCAGCTGAAATTTTGGATAGGCAAGTAAAGTGGCTTCGCAACAAGGATGTACTTCAGTTAAAGTGCTTTGGAGGAATCAAAATATGGAGAGTGCTACATGGGAGGCGGAGGCGGACATGATGAGGCAATATCTCTATCTTTTCCAGTCTACTCAAGCCTAAGGTATTAGGTTTTTTCTACTCTCAATGGTTCTAATTCTTTCACTCTTATGTTCCATGACATGACACACATACATGTGCACAAAAATGATTTGAAGGATGTTTTGAAATGAGTTTTAATGATTTTATGATTTTCAAGAAATGACTATGCATTGTGTTCTTATGTTGAAAAGTTTCATGTTCATGTCAAGTCTTTCAAGCTAGTCCAATTCTCATTTGAGGACGAATGTTCTCAAGGGGGATATGACGTAAGGACCCGGATCTCATGAGACTTTATCGATGCTTAAAATCAAAGTTCTGGGAGTTTTTGACCAAGGTCACACTCCATGGTCACCTCCACGAGCTTGGCCTTGTAAGGGTTGTATTTTGGCTTATGGTGAAGGTGGCTCGTGGTAGGTGCCCTTGGCTTGAAAGCCATTGTGTGGCTAAGGCACCCACCATGAACCCTTGTATCGGTCATGAAATCCACCACAACTCGTGGTGGGGTCCCGTGATGGTATTAATCTGGAAATTTTTTAAGTATCAAATCACCTCTTGGAATTCGGGTCTTTGTACGGGAGCTTGTACGGACCGTAGAGCTTTATACGAACCATGAAGCCCTTAGTGGAAACATCCTTGGTCTGACATTTGGCTATGAGTTTGAAGACCTTTACCACAGACCCCTGTATGGTTTGTGGTGTGTTGTACGACCCGTGGTGCTCCACCACGGGACCCCTGGGCACTTTTTAGTGCTCATTTCATTAATGGTTTTCTCGTAATTTTGGTGATTTCTAAGGGTCGTTTGTGACTTTCTAACCTATCCTAAACCCCTGAAAATACTTGTACTCCTTCATTCTTATTCATTATACTTAGAATACTCAAAGTCTCTCTTCTAAGAACTCCTCTCAAGTGTGACATTGAAGATTCAGCTTGGAAATTCAAGAAGCGCTTTCATCTAAAATCAATTTCTTCTTAATTTTTATAAGTTATCTAAGGTATGCGGAATTGATTCATGATCCCTTTCAACCATGAAAACCCCAAGAATTTCTCACTTCTTAATTTATGAACTTCAAGCTTACTTTGAACATGGATCTTAAAAATTAGTATTGATTTGATTAAATTGGGATATGGGTTGTATTTAATTGATGTTTTAAAAGTGACTTAAGTCCCATTATATTGAATTGCATTGATATTATGAAGGTTTGAATATGCATGCCCCTTTAAATGTTAAATCTATGCATGGGTAATTTCAAGTATTCTTTAAATGATGATTTCCTCATAGATTTACTATGATTTCATTATATTATGATGATTTAACTGTGAAGTCCTAGTACCCATGCTATTCCTTCCTTCCTCATGACATATGCATGTATGAACATTAATTTTTATGAAGTTTATAATGTGGTTTAAGACCCAATTATGATTATGACTATAATTTCAAGACAAGCATGATTATGACATGATATATGATCACATAATATCTATGATATGACTCTTTGAGCAATTATGGGTGTTTACACCAACATGTACAAGTATGAATAAGCTATTTCTATGCATGAAAGTATGACATGAAGTATGATTTGGCTTTTTAGCCCAAGTGTGCATGATTATGAAGTATGTTTGGCTTTTAAGCCTAGGTATGTGTGATGACGATTTGAAAAGACGATCCTCTTTTCTAAAGGGATGTATATGTATATGTATTCTTGTGGGATGATGACTTAGCACCGAGCGGACTTGTGTGAGGGGACTATCTCCAAGGGTCCAGTTCTCAAGTCCCATAACTATATGCCGAACATAGGTTCATCTTTATGCCTCTTTGTGGATGATTATGTTATTTATGGAAAATCATTATCGAAATGGGGGTACCCGTAAGATAAGGTTACTTCTCCGAAATAGGAGGCCCGTAAGGAGAAGTATGGTCTATCTTTGGCAAATGGATTACCTCTCCATTCGGTGGTAGGAAGACACCAGAATTCCTTTTAATAGCTCGCATTGTCTAGATGTCGGTTGAGGTCTCATCCCTGTATGTTGAAGCATTATGGCATGCATGCATCATGAATTTCATGGAATATTGATATTATATCCTTTCCTATTTACTTCTTTCTATATATGTGCCCTTGTCATCTAACATTGATTGCAGGTTTATAAGTTCATAAGCATTTCCATGCCCGCATACTTACTACATTTAAACATACTAACATATATTTTGCCTACATGACCTAACTATGTAGGAATCGAAGACTATCTTCATCCACCCCTTCATGGTTAGCTTGGATTGTGAGAGTTTCTTGTGGTGAGTCCTATCATCTAAGGAAAAGCCACATTCTATCTACCTATTATGCTATTTTCACTTATGTCTTTACTTTGAGGGTGAGCCTGGGATATGTCTTGGCCACCGGTCCTATTCTTTGACTTAGAGGCATTGCTGGACATCATGTAAACTCTATGCACGAGCTTATATATGATATGCTATCTTTCTCATGGAGACTATGATTATGGCTATCTCTTGATGTTGATGATATGATGATATGTTCATGATGAGATGTGAAAATGTCGAAATATCCCCATAGCGTGAGTCATACTTATCCGGCCCATAGTTCTTATGTGTTATGTGCTATGTGAATCTATGCAAATCTCTATCCCTATGACATCCCCATAGCGAGAGTCATACTTTCCCGTCTCTTAGAACTATATGTTTATTGTCAAGCTATGCGCTTTCGAATCGATGATGTGTATATGGATGCTATGAGGCTTGTTTGGGGACTCTCGAGTTCCTATTCGTCGTGTCACTCCTTGGCCCTAGGCCCCAGTTATGACAAAATTTTACCAAAATCCGACGCAAAACAGAGAATAAATCACATGTCAAAACTTCAAAACACATTTCCAAGTACCAGCTAGAAAACATCAAAATTTACCTCAAACGATGTGTCAAAATCAATTTTTGATATTTCCATAGTGTCCCTCTCACAAGTTAGCCTTTCGAATCACCGAAATCGGATAAAAAAGAGATATCGCAATCCGATTCAATTTTCTGGAAAAGTTTTCCAGATTTATACATATTTTCCCCTATTACGCCGCTTGCCACGTGGTAGCTCCTCGTTGGGCCACGTCATCCCTGCTTTTAATTTGTTAGCAACTACTCAAACTTGATTTCGATATTTTGGCCTAATCCGGAGTCGCAAAAATACAAATCATATATAAAGTCTAATCGAAAATGATATTTCGGACTCAACGGTGTAGTCAAAATTTCCATTGAAGGTCGTTATGATCGGGTGTGGGTCCTGCTTCTGATTATCAAAATCTACCTAGGGGATCAAAATGTGTTCGAAAGCCTCGGGAGCCGAACAAAAGGTCATCCTAGACTAAAGTTAACTTTCCGAAGCTAACCACGTTATCAGAATTTCCATTTGGACATATTTACCAAAGATGTTGACTTAAAGTCAACAAGTGACCCATTCCAATGGCTTAATTTGCTAAACTCGGTAAAACTAACACAAAACATGCTTCTAGCCTAATTTGATCATTCCGGAGCTGGTGAAAATGACAGAATTCCATTTCAAGGCTATTTACTCCGACTTTATTGCTAAATTTATTTTCAACTTTAAATTGGTCTATATTACGAAAAATTGCACTTCTTTAAAATGAGCGACCAGGCAACTGAACTGTCATTACCAGCGAGTCAGAAATGACACGAGGCCATTATAGGTAGGCTCTAGCCAAGACAAAATATCCAGAAAAGCAGAAATGACGTATAAGGTCATTACAATATGATTGATTCATCAACTCCTGAAATTATTGACTAAATCAGAATCATATGACAAATCTATTTAAATTTGACATCATGAATCATATCTAAATTAGTACAGTACAATTAGTAATTTAAATTTGAATAATATAGATCAGAATTTATAAATTTTTTCAAATTATACACTTATTGCGTATAGTAAATGATATACTAGTTACATAAAGTAAATGATACCTTTTTGTGAATTTATCTTGTGAATTGATATGTAACTAGGTATACTCTTATTAAGTATAAAAAATTTATACAAACCAATAAACTTGATTTATGTAATATTTTTTAGATTTTTGATTTATGAAATTTGTATATATAAGATTCTAAATTGTTAATTATACAATTATCTCAAACAGAAATTCATTATCAACTTTATACAGATTCACACAAAATTTATTCGTCTGGAAAAAAGATATAACAAAATACAGATTTAAGAAATAAGAATACTTATTTTTAAATAAATAATTTTTGATTTATGAATTTATATATATAAATTGTAAATTATGCAGTCTTTTCAAACTAAAATTCATTGTTAACTTCATGTCGATCAATACAAAAGAAAAAAAACCTATTCGTCTAAAAAAATATAACAATAACATACATATTCAAAAATAAAACCTGGTTAAAAAATATAAGAAACACATATTTTTTTAAACGACTCAATTAAAAAATATAACAAAAAATGATATGAGTTTTCAAAGGTGTAAAAGAATTTGTAAAAATAAGAATGAGGAAAGAGCCAAAATAGGAGAGTGATACTATTAACTAGGAGATTGATAATAACAAAAATAGTGACCAACTATCTCCGAGAAAATTAAGGATTCCAAATATATGGTAACTGAGAGAATCCTAAATTAATGGGAAACAAAATTTAAAGTTTTAATTTTAAACATTACGTACGTTTATACCTTTTTTTAATTTTATTTTTTAAGGATTGTTTTAATCCTTTTCTATGTTAAAATATTATAGAATGTCATCATTCTAATGCTATAACTTGAAAGAAACAATCCTGTTAGGACCTGAAATTACTAATCTAATATTTGTTATTTCAAAATTTTACTATAATCACTGATTCGCTAAAAAAATATAGTTAAGAGTTTCAATAGCTATGACAAAGACAACTATTGAGGACACTTGAGAGGTAGATTTATCAATGAAAAATATGAGCGGAGAAGAAAGATAATAGAATAACTTATCTCATCATTTATATTTAAATAATAAATTAATATAACTCTAAAACTAAATAATATTAATCATTATCAAATAAAGAATAAAATAATTTCATAAGCTATTTCAAAGCTATTATCCATATCTCGCCAATTAAATAATCAATTCCTAACTTCTTGAGCATCCAGGACAAAAGAATCGATTCAAACACTTGAGTAAATGTAAAAAATCTGACAAAATGCTTACATCAAAAGAATGAAAAAAAAAAGTGAGTATGATATCTCGTGCCATCTCCACATCTCAAAGAAATCTATGAGTTCACAAAAGCTTATTCTTTTTCCTTATAAAATTTAGGTTAGATAAAAGAATAAATAAATATGCATATTAAAAAATATAACGAAGAGATCTTACCGGAATTGTCGCATATCAAATTGAGCACAATTTTACAAAATAATAGCCCACTTGTTTCTTGAGAAGAGATAGATCACATATCTTCTTTAAAAATTTGATATTATACTGAATTTTTTTTTTTAAAAAAAAAAACTCCATATACAAAACATATAGCCTCCAATATCTAATCCATATTAAGAGAAGGAACACATGTATATTCCTTCTCTGTCTTTCATTTTTGCCTTGTTTCACATTTGGAATACCCTGACAGAGAGATACTAAAAATAAACTCACTAAAAAAGGGTGAAAAAAGTAGTTAACAAAGCAAATAATTTTTTAAAAATTAATGCTATAATTTATAGATTATAAAGTAAAATAGAACTATATATATTTTCCAATCATAATGTAATCACATTATTTTGAAAGAAATGGTGAAAGGAATTGAAGGAGAAAAACTGAAATTTTTCCATTTAAGTCATCAAAAAGCTAAAAGTTCCCTTAGCATAACAAATTATTATGCCAACCACAATTCAATAGTGAAGGGCTAAAACGTGTGAAATTTTATAATTACACTTAAATAATAGTTACCTTTCAAATCAATGTTTTCTTCATTCCTATCAATGTATTCTACAATAGCTTCTATTTATAGGAATGAGAATATCATGTTGGTTTGATTTAAATGAGGTGACATAAATTTATACATTTAATAGTGAGGAGGTTATGAAAATGAAAGAACTAAGAATTATGAGTATTCAATTAAGAGTAGCGATTATGAACATAAAGAGGTGTGAATTATAGAAATGACTTTTTAAAATAAAAAAATGATACACAGAGACAAAAAAGAAAAAGAACTAACAGATATTATTCTTGATAAAAAAAATATATATATACCACTTCAAAAAAAAAATATAAACGGCAAAAACAATCTTTGGCCAAGGACATGCCACATCACTAAACTGTTTCCCCTGCAAGAATTAGAGCCTTAAAGATATTACTATTATTAATGATAATAATGTTAGTACCTTTATTAGATCATTTGTAATGATGCAAAAATATGCATTCATTTCATGAGAGATGATTTTGGTTGATCCAACCAAAGCTATAATAGTTTATACACTAGGATGAACCAGTACAGCAATGGGTTCTTTGGAGTTTGACACCTTTGCCAAACATGACATGCTTAACTACGCCTTGAGAGGAACATTCTCACGCATCTCATCTGCTTGACGTAGAAGGAACTGTATGTTAGACTAGTGCTGAATGAGGATTTCATGTTTACTGTATTCATCTTCTCGTTCGATTAGGAACGATGATAGTGTATTGTATTTGAATCTTTAAATGGACTACTTGGTATGATCAGAAGGAAGATGATTCAATCACTTTAACGTGGACAACTTCTTAAGCAACAATCCTCACTTCTCTAACCAGCAAACACACATTTGTGTCACAAGGAGACTCATTTGTGCCAAACTCAAAAAGGAACATCTATTTTATCTTAATGTAGAGCACAGATGAAAATGAGGCTGTACTATGTCTCCACGTCTTCACTTGACCTCGACAACGGGAAAACAAGCAGGTTGGTGAACATAATTACCTGGTTGTTGCAGTTAACTATGAATCACAAGGACTTCCAACATTGCTTGGTTCAAACAGGTTGGATATGACTAAGAGTGACATCTTCACTCGTCAACAAAAATACAGATTGCTTAAAACACCAAGTGGATTGGCCAACAAAAGGTAAGCTACCTACACGTGCGAAAGCTAGGAAGAAATCAACAAGTAGTCGCCTTTTGCAGCAGGATTTTAGTAGAACCCCTTTACATAAAACATCCAACAAGTTCAGTAAAATCGAAAATGTAGAAAGATTTCACTTTTATAAATTTATGTATTAAATATATGGGTGTGGTCTTTAGATATATAAAAATTGTGATTGTTTATTCTCAATGGGTTTAACCAAAACTCTCTCCCTCATAATAGGTTCTAACAAAACTTCAGCACCTCTGGCAAGCTTAACAACACATCATTTATAGTGATTGCCTTCTAAAATTGAACATATTTAGATCTTCTTATGCCATTGATACCAAATCTTATTGAGTTAGCTTCCCAGACCTGTATCAACTGCTTACTTAAGCCACAGAACAACCACCGGAAAACTGCATTGGACCAGAGCAAGGGGAGGCAGAGTACTCGGGCGACTTCATGACTGCAGAACCACACTTCTCTTTATGTTCATGGTTGAGACTTCCTTGAAACGGCACTCGGAGCTACAGAATGGCTTATCTCCTCTGCATGAGCATCACATAAGAAAAGAGGTGATATCAGTAAACTTGTACTTCATTCCTCAAGCTTGACAAGACAGGGATAATAGATATCTTCCCTCCAAAATATATATGTCCTATTCTATACCTAAAATTCTCCAAATTAAAAGTACACCCACCATGCTTATACAACAAGATATATTGCAGTACCTGGAGCAAACAGCCAAAGTTGTACTAACAAATGAAAGCCATTTGGTTCTTTCCTACCTAGAGACCCTTAGATCATAAACTTCAATATTATACTAATGAAGATAGATGGTTGAACTATTCCCAACTAGAAAAACATAATATTTCAGTAAAATCAAGACGTGTCTAAAAAGAATGACTCAAATTAAAAGCAGAGAAATAGGAGATATTAACTGACAATGCAAAAATATCAATATCTGCCATGAGTCACATTAAAACTACAGTTCATGATGAATTCTAAAATTAAGGAATACAACCTTCATGGATTTGAAAATTAAAATTACGAATCATCACAGAGAATTGAGTAATAACTATGCAAATGTATCCAAGAAAGCGAATTAAAGAAATCATGTTTACATTAAAATCCCAGTGGACTTGGTTCATATGAATGATTACCCTAACAAAGTCATACAAGCACAACATCAGCAGTTTAATTGAGAAGATTCCGAGCTACTGACAACAAAGAAAAATAACTGTGCAAATTAAGCACAATGTATTAACCTAAAACTTCTCAATCCACTTGCTTCAGGATATGCATGTGTACAAGTAGAATATGAGAAGTACAAGTCCAGTATTATGTGCAAGTTACCAAAGGCGTAAGTCAGATGATAATTATAAAAAACAAGAACACTAAATGTAAAATCCAGAATGCAAAAGGAGGAAAAACTACCAGTTAAGCATTCAAGGTTCCTGCACCCTACATGGAAATGACAATTACATAGAGTTTGGAGAAACTGGTTGGCCACACTGATAGCAAACAAAACATTTGATCGTGCGATAGTAAGATAATAGAGCTTACCATGCAGTTTCCAATAATGACCTGGGTTCTTTAAAGGCTTCCCTCTTTCTGAGAATGTAATAGCCTTGAAGGTCATTTTTTTTTGGAAATACTCAATAAATTATCGTTTTATCCCCTTCCAATAGTTGCCCTGAATCATGTTTCATCAGCTTATGAAGTCGGTTTTGCTATTTGATTGAAAAGTTGGAAATTTTTTAGAAGTTCTAGACTTTTAAAAGCCTTAAATTGTTCAAAAGTGATTTTTGGTGACAATCGGAGTTTTGAGTCTCAGAATGGAATTTTGTCAAAGTCTTAAGTTGGAAGTTTACAGAATTTCAAGCTTTGAGTTGACTTTGGTCAACATTCAAAGTTCAGACGCTTGAAATGGATTTTTCTAGCGATTTTGTTGAATTCATGAGGTGATTTTAGGCCTAGGTAAAGTTTTGATTTATTTTTTGGAGGTTCCAAGAGCAATTAGATCTTTTTGAGCCTTAAGTTAGTTTATTGTGACTATAACGGGTTTTGGGTCAACGAGACCTCGAATCTATGTTTCAGCAGTTACATTGAGTTCGAAATGTCGAAATTACTTAGGTAGCATGTTTGGATCGTGTGCACAGAATTCCGAATGAATTTCAAGGGTCTGGTCGAAAATTTTGTGTCTTGAGTGTTTGTAAGGAGGTGCGAGAGGTTGGATTTAGGAGTCATTAGGAGAAGTAGAGGTAGACCGAAGAAGTATTGGGGAGAGGTGATTAGAAAGGATATGGCGAAACTTAATCTCACCGAGGACATAACCTTAGATAGGAAGGAGTGGAGGTCGCGAATTAGAGTAGAAGGTTAATAGGTTAGCAGGGTTAGGTTGATGTCTAACCATGGAGTATTGTAGGGCAGTAGGTGTTGTCGAGTATGTATATCATATGTTGTCTTTATCTGTATTATATGTGCTAAGTTTATCGTATTTACATAAATATCATGTGTTTTTCATTAGTAGTCGCTCTTCCTATTCCTTTCTTTTCCTTTCCTTTTTGTCATATCTAGTTTATTCTGCTTATGGGTTGTTGAGACGAGGGTTCCCAGGAAACCACCTCTCTACTTCTATGAGGTAGTGGTAAGGTCTGAGTACATTCTACCCTCCCCAGACTCCACTTGTGGGATTCCACTGGGTATGTTGTTGTTGTTATTGTTGTTGTTGAGTGTTTGTTGTTCTGATGTGTTCTGATACCAAGTGATTCCTTCTTCGCGGTCGTGAGCCTCGTAGCGTGTGTCACTCTTCTTTGTGATCACATCATTCCTTCTGCAATTGCATAGGTCATTTAAAGGGTTGACTAGCTTTTTCCGTTCGTGATCACAATGAGTACACTGCCTAAATAGTGACCTTTTTTCCAGAAGTAGGGAATCCTCCCATTTTCACTATTGTTGAACCCTAGAAGCTCAATAGAGCCAATTTTTTTTTTTTGACTTGCACCGGGTGTCCGAGTTTCTTTGAGCCCGACTAATCCCGGGGGTGCAATAGAGTCAATTTCAAAAGAGTTTTTTCGAGATTCTTCGATTGAGAAAGTGATTTTTCCTCGAAACCTTCGTTATCCACTAATTATTCTTGATTTTAATCTTTGATTCTTTGTCTTGTACTTCAAAGTTTATGGGTTTTCTCAAGAATTTCAAATTTTGACAAATTTATGATTATGAATTGATTTCAACTCCATATTTGAAACGATTTTGACCGTTTGCTTTTCAACTCTTTGGACAACATATTTATGTAGTTCTTTCCAAATTTAGCCTTCATTTTTGGAATAGGATTCTCAGGTCGATTTGACCCCCTTTATCCAAAATATTGATACAGTTGTTGATGGTTATGAATTCTTATCCTAATTCAATTATTAAATAGACTTTGTTGATTTAAAGACTTGATGAAGAGGGAAGGTTTAAGTTACAGAGTAGATGTTTGATTGAATTGAGGTAAATAAATTTCTAAATCTTAGTTGAGTATGTAAAATCTTGTATTTCCTTGTTATATGAGTTGGAGAATAATGGAAAATCGGTTATGGGTTGAATTGTTCAAATACTTGATCTAAATGACTAAAAAGGGGAAATGAAAAAGGCAATATGATGGTAATTTTTTATGTGTATTGTGAATGAATTGAGTGATAATATCTATACATTATTGATGTAATACTATGCTTGGGTCACTATGAATTGTGAATTGATTTGAAAGTTATTGCCTCCTCATTATTTGCATGAACATTCTTATTAGCATCAATTTAGAAACACTATGATAGAATATTTTGTGATGGTGACGAGGTCTTTTCTGGCGGATGATATAGGAGACGACGTATTTTTCGGCAAATGATATTGATGTCGAGATTTCTTCTGACGAATACATGGACCTTGTGAGTCCCCATGGGATCCAACTTGATATTCAACGGATGTGTATCGTTAGGATAGACATGCATCATTTGACATCTTATTGCATTATGTTGCACATCATTTGTTATTTGTAGATTGTCAATACTCCTTTAGTATCCTTATTAATTGATGAACTTGATATGGACGATCTATTCTGTTGGTAATTTACTATTGAACTACATGCTAAGTGAATTATGAGTTGTTCGGTTAGACTAATTGACATGCAAATTGTAGTTATGGAGGTTCGATTGGAGTGATAAGAGTACTCGTGTTCTATATTGCTTTATTTCATGTTTAGTAGTTTGCTTGCTGAGTACTATGTTATTGGGTACTCACTCCTTGCTTCTACACTTGAGTAGGTTACCAGCCCGGATTTTTGTGATTTCACCTTTTACCCTTCTACGTCCAAGGCTTCAACTAAAGAGTTTGTGAAGTAGCTGCTTGTCATTACGGTGGACACCTCATACTCTTTATTTATCTTCTTGTTCTACTTTAG
The DNA here is from genome assembly GCA_029948455.1 of Solanum rostratum. Classification (NCBI taxonomy): domain Eukaryota; kingdom Viridiplantae; phylum Streptophyta; class Magnoliopsida; order Solanales; family Solanaceae; genus Solanum; species Solanum rostratum. Next base: position 66,752,248 of record CM057046.1, read on the forward strand.
AAGCAAAGAGAGACTTGTACCTCTTCCAAAATTGTTATAATGTTAAGAGGCTTGTATAGGTCACCAACAAATTTTGGGGATATTGAGAATTTGATTTAGTTATCCACACATTTCATTATTTTAAGATTTCCTTCCGTTTTATTTCCCTTTTTAATCTGTATAATCGAGTTTTAGGCTGACTTGTCTTGGTGGGATACGGCAAGTGCCATCACACCCGTGTTTGGGTTGTGATAGAGGACAAACTATTGATTAGGTCCATAAGAGTATCAACAATTTGAAATAAAATGAAGATACAGCATCATGATCCAACTGACTTAAGAGCATCTCTGTCTGCAAACTGTCTAAATCCAGAAGGGAATAGCATTATCCTCAACCAAAGGGACTAAGCAGATAGAAAATTTAGACATCCACAAATTTCAGATCAGATTCACGTATCGCAGCTAAAAGACACATGGAATTGCATCAACGTGTTCCCATTCGCAAGACATGCTTCATATTAAGAAATTAAAACAGAAAGTAAATGTCAAAGGAAAATCATGAGCCAACAAACATGAAACTTAGAGGGGCCAGGAAAAAGTTATATTTTAAACTTCAGCAATATGAATTAAATGAATCAGTCTCAGACCATAGTTCTCAACCACCACAACACCAATAACAAATCATTCAGATTTTATGTTCACTGCTGTAATTTCAACTGAACAGATAAGAGAATATGAATTACAATTTTTTAAAGTAAACAAAAATACTATGCACATTGAGTAACAAACCAAATATGATCGACATCATCACTGATGGGACTTTACGACACTCACTCCTATTGGATAAAGCAAACTACTTCACAATGACCTAGTCTTAGTAATGAGATTTCATCGAATAAACACGTTATCAAGTGAATTTGCATTTCAATCGAAATGATGTAAAAGGAAATAAAAGTATTGTATGCTCTGAGGGCTTGAATACCAAGCTTCTTTCTTTTGACATCAAGGACAGGTAGAGCATGCACATGGTAAACCCCGCGCCATGTAATAGCTTGCAGAGGACATAGGAGAGATAAACCAGTTGACAGGCCCCATGCAACGAGCTCAGCCCAGACAGCCAACCCCTGTTCTGGCAGGCGAATGGTTTTGAGCTTGAGATTATGAAAGCCCCAAGCCAAAACCATCTGAGCCACCCCTAAGGATTGAATATAGAGCTTCTTAAGCAGGTCAGATTTAGAGCAGGTGGATGAGTCTGGTTTCTCAAAGATAAAGTACAAAACTATGATGTTGGAGCATAAAATGGGAATCTAATAAAAATGTTAATCCACAATTAAAGCCTTCAAATCACAGAATCAAGAATAGGCCAAGAACAATGACAGGAAAAACAACAAAAAATGCAGAGCCACAATTAATAGGTCAATGAACCTGTAAACGAAAACATCCAACCCCTGAAGCTGCTTATGGCAAAAGGAGCAAGTATTGAGGAAATCCTCCGACCTAAAAGCTTCAGACGGATCAGAGACGGCAGCAGCAGCGGCAGCAGTTTTATGATACCCATTTCCCAGGAATTGATCGTCAAAGTATTCCATTTTCTTAACCAAATTGGTCCCGACATGAGAAATCACACGAGTGTACTCTTCACACATCTCCATTTCCTCGATAGTAGGTTTCTTAATTTTCTTAGTATTAAAATTATTACTCAAAATTGGTATTGAGTTGGAAGTTGGCCTCGGTGAAATGATGAGAATGGGAGGTTTATCACAATTCTGGGGATTGTTGGACAAGGCGGCGACGATTCCAAGACCAACAACACCATCTGGGTCTTCAAATTTGTTAGGAGATTTGGTGGATTCGGTGGGGCCAAAACCGGGAAGATTGATAGATAATATCTTCTTCTTACGGCCCCTCACTTCAGCCATTTTGGTAAAGGAACAAAGAGAGACGTGGGTCTCTCTCTGTTCCTCTTAATTTTTTTGTTTTTGCAGATTGAAAGGGTTTATAGGGAGAGATGGGTAGGGAAGAAGCAGTTTTCTCCTCTTCTGGTTTTCGGGAGAACGTAAATACCTTCAACTTTTCTTGCCTATTATTTTTCATGCTACCTCCCCCACCACCTCCAAATTTCCTACTTCCTAATTTCATCCAAATAAAATATTAACTCAAATCCATTTATTAATTTGATTTTAAATTTTTAAAAATTAACAATATGGGTCATGCCCATTTTATTTATTTAAACTAAAACATTCCAATCGAGAATATTCCTCACCTATTGTAGACGACGATTAGAAATACAATAAGTTGGGCATTCAAAATCTCACAAATGGTATGAATCCATCCTGGATGAACACTTTCTCACCTCATAACATTCTTCCATCATATCCTGTAATGACCCGTTCGGTCATTTTAAGAGTTAATCCTCTTACTTTCATAAAAATGTCCTCTCGTAAATTTTAAGTGGATATTTTGGACTATTCCATAAGAGGGTTATTTAATGGAGGGGTAATTTTAGAGATATAATCTAATTGAGGGGTTAAATTGTATTTATGTAATACCTCGTACACCTCAGCATATATACTAAAATTAGTTAGTAGGGTTTAATTCTTTTATCATAACTTGAAAAAAAAAAAAAGAAGAGAAGGGGCGGCACGAACATACTCGTTACTGGACTGGTGCATTTGTGTTCAGGTAAGGAATTTAAGCTTTATTTCATATTACTCATTTATATTGCTTTATAATAGGTAAGTATTATAGTTTAAATAATGGAGATTTGGGTTGGAAAGTGACATGTGTCAATTGAAAAGATATGAAAAGTCTAAAAGAGGTGACATTGTGCAGATTGAAAAGACATGGAAAGTCAAAAAGAGGTGGTAATCAACAATACCAAGAAAGTAGCATTTTTATATATATATATTGCCTTACTTTTTTTGGGGACACAGTGACTTATGCAATTGGTTTCTTGCTCCGTATTGGTTTTAGTTAGTTTATTTTAATTTATTCCTTAAATTATCACATTAGGATTTAAGTGTTGATGTATCAATATAGGTGACTAGATATTAGATATATTAAATTATAGTGTATGCATTATAAGAATATTATTAGATTCACGTTAATGAGAAGAACTAAAACTTAACCCTAGGCTTGAAATTTTGGGAGTATTTTAGATGATTTTTTTTTATTTGGGCTAGACATATAGGAATATGGGTGTCATTGGACTCCTTGTGACGTGTATGCTCCATTATTGATAGAGAATTTTCACTGTGGGAGTTGAATACAAGATTTGGTCCATTCCGTAGAAGTGTTCGAGTGCGGTTTCGACATTGAGGTAGGTTTGGCTATCCTTCTTTGGGACTGAGACTGAGTTATTGAATATCCTTATGTGATAATCTGTGGGATGGGGTTGCATCACGTGTCGGGTTACTAATTTTGGTGAATTATTTTAATGGAGAATTGTATTCAAATATGTATAAAAGAGGGTGAATATTATAATTGATAAACTCTGAGAACTTTGATATTTGTTGTGCTTATTGAGAAGAATATCACTTCCATAATTGTGTCTTGGTTGCATGCATCCTCATACTATATGTCATGACCTTTTGGGAAGTTGTGAATGATGATTTTTATCATGAGTCCTTGACCACGGGCACTTGGGTGGCAAGGTAGTTGATATATTGTGATTGAGGTATATGGCCTGCGAGGTCCCCATGGGTCCCCTTAGTCTGGGAGCCTTAGCTCGACGGGGGTGTATACGACAGGCTGTGCGACGGTCTTGATACCACCTTGCATTGCACGACATTGCATACCATTTAATTTTACTACTTGTGGTTGTTTTGGGTTGGCGTATATGAGATGATATGTTTACTTTGCTTGCGTGATCCTATATAAATTGGCGGCACTGATGCCGGACTGGTTTTTCTGTTGCAGGTGGGAGCGTTCCTAGATTATTTCATATCTTATTCGATTTCTAATTCTCAGTCGGTTAAACCTACTGGGTACATATTATGTGTACTCATCCCTACTCCTTTCTCCCCCGCAGATTCTCGTCAGGATTATCCACGTGGTGGTTGAATTGCTCGTGCACTTGGTTCATACCAGATCTAGTGGTGAGACTCAGGGCTTCGAGTTTCCCTTGGATTCTATCTTAGTTGTTTAGTCTTTATTTCTATTCAAAGACTGAGATGCACTTATTTTGCTAGTTAAGTATTAGATGCTCTTTATACTCGTGACACCAGGTTTTGGGATATCATTTTTATGTGGTTTGTTGTTTATTTATTGGATTTTTCTCCTTCTAGGTACATTTATTGTTGGGAATAGATTTAAGTGGTCTTTTAGTCATGACCCCATTTGGGTCGTGACAAGTTTGGTATCAGAGCTCTAGGTTCACCGGTCTCATGAGTTAAAGAGCAGGGTGTCTAGTAGAGTCTTGCGGATCGGTACGTAGACGTCCGTATCTATCTTCGAGAAGCTACAGGATACTTGTTAGGAGAAAATCCTATTTCTATTGATTCATTTCGTGCGATTTGTTCATATTCACATTTTGAACGCTTCTAATCTATTCTTCCTGCAAAGATGGCGAGAACTAGAGCTAGAAATACCGAAGATGAGTCGGTACCTACTGTCCAAGCCCCCGCTAGAGGGCGAGGCAGAGCTTGTGGCAGAGCTAGAGGTCGAGGTCGAGCTAGAGGAGCAGCACCGGTTCGAGGTCAGACTAGAGGGGCTTCACCTGAGCCTATTGCTGACCCAGTTTATGAGCATGAGGAGCAGACTGAGGACCCAGTTCAGCCTCCGGCATCTTTAGAGGGTACACCAGTATTACAGGAGCTATTGATTCGGTTGTTGGCAAGGTTGGAGGGTACCCCTGCTTCTAGTGATGTTCTAGGTACCCGAGTTCCTGCTATACCGGTTGGTCCTTCACAGCCAGCTCAGGGACATAATATGGGATTTCAGACCCCGAGTCCATTTTCTATGCCTTCTATTGCACCCCCGAGGTTTTCAGCTCCGCCAGTTTCTGCCAGTGCTGCTATGTCCTTGTCTGAGCAGAAGAGTTTTGAGACATTTGTGAGATTAACTCCTCCCAAATTTGATGGTACCGCCAGGGATGGGGCATATGACTTCCTGACAGAGAGTGCCAGGATCAATTGTTTAATTTGGGTGTTCTGGAGGCCCACGGAGTAGCTTACACCTCTTATCAGTTCACAGGCATGGCCAGAGAGTGGTGGAGGTCGGTTATGGCCCGGAGGCCAGTTAATGCTCCAGCAATGGATTGGGGGCAGTTTACTGAGATCTTTCTTGAGAAGTTTGTACCATACAGCCTTCGTGATAAACGTCGTGATGAGTTCGATAGATTGGAGCAGGGTTCTATGACTGTGATCGAGTACGAGGCACGATTCCATGAGTTATCCCGTTATGCCATGTCTAGTATTCCCACAGAGTTTGAGCGGATTCGTCGATTTGTGAAGGGGTTCACAAGTTATCTTCAAGAGGCCACAACCTCTCTTGTGTTATCTGGTGGTTCCTTTCAGAGCATTGTTGACCATGCTAGAATGATAAAGGGCATCAGACAGGCCCGACAGGGTGGTGGTAAGAGGTCCTGCTATCACAGTCAGTTTGGCACTTATGCACCCAGAGACAAAGATTCTCAGAGGCAGGGCGCTCAGGGTTATCAAGGGAGACCAGTTCATGCTGCCCTTCCTAACGCAGGTAGTACAGGCAGGTCCGGACCTAGAGGTTGTTATGTGTGTGATGAGTTTGGCCACTATGCCAAGGATTGTCCTAAGCGTGCTCCTGCTTCTTTTCCATCGGGGACACAGACGGCCCGACCTACACCAGCTCCAGCAGCTAGAGGCGCTTCACAGAGTGCGAGGGGCAGCACTAGAGGTGCTAGGGGTGGAGCTCGAGGTGGTGCTCGTGGTGGATCGCAGGTTAGTGGAGAGCGCCGAGTGTGCTACGTCGTTCCAGGCCGTACAGAGGCAGAGACATCTGACACTGTGATTACAGGTATTATTCCAGTTTGCCATTGTTCAGCTTCAGTATTATTTGACCCTGGGTCCACTTATTCATATGTATCTACTTATTTTGCTCATGATATTGATGGTGTGTGTGAGCCTCTTGATGTGCCTATTTCCGTTTCTACACCCGTGGGTGAATCTTTAGTGGTGGATCGGGTCTATCGAGGTTGTATTGTGGTGTTCTCAGGTAGGGAGACCAAGGCTGATTTGATCCTTCTAGACATGCTTGACTTTGATGTTATCTTGGGTATGGATTGGTTGTCCCCTTATCATGCGATCCTTGATTGTTATGCTAAGACTGTGACTTTAGCGTGTCCGGGTTTACCCTAGTTGATGTGGGAAGGTGCTCTCAACTCTTACCCTAAGGGGGTTATTTCTTATGTTCGTGCTCGGCATATGATAAAGCATGGGTGTTTATCTTATTTGGCTCACGTACGTGATATTTCTAAGGAGTCATCTTCTTTAGAGACCGTGAGGGTGGTGAGGGAGTTCATGGATGTGTTTCCTACAGATTTACCAGGTGTCCCTCCAGATCGTGACATTGACTTTGCCATTGATTTGGAGCCGGGCACTAAACCTATATCCATTTCTCCTTATCGAATGGCTCCTGCAGAGCTAAAGGAATTGAAAAAGCAATTAGAAGATTTATTGAAGAAGGGGTTTATCCGGCCTAGTGTGTCGCCTTGGGGCGCACCAGTGTTGTTCGTAAAGAAAAAGGATGGTACTATGAGAATGTGCATTGACTATCGTCAGTTGAACAAAGTGACCATCAAGAACAAGTATCCCGTGTCTCGTATTGGTGACTTATTTGATCAACTTCAGGGTGCCTTAGTGTTCTCGAAAATTGATTTGAGGTCAGGGTATCATCAGTTGAAGGTTCGGGAGTCAGACATCCCTAAGACTGCTTTCAGGACTCGATATGGGCACTATGAGTTTGTGGTTATGTCATTTGGGCTGACTAATGCCCCTGCCGCTTTTATGGAGCTGATGAACCGAGTGTTCTGACCTTACCTGGATTCCTTTGTGATTGTATTTATTGACGACATATTGGTGTATTCTAAGAGTGAGGCGGACCATGTTCATCACTTGAGGGCCGTGCTCCAGAGATTGCGTGAGGAGAAACTGTATGCTAAATTCTCCAAGTGCGAGTTTTGGCTTGAATCTGTAACTTTCTTGGGTCATGTGGTGACTAAGGATGGTATTATGGTTGATCCAGCCAAGGTTGTAGCAGTTTGTGATTGGGTGAGACCCACTTCAGTGACTGAGATTCGAAGTTTTATTGGGCTGGCAGGTTACTATTGTCGATTTGTGCAGGGATTCTCCTCTATCGCAGCTCCTTTGACTAAACTAACTCAGAAGGAAGTTGCATTTCTGTGGACCGCTGAATGTGAGGCGAGCTTCCTGAGGCTCAAGGAGTTATTGACTTCAGCACCTAATTTAGCATTGCCCGAGGAAGGTGTAGCCTTTGTTGTTTATTGTGATGCTTCGGGTGTCGGTTTGGGTGGAGTGTTGATGCAGAAGGGAAGAGTTATAGCTTATGCTTCGCGATAACTGAAGGTCCATGAGCGGAACTACCCTACTCATGATTTGGAGTTAGCCGCGGTGGTATTTGTTTTGAAGTTGTGGAGGCATTATCTCTATGGGGTACATTGCGAGATCTTTACAGACCATCATAGCCTCAAGTATATTTTCTCTCAGCCTAATTTGAACATGAGGCAGCGCAGGTGGTTGGAGTTGCTGAAAGATTACGATATCTCTATTCTCTATCACCCTGGCAAGGCTAATGTGGTGGCGGATGCCTTGAGCCGGAATCCTTCTAGTATGGGTAGCTTGGCATATCTTAGAACGGAGGAGAGGCCTTTAGCTTTGGAGGTTCAGTCTTTGGCTAGACAATTGGTTAGACTTGACATCTCCCCATCTCACAGTGTGTTGGCCTTCGTTGAGGCTAGATCTACATTAATGGATCAGATTCGTGCTCACCAGTTTGATGATGATAAATTATGTGTGATTCGGGACAAAGTGTTGAGGGACGAAGCTAAATCAGCTTTTCTTGATTCTGAGGGGGTTTTGAGAATTAATGGGCGCATTTGTGTGCCTAAGGTAGGTGATTGGGTTCGCTTGATATTGGAGGAGGCTCATTGTGCTAAGTATTCCATTCACCTTGGGGTAGAAAAAATGTTTCATGATTTGAAGCAACATTATTGGTGGTATGGGATGAAGAGGGACATTGCGGAGTTTGTGTCTAAGTGTTTGAATTGTCAGCAGGTTAAGTATGAGCATCAAAGGCCAGGAGGTCCGATGCAGCGGATGCCCATTCCCAAGTGGAAGTGGGAGCGTATTACCATGGATTTTGTGACCGGATTACCCGTGACATTGGGCAAGTTTGACTCTATTTGGGTGATTGTAGACCGGTTGACCAAATCATCTCACCTCATTCCGGTAAGGACTAGCCACAATGCAGAGCAACTAGCTAGGATATATATACGTGAGATTGTTAGATTGCATGGGGTGCCTATCTCTATTGTGTCAGATTGAGGTTCGGTGTTCACCTCCCGATTTTGGAAGGCATTACAGCATGGGTTGGGTACACGATTAGACATGAGTTCGGCATTTCATCCTCAGACAGATGGTCAGTCCGAGCGGACCATTCAGGTGTTGGAAGACATGCTTAGGGCATGTGTGATTGACTTTGGTGCTCGATGGGACCAACACTTACCCTTAGCGGAGTTTGCTTATAATAACAGTTATCACTCTAGTATTCAGATGGCACCATTTGAGGCGTTGTATGGGCGTAGATGTCGATCACCTATTGGGTGGTTCGACTCAGTCACCGTCGAGGCATTAGACACTGATTTGCTCAGAGATGCTATGGAGCGGGTGCGCCTGATCCAGAGTCGACTATTGACATCCCAGAGTCGGCAAAAGAGCTACGCTGATAGGAGAGTTCGTCCTTTGGAGTTTATGGTTGGCGAGCATGTGTGGTTGAAGATATCACCCATGAAGGGTGTGATAAGGTTCGGGAAAAAGGGCAAGCTTAGCCCGAGGTTTATTGGCCCGTTCGAGATTCTTCGGAAAGTAGGTGAGGTGGCTTATGAGCTGGCTTTGCCACCTAGATGGTCAGCTGTTCATCCAGTATTTCACATCTCCATGCTCCGGAAATACATACCAGACGAGTGTCACATTATTTCTTATGAAACCATAGAGTTGGGTCCGGATTTGACTTATGAGGAGGAGCCCCTAGCCGTTCTAGATAGACAGGTTCGTAGGCTCAGGACTAAAGAGATCGCTTCAGTTAAGGTTCAGTGGCGACATCGGCCTGTTGAGGAGGCTACTTGGGAGACAGAATCAGACATGCGTGCTCGATATCCTCAACTTTTCGAAGCTTCAGGTACTTTCTTTTACCTTATGTTCCAGGACGAACATGATTCTTAGTGGTGGATGATGTAATGACCCGTTAGGTCATTTTAAGAGTTAATCCTCTTACTTTCATAAAAATGTCCTCTCGTAAATTTTAAGTGGATATTTTGGACTATTCCATAAGATGGTTATTTAATGAAGGGGTAATTTTAGAGATCTAATCTAATTGAGGGGTTAAATTGTATTTATGTAATACCTCGTACACCTCAGCATATATACTAAAATTAGTTAGTAGGGTTTAATTCTTCTATCATAACTTGAAAAAAAAAATAAAGAAGAAGAGAAGGGGCGGCAAGAACATACTCGTTACTGCACTTGGTGCATTTGTGTTCAGGTAAGGAATTTAACCCTTATTTCATATTACTCATTTATATTGCTTTATAATAGGTAAGTATTATAGTTTAAATAATGGAGATTTGGGTTGGAAAGTGACATGTGGTAATTGAAAAGATATGAAAAGTCTAAAAGAGGTGACATTGTGCAGATTGAAAAGACATGGAAAGTCAAAAAGAGGTGCTAATCAACAATACCAAGAAAGTAGCATTTTTATATATATATTGCCTTACTTTTTTTTGGGACACAGTGACTTATGCAATTGGTTTCTTGCTCCGTATTGGTTTTAGTTAGTTTATTTTAATTTATTCCTTAAATTATCACATTAGGATTTAAGTGTTGATGTATCAATATAGGTGACTAGATATTAGATATATTAAATTATAGTGTATGCATTATAAGAATATTATTAGATTCACGTTAATGAGAAGAACTAAAACTTAACCCTAGGCTTGAAATTTTGGGAGTATTTTAGATGATTTTTTTTTATTTGGGCTAGACATATAGGAATATGGGTGTCATTGGACTCCTTGTGACGTGTATGTTCCATTCTTGATGGAGAATTTTCACTGTGGGAGTTAAATTCAAGATTTGGTCCATTCCGTAGAAGTGTTCGAGTGCGGTTTCGACATTGAGGTAGGTTTGGCTATCCTTCTTTGGGACTGAGACTGAGTTATTGAATATCCTTATGTGATAATCTGTGGGATGGGGTTGCATCACGTGTCGGGTTACTAATTTTGGTGAATTATTTTAATGGAGAATTGTATTCAAATATGTATAAAGGAGGGTGAATATTATAATTGATAAACTTTGAGAACTTTGATATTTGTTGTGCTTATTGAGAAGAATATCGCTTCCATAATTGTGTCTTGGTTGCATGCATCCTCATACTATATGTCATGACCTTTTGAAAAATTGTGAATGATGATTTTTATCATGAGTCCTTGACCACGGGCACTTGGGTGGCAAGGTAATTGATATATTGTGATTGAGGTATATGGCCTGCGAGGTCCCCATGGGTCCCCTTAGTCTGGGAGCCTTAGCTTGACGGGGGTGTATACGACAGGTTGTGCGACGGTCTTGATACCACCTTGCATTGCATTGCATTGCACGACATTGTATACCATTTAATTTTACTGCTTGTGGTTGTTTTGGGTTGGCGTATATGAGATGATATGTTTACTTTGCTTGCGTGATCCTATATAAACTGGCGGCACCGATGCCAGACTGGTTTTTCTGTTGCAGGTGGAAGTGTTCCTAGATTATTTCATATCTTATTCAATTTCTAATTCCCAGTCGGTTAAACCTACTGGGTACATATTATGTGTACTCATCCCTACTCCTTTCTCCCCCGCAAATTCTCGTCAGGATTATCCACGTGGTGGTTGAATTGCTCGTGCACTTGGTTCATACCAGATCTAGTGGTGAGACTCAGGGCTTCGAGTTTCCCTTGGATTCTATCTTAGTTGTTGAGTCTTTATTTCTATTCAAAGACTGAGATGCACTTATTTTGCTAGTTAAGTATTAGATGCTCTTTATACTTGTGACACCAGGGTTTGGGATATCATTTTTATGTGGTTTGTTGTTTATTTATTGGATTTTTCTCCTTCTAGGGTACATTTATTGTTGGGAATAGATTTAAGTGGTCTTTTAGTCATGACCCCATTTGGGTCGTGACATATCCATTCAAAGTAACCTCCAAATCTGTGAGTAAAACCTTGATTCCATCCTTATCGAATGATTTATCCACGTTGAACTCCAACAAGCTAATACTGCTGCATCAAATCAAAAGTTCATCAGGTACACCTCTCAACATTGACATAGTTAACCCATTCCGGATAAATTTTAGGACATGTAGTCACACTTGACTGAATAGTAATCTTCTTCAACAAACTAATAATTCCTTATTGCAATGTTACATTGTGAGCACCTAATTTTTTTATCAAAACTAAGTTACGTACGTTTAGTGTTTAAATATTTATTTTGAATATAAATTAGATATTTTTATTTTTATCTTATTTATAATAACTTTATAATTTGAAAACGACAAAAATAGAGTCACATTTTTAGTGTAAATTTTGTTTTAAAGAAAAGAAAATTCCTAAAAGTATATGTTTTCTTTTTAATTTTGATTCTAATATATAATCTAGTATTGTTAGTATTTTCTTAATTATATTTTAGTTTTAGTAAGTTAATTTTTCTATATATTTTAAATTTAAAATAGTTTTCTAACATTTTATTTTATTTTATTTTATTTTATATTATTTTATTTATTATTCCCTCTTTTCTTTTCAAAAACACCAAACCAAAAAAAAAAAAAAAAACAAAGCAAAAAATGAAATAAACATAATCCTAAAACTACCCCTACTACACATGACACACACTCACAACTACCCCACCTTCCCCACTTTTCTTAACTCCCAATCTCACATTAGCAACATATATACATTCTACACACAAGCAAAGAAAAAGGAGGAAGAGATTGAGCCAAAAAAAAGAAAAAAGACAGATTCAACAAAAAAAGAGAGAGAGAGAGAAGCAACAAGAAGCAAAAAAAAAAAAAAAAATGCAGAAAAACTCTTTGACCTTCAGAGAATTGAGTTCACCGCTTGTTCGAGTTTTCGGTGACAACATTCGTAAATTCTATTCTAGTTACTTCATCACACAAGTTCCTATTCAATCTTATCTACTTTTTAAGGAAAGCTTTGTCGAGAATTGAATGATATATTTATGCATACTTACTACGCTTTTTCTATATGTTTAATTGTTTTTTATTTTTGTGATTACTTTTATCTAACAATTGAATGTGTTAAAAGACTTTAATCTTTACACCTTAATAATACAAAAATAATATTAAGAATGTACTCATGTAGTGTCACATCGTCATGCATGCTTGATTCATGCATTTATTTGAAATATAACATTTAATTCGATGCATAAAATAAATAATGATTGTTTTTGAATATATTATAGAAAGGAACCATTTGCCAGTAATTTTCTTGGCAAGTAACGTAATTGATAGAAATGGTTCATCATTATCTACTAAATAAACGATACCGCTCTAAAAGAGTGGCCAAACTGTCACTTATTTGATAACACAACAACAAAAGTTCTTTTTAGATTTCCATCTGCATTCTAAACATCCATTATTGTGTTAAGGAATTAGAACTACTATTTCCTAAGCTAGCTATCTCTTCGAGGATAACTATAAGTGAAATGATAAAATCATGACTTTTTGCATTATTTAGCATCCCCAGTGGAATGTTTAGTGAAGTCTATTCTTTGTTACATAATATATGTTCTCTAAGTATTGCTACTTTACCTCTTCTTTGGTATGTTAATTATTATAAACATGATATTCAAAAAGTATATTGTATATGTATGAAATTGTGTGTAAATGTGTGTGGTTATCCCCCTCATTTATTTTATTTAGGAAATTGGCGTGTGGCATACAAAAAATTTCACGAGTTTTATTTTAAATATAATATCCATATCAATTGAAGTTTAGTATTTGACCTTAGAAATAAGTTGCGGAATAAATAGTAAAAGAAAAACTTATAATCAGAACTAATTTTCTTTAAATTGAATTTAGGAACATGATTATGCTGATAAACAATGGTAGGAAACATTATGACTCGAACTTTATTAAATAAACTTTCTTTTGAAAACTACAAAGTGATAAATAATTCGTGGCAAGATTGGAACCACGAACTGATAAAATATGATTTTTTTTTTAAAAAAAATGAATTTCAGATAAATTGAAGAAGGTAAGTAAATAAATTTTTGTAAAACCAAGAAATATAATGTTTTCAAAATTAGTTTAAGCCATACATAAATCAATAAAGCAACCATGCTAGAACCATAGGACTCGAGGGGTGCCTAACACCTTCCCCTCGGTCAATAGAATTCCTTACTCGAATTTCTAATTCGCAGACCAAAAAAATTAATAAATAAATAAATAGAGAGTCAACTTCCTTTTGATTAGGGATAAAAAAAAGGTAACTTGGAACACCAAAACTCAATTCCAAGTGACGACTCTAGATAATAAATAATTCCTTTTTAGAATGTCACTTTAGTTGGAAAAACTCTATTTTTTGAAATACCATGTGGGGGGAAAATATGAGTGTGAGATACACTACTGAAAAAAGGGGTGAAAAATGACGATCGATGGCATCACTACAAAAAGCAACCGTATTTGTGATGTTGTTCGTCCCTTTATTCTTTTTCATTTTTTTTAATAAAAAGTGATTGATAACGTTTGTTAGTTCATATTTTTTTTGGAGGATATATATATACCAGTGGGCAAGACCCACAGACCCAATATATGTTATTTTTCTCTCTTAATTTTTGTGATCTAGAAAAAATTTGGAGAGTCACTAATTTTAATATATATTTTAATTATTATTATTTAAATTTATAATATTTTTAAGTAGTTTTTAAATAATACACATTACTCCTACGCAGGGAAAATTTTATTATGGGTAATATTGCAATTTGATGGTTGAAGTAGATGAAGAAATAATTAAATAATAATTAATAGAAACGACACAGTAAAATTAAGTAGACACATCAATAGTCATCGTTATTTAAATAAACAAAAAATGACATAGTAAAATTAAGTAGACACTTTAATAGCCACCACAAAATTAAGTAGACACGCACGTTATTGTAGTTTCATAATTGAAGTAGATGAAGAAATAATTAAATAATAATTAAAAGAAGTGACACAGTAAAATTAGATAAATACGTTAATAGTCACCATAAAACGTTGTAGTCAAGCACAAAAAAATAATTTATTATGGGTAATATGTAATTTCATAATTGAAGTAGATGAGAAAATATTTAAATAATAATTAATAGAAATGACATAGTAAATTTAAAGAAACACTTCAATAGCCACTAGACACTTTAATAGCCATCAAAAAATTAAGTAGACACGTTATTGTAATTTCATAGTTGAAGTAAATGAAGAAATAATTAAATAATAATTAGAAGAAACAATATAAAAATATTAGTGTTGTTGAGGTTCGATCTCGGAACATTAGATTTAAGATGTCAGACTTGAACCATCAAGCCAAGCAGCTTCATAGTCAGTTGCCTGCTTGAAGCAGCTGAAGTAGGCGGCTGAAATAGGCACGACAACCCTAAACTCCTCAATCTAGCGGCTTATTATATAAGAGAACTAGAAAAGGGGAAGTTACGAGCCAAATTATTTTCTGATCTCGATTCATATGATGTTGATAGAATATTTACATATTTTTTAAATTTTTAAGTTTTTATTATTGAGACTTATAATAAATTTTATATTGATTTTAAATAATATATGTTACTTATTTTCTTTCAATTTATGTATAGCACTATAAAGTTTTGAGAGTCAATCAAAATTTTACTTATTTATTTAAATATTTTAAATTATTAATTTTTGTAATTTATAATATATTTTACATAAATTTTAAATAATATATGTTACTTTCTCTATCTCAATTCATGCTGATAAAATTTCAAGAATCAAAATTTTAAATTGACAATCCTTGTGACCTATAGTACTTTTTGATTTATTTATATTCTATTTTTTCAAAAATTACTTCTTTTTTTATACAAATATAATGATTGAAAGATATTAAAATAGTTATTTAATTTTATTTGACTAGTTAAAAAAAGATTTATTTCTGATTTTGTATTTGTTTTATCCTAATTCAAATTATTTACACAATTTAAAATAGTTAATTAGGGTGATATAGGAAAATCACATTTGAAGCAACTGAAGAAATATTTTTAGGGGTATTATCATAAAATCAAGTTGGACCAACTGAAGGAATATACTTAAGTAGATGAAGTAGACATGTCAAAATTTAGCAGCTTAAAAATGATTAAAATAAAAAGTTCACGAAATATTTTCTTTGGGCCTCATATAATAAAGGAGGAGAAGAAGCAAACAACTCAAGCAGGCATGTCGACGAGAGCTACCTGCTTTTCAAGTAATATACATAAACTTATTGATTTATTTATATTATATTTTTTCAAAAAGTACTTCTTTTTTTGACACAAATATATGATTGAAAGATGTTAAAATAGTTATTTAATTTTGTTTGACCAATTAAAAAAAGACTTATTTATAATTTTATATTTGTTTTATCCTAATTCTAGTATTTACATAACTTAAAATAATTAATTTAGGTGATATAGTAAAATTACAGTTGAAGCAGCTAAAGAAAATTTTTGTTAGGGGCACTATCGTAAAATCAAGTTGGACCAGCTGAAGGAATATAATTAAATACCTGAGCAAGGACATCGAAAATCAACTGCTTAAAAGTGATTAAATCAAAAAGTCCACGAAATATTTTCATTGGGCCGCATATAATAAAGGAGGAGAAGAAGCAGACAACATAATGTTGACAGAGAGCTGTCTGCTTCCACTCTTCTTATATATACATAATTTTTTAACATAAGTAACTATGCAATCTGACGCTTATAATTAAAACTAGTTATCACAGTCCGTGATAACACAGGCCCAACATATGTTTTTTTTTGTATCTTGATGTATGTGATATCAACATATTTTTTAAATATATTTTTAAAAAATTTAAATTATTAATTATTGCGACTTGTATTATATTTTATGTTATTTTAAATAATATATATTACTTATTTTGAAAATTTGGTGAGTCAATCAAAATTTTATGTAGTTTTTAGATATTTGAAATTATTGATTTGTTGCAATCTATAATATGTTTTACATAATTTTAAATAATGTATGTTATCTCTTTGTTCCAAATTTTGTGGCACCAGTAAAATTTCAAGAACCATTTAGATTTTTTATATATCTTTTAAATTTTAAATTGATAATTATTATTTTTGTAAATTGAATTTCGAGCTCATGGCCCACTTATTAGAATGAAAAGTCTTTCAAGTGTTTACAAGCGAAAAAGATCCGGCCCAACCAGGCAAAGTACTTTGACCCTAAGAAATAGGGTATTCTAGATACACCGAACTCATTTCCTGTATTTTAGCTTTTGTGTCTGTTGATTTTCCGTTTCCTTTCGTCTATGGCCGTTCCAATTTGGTTGGTGCATTTACTTGCTATGCTCCTTCTTAGCTTGCTCCTCTTGTAAGTCTTACCTTTTTCTTTCTCTATCTGGATCTACTCCATCCCTGTATGATGTTGCCTCTAATTTAGCGTGCCCTGTGATGCTCGCCATGGACGACTCCAGAGCTTCAACTGATGCGACAAGTGTGTGTCTCCTGCTTCTCTCTCAAGCTTGACTTGTAAGTATCAGAGATCCCTTTTCCTTTTATGCCCTGTTATTCCTCTTTTTTGATTTTCTCCAATTGCTCCCCTGCAGTAATTGGTGCTGTCTCACCGGATATGTTGAGATGCATATATCCCCTTGCCCAGCGTGACATCTTTTTGATATGGTGAAATCTGACCCCCTCTTTTGTTGCATGCTAGTGTAGATCTAGCATAGTCAAATGCTGACCCCTGATCTCCCTTATAATTGTAGATATGCCTATTTTTTGTTGAGAGTAGAACAACCCCAGGATACTATATTTTGACTCAAAACTCTGTGTCTATGATTAACCTAGTCATGTTTTGTATCTTGTAAATATGCTCTATGCATCAAGCTTGCCTGTTGCTTATTGCTTTAGTTCTTACTCTCAAAGATAGGACGTGATCTATCTGAATTGAATTCAGTATTCTTCTGGCTATGCTTGGTAGTTTTATAAAATTGTGGTACTACTATTTATCTTCCTGTCTGAATGCATGATTTACAATACAATCAGCCAGTTGATTAGCTTCCCTCTAAATATGTGTTATCACCACCACCAAGTTTTGCCTGATTTCCTATATGTGTTCCTCAATTTCAAACAACCCCAAAGTACTTTCTGTTCTCCAACTAACATATTCTTGATTGCTAAAAATCTGTCTAAAGTTGTATCCTGCCAATCCTCTATGTTACACAATAGGATAGGGCTTTCCATATTGCCATAACTTCTATCTCCATGTTTGAAGCCAATCTAATGGTTTGAGCTTCAACATATTATAGATATCCCACCGTATTTCTAATGCAGAAACCATAGGCACTATGTCTAGTTTTTTTTGCTTTCCCCATCCGTATTACAGGCCTTCCATCCTTCATTTGTAGGCCTCTATACTACTTTGTAATAGTATAATATTGGCCTATAGGTGTTTAGGACTTCAACAATGTCACCCTACTGTTTAGGGACTCTCTTCAGCCATGGGAAGTTACTCTTAATAAATTGGGTTAGTGTTTGAAGACGTTGATGCTTCATCCAGTAGTAATAGTACTCATTCCCATGTTTATAGGCATTTCTTCTCTTCCACAATTCCCACATTACAATGGCTAGGATAATTTGCATGACCTTCTTCAGCTTGGTTGGACCTTGGTAGTCCCACCGAGTGTAGATTAGCTGCTGCAAATGCTTCCCTTCCACTTGGATACCTGCATAATTAGCAAACTGCTTCCATAGCTTTTGGGCTATGAGAGCTGTTAGAAATAAATGCTCCATGTTTTCCATTTCCTTCTTCTCACAACAGAAGCACCTAGACACCACTTGTATTTTCATCCGTTTGACGTTATCATCTGTTGCAATTCTCCTTTTCCATAACCTTAAAGGAAGAAACCAATCTTTAATGGGAACCCTTTGACTCAAACATTGTTTGTCCACTATAGTTTCTGTTTTTTCCTTCTCCACTATGTTATAGGTAGATTTGACAATGAAAGTCCCACTAGTATCCCCCATCTACCATGCCTTATAAACTATATCACCAGTAACTAGGGGTTTAATGTAACACTAGGTAAAATTATAAAAATATCCCCAGATGAAAGGCACTCACATAACGAGTCTTTCCAAACTCAGATGGCAAATTCGAGGCCAAAAATGTGATAAGCACGAAATATTATGTGGGAAAATGGTCTTGGTTGATTTTTAGAGCACCCGAATTGAAAGATAATTTTCGATGTGAAAATGCAATTCTAGAAAAGTGTGCGACATGTACACATCGCGGACTTGTCGTGGACTTACACTTGAATGTAATTCCAATATTTTCTATGGGATCAAAAAACTCAATTGGAGAATTTTCGATGAAAAAAACTTGAAAAGCCGCGGACTTGGTATGCTGAGGGGATTTGTTTTTATTTTTTTTGCGAGGAGCATTTCAGACTTTTTTTAGCCCCTCCTAAACTTAAAATACGATCAAAATAGGTCATTTTGAGCATAGAAAGAGTTTTAACACTCATTCTTAAGCCTTCTAAACTTCTAACGAAGACTATGGCTAAGGAGAAGAGAGGAAGATCGAGGGTTTAAGAGAATTGAGGGCGAATTCTTGCAAAGGTTGATTGTCAAACTCCATACCAGGTATGTAAGGCTAACCTAAAACATGAAATTGTTCTCCATGTGCCCCTAATGATGGTAATAGAGAGATTGTGAATGTGTTGATCTTTACGCATGTTTTTCTTGAATGTTTTCTTATAAATTTTATATATACTATGTATTTTCATATGTTGATAATCATCATAAACTTGATTTATTGAATAAATGCTTTTACATGAGTTATTTCATAAACCCTACATATTACTTCATAAAATATTGCATGAATGAACCTAGGGATTGAGTGTAGAGCCTTGACTTGAGAATGTTGATTTGATTGTGATGCGAGCATGATGATAGGTTGATAGAACTTGAATGGTCCTAAGAATCCCCATAATTGAACTATAAGGATTAGTCTAATTGATGGTCCTCTTAATGATTGGTCCAGGCTCCTTTGAAAGGTATGATTGAGAACTGAGTTGATTAGATGATTGACAGGCCCAAAGGCTCGATTGTGATAAAATTGATGGATGATGAGAGTCCTTATGAGACTGATTGATCTGATTGAGTGAGATGGATTATCTTATGAGCATTAAGTCTTGGGAGGAGTATCGAGCACCGAAATGAGTAAGAGTAAGTCCAACTTTAACTCATTAACTATGTCGTCAAGCATAGGTAAAGATTGAACCGTTAAATCAGATGTTTTCTCTTGATTGGAAGTCCCCGAAACAATAACAGACTTGATTGACCAGATCCATTATGGATCCGATTCTTTCTTTACCTAGCAAGTACAAAATGACTATAGCAATATCAGCGGGATTATTATATAATCACTAGCTTATAAGTGGTTATTGTTGGATAAGAGAAACTCCCAAATAGGTTCTATACTGATAGTAATCTAATTTGATTGGATTTTTATTGATTTGTCATTGTCTGTTGTTTATTCTTGCTTCAGATAGACATTTGACATTCTGATTGAGTATTTTCTGCGTTGACGTTATTCTACATTATTCTACCCATATCTGTTTCATCCAGTCATTTTATATACTCGTACATTCCACATACTGACAACCATTTGGAGTGTATTATTTTATGATGCAGCGACAGGTACTAGAGATCATCAATAGATGCTCCATTGAAGATCTATTTCACACATCAATTGATTAGTGAGTCCTCCTTGACTTCGAAGGATGCACATGATTTTTTTCATCTTGCTTTCTAGAGTTAGACTTAGATTAGCTTTATTTGATTTGAGGTAGCCATGAGTCTGTCATTGGCACCATTGAACAATTGACAGAGGCTTCATAGACTAGAGTTTGATTTGTCGTGAGTTGAACATTTATTTGGCTAGTTTTTTTCTTACTAGTCTTATTGAGTTGACTTGATTATTTACTTATTGAGATTGTCCACCCCTCTTACTATTTTTAGTCTTCCATTGATTTGTTGAGAATATTGATTGAATGAATGTGATGAGGCCAAGCAGTTCACTTGCGGACTAGTAGTAGTCTCTGGGTGTCGGCCACGTCCAGGGTACCCACCTGGGGCATGAAAAACTTGGTACCAAAGCATAGAGTTCAATAGTCCTAGGGAGTCTATGAAGCCGTGTCTAGTAAAGTCCTTTTATGGGTGTGTTGTGCACCACACTTTATAAGTAGGAGACTATGGGACATTAGAAATCAGTACACTTCTTTCATATTCTAATTCATGCGATAGAGTTAACCTTTATGAAAACTCTTTTCTAACTCGTGCGTTACGCGTTTGCAGAATAGTGATCATGCCTCCAAGAAGAGCTATTAAAGGAAGAGGGTGTCTAGCTAGACAGAATGTTAACCAGCTTGAGCCCTAGAGTCATGATGAAACAATAGGCCCAAATGTTCCTGAAACAGCCACACAAGCTGAAATCTCGAATGTTGAGCTTCGCCAAGCTATCCAGACTTTAGCACAGGCTATGACAACACCTGCTGCTAGACAAAGAGTGGGTAGACAGGATGCACATGACATATCCAGAGTCTGTGAGTTCACAGAGTCTACACCCAATGAGGATCCTGAGAACTACATTGATGAGCTTTAGAAAGTGTTTCAGGTGATGCACGTGGCTAATGGTGATAGAGTTGAGTTGCCTACGTACCAGCTCAAAGGTGTTGCCAGACTGTGGTTTGATTAGTGGAAGAAGGGTCGAGGAGAGAGATCCCTAGTGCTGACTTAGGCAGTGTTCAAGGAAGTTTTCTTGGGGTGATTCTTTCTGAGAGAATGAAGGGAGTCCAAGGTAAGAGAGTTCTTGAATTTGAAATAGAGTTCTATGATTATGTAGGAATATGGGCTCAAGTGCCAGCTATCTTGCTATGCTTCGGATATGATTGCAGATATGAGGGGGAAAATAGGGTTGTATGTTGATGGGTTGAACAAAGGGCCGAAAAAAGATAGAAGGGGAGCTATGCTTGTGAGTGATATGGATATTGGGAGGTTGATGACTTATGTAACACAAGTTGATAAGGAGAGGAAATAACATAGCAATGAGTACATAAATAAGAGGGCTAAAACATCTAGCCATGAGGTTGGAAGAGAGGGAATGTGAATGGTGGTAGCTTTTAGTTAGGGCCAGCACCATCATATGCTAGTGCACCTGTGTCCAGAAACAACAATGAACAAAGATCTCAGAATTTAAAATCCTAGGGATCTCAGTCACAGGCTAGTATGGCTCAAGGTTCACAAGGTAAGCCACCATGTGGTAAGTGCGGCAAGTTGCACTTAGGAAAATACCGGAAAAAAGTGATGCATGTTACAAGTGTGGCTTACTGGGTCACTTTCAGGATGATTTTCCAAGGTGGGCAGATAAGGCTCAGTCTTCTGCACCATCCCCACCAGCTAGAGGAAACCAAAAGGGTGCTATGTCAGGGACAAGCAGAGCTATAAATTGTTTGTATGCCATAGTTATTCGCTAAGATCAAGAAAACTCCCCAAATGTTGTGACGGGTATGATTCAAGTCTTTATTGCTATGTTTTGATGGATTATGGTGCTACATTGTCATTTGTGTCTCCTTATATGGCTATTAGATTTGATAGAACTCCTGAGTGTCTTCTTGAACCCTTTGATGTTTCTACTCCAGTTGGTGAGTCTATTCTAGCTGAAAGAATCTATAGAGATTGTGTAGTGTCCGTCCCTTTTGGGATACTTTTACTGATTTGATTAAGTTAGAGATGATCAATTTTGATGTGACCCTTCGTATGGATTGGCTTCACGCTTGTTATACCTCCATTGATTGTAGCACCCAAACCGTTAAGTTCCAATTCCATAATGAATCGATCCTAGAGTGGAAAGGTGATTCTGTTGCACCTAAGAGTAACTTTATTTCCTACCTTAGGGCAAAAAAGATAATCTATAAAGGTTGTATCTACCACGTCGTGCGAGTTAAGTCTGATGATGTTGAGCCTCCTAATCTAGAGTCAGTTCAAATTGTGAATGAGTTTTCTGAAGTGTTTCTTGAGGATCTGCCTGGAGTTCCTCCTAATAGGGAGATTAACTTTGGGATTGATGTTCTACCTGACACCCAACCTATCTTAATTCCA
Organism: Solanum rostratum; assembly: GCA_029948455.1. Lineage (NCBI taxonomy): Eukaryota > Viridiplantae > Streptophyta > Magnoliopsida > Solanales > Solanaceae > Solanum > Solanum rostratum. Next base: position 66,774,875 of record CM057046.1, read on the forward strand.
CCTTATAGGATGACCCCCGCTGATTTGAAAGAATTGAAAGAGCAATTGAGAGATTTGCTAGAAAAGGGCTTTATTAGGCTGAGTGTTTGTGCTTGGGGTGCTCCTGTCCTATTCATGCAGAAGAAAGATGGGTCTCTCAAAATGTGCATTGATTATAGGCAATTGAACAAGGTCGTGATAAAGAATAAATATCTTCTCCCTAAGATAGATGATCTGTTTGACCAACTTCATGGTGCCTCTTGCTTCTTAAAGATAGACGTCAGATCTGGTTACCATGAATTGAAGGTAAGGGAATGTGACATCCCAAAGACATATTTTAGGACTCGATATAACCATTTTGAGTTCTTGGTCATGTACTTTGGGTTGACAAACTTGGGTTGTGTGTTGATGCAACGGGGAAAGGTGATAGCCTATGCTTCCAGACAACTTAAGCTTCATGAGAGGAACTATCCAACCCATGATCTTGAGTTGGTAGCGGAGGTATTTCCACTAAGATTTGGCGCTACTACTTATACAAAGTACATGTGGATGTGTTCACTGACTACAAGAGCCTGCAGTATGTCTTCAGTCAGAAAGAGCTCAACTTGCGGTAGAGGAGATGGTTGGAGTTGCTCAAGGACGATGACATGAGCATTCTCTACCACCCAGGTAAAGCTAACATTGTTGCGTATGCTCTTAGTAGGTTGTCAATGGGCAGCACGACCCATGTTGAGGAAGAAAAGAAGGAATTGGCGAAGGAAGTGCATAGAGTGGTCTGGTTGGGATTTTAACTCGAAGAGAACGATGAAGAAGGAGTCAATGTCCAAAATGGGTTTGCTTCATCTTTAGTGGCAGAGGTGAAAGAAAAGCAAGACCAAGGTCCTGTTCTACTTCAGTTGAAGGAAGCCTCTGATAAACATAAGGTGATGATTTTCTCCAAAGGAGAGATGGTGTGTTGAGATATCAGAGTAGATTGTGTGTACCAAATGTTGATGAGCTTCGAGATAGAATTATGGTTGAAGCCCACAGCTCTAGATATTCCATTCATCCTGGTTCTACCAAGATGTACCACGACTTGAGGGAAGTTTATTGATGGAGTGGAATAAAGAGGGATATTGCTGAGTTTGTTTCAAAGTGCCCGAATTGTCAACAAGTCCAAGTTGAGCATCAAAAGCCATGTAGATTAGCTCAAAACTTTGAAATTCCTAAGTGGAAGTGGGAGATGATCAATATGGACTTTATTACCGATCTACCGAGGTCTTGAAAACAACATGACTCGATATGGGTAGTTGTTGATCGAATGACTAAGTTAGCTCACTTCTTAGCAATTAAAATGAATGACACTGTAGAAGAGTATGCCAACTTGTATATCCGCGAGATTGTGAGGTTTCATCGAGTTCCCTTGTCCATCATCTTGGATAGAAGAGCTCAATTCATACCTCAATTTTGGAGATCTTTTCAGAAAGGACTAGTTTCTAAGGTGAATTCAAGTACTGCCTTTCATCCTCAGACAGATAGCCAGGCAGAGCATACCATTCAGACCTTGGAGGATATGTTGAGGGCTTGTGTCCTTGACTTTAAGGAAATTGGGATGACCATTTACCTCTAAATGAATTTGCATATAACAATAGTTATCATGCTAGAATTCAGATGGCTCCCTATAAGGCTTTGTATGGGAGGAGATGTAGATCACCAATTGGTGGTTTAAAGTTGGTAAACCCGAGTTAATTGGTCCAGACTTAATCCATCAATCTATGGAGAGGGTGAAGGTTATTAGAGAAAGGTTGAAAACTGCACAAAGCCTCCAGAAATCTTACACTAACATGAAATAAGAGACTTAGAGTTTGAAGTGAGTGATTCAACATACTTGAAAGTGTCACCCATGAAGGGTGTCATGAGATTTGTGAAAAAGGGGAAAGAAAAGTCCCCATTATATTGGTCCCAACCAGATTATGAAGTGGATTGGGAAGGTTTCTTATAAGTTAGAGTTACCTTACGAGCTAGACGCGATTCATCTAGTTTTTTACATCTCGATGTTGAAGAAACGCTTAGGTGATCCTTCATTAGTAGTCTCTGTTGATAGTATTAGAGTGAAGGATAGCTTATCCTATGAAGAAGTTCTAGTCCAAATCCTTGATCGTCAGGTTCGCAAATTGAGGACCAACGCGATAGCCTTAGTAAAATTTTTGTGGAGAAATCAATTCATTGAGGAAGCCACGTGGGAAGCTTATCAAGATGTGAAAGCTAAATACCTACATCTATTTGTGCTTGATGACGAAAATGTTGAAGGTAAGGTCCTTACTCTTGATTTTAGTTGATTTGTCTATTCTTGAGTTGATTTGTTTATTCCTGAGTATGAATAACGATTGTCTAGATTGTTGATTGTTCAATAGTTTGATTGGTTGAGTGACCATCAAGAGGAGTCTTGATTGTTATTCATGTCTTAATGTCCACTTTTACTCTTTATTCGAGGACAAATGATTCCAAGGGGGAGATAATGTAACACCTAGTAAAATTACCAAAATACCCCTAAATGAAAGGCGCTCGCATAACGTGTCTTCCTAGACTCCGAATCCGAGGCCAAGAATGTGATCAGCACAACAAATTGTGTAGGAAAAGGTCTTGGTTGATTTTTAGAGAAATCAGATCAAAAGATAATTTTTCGATGCGAAAATGCAATTCCAAAAAGCGCGCAACATATATACACACTTGGATGTGATCCCAATATTTTTTACGGGATTAGAAAACTCGATCGGAGAAACTTTGATGAAAAAAACCCAAAAATTGACCAAGTCCACGATGCAGACTAGGTATGCCGAGGGGAAATGTTTTTCAGTTTTCACGAGGGGCATTCCAGACTTTTCCCAATTCCTCCAAAACTTAAAACATGATAAAAATAGATTGTTTTGAGCTTAAAGAGGGTTTTAGCGCTCATTCTTAAGCCTTTCTAAACTTCTAACGAAGACTGGCGCTAAGGAGAAGATAGGAGAAGTGAGGGTTCAAGGGAATTGTTCTTGCAAAGGTTGATTGTCAAACTCCTTATCAGGTATGTAAGGCTAACCTAAAGCATTAAATTGTTCTTCATGTGCCCCTAATGATGGTAATAGAGAGATTATGAATGTGTTGACCTCTACACATGTTTTTTTAATGTTATCTTACAAATTTTATATATTCTATGTATTTTCATATGTTGATGATCATCAAAAACTTGATTTACTAAATAAATGCTTTTACATGAGTTATTTCATAAACCCTACATGTTACTTCATAAAATATTGCATGAATGAACCTAGGAATTGAGTCTAGAGCCTTGACTTGAGGATGTTGATTTGATTGTGATGTGAGCATGATGATAGGTTGATAGAACTTGATGATCCTAAGAATCCCCATAATTGAACTCTAAAAATTAGTCTAATTGATGGTCCTCTTAATGATTGGTCTAAGCTCCTTTGAAAAGTATGATTGAGAACTGAGTTGATTAGATGATTGACAGGCCTAAAGGCTCGATTCTGATAGAATTGATGGATGATGAGAGTCCTTATGAGACTGATTGATCTGATTGAGTGAGATGGATTGTCTTATGAGCATTGAGTCTTGGGAGGAATATGGAACTCTGAAATGTGTAAGAGTAAGTCCAACTCGAATTCATTAACTATGTCGTCAAGCATAGGTAAAGATTGAACCGTTAAATCAAATGTTTTCTCTTTATTGGAAGTCCCTGATAAAATAGAGAACTTGATTGACCAGATTCATTATGGATCCAATTCATTCTTTACTTGGGAAGTACGGAATGGCTGTGGCAACATCAGCAGGATTGTTGTACAATCACTGGCTCATAAGTGATTGTTGTCATAAGTGAAACTCCCAGATAACTTCTATACTGGTAGTTCTCTGGTTTGATTGGATTGGATTTTTATTGATTTGTCATTGTCTACTTTTTGTTCTTTATTTAGATAGACATTTGACATTCTGATTAAGTATTTTCTGAGTTGATGTTATTCTATATTATTCTACCCATATATGATTATTTACCCATTTTACATATTCATACATTCCACATACTAACGTCCATTTAGACTGCACCATTTCATGATGCAGAGACATGTACTAGAGATCATCAACAGGCGCTCCGTTGAAGATCTATTTCACACATCAGCTGATTGGTGAGTCCTCCTTGACTTCAGAGGATGCACATGATTTGTTTCATCTAGCTTTTTGGAGTTAAACTTAGATTAACTTTATTTTTATTTGAGGTAGCCATGGGTCTGTCATTGGCACCATTGAACAGTTGATGAAGGCTTCATAGACTAGAGTTTGATTTGTCATGAGTTGAACATTTATTTGGCTAGTTTATTTCTTACTAGTCTTATTAAGTCGACTTGATTATTTACTCATTGAGATTGTCTATCCCTTTTACGATCTTGAGTCTTCTACTTATTTGTTGAAAATGTTGATTAACTTAATGTGATGAGGCCAAGTGGTTCGCTTGGAGACTAGCAATAGTCTTTGTGTGTTTGGCCACATACGGGGTACCCATCCGGGGCGTGCCATTTAAAGTTTCCCACAATATAATCTACCATTTCTCCTGGAAGGGAATCCTGCAGCTTCTCCCTATCCCATTGACCATTGATAATATAGTCCTTCACTTCTGCATGTTCATCAACTACTGGAGAGTCCTTAATAAAATATAGTGCCCCAATCTTGGTCTTATTATCAAACCAAAAGCTAGAATTACCAGCTTTTGGGTGCCACCAAATTTCATGCTCTATTTTCTCCCTTACCTTTATCATATTTTTCCATATATGTTAGGCCCCCTGGTTAGTGACAATGACTGGATGCATCTTCTTACAGTATTTGTTCCACATATACTGAGCCTATGAAGATGTACCAGTTCTAATGTCCACCAAAGCTTTGTAATCAAGGTTTTATTAACATCATACATGGATCTAAAACCAATGCCACCTTCCTCCTTAGGAAAGCATAAATCATTCCATGCGACCTAGTTCTTGCTTTTAGATCCCACAGTGTTGCTTCAAAAGAACTTAGCAAATAATTGGTGGATTTTCTCTATAACCTTCTTTGGTGGCTGTATAACAGCTAGCAAATAAACTAGTATCGACTGCAGTACATGGTCTATTAGAATCTGCCTCCCACCAAAAGACAAGAGTTTATCATGCCATGAGAAGATTCTTTTGGAAAGTTTTCTCAGAATTTCCTCAAAGTAGCAATTCTTATCTCCCGTAGAAAACTGGGAAGCCAAAGTAAGTAAAAGGAAAATGACCTTGTTTGATCCCAGTTAATCTGCTTAATCATATTGCCACAGCTAGAGGAGTATTATCATGTCTGATTCTTCTTCATACTCATTGAGAACTTTCATCGTCTTGATTATAGATCTTCTATCTCTAGAGCAAAGAGGATAGTGTCATCGGCATATGCCAGGTGGTTGATTCTAGGACTCCATTTTGGTAAACCATATCCTAAAAATTCATCATCTTCATTAAGCTTGTTCAAGCCCCTAGACAGTGCTTCTGCTGCCATTGTGAATAGAGCTGGACATAATAGGTCTCCTTGTTTTGAGCTCCTAGAAGACTTGAAAAATCCATATGACTTTCTATTTATGACCACAGAGTTCCAATTATTGGCTACCAGTCTCCACACCCTATCTATTAAGATTTCTTAGAAGCTAAACTTTCTAAGCACTTTGGTAAGAAATATCCAGGATACCTTGTCATATGCCTTCTCCATGTCTAATTTTACCACCACAATCACATTCTTGTTCCTCTTGTTAACATCCCTGATGGTTTCCTGGTCCAGTAATACATTCTCAACAATATTTCTCCCTTTGATAAATCCATATTGATTCTGTGAAATTATCTTTGGGCGTACATTCACCAATCTTCCATGTATCACCCTAGAAATGATCTTATTAGTAAATGAGCTGAGAATGATTGGTCTAAGATCAGAGAACCCCTTCACAATCTCCCTCTTTGGAAGTAGCACCAAATTAGTGTGTGTTATGAATTTGGTTAACTCTTGACCACAAAAGAAGGCTCTCACCATCCTGGTGAAATCCTCTCTCACAGTATCCCAGTATTGCTAATAAAAAGCACCAGTAAATCTATCTGGCCCACAAGCACTACCTTCATTTAGGTAAAAAAAAATAGCCTCTCGAACCTCCTCTTGATCAGGTAGAGAAGCAATGTGGTTATTTTCCTCCTCTGAGATCAATTTTGGGATACATTCCAGGAGGCTATATTCCACTTTATAGTTTTCAGCTTCAAACTGTCTATTATAAAATTGTACTACAACATTGCCAATTTCCTCCTCTTTATGAAATACCTCTCCTTGCTCATTCACAATCTCATCAATATACAATTTTCTCCTCCTCCCCTTCACATAAGAATGGAAAAACTTAGTGTTTATATCCCTATCTTGTAGCCACTTCATGCCATCTTTTTGTTGCCAAAAATCTTCCTCCACCTTTAGCCATATTTTTAAGTCAGCTTCCACCATCTTTAGCTCTTCTCTGTTTTCTGGTGATGTTTGAATTTCAAACTGAGCCTCCTTAGCTTTGACAATATCCTCCAAGGTAGCAACTTGCTGGAAAATATTACCATCAATGTCCTTGCTCCATGCAGATAAGGCCTTTCGAACCTTCTTCAATTTTGTTTGAATTTCAATAAAAGGGTTGCTCACAAAATCTACCTCCCAACTCTTTCCCACAATTTCTTTAAACTGGACATGTTTTTTCCAGAAGTTGAAAAATCTAAAAGGCTTTATAGTCACCTCTTCTTCTGAATTACATTTAAAGTTTAGTGGGGCATGATCAAATCCTTGTCTAATTAAATGATGCACCTCAGATGAAGGAAATGACTTTGTGAAGGACTTATTTACCAAAATTCTGCCCAGCCTTTTGAAAATACATTACCCTTCTATTCTGCCATTCCACCATGTATAATAGCTTCCAGAAAACCTCACTTCTGATGGGGCATAACAATTAATGAACATAGAAAAATCACAAGCTTCTTGTTGTTCAACTCTAGTCCCCCAAGATTTTCTTCCTCATTTAGTATTACATTGGAATCACCCCCGATTATCCATGATACAAATTCTTCCTGACACATGCTTTGGAGTTCCTCCCACAGCTCCAATCTCTCTATACTGTTACATATTGCGTATACAACTGAATAAGAAAATATTTATTATTAACCACGAACTTAACTGTGACCTGTTGTATGGTATCAAGTAGAACTATTGCGATCATTCCTCTCTCTACAGGTACCATATCTTTCCTAAGCAATAGAAGCAACATAATGCATCCCCAACTTTTTTCTATAATCTTTAATGTGTGACAGATCCTGAAATAGCTCCATAAGTGCTACAAATGAGTAGTCGTGTCTTCTGTTTAGGTCCATCAATCTCTTAAAAGACGTTTGAGTATTGACAGACCTTATATTCCAAAATATCATTTTTCCTATCATTGATCATTATTTGTTTTATCTCTACTACTCCTTGTCTTAACTTGTAAAGGGATTATGGACTTGCTCCTTGGAATCAGTTTTTAAACTATTAGTGTGTCTAGGTGACAGGTCCCCAACCTTACTAATATGTTGAATGTTATATTCAATATCTTCATCTTCCTCCAACTGCTCCCTTCTTTGTACCTCATACTCATCATCATACCTCAATTGTATGCCCTTTTTTTCGCAGACTCCCTAAAACTTTCCTCCCTTATGTTATCTTTGTTGACTATATCCCCATGGGAATTTTCCCCAAAGATTTCTTGTATGCTTCCTCTACTCTTCCCTATGTCCTTTATTCCCAAGGTCTGTCCATGATTCACCCTAGTCTTTTGTGTACTAGGTCGAGATACTTCTTTTGGTACACTATTCTCCCCATTACTAGTTCTTGAACAACCTACTTTTCTAGTACTTGCAGTTTCCATTGGTATGAATTCATTCCCCTTACCAGGTAGATCTTCCTTGCCTTATTACTTTGATTCTCTATCTTCTTTGTGTTGTTATCCTCTTCTTGATCATTTCCTTTCTCCTGTTGTTTCTGTAAGGCCTCAAAAGAATTCCTTGATTTGATGCCAATTCTGTTCCCCATCTTGTCCTTATGCACTCTTCTTCCCCTTTCGGCATTCTTGTTTTTGGGCTCAATAAATTTCTGCTCCTTTTCTTTCCCTTGACTATCATTAGCATTGAACTTGTTTTCTTCAACTACACCCTCTTTCTCAGGTCCTCCAGCCTTCTCTTCTTGCTCTTTGTTCTCTTGTGCCTTTTCCTTATTATACAATTTCAGATGCAACACATAGCGTTGATATTCATCATGGCCTTGTATCATACATGTAGTGTAGTATTTTCGGACATAATCATATTTAATAGGGATCCACCTCTTAGCAGCTTCTCCATTGGCCTTTCTAACTCCAATTTTGATCATCTTTGAAAATTCTTAGAATAGACCACCTCTATTTTGACTCGTGTACAACTTTGCCTTGTCTTATTTCTTGTATCCATACCCACCTGTAGTGGCTTCCTAACCGCTCTAGCAAGGGAGAATATAGCCTCTTTCCCAAAATAAATTGGGGGTAATAAGAGGAATGGGATCCATGCCACCATTGTTGAAGTTTTCTCCTCTGGATCAAACATTGGATCCCATTTAAAAGTCCTCAAAGGATATGATGCGTTCCTTTATGAGATGTAAAAGGCTGATTTAGACAACAGGTGCACATAATTCTTTAGTAATGATGCACGAATCAAGATGTGCTTGTTGCATAGGAGCCCAATTTTGCATTCTCCCTTCAACTCTCATTATTTTGGTAGTAATTTCCTCTGTTCATGAATGTCTGGCCATACGCAAGAAAATTTTTCGATCACGCGAATTCCAAGTTTTCATTAATGATCATCTGATCAACTTCAGCTTGTTCCCATATGACTTGTGGTTCCCATATAGATATGAAATTGTTTTAGTAGGCAGCATTTTCACAGGATCCTTAGGTTGTCTCAACAGGGAAGCATATGTGGGTGTTACCCCTTCCTCAGGAGATTGACCACCGGCCAGGACGGCCATGGTCGACAAGTAGTCAATAAGGTTTGACGGTGCTTAGGGGTTCGCTAGAGAGAGAAAAAACTCAATTTTTCCTTTCACTCATAAAATCAGGTAAGTGTTATAATAATTATTGTGTCTATTAGTACTTTTTACTCATTTCATGTAATATACATGGGGAACACAATACGCTAGTTATGTCTCTCACTGAATTAACAACACTTACATTGACTGTGATCTTAGTTTAGATTAAATTATTGCTTTTACATTAAAATCCTTCCTTTCTGAAAGTAAGTCGATTATTCATCGTAATTGCTTTAATTACTCCAAGTCTAGACCATATTCCTCATGAGATCGACCCTAACCGTTGTTAGAATCAAGGTTTCGACAGATTAAATCATATAATAACAACAAACCAATGTGATTAAAGACAGATTGTTCCAAATGTTCCTAGAAATTCTTGCTCCCATTGAATTGTTTGTATTTATATGCATCAAGATCCCGATTCGCTGAATCCAAAAAAGAATGTAAATTATGTTACTTTCTTAACATTTGATAAAATTAAGAAAAAATAGAGAAATTCATGATTCGTTTCTTACTCATTGATGACAATATAAACAATCAGACCAAATGATCGATTAGTAGTAGATATGAGATTGCCGCAAGAAAATGTCTTCTCAACTCTCTCAAGGGTCTTCTCAACTCAAAGAAATAAAGGTAAAACATGATCAAAGCGACAATTATCCTAAGTAAACTTTGATACTTTGTGGCCTTTTGGGAATGAAGTAAGGAGTTTAGTGTAGACTTTTTGGCCTCAGATTTTTTAAGCGTTTTTCTTTCAGAACGCTCCCTCTTTTGTGCTTCTTTTTCAGTCTTTTTTTGAGCTATTTTTGCCTCTTCATTTGATGCCATTCTTAATGCTTTCTCCTTGGCAACACAGGCCAATGGCTCTTCCCTTTCTCGTCTCGCTTCTTCTAGTTTCTTTATATCTTTCTTCATTAGATTTTCAAGTTCCTTCAACTAAGCACCATACAAGAAGAAATGAAAACACATAACAATTTATACAAAATGATATCATGGTTAACCCTCCAAGACTACTTTACCATAAACAGATACACCAATGAAGTAGAAAAAACTAGCAATATACTTAGATAAGTGGCAACAATATTAGGTAAAAGCATATTTATAATAAATTTAAAACAAAAACGTATGAACATGGTATAAAACATAAGAAAATGTATGTACTAAGGGATTGTTTCTTAGATGGATAAGAAACAAGTTATTCATATATTAATTTTCACATATATAACTCATACGACGTTTGGTAGATAGACAAAAAAAAGTTATTCATATATAAATAAAAATTAATGTGATATTGGTTGATAGTCTAGATCCATATAACTAATACATTTATAATTTATGAGGGAATATACGTATTTTATGCAATATAAAAGGTAGAATAACTAATGCATGCTTCGTTTATCCAGTTTATATGACTCACTTTCTTTTTAATCACTCCTAAAAAAAGGACACATTTTTATATTTAGTAACAATTTAACTTTAAAATGTTTATTTTACCTTTAATGAAATAATTTATAGCCACTTATATATTTATGACTTATTTTAGACCGCAAATTTCAAAAGTCTTCCTTTCTTTTTTAATATTTGAGTCAAGTAAAAGTACCATAAATTGAGATGGAGGTAGTACATGAATACCTAATCCTCCATACCTACTTAAAATAATACATACTTCACTCAAAACGTATTCTTACATTACTAATACCAACATAACTCTAATGAGTTACCAACTGACCCCTTACGCATACAAATGACACTACTAATAAGAAAAAAAGATATGATTCATGGGCAAAGTCAAAGGGTATTATTTTGCCATTTGCATATCTTCAATAGATAATTTTAACCACTCTTTTATATTGTACTATTGTTTCTGATAAAATGTGATCTATAGATCACACTTAGAGCAATTCGATAGTAAAGAATAAGGATGAAGACGATAGAGAAGATGGAGAAGATGAGAATTGGGGAAAATATCTTTTTCACATGCAAAAGGAATGACTCCTGTACATTGCCACATGTGTATTTATATACACATTATTAACCAATACTTAACTAACTAATACACAATTAACTAAATCCTAACTAACTAATCGATTGGCTTAACTAACTAACTAACATTACTTGATTAGTTACAAGTGCTAATGCACTATGTACAACTGAATTAGCTAATTGTTTTAATACTCCCTCTCAAACTGGGTGTACTGAAGATGTTCAGTACTCCAAGTTTGTTAAGTAAAGTCTCATGCTGTGTTCTTCCCAGAGCCTTGGTAAGAATGTCAGCCTGCTGATCCTTAGTGTTGATGTAGTTGGTTATGATGATGCCCTTTTTGAATCCACTCTCTGATGAAATGGCAATCAATCTCGATGTGTTTGTTTCGTTCATGAAACACTGGATTTGCTGCAATTTGTATGGCAGCTTTGTTATCACAATGAATAGATGCTGGTTTAGACAGTTCCACTCCTAGTTCCTTGAATAAATTTGTGACCCACACAACTTCAGCTGTTAAAGTAGCCAAGCTTCTGTATTCTACTTCTGCTGAACTTCTGGACACTGTATTTTGTTTCTTTGACTTCCAAGATATAAGTGAATCCCCAAACTTGAGTATAAACCCAGTGATAGACCTTTTAGTGTTTGGACATGCAGCCCAGTCTGCATCACAGTATCCTATTAAGTAAGGCTTGTTGCAGTAACTCATTAGTAGTCCCCTTCCTGGTTCTAGCTTAACATACTTGACAACCCTCAGAGCTGCATTCCAGTGAGAGATTTTGGGTTGTTGCATGAACTGGCTTAAGGTCTGGACTGCAAAAGCAATGTCTGGCCTTGTGATTGTCAAATAGAGCAACTTTCCCACCAGTTTCTGGTATCTATGCACATCTTCATATAAGGCATCAGTTGAGTCAATGTCTCTGTCAAACTCAGTACTTTTCAGCTTCATGTTGCATTCCATTGGCATTATGCTTGGTTTAGCATTTCCTAATCCAGTTTCAGCAATCAATTCCAAGGCATACTTTCTTTGGTTCATCAAAATACCTTTGCTAGATCTTAAGAACTCAATTCCAAGAAAATATTTGAGTTCCCCAAGATCTTTTATTTTGAAATGACTATGCAAAACCTGCTTGGTGTCTTCAATGAGTCTTGAATTATTCCCTGTGGTCAATAGGTCATCAACATATATCAGAATCACCACCATACTTGATCCTTCTGTCTTTGTGAATAGAGAATAGTGTAAATGGCTTTGTGTATATCCAGAATTCAATAATGCTTCAGTTAGCTTTGCATTCCACTGTCTTGAGGCTTGTTTGAGCCCATATAGGGACTTAGTCAGCTTGCAAACAAGATTCTTCCCTTTCTCTGAACTGCAGAATCCCTTTGGCATTTCCATGTACACTTCTTCAAATAGGTCCCTTTGCAGGAATGCATTGAATACATCCATTTGATAAATGCTCCATCCTTTTGCAGCAGCCAAGGCTATGACTGACCTTACTGTCACCATTTTGACTACAGGTGAAAATGTTTCTTGGTAATCAATTCCCTCTGTTTGATTATACCCTTTGGCCACTAACCTGGCTTTGAATCTATCCACTTGTCCATCAGCCTTGTATTTGATCTTGAACACCCACTTGCAACCTATAGCCCTCTTGTTGCTTGGCAAATGCACTATCTTCCAAGTACCATTGTCTTCCAGTGCTTGGATCTCTTCTTTCATTGCCTGTACCTATCTTTTATCTTGCACTGCTTCTTCACAATTTCTAGGTTCAACATCTGTAGAGAACTTTGTCAAATATGCTTGGTATCTTGGTGTCACTTTATCATAAGAGACATAATTACTTTGTGAATAAGGATGAGTCTTGGTAGTGGCATAATCTTTCATCCAAATAGGTGGATGAGATATTCTGGTGGATCTTCTTGATTCTGTTGTTGGATCATTGTCTGCATATGCATCATTTACATGACCATCTGTAGTCTGTTCTGCACCATCTTTTTCTGAACCAGTGTCTGTATGAATGATTATACTTTCATTATGCACATCATCACAACTATTCTGAAGCCTGTTATCTTCATTTTGAAACAAAGGCTTGTACACTCTAGTTGAATGCTGAAAAGGAAACATATCCTCTTTGAATACAACATCTATGTGAACTATAAACTTCTTCTTGGATAAGCTATACAATAGATACCCTTTCTGAGTCATTGAATATCCCATCAGCACACATGCATCTGCTCTTGGAAAAAACTTATTAGGTTTCACTATATTTGTGGCATAGCATAAGCATCCTATGGTTCTTAGATGATCAATACTTGCCTTCTGTCCATGAAATCTCTCATAAGGAGATTTTCCTTTTAATACAATAGTAGGCAACCTATTTATTAGATAAACAGCAGCCAACACACACTCACCCCAAAAATTGATTGGGATATTCCCTTGAAATATAAGTGCTCTAGCTACTTCAAGTATATGTCTGTGCTTTCTTTCCACCACTCCATTTTGTTGTGGAGTGTGTGGACAGCTACTCTCATGGATGATTCCAAGAGATTTAAACAAACTTCCACACTCAGTATTGAAGAACTCAGTCCCATTGTCTGATCTTATTCTTTTGATGTGCATGTTGAATTGATTTTTGACCAAGTTCATGAATATTTTCAGCATTAAAAATACATCAGTCTTCATTCTGAGTAAGTATGACCAAGTCATTCTAGAGTAATCATCAACAATTGTTAAGAAATATCTATATCCATTATGTGTGGCAAGTTTATATGGACCCCATACATCTATGTGAATCAATTCAAATACAGAGTCTGCTCTAGATATGCTGGATTTAAAAGGTAACCTGGTTTGCTTTGCAAGTGGACATATTGAACACTTATTACATTCATCTATATCAATGTGTTCCTTGTCTGGTAGTATTTGCTGCAGCACCTTTGAGGATGGATGTCCTAGCCTATTGTGCCATAGCAATTTATGTAAGTCTGAGTGTTTTGTCATGCATATTCCTTCACTCTTGTGTTCCTGTGTGCTTGTGCCATGAGTTGATAAGTAGTAGAGGCCATCAATTTCTTTACCAATCCCCTTCACCTTCCCATTGAAGAGGTCCTGAAGTACAAAGAACTCAGGGAAAAAATTAACTGAGCATTGTAATTGTCTGGTCAGTTTAGACACTGAAAGTAAGTCATACTTGAAGGCTGAAACAACCAGCACATTGTCTAATACATCATCACTGTCTATACTAATTTGGCCAACATGTGTAAAAGATGCATCATCACCATTTGGCAAGTGTACTTTTCTTCCAATACAGTCAGATACTTTTCTCAACCTATCCTTTTTAGATGTCATATGACAAGTAGCTCCTGAGTCTACAATCCACCTTTCATTCTTGACCTCTATTATATTTGCTACAGCTAGATTGTTAGGATTAGTGAAAATACCTACCATGTTATCCACTTCATCCACTCCATTTTCTGAACTTGAACCAGCTTCTACTTTGTTCAGCATCTGAATGATTTTGCTGTATTGCTGTCGCGCCCCATTTTTCCTCGCAGAGAAATGGAAACCTGGACGACGTCGTGGCAACGACTCTTTTGGGATTTTTTGAAAATTAAGCGTCGCCACCTAATGATTTGAGGTGCATTAGGACACCTATTCTAACCTAAGGGTCAACCAGAGAAGAGGGTTCGGGCTCAAGTTACCTCGAAGGGAAGGTGTTAAGCACCCTTCGAAGTCCGCAAAGGCGGGTCCCGACCGTGTCTCTTATTTTTTTTATGCGGGGGTGAAAACACAAATAAGGTCTCATATATTTTTCAATATCTCTAAATTAATTCTAAGTGACAGGAGTTTGAACAAAACACAAATAATAAATGAATTGAACTAAGTTGGGTTATTAAATTCTCGGATCAGTTACTCGGCTTTTTCGGAGAAGGCTTCATATGGCTTAATTAAACCAAAGGACAAGACCAGAGTTTGTCCTATTTAGCACGAGTTTAACTCATTATTTCCGAGTCCTATCTACCCCTACCCCCCTTCCTAAGTTGATTTTATTAATTAATTTAAACGCGAACTAGAAAAAATAAAAAAATACTAACGTGTCCTAAAGATGCCTAGCGTCCCTCCTATTGTCCAAGAGGCATTGGACTACTATTTGGTAGGGTTCTAGACTAAAGCAAACCTAAGGTTACCTATAGGACAATCGCGTCAAATAAACATTTACCAAACATTATCACATAAGTCCTCAAATAGCCTCTTAACAAACCAACTTTAGAAAACAAAGGAAGATAAGTGAAGTTTTAAACTCAAATTTAAGACATGAATTCTAAGGAGGATGAGTAAGTCCATTTAAGTCCTATGTTCGGGTCCTATAAGCATGATTTCTAGAAATAGCACATGTTAAAACTTAATTTTAAACATGAAACTAGTGCCCAAAGATGACATATAGGTTAAGGAGAAAAAAAGAAAATTAATATCCTAAACATGATTTCTAATAGAAGCATATATTAAAACTTAGTTTTAAACATGAGACTAGTGCCAAAAATGAAAAATAACATCCTAAAACATGATTTCTAATAAAACATATATTCCAGACTTAGTTTTAAACATGAAAATAGTGCCAAAAATGAAAAATAACATCCTGAAACATGATTTCTAATAAAACATATATTCCAGACTTAGTTTTAAACATGAAAATAGTGCCAAAAATGACATAATTTAAGGAAAAGAAGAAAAATAACATCCTAAAACATGATTTCTAATAAAAACATATATTCAAACATAAACATGAAACCAGTGCCAAGAATGAAAAATAACATCCTAAAACATGATTTCTAATAAAACATATATTCCAAACTTAGTTTTAAACATGAAAATAGTGCCAAAGAAAATGACATAATTTAAGGAAAAGAAGAAAATATCATCCTAAAACATGATTTCTAATAAAAAACATATATTCAAACTTAAACATGAGACTAGTGCCAAGAATGAAAAATAACATCCTAAAACATGATTTCTAATAAAACATATGTTAAAACTTTACTCTCAAGCACGAAAACAAATATGAAAATAACGTCCTAAAGTATGCCTACTCCAATTTTATTAGTTTGTTTATTTTGTTTCATCCATCAAAGAAAAAAATGATTTGCCTAATCCTTTTCTTTCGAACCCTATGTTAAGTTTGCCTAGGCGAAGCAAAAATAAAAGCGGTCCCCTCTTCCCCTTTTCACTAGATCCCCGGTTTACAACAAGGTAGTGATTACAATGAATATAGAAAAACAAAAATAGAAGAAAAAAGAAAGAAAAAAAAGAAAAAAAAAACTTCAGTGGCCTTCTGAGTTCGAATCCCTCCCCTGGTGACTCCTCATACCTTGTCTTGAAATCCAGAACCTATCGAACGAAGAAGAGAAGAAGTAATATGTATTTGATAAAAATATACTCACCAATTGAGAGGAACTATGATAGCAAACCCAGAAGAAAAATCTTCTAGAACGATCCTTGACAGCTTTGAAGTTCAGAAAAAAATAAGAAAGAGTAGTAGTGAGTGCTTTTTTTATTTTTTGTATGAAGTGTATTAAGTTCTTTTATATAATGAAACAAGGTGGTCACACAGAAGGAAGGAAAATATTTAAGGAAGAAGAATCAGGCAATTATTTTCCATAGATTGCAGAGGGAATCAATTAAGCTCACATAAAGGAAATTAAATACTAAAATAGCATGAAAGATGATTCGGTAGGAAAATGTTACCAAAAATAAGCAATTACGAATCTTTCCGCTAAAATAAGGCAAAAAATTGGGGATTTCTTGAAGGCAATCAAAAGGACAAAAATGGTATCACCAGATTATATGCCCAAACTTACAAATCTACGGACTAATCTTGCCATATAACAAGAGTAAAGAAGGTCCCAAAGCAATCAACCAAATATGTACAAAAGGAAAAGAAAAATCTGTCGAGATATATTACACCGACCATATTCAATTTCAAAATTAGACCCTCAATTAGCAGGTTTAGTTAATTATGCTGTAATTAAGCTAAACACCCAATTTACTCAAAATTTACGAAATCAATTAGAAGGCCTGATTTCTGCCAGAATCAATATGTTATGCATCAGGATCACTGAGAAGCTAATTTGCCAAAAAGGTGGAAGAAACCTTAACAAGCTGAAAACCCAGCGCCCCCAAATCACAAAAATTCACGTTCCTTTTACAGTATTTGTATGTGGTAGCACGACAATAAAAAAATAAAAATGACATAGGTGAATTAAGAACATCGTAAATCAGTCACAACTAATACATAACTTAGAGATAAAGTAGTAAGAATCGACTTATCTTTTGAATATTAATGGACTTGAAAATCCATTTAACTTAACCGTTTTGGCTCGACACTGGCCTCGTCATCACCAGAGCTGCGTGCCTTTTTCTGGCAGCGACCTTTGTTTGAAAACAGAATCGGAGTTGATTTGGGGCTCTTGGGGCTGTAGGTGGCTGGTTTGAGCTGCGGGGAGGTGGTGGCAGCGGGGTTTGGAGGAAGAAGGAGGTGGAGGAGAGAGTGGAGAGAGGGGTCTACCGGGGAGAGGGAGAGGAGAGGGTCGCGGCGCGGGGCTGCGGCTGCCGGCGTGGGTTGAGAAAGGGGAGCTGCTGGCGAGGGGCCGCGCCACTGTGGCTGCGGGGAGAGAGGAAGAGGGTGACGGTGCGGTGGCTGTCGCAAGGGCTAGGGGTTGCCAGCGTGGGTGGAGTCGCGGCGGCAAGGGAGAAGGAGAGAAGGAGAGGGAGATAGTGAGGGGGACGCCACGACAGCCATGGGAGAGGGCTGCCATGGCAGCGTTTGGAGAGGGGGAAGGAGGAGCGGCGCCTCCTATGGTGGAGGTGGCGGCTGCTAGGGTTTTGGTGGGTGGAGGAAATGAGAAAGAATGTGGTAGATGGGTTTAGGGGGTTTGATAATAAGGAAAGTGGTTTATGGGTCGGATCCGGGTCGAAATGGGTACCCGGATTTAAGTAATAGCCAAAATTAAGAAACTAGCTGTAAATTAATAATTTGGATTTAAAAACTAGCCACAATTGTAAAATATTTAAAAATTGGGCCATAAATTGGTAATTCGGATTTAAATACTAGCCCCTACTTGTAAAATATTAAGGATTAGGCCATAAATTGGTGATTTGGTTTACAAAATTAGCCAGAAGTTTAAAATCTAGGCCACAAGTTAGCTCAATTTAGTTTTGAAAGTGCAAACATTATATAAGTGCATAAAAAATTTATTTAAAAGTCACGCAAATTCAATACCGCAATCATTACGAGAGTATATTGAAAACATCATGATTCGGAAGACGTTACTAAAATAATACGATACGCGATTATTTGTTGTTTATTTTTTTTTGTATAAAATGTCAATATAAAGAGCGCATTATAAAATCATTTATTTCACCAATTAAAAATACCCATTTTTTAAGTGAATATAAACGTAAAATAAATTAAGGGTCGGTCAAAATCGGGTGTCAACAGCTGCCCCTTCTTTGCTCGGGAATGAAGGATGAATTGTTGAGCAAAGAAAGTTGACGTAGTAGCCGATTTTGTCCGACCGATGGAGTTTTATCGAAGGGGCCGGATAGAACAAAAGTTTACGGCCGAGACTTCAGTCTGGAAGTTGCCTACATATCTCTGGTTATACGAGAATCAGGCCGTGTGTAGTTCTAGATTTAGGAATGAATGAAATCCCTAAAGCGAACAAAACCATGCGAATCTCGAAGCTTGAATTGAAATGCTCGTGGCATAGAAAAGGCTTAGATGTTGAAAGAATAGGACGTTTGATGCATTCAAATAGCGGAATGATGGCGCACTTTAGACATTCGCGGGCTTTATAGTTAAAAGAAATGCTATGTAAGCGAAAATGATAAGAGCATATATATAAAGTGGCAGAATAATAAAACGTGATGCAAGTTCCCTGTTAGACCGTGAATTTTGCCATAAGACGATAAGGATGACGTCTTAGGCTATGACGTCTAGGGCTATGCTAATCATAAATTGTATCCTCGGGTCATGAAATGATGTCCGTAGGCCATGAAGGATGGTGCCCTTGGACGATGATACCTTCGGATCATGATGAATGTAATTAAATCCCTAGGCCATGAAATGATGTCCTTAGGCCATGAAGATGACGCCTTTGGATCATGACGCCTTAAGGGCATGATAAGCAGAAAATTAAATCCCTAGGCCATGAAATGATGTCCGTAGGCTATGAAAATGACGCCTTTGGACTATGACGCCTTAGGGGTATAATATGTTATGCTGTTCTCAGGTCGAAGCAAAGGTAACTTCGGGCACAATGCGATACATGTAAGGAGTCTTGGGCCGGTGTCGTGTAATGCAATCTTCGAGCATAATGCAATGCGAATTATATGCAAATTTCTAGGGCCAGATTGTGCATATTATGCGAGACATGATTTTCGGGCGCGATGCAATGCAAAAATATGCAATTTTCTCGGGCCAACATTATGCAAGACATAGTTTTCGGGCACGATGCAATGCAAATTTAGGGTGCATGCGATGCTGATATCGGGCATTTATGATGCAAGTATAGAGCACAATGCGAATGCGAAGGCGAATGCCTATAAATATCGGGCACTTATGATGCAAGTATCGGGCAAATATCGGGCACATGCAAATGCAGATCTCGGGCTTTTGTAGTGCAAATATTGTGCACATGCAATACAAATTTTATTCATTTATGGTATAACTGTCAAGCATATGCAGTGTGATTTTGGGGCCGATGCGATGCACAGCATAAAGTAATGTTTTATCTTACTAGATTGTCGTCTGCTCGGACAATGCGGGGGATGTGTGCCTGTCACATCTGCATTCAAAGAAAAATAGTCAGATTATAAAAAGGGGGAGGTTGATCTGTCCTTTGTCGTGGCCCGGTGTTCTCATCGCTTGCTGATATCTAGACCTTTGTCGGGGCTTTTCTCTTGGGACGGGATGGCGTAACATTTCAGATTTAAAAAGTGGTATATATATAATGTAAACATGTGTATATACTTTATATGTATATATATTTGAAACGTTTGAAAAACAACTGATAGTTTATTAATGAATCCTTTGACAGTGGCACATTTTGAGACAAATCCGACATTCAGCTGAGTGAGGATCTTCGGGCTGCTTGATGTAGAGTTACAACTTCCTCGTTCGTTCTGTCATGAATTTTTGAGCTGGCCTCAAAAATTCTGCCCCAGTTATCTTGCCTGCTTTTGTTCTTTTACGAAAGAATTTTTGGGATCCTCTCCAAAAATTCTGCCCCAGTTATCTTGCCTGCTTTTGCTCTTTTACTAAAGAATTTTTGGGATCCTCTCCAAAAGTTCTGCCCCAGTCTGTGGTCCAGTGGGGGGAAATAAAATTTTTATTATGGTAAGACCGAGCTCCACAGGAGCGCCTACGTATCCCTCTTAAACGGGAATCAGATCTGACGTAGTTCCAAGTACAAAGAGCAAAAGATAAAGCTTAGACGTAGTATCTTTTCATAGCATCTGCGTTGATAGGTTTGGGCCATATTTCGCCGTCCATTTCTGCGAGTATGAGTGCTCCTCCAGTCAAGACGCGGTGAACCATGTACGGACCTTGCCAATTTGGTGCGAACTTTCCTTTGGCCTCGTCCTGATTTGGGAAGATCCGCTTCAAGACTAATTGCCCGGGTGAGAAGTATCTCGGTCTGACCTTTTTGTTGAATGCTCGGGCCATCCTGTTCTGGTAAAGTTGCCCGTGACATATGGCATTGATCCTTCTTCCATCGATCAGTGCTAGTTGCTCAAACCTGCTTTGTACCCACTCGGCGTCACTCAACTCTGCTTCTTGAATGATCCTAAGAGATGGTATCTCAACTTCTGCAGGAATTACCGCTTCGTTCCCATAGCCAAAAAAATACGGTGTTGACCCAGTGGAGGTTCGGATGGTGGTGTGATATCCCAATAATGCGAATGGTAGCTTCTCATGCCATTGCCTGTGATTGTCGATCATTTTCCGCAATATCCTTTTGATGTTCTTGTTCGCGGCTTCTACCGCTCCATTCATCTGTGGCCTGTATGCGGTGGAGTTTCGATGATTGATTTTGAATTGATCACAAGTTTCCCTCATCAGATTGCTATTGAGATTTGCTCCGTTGTCGGTGATGATCGTCTCAGGGACCCCGAACCGGCAAATGATGTTGTTTTTGATGAAATCATCGACAACTTTCTTAGTTACAGATTTATGTGATGTAGCTTCGACCCATTTAGTGAAGTAATCAATTGCCACAAGGATAAACCGGTGTCCATTCGAGGCTGCTGGCTCGATAGGACCAATGACATCCATGCCCCAAGCTGCGAATAGCCAGGGCGAACTAGTGACATGGATTTCGTTGGGAGGAACTCGGATCATGTCTGCATGAGTTTGGCACTGGTGACATTTCTAAACATAGCGGATGCAATCTGTTTCCATCGTTAACCAAAAGTAACCCGCTCTGAGGATTTTCTTTGCAAGGGTAAAACCATTCATGTGTGGCTCGCATGTTCCTGCATGAATCTCCTCCACAAGTCTGGATGCCTCTTTAATTCCAACGCACCTTAGCAAACCCAAATCAGGAGTCCTCCTAGATAGGATTTCTCCGTTTAAGAAGAATTGATTTGCTAGCCTCCTGATCGTGCGTTTTTGGACTTTTGTTGCATCTTCCGGATAGCTGCCCCTTTTCAAGTACCCCTGGATGTCATCGTACCACGGTTTCTGATTTGGCTCTTCCTCCACGTGAAAGCAATATGCCGGTTGTTCATGTAGATGAATGCGGATGGGATCAATGTAATTTTGATCTGGGTGCCGAATCATGGAAGATAGGGTGGCCAAAGCATCTGCAAACTCATTCTGAAGTCGCGGAATATGCTTGAATTCCACCTTAGTGAATCTTTTGCAGAGTTTTTGCACGCAGTCCAAATATGGTAAAAGCTTTCGATTTTTCACCGCCCATTCACCCTGTGCCTGACGGATCACTAAATCTGAATCCCCAATTGCCAAAATCTCCTGCACGTCCAAATCAACTGCTAGTCGGAGGCTTAAGATGCAAGCCTCATATTCGGCCATGTTGTTGGAACAATGAAACCTGAGCTTTGCTGATGCTGGGTAGTGTTGGCCCGTAGGTGAGATCAATATAGCCCCAATGCCTGCTTTGTTAAAGTTCTTGGCCCCATCAAAGAACATCCTCCACCCATCATATTCTTCAAAGATATCCTCTCCTACGAAAGCTACTTCTTCATCATGGAAATAAGTCTTCAGAGGCCTGTACTCTTCGTCTACGGGGTTTTCTGCCAGATGATCGGCCAGTGCTTGTGCCTTCACCGCTTTTTGTGTGACATAAACTATGTCGAATTCACTCAGCAATATCTGCCATTTAGCCAACTTACCCGTGGGCATGGGTTTCTGAAAGATGTATTTCAGAGGATCCATCCTTGAGATCAGGTACGTCGTGTGTGCTGAGAGATAATGTCGCAACTTCTGGGCCACCCAAGTCAAAGCACAACAAGTACGCTCAAGCAAAGAATACCGAGCTTCATAAGGCGTGAACTTCTTACTCATGTAGTAGATTGCCTGCTCCTTCCTCCCCGTTTCATCATGTTGTCCCAAACCACACCCAAATGCCTGATCCATGACCGATAAGTATAGTAACAAAGGTCGACCCACCTCAGGAGGAACCTGCACTAGAGGGTTGGATAAATAGTCCTTGATTTTATCAAATGCTTCTTGACATTCTGGAGTCCATTTGATAGCAGTGTCCTTCTTTAGTAGCTTGAGGATTGGTTCACAAATGACGGTAGATTGGGCCATGAAGCTACTGATATAGTTGAGCCTACCCAAGAAACTCATCACCTCTTTCTTGCTCTTTGGAGGGGGAAGCTCCAGAATAGCCTTGATTTTTGTTGGATCCAGCTCTATGCCCCGGCGACTGACAATGAAACCCAATAATTTCTCCGCGGGGACCCCAAAAGCACACTTTGCAGGATATAACTTCAAGTTGTACCTTCATAGCCTGTCAAAGAATTTCTGAAGGTCAATTAGATGGTCACACCCTTTCTTCGACTTGATGATGACATCGTCCACGTAAACCTCAATTTCTTTGTGGATCATGTCATGGAACAAAGTGGTCATGGCTCTCATGTAGGTTGGCCCAGCATTCTTTAGTCCGAACGGCATTACTTTGTAGTTGTAAACACCCTACGGTGTGATGAAAGCTGTTTTCTCTGCGTCATCCTCATGCATCTTGATTTGATGATACCCAGCGAAGCAATCCACAAAGGACTGTGTTTCATGCTTAGCACAATTGTCTATCAAAATGTGGATGCTTGGGAGTGGAAAGTCATCCTTAGGGCTAGCCTTGTTGAGATCCCAGTAATCCACGCAAACCCTGACCTTACCATCTTTCTTAGGTACGGGCACAATGTTGGCGAGCCAGGTCGGATACTTGGTTACTTCCAGAATTCCGGCTTCCAACTGTATGATACTTCTTCCTTGATTTTAAGACTCAAATCAGGCTTGTATTTCCTGAGCTTCTGCTTCACTGGCGGGCAAGACGGATCGGTAGGCAATCGATGGGCCACTATTGAAGTGCTCAACCCTGTCATATCTGCATAGGACCAAGCAAAGACATTCTTGTTGTTTTTCAAGAATTGGACGTATTCCCTTTTCTTTTCCTCGGTCATGTGAACACTGATTCTTGTCTCTTGGATTGTTTCATCATCGCCAGATTCACTGTTTCTGTTTCTTCCAAATTTGCTTTCGGCTTTTCCTCAAACTCTTGGATCTTTCTAGTAACCTCTTCACAATTTTCATCTGTTGCCTCTGTCTCAGCTATGTCATGTTGGATAGTCTCATTATGTGCCACAATCTCAGTTTCAACATTATTAAAAGTAATTCTTCTGAAAGAAAACAACGAAAGTAAAAATAACATCATGGTTGAGTGAATGAAACTTTTATTATTATGAAAATGTAATCAGTTTTGAAATCGTTGCGATATTAGAACGAACAAAAATATGAAAATACGAACTGAGAAAGTCTTTATTTAAAAAAAACATAATAAAAGACAAAAATTTCCGTCTCTACCCAAGTGCTTGACGTGGTCTGGATGGTGCAGTGGTCCAGCTACTGATGACGATCCCTGTGATCTCCTCCTGCACTGGGGCTCTCTCCTCCTCGTTGATTACGACATTGCAGCTTCCTTCCTCAGCTTCTGAAAGGGACAAGCCTCGCAATCCATTCAACAAGTCATTAATACCATCATCCCGGAATCCGGGCGATTGGAAAGTCTGGCTCAACAGTGGCAAGGGGCTTGGCAAAGGATAATGACACCCTTCTGGGAGTGGTTCCCAATCCAGATACTCTTCTATAGTATAAGCATATCCCAAGCCAAATGTGGTTGAGTGATGTGAAGGCTTTATAGGCTCGATGATCCCTTGTAGTCTTGCTCCTAAGCCCCTTTCTGGTTCATAACCTGAGTTCCGCATCATGTTCATCACATCCATCACCCCCACCTCTTCTTCTTCTGTGTCTGCTTCTATTGTCTCTCTTTTTGCCCCAGAAAGAAAGTCTTCTGTGATGAACAGGCTTCTCATACTTTCTAGCAGTTCCTCTTCTTCCCTCTCTAGGTCGCTCTTGAGAAAACCGGCGGATTGGAAGTTCAGATGTAATGATGGGATAGGACGCTCCAACCTTTCTCTCTTCATGGGTATTCCTCCTTCATACCCCAAACCCATAGTATCAGTTTTGAAAGAAAGAGAGATTGGGTCGGGAAGGCCTTGGAGCTTGGCTCCCAATCCTTTGCCTGGCTCGTAGCCTAGCCATAACATCATGCTCAGGACCTTCTGATTGTACCATGGCGTTGGTTCGGTGCCTCCCACTAACTCCACGGTGTGGAACATTCCTCCATCCATACAGCCCGGTACTTCAACAGCATAGACGGGGTGTCCCTTCTCCCCATGCACTACCACTTCTTCATGTTCCCATTCGAACTTCAGGCACTGATGGAGGGTGGATGGCACTGCCCCGGCCATGTGAATCCACAGGCGCCCCAGCAATAAGTTGTAGGAAGCTGGGATGTCCAATACCTAGAACGCAATGGGGAAGGCGGTCGGACCAATGGTCATGTCCAGTGTGATCTCCCCTATCGTGTCCCTTTGGGATCCATCAAAGGCTTTCACGTTCATCTGGTAATTCTGAATCTTTGCCAAATCCACACCCAGCCTTGTGATAGTGCTGAGTGGACAGATATTTAAACCAGAACCCAGATCGACCAAGGCTTTAGTAATCATCCTGTCTTGGTATCTAGTGGTGATGTAAAGGGCTCGGTTGTGAGTGGTCCCTTCAACCGGGAGTTCGTCTTCATAGAAGGATATCTTATAAGCTTCAAATACCTGCCCCACCATGTGGGCCATCTCTCCTTCAGTGATGTTGGACGGAACATAAGCCTCACTCAGCACTCTCATCAACGCCTTCTGATGAGGCTCTGAAGTCTGCAAGAGGGACAAGATGGAGACCTGAGAGGATCCCTTACTCAATTGACCTGTGACGGGGTGCTCCTTGGCCTGTATCCTTTTCCACTCCCCGTCTTCTTCCACTTCTATGATAGGCGGCTTAGTCTCGCTTGAACTACCTTGTGTCATGTGTTTGGAGGCATCCGTCTGTTCGGAGTGGGTTGTCCCCTGGACAACATCGTTCTCTTCCACCACTGCTTTTCCTTTGTCGTAGCTCCAGGGAACTGCATGTGTGTCGAAACTTTGCTGAGGGGCCATTGCGACCACAAAAGGGAGCTTGGGCACGGCGACTTCTACTTCAAATGGTCGGCGCCCTTGTACCACAAAAGGTGTTTGAGTTATCACTGCCACTAACTCATTTTGCCTTACCAACCATATGGGCCCTGGTGCACCTGTTGATTCTCCTACTTCCAACATATTTACCTGATGATTAGGGAGTGGGTTGTTGGACACATTAGGCGCGGGTTCTTTGAGCTGTATGGTTTTGGTGTCTATGAGTTTTTGGATTTTATCTCGTAGGGATCGGCAGACCTCTGTGGTATGTCCTTTGATTCCAGAATGATAGGCGCATACCTTGTTGAGGTCGTACCATTTGGCTTGGGTGTCAACGGGTAAGGCAGGGATAGGCGTTATGTAACTGGCTGCTTTTAGTCTCTCGTAAAGCTGGGCGATAGGTTCGGCCAAGGGAGTATAGAATTTTGTAGGTCTTCTTTCGAAATTGGGACGGTTTCTGTAATTTGGTTGTCGAGGAGATAGTGGTGGTGGCGAAGGAGTTTGGTAGTAAACTGGTTGGGTGTTGTAAACGGGGTATTCTGGTTGTTGGTATTGTGGAGGTGGAGCTTGGTAAGGAGTATATGCTGGGTAAGGAGAGTAAGGCATAGGGTAAGGTGATGTGGGATAGTGAGGCAGGGGTGAGATTGGGAGTTGAGGCTTAACGGGGCTTTTGTGCGCCAACATGACCGCACCCACTTCCTTTTTCTTGCTGTTCTCGGGCAAGCTTCCCGATTGTAACGCCTTATTGGTAGCCTGTAGGGCTTCCAAATTGATGATGGTACCGTTCTTGATACCTTCTTCTATTCTCTCTCCAAGTTTGATAATGTCGGCGAAGCTCTTCTCTGCTACCAACATCATCCTGTCATAGTATTGGGGCTCCTGTGCCCTAATGAAATAGTCTTTCATCTGGGACTCATCCATGGGAGGCCTGGCTCTAGCAGCCTCAGACCTCCATCTGACGGTATAATCTCTGAATGTCTCACCAGGCTTTTTCTTTAAGTTTTGGATATAGAACCAATCGAGTGCATTCTCCATGTTGAACCCAAATCGGTCCATGACGTTGAGGCCATATCTACCCAACTCGACCATTTTCGGGCATCTTGGTCGATGTACCACGTAAGAGCTTCACCGGTAAGACTTCTCATGAACAATTTCATCCTGATCCTTTCATCTCTTCCCATCCTAGCGAGCTTGTCGCAGTACATGCGTAGGTGGGCTTTAGGATCTCCGATGCCGTTGAACAGTTCAAATTTGGGAGGTTTATATCCCTCTGGCAGCTCCACGTCGGGATGTATGCATAGGTCCTCATAACTCAAACCAACCACCTGTTTGCTGGACTCGACTTGCTGCAAGCGATTGGTGAGGCCGTCCAATTTCTCGGCCAGGGACTTAATCAGCATATCCTTTTGGGAGGATTCTGATTCATGGTATTCGTGGGTATAGGGAGCGGTTTCCACGAATATCGGATTCTGGTAGTAATTTCCTGGAGCATGGGTATATGTGGTATTGACGGTAGATTTGGGAGGCATATTTGGGATGGGGCTAGTATTTAAAGGGTGCAGGGTTGGTTCTGAAGGGCCTGCATGGTGCAAGTTTTTGAAATGATAATTTGGAGGTTGGGTATTTGTGGGTGGTAAGCTAGTGGGGTTAGGTTGTTTTTGAGGAGTAGGTTGTGTGATTGGCAATGTGGTTTGAGTAGTATTGATTTGTTCTTCCATATTATCCCCAAAAGGTGTGCCGAGGGAAAGGGACAACCTAGCCAAGCTTCGCATGCTAGCCATTTCCTCTTCAAGTTCCAAAATCTTCCTTTCTAACCTTAGGACCAAGTTAGTGGAGTGAGCCCCTTTGTCGGAGTTCTCATTGCTGCTGTGGTCATCAGCCATTTTACCCTTCTTTTTGTTCAGATTTTGGAGCGGTGGAGGAGGAGGAGGAGCCCCTTTGGATCTGGTGTAGTAGGCCAGAATGTACGGACAGATCAACCCTGGGGAGGGGAAAACAAAACAACAAAACCAACAAGTCTTGTTAGAGGTTAGTGTAATAATAATAATAAGCATGCAATTCAACAAAATAATCGTCCTAAAATGCAAGGGACCTCATTGAGCCAGAGGTAGGCCTAATACGACAAGCAAGTGATTCGCGATAATTAATTCAAGCCATAATTTGTGAATAGGAGTTTAGAGTTAGCATAGATAAATATGATAAAATTTTTATTGTTTTATTCAGAAGATTAAACTAATACATCATAATAGATTTGCATTAAGTAAAAGCCTAAGGGGTGTAAGGGTAACATGGGGGGGAAATAATCAAACAAAACTAAAATCTTCAATCACGGAGCTCTCCATAAGTAGGGACGATCTGCTGTCTCATCCCTGGAGTGATGCCATAGTCTCTATTGAGTAGGTTGCGAGCCCAAGCTTTTTCTTCCAAATCTTCGAAGCCCTGACGCCCACCATAATCAAGGTCCAACCTTTCAGCATCTTCCAAGATCCAAACATAATACTATGGTGTGCAATAGGGGATGGGGTCTTGGACTTCGACATCAATGGTCCTCTCCCACCTTCCCATTATGTCTTGGACTTGTGGGATTCCCTCTTCGAAGTCGGACTCTGATAAGATCATGTTGGAGCGGAGTGGAATCATCTGGATCAACCCGAACTGACGAAGAACCCGTAGTGGAGCATATGGTTGCACCCCTTTGAGACCGATGAGTTCGATATAGTAGAGTTCATCACCCCTTACCTTGGCACGTTGGATGCGCAGCCAACTGTATTTCCATTGAATCTGATACCCGGAGAGTTCCTTCAAAAAGGCGTACCATTCCCCTACTTCTCGTGGGGCATTGAATTTATCAGTTCTCCTTACATGAGTCTGAATCTTGTTCCCCATCCTATCTAGACTGTCGAATAAGGCCGGTCATTTGTAGAAGTGTTCGATTGCCCATATTTGTAACAGTATATTGCACCCTTCGAAGAACCTTTTCCCCCTAGCACATCTAGACAGTGCCCTCGTCATTTCTGCGACAATCATTGGCACCAGAGTTACGTTGACATGATCTATTTCTCTGGCTAATGTTCGGACCACAGAACTCAAAGCAGTATCAATCTTGCCTCCTTCCCTAGGGAACACCACTGTGCCCAACAAAACGAGGGCGAAGGCATTGATGCGATACTTTTCCCATTTCTCAGCAGAGCAGGCGAATTCTTCATTGAAGTTTTTATGCCCATCCTTATGACGGAAACGGGAGTACAGAAAGTTCAGAGAGATCCAGTCAAAGTCAAGGGAAGTCAACTTCGGATTATGTCTTAATCCCAGAGATCTGAGGAATTTCCTGGCTGATATTTTGTGGGGAACAATCATACGTCGTCTGCGGTAGCTTAGTTCGGTGAACCCACCAATTTCCTCTATGGTGGGGGTCAACTCAAAATCTTTGAATTTGAAGACTACCCTGGCAGGGTCCCAAAACCTTAATAGGGCCATGATCAAGTATCTGTTAGGGATGATGAAGAGGAGGAAAGTCAAACCGCCTAATAACTGACGGACCTCCATTGCACGTTCCTGTTTGATATTGTTCCACCATCCTCGAAGCTTGTGACTTATACATACTACCATGCGAGTGTTGGCGAAATTTGGGCAAGCCATGAGATCTGCACACAAAACAAAGAAGACGCTCTAAACTCCAGTTTACACATTTAGGCTTGAATTAATTTTCACGTTTCACGTAGACACATAATATGAGATTTTTGTCTATAGGGTGATTGGACCCTTTAGACTTAGATAGGTGGCTACTAATGTAGATTGACCCCGGAGGTCAAACTACCTAAGGCTTATGCATGCATGACCTATTTTTAGGGGTGGATAGAGCTCTATCTTAAGTTTTTTATAAGAGAGGGCTTAGACACAAACTTGATATCCTATGTGAGAAGGTGCGTGGTCCCACGGTAGCAAAACTATCAGCTTACACCACGCTTATGCCATCTCTCTAGACACTGGTTTGAAAAGAGATTGTGAGAAGCGCAAAGGCATAACATCACGAGAAAAGAGAAAAAAAAAGAGGGTCCCAAGTGGGAGGAAGTATGAACGGAATGCCAGTTTAATATGTAAGCGTAAACAATTAGCAGTTATAACATTTTAAGCAAGTAGTTAAACGATAAGTATATAAAATAAAAGGGGAAAGGAAAAAGAATAAATAAAAGGGAAGGGGGGATAGTGGGGTGTTAGGGGGGGTTAGGAAAGGGAGTTAGCGGGATGGGGAAGGGAAATTAGAGGGGGTAAGGGAAGGGGAGTTAGCGGGATAGGGAAAGGGAAATTAGGGGGATAAGGGAGAGGGAAATTAGAGGGATAGGGGAGGATGTTAGAGGAAGGGGGATGTTATAGGGGATAAGGAAAGGGGGTAATATAAAATAGGGAAGCATAATTAGGGGATACAATTAAAGGGGAAAAAAAGAAAGCATTAATAGCAATTGTTAATGATAAACAATAAAATAACCCACATAAAAAAATAAACACGTAATGGTAAGAGCCTTGGGATTTCTCCAGCAGAGTTGCCATTCTGTCGCGCCCCATTTTTCCTCGCAGAGAAATGGGAACCTGGACGACGTCGTGGCAACGACTCTTTTGGGATTTTTTGAAAATTAAGAGTCGCCACCTAATGATTTGAGGTGCATTAGGACACCTATTCTAACCTAAGGGTCAACCAGAAAAGAGGGTTCGGGCTCAAGTTACCTCGAAGGGAAGGTGTTAAGCACCCTTCGAAGTCCCGCAAAGGCGGATCCCGACCGTGTCTCTTATTTTTTTATTTTTTTAATGCGGGGTGAAAACACAAATAAGGTCTCATATATTTTTCAACATCTCTAAATTAATTCTAAGTGACAGGAGTTTGAACAAAACACAAATAATAAATGAATTAAACTAAGTTGGGTTATTAAATTCTCGGATCAGTTACTCGGCTTTTTCTGAGAAGGCTTCATATGGCTTAATTAAGCCAAAGGACAAGACCAGAGTTTGTCCTATTTAGCACGAGTTTAACACATCATTTCCGAGTCCTATCTACCCCTACCCCCCTTCCTAAGTTGATTTTATTAATTAACTTAAATGCGAACTAGAAAAAATAAAAAAATACTAACATGTCCTAAAGATGCCTAGCGTCCCTCCTATTGTCCAAGAGGCATTGGATTACTATTTGGTAGGGTTCTAGACTAAAGCAAACCTAAGGTTACCTATAGGACAATCGCGTCAAATAAACATTTACCAAACATTATCACATAAGTCCTCAAATAGCCTCTTATCAAACCAACTTTAGAAAACAAAGGAAGATAAGTGAAGTTTTAAACTCAAATTTAAGACATGAATTCTAAGGAGGATGAGTAAGTCCATTTAAGTCCTATGTTCGGGTCCTATAAGCATGATTTCTAGAAATAGCACATGTTAAAACTTAATTTTAAACATGAAACTAGTGCCCAAAGATGACATATAGGTTAAGGAGAAAAAAAGAAAATTAATATCCTAAACATGATTTCTAATAGAAGCATATATTAAAACTTAGTTTTAAACATGAGACTAGTGCCAAAAATGAAAAATAACATCCTAAAACATGATTTCTAATAAAACATATATTCCAGACTTAGTTTTAAACATGAAAATAGTGCCAAAAATGAAAAATAACATCCTGAAACATGATTTCTAATAAAACATATATTCCAGAGCTAGTTTTAAACATGAAAATAGTGCCAAAAATGACATAATTTAAGGAAAAGAAGAAAAATAACATCCTAAAACATGATTTCTAATAAAAACATATATTCAAACTTAAACATGAAACCAGTGCCAAGAATGAAAAATAACATCCTAAAACATGATTTCTAATAAAACATATATTCCAAACTTAGTTTTAAACATGAAAATAGTGCCAAAGAAAATGACATAATTTAAGGAAAAGAGAAAATAACATCCTAAAACATGATTTCTAATAAAAAACATATATTCAAACTTAAACATGAGACTAGTGCCAAGAATGAAAAATAACATCCTAAAACGTGATTTCTAATAAAACATATGTTAAAACTTTACTCTCAAGCACGAAAACAAATATGAAAATAACGTCCTAAAGTATGCCTACTCTAATTTTATTAGTTTGTTTATTTTGTTTCATCCATCAAAGAAAAAAACGATTTGCCTAATCCTTTTCTTTCGAACCCTATGTTAAGTTTGCCTAGGCGAAGCAAAATTAAAAGCGGTCCCCTCTTCCCCTTTTCACTAGATCCCTGGTTTACAACAAGGTAGTGATTACAATGAATATAGAAAAACAAAAATAGAAGAAAAAAGAAAGAAAAAAAGAAAAAAAAAATTCAGTGGCCTTCTGAGTTCGAATCCCTCCCCTGGTGACTCCTCATACCTTGTCTTGAAATCCAGAACCTATCGAACGAAGAAGAGAAGAAGTAATATGTATTTGATAAAAATATACTCACCAATTGAGAGGAACTATGACAGCAAACCCAGAAGAAAAATCTTCTAGAACGATCCTTGACAGCTTTGAAGTTCAGAAAAAAATAAGAAAGAGTAGTTGTGAGTGCTTTTTTTTTGTATGAAGTGTATTAAGTTCTTTTATATAATGAAACAAGGTGGTCACACAGAAGGAAGGAAAATATTTAAGGAAGAAGAGTCAGCCAATTATTTTCCATAGATTGCAGAGGGAATTAATTAAGCTCACATAAAGGAAATTAAATACTAAAATAGCATGAAAGATGATTCGGTAGGAAAATGTTACCAAAAATAAGCAATTACGAATCTTTCCGCTAAAATAAGGCAAAAAATTGGGGATTTCTTGAAGGCAATCAAAAGGACAAAAATGGTATCACCAGATTATATGCCCAAACTTACAAATCTACGGACTAATCTTGCCATATAACAAGAGTAAAGAAGGTCCCAAAGTAATCAACCAAATATGTACAAAAGGAAAAGAAAAATCTGTCGAGATATATTACACCAACCATATTCAATTTCAAAATTAGACCCTCAATTAGCAGGTTTAGTTAATTATGCTGTAATTAAGCTAAACACCCAATTTACTCAAAATTTACGAAATCAATTAGAAGGCCTGATTTCTGCCAGAATCAATATGTTATGCATCAGGATCACTGAGAAGCTAATTTGCCAAAAAGGTGGAAGAAACCTAAACAACCTGAAAACCCAGCGCCCCCAAATCACAAAAATTCACGTTCCTTTTACAGTATTTGTATGTGGTAGCACGACAATAAAAAAATAAAAATGACATAGGTGAATTAAGAACATCGTAAATCAGTCACAACTAATACATAACTTAGAGATAAAGTAGTAAGAATCGACTTATCTTTTGAATATTAATGGACTTGAAAATCCATTTAACTGAACTGCTTTGGCTCGACACTGGCCTCGTCGTCACCGGAGCTGCATGCCTTTTTCTGGCAGCGACCATTGTCTGAAAACAGAATTGGAGTTGATTTGGGGCTCTTGGGGCTGTAGGTGGCTGGTTTGAGCTGCGGGGAGGTGGTGGCAGTGGGGTTTGGAGGAAGACGGAGGTGGAGGAGAGAGTGGAGAGAGGGGTCTGCCGGGGAGAGGGAGAGGAGAGGGTCGTGGCGCGGGGCTGCGGCTGCCGGCATGGGTTGAGAAAGGGGAGCTGCTGGCGAGGGGCCACGCCGCTGTGGCTGCGGGGAGAGAGGAAGAGGGTGACGGTGCGGTGGCTGTCGCGGGGGCTGGGCGTTGCCGGCGTGGGTGGAGTCGCGGCGGCAAGGGAGAAGGAGAGAAGGAGAGAAGGAGAGGGAGATAGTGAGGGGGACGCCGCGACAGCCATGGGAGAGGGCCGCCATGGCAGTGTTTGGAGAGGGGGGAAGGAGGAGCGGCGCCTCCTATGGTGGAGGTGGCGGCTGCTAGGGTTTTGGTGGGTGGAGGAAATGAGAAAGAATGTGGTAGATGGGTTTGGGGGGTTTGATAATAAGGAAAGTGGGTTATGGGTCGGATCCGGGTCGAAATGGGTACCCGGATTTAAGTAATAGCCAAAATTAAGAAACTAGCTGTAAATTAATAATTTGGATTTAAAAACTAGCCACAATTGTAAAATATTTAAAAATTGGGCCATAAATTGGTAATTCGGATTTAAATACTAGCCCCTACTTGTAAAATATTAAGGATTAGGCCATAAATTGGTGATTTGGTTTACAAAATTAGCCAGAAGTTTAAAATCTAGGCCACAAGTTAGCTCAATTTAGTTTTGAAAGTGCAAACATTATATAAGTGCATAAAAAATTTATTTAAAAGTCACGCAAATTCAATACCGCAATCATTACGAGAGTATATTGAAAACATCATGATTCGGAAGACGTTACTAAAATAATACGATACGCGATTATTTGTTGTTTTTTTTTGTATAAAATGTCAATATAAAGAGCGCATTATAAAATCATTTATTTCACCAATTAAAAATACCCATTTTTTAAGTGAATAAAAACGTAAAATAAATTAAGGGTCGATCAAAATCGGGTGTCAACAATTGCCTTGGTGTAAATGTAGGTTGAGTAACCAGTAGTGCATCAGAATCAATATTCTTCCCTTTAGTCATCTGAGGTGCAAATTCATCAGCAAATTTTGCTTCATCTTTTCCAGTGTTAACATGATTGGCTTGATATGCTGTGTGTCCAGTCCTTTTCTTGAATTTCCAGTCTGGAGGATAACCATTCAGCTTATAGCAATCTTCCTTAATATGACCATGCATCTTACAAAAATCACAAGTCACATCCCAATTCTTCTTCTTAAATTGTGGCTTTCTTTGTTGAAAGCTACCCTTTCCTGCATACAATGCAGTTGGTTCTAACATGTTCACTCCTACATGCACATTAGCTGTCATCCTTTGCCCTTCATCAGCCATTATCATGGCATATGCTTTCCCAACACTAGGTAGTGGACTCATCATTAGTATTTGGCTTCTAGCATGACTGTATACCTCATGCAAACCCATCAGAAATGCAAATAGCCTTAAACATGCTAAATGATCTATGTAAGTTTTGGAATTATCACAATTGCATGAAGAAGGGGGTACAAGGGCATCAAATTCATCCCACAATAACCTCAATTTCGAGAAGTAGGCAAAGACACTCAGATTACCTTGATTAATTGTGCAAATTTCTCTATGCAGCTGGTATCCTGTAGATCCATCCACCTTGTCAAATCTCTCCTTTAGATCTGACCATACCATGGCCGCATTTGTAGCATAAACAATGCTACTAAGCAGATCCTTTGACACTGTGTTCATGATCCAAGCCAGTACAAACGAATTACAATTCTCCCATTGCTCCTCCATTTCTCCTTCATAATCACCTTTCTTGCATGTGCCAAGCACAAAACCGAGCTTTCCTTTTGCTCGAAGGTTGATTAGCATGGATCGACTCCAGAGAGAGTAGTTCTCAGTCCCAGTGAGCTGCACTGATGTGAGAACACTCCCAGGAGTGTCTGAATTATGGAGATACAGAGGATGATTCCTCTTCTTCTCTACTTGATCAAGAGTTTCCAACACTGGATCGACTCCTACAGCTGCATTCTCCATGTTTGGTCTACTTCCACGGTTCACCATGGCTGAGGCAGCTGAGATTGCTTCTGATTTCCTTGCTGCAGGATCGATTTTACTTTGCGGAATCCCTCCTTGACCTCACTGCTCTGATACCATGATAAAATGTGATCTATAGATCACACTTAGAGCAATTCGACAGTAAAGAATAAGGATGAAGACGATGGAGAAGATGGAGAAGATGAGAATTGGGGAAAATATCTTTTTCACATGCAAAAGGAATGAATCCTGTACATTGCCACATGTGTATTTATATACACATTATTAACCAACACTTAACTAACTAATACACAATTAACTAAATCCTAACTAACTAACCGATTGGCTTAACTAACTAACTAACATTACTTGATTAGTTACAAGTGCTAATGCACTATGTACAACTGAATTAGCTAATTGTTTCAATAGTTTCTTAGCTAAAAGCTACAACTATGGACAAGTATGATACATAGGTTGTATTTCTTGCACGACATAATCCAGAATTCACGTTAAACTGATCTACCAATTTGATACTTTACTGGGTCATGCATAATAAACATCCTCGAATGTCTAAAGAGAGTGCTTGGTACGAAACCAAAATATTTTTCAGAAAAATAAGTAATTTCTTATCATTGGAGCTTATGTGCATTTTAATATTAATGTCTATTATATTTTCAAAAACATAATTAATGAATATGCCTTGGATTGTTGTTGAAAGTAAAATTGAAAAAAATATTCAGGTTGAGGCGTAGATGTTTTACTCTCTTTAAGAAGATTTTTAGTTCACTGTGGTATAATTTTCATTGATGTACTATAATTATACTTGTCTCCTTCATAATACAACTCAAAGAGATCATATAACTCAAATCATTTTGAATTAATTGAAAAGTCTAAAGCTCTACCAAAAGAACACCGTTCTTCAACATAAAATCACTCTCTTTTTATATAATGAATCCTTTTACTACGTTAACATCAAATAAACACAATATCATATTTTTCATCCACTTCTCAAATTTTCCATCTATTTCAATACAAGAAAAAACATCATTCATATATTCGTAGAATTTCTTTCACAAATAAATATAAAATATGTGAATAGTTTTTTAAGGATTAGCATAGCAATTAGTAGGAGATAATGAACAGAACATGTCATTGCGATTATATGAGTTATAAAGACTAATATTAATTATTATGCATTTTAATATCAAAATCACAACATTAAAATGCATTATATCTTGTCACAGGTTATTGGCCATAAATTAACCAAAAACAGTGATAGGGTAACTTATGCCATGATCAATCGCTAATTACCCCTAATGCTTATATATTAAAACCACTAGTTATCACATGTCGTATTTCACTTAATACTTTCATTTCTTTCTAATTTACAAGATGATAGAAATACTATATCTATATAAAAGATGTTTTCTTCTTTGTGTTGAGGAGAAGAGTAGTAAAGCAACAAAACATTGATGTGCTATAAGGAGTTTTGCCACTAAATATGGAGATATTTTTGCCTGATGTAACCACATCATAGTTAGGATTAAGCCAAGGAGAAGCACAGGGTTCTAACATAACCTCATGGGTGGACCTAGCTAGTTGAATCTAAGGAGAGAAAAACACCATCGATAAGAAGTCCAGAAAACCTTAAAAGTGAATGAAACAAAATGAAGAATAGTAGTGGGAACACCATTAACGTAAGATCTATATTTGAGTAATGGGGAGATGCAAAATTACAATGTGGAAAGAACAATGGAGGATATCAAAGAGAAAGTTGATTATTGAAACTCGACTACAGTATGCTATGTACTAGGGTCTAACCAATCATTGATAGTAATAGAGGGATTCTTCGAACGAATATGGGACCTAAAGGAATAAACAAGGTAGCGCAGATAAGTAAATGGGTATTTATTGTTCGTTTTCACAATATACAAAATAAGGACAAGGCGATAGACAAAGAAATCTAGATATTAGATTAAAAATAAGAAGTAATTAAATAATAGAAAAATAGAATTGAAATGAGCAACATTATAATGGATAAGGTTACAAGCTGAATTATTGTAACGCCCGGTGAAATTACCGAAACATCCCTAGAGGGGAGATGTGCACATAACGCATCTTTATATGCTCATATGGTAAATCCGAGACTGGATTTATGATTAGCATAAAACATTGAGTGAGAAAATGATCTCGATCGATTTTTGGAGCAACTCAATCAAAAGATAATTTTTTGATTTGAAACACCTAAACATTGTTGATGCGCGACAGAGGCGCATAGTGCCTCTGTAGTGGACCCACACTTATATTTTTTCAAAAGTTTTTGATGGTATTGGGAAAACTCGTTCACAAACTTTTCGGAGAAACATACATGTATGCAACTATATTCTGAAGTTTAAAAAACTTTCTAAATTTCCTGAGGGGTATTTCGATCAATTCCCAACCCCTCCTAAGCACTATACACGATCTACTTAGGTGGTTTTGATGTAAAAAAGGATCTTAAACCCCATTCCAAGTCCTTTTCTAATAATCTAACAAGACTAAGGCGTAAGGAAAGAGGACAAGAGTTTGACATTGAGGAATTCAAGAGGAATCCTTGAAGTGATTGTTGAAAGCTTCATCCCAGGTATGCAAGTCTACCTAAAGCGTTGGATTATGTTTATTCACGTGCCCCTTCGTCTAATGAGTTAAGATCTTGAGTATTAATTGCATATTCTAAATCCTGTGAGTCTCGAGTTCTAAATTCTTGTACATGTTAGAGTTTTCATGAATATTACTTGAGTCAATTTATGAGTTGCATTGTTATTACCATGAAATATGAATGTTATTCAAATGCTTGATACCTTAGCTTTAAACTTAGTATTTTCTTTGCTTACTGGATAACTTGAAATTTGACTCTAGCCCTCTAAACCAAGTAAGTTGAACCTGAGAAGTATGTTATCTTGTTTCATATATGCATGTGATGAATACTTATTATGTCTTACGTGTTGAGCATGGATGATATGATGTTACTTGACTGTAATATGGTGAGAGTCTTTCATGATGTAAATTAGAGTCTTGAGTTGCCTTGTTTTGAGTCCCCATTTTGAGTTATAGGTTAAATTGAGAAAGTTAATGTTGAGTTGATTGAGATGAGTATGACTTGATGTACATGAACATATTTTAGTCTTGGAAGGAGTATTGAGCACCGAGTTGGGTGAGAGAAATCACCCCAGAACTATGTTGCTAGGGTAGGAAGGTCGCATAGGATAATTTTGTTGGCCCATGTCTCGATAGATGGACATTCTTTTTGGATCCAAGAGCGAGAGTTAGAGGTTGACGTGCTATTCCTAGGCAAGTTTATGGCTGACATGGGAATGACATCTTTTCTTTGTACATCACCAAAACTTATGGTGAGGTAGAGAGTTGTTGGTTAGAGAAATTTCCAAGCGAATACTTGAGTTGAGCTATTATGATTCTTTCGAACTGAGTTGCACCAAATATTGAGTATAATTTTAAAAGCATGTTTTAAAACCTTAAACTTGCATGATTTACCTGAGTTGAGTTATGAGATGAGGAGTTGAGTCTTGAGTCGAGTTAATTGATTGAGTTTGAGCTTTATCTGTTACTTGAGCCATTTTACATACCATACATTCCACGTACCGATGCTACTTGGCACTGTATCATTTCATGATGCAGATACAGAAGATAGAGGACTTTGGCAAGCGCACCGTTGAGGTTCAGAATTCCTTAATTCCAGAGTTTAGTGAGCCTTCCTTGCCATTCAGAGGAGCCTTTATTTTAGTTACTCATTGTTTATTTCTCTTTGAGTTGGGTAGCCATGGCCTATCATGGTACCTTCTTAGACTGTAGAAGTAGAGGTTTCATAGATTAGAGATGAGGATTTGATGTTGGGGTCTTCCCCCCGTCCCCCTGTTTTTTTTTTAAATTGAGTTTCTTAAACTAGTTATTATATCGTTGATTTAGAAGCATATGAGTTGCCCACTATCTTATTCTCCTTATTCTAATATTTTTCGCTGTATCTGATGATTGAATGACTGCCTCGAGACCGAGTTGTTTTCTTGGGGATTAGCAATAGTCTCTAAGTGCCGGCCACGTCTAGGATACCCTCCCGGGGCATGACAAACTTGTTATCAAAGCATGGAGTTCAAGAATCCTAGGGAGTCTATGAAGCCGTGTCTAGTAGAGTCTTTTTTATATATGTGTTGTACAACACACTTCATTAATAGGAGGCTATAGGACATTAGAGTTTGTGCGATAGAGTTTAACTCTATAAAACTCTTTTCTAATTCGTGCATTACGCGTTTGTAGATTATGCCTCCTAAACGTAATGCTTCCCAAAGAGATGCCTCAGCCCCAAACATTGAGAATCCCCCAGTAGAGGTCCCAACTCAGACTGGGACGAGGAGACAGGGTAGAGCTATTAGAGCTGCTGAGATTCCACAGGCACCTCCTGCTCAGTCAGCTTCATCCTTAGAGGCAGACCTTAAGGGAGCCATTGCTATGCTCACCCAGCTAGAGGCCTCCCAGAGTTACAGTTGTGGTCCCCAGACCCTTAACTCGAGCTCCCAAGAGCCCACAGCTGCAACCAGGCTCAGAGATTTCTTGAGGATGAACTCGCCAGTCTATACGGGGTCAAAAGTTGAGGAGGACCTACAAAACTTTATTGATAAGATGTGCAAGGTCCTGAGGGCTATGCATGGGAATGAGGTTAAGAGAGTTAAGCTTTCCTTTTATCAACTTAAGGATGTGGTGAACGCCTGGTTCAACCAATAGAAAGATGGTCGGGGTGAGGATGCTGAGCTTGCTGAGTGGAGTGAGTTTGAGAGTGCCTTCCTTGACCACTTCTTTCCCCAAAAGTTGAGGGAGGCAAAGGTTGAGGAGTTTGTGAACCTAAAGCAAGAGGGAGTGACCATCAAAGGGTACAACCTCAAGTTTATCAAGCTGTCTAGGTACGCTCCAGCGATGGTCCAGGACATGAGGGCAAGGATGAGGAAATTCGTGTTTGGGTTGGGTAAACCGGTGAAGAGGGAGTACAAAGGAGCATTACTGATCCTGGGCATGGACATCTCCAGAATCATGGTATACGCCCAACAAACTGACGAGGACAAGAAGAAAGATAGAGAAGAGCATTTGAGTAAGAAAGCCAAATCCACCGGGCATGATCCTAGCCAGCACAAGCTGGATAAGAGAGATAGGTCTTACTTTCAGAAGAGGCATTCGGGATATGCACCATCATCAACCAGTGCACCAACTCCAAACGTCGGGTATGATTGAAGATCCCAACGTCAGTTGAACTTTAGAGCATAGGGTTCGCAAGCCAGTGTGACCCTTGGCTCGAGAGGGAAACCACATTATGGGAAGTGTGGCAAGATGCATTTGGGAGAGTATAAGGATGGAGGAAATGCTTCCGACAAGTGCATCCAGGCAGGTCACTTCCTGAAGGAATGTCTACTTTGGGGTAAGTAGGTGCGGTCTTCTACTACGGTGCCACCACCAGAGGGTAACCAGAGAGGTACTACGCTGGGGATAAGCGGAGGGACGAACCATCTTTATGCGACGGGGAATCGACAAGATCAAGAGGTTGCACCAGATGCTGTGACAGGTATGCTTTGAGCCTTTACTTTTGATTGTTATGCTTTGCTTGATCCAGGGGCAAGGGTGTCCTTTGTGACGCCATATGTGGCTAGAAAATTTGAGATCCCCCCTTGAGTATTTACTTGAGACTTTCCCTGTTTCTACTCTTGTTGGTGAGTCTATAATAGCCCAGAGAGTCTATAGGGATTGCGTAGTGTCTATCTATCATAGGGATACTCTTGCCAATTTGGTTGAGTTAGAGATGATTGACTTTGATGTAATCCTTGGCAAGGATTGGCTCCACGCCTGTTATGCCTCTATTGACTGTAGAACCCAAACTGTCAAGTTTTAGTTCCCAAATGAGCCTGTTATAGAATGGAGGAGAGATTCCATTGCACCTAAGGGCAAATTTATTTCTTACCTTAGAGCTAGAAGGTTAATCTCTAAAAAGTGCATGTACCATCTTGTGTGAGTCAAGTCTGATGATGTTGATCTTCCTACTCTTGAGTCAGTCCCGATTGTGAGCAAGTTTCTAGAAGTGCTTCCTGAGGATCTACCTGGTGTCCCTACTGATAGGGAGATTGACTTTGGAATTGATATTCTTCCTAGCACCCAGCCTATCTCAAATCCACCCTATAGGATGGCCCCCACTGAGTTGAAAGAGTTGAAAAAGCAATTGAGGGATTTGTTAGAAAAGGGATTTATTAGGCCAAGTGTTTATCCTTAGGGTGCTCCCGTCCTGTTCGTGCGAAAGGAAGATGGTTCTCTCAGAATGTGCATAGATTATAGATAACTGAACAAGGTTACGATCAAGAATAAATATCCTCTCCCCAGGATAGATGATCTTTTTTACCAACTTCAGGGTGCCTCATGCTTCTAAAAGATAGACCTCAGATTGGGCTACCATCAGTTGAAAGTGAGACAATGCAACATTCCAAAGACAGTATTCAGGACTAGATATGGCCATCTAGAGTTCTTGGTCATGTCTTTTGGGTTGACGAATGCATTTGCAGCCTTCATAGACTTGATGAATAGAGTATTCAGATAATATCTTGATATGTTTGTGATTGTATTCATGAATGACATTTTCGTGTATTCGAATGATGAGGAGGAGCATGCCAATCACCTCAGAATTGTCCTTCAGACTCTTAAGGACCATGAGTTGTATGCAAAGTTTGCAAAATGTGAGTTTTGACTCAAGTTAGTGGCTTTCTTAAGCCATGTTGTTTCAGGTAATGGTATTCGAGTCGATGCCCAGAAGATTGAAGTAGTTAAGAACCGGCCAAGACCAACCTCTATAACTGACATTAGAACTTTCTTAGGGTTGACATGCTAATACCGCAAGTTCGTTGAGGGATTTTCTTCCCTATCCGCACCATTGACCAAATTGACTCAGAAAAAGGTCAAGTTTTAGTGGTCCGAGGAATGTGAGAAGAGCTTCCAAGAGTTGAAGACTAGATTGACTAATACACCTGTTTTGACCTTGCCCAATGGGATGGAGGATTTTGTAATATATTGTGACGTGTCAAGAGTTGGGTTGGGTTATGTGTTGATGCAGAGAGGGAAGGTGATAGCCTATGCTTCTAGGCAACTTAAGGTTCATAGAGGAACTATCTAACCCATGATTTTGAGTTGGCGGTGGTGGTGTTCGCACTTAAGATCTAGCTCCACTACTTGTATGGAGTGCATGTGGATGTGTTCACTGACCACAAGAGCTTGTAGTATGTCTTTAGTCAGAGGGACCTCAACTTGCGATAGAAATGATGGTTAGAGTTACTCAAGGATTATGATATGAATATCATCTACCACCTACGTAAAGCTAACATTGTTGCTGATGCTCTTAGCAGCTTGTCAATGGGTAGCACGACCCATGTTGAGGAAGGATAGAAAGAGCTAGTTTAGGACGTACATAGATTGGCTCGATTGGGAGTTCAACTCGAGGAGAACGGCGAGGGAGGAGTCAATATTCAGAGTAGGTCTGCGTCATCCCTAGTAGCAGAGGTGAAAGAGAAGCAAGATTGAGATCCTCTCATACTCCAATTGAAGGAAGTTGTCCACAAACAGAAAGTGATGGTTTTCTCCAAAGGAGGAGATCGGGTATTGAGATACCAAAGTAGGTTATGTGTCCCTGATTTTGATGGTGTCCGAGAGAGAATCATGGTTGAAGCTCATAGCTCTAGGTATTCCATTCATCCTAGCTCTACCAAGATGTACCATGACTTGAGGGAAGTGTATTAATAGAGTGGAATAAAGAGGGATACTACTGAGTTTGTTTCTAAGTGCCCGAACTGCCAGCAAGTCAAAGTTAAGCATCAAAGGCCTTGTAGATTAGTGCAGAACTTCGAGATTTTGGAATGGAAGTGAGAGGCAAT
Organism: Solanum rostratum; assembly: GCA_029948455.1. Lineage (NCBI taxonomy): Eukaryota > Viridiplantae > Streptophyta > Magnoliopsida > Solanales > Solanaceae > Solanum > Solanum rostratum. The sequence continues at coordinate 66,818,287 of CM057046.1, forward strand.
TAATATGGACTTTATTACTGGTCTACCAAGGTCTCAAAAGCAACACGATTTGATATGGGTGATGGTAGATAGGATGACTAAATCGGCTCACTTCTTAGCAGTTAAGGTGACCAACACTTTGGAGGAGTACGCCAAGTTGTACATCCAGGTGATTGTGAGGTTGCATGGGGTTCCCTTGTCCAGCATCTCAAATAGAGGAGCTCAATTCACCTCCTAATTTTGGAGACCATTCCAGAAAGGATTGGGTAGTGAACCAGAGTACAACCTTTTATCCGTAGACAGATGGTCAGGCAGAGCGCACAATTCAGACATTAGAGGATATGAGAGCCTGTGTTCTTGATTTCAAGGGAAATTGGGATTATCACCTAGAATTGATTAAATTTGCATATAACAATAGTTATCATGAAAGCATTCAAATGGCTCCCTATGAAGCCTTGTATGGAAGGAGATGTAGATCACCAATTGGGTGGTTTGAAGTTGGAGAAGCGGAATTGCTGGTCTTGATCTTGTCCACCAATCGATGGAGAAGGTTAAGGTCATTAGAGAGAGATTAAAGACAGGCCAGAATCGCCAGAAATCTCACACTGATGTAAGGAGAAGAGACTTAGAATTCAAGGTAAGTGATTGGGTGTATTTGAAGGTGTCACCCATAAAGGGTGTTATGAGGTTTGGGAAGAAGGGAAGTTTAAGTCCTCTCTATGTTGTCCCTTATCAGGTCATGAAGAGGATAAAAAATTTGCTTATGAGTTAGAGTTGCCTGCTGAGTTAGACACAATTCATCTAGTGTTCCACGTCTTGATGTTAAAGAAGTGCTTGGAGATCCCCATTGAGAGTATTGGATTAAAGGATATCTTGTCCTATGAGGAGATTCCCGTCCAAATCCTTGATCGTCAGGTTCGTAAGTTGAGAACCAGAGAGATCGCTTCAGTCAAAGTCTTGTGGAGAAATCAATTCGTTGAGAAAGCCATGTGGGAGGCTGAGGAGCATATGAGAGCCAAGTGCCCACACCTTTTCGTGCCCAATGAGGAAAATATTGACGGTAATGTTCCTATCCTTAACTTAATTGATGTTTCCATTCTTGAGTTGATGTATCCATTCTTGAAATCTGAGTAGAGTTTATCGAGATCGATGAAGAGTTAAGAGTTTAAGTTGTTGAGTGAGTATTGAGATGAGTCTCGAGTCTATTCGTGCCATAATACCACTCATGCTCATCATTCGAGGACGAATGATTCCAAGGGGCAGATGATGTAACGACCGGTGAAATTATCAAAATATCCCTAGAGGGTAGATGTGCACATAACTCATCTTCTGATGCTCATATGGCAAATCTGAGACCAGATTTGGTGTCAATACACAAAATTTAGTAGGAAAATGGTCTCGGTCAATTTTTAATAGAGTGACCCAATCAAAAGATAATTTTTCAATCTGAAAATCAAAATAGTGTTGATGCGCGACAGAGGTGCGTCTTTCCTCTGTAGCGGACCCACACTTATATTTTTTCAAAATTTTCAACGGTATTGGGAAAATTCATTTAGAAACTTTTCGGAGAAAAATACATGTATGCGACCAGTGTACATTGCATATTAGGCTATTCCAAAGTTGAAATTTTTTTCTAAATTTTGTGAGGGGCATTCTGGTCAATTCCTAACCCCTTCTAAACTCTATACACGATCTAATTAGGTTGTTTTGACGTAAAAAAGGGGTCTAAAACCCCATTCCAAGTCCTTTTCTAATAATCTAACAAGATTAGGGCTTGAGAAAAGAGGAGAAGAGTTTGAGATTGAGGAATTCAAGAGGAATCCTTGAAGTGATTATTGAAAGCTTCATCCCAGGTATGTATGGCTACCTAAATCATTGGATTATGTTCATCCACGTGCCCCTTCGTCTAATGAGTTAAGGTCTTGACTATTAATTGCATGTTCTAAATCCTGTGATTCTCGAGTTCTAAATTCTTGTACATGTTGGAGTTTTCATGAATATTACTTGAGTCAATTTATGAGTTGCATTGTTACTACCATGAAATATGAATGTTATTCAAATGCTTGATACCCTAGCCTAGTATTTTCTTTGCTTACTGGCTAACTTGAAATTATGACTCTAGCCGTCTAAACTAAGTAAGTTGAACCTGAGAAGTATGTTGTCTTGTTTCATATATGCATGTGATGAATACCTATTATGTCTTATGTGTTGAGAATGGATGATATGATGTTACTTAATCATAATTTTGTGAGAGTCTAGCATGGTGTGAGTTAGAGTCTTGAGTTGCCTTGTTTTGAGTCCCCATTTTGAGTTATGGGTTAAGTTGAGAAAGTCTTGAGTTGCCTTGTTTTGAGTCCCCATTTTGAGTTATCGATTAAGTTGAGAAATTTAATGTTGAGTTGATTGAGATGAGTATGAGTTGATGTACATGAGCATATTTTAGTCTTGGAAGGAGTATTGAGCACCGAGTTGGGTGAGAGAAATCTCCCTAGAACTACGGTTCCAGTGTAGAATGGTCGCACAAGATAATTTTATTGGCCCTCATCTCAATAGATGGACATTCTCTTTGGATCCAAGAGAGAGAGGTAGAGGTTGACTACCTATTCCTTGGCAAGTTTAGGGATGACATGGCAATGACGTCTTTTCTTTGTACATCGGCAAAACTTATGGTGGGATGGAGAGTTGTCGGTTAGAGAAACTTCCAAGAGAATACTTGAGTTGAGCGTATCATGAGTCTTTCAAACTGAGTTGCATCAAATACCGAGTCTAATTTGAAAAGCATGATTTCAAACCTTAAACTTGCATAATTTACCTGAGTTGAGTTGTGAGATGAGGAGTTGAGTCTTGAGTTGAGTTGATTGATTAAGTTTGAGCTTTATCTGATTTTTAGCCATTTTACATGCAGTAAATTCCACATACTGATGCCACTCGACGCTGCATTTTTCATGATGCAGATAAAGGAGATAGAGGACTTCGGCAAGCGCACTGTTGAGGTTCAGAGTTTGGTGAGCCCTCCTTGCCATTCGGAAGAGCCTTTATTTTAGTTACTCATTATTTATTTCTCTTTGAGTTGGGTAGCCATGGCCTGTCATGGTACCTTTTTAATCTGTAGAAGTAGAGGCTTCATAGACTAGAGATGAGGATTTGATGTTGAGGTCTTTCTGTTTTTTTTTTTTTTTAAAATTGAGTTCCTTAAACCACTTATTATGTCGTTGATGTAGAAGTATCTGCGTTGCCCACTATCGTATTCTCCTTATTCTAATATTTTTTGCTGTATCTAATGATTGAAGGATTGCCTCGAGACTGAGTGGTTCGCTTGGGGATTAGCAATAGTCTCTAAGTACCGACCACGTCTAGGGTACCCTCCCAGGGTGTGACAATTATATTACCAATCCTAGATTTTAAATATGGGGATAAGATAGCACTCACAAAAATAACAGATTTAGTGGGCAAATAAATCAAAGTAGGCAGTGCAACCACAACTAACAAAAAGCTTATGTTTGCTAAAATTAGGATTGAAGTATAGTAAATAATGCTACCATAGCTAAGAGGAGCCAAGCCGAGAACGGTCGAGTTGGGCGCCTATTATAGTCACCACGTCGCATGATCGGGGCATAGAAGCCATCGTGGACTACCAAGCCAAACATAAGAGGGGACATCCTGCTACTGCCATGTTCCTCGTACACTGGAAGGGACAGCTACCGGAGGAAGCCACATGGGAGAGATATGAAGACCTGTGGCAGTTCAAGGACAAGGTACGAGAGTTCTTGTAGCAGCAGCAGTGTGGTGCAGTCATTTCCACAATAGGTGGGGGAACCCACTACCTTTCTTACGCAACGGAGAAGAATCTGGAGCGTTCAGGTAGCTCGGAAGACTCTGGATCTGTGTAGATTGTTCTTGCACCGTGTAGTCTTCTCTAGAATCGTGTGGAGAATTCTAGAGAAAGGACTAAGTTGTAAATATAGAGGACTTACTATGTAAATATTATTTGCACTCAGGTCCCTTAGGAGTAGTATAAATAGAGGGGGCTATTTTCATTTGCAAACCATCAAGAAATCAAGTGTAAAGAATTCTTCCAAGCTATAAAAGCCTTCTTTCTTAAAGCTCACTTTCTCTCTTATAAGTCTTCTATCTAGCATTCCCTTAGCGATCTTAGTTGAAAGGCTTACTAGCATTTGCAACATCGTGAAAGATTCGTGAGCAAATTGACTAGTGCCGCAGAAAAGTCTTAGCGAGAGTTCTAAGTCTGTGACACTATGATGTGGTGTGTTGATCAAAAAGAGAAGAAAGATTAAGCATGGATGAATGTACACAACAAAATGAGGAGTGGCAAGAAAATATGTATGGAATGTAACTGAAAAGGCAGATAATCTTTTAGTCAATTGAGTAAAAAACAACACTATGAAATCCCAAGCAATAGCTGTTGGTTGTGGAAGATAATTTATCAAATCAGAGACAAATTCGCACCTGTATGTATTCAAAATGGGTAGATTAGATGTTGGGTTCCTTCCTTAATTAAAGAGATTCTAGAAAAATGTAGAATTTTTACAATGATCTGGAGAACTCTAGAGAAGTATAGAACTCTCTAGAAGCTTATGGAATCATGTGGAAGAATGTGGAAGCCTCTAGAATATTTTGGAGACGTGTGGAACCTTACGGAAGAAATTAGAAAAGTGTAGAAAGGAGTGGAAAAATGGAGAACCTCTAGAATGTGTGGAGCATTCTAGAGACATTTCCTCCACCATTCATTAAGAAGGTGGAGTAGTATAAATAGAGTAGGAGCTTTCATTCCTATCCATAATCCAAGCAATCCAAGTGAAGTAAGAATCCACTTGAGAGCAATCCACTATTAGTGAGAATATAAAGCTTAAGAAGTCTCAATCCTTAAGTTTGTGTGTAAGACACCTTAGAGTAAGGAAATCTTTTGTAAACATATTCTTGTAATCCTACTATTCTTTTGTATAGTGGAAGAATCTCCTTTTTGGATAATTATAAGCTCTTGTACTCCTCTCACTACCATTAATTCCTAAAGTTCCTATCTTAACTTTACAAGCAGGGAAGGATCATCCTTCCCTAATAGTGGTATTAGAGCTTGGTTCATTCGAAGCCGTCATTCGCTTGTGTAGTTCAAGATGGAGGACAACGTCACTTATGATGGAAACATGTTCAACCTCATAGCCAACAACTACTCATATTGGAAAACGATGATGGAGGACCATCTATATTGCAATGATTTGCATGAGCCCATCATTTACAAAGAAAAGGTGGAAGGCAAGAGCAATGCTCAATGAGAGCTACTAAATCGGAAGGCCATTGTGATGATCTGTAAGTCCATTGATAAAAATATCTTCAAGCATTTTCTACTTACGAAAATGCTTACAAACTATGGATGAAATTTGAATCCATGATTCAAAAGAAAAACGCCTTGTAACAAAGTTAATTTAGTTCAACGATTGGTGAAATTGGAGTATAAGGATGGTAACGGTGTGATTGAGAACTTGAATAATTTCAAGGGACTCGTTAATCAACTAACAAAAGTTGATATGAAGATTAATGATGAGCTGAAAGCCCTTCTACTCCTTAGCTTCCCCAAAGTTGGGATACACTTGTTGCAACTCTAAGTAACTCAGCTCCGAAAGGAAACCTTACTATGGACTCAATCATTGTCTTCTTGGTGAAGAGGTAAGGAGAATGGAACGAGGTGAATCTACTTATCCTGACGTCAATATCATTGAGAATCAGAGCAAAAATAGAACTCGTAGACGTAACAAGAGCCGAGATACGCGCCAATCTTGAGGGAGATCCAAGTCATGCTCCAAGATTACATGTTGTTATTGTAGGCTACAAGAAAATTGAATGTCAATCCTTAAAGAGAGATCAAAAGGAAGGTAGTTTTAAACCAGACCAGATCAGCAAAACGAAGAAGCAAGAAGAAAAGAGGATTACTGCTCTAGCATCAAAAAGAAGATCTACTCTATCTCGTTGGTGATGGTAATATCCTAAACATTTCTTGTGATGAAAGCTAATGGATTATTGATTTCGGTGCTTCCTTCCATGTTATCTTAGCTAATGGATTATTGATTTCGGTGCTTCCTTCCATGTTATCTTTCATAGAAGTTTCTTTTCATTCTATCGAGGTGGTGACTTTGGTACGATGCAAATGGGAAATCAAGACAGGAGAAATATTGTTGGGATAGAAAATATCATCCTAACTACAAGTACCGGATACAACCTTGTCCTAAAAGATGTGAGGCATGTCCCAGCTATGCATCTCAATCTCATCTCTACTAGAAAACTAGACGATGTTGGTTTGATGAATTACTTTGGTGAAGGAAAGTGGAGGCTCACCAAAGAAAGTTTAACTATAGCTCGAGGAAAGAAGGAAGGATAATTATATGTGATGCAAGCCAAACTCTACAAAGGAGAGATAAGTGTCACTACTGATGATTTGGGGATATGGCACAAACGACTTGGGTACATCAATGAGAAAGGTCTTCATATGCTCGCTCAGAAACATCTCCTCCCTGATGTGAAAGGTAAACATCTTGATCCTTGTGCTCATTGTTTAGCTTGAAAACAACATAGAGCTACTTTCAAAGATCATCTCTACCCAAAAGGAGAAAGAACATCCTTGACTTCATGCACACTGATGTGTGTTCAAGGTCAGAGAGATCCAATAGCGGTGCATCACATTTTTTCACCTTCATTGATGATCATTCAAGGAAGGTATAGTTATACCTTCTAAAGAAGAAGTATCAAGTTCTAGATGTATTCAAGGAATTCCACTCTCTAGTAGAACGTGAGATTGGATGGAAGATCAAGTGTGTACGATTTGACAATGGAGAAGAGTATAAAGGTCCCTTTGAAGCCTATTGAAGGGATACAACATTAGGTTTGAAAAGACTCCACCTAAGACACCACAATCGAATGGGCTTGCTGAGACAATGAAGCGAACTATTGAAGAAAGAGTTAGATATCAAACTATTGAAGAAAGAGTTAAATACGTGCTCTCTCATGCCAAGTTACTAAATCATTTTGGGGAGAAGCTGTGATAGACTATGGTTGATATTATCAATCTCAAACCATCAGTTCCTTTGGAAGGTGCCATCCCAGAGGAAGTTTGGACAGGTAAAAAGGCTTTATATAATCATCTCAAGGTGTTCAGATGTAGGGTATTTCTCCACATTCCCAAAGATGAGCGAGCTAAGCTTGATGCTTGGACAAAAGAATGCATCTACCTCCGTTCACCTAAGGATGAATTTGGATACAGGCTTTGAGATCCAATCAACAAGAAAGTTGTTCAGAGCAGAGATGTAATATTCTTTGAAGACCAAACAATTGAAGACATTAAAACTTTAGAGAGGCCGAGATTGGGAAGTTGAGAGAACACTAAATGCACTCCAGTCCAAAGAGAAGACAATAATAACACACCTGAAATCAATAATGCTGAAGATCACAAACCTCTGTTCGAGCAAAACAATAAGGAGACACATGATGAACCAACATATAAAGAGCCTCAATCTAGCTCTCTAACAACACTAGAGCCGAGACGATCCTCGAAGAAGAGAAGACAATCCAATCGCTATAAGATAGATAAATATATTATGCTCGCTAATGAGGGGGAGCCTCAAAGCTACAATGAAGCAATTAATAATGAACATAGTGGAGCTACCAAAATAGAGAAGAGCTTTAAAGAATAAGTGGGGTGTATCGGATCAAGATTGAAGGCAATAGCTAAAAGCCTCACTACAAAGCGTGGTTGGTTGTCAAAGGATTCAGACAAGAAAAATGTATTGGCTTTGAAGAGATATACTCTCCCATGGTAAAGATGTTATCTATCCGAGTTGTTCTCGACCTAGCAACATTGCAATACTTGGAGATTGAACAACTTGATGTCAAGATAACATTCCTTCATGGTGATCTAGAAGAAGAGATCTACATGGACCTCCCTAAAGGATTCAAAGTTCTAGCCAAGGAAAGACTCAACATTCCACTCCCGCATAAACCATATTAAAATAAGCTATCATTAGATCTGAGAAGTCCTTGAAGAAAAGAAAATACATCTTGACAAGGTTCACACATATGAAAATTGGTTAGACACGATGACCAAGGTAATACCAACAAAAAGGAAAACTATTGTCAAGGTGCAGGTTTTCTCCTACCTCCTAATTAAGTCACGAGGGGGAGACTTGTTAGGTTTCTTCCTTAATTGGAGAGATTCTAGAAAATTCTAGAAAAGGGTAGAATTTTCTAGAATGATCCAGAGAACTCTAGAGAAGTATAGAACTCTCTAGAAGATTGAGGAAGCATGTGGAACCCTTTGGAATATTCTGGAGACGTGTGAAACCTTATGGAAGAAATTAGAAGAGTGTTGAAAGGAGTGGAATGAAAGATTCTCTAGAATGTATGGAGCATTCTAGAGACATTTTCTCCACCATTCATTAAGGTGGAGTAGTATAAATAGAAGTAGGAGCTTTCATTCCTATCCACAATCCAAACAATCCTAGAAATCCAAGTGATTGGATGTTATTATTGACTAGTTTCTTTCACACTAGTCCTACTTAGTTGATGGATAGACTGTCTGACCTTTGACTTTTCATTTTCATTTTATCATTACCTTCCATTTACGTATTTCTTATTCATTGATGTCTTCCACTATTAGAATGTGATTAAATGAATGTGATAAGGCCAAGTGGTTCTCTTGGGGGCTAGAAATAGTCTCTGAGTGTCGGCCACTCCAAGGGTACCCTTCCAGGGACGAACAAACTTGGTATTAGAGCACAGAGTTTAAGAGTCTTAGGGAGTCTATGAAGCCGTGTATATTACAGTCTTGTTTATGGTTGTGTTGTGCACCACACTTTGTCAGCAGAATGCTATAGGATATTAGGAATGGTTACCCTTCTGTCTTATTCCAATTCGTGCTATAGATTTAAACTATATGAAAGCTCTCTTCTAATTCATACATTACACGCTTACGTAATTGTGATCATGCTTCCAAGAAGAGATGATAAAGGAAGAGGGTGTCCGTCCAAACATAATGCTAACCAGCCCAAGCCCTAGAATCAGGATGGACCCATAAGCCCAACCGTCCGTGCCGTGCAACCACCACAGGCTGACATCAACAATGCTTAGCTTTGCCGGACCATCTATACTTTGGCCCATGATGTAACAACACTGGTTGCTAGTCATGGAGCAGGCAGGCAGGGTATTCCATATACATCCAGGGTTCGTGAGTCCTTGAGGATGAAGCCACTTGAGTTTAAGAGGTCGAGGAGGAATAGGTATGGGAGTTGCTTTCAAACAAGGCCTCATAACTTTAGAGCTCTGGGATCTCATTCTCAGGATGGTGTCTCCCAAGGTTCCCAAGGTAAGACACTTTTTGGCAAACTCCACTTGGGGGAATGATGTGGAGGGAGTGCTGGATGTCACAAGTGTGGCCAAGTGGATCACCTTTAAAGGGAATGTCCTAAGTAGGACAATAAAGGTCAACCTTCTATATCGGCACCAATAGTTAGAGGAAATCAGAGGGGTGCTACTTCTGGCACGAGTAGGGCCACAGACCAGTTGTATGCCATAGGTGGTCGTAAAGATCAAGAAGATTCTCCAAATATCTCCCCAGATGTTGTGACGGGTATGTTCGAGTCTTCATTTTCTTTTGATATTATCCATGAGACAAAAACTTAGTCTCCAAAGAGTTTAATGTTTCCACCTAAGAGTGTGACTTGAGATCTTGTAAACCATAAGTAGAGATGTCATTCCAGAGCTAGAATGACGATGACAAGAAGGAAAGGTCGAGATAGTGAGAGTGATAGTTGATTGAGGCTTGTAACTAGAATTATTATCTATTAGGTAAGTAATGGGGTGATGAGTCAACTGCCATAAGTTTTGATGAAAGAGTCGTAAGTACCCAATGATTTTCATGATGAGGTATGGAGAAAGAGTTATTGTTAGAATGTGTTAGAGTGTGCTCAAAACTAGAAGGAGGTTTATGTTGATGTGTTACAGTTCGTACTATTGAGGGTGAAGTATAGATGTTGAATAGAGGAACATAGTTCTTTTGATGTGATAGATCTAAATTAGGCTTATGATTCTGAAGTGAGATGCCATGATATCATAGATTATGAGCTTAGTCAGATAAGGAGGTATAATGAATAGGTGAGTGGTACTGAGTTGTGAGGAGGGTATGTGTTGATTGAGTATTCACTATGAGATTTTTGTTAGCCTATGTTCCCAAATCTTTACCTAGTAGTTATAAGTTGGTATGGTGTAAGAGAAGTGTGTGATGCACATGTTAGTACTAGACCCTAAGCTTGAATTTTGAGGAGTAGTGTGAAAGAGGAGATAGTATTTGTGACAGTGATAGTCTTAGGTGGAGATTTACTCTAAGAGGTTCTCCATAGTGTGTGTTTGAGATTAAGATGTTGGCTTGCAAGAAATGTAATGCAGTGAGTACTATATAGGTTCCATAGATGGAAATAGTGAATTGAGGATGAAACATTTGATAAGAAGAGGCTTAACATATATATATATACATGATAGTGTGAAGTTGTGTAAAGCTCTAAGTTATGACTTTTCTAAGAATCTAGATAGTATATTTGAGTTGTCAATGTGGAGTAGGCTGATGTAAGCATTTTGTTTTATCATCCCGAGTAATTAAGCCGATTGGGGCTTATAGATAGATGATGATGAGTTTTCCATTATAGTTTAAGTCTTATACAGATGAATTTATGGGATCACCAAAGTTAAGTGTTAGCAGGCAAAAAGAAGTGGTTAGATTGTAAGAGTTATGGAAAGTGGTTATGACACCATTAAGAGCAACAAATATAGAAATATTTCCATAGAGACAGGAGGAAGCTAAGAATGGTATATTTGAAGAGAGCATCAGTGCTATTATATATATGCGACTATAACATAACAGAAAAGTTTAAGATATTCTTGATGATAATGATTCTCTTACCTGGTGGAGATATACACTTATAGCTTAGTAAAGAGAATTAAGTTACAAATCTAGGGAGATAACCTTTGATCTAAGGGGGAGATGATGATGTGATAAACTAAAGTAGATAATGAGTTTTCGATAGTGATGGGTTGACCAAGAAGAGACATCAATTCTTTGCCATCTCAAATATTTCTTATACTTTAGTTGAGACAATACTCTATTCCCATTTGGTGTATGACTGCTATGGTCATGGCCTAGTCAATGTACCACATGTTGATTCTCATTTATGTTGAGTTTCAAAGACGAGAAGTGATAACATCATTTATCAATATTGATCTTACCTTATGGATCTAAGAGTTTTCAACCCTATGTTGAATGAGATATGACTTAAGTTTTACACTATATATAGTTCTGTGAACTCAGAATAAGTCTTGATAGACGAGGGAGATCGTACTTCATTATGGATGTCCTAAGATATAATATATCAATTCAACCATGCTAATGATCTTCCATTCTAAGCCCTTTCTATAATCTTGCTTTACAGCCTTGAAAGAAATGTTGATGATAGTAGAAGAGTAATGGTTGATGTGAGAGAATGAGTATTCTTGATTCAGATAATCATGTGATACTGTTTCATTTTAAGATTATAGACGTGGAGGACGGGTTAGGGAAATCTTGATGAGTCTAATAGATAGGTAAAAGAATATTAGTGTCTCTCATGATAAGAGTTCATGCGATTGAAGGTGTAGATGTGCTATGTAGGCATGAAGATTCTCAAGTGATGTTGACCTTAAAGAAGCCATAAAGTGGTTAGAGTGATAGGCTTGAATGTGTGGTTGCCGAGATGAGAGTGTATTAAAGCGATGAGAACGAGCAGTATTCTTTAAGTAAAGGTCACTATGGGGGTAATGAGACATAGATTTCGAAGGGTTAGATTGGTGTAAGTATGATCATCCTAGGATTAGAACCTTAGGACTTTGATTTAGTAATGAACGCGATAAGAGGATGTAGTAAGGCAGAGAGTTGAATAGGAGCTATAAGCTTAAATTGATGGAGTGTAGTGCCATGAAAAGGAGCATAGTTGAGGGGAGGCGCAGAGCTTGAGAGTATCCATAGAGTCTTGTATATCATGATGGTCCCATCTTTGATTAGAGTTGATGACTTTCTTCTTGAGTTCAAATAAATGATTGTCGAGGTGTTCAAATAATTCAAATCTGTTGGGTTCCGATGTTCTATTCGTTCCATGTAATGATGAAATTGATGGTAATGATCCATTTCTATTCTTGAGTTACTTTTTAATTGTTGAGTTGAGTTCTTATCTCTAAGTTGATGCTCCACTTGAGTCTATGTTTGAGTATGTGTGTCTTTAACTGTATTTGTGCCTAATGATGATGTTAGAAGTAGTCTTTTAATTTTAAATCCTGAGTTAAAATTGATTTCTGAAGTATGAATATTCGAGTATTCGAGAATTTGAGTTCCTTCTTGACAGATCTCCTAGTTTCTCATCATTCAAGGATGAATGATTCCAAGGGAGAGATATTGTGACACCCCATAACTCTATCCTCATATGTACCTATGTGTCAAGCCTTATACTTATATGTGGGAAGTGTATTAGGGTCATAAGAGACCTCTAATACTCGGTCGAGTTCAAAACCTTCTTATAAATTGAGTTCCTCGTGTTAGATTATGCAAGGGCCAACTTTAGATGATGATAACTCTTAGCATATAAAGCATTAGGTGGCCCAAGACCTACCAAATGAAAACTATTTGAATTTTCTTTTCAACCGCAACTAGTTTCACCTTATTTTGAGTTTGGAGTCACACGTTATGACTGTTTTACTGGAGACTAACAGATGCAAAGTTGTTCTACGGTACCCCAATACAGACTGTGGATTAAAGTACGGCCTGTCTACTAACTCGTGGGAAAAATTCCTAAAAATTGAATTTTTGGTCCTTGACTTTACAAACTTATCTATGGGTTGTAGAACCTTCTATGGGTCATAGATTAAGCTCGTGAAAGTGATCTAGAGACCTCAAAAATTGTCCAAAAGTTTACAACATGGTCCTTATGGGTCGTAGAAGTTTCTACGGGCCATATGGGGGCTCGTAGATGACTTATGACAACTTTTTAAGAAAGGTTATTTTGGTCTTTTCCTACCCTTTCAAAGCCTAAAACTAACGTTTTTACATCAAAATAAAGCCCTAAACATGTCAGTTCAACCTTTTACGCTAAATCACTCTCTCAAACGTAAAAACAAGGTTTCAAGAGAGAAAAAGGGCTATAGTTTGAAGCAAAAACTTGAAAATTCTTCCAAGCTGATTCAAGGTTCAAACTTCCAGGTATGTAAGGCTAGCCAAAACATGGATTATGTTCATCCATGTTCCCCATAACACAGATTGATGGAGTTGTGAGCAAATTGAGTCTCCCATGAATGGTATCTGAAGGTTTCTCTCAAATTCTAATGTATTTCTACATAATCTTGCATGAATTACTATTTTTATTAATTAAATACTTGAATTAGATGATTTTTCCATTATACATAAACCCTAGCATGAATTCATGTTATTTTTACATAATTCACTTAAATGAGCATGCATGAGTATAGTTTAAGCCTAAAGAGTCTATGGAACCCCTAAATACCTTAACTCTACTTTTGTTTTCCTAAATGCTATGAGTTAAAAATGATGCATAATGGAGTCTTTATGAGTCAAGAGGTGAACCTTAAAGAACTTAACCGAAGAGTTGGTAGTTGATGTGATGAATTGAGTTGACAAATGTCAAATGAGACTAGATGAATGAGTTAAACATATGGTTGATGTTTTATGAGTATATTGAGTCTTTGGAAGAGTATTGAGTACCAAATTTATTAAAAGTAAGTCCAACTCGAAATCAATAACTACATAGCTGGCGTAGGAGAGGATTGAACTGTAAAATTAGATGTTTCCTATTGTCCCAAAAAGAGGACTTGATGTTACTAATTTTGGATCCTCTGATGAGATGTCCTATACCCTTGCAAGGTATTGGATGGTTGTGGCAATGATATCACTTCGTTGTATCATCTATGGCTCATAAGTGATGGTTGTTGGTTAGAGAAACTCCCAAATTGGCCTTGATAGTACTCTGAGTGGATTGAACATAGATGGTTGATGATTGATTATTTTCTGAACTATATTCTTACTTTGACATGATGATTGAGTTTTCTACCTCTTGAGTTGATGTTATTCTTCCTTTATATGTTTCTTTCTTCCATTTTACATACTCATACATTCCACATACTAACATCCATTTGGGCCTATATTTTTTCATGATGTAGAGATAGGTATTAGCGGTCATCAACAGGGGTCCCGTTGAGGACCAATTTGCATCCAACTGATTGGTAAGTTCTTCCTTTCTTTTAGAGGATATCATGTTTTTCCTTATAGCTTTGAGTTTTAGCCTTTTTTTATTTTATTTTGAGGTAGCCATAGGTATGTCATTGGCACCACTTAGTTATATATTTTAGCGGCTTCATGTTGAGTTGTGATTGGATGTTATTATTGACTAGTTTCTTTCACACTAGTCCTACTTAGTTGATGGATAGATTATCTGGCCTTTGGCATTTGATTTTCATTTTATCATTACTTTCCATTTACGTATTTCTTATTCATTGATGTCTTCCGCTATTAGAATATGATTGAACAAATGTGATCAAGCCGAGTGGTTTCACTTGGGCGCGAGCAATAGTCTTTGTGTGCCGGCCACGCAGAGTGTACCCTCCCTGGTAATTACAAACTTTGTATCGGAGCACAGAGTTCAAGATTCCTAGGGAGTCTATGAAGCCGTGTCTAGTAGAGTCTTGTTTATGAGTGTGTTGTGCACCACACTTTATATGCATGAGGCTTAGGAACTTAGGAATGGTTACACTTCTTTTTTATTCCAATTCATGTGATAGAGTAAAACTCTATAAAATCTCTCTTATAATTCATGCATTATGCGCTTACGAAATTGTGATCATGCTTCCATGAAGAGAGCGGATAAAAAAAGAGGGCGTCTGGCAAGACAAAATGCTAACCAACCCGAGCCTCAGAATAAAGATGGACATATAGGCACAACCGTCCCTGTCGTGCAGCCACCACAGGCTGACATTAGCAATGCCGAGCTTTGCCAGGCCATCCATACTTTGGCCCAGGTTGTAACAACACTAGTTTCTAGATAGGGAGAAGGCAGACAGGGTGTTCCAAATACACCCAAGGTTTGTGAGTCCTTGAGGATGAACCCACCTGAGTTTAAGAGGCAGAGGAGGAATAGGAATGGGAGTCTCTTTCAAACAGGGCCTCAAACCTTTAGAGCTCAGGGATCTTATTCACAGACTGGTGTCTCCCGAGGTTTCCAAGGCAAGACACCTTATGGCACGTGCAGTAAACTCCACATGGGGGAATGCCGTGGAGGGTGTGTTGGATGTTACAAGTGTAGCCAAGTAGGCCACCTTCAGAGGGAATGTCCTAAGCTGGCTAACAAAGATCAAGCTTCTAAACCAGCACCAACAGTTAGAGAAAATCTGAGAGGCGATACCTCTTTCAAGAGAAGGGTGACAGACTAGATATATGTCGTGGGTGGTCATCAAGATCACGAAGATTCTCCAAATGTCTCCCAAGATGTTTTGAAGGGTATCATTTGAGTCTTTACTTGCTTTTGATATTATCCATAAGAGAAAAACTTTGTCTCCAAAGAGTTTAAATTTACCACCTAAGAGTGTGACTTTAAGTCTTGTAAACCATAAGTAGAGATGTCTTTTCAGAGCTAGAATGACGACAATGAAAAGGAAAGGACGAGATAGTGAGAGTAATAGTTGATTGAGACTTGTAACTACAGTAATTATCTATTCGATAAGTAATGGGGTGATGAGTCTTCTTCCATAAGTTTTGATGAAAGAGTCGTAAGTGTCCTATGACATCCATGATGAGGTATGGGAAAAGAGTTATTGTTAGAATGTGTTAGAGCGTGCTCAAAACTAGAAGGAGGTTTATGTTGATGTGTTATAGTATTCATAATATAGAGGGTGAAGTATATATATTGAATAGGGGAAACAAAGTGCTTTTGCTGTCATAGATCTAAATTAAGATTATCGTTCTTAAGTGAGAGCCATAAGATTAATAGATTATGAGCATAGTCAGAGAAGGAGGTATAGTGAATAGGTGAGTGGTATTGAGTTGTGAAGAGGAGATGTGTTGATTGAGCATTCACAATGAGATTTTAGTGAGCCTATATTCCCAAATTTTTACCTAGTAGTTATAAGTTGGTATGATATGAGAAAAGTGTGTGATGCACATGTTACTACTAGACTCCAAGCTTGTATTTTGAGGAGTAGTGTGAAAGTGGAGAGAGTATTGTGATAGTGATATCTTAGTTAGAGATTTACTCTAAGAGGTTTGCCGTAATGTGTGCTTGAGATTTAAGATGTTGGTTGCAAGAAATGTGATGCGGTGAGTACAATACAGGTGCCATAGATGGAAATAGTGAATTGAGGATGAAACAATTGATAATAAGAGGCTTAAGATGTGTATTCATGATAATGTGAAGTTGTGTGAAGCTCTAAGTTATGATTGCTATAAGAATCTAGATAGTATACTTGAGTTGTCAATGTGGAGTAGGCTGATGCAAGAATTTTTTTATCACCCGAGTAATGAAGTCGATTGAAGCTAATAGATAGATGATGATGTGTTTTCCATTATAGTCTAAATCTTATATAGATGAATTAATGGGAGTACAGAAGTTGAGTGTTAGCAGGCAAAACGAAGAGGTTAGATTGTAAGAGTTGCGGAAAGTGGTCATGACACCATTATAAGCAACAAATATAGAATGATTTCCATATAGACGGGAGGAAGCTAAGAGTGGTATCTTTAAAGAGAGTCTCAGTGGCTATTATATATATGTGACTATAGCATAACATAAGAGTTTAAGATGTGCTTGTTGATAATGATTCCCTGATAGGGTGGAGATATGCACTTATAGCTCAGTAAAGGGAATTGATATGAAAATCTAGGGAGATAACCTTTGAGCTAAGGGGGAGATGATGAGGTGATAAAATAAAGTAGATAATGAGTTTTCGATATGATGGATTAATCAAGATGAGACATCAATTCTTCGCCATCTCATATACTCCTTACAGTTCAGCAGAGGTGATACTCTATTCTTGTTTGGTGTATGACTACCATGTCCATGACCTTGTCCCATATACCACATGTTGATTCCCGTTCATGTTGAGTTTCATAGATGAGAAACGATAACATCTTTCATTAATATTGATCTTACCTTATGGATCTAAGAGTTTTTCAGCCCTATGTTGAATGAGATGTGACTTGAGTTTTACACTATGTATAGTTTTGTGAACTCAGAATGAGTCTTGATACACTAGGGAGATCGTACTTCATTATAAATGTCCTTAGATAAGATTTTTCAATTGAATCATGCTAATGTTCTTTTATTCTAAGCCCTTTCAGTGATCTTGCTTTCCAGCCTTGAGAGAAATGTTGATGATCGTAGAAGAGTGACAGTTTGATGGGAGAGAATGAGTATTCTTGATTCTGATAATGATGTGATACTGTTACATTTTAAGGTTATAGACATGGAGGAGAAGTTAGAGAAATCTCGATAAGTCTAATACATAGGTAAAAGAATATTAGTGTCTCTCATGATAAGAGTTCATGCGATTGAGGGTGTAGATTTGCTATGATAGGCTTGAAGATTCTCAAGTGATGTTGACCTTAAAGTAGCCATAAAGTGGTTAGAGTGATAGGCTTGAATGTGTCGTTGCTAATATGGGAGTGTATTGAAGTGATGAGAACGAGTAGTATTCTTTAAGTAAAGGTCACTATGGGGATATGAAACATAGATTTTGAAGGGTTAGATTGGTATAAGTATTATCATTCTAGGACTAGCACCTTAGGACTTAGAGTTAGTCGTGAACGGGATAAAAGGATGCGGTTAGGTGAAGAGTTGAATAAGAGGTATAAGCTTAAATTGATGGAGTATAGTGCCATGAAAAGGAGCATAGTTGAGGGGAGGCCTTGAGCTTGAGAGTATCCATAAAGTTTTGTGTATCGCGATGGTCCCATCCTTGATTAGAGTTGATGACTTCCTTCTTGAGTTAGAATAATTGATTGTCGAGGTTTTCAAATGATTCAAATTGATTGAGTTCCGATGTTCTTTTCGTGCCTTCTAATGATGAAATTGATGGTAATGATCCATTTCTATTCTTTGAGTTACTTTCCAATTGTTGAGTTGAGTTCTTATCTCTGAGTTGATGCTCCTCTTGAGTCTATGTTTGAGTATGCATGTGTTTAACTATATTCGTACCTAATGATGATGTTAGAAGTAGTCTTTTAATTCTAAATCCAGAGTTTAAACTAATTTTTGAAGTATTAGTATTCGAGTATCCGAGTATTTGAGTTCCTTCTTGATAAGTCTTCTAGTTGCTCATCATTCGAGGACGAATGATCACAAGGAGGAGATATTGTAAAATCCCATATATCTATTCTCACATGTACCTATGTTTCAATCCTCATTCTTATACGTGGGAAGTGTATTAGGGTCATAAGAGACCTCTAGTGCTTAGTTGAGTTTAAAACTTTCCTATAAATTGAGTTTCTAGTGTTGATTATGCAAGAGTCAACTTTAAATGATCTTAACTCTTAGAACATAATTAATTTGGTGGCCCAAGACTTACCAATTGAAATCTCTTTGAATTAGATTTCCAATGCAACTGGTTTAACCTTGTTTGGAGTTTGGAGTCAAAAGTTATGGCCGTTTTATTGGAGACTACCAGATGCAGATTTGTTTTACGAAACCCCAATATGGGCCATGGATTACAGTACGACCTGTTTGCTAACTCATGGGAAAAAATTCTGAAAATTCAATTTTTGGTCCTAGACTTTACGGACTTATCCACGGGTTGTAGAGTCTTCTATGGATTGTAGATTCAACTCATGAAAGTGATCCAAAGACCCCAAAAATTGTCCAAAAGTTTACGACATGGTCCATACGGGTCATGAATGTTTTTATGGGCCGTATAGGGGCCCATAGATGATTTTTAACAGCTTTTTAAAAAAGGTTATTTTTGTCTTTTCCTACCCTTTCAGAGCCTAAAACTGACGTTTTTATACCTGAACAAAGCCCTAAACATGTCAGTTCACCTTTTTATGCTAAATCACTCTCTCAAACGTAAAAGAAAAGCTTCAAGAGAGAAAAATGACTATCATTTGAAGCAAAAACTTGAAAATTCTTCCAAGCTGATTCAAGGTTCAAACTTCCAGATATGTAAGGCTAGCCAAAACATGGATTCTGTTCTTGCATGTGCCCATAACCCGGATTGATGGAGTTGTGAGTAAATTGAGTCTCCATTGAATAGTTATTTAATTTTTTTCTTAAATTCTAATGTATTTCTACATAAACTTTCATGCATTACTTTTTTATGAATAAAATATTTGAGTTAGATGATTTTGCCATTCTACATAAACCCTAGCATGAATTCGTGTTATTTTTGCATAATTCACTTAAATGAGCATGCATGAGTATAACTTGAGCCTAAAGAATCTATGGAACCCTGAATACCTTAATTCTACTTTTGCTTTCTTGAATTTTATGAGTTAAAATGATGCATGATGGAGTCTTTCTGAGTCAAGAGCTGAACATTAAAAGAATGTAACCAATTGGTTGATAATTGATGTGATGAATTGAATTACAAATGTCCAATGAGACTAGTTGAATGAGTTAACCATAGGTTGATGTCTTATGAGCATATTGAGTCTTGGGAGGAGTATTGAGTTACAAATTGAGTAAGAGTAAGTCCAACTCGAACTCAATAACTATATAGCCAACGTAAGAGAGGATTGAATCGTAAATTCAGATGTTTCCTATTATCCTTAAAAGAGGACTTGAGGTTACTAATTTTGGACTACTGATAGGATGTCCTATACCCATGCAAGGTATTAGATGGATGTGGCAACGATCTCATTTCATTGTCTCATCACTGGCTCATAAGTGATGGTTGTCGGTTAGAAAAACTCCCAAATAGGCCTTAATAGTACCCTGAGTGGATTGGACATAGATAGTTGATGAGTGGGAATTGTCTGAACTGTATACTTACTTTAGACTCTTGACATGATGATTGAGTTTTCTGCCTCGTTAGTTGAGCTATTTGAGTTGATGTTATTCTTCCTTTATATGTTTCTTTCTACCATTTTACATACTCGTACATTCCATGTACTGACATCCATTTGGGCTTGTATCTTTTCATGATGCAGAGACAAGTACTAGTAATCATCAACAGCTGCCCTGTTGAGGACTTATTTGCATTCAGCTGATTGATGAGTCCTCCCTTGATTTCAGAGGATATCATGTTTTTTCTATAACCTTGAGTTTTAGCCTTTTTTATTTTATTTTGAGGTAGCCATGGTTCCGTCATTGGCACCACTTAGTCAGATGTTCTAAAGACTTCATAGACTAGACTATTGAGTTGTGATTGGATGTTATTATTGACTAGTTTCTTTTACACTAGTCCTACTTAGTTGATGAATAGAGTGTCTGGCCTTTGGCCTTTGATCTTCATTTTATCATTACTTTCCATTTACGTATTTCTTATTCATTGATGTCTTCCGCTATTAGAATGTGATTGAACGAATATGATGAGGCAGAGTGGTTCGCTTGGGGGCTAACAATAGTCTCTAAGTGCCAACCACACCAAGAGTACCCTCCCGGGGCATGACATTACCTTGCACTCCTCTCCATCTAAACCTTTAGTAATCAAAGTCGAGGTCCTTTAGTTAACAATTATATTTTTAAAATTCATATGAATTTTGAAAATAGTAAAAAGGTGTAAAAATTAATTTATTAAAAGATGACATACGACGAAGTTTTCAGATTCTTTTTGTACGTGTTTTTTATCAACTCCTCATCATCTATAAACTTAACCAAATTATACACTTCGTCATGATTATGAATGTTCGATCTCTTGACAATCAACTTAAACATAAGTTTTTTTTCGAAGAATATTGTCCAAATTCGGTGGATATATAGTTTCATCATCAATGTCAATATTCTAGATCAAATATTTTAATGTTAGATATTATTGTTTTAAAAAGTAAATGTAATTATTAAATATATATACCTCAAGCAACTTTATTTGCGATTCATTAGCGGATTTGCCAATAAGAGACATGGTTTCTCCTGACATCCAATTTTTAACCTCCATCATGTAAATTAATTATCGAACTTCTTTAATTTTCAAATAATTTAAAATAATTATCTTCAAAACATCCAAAAATGCTTTTAAGTTATTTTGATATCAATTTTATAGTTTTTCAACTAATATATATAGAGTATTATATAATTACATACATAGTTATTAACTTTTATAATTATTCAAAATCATCTAAAAAATATTTTATTTTTCTTAACCAAATATATTGTTAATTAGTTAAAGTAATAGATTATTTTGAGAAAATTAATTTGTAATCAAGTTAATTATTTTATTGTTGAAATTAAGAAGCTCATTAATAAATTAATATTAAGTCACCTTATTTAATTCTTAGTCGATTTAACCAATTAACTCAATTTAGCTATGTTTTAAAGGCCAATTGACTAAGTTTGCAATCCATTGGCCATTTCATACACTCTAATTTTACCATCTCTCAAAACCCATATTTTGGGTCCAATTCTCAACCAATTTAAACCTAAATGCCCAACCCATACTTTCAAAAATCATTTTCTCAATTAACAGAAGTGACAACTTTTCTGAGGATTTAATTAGGTTCTAACCATTAGATTTGACTTGTTTGACTAACTATTCTAGAACGTAATTATTAGTAACTTTCTTTTTCCTTATTTGCATTTTATTTGTTTGAATTTAGATATTTAATTTTTACTGCATTTCATGGAATTTTTCATTTTTTACCTTGTGTATTTAAAAGAATGGTTTTGTGAACTTGCAACCAGACTTTTAAATATTTAACCCTTTTCAGAAAAAGTGGTAATTTATTGGTTCCCAATACGTTCAATGATTGTCATAATATCCAACTCAGGTTGTCCACCTGGGTCCCCAATCTTTTCAAAATTCACTTTTAGACACCTAGGATAGAGCGAAACCAGAATCTTTTTAGGATCATTTGCCTAGGCCGATCCAATATCTAAGGGGTACTGGGCCCATTAGTTGCCCACCTTGAGTCTATTGGCCCATGACTAATAAAATGATCATGCCTATATGCTTATATTAATTCGGGATTGGAAGTTTATTTTAATATCTCACTTTAGTCAAAGAAGAATCTTCACGAGGTACTATTTCATTCAAAGACTTTCGAAGATGCCAAGAAGTTCAAAGAAGGAAAGATTTTCAACGATGGCTTAGTTTGGCACTGTACCCCTGCATGGGGTCAATTTTTGTATCCCTTTTCCATTATTATGCATTCCCATTCTGTTTATTCATAAAGCTTGTATAGAATATTTTGGAAGCAATGGAAAGGTTAAAATTGCATAATACATCTTTCAAATCATTAGGCCTAACCTTGGTACAAAAAGGTGACATAACTATTTAGGATACACAGTAACTGCTTATATGGTATATTTTATAACTGTTTGTATGAAATATGTTGCTTTATTTAAAGATGTCCTATTCCGCTCCTTTCGAAAAGATTTCTTAGAACCCCTTAGGCACGAAATGAAATCACTATCAAAATTCCATTCAAACACTCTTCGAGTCTTGAGTTTCTTAATAAAATTCGAACTCCACTCTTAAAATTCTAAAATCTTACTCTTTAATTTGATAAGAGATGGATTTTTCATTTCAATTTGAAAAAGAAATTCAAGCTAGTCAAACTACGTAGGGTTTGAATTCTCCTTCGTGAGATATGTAGGCAACCTTCCAAGGCTCGACCCCTATTTTTGAAAATCTTATTTTCCCTCTATCCTTATAAAAAAAATCATAAATTTCAGAAGATGCGAGAAAATATTGGCTCAACGCTTTTTTGATTCACAAATCTATCAAATAGGCAAATTTCACCTATTTAGTCATTTTTCTGTACCTATGGGCTAGTATGTCTTCGGAGAAAGAAACTATTATGTGTTTACTTTTCTATGTGATATTTTACAGTATTTATTATGAACATGGTCTAACACATTTATCTTTTGAGTTATTATTCATCCGACAGTAATTAGAATTGATCTGTGTTGAAAAAAATGATTGGACATCCATATTTCACAAAGTCTACGAAATCCAAAGATTCTTCCTCTATTCAAAGTGTATCTAAAGGAAAAGAAAAATAATTGAGAATAGTGAGGACATTGCTTTAACTGAAGTTACTGCAATGGACCTTGTCATTGTTGGACATAATAAGTTGATTGCACAACTGATGCAACAAATTGCTGAAATAAGGACTAAGATCCAAAAGACCCAAGATTTGACAAATCTTGCTATCGCTACTAACACTCTTATTCCAGATAAATATCATGATCTAAACCTAGGGCCTAGCCATGACACGACGAATATGACACCCAAATGCGCCTATCCAAGCCTCTTGTTCGTATCATAATCATAGAAAAAAATATACCTAGTGGAATCCTACAAGCGGGGTCTGGGGAGGACATAATGTACGCAGACCTTACCAGTTCATAAGACAAATAAGCAATCATAAGAGCAAGCAACTAGAACATAGCATCATGAGAGTCAAACATTTCCCTTTAAGGGGAATTACAATATCTTTAGTCCAATACATGCCTCTTTATACTTGACCTTCGCGGGGACTAGCACATGGTACTAGCTCACCCTCAAGATAAGAAATTACTAAAAGTCTTAGCAACATCAACATAAATAAGAGCATAAGGGCTTGTCCTTGAAGCATGAGAATACACCAATCTTCGTAGCAAGTATCAAAAGCTAGCCACGAAAGTAAAGAGTAATATCATCCTCCGTCCCTAAATGGTGATATCACGTAGGCAAGAGTATGTGTTAGTATGTTGGAATGTACTAAGTATATAAGCATGACATGCATCAATGAACATCATACTTAATTATAACAATATGCATAGACATATTAATAGAGTAAGGACAAGATATGGATGATTAATGGACCTTTAGAATCATGTATAGAAGCATCATAAAATATTTCATAGCTTAGTAGACATCGTATGTGGGAATAAGACCCTAACAGAAAATATGATCATGCGGACTATTATATAGAATCTCAATGTTCCCTCTACACTGCAAAAAAGGAGTCTACTTTGCAAGGTAGACCTGACCCTCACCCTATAGGTCTATCCTAGCATGATGGAAATCTATCATTATGACCCTACCCTTTAGGCTCTATCCTAGCACAGTGAGCGTCATATAAAAAAGATATCTGAATCCATTAGTAAACCTAATAGGCAGATAAATGTCAACATCATCCTATAGTGGCATGTATTTATGGGACAATAGAATCTACCTACGTCCTCTCGTTGCTAAGCCATATTCTGCCAAATATATAATCATGCATTATATAAGTGTCAGTAATAATTCATACTTAATCAAAATCATACTATCATAGTTTGTAAAATAGAGATCATGACCTCATTATATCGTAAGAATAGTCCATTGTCATGACCTAAACCTAAGGCGTAGGAGCGGCATAGCGAATGGGGAACCCAAAGGTATCCCAAACAAGTATCATAGAATTTATAAGCACATCCTTGGTTGTGGAATATAATACAAGTATCATTTTGTCATACTAAGGAGATTCAGTACTTAGGATGCAATCTATAGGAAAAGGGTAAATCTCATCAAACAATACTAAGGGAACAGGAACATGGGGCATACTCTATAGGAGGTAGGGACTTAGGTACATACACCATCTCATAAACAACATCACAAGCATCAACATACATGAGATAGGGGCTAAGGAAAAACCTTTATAAAAGTGTAAACATCACATAATACGTTCATAATATGAGAAACCACCAATACCTCTAATCATGAATAGGATGGGGGCCAAGACATATCTCAGGCTCACCATTAAAATAAGAAGTAAAAATAATATTGTCTTAACATTAGTACGGAAGATAGAAAATTGATATTGCCCTCAAACTAGAGGACTTACCAAAAGCAAGGATCTTCTCATGTTGAACTAGCCACAAGCAGGTGGATGGGAAGGTGCTCGGGTCCCTACATGGTTAGATTATGTAAGCAAAAGTATGTGTTAGTACTTTAAATGTGCTATATGTAGGATGCAATGCGACAAGGAAATCATAAGCCATGATAGATAAGATGCATGATCATATATAATGAAAATAAGCTCAATATGAGATGCATGAATAATGCCTTAATGAAAACATACATGAAAGGCAAAACATAATTTCATAACATATCGTACATATATGGGAAGAGACCGTAATCGACATATAAGACTATACGAGCTACGACATGGCATCCAACATAACTCTTTATGTTGGCACAGGGAGATCACTTGGGTGGAACTTTGTCAACTTAAGCATATATCTTTAATGAATATGAAATGGTTTGCGTGGATCTACTAGCCTAGCCTACAAGGGCTCCTATAGTGTCACATAGTTAATGAAGCAAGAGGTTGTTACTAGGATTCCCTTACCGAATCCCACCTCAATGCCTCATTCATTACTAAGTCATTCCCTCAGAATACAATCGCAAAACATAAGCATAATCGTATATATTTATAAGCTTTTAAACATAGCATCATCGTTTAGGAGTAGCTTGTAAAACTGATGATCCATCAAGTGAGAATTGTCCTTATCACAAGAGGATCCATTATTTTGGTGAGAATTGTCCTTATCACCAACTTATACATTCAAAGAGCGGTTCATAAATACTTCATAACTTTCATAACATGTTATTGAAACCCTCATCATTTAGAATCATACTTCATTGGAGAGTTTAATATGAAAATTGGGTGGGTTTAATGCATGTATGTTTGAAGTCATGCAATACATAAATGTAGTAATGCTCCATGTCTTAAATCATTCTCAAAACAACCCACCACAATCATTCATATCATCTTTGAAACCATAAATATGGGAACATGAAATTCATCTTTGTAAAGTCATCAACTTCATAGCACTTCATGGTATCATAACATTCATAACTTGAATGTCATTAGAAAGTTCATAATAATAAACCCTTGAAAGGATTTCATGAAATTTCATTCAATAGATAAAGATTTCTAATATAAATCATGCATAATAAGAGTAATAAGAAGTACCATAGGAAATCATCTTTGAATTTGAAATTGAGTGAAAAGGATTTTGGGACTCCATGGGTTGAAGAACCCATGGATGAAGAAATCCACATACCTTAAGGGTCTTGAGTTTGAAGAAGAATATTTGAAGAAACTTGGGGAATCACCTTGAGGCTTGACCTTCAATGGAAGAACCTTGAACCCTAGAAATTTGGATGAACTTTGGAAGAGGGGGAATTTGGGAGTGTTTGTGAGAGGAATAGGGCTAAAAATGAGTAAAATTCCATAGATTCTTGCATATAAGGGCTTTGAAATATGTCTCAATTTCCCTCACTTAATTCTAAAAATTTGTAAAAAAATTTGTACTACGGTGGAGCACAGGCGCGTCGCGGAGTGGCTCTCACACAAGTTATTTTCATGCAATTTTAAGTTTTCCCTATTTTGACCTAGGAATGAGTTTAGGTCACTTTTGTACTAATATAAACAATCTCCACAATGCAGAGAGGTTGCATACCTTTCTGAAAAGTGCTGAAACATGCAAAAAATTAATTTTCAGTACGGTTGGCTTAAAAAACGAAGGAGACCATTTTCCCACACAATTTTGCCTCCTAAACAAGAATACAGATTCAAATTTGCTGGAAAACATACGAAAAATGTGTTATGCAAGGAATCGATTATAGGGACATTTCGAATCACTTTGGGAGGTGTTACAATATCTTCCTCTTAAGAACATTCATTCCTGAATATGATGAAAACACTCTTGAGAGGAGTAACTAAATAATGTTTGGCCCAATGTGAATGCCTTAATGCAATTTAAACATTATTTTCATGAAAACTTCAAACTTATGAATTAAATATCATCAAAACATGTTAGCATGAGTATGTATGTATGCAACATGGCATAATAGGGCTTAAATACATGACTTGACAACTTAGAGACATAATTATCTTATTACCTTAGGCTTGATTAGAGTGGAACAGATAGGGATATTTGTTCATCATGTACGCTTCCGCTTCCTAAATTGCACTTTCGACTTGTTGGTTTCTCCAAAGTAACTTAATGAATGGAACTTCTTTGTTTCTCAACCTTTTCACTTATCAGTCTAGGATTTCAATTGGAACTTCCTTACAAGTCAAATTCTCCTCGACACTCACATCCTCCAATGGAACTATGGTGTTTGGATCCCCTATGAACTTCTTCAACATTAACACATGGAACACAGGATGAACCAGATTCATTTTCAATAGCAATTCCAATTCATATGCAGCCTTGCCAACCCTTTTCACAATCTTGTAAATAGATACCAAGGGCTCAATTTTCCTTTCTTTCTGGATCAAACCACAACCTTTATAGGCGACACCTTTAAGTAGACCTAATCACTAACATTAAACTCAAGGTCCCTTTTACTTAAATTGGAGTAGGACTTTTGTCAAGTTTGAGCCATCTTCAACCTTTCTCTTATGAGTATCACTTTCTCCATGACAAAATCCGGTCCAATTAAAGCTATTTCACCAACTTCAAACCATTCAACCAATGACCTACATCGCATATTATATAGGGCCTCAAATGGCGCCATCTCAATGCTTGAGTTAAAACTGTTATTGTAGGCAAACTCTAGGAGAGGTAGATGATCATCCCAACTTCTTATAAATTCTAACACACAAAGTCCTAAACATGTCCTCCAACATTTGAATTGTTTTTACGACTTGTCCATCGGAATGAGAATGTAAGAAGGAGCTTAACTTCACTTTGGGACCAAGACCTCTTTGGACTGACCACCAAAAGTGGGAGGTGAATTGAGCCCACGATCCGATATGATGGACAATGGAACTCCACGCAACCTTACCAACTCATAGATATATATCTTGGCATAGTCTTTGACACCAAAAATTGTCTTCACTAACAAGAAATAAGCAAACTTCATTATCTTATCCATTATCACTTTATGGAGTCAAAATGCCTTTTGATGTTAGGCAACCCAACTACGAAGTCCATATTGATTTCTTCCTACTTATGAGTGGGGATCTCAATATCTTGAGTCAAGGCACCCAAACTTTGTTGTTCAACCTTGAATTATTGACAATTGGAGCACTCAACCACAGATTTAGCAATATTCATCTTTATTCTGTTCCACAAATATACTTTCCTCAAGTATCTATAAATCTTAGTGGAACCAGGGTGAATGTAATAGGAGGAATTATGAGCTTCTTGCAATATCAAACTTCTCAATCCATCAACATCTACCACACTCAATCTTCCTTGATAACGAAGTACCCCATCTCCCCTTTGTGAGAAGACCTCTATCTTTCCTTCCTTTACCAAGGCCTTCAATTCAACCAAGGTGAGGTCAAGGTTTGTTTAGACTTGACATCCTTTATCAACGACGACTTAGAGCTACTTAAAACCATGACTATTAATGTCACCCAAGTTACCCTCCTTTTTTAGGATAAAATGGTCATGTTCAAGAAATAGAACCTAAGCAAAATTAGGGTCAAATCCAAGGGAATACGTAGTCTCAAGAGAATTCACTGACAGCAATTTGAGTAGTTAACCGACTTGCTTCCCCAAAGAGGGGGGGGGGGGGTTGCAATAATCAATGGAGAAATAAAACTAATATACAAAAGAGTGAAATCAATATGGAGAGAAACTAGGGTATTGTGTTCCCCATGATTCCCTAACTTAGTATCACTGGATAACCTAATTCTCTTCTAGTGTGTAGCATGTATGACGGTAAGTTCACCAAGCCCTTTGATCAAAGGTGAGATGCTAATTTCACTAAGTGACTTGGCCCATCTCCATAGTGTGCATTACTAACCCTTACCTATTAGTCCCAGTACAACCTCCCCTCGACCAGTTTGGTTGATTAGATGAGAACACATCAATCGAATCTTGTTCTCTTTTCCTATTCATTACTACCTTGGTCCACTCAGTAACACTAACGGGTTCTAATGTTAGCCACCACTAGTAAACATGTAAAACGAAGAGAGTTAATTAATAAATACATGCACACTTTTCAGGAATTATAAATTATCCGATTTTACCTTGTTAGTTCTTCATGGTTCCCAAAACCTTAGTTGTAGATTTTGCTACTCATACTTTGGGTAGATGCAAGACTTATGAATTGGAACAACATAATAATAGAGCACAATTGAATTAAGGACACGCAAATCCAACTTCATAGAGAATCACAAGATTAAAGATGAAATAAAAGTACAAGTGTTCTCAATACTCTCCAATGTAATCTCACTATTTTCTCTCTTTAATTACTGAGTTTTTTGTGTACTGTGCGATAACTTATGAAAAATAACCTAAAAACTTATTTATAATATTTAAAATACATGTCCTAAACAAAATAGGATAGCTGGATCGGCATGCCTCATGAACTGGTTTACGGGCGGTATTATATTCCATGGCTCGTAATAAGGGTCTCGTACAAAGCTGCTGGAATTCTAGACTTCAAGTCTATGAAATACCCTCTACGACTCATAAAATTGTGTACGACCCATAGCAGGGTTTCATCTGATTAATCTTTAGAAAGTCTCAATCTTTGATCCTCAAGGTACGAACAATGTTCTACGACTTGTAAATCATTCCATAATTCATCTGCATGTTCGTAGAACCAACTTCAGAAAATCAACCCCTCACTAGAATTGTCCACGAAACCATTCTACGACTCGTAGAATGACCTACAAGCCATATAGGGTATCGTGCTACCTAAAAAATCAGCAACTTATATATTTCTTCCTAAAATCAAGGCCGACCCTAGAATCCTACAAATGTAACACAAAAACACATAAAACCAACTACATCATAATAAGAACAGACAAAATTCTAAATTTTAAGCATAGAAAATATTGTATTTTAATAGCACATCAACACCCTCAACTTAAAATTGTTGTTTGTTTTTAAGCGACAGACTCAACCTACATAGGTAATAAAATAACACATACCTCAACCCAATGGATACATTATATCAATCTCAAACTTAGATACCCACACCACTTTTTCAAAACAGAATCAGATAGCCATCTAGCAAACCAGTACATACTAGTGCATGTGACAACACAACTATGACAAGTTAGGTAATATCAACAATCGATAGTCACTAAATAAGTCTAGTGCTAACAATGCAATGCAATTTCCCTCATAGAAAGAAGCCCCATATTTGTTACTCAATGATGTTTTCATATATAACCTTGGGAATATGAAAAATCGCTCACTCTCACAAAAGATATTCATGCATCATGCCTAATACCATAGGCTTGCCTCTATACTCATGACTAAGACCTTCAACTACTCGGACTAGGATCACTTTAGTTCTTTCTAGGCTTGTAACGTAGGCTCAGGGGCTTTCGTATGGTACTTTGGGAACATAGAGACTTACAACTCTCCTTGACACTGCGTTTTCCTACACTTTTTCCCTACCGACTATGTTAGTTTCATCTCATCCTCCCTTTCTTCTATTTCAATCTTTTTTGGGCGCTTTCTTTTCATTCTTTCAGCTCTTTTCCTTGATTTTGCAATTAATTTTTCTTTTTAACTCCCAACTAAGGCATCACTTATTTTTCTTGCACAAGTATATGATTTCTCCTTTTTTTCGATATCACTAACTCTTCCCTCATTTTTGGGGTTTATCCTTACACTAGCTACCCTCAACTTAGGAGTTTGGCTTGAGTGGAGGTGCATAATATCCATCCTCCGAACCAAGGCCACCTTTGGTAGGAACCCTCAACTTAGTCTTTTTGCCTCAGTCAAGGTGCACAATGTTCACGGGAGGACCAGGGCCAATTTCAGGATTTTACAACTAACAAGGCTAGGTCAATCAGGTGTTTGCAAAGAATAGGTACATGTTAGGCTCAAACATTAGGACAAGGGATGTATTGCAATTTTGATTGGTCATTTTAGGCTAAGCAGACTTTTAGAACAATGGCCTAACATCCTTTCCTAATTCAGTTAATCTACAGTCTAAGTTAGAGTAACAGGGCAAGTTCTGAATTAGCACACAACATATGAATTTAGCAATTCAAAGCTCACACTGATATGACACTGACTACATTATTAATAATAGACTCTTAGATCGTGCTTTTTATCTCAATTTCTCCTCACTTATCAGCATAAACGTTGTCAACACACCTAAACATGCATGGTTACTAGCTAAAATACTAATCAAACATTTTGGTGGGTATTATTTTACAAACAAAACATAAAAAAACATGTTATATGCCACAGGTATTAGTACTATATGCTACAAATATTACCTAAATATCCTAAGCGTGTCGGTTCAACCGAAAGTAAATATCCATTGAGAAAAAACGGGCAAGAAAACTCCAGGATAAAAAATTGGGGTAGTTATGGACCCAAGCTACTCAGACTTCACTGAGGCCCCTAAATACCCACACCCCATCAAAAAAGATGTGCATTGTCCGTAATGCACACAATCAAAGCAAAATAAAAAAGGCTTCAAAAGTCATACCTTTGGTGCCTAAGCGCTAGTATCCACCTTAGGTTGCCTCCTAAGTAGTACTTGATTTATTATCGCGGCATGACATAGATGGGTTGAGTAGTCAGACTTCCTTAAGATCCCATTCGTCCATACTATTTATCTCTTCCACATTTCCAAGGTATGGCTTGACTCTTTGGCCATTTACCTTAAAAGTTCCTCCATTTCTCCTCTCCAACTCAATAGCCCCATGATAAAAGAGATGTTCTACTCGAGAGGGTCCCATCAATCAGGATTTGAGCTTCCCAGGGAACAATTTTAATCTTGAATTGTATAGCAGCACCAAGTCCCCTAGTGCGAATTGACGATTCTCTATACGACGATCATGTTGCAGCTTCATTCTTTTTTTGTACAAGGCTAAGCTTTCATACTCCTTCAATTGAAACTCATCTAGCTCATTGAGTTGGCTCAGCTTAGAGTTTGCTACATCTTTCCAATCCAGATTCAACTTCTTCAACACTAGCATTGCTTTATGCTCGAGTTCCACTAGAAAATTGCATGCCTTCCCAAAGACAAGTTGGTACGGAGACATGCCTATAGGGGTTTTGAATGTTGTTCGGTATGCCCATAATGCATCATCTAGCTTCCGCGTCCAATCTTTCCAATTTGCATTCACAGTCTTGGATAAAATATATTTAATTTCCCTATTAGACACATCTACCTGCCCGCTCATCTGAGGATGATAAGGAGTCCCCACCCGATGTTTCACCCCATACTTATCAAGAAAAACCTTAAAAAGCTTATTGCAGAAGTGAGAACCGCCATCACTGATGATTTCCCGAGAGGTACCAAACCTTGAGAAGATGTTCTTTTTCAGAAATGTTGTGACACTTTTGCCCTCATTATTGGGTAGACCATGGCCTCAACACACTTTGACACATAATCCACAACGACTAAGATGTACTTGTTTCAGTGTGAGCTAATAAAAAGTCCCATGAAGTCTATCCCCTATACATCAAATAACTCAATCACCACAATGGGGTTTAAAGGGAGCTCATGTTTGCGGGAAACACCACCTTCTCTTTGGCACCTGTCACAAGCTTTGGCATAGTTGTGGGCGTCTTGGATGGTGAGCTAATAATACCCATACTGTAAAATCTTGTGTGTTGTCCGAACTCCAGTATAATGCCACCTACCAATGACAAGTGACATGCCTCAAGTGTTCTCATCATCTTGATCTCAAGAACACAACCATGAATAATCCCATTCACACATACACGAAATAAGTATGGGTTATCCCAGAAGAACTTTCTCACATCAGACCTGAACTTCCGGCGCTAATGTGTGTTCAGATCAGGCGGGACAATGTCACTCACCAAGTAGTTTGCATAGTCTGCAAACCATGGTATTAAGTCATGGGATGCTACCAACACTTTGTCATCTGGAAACAAATCATTGATCTCGAATCCATCATCAAACGTCGTTATTTTCCCATCTTCTAAACTGGAAAGGTGATTTGCGACGTGATTTTCTGTCCCTTTTTTGTCGATGACATCAAATTTGAATTATTGTAGGAAAAGTACCCACTTTATCAACCCTAGTTTTGCATACTTCTTTCCCATCAAGTATCTTAGTGTTGAGTGGTCTCTGCGCACCACCACTTTAGCTCCCAATAGATATGACCTGAATTTCTCGAATGCAAATACCATTATGAGTAGCTCCTGCTTAGTGACAGTTAATTCTTTTGGGCCACATTTACGGCTTTGCTAGCATAACATATTGGATGTAGTATATTCTCTTGGCACTGTCCCAATACTACACCTAGTGCAACCCCACTTGCCTCACACATGATTTCAAAGGGCTTGGAAAAGTTTGGAGCTACAATGATTAGGGCTGAAATCAACCTCTTCTTCAAGTCTAAAAGGCTTTGAGGCATACTCCATTGAACACGAACTTAGCATGTTTCTCCAGCAACTTGAACAAGGGGTGTGCAGTTTTAGAGAAGTCTTTTATGAACCTTTGGTAGAACCCTGCATGCTCCAAGAAGCTCCTCACACCCTTAACTGAGATGGGTAGAGGAAACTTCTCGATCACCTCTACTTTATCTCTATCGACTCGATCTCTTTGCTGGATATCCTGTGCTCCAACACAATGCCCTTCTTCACCACAAAGTCACACTTTTCCCAATTTAGCACCAGGTGGCTTTCTTGACATCTTTGCCACACAGCATGCAAGTGCTTCAAAAAATCCTCAAACGAGTCTCCAACCACACTAAAGTCGTCCATGAAGACTTCAATAGTTTATTCCACCATGTCTGAGAAGATAGACATCATGCATCTCTGGAATATTGTTGGGGTGTTATACAACCCAAATGATATCCTCTTGCATGCGAAGGTGCCATAGGGGCATGTAAATGTCGTCTACTCCTAATCATCTAGAGCAATTGTGATCTGATTATAGCCTGAATATTCATCAAGGAAGCAATACCAACCCTTTCAAGCTAGCTAGTTCAACATCTGGTCTATGAATGGCATAGGGAAGTGATCTTTTTTAGTTGACGCATTGAGTTTTCTATAATCCATGCACTCCCTCTATCTAGTGACTGGCCGCATCCGAGATCAACTCGTTATTGGTATTTGGTACCACTGTGATACCACATTTCTTTGGAATACACTGAACCAGACTCACTCATTCACTGTCACAAATCAGATAGATCACTCCTGTATCCAACCATTTGATGTCCTTGCGTACAACCTCTTGCATAGGGGGTTGAGACGCCTTTGGTGCTCAATACTTGGCTTGTATTCCTTAAACAATTGGATTTTGTATGTACATATCTCGGGAGTGAAACCAATGATATGTGCAATTATCCATCCAATGGCTTTCTTAAACTATTTAAGCACCATGACTAGGGCACTCACCTACTCATCATTCGAGTTCACAGCAACTATAATTGGCAAAGTGTTGTTGGCTCCCAAAAATGCATATCTTAGATGTGCTGGAAGTGCCTTCAACTCTACTACTGGTGGTTCTTCTATGGATGGCTTTGTAGGTGGTGACTCCCAATTCTACAAGTCAATCTCTAGCTTGATTTGACACCTAGGGCTGTAAGAGACCCTTAGAGCATTCACTGTCTCCTCATAATCTGGGATGTCATCACTATCAAAGTTCATCAACACCGCTTTGAAGGTGTCAACACCCAATCTCACCTTGAGTGGTACTTTTGGTTTCGCCTTATCAAAAGTCTCAATAACAAATACCACTCTCAAGTCATTTTCTTTCTTTGCTTGCTGGCAGATGTTGAATGCGAACCTCATCTTTTCCAAATCTAAACTTGAGTTGGCCCTTCTCCATATCCACCAAAGTACGTCTAGTTGCTAAGAAAGGCCTCCCTAAGATTATATGGACTTCAAAATCAACCTCGCAATCAAGGATCACAAAGTCTGCGAGGAATATAAACCTTTCAACTTTAACCAACACATCATATAGTAACTGTCATGCCCCGAGAAGATACCCTTGGTGTGGTCGGAACCTAGAGATTATTGCTAGTCCCTAAGCGAACTACTTAGCCTCATCACATTCATTCAATCCAATAACTCTACTGAACAAAGAAAATAGAAATAAGTAAATGGGTACATCTCATCTAATGTCTCAAAATGATATAGATAATAATAAAGGCTAGTAGAAAGAACTAGCTCACAATCTCAACATCAATGTTCAACCATCATCTATGAAGCCTCTATCACTAATTATGTGGTGCCAATGACAGACCCATGGCTATCCAAATCAAAATAAAAGAAATAGTCCAATCTAAATCTAAAGCATGATGAAATAAAAGTAGAGGATCCTATGGAGTAGGGGAGGCTCAACAAACAACTGTGAATCTCATATCTTCAACGGAGCGCCTATTGACGATCTCTAGTACCTGTCTCTGCATCATAAAATGATGCAGTCCAAAAGGGACATCAGTACTTGGAATGTACTGCTATATAAAATAGTTGAATGAAACAAAAGCAAGTAGAATAATATGGAAATAACGTCATCTCAAAATAAATATCAAATCACATCAAATCGTCAAATGTTTATCTATGCCAGAATAAACAGTAGACAAGTAACCCATCAACAACTCAAACCCATCAATCATCTCAGACTCATCTCAAAGGTGCTCACCTCCTCTCATGTTATCTCATCTTATCTCAACTCAAAGTACTCAAGGTAGGAAATTTATGAGAGTTTCTCTTATCCGACAACAATCACTTATGAGCTAGTGAATGTACAACAATCTCGTTGATATTGCCACAGCCATTCCAAACTTTCCAGGTAGGGAATGATCGAAACCATATCAGCTCACCTAATTTGGAGTCAGTACTCAACAGGTCCGCTATTGCTTTCAGAGACTGTTATTCTCTAGGGAACCATAATATATGTAATGGTTCTATGCCTCTCCTATGTTTGACGTACTCACTCTTTCGGTGCTCGATACTTCTCCCATGACTCAATGCTCATAAAACCTCCATCTCAACCAAATTTAATGGGACTCGAACCCCGTTATCGATCGGTATCTAATAGGGACTCGACCCCTGTCATCATTCAACTTATAGGGACTCCGACCCTTTCATCAATCAATCTCATCAATGACTCAAGATTATAATAATCATTAGGAATCAAACAAGTAAATATATCGGTAGAGTTTGATTTATAGAGACTCATAAGGAAATCGAATTCTATTGACTCATCATCATTGTTTCATCACAATCAATAATCTCAACTCAAGGCTCTAGACTCAATTCTCAAGTTCATTATGCATGCCTTTTAAGTGAGTCATGTAAGATTATGAAAATTCCCATGAAAATGTTCAATGTACGAAACAAATAGTATGATGATCATCAACATAGAGAAACATGTAATTTCAAATAACATTTTAAGAAAAATCATCAAGTGTTCATGTATGTAGACTCTTGAACCATCAACTCATCTTGAACCATCTATGGGGCACATGAGAGAACAATCACATGCTTTTAGTTATCCTTACATACCTGGGATGAAGCTATCGATCAATCAGGTCAAGGATTTCTTCTCAAGTCTCTCAAACTCAAGCTCTTCTCCTCTTTCCTCAAGCTCTAGCCTTGTTAGAATATGAAATATGACTTAGAATGGGAGTTTTAGACCCTTTTTATGTCAAAACGGCCTTATTAGATCATGTATAATTTCTGAACGAGTTTCTCAATCCCATCAAAAATTTTCAAAAAAGTTATAAGTGCTGGTCCGCGATAGAGGCGCGGTCCACTCCAATTTGCGCTTCAGATCGAAAAATTATCTTTTGATTGGATCACTCTAAAAATCGACCGAATCATCTTCCCACGAAATTTTTCATGTTGATCAGAAATTCGGCCTCGGATTTGCTATACCAGAATTTAAAGATGCGTTACGTGCACACCCTCACTCTAGGGGCATTTTAATAATTTATTCATGCGTTACAGTATCCCCACTGGCTTCTTCATCGTGTTATCAACCATCAACAACCGCATGCTTGTTGGAATAGGGGTTCCCAATCTTAGCTTCTTGAAGATTGCAAGGGGAATCATATTTATCATGCCCCAAAAAGAGGGGAGGTGAGACTGACACTTGATACCATTATTGGCCGGGTAAGCCAAGGAATATGCTAGTTAACTAGACTAGGGACTAGAAGAAAATCGGGCAGCATAACATTTGAAAAACTAAGCCGGGACCATTTAGGCCATGACTTGGAGAACAACAAATTTTGTACATCAAGATAAGTAAACCAAAATGATAAAGCACTAGCTAGCCAAAAAGGCTACAACAACATAGGTACAGGCACACAGTATACGTACATGCCAATCTTATGATTGGAAACTGAAAGGCACAAAAGAACTAACCAATAATAACATGTCTACAATAGCCTCTAAAAGAACCACTAATAATGTGGGGACAGGGCCTCGACTATACCCAACTGTACAACAAAAAATAAGCATCATATGAAAGCTCCAAGAAGAAGTGGAGCTTACAAACTTAGAGCTAAACTGGCCTCCTAGTGGAGGGTCGATCAAAGTCCCCACCTAAACCTACACGCACGAGATAAAATGCAGTGTCCCCAGGCAATAGGATGTCCGTACGAATAAATGTATACTGGTATGTATGGTGGAAATTAAAAACATAGATAATAGTAGTAAAAAGGATAATAGAAATACCACCTATAACCAAAGTAACCTTAATGGACAATAATCAACCTCTTAATGATTAAATATGCATGGTATGCTCGAGTATCACATGTCCTGAAAACATATACATAGATGCAAATGCATGATATACCCAATCAAATGCTAGCAATGGTGGTCCTTTCCGGTAGATGGCCGACATCATATTTGCCAACCTGTGGCCATTTGTACCATATACATATATATATCATTTGGGAAAATAAGCCCCATACCTCCGATTATAGCTCGAAGTCCATGCATAACGTGCAATGTATGATATGAATATTAAAATGCACATAGTAGGCCATAACATAAATTTAGCCAATCTTGGCTCATTGGTACACTTATTCTCATAGCATCATAATAATTGTCGTAGCATATACACCTGATTTATGGAATCTTACATGTCTTTTGAATAAGTTTGACAAATTAACTTAACATTTGGAATAAAGCCTAAACTTGAAAATGTTCATAAAGGTGCTTTACATAATGCTTATACTTGGTCCCATGTATATTAGTAAAGGAAAGTATTTAAACAGAATTAAGTGCCTTAGTAGTTTAAATAGGAGCATTACGCTAGAGATTATTGGAAATCAATGCGTTACTTGTTAAGTGCTTCAATTATATATTTATGTATAGAAGAAGGACTGATTATGAATACTACATTTCCTTCGTAATCTACATTTATTTTAGTGACACTATACCAAGAAGAGAAACATCTCAAACATATGGATAGGTAGCTAGGAAAACTGACAAAATGATAGATAGATATTGAATGTCCAGTTTAAGTGAACGAATGGAATTTCAAGCTAATACCATTATAAAAACAACTCAGATGCAATCCCAATGTCTTTCACAAAAGGTCTTTCTAGCAAAAAAAAATAGTAAGATATCACATTTGACGTTTTGGGAACTTCTTGGATTTCGTACTAAAAGGAGGGACAGAGCTTAACATACCTTCCCAACATACGTCTTATTTCCCAAAGTTATTTCACGAGAGTTGTTACTTACGTCTTAAGCTTAGCGAAAACTATATATACACAACTTAAAGACACCTATAAACAGTCCAAAATTTAGCATTATTGACCAGATTTGGCAAATAGTATTTACGCGAGGAGATGTATGTAAATTTTCATAAAAATTACCGTAAAGGAGCCCCAAGATTATTACCTGAATACACCAGCTGCAGACCAAGAATAACCAATAGGAACACTACTCTTTTACAGCCCCAAACACAGTTAATAGGAGGGTAAAACAATTGCAAAGCGTAAGGCACACATTTCTAGGCACGAGGACAAATATTAACGATAGAAATGCGAAACACTTACCCAAATCACCTTGGTACCTTGGGGGAACTTTATATCCAGTTTATATGTTGTTTGAGACGAAATAGAACTGATTTGAGAAAAAGCTCAAATTAGCCGACATTTAGGTGGGTTGACCCGGCCCGACCCATGACCCGATTTCCTGTCCGGGCAGTAACAATAAAAATGTCCTTACTTTTTATTATATGGCAGGTATGATGCGTGGTTTCATGCGTTGCAAACTAGACTCATAGATCTTCGATTTTATAGATCATGGACCTTCTAATGCCTTATATTTTTGGGAGATATGGCCTGATACATTTGACCTAGATTTAAAAAGGACGTCTTAAAGAAACTTACGGTAGCTTTGGTCAACCTTTATCTTCCAACACTCTTGATTCCAAAACATAATGTATGACCTTTGTGCTATTAAAATAATCTTTAAAAAAATCCATTATTAGAAAATTATACACTTTTAGTCCCATCCGAAATGTGAAACCTAATTTAAACCTTCCGAAAATGGCAAAGTACCACTCGGGTCATTTCTTTAATTCCGAATGTGTATTTAGGGTATTCATTTGGCTTAAACCTTTAGGTCCTTGACATTACCACGTATTGACAACCTTTCTATCCTTAGGTTCTACCCAAAATTATATATGTCATATATGACATGCCATTTTTTGTATATATATGGAAGAGTTAAAACACGGGGTCTCATAGTCTCCCCCCCTTAAGAACATTTGTCTGCGAATGTATCTAGACAGCATCTTGGTTGCACTACTATGTATTAAAATGTGATTTTAGGATATACCTTTTATCCCTCCAATCAATAAATCAACTTCGTAAAAAATTCTAATTACTAAGCTTTGTATAACTATCCTTTCTACACTGCCCACTATGAAGCTTACTGCATTTTGCACATAGAGGTGTAGGCTGTCTCATTTATGCAGAGCGCTCCTATCGTAGGCTCTCAGGCTGGTGTGTACTTTGTCCTGACTCTGACTGAATATAACAATCAAATCATTGGCCCTGTATCTGTGGCGGGGAACTACCCGCTGACGGAGATAGATATGGGTGAAATGGAGACTTAAAATCGCCCTGTGGCTCCCTATAAGACCCCATAGTACGAGCCCTCCTATTCTTCTCCCTATCTCTATAGGTATCATGAATCCAACGGGAAAAGTCCTTTGCACTCTGAGCAAAATCCTGAATACGAGAAATATCTACACCATCCTTTAAAGAGGCTATCTTGCAGTCTCTAATCAAATGATCCCCTAATCCATCCACATAACGATGAACTCTGGCACTCATGGTACGTACAATATCTTGTGCATACCTATCCAAAGAATTAAACCTAAGGCTATACTCCCTTACACTCATATCCCTCTGCCTCAAACTGATAAACTGGTCAAGAACGGCGTCCCGCACTTCCCATGGTGAGTAATGGCTAAAAATGCCCTAGAGAAGTCCTCCCACTCTACTGGCGGAGCATCAGGCCCTCTGGATCTCTCCCACGCTTCGTACCACAAGATGGCGACATCAGTAGTCGAAAAGAAGCCAACTCCACTACCTCGGTGATAGGGGCATGCTTAACCCTCAATACTCTATACATATGGTCTATAAAGTCATGTGGATCCTTAGTGGAACTGAACCCTGTAAATACTGGAGGGGACAAGTGAAGAAATGCTCGTACCTTTGAGCTTTTTGTTTGATCTATTTTGGTGTCTACTCTCGCCTCTAGTTGTCTCTCATGAATAGAAACCATCCTAGTTAGTAGCTGAAAAACCTCTGTCATACCTTGCTATCCAGTCTCTGGTGGGGTTAGGGATACTGGACTCCCTTGGCCTTTAAGAGGTGCTGGTGAATCTTGTACCACGGATACTAGAGGCCCTCTGTGTGCCTCAAAGGGGAGTGTATCTGCTTGACCTGGCAAAGAACAACTGGTACCTTCTCTTGGATCCATATCTACCTCACGTTGTGCCATCTCCTGAATATAGATAGCCTGACAAATAAAACAACCCACAAAGCACAATTAAGATTTCATGTATTCCTATAACTTTGCTCTATAACATGATCTATTAAGTGAAAGAAGGTAACCATCCCTAAATGCCTCATAGCCTCCTAATTATAAATGTGGTGCTCAACATACCCATAAGCAAGACTCTACTCGACACGACATTGTATGCTCCCTGGGACATGACCTGCTCTAATACCATGTTTGTCACGGATCAAAAAGAGGGGAGGCGCGACTAGCACTCGATACCATTATTGGCCGAGTAAGCT
Source organism: Solanum rostratum (assembly GCA_029948455.1). Lineage (NCBI taxonomy): Eukaryota > Viridiplantae > Streptophyta > Magnoliopsida > Solanales > Solanaceae > Solanum > Solanum rostratum. Next base: position 66,859,661 of record CM057046.1, read on the forward strand.
ATCAAACATGCTAGTTAACTAGACTAGGGACCAGAAGAAAATCGGACAGCATAACATTTGAAAAACTAGATTGGGACCGCTTAGGTCATGACCTGGTAAACAACAAATCTTGTACATCAAGATAAGTAAACCAAAACGATAAAGCACTACCTAGCCAACAAGGCTACAACAACAGAGGTACAAACACACACTATATGTACTTGCCAATCTTATGACTGGAGACTGAAAGGCACAAAAGAACCAACCCACAATAATATGTCCACAGTAGCCTCTAAGTGAACCACTAATACTGCAAGGACAGGGCCCACACTATACCCAACTTTACGACAAAAAGTAAGCATCTTGTGAAAGCTCCAGGAAGAAGTGGAGCTTACCAACTCAAAGCTAAACTGGGCTCCTAGTGGTGGGGTCGATCAGAGTCCCTACATGAACCTGCACACACGAGATAAAATACAGCGTCCCCTGGCAACGGGACGTCAGTACAAATAAACGTACACTGGTATGTGAGGCAAAATGTAAAATCATAGATAACAGTAGCAAAAAGGATAATAAAAATGCCACTTGTAACCAATACTCAGGTAACCTTAATGGCCAATAATCAACCTCCTACTGATTAAATATGCATGGTATGCTCGAGTATCACATGTCGTGAATACATATGCATAGATGCAAATGCATGATATACCCAACCAAATGCTAGCAAAGGTGGTCCTTTCCGGTAGCTGACCGACATCATATTTGCCAACTTTTGGCCATCTGTACCATATACATATATATATGGCTTAACTCATAAACAGAAACCTAAACTTGTCCTCATTTTTCACTTAGACACCTAAACTAAGACAAGTTCCTAATAGACACCTCAACTGCTAAGATTTGATCCTATTAAACACTTTTATCCTACTTGTCACTCTCTATAGTCCTTTTTATGTTAATTGTACTATTTTTCAGTGAAAAATAAATAGTTGCAGTCCAAAAAAAAATTTCTTCATAAAGTACGTTCTCAAAATTCTCAGTTAACCATGTGCAAAAAAAATTATTTAAAATTGCAATAATTTTATTTTTGCGTTTGAGAATTTTGAGAACCTACTTTTACGAAAAAAAAAATTTATTTTTTTTGAAAAATTAAGAATTTTGAGAACCTACTTTTATGAAAAAAAATTTTGGACTGCAACTATTTATTTTTGGCTGAAAAACAAAACAAAATAGTACAATTAACATGAAAAAGGATTGTAGAGTGCCAAGTAGGATAAAAGTTTTTAATGGGATCAAATCTTAGCAATTGAGGTGTCTATTAGAAACTTGTCTTAGTTTAGGTGTCTGTTTATAAGTTAAGCTTATATATATATATATATATATATATATATATATATATATATATATATATATATATATATATATATATATGTATGTATGTATTTATGTATGTATTTTATTTGAGAAAATAGGCCCATTGTCACGCCACAAAGTGAGGGGAGGCGCGACTTGTACCCGATACCGCTATTGGTCGAGTAAGCCACTAAACATGCTAGTTAACTAAACTAGGGACTAGAAGAAAATCGGGCAGCATAACGTCTGAAAGACTAAGCCTGGACATTTTAGGCCATGACCTGGTCAACAGAAAATCACGTACATCCAGATAAGTAAACCCAAATGACAAAGTACTAGCTAGCCGACAAGGCTGCCACCACAGAGGTACAGGGGTACACCATATATACATGCCAATCTTATGACTGGAGACTGAAAGATACAAAAGGACCAATCCACAAAAACATGTCCACAATAACCTTTATGAGAATCACTAACACTGTCGAGATAGGGCCTCGGCATACCCAACTGTACAACAAAAAGTAAACATCCCGTGAAAGCTCCAGGAAGAGGTGGAGCTTACCAACTCATAGCTGAATGGGCTCCTATAGGAGGGGTAAATCAGAACCTCTACCTGAACCTGCACGCACGAAATAAAATGCAGCGTCCCCAGGCAAAGGGACGTCAGTATGAATAAACATGTACTGGTATGTAAGGCAGGAAGTAAAATCATAATAACCGTAGTAAAAAGGTTAATAGAAATACCACCTTTAACAAAGACTTAAGTAGCCTTAGTGGCCAATAAGCCATCTTCTAGTGATTAAAAAAATGCATGGTATGCTCGAGTACCGCATGTCATGAATACATATATATAGATGCAAATGCATGACATACCCAACCAAATGCTAGCACTGGCGGTCCTTTCCGGTAGCTAACCGACATCATATCTTCCAACCTGTGGCCATCTGTACCATATACATATATAGTTGGGCAAATAGGTACCATACCTTCGATTATAACTCGAAGTCCATGCATAACGTGCAATGTATGATATGAATGTTGAATGCACATAGTAAGCCATAGCAAGAACTTAGCCAATCTTGGCTCATCAGTACAGTTATTCTCATAGCATCATAATTATTGTCATTCAGCCAATCTTGGCTCGTTAGTACACTTATTCCCATAGCATCATAATCATTGTCATTGCATATACATATGGCTCGTGAGATCATACATGTCTTTTTAAAAAGTTTGGGAATTTAAGCCAACATTTAGAGTGAAGCCTTAACTTTGAAAATGTTATTAAAGGTGCTTTACATAATGATTATATTTGGTCCCATGTTAATTAGTAAAAGAATGTATTTAAACAGGATCAAGTGCCTTAGTAGTTTAGACAGGAGCATTTCACTTGAGAATATTGGAAATCAACGCGTTACTTGTTAAATTTTTCAATTATATTTTTGTATGGAAGAAGAACTAACTCTGAATACTAAATTCCCTTTGCATTCTACATTTATTTTAATGGCACTGCACCAAGAAGAGAAACTCCTCGAACATATGAATAGGTGGCTGGGAACTGACAAAATGATATATAGAAATTGAATGTCCAGTTTAAGAGAATGAATGGAATTTTAACCTAGTACTATCGTGAATATAACTTAGCTGCAATCCCAATGCCTTTCACAGAAGGTCTTTCTAGCAATAGAATAGTAAGATATCACATTTGACGTTTTGGGAAACTTCCCGGATTTCGTGCTAAAAGGAGGGACGGAGTTTAGCCTTAACATACCTCTCCAACGAACGTCCAATCGCCAAAAGTTCCTTCACGAAAGTTGTTCCTTACGTCCTAAGCTTCACAACGACTACATATACGTATCTTAAAGACACCTATAAACAGTCAAAAAGTCAGCATTAATGACCAGATTGGGCAAGGAGCATTTACGCGAGGAAATATCCGTAAAAATTCGTAAATATTGACCGTAAAAGAGCTCCAAAATTATTAACTAAACACACCAGCTGCAAACAAACAATACCAGCAAGAACACCACTTTTTTCACATCCCAAAAAGAGCTCCAAACACAGCTAATACGTGGAAAAAACAATTGCAAAGCGTAAGGCAAACATTTCTAGGCACACAAACAAATTTTAACGGTAAAAATGCGAAAAAAACTTACTCAAATCCCTTTGGAACCTTGAGGGGAGTTTTCCTTCAGTTTCTAAGCTGTTGGGGACGAAATGGAAGTGATTTGAGCTTTAAAAAGCTCAAATTAGCCGACATTAAGTTGGGTCAACCCGACCCAACCCATGACCCGGTTTTCAGCTCGCGCAGTCCTGGTAAAACGGTCATAACTCTTTATTTTGAGGTCGGTGTGATGCACGGTTTTGTGCATTGCAAACTATACTCATAGATCTTCAATTTGATAGATCATGCACCTTCTAAATCCTTATAGTTTGTGAGATATGTCCTGATACATGTGACCCAAATTTAAGAAGGATTTCATAAAGAAACTTATGGTAACGTTGGCCAATCTTTATCTTGCAACTTTATTGATTTCAAAAACTTAATGTATGACCTTTGTGCTATTAAAATAGCTTTTAAAAATCCATTATTAGCAAAGTATACACTTTTAGTTCCATCCGAAAAGTTAAACCTAGTTTAAACCTTCCAAAAAGGGTGAGGTGCCATTCGGGTCATTTCTTTAATCCCGAACGTCCATTTAGGGTATTTCCTTTAGCTTAAAACTTTAGGTCCTTGATATTAACACTTATTGGCAGCCTTATTGTCCCAATGTTCTAGCAAAAATTACATGTGCCTTATACAACGCCACACTATTTATATAATGGAAGACGAGAAACACAGGGTCTCACAGTCTCCCCCCTTAAGAACATTTGTCCGCGAATGTGTCAAGACAACCCCTTGGTTGAATCACCATCTACTAAAATGTTATTTTTTGGATACATCTATTACCCTTACAAACCATAAATCAACTTCCAAAAACTCCAATTACTAAGCTTGTATAGTTACCCCGCGACAAAACATACAAGTTACACCTCCAAATCCTTTAAAATTTACGTTACTAAATAAAAGATAATTGGCAGTTTTGGAACACCACCTACCTTAGGTTATAAATAGCTAGGGTGATTCCTCATCATTTCATTCTTTGGCTTCCCAAGTTATTTCCTCAATATATTTTTTTCTTCCACAACACTTTCACGAAGGCCACTTTTTATTTCGAAGCTTTCTTATTTGTCAATATAAAACAGCCATTGGTACCTCATCATAAGTGAATTCTTAAGCAATGGGGGCATCCTTAATGTGAGTAATACACGAAGGATCCCTAATGTACTTCCGCAACATACATACATGAGACACTGGATAGACTACTCTCAATTCTAAAGGGAAATTAAGCTCGTATGCTACCTTGCTAATTTCTCTTATAACCTTATACGGTTCAACTTGAGCTTTCCTGTCTTTCCAAACCACATGATTCCCTTCATAGGTGATACCTTTAAGAGGACCTAATCTTCTACATCAAACTCTAAGTCTCATCGTCGAACATCTACATAAGACTTCTGCTAATTCTGGGCCGTTTGCAATCGATCTCTAATAGTTTCACTTTGTCCATTGCTTGCTGAACTAGATTAGGGTTTAGAAACGTTTCCTCCTCAACTGCAAACTAATCAATTGGTGACCTACATCTTCGCCCGTATAGTGCTCCCTAAGGGTCCATTTGAATACTAGCATGAAAGCTATTATTATAAACAAACTCAATAAGAGGTAGACAATCATTCCAGTTTCCTATAAAGTCCAGCACACAGGCACATAACATATCCTCAACGGTCTGGACGGTACACTCTGCCTGTCTATCAGTTTATGGATGAAAAGTGGCGTTGAGATTCACCTGAGTGCCCAGACCCTTCTGAAAAAGACTTCAAAAAATGTACGGTAAATTAAGCCCCTTGATCAGAGATAATAGATAACAGAACTCTTTGAAGGCAAACAATCTCTTGAATATAAAGCTTAGCATATTCCTCCGCTGAATATGTCATTCTTACTGGCAAGAAATGAGCAGATTTTACCAACGTATCAATGATTACCCAAATAGAGTCATCCTATATGGAGTATGAGGCAACCTTGTGATGAAGCCCATATTTATCATGTCCCATTTCCAGAACGTAAAATCAATACCTTAGCTAGGCCTCCAGGCCTCTGATGTCCTATTTTAACATGCTGGTAGTTGGGGCATTGGCCACATCCTTGGATATCTTTTTCATGCCATTTCACCAATAAATTTGTCGTAGGTCTCAACACCCCCTTTTTTTTATTGCCCCAGGTTGAAACGAATATCTAGGATAATAAGCCTCAATGTGAATCTTGGCATGGTTCCCTCTGATGTTTGGCACACATAAGAGGTCGCGGTACTGAAGGACTCCATCTCAAGTTAGCTGAATTAGAGGATGTTGTTGTTGTGGAACACTTTCCCTCGATATCATAAGCCTAGGATCCTCATGTTGTTGCTCTCTTACCTCAGTAGCAATGGAAGATTTTGTTGTATTTTAAACAATCACACCTTCACCTTTTGCATCTACTAATAGCACTTGCAAACTAGTTAGCTGACATAAATCTTTTGTCATTTCAACCTTATCAGCTTCAGCATGACTTAGACTTCCCGTAGACTTTCGGCTAAGTGCATCAGCAACAACATTAGCTTTACCGAGGTGGTACAAAATGTCAACATCATAATCTTTTAGTAATTCTAGCCACCTTCTTTGTCATAGGTTCAACTCCTTCTGCTTGAATATATATTGGAGGCTCTGGTGGTCGATAAAAATATCAAAATAAACTCTATATAGATAATGTCGCCAAATCTTTAGGGCAAATACAACTGCAGTGAGCTCAAGATCATGGGTGGGATAATTTTGTCCATGCTTTTGCAACTATTTGGAAGCATATGCAATACCTCTATTATACTGCATAGTACACAACCTAGGCCAATTATCAAGGCATCACAATATACAATGTAGCCTTTGGTTCCATCCGGAAGAGCCAGACTAGGTGCACTGGTAAGCCTATTCTTTAGCTCTTGAAAACTCTGTTTACGTGATTCAGTCTACTAAAACTTAGTTTCTTTATATGCCAACCTCGTTAGTGGTGTATAGATAGTGGAGAATCCCTCAACAAACCTCCTGTAATATCCTGCCAAGCCCAAATAACTATGGACCTCTATCGGATTCAATGGTCTCGGCCAGGCCATTACTGCCTCAATCTTCTGGGCATTGACCTTGATATTATCGCTAGTAATAACATGTCCACGAAAATCTATAGAAGTTAACCAAAATTCACATTTGGAGAATTCAGCATATAACTTGTTGTCGTGGAGAATTTATAATATAACTCGCAAGTGGTCTTGCATGCTTAACTCCTGACTCATCCTAAATATTGCCTTTGGAATATCAACATCCCTGACTCGTAGCTGGTACTACCTGAGTCACAAGTAAATCTTTGAAAAACCATCAATCCACATAAAAGGATACTTATTCCTGATAGTGAATTTCTTTTTAGCTATCTATAACCAAAACACATCCGTAAAGAGCCATCTTTCTTTCAAGCAAAGAGCACTGGAGCACCCCATGGAAATGTGCTTGGCCCAATAAGGTCTCTATCAAGAGAACTCTTCAGTTGTTCCTTCAAGTCTCTTAGCTCTACAGGAGCCATTTTTCTTAAAGAGGAATGGGTATAGGTTGCATATTAGGGAGAAAATCTAAAGAAAAATTGATATCCCTTTCAGGGGATCACAGTATGCTCATCGGGGAATATTATCATGAATTCATTCACAGTAAGGACTGACTAAAGGGCCAGTTGCTAATAAATATCTTGTGTTGCCGTAAGGGTAACATGCACATGAACCCTTTCTACACTGTCTAGTATGAAGCTTACTGCATTGTGTACATGGGGGAGTAGGTTGTCTCATTTGTGCATAATGCTCCTGTTGACAGCTATCAGGCTGATCTAAATTCTTCCTTGCCCTTGACTTAATATAATAATCAAATTGCTGGCCCTATATCTATAGCGGGGAACTACCCGCTGACAGAGGTGGATATCGGTGGAAAGGAGGCCTAAAATCACCCTGTGGCTCCCTATAAGACCTCATAGTATGTGCCCTCTTATTCTTCTCCCTATCTCTACGGGTATCCCGAATTCGATGTGAAAGATCCTCTGTAGTCTGAGTAAAAGCCTAAATACGAGAAATATCTACACTATCTTGTAAAGAGGCTTTCTTGCAGTCTCTGATCAAATGATCCCCCAAACCATGCCTATAACGATGAACTCTAGCACTCATGGTACGTACAATATCTGGTGCATACCTAGCCAAGGAATTAAACCTAAGGCTATACTCTCTTACACTCATATCCCATTGCCTCAAATGGATAAACTGGTCAAGACGGGCCTTCCGCACCTCCCGTGGTAAGTGATGGGCTAAAAATGTCTCAGAGAAGTCCTACCACTCTGCTGGCGGAGCATCAGGCCCTTTTGATCTCTCCTATGCCTCGTACCACAAGATGGCAACATCAAGTAGTCGAAAAGAGCCAACTCCATTGCCTCGGTGATAGAGGCATGCATCACTCTCAATACTCTATACCTATGGTCTATAAAGTCTTGTAGATCCTCAGTGGGACTGGACCCTGTAAATACTGGAGGGGCCAATTGAAGAAACTCTCGTACCTTTGAGCTTTCTGTTTTATCCCTTCTGGCATCTGCTCTCACCTTTAGTTGTCTCTCATGAATAGAAACCATCGTAGTTAGTAGCTGAATAGCCTCCTTCATCCCTTGATCCCCAGTCTTTAATATGGATTGGGTACTAGATCTCCTTAGGCCCTAACAGGTGCTGATGAATTTGGTATTGTGGGCATTGGAGGCTCCCTATGTGCCTCAATGGGGAATATATCTTCCTCACCAAGCAAGACATGATTGGTACCTTCTCTCGGATGCATACTCATCTCATGTTGTGCCATCTACTGAGCATAGGTAACCAATTAAATAAGAAAGAAATAGCATGATATAGATTTCATATGTTCCTATAGCTTTGCTCTATAGCACGATCAATTAAGTGAAAGACATGTAACCATCCCTAAATGCCTCGTAGCCTCCTGATTATAAGTGTGGTGCACAACACACCTATAAGCAAGACTCTACTAGACACGACATTATGGACTCCCTAGGACACGACCTGCTCTGATACCATGTTTGTCACGCCCCAAAGTGAGGGGAGGCGCGACTGGCACCCGATACCGCTATTGGCCGAGTAAGCCACTAAACATGCTAGTTAACTAAACTAGGGACCAGAAGAAAATCGAGCAGCATAACGTCTGAAAGACTAAGCCTGGACATTTTAGGTCATGACCTCGTCAACAGAAAATCACGTACATCCAGATAAGTAAACCCAAACGATAAAGTACTAGCTAGCCGACAAGGCTGCAACCACAGAGGTACAGGCACACACCATATTTACATGCCAAACTATTGACTGGAGACTGAAAGACACAAAAGGACCAATCCACAAAAACATGTCCACAATAGCCTCTATGAGAATCAATAACACTGTCGAGATAGGGCCCCGACATACCCAACTGTACAACAAAAAGTAAACATCCCGTGAAAGATCCAAAAAGAGGTGGAGCTTACCAACTCATAGCTGAATGGGCTCCTATAGGAGGGGTAAATCAGAACCCCTACCTGAACCTGCACACAAGAAATAAAATGCAGCGTCCCCAGGCAAAGGGACGTTAGTACGAATAAACATGTACTAGTATGTAAGGCAGGAAGTAAAATCATAATAGTCGTAGTAAAAAGGTTAATAGAAATACCACCTGTAACAAAAACTCAAGTAGCCTTAATGGCCAATAAGCCATCTTCTAGTGATAAAACAATGCATGGTATGATCGAGTATCGCATGTCGTGAATACATATATATAGATGTAAATGCATGACATACCCAACCAAATGCTAGCACTGGTGGTCCTTTCCGGTAGCTAACCGGCATCATATCTTCCAACCTGTGGCCATCTGTACCATATACATATATAGTTGGGCAAATAGGCCCCATACCTTCGATTATAGCTTGGAGGCCATGCATAACGTGCAATGTATGATATGAATGTTGAATGCACATAGTAAGCCATAGCAAGAACTTAGCAAATCTTGGCTCATCGGTACACTTATTCTCATAGCATCATAACTATTGTCATTCAGCCAATCTTGGCTCGTTGGTACACTTATTCCTATAGAATCATAATCATTGTCATTGCATATACATATGGCTCGTGAGATCACACATGTCTTTTTAACAAGTTTGGGAATTTAAGCCAACATTTAGAGTGAAGCCTTAACTTTGAAAATGTTCATTAAGGTGCTTTACATAATGATTATATTTGGTCCCATGTTAATTAGTAAAAGAATGTATTTAAACAGGATCAAGTGCCTTAGTAGTTTAGACAGGAGCATTTCACTTGAAAATATTGGAAACCAACGCGTTACTTGTTAAATTTTTCAATTATATTTTTCTATGGAAGAAGGACTGACTCTGAATACTAAATTCCCTTTGCATTCTACATTTATTTTAATGGCACTACACTAAGAAGAGAAACTCCTCGAACATATGAATAGGTGGCCGAGAACTGACAAAATGATATATAGAAATTGAATGTCCAGTTCAAGAGAATAAATGGAATTTCAACCTAATACCATTGTGAATATAACTTAGTTGCAATCCCAATGCCTTTCACATAAGGTCTCTCTAGCAATAGAATAGTAAGATATCACATTTGATGTTTTGGGAAACTTCCCGAATTTCGTGCTAAAAGGAGGGATGGAGATTAGCCTTAATATACCTCTCCAACGAACGTCCAATTGCAAAAAATTCCTTCACAAAAGTTGTTCCTTACGTCCTAAGCTTCGCAAAGACTATATATACGCATCTTAAAGACACCTATAAACAGTCAAAAATTCAGCATTAATGACCAAATTCGGCAAGGAGCATTTACGCGAGGAAATGTCCGTAAAACTTCGTAAAAATGACCGTAAAAGAGCTCCAAAATTATTACCTAAATACACCAGATGCAAACCAACAATACTAGCAAGAACACCACTTTTTTCACATCCCAAAAACAGCTCCAAACACAGCTAATACGTGGGAAAAATAATTGCAAAGCGTAAGGCATGCATTTCTAGGCACACAAACAAATTTTAATGGTAAAAATGCGAAAAAAAGCTTACTCAAATCCCTTTGGCACCTAGAGGGGATTTTTCCTTCAGTTTCTAAGCTGTTGGGGACGAAATGGAAGTGATTTGAGCTTTAAAAAGCTCAAATTAGCCGACATTAAGTTGGGTCAACCCGACCCGACCCGACCCATGACCCGGTTTCCAGCTCGCGCAGTCCTGGTAAAACGGTCATAACTCTTTATTTTGAGGTCAGTTTGATGTGCGGTTTTGTGCGTTGTAAACTAGACTCATAGATCTTCAATTTGATAGGTCATGCACCTTCTAAATCCTTATAGTGTGGGAGATATGACTTGATACATTTGACCCAAATTTAAGAAGAATTTCATAAAGAGACTTACGGTAACGTTGGCCAACCTTTATCTTGCAACTTTCTTGATTTCAAAACTAAATGTATGACCTTTGTGTTATTAAAATAGCTTTTCAAAATCTATTATTCGCAAAGTATACACTTTTAGTTCCATTCAAAAAGTTAAACCTAGTTTAAACCTTCCAAAAAAGGTAAGATGCCACTCGGGTCATTTCTTTAATCCCGAACGTGCATTTAGGGTATTTTCTTTGGCTTAAAACTTTAGGTCCTTGATATTACTACTTATTTGCAGCCTTATTGTCCCAAGGTGCTAGCAAAAATCACATGTGCCTTAATACAACACAACACTATTTATATAATGGAAGACGAGAAACACGGGGTCTCACACCCATACCTCTAATTATAGCTCGAAGTCCATGCATAACGTGCAATGTATGATATGATTATTGAATGCACATAGTAGGCCATAGCATAAATTTATCCAATCTTGGCTCATCGGTACACTTATTCTCATAGCATCATAATCATTGTCGTAGCATATACACCTGATTTATGGAATTTTACATGTCTTTTGAATAAGTTTGACAACTTAACTCAACATTTACAATGAAGCCTTAACTTGGAAATGTTCATAAAGGTGCTTTACATAATTATTATACTTGGTCTCATATCAATTAGTAAAGGAAACTATTTAAATAGAATTAAGTGTTGTAGTAGTTTAAATAGGAGTATTACGCTAGAGATTATTTGAAATCAACACATTACTTGTTAAGTGCTTCAATTATATATTTTTGTATGGAAGAAGGACTAATTATGAATACTACATTCCTTTAGTTATCTACCTTTGTTTTAATGATACTACACCAAGAAGAGAAACACCTCGAACATATGGATAGGTAGCCAGGAAAACTGACAAAATGATGTATAGATATTGAATGTTCAGTTTAAGCGAATGAATGGAATTAAAACTTAATACCATCATGAAAATAACTCAGCTGCAATCACAATGTGTTTCACAGAAGGTCTTTTTAGCAACAGAATAGTTAGACATCACATTTGATGTTTTGGGAAACTTTCCCGATTTCATGCCAAAAGGAGGGACGGAGCTTAGCCTTAACATACCTTCCCAACAGACATCCTATTGCCCAAAGTCTCTTCACGAGTTGTTCCGTACATCCTAAGTTTTGCAATAACTATATATATGCAGCTTAAAGACACCTATAAATAATTCAAAATTTTGCATTAATGACCTCATTCGGCAAATATTATTTACGCAAGGAAATATCCATAAAACTTCGTAAAAATGACCGTAAAGGAACCCCAAGATTACTACCTGAACGCACCAGCTACAAACCAAGAATAACCAGTAGGAACACCACCCTTTTACAGCCCCAAACACAGCTAATAGGATGGGATAACAATTGCAAAGCGTAAGACACATATTTTTAGGCACGGGGACGAATTTTAATAGTAGAAACGCAAAAAACTTACCCAAATCACCTTGGTACCTTAAGGGAACATTATCTTCAGTTTATATGTTGTTTGGGATGAAATAGAACTGATTTGAGCTTTAAAAAGCTCAAATTAGCCGACATCTAGGTGGGTTGACCCGACCTGACCCATGACCCGATTTTCCGCTCGGGCAGTCAAAGTAAAGCTTTCATAACCTTTTATTCTAAGGTCGGTTTGATACACAGTTTGGTGCGTTGTAAATTAGACTCATAGATCTTAAATCTGATAGGTCATAAACATTCTAAATTTTTATATTTTTGGAGATATGACCTGTTAAGAAGGATTTGTTAAAGAAACTTACGGTACCTTTAACCAACCTTTATCTTGCAACTTTCTTGATTCCAAAACTTAATGTATGACCTTTGTGCTATTAACATAACCTTTAAAAATCCATTATTAGCAAATTATACACTTTTAGTCCCATCCAGAATGTGAAACCTAATTTAAACCTTCCGAAAAGGGCGAGGTGCCACTCAGGCCATTTCTTTAATCCCGAATGTGTATTTAGGGTATTCCTTTGGCTTAAAACTTTACTTCCTTGACATTACCACTTATTGGAAGCCTTACTATCCTTAGGTTCTACCTAAAATTATATATGTGTTATATGACATGCCACCCTATGTATATATATGGAAGACGAGAAGCATAGGGTCTCAGAAAATTAATGTTGGCACCTAGATGAATAGTACCCTTGCAAACTCCACATCTCTAATTGTGCAGGGTATGATGAAAGCATAAGGATGTTCTCACTACTAAACCAAGGACCTTGTAGCAATAGCATGCAATGCTGAAGCTCTTGGGAGAGCTCTTGACTCACAGTGTGCTTTTTAGTGACCAGGTCCGTCATGTACTTCACATATATTGGCATCTTCTCCAATGCCTCAATGAGAAGGATGTTGATAGAGAGTTGTTTTGGCGTGGAAAGAAAGTGCTTTAACTTGACTTCCTCCTCCTTCTTTTTGATTCTTTAAGGGAAGGGATGAGGAGGCCAAGGAATGGGCTTCAACTTTTGTGGCGCTTCAACAACTTTACTCACCCCATCCTTGCCATGCTCCTCTCCTGTGTCTGCATCCTTGGCCATAATTGTCTCCTCTCGAACATTATCCTCATCAATTGGCATGGGAGGATCAATGGTGCTCTTGCCACCACGAGTAGTAACCATCATACATTACATGTCATTCTTAGGGTTCTGAACTGTGTTGCTAGGTAATGTACCCCTCTGATGTTGATTTAGTTAAGTCGACACTTGATCAAATCATTGTTCCAGATGTTTGATAGCGATAAAATGAGACTCAATTTTTTTATTAATGCTTGAAACATCATATTTCATACCCCTCAGATTCACATCCTGTGTCTCAGCTTTCTTCAACAGGCGATCATACATCTCCTTAATCCTCGAACAACTTGTACATACGTCACAGTTATGTGGTGGCACATAGAGATCATTTCTAAAGCTATCTCCCCAATCTACATCTCTCTCTAGACCCTGTTCCGATCATAATATCCTCCGCAATTGTCCTTGAAAGCTCCATCTCTATAGAAGTTCTAACCTTGGTTTCCTTGACCTTGGAGCCAATAGTCCTCCTAGTTGGACTCTTGGGTATTGGTCCGAAAATCCCCCATCTGATTAGTAACGAAACATGTGTCTTCCTTATAAGGCTCATCATACATGGGTGTACGTGGAGGTTGATGAACCACTGCATTGACTCGCTCCTGGTTCTGCTTCATCATCACCTCCATACTTGTGCGGATTCGAGCAAGCTCTTGCATAATTTCTTCATTGAGCTTTGCTTATTCCGGACCAACATTGACAGCGCCACTAACTTTTGGTAGATGCTCGGTCTCTCTGCCCATATGCGTGATTAGTCTTGACCACTCTCTCCATCCATTCTGCTATCCTTGCAAATGGTTGATCTAAGAAAATGCCCCCTATGATAGTTTTAGCAAAACCCTGACTGTTCTCATCAAGGGCACGGTAGAAGATCTTCACCAAGGCATCATCAACTATCTTATGGTCTGGGACACTCCTCAAGTATTTGGTGAACCGCTCCCAAGTGGTGTTGATCGAATCACTAGGAGGTTGCTAAAAGCTGTTGATCTGGTCCTTTAATTTGAGCTTCTTCGATCTAGGGAAGCACCTCTCCAAAAAGGCCTTCTACAATTTTGCTCAACTGGTGATTGAACTCTGCGAGAGCTCAGATAGCCATAGCGATGCATTGCTAGTAAGAGACAATGGGAAGAAACAAAGTCCCGCAGCATCCATAGACAGATTCTATGTTCCCATCGTACTCTTGCAAATAAATGTAACATTGTATAGATGGCTATGAGGATCCTCTGATGGTAAGCCTGCAAATTGCAGCATCTAAAGAAACCCATTCGAGACTACGAACTTTGTGTCTGCTGGTAGAGGTGGCGATACAATAGCTCTACTCACCTCCATAGCTATAGGATTTAGCCTATATTGGTTCCACTGATAAGCATTGGCATTAATGTCCTGTGACTGTGGAGCAATGTCCTCAAGAGGAGGTGGGTTCTCATGATTAACATTATCATTCTGATTCTTGTTCAGAGCTGCATTGGCCATGTTATTGGTGTTATCTTGGGCCATTCTTCACATCGTTCCGTGGAAATCTTGGTCAAATAGAGTTAAGGTTCTGCCTCGACTTTTTGTATTGGGCATACACTACACTTACACCTTGAAAAGGAAACAAAAACATCAAAAAACGTAAAATGTGGGAAATAAGGAATAACACCGAAATCACTATGAATTTAATAAGTATAACCATATTTCCTAGAAACGGCGCAAAAATCTTGATTTCTCTCAAGTTACACTTTCTTTTTTAGGATAAAATGGTCATTGTCAAGAAATAGAACCTAACCAAGGTTAGGGTCGAATCCAAGGGAATACATAGACTCAAGAGAATTCACTGACTACAATTAGAGTAGTTAACTGACTTACTCCTCCAAGGGGGAGGGGTTTTGCAATAATTAATGGAGAAATAAAACTAACACAAGAGTGAAATCAATATAGAGAGAAACTAGGGTATTATGTTCCCCATGATTCCCTAACTTAGTATCACTGGGTAACCTAATTATCTTTTAGTGTGTAGCATACAGGACGATAAGTTAAGCTCACCAAGCCCTTTGGTCAAAGGCGAGAGGCGAATTTCACTATATGACTTGGCCCATCTACATAGTGTGCATTACTTACACTTACCTATTAGTCCTAGTACAACCTCCTCTTGGCCTAGTTTGGTTGATTAGACGAGAACACATCAATAGAATCCTGTTAATTAATATCATTTTATTCATTGCTACATTGGTTAAGTCAGTAACACTAGGCGGGTCTTAATGTTCGCCACCACTAGAAAACATGCAAAATGAAGAGAGTTAATTGATTTTTCAGGAATTATGAATTATCTGGTTTTACTTTGTTGGTTCTTCATAGTATTCACAATCCTAGTTGTGGATTTAGCTACTCATACTTTGCGTAGATGCAAAACTTATGAATTGGAACAACATAATAGAACACTTACACAATTGAATGAAGGACAAGCAAATCCAACTTCGAAGAGAATCACAAGATTAAAGATGAAATCGAAGTATAAGTATTTGCAATACTCTCCAATGTAATCTCACTATTTTCTCTCTCTAATTACTGAGTTATTTTGTGTGCTGTGCGAAAACTTATGAAAGATAACTAAAAAACCTATTTATAATATTTAAAATACATGTCCTAAACAAAATAGGATAGTTGGGTCGGCATGCCTCATAAACTGGTTTATGGGCCGTATTGCATTCGACGGCCCATAATCGAGGTCTCATACAAAGCTGCTGGAATTTTAAACTTCAAGTCTACGACACACCCTCTACGACCCGTAAAGTGGTTTACAACCCGTAGGAGGGTTTCCTCTGATGAATTTTCAGAAAAAGTCCCAATCTTTGATCCTCAGGGTACAAACAATGTTTTATAACTCATAAATCATTCGACGACTCACCTGTATGTTCATACAACCAACTTCAGAAAATTAGCCCCTCATTGAAATTATCCATGAAACCATTCTACGACCCGTAGAATGACCTACGGCCCATAAAGGGTCTCGTGCTACATCAAAAATCAGCAATTTTCGTACTTCTTCTACAAATCAAGGCCAACCTTAGAATCCTGCAAATATAACACAAAAACACATAAAACCAGCTAACATCGTATTGAGAACACATAAAATTCCAACATTTTAAGCATCAAAAGTGTTGTATTTTGACAGCACATCAACTACAATTGCCAGCGTCATTGAACTTGACCCCCAATTGAGCTAACCTATGGACTTCCTTTGCCAACTCCCTTTTTCCATTATCCTCAAGGTGTGACACACTAACCATGGACACTCTACTCAGTGCATTTGCTACCACATTAGCCTCACCCGGATGATATTTCACGCTCATGTCATAATCCTTGAGAAATTCCAACCATTTCTTTTGCCTTAAGTTGAGATCTCTTTATGTAAGCATATGTTGGAGGCTCTTATGATTGGAAAATATGTTGACATGGAACCCAAATAGATAGTGATGCCAAATTTTCAATGGAAACACCATGGCTGCTAATTTAAGATCATATGTCGGGTAATTCTTCTCATGCACCTTCAATTGTCTTGAAGCATAGGAAATTACCTTGCCATATTGTACCAATATGCAACCTAAATCAATTCTTGAGGCATCACAATAAATATCGAACGCACCGGTACCCTCCGACAAGGTCAAGATTGGAGCCAAAGTCAACCTATCCTTCAAAGTTTGGAAGCTCTTCTCACACTCATCCGTCCACACAAACCTCACTTTTTTGAGTCAACCTAGTCGATGGCGATAAGATATAGGAGAACCCTTCAATAAATCTTCTATAGTACCTGGCTAGACCTAAGAAACTCCTAATGTCTGTAGGAGTCAATGGTCTAGGCCAATTCCTCACCGCTTCCATCTACTTGGGATCAACTTTTATCCCATTACCTAACATGACATGCCCAAGAAATACAACCTCCTTCAACCAAAAATCACATTTGTTGAACTTGACGAACAACCTCTCATCCCTCAAGGCTGTAAGACCACCCTCAGATGCTTCCTTTTGTCCTCTTTATCCCAAGAATAGATTAAGATATCATAAATAAATACCACAACAAACATATCAAGGTATGGTTTAAACATCCTATTGATAAGGTCCATAAAATTGCTGATGAATTAATGAAATCATGCCCATACCTTGTCTGGAATGCCATCTTTGAATACCACAGTCCCTCACTCTTATTTGATGATACCCAGACCACAGGTCAATTTTGGTGAAATGTTTGGCCCCTTGCAACCAGTCAAATAATTCATCAATCCTTGTAAGTAGATATTTGTTGTTGATGGTAACTTTGTTGAGTTAGTCGTACGGTATACACATCATTAAGGACACATCTTTCTTCTTTACAAATAACACTGGGCACCCCAAGCGACCTACTAGGTCTAATAAAACCCTTTCCTAGTAAGCCCTTCAATTGTTTCTTTTGTTCCTTTAACTCCATCGGGATCATTCTATAGAAAGGGATTGAAATAGGTTAAGTATCGGGAAAAATATCTATATGAAGTATATCTCCTTTTTGGGAGGGACACTGGGCAAATCTTCATGGAGCATATCAGGAAACTCATTCCCTATAGGAACGGACTCAAGAGATGGACTTTTGGATATGACACCCTAACTCTTACTAAATGATATATGCACCCCTTGAAATCATTTTGCGAGCTTTGAGATAAGATACAAACTGAACTCTACATGGAAAACTATTACCCCTCCACTAAAGAGTAGACTCATTTGGAAATTGAAACTTGACACTACGAGTCTGACAATCCACAGAGGTATATGTAAGGCCCCACTTATGAGAAGTATGAAAAGTGCAAGAAAAGAGTTTTGGAAATTTTCTGAGCCCCAGTTGTTACAAGGGGTCTTACGAGCTGTAAGTAGTTCTACGAGTCGTAAATAGTTCTCCAGGGTTAAAGTTCAAACTTGATGAAAGTGATAATTTCTAAAGTGGGATGTACGACTTATCAGACCCCGTAAAGTGACTTAAGAGCTGTAAGTCTAGGCGTAGAATGTGAATCATAGAAACGTTTTTGAGAGCTTGAAATGACATCAGAAGAGACCCTTACCTATGGCCCATAGAATGGATCACGGCCCATAAATGGGGTCTCGTGGTCCTGTTTGACAAAATTTTAAAAGGGAAATTCGACCTTTCCTATTGTCTAATGCTTATACTATGTCGTTTTGACCCCCAAGAGAGCCCTTATCAGCTCTCATAACCCTAATTCACTCCATTCCTCTCATTCACAAAATACTCTAAGTTCCAAAATACTCTCAAGCTCCTCAAGGTCTTCAAAGGGAACGTGCAAGCAAGAATTCCAAGTTTCTCATCATTTTTTCAAGGTTCTCCCATCTCCTATCACTAAGGTATGTGTGTTTTGATTTTGGGGACCATCCCTTTACAAGCTCAACCATTCTTCCCCTCTTTTATGATTCCTCAAGTTATGGTAACGCATCATGATTTTGTGAACTCTTTTACATGGAGATAATATGAAGTATTTTGTAATGGTCTATCTTTCTGCAATATTATGAAGATAAATATAATGTGAAATCTATTATTTATATAAGGGTTTGATAATGTCCTAACCAAGTCCTTACTATGTTTTGGTGGGTTCTTTGAATAATAAATAAGTAACTTTATTTTGCAACTCTCGTGGCATTCACTCATGATTTGCATGGTTTTAAGTTCTGATTATATACCCATTATTGTTTTAAAATAAGATTTATGCCAAGCTTCTAAGATGCTAAGGGCCTTATGGCAAGATATGTACATTATGAATGATATGATTTGAAGGGCTATTTCGCATGTTATAAAACGTGTAAGTATTAAAATAGTCATGAAAGTTGTGAACTCCTATCTTTGTAATGTGAAGCTTTAGTTTTGATGAGCTACTCTATGAAAATATTATGATATTATGATGCTTTGTATAATATGGCTATAAGTAATATTTGGATATTCCATGGAATTGTGACCTAGCATTGAGAGGACCTTGGTAGATAACCATTGTCTCATAACTAAGTTGCTACCATAGGTTTGTGAATCATCTAATGGATCAATATAGGATTACATAATTGACCAAAAAGGGTGGAGTCCCCGTACGGCACATGTTAATTGAATACCGAAAAGGGTGGTGTTCTCGTAAGGCTGTTAAAGTAAGATTAACCAAAAAGGGTGGAGTTCCAATAAGGTTTTTATGGATCATTTTCTGAAATGGGGAGGTTCTCGTAAGGCAAGTGCTTGGTTTACCTTGGAAAAGTAGGCTACTCCTAGTCTGGTGTGGAGTGAACATTGGAATTTCAAGTAGTGGCTCGCTTGGTCTTATATGCCAGTTATGGTCCCCTTCCCGCATATGTATGATATGTTACGTGACATAATGATTCCTCATGCATTCTTTGACTATGGTATTGAACATACATGGCATATTGAGCCTATATCTAATGATTACTATTATGCATATTTTTTAATTATGACTCATGTCTCTTGTTTCTTTGCACCTTGCATACTTAGTACATTCCAAGTACTAACGCATACTTTTGCCTACATGATCTAACCATATAGGAATCAGAGCTCTCCTTTCCATCCTCCTCCTCCACGTGGCTAAGAGGTTCGAGCAAAGATTTGCTATTGATGAGTCCTCTATTTCCAAGGATAATATCCATTTACTTTCATGCTTTTGTTTAGAATTATCTATTTTTGCTATTTTGAGGGTGAGCTCGGGAGATGTCTTGAATTCCGTCCTATTCATGATTATAGGTGTTATTGGATATTGTTATGGCTATGTATGTTTGAGCTTGACTCGCCATGCTATGTAATTATTGAAGGTTTCCCATAGTCCTCATTCCCTCTGTGCTTGTTATATGGTGATGATTGAGAAGAAAGTCCCAAGTCCCTATTTGCTCCCATAGCGTGAGTCATACTTACCTGTCCCTTAGACTTTATTTTCTATGTGATTCATGTTAATCCTCTTCCCTATAACATCCTGATGTCGCCCAAGTTACACCTCTTTTTTAGAGAATAAAGCGGTTTGTGTCAAAAAATAGAAACTAACCAAGGTTAGGGTCGAACCCACAGGGAATATGTAGACTCAAGACAAATTCACCAACATGCAATTCGAGTAGTTAATCAACTCAATTCCCCCAAAGGGGGTTTTTGCAAAAATAAATGAGAAAAATAAACTACCTAACTATCATGAGAGAAAGATCAATAAAGGAGAGTAACTAGGGTATTGTGTTTCCCATGATTCCCCAACTCAATA
This sequence comes from Solanum rostratum, assembly GCA_029948455.1. Taxonomy (NCBI): domain Eukaryota; kingdom Viridiplantae; phylum Streptophyta; class Magnoliopsida; order Solanales; family Solanaceae; genus Solanum; species Solanum rostratum. The sequence continues at coordinate 66,880,432 of CM057046.1, forward strand.
TCACCAGATAACATAATTCTTTTCAAGTGTATAACATGAAACATGGTAATTTAAGTTCACCAAGCCCTTTGGTCAAAGGTGAGAGGCGAATTTCACTATACGACTTGGCCCATCTCCATAGTGTGTATTACGAACCATTACCTAATAAGTCCCAGTACAACCTCCCCTTGGCCTAGTTTGGTTCATTAGACGAGAACACATCAATAGAATCCTGTTAATTAATCTCTTTTCCTATTTGTTACTATCTTGGTCCAGTCAGTAACACTAGGCGGGTTCTAATGTTGGCCACCATAAAAAAACATGTAAAATGAAGAGAGTTAATTAATACATGCATATACACATTCCATGAATCATGAATTATCCTGTTTTACTTTGTTAGTTCTTCATGGTTCCCACAACCCTAGTTGTGGATTTAGCTACTCATGCTTTGTGTAGATGAAGAGATTATAAATTTAGAAGACAATTAAATACTTACTCAACTGAATTGAGAACAAGCAAATTCAATGTCAATGAAAATCACAAGCTTGAAGATTGAATTAAACTACAAGTGTTTTCAAAGACTCTTTCATAATCTTCTCTCTAATTAAGAATATTGAGTTCTCTGAGCACTAACCTAAAACTAAGCTAAACTTATGTGAACTGGTGAGAACTTCTGAAAAATAACCTAAGAGACCTATTTATAAAAATTAAAATTCAAATCCTAAACAACTTAGGAGAACTGGTCAGCACACACTACGACAACACTTTACGACCCGTATTGAAGTTCACGACCCGTAATCCGGGTCTTGTACATTATTGCTGAAAAACTGGACTTCTCTTTTATGACACCCCTTTGCGACTCATAAAATGGTTTACGACCCATAAAGGAGTTTCTCCTGATGAACTTTAGAAAGTGTTCATTCTCTGACCCTCAGGGCATGGAATCTCTTCTACCACTTGTATATTAATTTATGGCTCGTCGATGAACTGGTTCCTCCAATACTTTAACAAAAGCAATCTCCTTGGTCCTTAATTTACGATGCCAATCTAGTACCTGAACTGGGATCTCTTCATATGACAAGTTGTCCTTGACTCCAATACTCTATAAAGGCACAGCCAGTGCGGGGTCTCCCAAACACTTCTTAAGCATAGAAATGTAGAATATTGGATGAATAGTGGCTAACTCTGGTGGCAATTCCAACTCGTATGCTACATTACTGATCCTTCTAGTAATCTAGTATGGGCCAATATATTGAGGACTGAGCTGCCCCTTTTTCCCGATTCTCATAACTCCCTTCATCAGTGAAACCCTTTAGGTACACCCAATCACCTACCTCAAATTCCAAATCTCTCCTTCTAACATCAGTATAAGACTTCTGTCAGCTTTGGGCTATTATTAGTCTTTCTTGAATGTTTTTCACCTTCTCCATAGCCTGATGGACTAAATCAGGTCCTATCAATCCTACCTCACCAACTTCAAACCACTCAATAGGCGACCTACACCTCCTCCCGTAAAGGGCCTCGTATGGTACCATTTGTATGCTAGCTTGGAAATTGTTGTTATAGGAATATTCAATCAAGGGTAGGTGATCATCCCAGTTACCTTTAAAGTCTATAACACATTCTCTTGACATATCCTCAAGGGTTTGTATGGTCTGATCCATTTGCGCGTCTGTATGGGGATGGAAGGCTATACTAAGATTCACCTTCGTACCAAGCCCTTTCTGAAAGGACTTCCAAAATTATGTTGTGAAATGGGCTCCTCTATATAAAATAATGAATATAGGGACCCCATGCAATCTATCAATCTCCTTAATGTAAATTTTGGCATAATCCTCAGCTGTATCAGTCATCTTGATAGGTAGAAAGTACGCTGACTTAGTCATTCTGTCTACTATTACCCATATCGAATCATGTTGTCCACGAGATAGAGGTAAGCCTGTTATGAAGTCCGTGTTGATCATCTCCCACTTCCACTTTAGAATTTTAATATTCTGGGCCACACCACAAGGCCTTTGGGCTCTACCTTAACTTGCTAGCAATTCGGGCATATGGACATAAACTCTGCAATGTCCTTCTTCATACCACCCCACCAATAAATCTCTCGCAAATCTCTATACATTTTTGTTGCACTAGGGTGAATAGAGTATCTGGCATTATGTGCCTCGGCTAGAATCCTATCTCTAAGGGCATCAACACTTGGTACACATAGTCTGCCTTGGTATCTCAAGACTCCATCTCCCTTTTTTGCAAAGACTAATACCTTTTGCTTTTGAACATCTTCTTTTAACTGAGGAGGATAGGATCCCGATCTTTCTTTTCTTTCACCTTCTCCACTAAGGATGACTTTGCCCCATTTTTTATAATCGCGCCACCTTTGTCATCTTCAATTTGTACTCCCAAGCGTGCTAGTCTATGATCTTCCTTAGCTAATTCTTTATTTCCATCCTCAATATGTGCAGTGCTTCCCATGGTAAACTTGTTAAGAGTATCAGCAACCACATTAGCTTTACCTAGGTGATAGAGGATGCTCATGTCGTAATCCTTCAATAGCTCCAACCATCTCCTCTGCCTCAAATTCAACTCTTTCTAGTTGAATACATACTACAAGCTCTTGTGATCAGTAAATACATTCACATGTTCACAATAAAGATAGTGACTCTAGATTTTGAGAGCAAACACTACGACAACAAGCTCAAGATCATGAGTTGGGTAGTTCTTCTTATGAGTCTTAAGCTGTCTGGAGGCATATGCTATCACATTGCCTCTCTGCATCAATACACATGCCAACCCAACTCTAGAAGCATCATAATATACAACAAATCCATCTGTCCCCTCGGGTAGGGATAAGACCGGAGTTGTAGTCAACCTGGTTTTCAACTCTTAGAAGCTTTTATCACAAGCTTCAGACAATACTAACTTAACCTTCTTCTGAGTTAGCTTAGTCTAGGGAGCTAAGATAGAAGAAAACCCCTCTACAAAATGCCTGTAGTACCCTACCAAACCCAAGAAACTCCTTATCTTTGTTGGAGTTCTGGGACTTGGTTAAGTCTTTACTGCCTCAATCTTTTGGGAATCAACTTAAATGCCTTCACCAGAAACAATATGACCCAAAAATGCCACATCTGCTAACCAGAACTCACATTTGGAAAATTTGGCATACAACTATTGGCCCTTAAGGGTCTAAAGGATAATTTTGAGATGGTCGGCATGTTCCCCCTTATTATGAGAGTAGATTAGGATGTTATCTATGAACACAATGATGAACATATCTAGGTATGGCCTCAACACCCTATTCATAAGATCCATGAGAACTGTTGGTGCATTTATCAATCCAAATGACATGACCAAGAACTCATAATGACCATAGCGGGTTCTGAAAGTTGTCTTAGGGATGTCACTTTCTCTAACCTTGAGCTGATAGTACCTAGATCTGAGGTCTATTTTGGAGAAACAAGTACCACCCTGGAGTTGGTCAAATAGGTCATCAATTATAGGAAGAGGATACTTGTTCTTTATGGTGACCTTATTTAACTAACGGTAATTATGCAAATTCTAAGAGAACCATCCTTTTTACGCACGAAGGGAACTGGGGAACCCCAAGGTGAGGCACTTGGTCTAATGAAACCCTTATCTAGGAGGCCTTTCAGCTGTAATTTCAACTCTTTTAACTCCGAAGGGGCCATAAGGTACGGAGGAATAGATACGGGCTGAGTATCTGGGAGGGTATCTATCCTAAAGTCTATCTCCCTATCAGGAGGGACTCCAGGTAGATCATCAGGAAAGACTTCTGAGAACTCTTTCATGATTGGAATAGACCGGCGAGATGGTGTCTTGGTACTACAATCTTTGACTATGACTAGGTGGTATATATACCCTTTAAAAATTAACTTTTTGGCTTTGAGATATGAGACAAATCGACCCTTAGGAAGGACTGAGCTGCCCCTCAACTCTAAGACTGGCTCATTATGAAACTAAAACTTGACCACCCCGGTTCTACAGTCTATAGAGGTATAACAAGCATGAAGTCAGTCCATGCCTAGAATGACGTCAAAATCTACCACGTCTAACTCAACCAGATCAACTAAGGTATTTTTTTGGTAAACTGACACTGGATAATTCCTATAGACTCTTTGGGCTAGAATAGATTCACCAAACAGAGTGGAAACACTAAAAGGCTCAAGAAGATATTCTGGACTTATCCCAAACTTCGTGGCTACATAGGGGGTCACAAATGACAATGTGGCACTTGGGACTAATAATGCATAGACTTTTATAAGTAAAAACTTTGAGCATACCTGTAACCACATCTGGTGAGTTCTCTTGCTCCTGTCTGCTGGTCATGGCATATAAACGGTGTGTGCCTCCGCCTGTCCCTGATGTAGCACCCCTCTGAATTGGCTTACCCTTTGGTGCTGAAGAGATTGACTGAGATCTGTTATCCCTCATGTTCTACCTCCCCATAAGACAATCCTTCAAAAAGTGCCCCACTTGATAACATCTGAAATAACCATTTGTGCCCACAAGGCGATGAGACCTGCCACACTTACCACAAACTGGATAACAAGTCAATCCTTGAGCTATGCTCTCCTGTGACTGGCTACCCTAAAATCTGCGATTCTGTGATCCTTGCTCATTCCTGACCCTTGGTGTAGGTGCACTACAGACAAAGGTGTTGGTCCAGATGTCCTAGGCTGAAAGGATGAATGATTGACAACTCCATCCCCCTTCTTACCTGTCTCCTGGTCTGATGTCTTGGCCCTTTTGTTTCTGATCTCCTCCCTATCCTACATCTTCTCCTCCTCCAGTTGTTGCACATAAGTCATTAAGTGAGCTATGTCCATATCCCCAATTAGCATAGCATTTATGCCCACTCTCTTAGTCATCCGAAAGAGTCTTGATACAAATAAATCCATCCTAGTACGCATGTTTTTTACCATAGTCGGAGCATAACGGGATAGCTGAGTTAATTTGAGGTTGTACTCCCGTACACTCATAGTTTCCTGCTTCAGATTCAAAAACTCCCTCACTTTAGCCTGCCTCAACTCTCTAAGAAAGTACTGTCCCAGAAAGGCGTCCTCGAATACTGCCCAACTCAAAGTTGGCACCCCTTCAGCTCTACCTCCCTTCCATAGATCAAACCAGAGTCTAGCCACTCCTTTGAGCGGGTAGGAAGCCAATTCAACCTGCTCAGCATCACCTGTGTGCATAACCTGAAATACTTTCTGGAGCTACTCAATAAAGTTCTCAAGTCTACTCAATAAAGTTCTCAGGTCTACTCAATGAAGTTCTCAGCTCTACCTCCCTTCCATAGATCAAACCAGAGTCTAGCCACTCCTTTGAGCGGGAAGGCAGCCAATTCAACCCAATCAGCATCACCCATGTGCATAACCTGAAATACTTTCTGGAGCTACTCAGTGAAGTTCTCAGGATCCTCCTTCACATTAGACCCTGTGAACTCAGGTGGGTTCATCCTCAGAAATTCATGAACCCTAGTGGTATCTGTACCATCATGTCTGCAATCTCCCTATCCACCTACCTGTATACTGACTACCTGTGCCAAAGTTTGAATAGCCTGGCGGAGCTCAGCATTAGAGATATCCACTTATGGTGGCTGCTCAACAAGCATAGTTGGTCCTCTAGATCCCTTAGGAATTGGTGGCTCAGGCTGGTTTGTATTCTGCCTGGTTGGGCGCCCTCTACCCCTGGCTGGTCCGATGGCTCTATGTGGAGGCATGATCTGAAAAACAAGCCATGAATGCACGAATTAGAAAGTACTGAACAGAGGTAAACTTTGAGGCACTGTAGCCTCCATATTATGAATGTGGCGCGCTTCTCACCAATAATACAAACTCTACTAGACATGGTTCCATAGACTCTCTACGACACTTGAACTCTATGCTCTGATACCACCTGTAATGACCTGGTCCAACACTGTGAAGTATTATCCGTGATGGTATCAGAGCCACTCTTGTGTCAGTCTTGTCGATGTGAGCCAGAGTTCAACTGAGTTTAGGAGAATCCGGTGAGGTGGGTCAAACCTCAGTGTTGAGTCTAGGTAAATCTCATGCGGTGGGGCAAACCTCAGCGAGGACGTTGAATCCATAGAGGAGGTGTATATAACAACCCATCTTGAGATGAGAAAATCTCACATCGGCAAAACACAAGAGAGATATTGGGTATATTAGTAAAGGACTGATCTATATATTGTGAGGCATCTTTTAGGATGAGTCCAAAGGGACAAATCCATGATGGACTAGGCCCAAGAGGGGACAATACTTCACAGTGTTGGGCCAGGACATTACAGATATGGCATTATCTAATTGGATAGTAAAGAGAATTTCTTGGCTTCACGCATTTTTTGATGTGTATTAACACTTATGATGCCATGTCATCAAAAATATTTAATAGGTGTATGTTTTGAATAGTAAATGTGTTCAATAGGCACTAGTCTGAGTTGAGGTGTCTAAGTAAAATACGCAGACAACTTCAAGGGTCTGTGTATAACTTAAGCCTAATTTATTCTCCAGGAGGTGAACTTTAGATTTTTACCATAACATGACATGAATAATATGATTGTATTGAGATCTGCATTTTCTAATGATACTTTTAAAATATAATATGTTACATATTTTCAATGTGTATGCTCACTTTTTATTACTTACTAGTCTTCTTCACGTGTGTCGCACGTGAATTTTAAATTATTTAATAAGTATAGTACATCAAATGATCAATTTTATGTATACTTGTGTTATTTTAAGTTATTTTTTATTTGTTTATCTTCAACATCCCACTCTGTCTTTTCCTAGGTGATTATACTATAACTAATGCACACACTAATTTGAAAAAAAAATACATAATTAGGATACGTTTTAATTAGCAATTATTTGTGAAAATGATGCATAAATTCATATAAAGAATTAACAAAGTAAAAAGAGTGTTTTTAATTAGTTCTCTTAATGATTCAAAATCTTCGAAGTTTTTTGAGTGAGAATAGATCATTGTCAAATTCCTTTTTGGTGTTATTATTAGTAAAAACTATTTTAACTTTTTAGTGAACTCAACAGACATTGGGATTATCAATTTATCATGATCTATGGGCTCAATAATATGGTATAATACCATACTTTTTATATGATAAGTAAAAGTAAAAGGAGGAAATATCATCTTTTTATCTTAATATTTTTTCTACTTTACTTTTAAATTATTTGTTTATTTTTTATCCAGGACAAATAGGAGCTCTTATTAATCCTTCATAAAAGTGTGTATTTGTGAAACTTCGCTCAAAACTTCGGGATTTGGCTCATAAAGAATTTCATTTTCCTCCTCCTTCAAAACATTCACTGTTTCTTCTTTTTCTTCCTTATCTATCAAAAATATATGATACACCCACTACGACAAATAGACAATTTAGCGGTAATTGTTTAACGATAATAGTAAATATTAGTATTTATAATCAACACTCTACATAAGTGTCACTAAAATCTGGATACAATGACATTAATTTAATTATTATGCAAATAAATATTATCACTAAATGAAAAATATATAACCACTACGATTCTTTTTGTTGTGGAGACTATAAATTCCAACGAGGTGATTTCCTTTTGGATAATGAGCAACTTGTAATGCTTGAACTATATTTATATTAATACTCTAAATTTTTAACCACATTCTTCATGATTACACGAAAATTTAGTTTTCTTGAAACCTAAATACCCCAACAATCATTTATATTAAAAATGAACATCATTTAAATCAAAAATGAAAGAATGAACATATTAATTACCAAAGTTCTATTTACGCAAAGAATATTGCAAAATGGGAAAAGGCTTAATTTAAACCAAAGAGATGGTCATTTTAGTTGATTACTACACAAGTAACTGCCACAAATATGAAATACCATTACAATAAGTATCAAAGGTCTATTTGCTCTAATTAATTGGTTAATTAGTGATAGAATGATAGCATGACTTATCCAAACCAAATAACGACAAAAAATTTCGACTGTGCAAATTGAATCCTCTAGTTTGACATGTGTATTTATTTTTGTAATAAATAATTCAATTCCATCAAATTGGAAAAACACGTCTCTGAATGACTAAAATGGGAGCAATATCTTGCTATAATACTAACTTGGCCAAATCAATCAAGAAAATATGAGCAAGAGACTATTCAACACGGAACCTTCAAGTATAGTTCAAGAAATAATTGTCATACAGAAACTTATCTAACTGAACTTGAGTGCCAGAGCTTGTTGTTGAAGGTGGAGTAGTAGTAGTCCACCAATGACTTCGAGATCCGTTGGTAACTCTACTTGTCATTCAGAATTGTGTGCTTTAAATTACACATCATTTCGTGATATGGAGGTATTCACCAAATGTGAAATAAAGCCTCTCCCATGAAGCAATCTGGTTGTAGAGGAAGAGGAGTTTTATTTGAAGGAACACATAGGTTTACCTTAATAAGTGTGCGTCCTTCACATGAAACCATCAGTATAACATTCTTTTTAAAGTTATAAATAGGTATTTAGGTTATATAGGGTAGTTGGTAATTTACTTTTTTACTTAAAGTTATACATTTAAATTGAGTAAAAAGTTCATGCTTTTAAGATAATATATAGAATATGGATATAGATGATTTAGTAGATATTTGTACTGACTATTTTTTCACAAAATTAGAATAATTTCAACTTTGCCTCGCCTAATCTTTTCTGATTTTGATATGTCACATACAAACAAAAAAATATTTTTTTGATGAAGTGAAATCTCCTTTATTGATAAGAATACTTCATTCATAAAATTATACATTACATAACATGACATGCACGTGCAAAACACATTTTGAAAAACTAGCTACTCTCTAAATATGCGAAGTGATGATTAAGCACGCAAGATTATTTATTAATACTAGCCAAATACATATGTAGACTCTCAAACTTGTCTCTAAATTTCATTTTGGCGCTCCAACTCAACCTTGGTTCCATTTTAACTCTTCAACTTCAATTTTCATGTTTCATTTTGACACTTTTGTCCAAAGAACCAACAACATGGGGAGAGTATTTTACATGCCATGACATGGCACAAAAACTAATTTAAAATAAATAAACAACCCCTCTAACTTGCCCTCATTTTTTATTTTGACACTCTATCTTACATTTGTTTTATTTTACCCTTCAATTCTAATTTTTGTCTACCATTTAAATACAAATACTAATTATTATTTTTTTATACTCTTTATTTTCACTTTTTCATTTTACAATCAACGTTTGTCCATTATTTTAAAAAATATCTTTTAATAAAATTAACGGATAAATTTTTCTAAAAGAAATATTTTTTCGAGTTTCTCTATATCTTTTCTTGAAAAATAACCAGGGAAATTGTGTCGATTTTCTTCCTTCAACATTCAATTGAATTAAATAACACCATATATTTTTTGCATATTCAAGCTATTTGGATTTAATTCAAATACTAGGTTTCTAATTTTTTGTTCAACACAATACGGGTAAAAAGAATTCGTCTTCAATACAAGTAAAAAAAAAAATTGTTTACTGCTAATAACACTATTAAAGAAATGTTAAACTTGATAGACTTCCCTGGGTTATTATTGATTTTTTTAATAAAGAAAATTGACACTTTTGACGGTTATTTTTCACGCAAAAATACAGAAAAATTCTCAAAAAGAAATTTTTTTTACATTAATGTTCATCTGCCAATTTTTTTTATGAAAACGAAAATACGAATGTCAATTTTTAAAATACACAATTGCGGCTGAAGATCATATATAAAAATTTAAAAAATTATTTTAAAATTTAAAAGGTACATAAAACATAGAGTTGAATGACTAAAACGGAACAACCAAGATAGAGTGCCAAAATAAAAATGGCAGAATGACCTAATAGGCCCCTGTACTTGGTCTCATTTGTCACCTAGGACCTTATACTTAGAGCTTTGCCAACTAAACCCGTGTACCCGCTCAAAAAATACATTTTAAACACTTTTTTCTGCCTGGGACTGGTGCGTGAGTTTCAAACGATGACACATAAGTTTCATGTCATATGATAATTCCACGTATGGAATGATGTGTGAAAACCTTTCTCTCTTCTCGTACCTTCTTCCACATACGAAGAAGGCACAATCAATCTCTCTTCCTTCCAGCACCTTCTTCCACATACAAAGAACGCAACAGTCGATCTCTCTTCCTTCCAACACTTTCTTCCACATACGAAGAACAACCGATCTCTCTTCCAACACTTTATTCCACATACGATTTCTCCTCTTGTTGTCTGCTTATTTGAGAAGCTTTGACTTCGCGTTGGAATTAGTATGTGTATGTTTCTGAACTTAGATTTTTGAAGAAAAAAAATTGCATGCAATGTTCTCTTGGCTGATATTTTGTTCTCTTGGAAGAGTTTGCTTCTTTCAGAGCGTAATAGCATTTTGTAGAGGTTTTATGCCTTCAATGGCATTTGTCATGAATATGACAGATTTTAGGGATTCTTTCCAAATAATCATCTTACGAATAAGTACAAATTTGTCAATTTGGATTTTGTTCTTGTTAGTGGTCCAATTGTATTATTATATAGGTTCTTATTATATTTCGTAAGAAATTACTTAAAAATTAGGGTTTTTTGTTTAAAGTAAAAAATTGGGATTTTTTATTGTATTCAGTTAGTTTTACTGATTGTGATTTTGCAGGCATGGTAACAATATGACTTCAACAATTATAACACTGCAAATGCATTTTGGAGGCTGTTTTTTATCAGATCCTCGACTCAAGTACATAAATGGAATTACTGATCCTGAAAAAATAGATGTAGATATAGATGAGCTCCATATCATGTTGTTTCATAAATTAGCTAATGAATTGGGAGTTGAAAAAGTTGAAATATTTGGATGCAAAGTTAATAAAAGAGGTTGTTTTCACATGTTAAGTAGTGATATGGATGTCTTAAGATTTATTAACAGATTGGAAGGTGGGGACTTTGTTGATGTTTATGTGGTACATCAAATTAGTACACCTTTAATTGTTGAGGATGAAAATGAGGTGGAACTGGCCACATTGTTAACTCCCAAAAAAGGCCAGCTCTCCCTACCTGCTGTTACTCTTCTCCTTAACCATGTGATGAAAATGATATGGTTAATGTGTCTTCTCTTTAGCCACCTGATTAAAATATTAGGGATGATGTGTCTTCTCCTAAACCACCTGATCAAAATGATCCAGCAGCTGATGTGTCTTCTTGTCAGCCACCTCATCAAATTGATAGGGTTGATGTATCTTCTCCCTAGCCATCTCATCAAAATGATCCACCAGCTGGGGTGTCTTCTTCTCAACCACCTCATCAAATTGATAGGGTTGATGTGTCTTACCATCAACAATCTGATGATGTTGTTGATGTGAATATAAATGCACAGCAGCAGCCTAGGGCAGACAAAGAACGAAACAGGAGAGTGTTGAGGACTTAAATAAAGGTAAAGGTAATGTATTTTCTTCCTACCATCTTCAAACTTCTGATGAAAGTGATATACAATATGATTCTGAATCACTCTTTGATGTTGATGAGAACATTGATGATTTAAGTAACTTGGATGAGAAGTTTGTTGAAGCTAGAAAGTCAAATATTCAAAAAAAAAAAAAAACAAGATAAGGCTGCTACGGTAAATGTAAAAGAGATATCCTTTAGTCCTGTAGGTATAGATAGTGGTTTTAAGGATATTAATAAGGGTAAGAGGGGAAGATATGAAGGAAAATTGGGTAGCTCAGATCCTGGCAGTAAAATTAGTGAAGATGAAAGGGTACCTGTTGAATCTGATGAAGTTGTAGATCCACCAGCTAGGAATGCCAGTACATGGTCTTGGTTTAATAATCAAATATATCATGTAGCATGGGCAGTACTTTATAAAGAATCCAAGGATGCATGGTCTTGGTTTATTAAATGCATCAAACATGATCTAGAGTTGACATAAACTGAAGGTGAAGGACTCACAATCATGTCTGATATGCCAAAGGTATGATAAAACATTGTAATTAATTTCTCCTCCTTTTTTATTTGCTATAAGAGCAGCTGTGTTATACTAATTGTTCTCCTTCTTTTTTATTTGTTTTAATAGGGTTTTCACGTAGCACTTACTGATTTATTGCTAAATCCTGAGCATAGATGGTGTGCCAGACATATCTGGGCCAACTGGAAGAAGGAGTGGAGGGGTGAAGAGAGAAGAAGAAAATTCTGGCAAGTTTCTAGGGCTCCATTTGAAGTTCATTTACAAGATAAACTTGATGAAATGAGTCTACTGGGAAAAGGCATTGTTAAATCTTTGTTAAAGTATAACAAAGAGGTATGGTGTAGGGCATAGCAAGTGTGACATAGTTGAGAATAATATGTGTGAGACATTCAATAGTTGGATCTTGGCAGCTAGATTCAAATCAATCATTAATGTGTTAGAAGAAATTATATTAGGGTCAAAATCATGGAAAGAATGACTCAAATGAGAGAGTTTTCTGAAAAATGGGTAACTAGTGTGTCACCTATGGCTATGGAAGTTCTTTGAGAAAATGCAGAACATGCAGCTAGTTGTGAGGTTAAATTTAATGGAGATACTGTCTATGAGATTATGGATTCACCATATAAGCATGTTGTTAATTTGAAAAAGAAGGTGTCTGGTTGTAGGTCTTGGCAACTGAAGGGAATTCCTTGCTCCAGAAAATTCTGGCAAGTTGCTAGGGCTCCATTTGAAGTTCAATTACTGCAATGCATTACAAAAATTTTAATCTTGAGTCATTTATTGACCACCGATACAAGAACGAGACATATTTGAAAGCCTACTCTAACTTCATTCAACCTATGACAAACATGAAGATGTGGCCAAAGAGTTCAAAACCAGCCATTGAGCCACCTGAAACCACTGTTATGTCAGGAAGATCAAGGAAAAATAGGAGGAAAGATAAGGATGAGCCTACTAAAAAGAAGTTTGGAAAGGCTATAAGAAATGGGAGGGCAAGAATTTTGGGCATAATAAAAAAGGATGTCCAATTATTGTAAGTTTTTCTTACTTGTTCAACATTATTGCTGAAATTTATTTTGCCAATGCTTGTTAATTCAGTTTCCAATATTGTGTTGTAGAATAATGGTTCCACAACTGGAATTTCAACTGCAGGAACTGTTGGTTTAACTGTTGAAATGCACCCCACTACTAGTGCAGGAACTGTTGGTGCTGGAAATGATGTAAGTGCAACAACATATGAATGTGCTGCAAATGTTGAAAATGTTTCTCAACAAACAACTCAATTCAGTAGCCAACAATCTACTATTATTGTTGATGGCTTAAAAAGGAAGAGTAACACAGGTAAAAGAGGTGGAGCAAATACTGGATATAAAAGGCCAAGAACATCTGATTTTGATATGCTATTTGGAGAAAATAACAGTGTGATAGAGAGGGTAAGTATTATCATTTAAGGACTTTTATTTGATAGTATTAACTGATAGTATTATTGTCTTTAGCTGATAATATTATTGTCTTTTATCAGTTTAGAATTGTTGATCCAGTGTTACATGGTACTGTATTAAAAAGTTCAGTACCTACTAATATTGACCTTGGCTACAAACCCAATGGACTAAGGTTGAAGGGTGGAGCTGCAGTTACTCAAAGACAGCTACGAGAAAGAAGTTACAAAAGAGTCAACTCTTCTACAAGTACTCATGCCACTACAAGCACCAGTCTGGAACAACTTATGTCACACCAACCACTCAGTCCACAACAAGCACTTAAGACACATAGTTTTTGTGTATTGATTTTGGCTTGATTTTTGTGCAGCTTGAATTTGTTTAATGTTGATGGGCTGACACAGTTAACTTATGTTTTGTGTAGCTTGATTTTGGCTTAATTTTCAACAATATTCTGTTTATTTGCCATGAAATTGTGGGTTGATCACAATAATTATAAGTCTACTAAATTTTTTCATTACATTATATTTCATCATCATAATACTCAAATGAACAATCTGTCACAACCTCATTTTCATTACAAACATAAAAACAAAATGATAACAATCACAATAACACTAATATCAATAGGCGGAATGCTTTCATGCCTTCCATGCCTTCCCTGCCTTCCATGTCTTCCATGGTCAGCATTTGTTGATGGGATATTCATGTAATATTGTTCTTCATATATAGGACGAACTTGGTATGTACGATCAACTTCGTCAGCCTATCGAAAAAATCCACATCCATTACCATTTGCATATCTTTGACAACCCCAAAACATTCTTCTAGGATTGGTTAATGTCTTTGACATCTTAAGTTCAGCGTAAAGTCCACAATAACAAAAACGAACTGTCATTATGAAGAAGAAGAAACTTAAATGAATAAAAAAAATTCACGTAATTAAAAATTCAAGTATGGCCAAGAAGAATAAATTGCAAGAAGAAATTTGAAGAGACAAAAACAAGAAGAAAATTGAAGAATTTTGAGCAGAAGAAGACGACAACAACGGTAAGAATCGCCCAAATGTAGTGGCTACCAATATAGGGTATGGGTTCTTCGAAGAAAATGAGAATCGAAACAAGAGCAAAAGCAAAACCCACTTTAGCAGAAAAAATAATTTTTTCAAGAAGAAATTATGGCCAACAAGAAGAAATTTCAAGAGAAGAAATTTGGAGAGACAAAAACAAGAAGAAAATTGAAGAATTTTGAGAAGAAGAAATGGGGATTTATAATATTTGGGCACTTGGGGAAGAAGATGACCGTTAAAGGGATTTTTAGAAACCCTTCATGCTCCAAAATGGAGTGAATCTCACGCACATGACCTAGTATGCCACTTAGGATGTCAGGTCAGAAAAAAGTATTTAAAATGTACTTTTTTAGTGGGTAGAAGAGTTTAGTTGGCAAAGTTCTAAATATAATATCTTAGGTAACAAACGAGATCAAGTACAGAAGTCTATTAGGTCATTCCACCATATAAAAATTAAGGGCAAATTAGGGGGGGAAGAGGGGGGGGGGGGGGGGTTATATATGTGTTTGGCATGTTGTGTGAATTTTTTATAGCGATTTTTTTAAAAAAAAAAAATCAATCAACAAAGATTTTTTTTTCTTACTTCAATAGATCTTATTTCATGAGTGAAAAATAGTAGGCCCATCAATATGGACTAAGCCCATCGGGCCAGCCTGGCCTAACCAGTGATCGTGATTTAGCAGGGCAGGGCTAAGATTTCTGAAGCCTATTTAGAAAATAGGCTTTTTAGCCTAGCCCAGATAAGCCTACTGATTTGTGGAGCTTTTATAATATGGGTTGAGCCGAATTGAAAAAATAATTAAAAATAAAATAGTGTATTGAAAATAATAAGAATACAAACTCAAAGTTCATTTAAAAATTTTAAATATTAAAATTTAAATACAAATTATATTTTTATAATATGTAACGTAGTAATAACATTAATAATATGTAATATTGTCTTGTTACTATTTATTTTAACATTTATACTATAATTCAATTTAAAAATTTATAAAAAGTATACTTGCAAAAATGTGGGCGGCCCCGACAAAGCCCGCAGCCCACGTACTAATGGACTAGGCTAGCTATTTTCTAGCCCACAAAAAAATATAGGCCAACTCGACCTGATTCGTCAAATTCCAAAGCCTGTATGGAATAGCCGAATGAGATGGATCAGCCCGTATTGACAGCTCTAGAAAGTGGCGATATTAACTATCGAGGGTGATGAAAAATCAACGAAGAAATAAAATTGAATTTTTTTTAAAAAAATACTTCTTTAACTTTCACACACAATCTTGCCACATCACTTAATTATGTTTAAATGGTATACTTTTAATGATATTAAAGTGTCTACTTAGAACAAGCCATAATTTTGGTGCCAAAATAAAAAAATTGTGTCAAGTAAAGGCCCCTTTTATGTGTTTGGCCTTAATTATTTATTTGTGAGCAGATACTGGCGGTTAACTCTGACAATCCAGGGCTGGTGCTAGCTGAACCAGCTTACTGCTCTTACTTCCATAAACGGGAGTCCAAAAATTTAATACATGAAAGAATAAAAATAACCTTATCCTTCGATAATGGCAAGACTAGAGACACAACACTACAAGGTTACTACATCAATATAACCCATCTAAGAAACAGGGGCAACACCTCATTTATCTAACTCAAATAGTACATTACACTGACTCTCAGCACAGTAATATCACACTATAATTATTGCTTAGGCCTCTTCAACTGATTCGGAAAAAACTAGGAACAATGGATGATAAAAGTTCATGCCTAATTTACACAATCAAGGCACTTATCTTCTGCAAGTCCGGCAAAATTGTTACGGTATAAGTCCATAATGTGTGAATCTTCTCTCTCCATCTATTGCAACAGGACGGAGACTGTTCTATAAGCCTTTAAATTTAACCTGAAGAAACTATTAAAATATCGATATGCTGAGGAGAGCAGTTGATAGTAGTAGTACAGGGGTAGGACATCACTTATCAATTCAACCTCTTGAGCTCGTCGAAAATCATGCCTCACTTGGCTCTTAATACATCTTAAGCCAACAGCGGATTCAACTGCATATTAAAAAGATCTGCAAGGGATCCACGTACATCCATCTGAAGTAGAATAAGACCGTTAGCAATTTGGAATGATGGAACAAAAGAAAACGATTAATATCAAAAATTTGAAACTCGTACTTGTGGTAACACTCCACGTCTTTCTTATGCTATGGGGTCTCAGAGACTTAATTTAGTTGCCAACCCTAAAACTTTTTCTCTCTTATAATAAGCTCTATACAAGGGGATTCTTATGCTGCCACTTACTAATCGTTGGGTCTATTCTGGCCAAGCAACCATAGCCAGGGACCTATGTATAAAAATGAAAAGAAAGAGAAGGGGAAGCACTTTTGATCTCTCAACCATCCAAGTAAAACCATAAATTTTACAGCATGCAAGCAGAAAAAGGAAAATGAGTAATCACAGGAATGAACATGAAACTGAACTTAAAGGGAAAGAGGAAATAGGAGGGAGGGTAAGCCAGTCACACTGGGGAGAAGCAAGCAAACAACAACAACATTATGTACGTAGACCTTACCACTACCTCATAGAGATAGAGAGGTGATTTTCAGAAAACTCTTGTCTCAAAAATCAAGCCCAATAAGCAGAAGACACAAGATATGGAAAAAAAGGAAAAAAGAAAAGAAAAAAAAGGAAAATGATTAATAATGAAAAGCAAATGATAGTATGTAAATACGATAAAAGTAACAAGCATAGGACGGATAATGACAACACGGGATATAAAAACACGACTACTCCTACTAACTTACTATATCATAAGGTCATATATCAACCTACCCCTACTAGCCTATTAGCCTTCTAACCTAATACGCGACCTCCATTCCTTTCTAAGATTATGTCCTCGGTGAGATGAAGTTTCGTCATATCTTGTCTAATCACCTCCCCCAATACTTCTTCGGGCTACCTCTACCCCTCCGTGTAACCCCTAAATCCAACCTCTCGCACCTCCTAATAGGGGCATTGGTACTTCTTCTCTACACATGTCCAAACCATCGCAGTCTCGCTTCCCTCATCTTGTCAGCCACAGGGGCCACCTCTAACTTCTCATGGATGATCTCATTCCTAATTTTATTACTCCTGGTATGTCCACACATCCATCTCAACATCCTCATATCTGAGACCTGCATCTTCTGAACATGTGAGTTAAGTTCCCCCAGGAACTTAAGTTTGTTGCGTTTATTCTTAAAACTTATAAACATGTGAAAATGCTCCTCGTAGAACCTTCTTTTTTTTCCCAAAACCATGAGGTAAATTTGTATTCTGAAAACTACATTGACAGGTACTAACAAGCACATGATCTTAGTGATTAAGAAGCAAATGATGCTAGAGATTAAGGTTCCTAACGTAGTCTTAGAGATTGAAGAAATAAAGGATTATATACAGTCAAGCCTGATTTACGGATTGAACAAGTAAACGCAGGTGAAGTGCTGAAGTATGCAGATCAAAGAAAGAAATCTCTTAACTGGCTATTATGTATGAGCTTATTAGACATATATCTAATATGGGATTTTAGTGGATGAAAAAGGTATGATGTTCATAAAAGGAAATCATGGTTGAAAACAAAAAACTCACTGCCTACATAATAAAACTTTGGGCACAATCCTAAGTAACCCTCTAATCTTGGCACCATTTATGCACATCAGTGCTAATTAGTAATTACTCCCCTGACTTGACTATTTATCAACCTTCACACTAGCATGTTGACAGCACAAAAAAACCGTGGATACAATCTCTTTAAGGCGCATTAAGAGAAGGGGAAAAAACAGCTTTCAGGTACAACATTTTCCAACCATTCATTGTCAAATAACCATTTCCAATGATTTACTAGTTCCTATTATTATTTCTTCTAGCTGCTTCTTAATGCACACTAGATATTGTACCTCTGACTTTGTATTTCTTTTTAACTCTTCTTTAGTTGCAATGACTATTTCTTCCACACAATCTT
This sequence comes from Solanum rostratum, assembly GCA_029948455.1. NCBI lineage: Eukaryota > Viridiplantae > Streptophyta > Magnoliopsida > Solanales > Solanaceae > Solanum > Solanum rostratum. The sequence goes on from CM057046.1 coordinate 66,898,917, forward strand.
TTTCGGGCCGAATCTGAAAAAAGAAACCGGCTAGAACTCCATTATGTTTGAGCAAAATAACAACGTTTTGACCAAAATAATTGAGTGTGTTCTTTCTATTTCTTCTTTAAAAGCAATATTCCAACTATGTCTTTCTTCTTTTTCAGCCAAACATGTAAAAAGAAAAGGTTGGGCTGGAACTCCATTTATTTTTGCTAAATAAAAACGGTTTCACCAAAATAATGGAGTTCCAATTGTGTATTTCTCCTTCCTCCTTAAATGCAATGACTAGTTATTCCAACTGCATATTTTTTTCTTTTGCAGGCCAAATCTGTTAAAAACATGGCTAGAACTCCATTATCTTAAGCTAAATAAAATATCATTTAAGCCCAATAATAGACTTTCCACTATGTATTTCTTCTTTATATGCAATGACTAGTAGTTTCAACTGTGTTATTTCTTCTCGAGCAAAAGCTTAGTTGAAACTCCATAATTTTCTTTCTTTTTTTTTTGGCTAATTAAATAAAATTCGAAATGCCTTTCTAGATATTCCTCAATGTCACGGCTATTCAAGGAATGTGAGTAGCAGATGATAAATCACCTGTTTCCAGAAGAAATCGAAGCATTTCATGGGAATCCTATAGATAAAGCTATTTGGTCCCTAACCCCAGCCGAAACTAATTCTGGAAGATAGTAGGCCCTTTCTTTGTAATAATCAATTAGGTTATCATCCAGCACACGTCTCGAAAACACTTTAGCGCCTTCCTCACAGAGACTCAATCTTGCTCCATCTCCTTAGCCTTTGCTATGCCTCATCTTTCCTTCTTCCGGCTAGGCACCTAAGAGCAGACTCAAAAGGGAAGAGCGTGGCCTTGGGTTTAGTCTAAAAATCCATTCACATTGATAGGGGGTAGGGAACTATTAAGAAGCATTTCCCGGGCCTATCAAACGAACTATAGGTTTCTCTTTCTGTGCGATAGGGGATAAAATACGTTTTCATCGAGCCTATATAAAGACAAGTGTTTTACAAATTTTAAAAATGATCCAAAAAATTAATGCATTCAAAAAGGTAAAAACATATATCATATTTTCAGAAAATATCAAGTGGACAAACAAATTCAACTGGCAGGCTGTCTCTCACATCTTTGGGCTGAGGATTGCCAAGGGAAAGGGAAGAAAGAGGATAATTCAATCAAATAGTCAAGTCAAAAGGGGTAATTAGAACTACAAAATTTAGGTTAATTACTAAGATCACAAAACGCTTAGGTGTGGCCTCAATAAACCATGCCATACTTGAGGGGTAGAGGGAGGAAGTTATGTGCTCTCCCTACAGATTTTCTTCAATAGGAGTAGCTGATCTTTCGAATAAACCAAAACAGAAAGGGTCCTATTACTTGCTATGTGGAGAGTGAGACATGTGACTGACCTACCTATTACCATTGCAGAATACACTTCATATAAAGAGTTTGTATTAAGAAACTGATTTACTTCTTTTGTATATTAACATTTTCGAGAAAAGATTACCTGGTCACAGCATACAAGTTTAGTAATCAAAGGATAGAACTCTCTAAGGTGACTCCTGAATATTTGGCTGTTCATAGAGCACATACCCCTCAGCACCTGAAAGATAATTCAAATAACATAATATATAAGAAAACCACCACGGCAATAAATCACAGAGAAAGTACCAGAAAATGAATGTACAGAATTCGGAAAAGTGACACAACCCAATTCAAAGCAATAAGTACCATCAGTGCATCAGTACCTCCTGAGTTTAAGGGTCATATGGAGAAGAAAATCAGAATGAAACAAGAAGTTAGAGTAGCATACTGAACCTTCAGTATGATTTTGATTAGGAAGCCAGGAAAGAGTGATTCAACCAACAGTGACCTCTGTCTTAACGACAAAACACGTTTCTGTTAGTGAAAAATGAGGAATTTGTCCAAAAGGAAACAAGAATCATGAGAGATTGTGAGATTTCTAAGGTTGAAATGTCTTAACATTAAAGGAAATGATGCTAACAGACTGATGTTCCTTTTGGGTATAAGTAGTATCATGGGCAAAGCTTTCAGCTTTGGTATGAGAACTACAGCATAAAATGTACTATGTTGGCTGAAAAATAATGCCAAATTTCTCTATTGATTGTGGCACTACTACTGAAGCCATATGCTATAATCATTGTTAGAATAGGAATAGGAATATATAATCCTATTTAGAATTGGAATAGGATAGTATGTTGTTCCTTCTTGGACTTGAATTATATTGTAGTCTACAAAATAGGGTCTCTATGTAGTAATGTAAACACACAAGTCAATATTTTTCTTCAATATTTCTCATATGTATCAGAGCATCGGTGAGAAAAATTTTTTTAAAAAAAAAGGTCACTGTGCATCGACTGATTTGTGTCACTTTCGTTTCTGTGGGTGTTGTGCAGAAACGAACACCATCACTAGGCTCGGGAAGCTCGAGTGGCCACAATCCAACCAGAACCATCGAAAACAATCCCTCACGCACCGCTTGAAGGTGGTTGTTTTCCGGCGAGATCTACGTCACACACCTGCTCGTGTGGCTTCTCCGGTGATTTTTTTCCAACTTTTTTCTTCTGCTGAGGTAGGCCAGTAATTCTAACCAAACTCCAGTCCTTTATTTCCATATTCGATCGCCGGAATTAGGGTTCCAGCGATTTCAAGCAATTTTCGGAGACTTTCTCAATGTTTCTAGGCAGTTTCCAGCCAATTTTTGAAGTTGTTTTCCCTCAGTGAGGTCGCCTATGCATTCCGAGGCAGACCACATATATTTTTTATTTTTTTATCAGTTTCTGCTAGACAAATCTGATTTCCAGTGACCAGTTTTTTATTTTTTGACCAGTTTTTTACTACAAAAGTTTGATTTCAAAGATGTCCTTTGGGATCGATATGTTTGTCTCTAAAAGTACAGAAATAGGAAGTTCAAATCCTATGATCACTTCAGAACCATTAATGGGTAGTTCCAACTCTTAGCATGGGCTTCCTCGATTGAATTATGGTGTAAAGGTCAAGGTGTCCATGACCACTTAACAACCGATGCTTGTCTGGTAGATAAAAAGAGAAAGAATAATGACGAATCTGCAACAGCCAAAGCACAATGGGAGAAGGTTGATGCTCAATTGTGTAGTCTCCTACGGCGATCTATTGATTCCAAGTTGATGCCCTTGTTTCGCCCATTCCAAACATGTTATTCAGTTTGGGAAAAGGCTCATGCTTTATATACTAATGACATCTCGATTTTATGATGAAGGCTAGTGTTTTATATACTATTGACATATCTCTATTTTATGATGCGGTATCTCGACCAACTTAAAAATCAAGAATCCGATATCTCTACGTACTTGGGGCAAGTGTAGGCAATCATGGAGGAATTTGAAACCTTGATGTCAGTCACTACGAACGTGACAACACAACAAGCGCACAGGCAGACATTGTTTTTAGTCCTTACACTTTAGCAGTCATGGAGGAACTTGAAACGTTGATGCCAAACACTGCGAACGTGACAACACAACAAGTGCATAGGCAAACATTGTTTTTAGTCCTTACACTGGCTGGACTTCGTGATGATCATGATTATGTACGTGATTAGATCTTAGCTAGTCCTACCATCCATACATCGATTCCTCAACCTACTGTTCCTATTGCAGGTAATTCCTTTGCTTGTGTTTCATAGTCTAGCACTCTTGGATCATGGGTTATGGACGCAGGCGCTTCTGATCATATTTCTGGTAACAAAGCACTTTTGTCTGATATTGTTTATTCACAATCTCTTCCTACTATTACTTTAGCCAATGGGATCCAAACAAAACCAAAAGGGATTGGAAAAGCCCAACCCTTACCTTTTGTCACCTTAGATTATGTTCTTAATGTTCCTGGTTCTCCTTTTAATTTGGCATATGTTAGTCGTTTGACGTGAGCCGTACATTGTGGCATTAATTTTTTTGATAATTTTTTCCTTATGCAGGATTGCAGTATGGGACAGATGATTGGCACACGACATGAATCACAAGGCCTTTTACTATCTTACATCTTCAAATTCCTTCACAACATACTCCGTTATAGATCCTCCGGACCTAATTCACAAACGTTTGGGATATCCGAGTCTATCTAAACTGCAAAAGATAGTGCCTAGTTTCTCTAGTGTATCATCATTAAATTGTGAATCGTGTCAACTTGGGAAACACACTCGCGCTACATTTTCACGCAATAACAAGGGTCATTCCACGTCTATTTTTTCTTTAGTTCATTCTGATATTGGGGTCCTAGTCGAGTTAGTTCAACCTTAGGATTTTGTTATTTGTTAGTTATATTGATGATTATTCAAGATGTACTTGGGTTTTCTTAATGAAAGATGGTACAAAGTTATTTTCTATATTTAAAAGTTTTTTTGCCAAAATACATAACCAATTTGGTGTTTCCATTTGTACTCTTCGTAGTGATAATGCATTAGAATACATGTCCTCTCAAATTCAGGAGTTTTTGACTCACCAAGGAATTATTCATCAGACATCTTGTTCGTACACCCCTCAGCAGAATGGTGTAACAGAATGAAAGAATAGGCATCTTATTGAAATTGCTCGCATTCTTCTCATTGAGTCCCATGTTTCACTACATTTTTCGGGTAATGTTGTCCTTGCCTCTTGTTATTTAATTAATAGAATGCCCTCATCTTCTATTCAGAATCAAGTCACATTCCATATTGTTTCCTTCGTCACATCTCCATTTTATACCTCCTTGTGTCTTTGTGAGCACATGCTTTCTTCATAACTTGGCTTTAGGAAAAGATAAATTAGCTCCTCGTGCTCTCAAATGTGTCTTTCTTGGTACCCTCGAGTTCAAAAAGGGCATCATTGTTATTCCTTTGAATCTCAACCTTACTATACATCATCGATCATCCTGATATCTCTGAGGTCTTACCTCTACCTCAAGTCCTACCTGTACCGACTTTCGAGGAATCTCTAATTGTAGTGCCAGCCAAACAAGCCTCCACCTCTCTTGACTTATCAATGTCGTCCACATCCAACACTAGTTCCAGATGGCGCATGCTCCTATTGCGGACTTACCTACTCCTAGCCAACCGAGTGCACTTCAAAAAGGTATACGGTCCACTCGAAACGCTAACCCACATTATACTTTCTTGAGTTATCATCGTCTCACATCATCCTATTATGTTTTTGTATCATCTTTGTCCTCTATTTCCATTCCTAAGACTACAAGTGAAGCATTCTCATTCTGGATGGAGGCAGGCTATGATTGATGAGATGTCTGCTTTACATACGAGTGGTAATTAGAAACTTGTCCATTGGGTTACGCACTAAAAGTTGGTCCAGATGGTCAGGTCGATCGGCTTAAGGTTGGTCGTATTGCCAAAGGATATACTCAAATATTTGGGCTAGATTTTAGTGATACGTTTGCTCCCGTGGCTAAAATAGCATTTGTCCGTCTTCTTCTATCTATGGTTGTCGTTCGTCATTGGCTTTTTCATCAGTTAGACATTAAGAATGTTTTTCTACATGGTGATCATGCGGAAGAAATCTATATGGAGCAACCACCTGATTTTGTTTCTTAGGGGGAGTCTAGTAGACTTGTATACAAATTGCGTAAGTCATTCTACGGTCTGAAACAGTCTCCTCGAACCTGGTTTGGAAAGTTCAGCACAATAATTCAAGAGTTCGGCATGACTCGTAGTGGAGCTGATCACCCTGTATTTCATCGACATTTTGTACCAAACTTGTGTATTTATTTGGTTGTTTATGTTGATGATATTGTCATCATTGGCAGTGATCAAGGTGGTATCACTAGTTGAAGCAACATCTCTTTAAGCATTTTCAGACTAAAGACCTTGGCAAATTAAAGTATTTTCTAGGTATTGAGGTTGCTCAGTCTAGATCAGGTATTGTTATTTCTCATCGCAAGTATGCCTTAGACATTCTTGAGGAGACAGGAATGATGGGATGTAGACCTATTGACACTCCTATGGATCCAAATGTTAAATTACTTCCAGGACAAGGTGGGAAAGTTAAATTATCTCACAGTGATAAACCTGACATCTCATTCCCTTTGAATGTTGTTGTGCTAGTCATTGGGATGCAGTTGTTCGTATACTGAGATTTATAAAGTTAGCGCTTGAAAAAGGATTACTCGAAGATCAAGGCCATGAACATATCACGGGATATATAGATGCCGATTGGCCAGGGTCGCCCTCTGATAGATGGTCTACATTCGGATATTGTGTGTTAGTCGGAGGTAATTTGGTGTCATGGAAGAGCAAGAAACAGAATGTGATTGCTCGGTCAAGCAATGGCTGCAGCAACTTGCGAGCTTATTTGGATCAAACAGTTATTGAGGAAGCTAAAATTTGGCGAAATTGATCAGGTGGAACTTGTGTGTGATAATCAAGCGACCCTTCATATTGCATCATATCCAATGTCTCATTAAAGGACCAAGCATATTGAGATTGATTGTCACTTTATCAGAGAAAAGATGCTCTCAAGAGAGATTGTTATAAAGTTTGTGAAGTCAAGTAATCAACTTGCAGATATCTTCACTAGTCCTTGTATTAATTTTATCTGTAACAAGCTAGGTGCTTATGATTTGTATGCACCAGCTTGAGGGGGAATGTCAAAATAGGAGTAGGAATATATAATCCTATTTAGAATTGGAATAGGATATTTGTTGTTCCTTCTTGGACTTGGATTATATTGTAGTGTCTATAAATAGAGTCCCTATGCAGTAATGCAAATACACAAGTCAATAATATTTTTTTTCAATATTTCTCACAATCATGTGTTTTGTTGTTAAGTAGTGTGACCTCCTCATCTAAGAACTTAAACTATTAGAGGGCACCACTTTATTTATTTAATTTCTCTGATACACCCTCACTTGAAAGCAAAAATCCTTTTTATTAGATCAAGTGTGAAGAAATATTGTCATTAATGATGGCAATAAAACTTCGAACCTAAAACCTATATATGAACTGACACCACGTTGAATTATGTGGCAACCTCATCCAAAATTTGAACAACAGTAAAGGACATACTTCTATTTGTTCAATTATGTCTTAACAATACGTATCCTCAACAAGTTCCAAAGGGGAAAAAAGAAGAGGTTTACTAGTAGTGAGCTACTAAAATATTTTTTTATAACTAAGAAATCCCCGAGGGCTATTGGTGCATAATTTGAAACTCAAGGGATAATGAGCACACACCCTACCCTTCTCCACTAGAGGACCATGTTTTTTCCTGCGACAGGGTTTGAACCAATGATGTGCGAGCACACACATCACAGCTCTTACCACTAGACCAAAGCGCTGAAAACACATTAGTTAAAAGCAGTAAAAAGTCAATAAATAAAAAGCTAGAAATTTCAAGAAATCATGCATTCCCTACCTTAACAATGATAGGAGAACGCAATTCCAGAACTTGATGAACATCCATATTAGCACTCTCTGCCGTGCAGGACTGGAACTCAGACGCCTCCCTCAGAACCTGTCCACAAAATGACACCAGTTTCTCTTCTGCAATTTGTTGAAACTTATCTTCTTTAATTGATCCCTGCTCTTGAAACTTATCACCAGAAGCTGCATCATTATTCATATAACTGTTTCCACTCTGACCAATGGTAGTTTCAGTTGATTCTTCCCTTACAGAATTTATCCCGGCTGTAGTCTTCTGTAAGATATCAAGATAGATGGAAGTTCCTGCTAATTCCTGGCGGAGAAGATTAAATGGTGGCCTGTGCAAACAATAAGGTAAATCAAACACAAGATAGCAGCAATTTGAAAAATGTATGTTGAAAAGGAGAAGAAAATTGAATCTGTAGAAATAACATAGGAAATGATACCAACCTTTCAGCAGGTATTTGGTGCATCCGCAATCTGAGATTGGAATACGAATTATATGATGCAGCAAACTCTAACACAGAGAACAAGATGTCCATTATAGTTAGCTTGTGTGCAGGTTTCAACTTGTTCCAGTATTTCTTCTGCATGTTTGAAACGCATCAAAAAGGAGAAATAGGAAGAGCAGAAAAATATTTACAAAATTGCACCTATAAAGTTTGTATGATGGTTAGACTGGAAAATGGAGCTGAAATCTTAAACATAGAGACTCTCACTCCAAAAGAAACTATAGATAATAGCTAGAGCGTCCCATGGGACACTCCAAACAAGTTCAGGTTGTAGTATATTCACAGTTTTCACATTGTATAATACCAAGATCAGAGAAGGCTTACAATTGCTCTTCCTATTTTTGTGTTGTCAAAACTCTTGGGTAGTCATTCTGTTCAAAGCTCTTCAAAGTGAAATGCTTTTAAGTTTCTTAATCCTTCACTACTTTAGTTGCTACTAGCAGAAGACATAAGTTGCTCTTAATTTGTAGTTACAATATCAAATCAATGATTTGCCAGATTGTTTGATGTAAAATGGCTTATCTAAATCAGTTTATGTAGTTGATGAAATAAATGGTACAATGTTATAAGAAGATTAATCAAAGTCCAAATGAGTAAACCTAAGGAATTGTACCTTCATCATTCCTCAGGGAAAAACAAAACCTGAAAACTAATCTAACCAGAAGACCTGTACATTGCATATACAATCAACTATTGCCATGTAAAAGAGACTACTCTATGCAAGCTAAGCCCAGACACCATGGTTATTCACAGAAAGAAATGGGGCAATACTCTTATATCATTCCAGTGTCAATCCCCAAAATAGTACATGACGGAAATTTAGCTATCCAGATGCTTTTGGTTAATCTGACGAAAGAAAAGGAAAACGTTCTCTTTCATGAAATTTATAGGTGCATGCAGCTTTTTGCTAACTTTTAGCATAATTTGAGGATTCTGCGCAAAATGCCCATACCCATTTAAAAAAGGAACCATGTTGATTAGTATTAGATCTTTACATTTAGGTATTGCCGTTTTTCAGAATCTTCAAGATTAAATGGTCAGTTCAATTCAGAGATGACTTGTCGAGCACAACCCTTTATGGTGCTGTATATTGGAGAAAAAAGAAAAATCATTTTTCACATTTTCTGGAAAATTAGAAAACACTCTTATCATTATTCTTCAAAAGAATTTTTCCATCCCTGTGCTTTATTGACCTTTTTTTTTTTTGAGATAACCTGTGCTTTATTGACTTCCCAGTGAAATTTGAAATTTTATCCTTAGCTCTTCACAGATGGTCAGATTTCCAACCAAAAAATAGTAAAATAGCAAATTAATATATATGTGCTCATAAAAATACCTAAAAGAGCTAACTGTCACAAATGAGGTCCTGCTATATATTGAGAGGTCAATTCGAATATGGAAGCGACAATTTTGAATCATGTAGTAAGACTAAGACCCCTTAGCCATCTATAAGGCCATCATATAGAAATGACACTTAGAGGTTATTTGGTTGAAGAAGGGTGCATGCATTAACTTTGTGTATTAGTAACACCTTGTTTGGTACAGTTTTTCAGTCTACATTACTAATACCAAGGGGTTTTAATATATGTGTTAGGATTATTAAAGACCCAATTGCCCTCAAAACCTTTTCTACATTATTTCCACTACATTTGTGGATGATATGTTTGTAAATAAATATAATTTTAAAAATTATGCAATTCGTCGTACTTTATACACCAAACCAAATAATGCATAAGAAATAATATCTGCATAACTAATACAAACATTACTAATACACTCTATTTACCAGCATAGATTGTGGTGCAGTTAATGGATTTCTACACCCCTAACCAGAGCATGGGTTCAAGTCCTGGGTATGGAGAAAATCTTGTTGGGAGTGTCACCCCCAAATGGGCCTTGCAGTGCACGATCCAGATTTAGTCCGAATACCGGATGGGAAACCAAAACAAAAGAATACACTCCATTTAGCATTATTTTTATACATTCTATCAAACGACCCCATAAAGTTCTCTAAGCCATATAGTTGTTGACAAGGGAAAAAATAAGGGTAGTGAACAACTGGTAAAATTAGGATCCTTTACCAGATTATTTCAACTAAGCATCAAAACATAGGCATTATCAATATCAAAGCTATTGTAACAGCTCCAATGATTTCTATTGGAGCATAGGATAGAGAAACTTCACACTGCAGTCAAAAAGGATGAGCAATACCTGAATGCTATCAATTGCACTGAGAAGTAACAACTGTGTGATGCATTTGCTCCTAATAGTAGCCAACATTGAACTTTCATCCTCATCTTTTGCTTCAGGCTCCGCATCATCAGCTAATAACTATACATTAGATAGAAGAGCAAACAGAAGAAACAGATCAAAGTTATATAAAACGATACTCAGTGGAAGTACTAAAACAGGTAATGCAACCAGTTAATATTGCAGCTCAATAACAAATGCAACAAAGATATTCACCCATTATTTTCTAGAAACATCAATGATACAAGAAAGAATATCAACAAGACCTCCATCACTGGAAGTATTCTCTTTAGATTAGAAAATGTGAGAAAGGAAAGAGAAATCACCTTTTGCTGGATAGTTTTTGAAACATTAGCATCAACCTTTTTTAGATAAGAATATCAATATAACATGCACTGTTAAGAATTCTCTGTAGTTTGACTAGAAAAGGAATTTTTACTAATGCAATAATTTATTCTGCTTATGGGTTTTTGAGACGAGGGTTCCCAGGAAACAGTCTCTCTACCTTGTGAGGTAGTGGTAAGTTCTGCGTACACTCTACCCTCCCCAAACCCCACTTGTGAGATTCCACTGGGTATGTTGTTGTTCTTGTTGTTGTTGCAATAAATGGACACCAGCCCTTTTGTATTATAAGGGTATACTAGTTAGTAAATGATGACTTATTAGCCAACTTACAGAAAATGCATAACACGTCATCTTGGTATTGCATGAGAGTTTGCATTTAACAGGGATATATTAGCATGTGAATTAACATAACAACCAACCAAAAAATGAACTACGTACTTAATATGTACTTTAATTTATAAGAACAGAATTTTATTTGAGAATTCTATGAAGTTGTAGCTACATTGTTCCCCAATTATTGGCAAATTCACTTTTTTCTGGGACATTTCCAATGTACATACAACAGTTAGGAAGGACAGCACATCAACCAAAAATCTGGCAATACCTTTGACGGTGACGTTGGTAATATATCAGAAGCCTGAATCTTTGGTTTAGAGGTGAAACTTCTGATGAAGCGGTTGTCCATCATATTTCCCATAATTTTCTGACCTATTGTTTGACTACGGTCAAGACCTTCCGGAACAGTAGGTTTCTCAGATCTCCCAGATGGTGAGGGCATACCTATAAAGACTTTTTTCCTTTAATTATTTGAAAGCAAAACGTAATAGAAAAGAATAAAATGGTTGAATTTCCTCAGCAGCAACCTCCAGTGTCCTCCAAATCAGCAGGGCGTTCTGATCCATGAGTTTCGTCCAGTACGTCTGATGAATGGTCGCCACCATTTCCAATTTCAGTAACATTATGCTGATTATATATCCAACACAACTCAGTATTAGCGAAAATTCAGGATTCATTATCAGCAAATGATCTTATGTCTTACCAGTGTGGTGTGATGCTTTGAGTTCTCAAAACCCAAATCATTCAGAAGCTCAAGGGGTTGTGTTGCATATGAAGCATTTCTGAGACATAAAATAGATCAACTATATCATCAGAATAAAATAGTCAACCAGAAAGAACAACAAAAGAAAAGACAACTTGATAAAATTAAACTTGCACCTTATGCTTTCCAGCAAGGTATCCCAATCATTGTAACTAAATTGGTGTCCACCAACTTCAATAAGATGCACCAGTGCACCAAGAGAGATTGCAACTACAGACTGATCAGTTTTTTGGGCACAATCTAAAAGCAAAGCCAGCAGTGGGGGCAGCATGAAACAAACATTCTACAATCAAATTGCTCATGAATTAGAAATTTTCAAACCTCAGAAAATAGAGATTGCAATACTTTATTGAAGAAAACCATAATGATCAATTCGCAAGTCTTCCTAAAAAGAACAAGGGCACTTTCATATCACATTTTTTATTGTGGAAGAACCAAAAACTAATCTGTGCCAAATATGAAACATAATCTGCTGCATTAGGCTTCTAGTAAATAATATTGTTAGTTATAAATTTACAATCTTTCAAATCTTAATAAAACCACAGATTGATATAAATTACAGATGACCTGCATACACAATACACATAGTGATATGGTACACCTTCAAAGTGAGACTCATAAACAAATTTCACCGTTGGGAATGAACTGCATAACGGAGGATCTGTGTGCACGATACATGTAGTGCTGTACTTTCAACATGAGATTTCTTATCAAATTCCATTATTGGCTATGAACAGCAAAATACAGCAGAATCAGGGACAACATTTGTGAGTTCCACTTCAGAAGTTCAACAAACTGGCATTTTAGGCGACATAACATACAAAATACAAGTGGACCATGTGCTTAAAATGATCAAGGGCTACCATGAGAAAACTGTGACGGAGGCCAGAAGAGAGCGAGGTGTGCAAAACTAATCAGCATAGCTAAATGAGTTGGGAAGTAAAATGTGATAAGGACTTGGCATCATTCTTCAGCCTAGGACTGTTACTCCTGCAACCATTAAGCATGGACAAACACCACAACACCAGGCTTCTGCTGAACTTATCTTTCTCATTAGGTTCTACGTAGAGATTAAAATTTCTAACTTTTGAATATGAGTGGTGCGCTGTAGGGAGTTACCAAAAGCAGTAGACAGAGAAGCCTTTGAAGACAATCAGAGGGAGCTTGAGCATGAATAAAGGAGTTTAAAATTCAGTTAGCATTAGGTAATATTACTTATAATAAAAGACGGATATTGCAGTGGTATAACTGGAAAAAGACAACCATTTGATTCTAAATTAACTATCTTGACTATTTTTGGGTTGTACAAAATGTTGCCAGCTTACCTGAAATAAGTACCCTACTTTCCACTTAATCCACTTATTATGGCCCATATCCCTCCCCTGATTAAAACAGAGAACAAGCGAGAAGAGAGAGAATCTCTCTTTTCATGAAATAATCAGCAATAAGATTACAGCACCAGAAACTGAACGCACTTGAGTGTGATATTTACCTATGATCTGCCTCACAGAAAAGCTGGAACCATGCTTTTCAGTGATCTATTAACATTCAGTACCAAATCCAAAGAAACATGTCTAATTGGCCAAGAGGTAGCACTACTTATGGACACGTGAAGTTGAGCAAATATAATGACCATAAGTGTTTCCACAAACACTAGATTAAGTCTTGAGATGTACCGAGATAGAAAACTTGATTTTGATAAAATTCAAATGATTCTTTCTTAACCGTAAAAACCAATGGTTACAGCTCATGGCATTTTGTACCTTCATCAACACAAGAGAAAAGTTAAAACCTTTTCTAATTTAAATTCATTTTCAACAATTTTCCTCACACTTCGCCAAGGCAATCCATGATATTCTACTATTTGGATGGAAAGAAATTGTAACAGATGTATAAAATTACTTTATGTTGTTTCCTCTCATCAGAAACCAAAGAATCTGCGACCAACACTTCAACAGTAAGCAAAATGACTTAAAAGACAACAATTTCCAGGGAGAGGGGCGTAAAAGGATGAGTATTAGAGGTGGCAATTGGGCGGGTTGGGTCAATTTGGGTGGATCATAATAGGCCAAGACAACAAAGGAGTCAAGACCCAACCCAACCCGAATTTGCTTGGGTCAAAACAGGTTGATTAATGGATTATGGATCGAGTCAAGACCCAACCCAACCCAACTCAATTTTTACTAAGTTTTACTTATTTTATTTGTTCTTTTACAATATTTTAGTATTTAATAAAATTATATTTTTCCCTATTATGGCTATATAAAACATATCAAATTTTAAAAAAAAAATTAAAATATATTGACAAGAACTCTCTCGAGTCAATTCGGGTTGCAAATCAACCCAATTTTGAATGAGTTGAAATGGGTTGGATTGAGATGGGTTAAGCTAATAAATGAGCGGGTTATTAACCCACCCAAACTTAAACAGGTTGGGCAGGCTGGGTTTAATTTTGTCGCCCTAATGAAACCAAGAAATCTATGCTCACAAGTGTGGAAGAGGTCCACCAGATGGGTGCAAAGTACTTTGATTAACACATTAGCTTAGTTTTTTAGACCAATTAGCCCACTGGTTTAGCCTAGTGCAGTTGCAAATGTAGCTACTCACAATGCTGGTGAATCAGGCAACAAGCTTATCAAGCAATTCAGATAATTGATTAAACCATAAAAGCAAAACATCCAAATTGGAGAATGCTGGACAAAGGATATGATGCAAGTGCATGATTATAATAGTCAAATAATTGATTATGAAGTACTTTGATTCACACATTAGGTTGGTTTTTTTGACCAATTGGCACACTGGTTTAGCCTAGTGCAGTTGTTAAAGCATACTGGGAAGAGATGAAACAACACAGACAGAAAAGGGGAAACACCACATAGTTAGATCTGAGGAGATGAGAAACAAGTCAGAAGATCATAATAAAAGCACACTCATACGGCATATCACACATATGCAAGTCATTAGGCAAATAATTACTCTACAGAAGGTCCAGAATCGGGCTTAAACACTTCAATTTTTTAAAAATTATTTGAATAAAACAGATTGTATGGATCAAAAATATCTAGCCTTCAGAAGTAGCAGCTAATTAACACATTCCTTATCAACTACTGCTCATACCTTGTAAAAAGTGTTGAACAGGTTGCATAGCAATTGGAGTGAATGAATGCTACTTTCGCGTGGCCATTCATCAGTAGACCTCAGATTATCTTTTCCAGCATGTCTAACATGATCAAAGATGGGAAATAGCACGCGGTGAAAAATGTTCTCCCAAAATGTGGGCGAAAATTTGCCACCTCGCTCGTTCAGCAAATCGAATAGAACCTCAAGTGCACAGTTTCTAACCTCTGGTCTAGGATCAGAGGTCAGATCAGAGAGACCAGCCAGCATTGGGAACCAAAAATGCTCTGTTACATCACAAGTCGCATCTTCAGTGGTGTCAATTGGCTTCAAAGCACCACCAGGTATAAGACCCTGAAATTCATTTTTACACTGAATAAGATCAGCAGAAGCTTCTCCAATTCCTTTAGGGATTAACAGAGCCTTAACTATGTAACTGTGGCCACATAGCCAATATGTGGATGGTTATCAGAAGTAAGAGAAGATACCTACATATGATACCTGAAAATAGACACCTAAATATCACATTTGTCGGAGTTAGATATACCTTGTTCACATAAAATTGCTAGATTATCTGAGGCGTTCCATTATATTGATACTTACAATGTTTTCAAATTTAAGGTTAATTTTGACATTTGCTTAAACCCCCCCTCCCCCCATATATGTTAATTTTGTCGTGATTACATATTATCATGTGCTTTTCATTATTAGTCGTTCTTTCCTTTTTTTCCTTTTTCTTTTCCTATTTTTTCATATCTAGTTTATTCTGCTAATGGGTTTTTGAGGTGAGGGTTCCAAGGAGACAATCTCTCTACCTCTATGAGGTTAGTGGTAAGGTCGGCGTACATTTCCACTGGGTATGTTGTTGTTGCTTAACCCCCCTCCCCCTCTTTTCCTTACTTGGGAAATCAACTGTCATAAACCATACATGGCATACTAGGAATACAAATTGAAAATAAAATAATGAATGAAAATGAAATTGACAAGGAGGGGAAGCCTCCTTAACTAAGTGAGACCCAGGCAACAAACCTCTGCAAGACGATCCTCGCATATACGAAGTAGTGCAATTGCCTTCAAGCTGATTCTGTGAGAGGTCTTGTTATTAGCAAATCTGATTAAGCAATTGACACAGTCCATGAAGCAATCTCCAACTACTTGATCAAAGTGCTCCAATATGACTACATCATTATTTCAACATTAATACTATTAAATAAGCCTTCTGCAATGGAATCTGAAAAGTGAAAACATGCAGAAGCAATTTTAAAAAAGAACAAAGCTCTCCATACCCTGCTCGACATTCTCAAAAGCACTTTCAACAATTGACTCTAGTTCATCATCTGCGGCAGCTGTGAATATCATGAACACACTTCGCCAACCAGATTTAATACTTCCCACCTTCGACTTTATCATCTGCTACCATGCCGGAATCAGTAGATTTCCCCCACAAAAAGAAAAAACGAGGAACTCAAGAAAAAGATAAGACGTGTACGTACTTGCACAATGCAATCCACAATAAGTCTCCTTATAGTTTCACTTCGACTGC
This sequence comes from Solanum rostratum, assembly GCA_029948455.1. Lineage (NCBI taxonomy): Eukaryota > Viridiplantae > Streptophyta > Magnoliopsida > Solanales > Solanaceae > Solanum > Solanum rostratum. Next base: position 66,915,184 of record CM057046.1, read on the forward strand.
TTCGCATAAGAACGACAAACGGTTTTAAGATATCATTCTGGAAGGTAAAATTGGCGAGTTCAGCACGCTCCAAATACTTCATACCAAGTTGCCGAAGAGAATCTATGGCATACATAGCAACTTTCTCTTCAGGATGGCTCCCGGCAAAAATAAAATGAGTAGCCAGAACGGACCATATTCTTGCCCAAACCTGGAAAGTCATTTCAGACAACATCTTAGAGAAATGCAAGGCAGTTATCATCAATATTAATTCACTGGCACTAACAAAATAATGCACCACCTCGTACTAGTTATCAAGGCTAAGCTGATTCCTATCCACAAGAGATGCAGCTCATTCCCAAATGAACTTCAACGAATTAGTAATTCTAGTCATCCAATTAGCTAGTGGAGATAAAAACGCATTCCCTTAGGTGCTAAGGTTCTTTATGTGATCAAACAAATCAATAATATTGAGAAAAGGAAGCATCAGAGAAATCCATAAAAAAAATCATCACAACACACAGAATAAAGTAATTAGTTATACTAGTCATCCGTGTAGCAATTAGGGGTGGAAAAGCACCAACTAAGGTGATAACATTCTTTATGTGGTCAGTGTTATCAAAAGCGCGCAAAAAACGCTCAACAGTCAGTTGGGGCTATAAGCACAAGTAAAGCCCGGGCTTCATTGGAAAAAGGCGCGAAGCGAGGAAAAAATTATAAATATATATGTTTAGTCCAAGACTAATAACTATAAGAATGATGACACATTTATGAACAATTAAATTTACAAAAGAATAACGATAAAGTGAAATATCAATTATTTAGTGTTGCATTTTTAGAAGAGGCACATTGGCAAGGAAAAGTATGCCTTGGAACCTTGATGACAACAGTGAAGCGCATATTAAGCGACACGAAGCACGCAACACGAAATCTTGCTTCAGGGCTTAAGTGTGACTTTGATAACATTGTATGTGGAAAAACATAAGTATCAGAGAAATCCATAGAAATATTTGTCACAATACACAGAACAAATTGTTTTACCTAAATCTTTCTCAAAAGATTGTTCTATCAAAATACTAATTGTTTGGAAATAAAAATTGATAATATACCAACGATACCAATATTGGCCAAAAGAAAACTACTATAAGTGGGAAGAGCATCATGCCTCTTTCAAAATTCATTAAAAACTTCTAATTAGGCAACTTCACGGTTGTTAAGAAATGTTTCTCCGCATCATTTTTAGTTTTCTTTGTTCCTTTAACCAAAAGAATCGCATCCATTTCAAGTGGATTGCTAGTTAAACATGTTCATTACAATTTTTGGCTTCAGATGGGTCATATCTGACAGCATCAAGGCTGCCTACATTAGTAGAATTTTTGGGAAAGCTGATAAATCCATCAGACAAGTCTAAAATGTGATTCTTGCTTGTACTTTTTTGGTGTGTTTGGAATGAGAGGAATAGAATATGTTTTGATGGAATATCAACTCCAAACCACTCCCTTAAGGATAGATGTCTTTCAGATTTATGTAGGTGCGATAGTCTATCCCCTGTAGATTCTCATTTGATGTTTTTGGACCTTATCAGCTCTTTATCATTAGCATGGGTCTCATTGTAACAGAGATAACAATCTCACTGTTTTGCAACTATTCTTCCATATGCATCTTTTTTATGCCATTTATAATACTACTACATCAAAATAAAAAAGAGTTTCTAAAGTAAACCACTAAAGTACAACAAATAAGAAATACGATTGAATTTTAATGATGGCATATATTCGAGTGGGCTGACTTTGACACTAGCATAAATCATCTGCAGGATAAAACCTCCAAAGACACATGCAAACATCATAAAAGTCAAATATATATTCACTTTGAAATAAAATCTCCAGCAGGCACCAGAGTAGATCACTACAACAACAACAACATACCCAAAGGAATCCCACAAGTGGGGTCTGGGGAGCGTAAAATGTACACAGTCCTTACCATTACCTCATAGAGGTAGAGAGATTGTTTCGTGGGAACCCTTGTCTTAAAAACCCATAAGAAGAATAAACTAGATATGGAAAGATGGAAAGGAAAGGAAAAGGGAATATAGTTAGTAGATCACTAAAAACTAAAAAGAACACTAGACATGAAAACAAATGTCTCAAGAGACTTATTAAATTTACACCTTCTAAAACTAAAAAAAGTAAAAAAGACTAGTAAAGAACAGATAAGAACTTTGCATGATGAGTTCATAAAAATGTTAACTTTGTTAGTTTTCCCTCTTAGAAAATCAAGTACAAAGAGAAAATAATTCCACGTGCACAATAAATTACATATTAGTAATACGTTAAGTTTGCAGTTAGTATGATTATTCCTCGAGCTACAATTAGAACTACCCTAGCATTAGTTGTCACAGGTGTTGTGTAGCACTAGATATGAAGGTGAATATTTAAAACAAATGAACTTTTCCCGAGACGATCCTCTGAAGTCCCTTCTGGGCTTTTGAGTTTCTTTTCTGGTGGAATTCCTGCACCGGAATCTTCTCCTGGTTTCTTTCTTTGTCCTTATTCCTCTTTTTGGCTGTCTTTAGGATGGACAGTAGAATCGATTTCTGTTGAGGAGGCAAATCTTACGACATCACAGAATCGAAATCCAAGGCTGAAATATGGTTTGATTGGGTGGAGAATGCAAGATACCATATAAGAAGAACAGTATTAAGCAAAGGGGCAATGGGATGGACCTGCAGGAGGCTTAGTGAAGCATCAGGAATCAGAGGGAGGACTTTCAAGACCTGGAAAGGCAGACCATTCTTCCCTCATCTTTCTGTCCCCAAAAAATATAATCAGTATGGCAGATTCATCTCGTTGATTTCGGTTAAAGGAAAGGATAGAGCAGTCATTATTCTTCCAGAAAATGCATTTAATGAAGGCTGGGAGAAGTTTGCAAGGAGAGTAGAAACTTTCAGTTAGCAGGGGGAGTAGAAACTTTCATTAATAGGAATACAACCACCTTAAATACATAAGGAAGGCAGACACTGCTGCATACAAGGAGAAAGGGAACTACTTAGAAATATTACATAAAAGTAAATGGACACAAAAGGAGGCAGAGGTTGTCGGAGAACCAGAAGCTGTAGAAGTGCTGCAAGCAAAAATACACTGGAAAGATGAGGATCTTCTGGATAGATGTCTCGTCGGGAATTTTTCTGGCAAAGATAATGCCCTGACCAGAAATGAAGTCAGAAGCTGGGTTCAACAGACCTGGAGAGAAGCACCTGGTATTAAAGTGTACAACATGAACGGGTCTCTATTCCCTTTCAAGTTTCATACAAGAAAGGAAGCAGAACATGTGTTGATGGAGACTGGAGAAGGAAAGGAAACAAACTAAACCTCCAGTGGTGGACACCAAGAGCAGGGGCTTTTTCAAAGTCCCAAGAATTCAAGTGGTTTTGGATCCATATTTTAGGGATACCACTCCATTTATGGTCTCAATCGATAATGAAGAAGATAGGAGAGAGGTGTGGGGGCCGGTTCAAGACAGAAGAGGAGACGGAGTTGAAGAACCATCTCCGATGGGCCAGAATCAGAGTGAGGGGACCCGCCAGCCGAAATTCCAGACTTCATCGAAATAGAAGATGAGAACAATATTTTCTCTCTCCCAGTTTGGGTGGAAACTCCGGCGACATATCATAGGATACCAAGGCGGGAGGAATGTAACGAAGGAGGAGTAGGGGAGCTCTTCGAAACATAGGTGTGTCAGAAATCCTTAGAAGCAAAGACAGAAAAGGAACTGAATTTCAAAAGGAAAAGTTTTGCAGATTTCTTAAGGGATATAAAGGGGAAAGTAGCCACATGGGTGTGAAGGTGCCCAGTGACCCCACAGATTCAGAATTTAATAGTTCTTGAACCCCAAAGGATGGGCCAGCAACTGGGCCAAGCATCCTTTAGGGATAATAAAGGTCCAAAACCATTTATCACAGCTAAATAAATGGTAAAAGCCCTAGGAGCTACTTTTATCATCCACAGATCAATTATTAATGGACGAAAACAGGACAGATAAAAGTGAGGTTTTTCATTTGCAGGAAAAAGGAGAATGTTCGAAGACTCCGGAAAGCAACGGTGATAAACAAAACATGCAAATACAACAAATTCATGATGTTGAGCCAGTAGCATCGACTATGCCTGGATTATAAAACACAATGAAGAGGAGATCAGAGCATCGAAATGGGTAAACCAACATATCCTGGAACGAAGTGCCACTTATGGAGTTGCTTTTGAAGGTTCCAGAGAAGAAACACATGCATAACTGGTGAGGTTGGATGAACGAAAGGTTGCTACAGAACACAAGGAAGTAGAAAACATAACTGCAATACCTAGACCTCCAGGAATTGGGAAAATGAACTGAAAAACTTTGTAATCCAGTTTAAATCAGCAGGTGGAGGGTCTCAAAACCAAAAGGAGAGTCCTAAGTCTGGCCCTTAAATGAAGGTAAAAATACTCTCATGGAACGTAAGGGGGATTACCAATATTTCTACTAGGAATATTGTCAAGAGTGCATTGTTGAAATGGAAAGCAGACATATATTGCTTTCAAAAGATAAAAATAAGTCGGGAGGCAGAGAGCATTGCCAAGCAATTATGGGCTAGCAGATGGATGAGGTGTGGCTACTTAGAAGCTGATGGCAGTAAAGGTGGAACCCTAATCATGTGGGATTGCAAAGTATGGGAAGGAACCTTAGTAGAGACGGGGCAATTTCTATCGCCTATAGGTTTGTTGGAGTCCAAGCCACTTTTAGCTGGTATCTCACTAGTGTGTATGCTCCTCACACTAGGAATGAGAAACTGGAGTGCCGGGAAGAAGTGGTAGCAGTCAAGGAGCTATGTGAAGGACCATGGATCACATGTGGAGACTTTAACACAGTTAAGAGTGATGACAGAAATTGAGGAGATGGAATTACATGGCCCTCACTTAAATGGTGGGAATTTTAGCTGGTTAGGGGCAAATCATCACAGTGCAGCTAAGTTAGACAGACTCTTATATTCAATGGAGAGGGAAGAAACCTTCAAGAACATAAGGCAGATGATCATGCCCAGAGTGACATCTGAGCATAGACCTATTATGCTACAATGTGGGGACTGGGGTAAGCATAACTCCTATTTCAAGTTTGAGAATTGGTGGCTCAGAGTGGAATGGCTTCAAGGAACTTGTTCATAGTTGGTGGAGTGAGTTTGTAGTAGAAGGTTGCCCTGACTACAAGCTCAGTGTGAAACTGAAGTTGCGGAAACAGAAACTCACAGCTTGTTTGGATGGTGGTTTTTGGTGGTATGGTGTGGTATGGTTAGCAAGAGAACCACTTTTGTTTTGACTATTTCATTAATTATATGGTATGGTTATGGTTTGATTCCACCAGTTTTGTAACAATGAAAACCCTCACTTTTTGAAACCACCAATTTGGTGGTATCCCATGGTTCTCTTATTTTTTTCCAATAATACCCTTCCTTAAATTTAAAAAATTCTAATTTATCCTTTATTCTTTATTAAATTTTACCATAATATTTCTACTGCTTTTGTATTACTTATTTCCCTCCTCATCAACTTTTGAAACTTCTCTTCCACCTCCCGTCTTTTCTTTCAAGCTTTAGCCTATTTTTTGTATGGATTGGAGATATATAATTTGTATGCTTTTCTACTTGATTCTATGTATTTATTTTTAAAAAATTATTAAAAAAATATTGATAATTTAATATTTATAATAATAAGGATATTTTTATAAATTTATATGTTACAATACAGTATCATACAGTCAAATCAAACAACAAATTATCATTAAACATTAGCAACCCATAGAGTCTATCCAAACATTGCACAATATTGTACTGTACAATACCATACCATATCATACAGTACCGTACATTATGAAACCATGGCAAACCACCATCCAAACAGAGGGTCAAAGAATCGCGTAAGCAAGTATGTGGGATCTGGGCATTAAGAAAAAGAGTTTGCTGGCTGAATTAGCTGACATTAATCTGACTCAAAAATCAAGACATCTGACAGGGGATGAGCTGATGGTGAGGGCTACAGTTCTGGTAGAGTTGGAGGAATTGGCAAAAATTGAGGAGCCTAGGTGATGGCAGAAATCCAAGATCTTATGGTTGAAACAGGCAGACAATAATACCAAGTTTTGCCAAAGGATGGCTACTGCTCATAAGAGATATAATAATACTGATAGACTGATAATCAGAGAAGAGGAAATCCAAGAGCCAGAAGCTATTAAGGTGAATATGATTGAGTTCTACAATAAACTCTACACTGAAATAGAGCTATGGAGGCCCTCTTTTGAGTTTGTGAACTGTCCTAGAATCTCTCTGGAGGATCAAGCGTGGCTGTAAAGACCTTTCACTGAAGATGAAGTGCTAAGGCCACCTGAGCCTGATGGATTCACCATGAGTTTTTTTAACGTGTTCTGGGAGACTTTGAAGGAGGACTTGATGCAAACAATTCATAACTTTCAGCAAAAGGAAACTTTTGAGGAATCATTTAATGCCACTTTTATAGCTTTAATCCCGAAAAAGCATGGAGCAGAAGAGTTGAAGGATTTCAGACCAATAAGTCTGGTTGGTGGAGTATACACAAAATTATCGCCAAGCTTCTCATAGAAAGAATGAAGAAGGTCATGGGGGTTTGGGTGGAGGAACACCAAATGGCTTTTCTAAAAGGATGGTAGATAATGGATGCAAATGCTGGCAAATGAATTAGTGGATTGTAGAATGATGCAAAAGCTATCAGGAGCCTTGTGCAAACTAGACAGCGAAAAGGCCTATGACCATCTTAATTGGTCCTTCCTCTTAAAGATTTTGAGAGATATGGGTTTTGAAACGAATAGATCAACTGGATTAATGTCTGTATATCTACTATGAAGTTTTCCCTTAATATTAACGGCAACCCTCAAGGTTTTTTCCAGTCACAAAGAGGTCTGAAACAAGGCGACCCATGTCATCATTCCTATTTATCTTAGCCATGGAGGGTCTCAACTCTATGACTAGGAAAGCTAGTGAGAATGGTTGGATACAATATTTCTGTGCAAATATAAATAAAGGAGATGCTACGGAGATCTCACACTTGTTATATGCAAATGGCTCCTTGGTTTTCTGTGGAGCAGAAGTTAATCAAATAAAAGACACTTGAGGGGTATTCTAACCATCTTTGACGGCATATCAGGACTCCATGTCAATTGGCACAAAAGTTGTTTATACTTAGTTAACCAGGTTGTTAATATGCAGGTGCTCTGAAAACCTAGGTTCAATTGGGAACCCTCCCAACAAAATACCTTGAAATGCCTCTTGGTGCTAAAAACAAAGAGGTGGAAGTTTGGAACTGTTGAGGAATGACAAAAAGTCCCACATTGGTGGATAATGAGATGGGTGGACTCTTTATAAGGCTTGGGCAATCCTCCTTCCTTTGAGCTAGCTTTTGGGGTGTGAGTTAGGCCCAAGACCTAATTTTACAGGAACGAAGTACTAGAAAGATGTGAGAAGAAGCTGACAAGATGGAAAAGTCAATGTCTATCCTTGGGAGGTGGAATAACTCTTATCAAATCAGTGATGGATGCACTTCCTACCTATATGATGAGCCTATTCCCAATACCAAGAAATATAGAAAAAAAAAATCAACAAATTAAAAAGAGTATTTTTGTCTCAGGGAAATAAAGAGAAGCTTGGATATAATCATGTTAAATGGGATGTAGTGACACTTTTAGAAAAATTCAGGGTGGTCTGGGTATAAAGAGGTTAAGTATGCAGAATGCCAACGTGCTGAAGAAATGGCTATGGAGGATCTGTAGTGAAGACTTGGCTTTGTGGAGGAGATTCATAGCACAGAAATATGGTCTCCAAAACAGTTGGATCATTGCAGAAGCAAATGGTACCTTTGAGTGCTTTATCCAGAAGATAGTTTAGAAGATTGGGCCGTCATTTATCCCCAATCTATCCTGTAGGATTGGTGATGGAGTGAAAACCAGTTTCTGAATGAAATATGGTTAGGGGAAGAGAACTTGAAGAACATGTTCCCAGATCTTTATATTTTGACCCTACAACAGATGGCTAATGTGGCACAGGTGTGGAGCCCTCAAGGTTGGAATTTAATTTTTAGAAGGGTTTTAAATGACTAGGTTGGTAGAGTGGCAGAACTACTACAAACACTAAATGCATTTCTAGGTATCACGGAAGGAACTGATACTCCAACCTGGAAAATGCACAAGAAAGGGATTTTTTCTGTGAAACCTTGTTACTGGAGCTTACACTCTAATCGAACATTGGAAAGGAAATGGCCTTGGAAACTAATTTGGAAAATCAAGAGTCCTCACAAGGTCTCGGGTTTTACTTTGTTGGCAATTAGGAAAGCATGTTTAACCCATGAAGTGTTACAAAGAACAGGTATACAGATTTGCTCAAGGTGTTACATGTGTGGGGAAGAGGCAGAAGTTAACAGTCAATTATTCTTACATTGTAGAACAGTTGTAAATCTGTGGGACATGTTCTTATGTATAATTGGGGTTAGCTGGGTAATGTCCAGGACTATTTTGGACATGCTGAGACAATGGGAAGGTGTGGGCAGAAGAAGAAGATCCAAAGAGGATTGGTGGAAATGCCTCCCAGTTTGCATTTGTTGGACATTATGGAAGGAAAGAAATGAAAGATCAGATGATGGAAAACCCAGCAGCATTCAGAAAAGCAAGATGAATAGTTTTGAGTATGCTGTATTTTTTGTGTAAACAGGATTTGGTGGGGGAGGTAGAAATTTTTAGTGGATTTTATAGCCCAATTGTAAAGTTTTACTTAGTTTTGGCTTTTGAAACCCCTCCCCCCAAGCTGTAAATCCCACCACATCAGTTTTGCTGATGAATTTGATTTGATGTGAATATCAAGTAACCTTTATCCAAAAAAAAGTGTGTTGTGTAGCACTAGGCAAGAAGAGGTAAAGAGATGGATAACTAAATAATAAAACCAAATCACTTATCGGGTCAATGTCAAAAATTTACCGAACACTAGTATCATTTAAATGGGTAGAGCAATTACCATTCGTATGCGAGCCATGTTGTAATAGCTGATCTCAACAAGTTTTTGTAAGCTGAAAACACGCGCAGGATATTGTCTTAATTCCTCAGCTGAGACTTTACACAAACCACTGAAAAATTCAACCACTGATTCACTGGGAAGTTTAACACTATTCACAAAGACTTGCTCAGTAGGTTTTCCAGTCAACTCTCTAAGAGATTGAAGCAGAGCATCTCTGGAAATTTGGTTGGATCCTTGCATAACTGTTGCAGCCATTGAAGGATTAGTTACTATAAACTCAAGTCGGGAAATGCACTCAAGAACTGCAATCCATGTATCTTGCAAAGCTTCAGCATCTGAATCACATATAGCCAGAAGAGTCCGTAGTGCTTCCACATTTTTACTTTTCATATCCCTTGGTACATGTAAAAGATTAAGTCTGCAGAGACATTGCAAAAGTTGATTCAATCTCTAATAAGAAAAAGCATAAATTTATCCTGATCCATCACCACACCTACTAAACCCAACCCCTGCCCCAAAATCTAAAAGGCAAAAGAGCTAACTTTTCGGGAAGTAAATACTAACTTGGTCCAAGCTGCTTTAATTATTAAAACAGTTTATTGCACTCAAAGAGTGAAATTAACAGATATGCCCAAGAGATTACCTAAGAAGAGTTGTCAAAAATGCATATCGCATGGTGTCCATCCCGAGAACATGTGTGATGTGTATTCCAGCTTTAAATCCTTCCATGCACACAATTACCCGTGCTTTGTTATCTCCTTCCTCCATAAGAACAGCTACAGTAGCAAGCAGTGGCCACCCTAGAGCTTCAATCATTGGACGCACAAGTTTAGTATTGTGTGAAGTATAAAAGACTCCTCTTTTGCCTCCTTGATTTCGGAAAATAGCCTGTGTCTGCTTGATGATAGCCTCACTCTCGGATTTTGGGTCAATTGAAGACCTCCTTCTAGGCTGTGCAAGATTGAGAATATTGACAAGACGTCCTCTCTCCTCAGTTTCAGGCTTCTGCTTGCTACTTTTTGCTAGGCCAGCAGGATCATCTTTCATCTTTATCTCCTCTAGAACAATTGAATCATAGATCTCCTCCAGCAGTTCCTTTGGAGCACAATCTTCTGCTTCATCAGTGGCATTCATACGTATAAAATCATCCTTCGACATTTTTGGCCAGACCAATGGGTTGTGAGCATCCGTATTCAGCATTATAACTGCATATGCTAGAATATATGCTATGTCTGCATTCTTGAATAGGCCAGGATTGTCCGCGCAGTAACTGTCAAAAGAATATTGTTCAGCCCAAGCAATAGACATTGTTATGAATGATGGATTTGGATTACCAATGCAAGTAACTCATCCATCAAGTGTTTGAGAGACACCTATTACAGAAATCAAGTGGCTAAGGATATAACAATTTCTAATCCTCGTCTAGATTACAACAATAACATACCCAGTGGAATCCCACAAGTGGGGTCTGGGGAGGGTAAAATGTACGCAGATCTTACCACTACCTCATAGAGATAGAGAGGTTGTTTTCGGAATAAATTGAATAGATTTAATCATGGCACTTACTTTTCTCCAATTTTTTGCTATTCAACATGACATAAACTAAGATATATGCTTATCTTATAAAGCAGTTCTATTTGTTGGTCCTTATTTCACCAAGGACAACTTCAACAAAACCTTTTTCCAGTAACAAGAAGCTTTTTTTTCTTTTGATATAAAATATAAGCTTTGTTACCAATGCAAATGAGATCTCACAAGTAGACAACAGTACAACTCAGCCCAAATGCAATTCGTTTAACATTGAAGCAAAAAAGGTGGCAGATTTCCACTTGCTGAAGTCGGTGTATACTCTTTCCCAAACATATTATCATCATTCACAATGGTTATATGTCTGAGGGTTATAATCACTCTTATCTGTCTGTCTGTTTTTGGGCATACCCTAAGCCTAAAGATATGCATCACTTAATGTTTCATCACGCTATTCAGTGCATGCTCCACAATAATAGCATTAAAAAGTTACTCAATGGTTCGTGCTTGGCCCTATACTATTTGTTTAACGCACTTTACAGAACTCCATGGATCAGTTAATTTGAGGACACAGACATGATGCAGAAGTAGATTTCAATGTTCATAATCCACAAAGCATGAGTGACAAAGAGATCAATCATGCTCAAAGACTCTCAATTACTATGTTTTTTGTTTAATATACACTTCTATCTGGTCACTAATATTTTCATATGTAATATCATAAAAGGACAATATCTCAAAGATTAAAAAGGGGGACAAATTCCCACTGGTCGGCAAAGGTGTGCATAAGGCACTCACAGAAGGACAACATCTCAATGATATTGGGAACTTTAAATGAATACCTACCGCTCTGCAAACTTTTCCATAATGCGATCTATCTTCTGAGCTTCCCCGGGAAGCCGGAACCCTTTAAGAAATTCACGAATTGCCAAATCAAATTTCATTCCAGAAAAACTCATAGAGTCAACATAAGCATGCATGACAGCCACAGGAAACTCCTCATGCTGACCCAAGTAGTCACCAATCATAGCCTGAAAGTACAGTTTGAATTTTTCTACAAGTCAATCTAGAGAGGCAAACGAGATATAAAAAGGGCATAAATGATATTTCACCTTGTCCAAGCTAGGAGAACTTTTGAGAAATTGAGCAACTGAAGTTGGGGAGTTATCAATCAGCCCATTAGCTATTAAATGTTCAATTCCCTTCGTGGGTTTTCGATTGAACTGCATTATTTCGAAGAAACCAAACACTAATAATCCAGCCCCAGCACATACAGTATATAAAGGAAGCAGCAAGCAAATACTTTATCCAAAGAGATACAGATACTTTATCCAAATAGATACTAAAACAGAAGAATCAAAGACTGATAACTTCCTCATTTCTATGAGAATGGGCCAAAAAGACATACTTCAGAAATAGCTGCTTCAACAGTAGATTTGTGGGCTTTCAATTTCTCAAAATTACTGGGTGAATCATCCATGTCTCTCATCTTATCCGGGTCTCCCTTTAAAGTTTCTTCTTCAGAGGACTGATTCCTATTACTCAGCCTTTCTGACTCTGTCCAACGCTTCTCCCATTCGACAAGAGATTTTAGCACATTTACAAGACACTATAAAGGTCAAGAGCAGCACAAAAGAAAGTGTAAGGGTGAAGTATAATATTGAAATCCCTACAAAATCTCAAGAAGAAGGTATTCTAAAGAGATGCCTGAAGAGAGGATGCTTTGATTGATGCTATCTGGGATGTGGCAACTGAATTTGGCTCTGCATTTTGCGTCCCTTGTGCAATTTTAGATAATGTGGTCACCTATAAGAGAAACCAAATAGAAAGAGTACATTTGGGTCATACAACAACTAAGATATTGCAAAGCCAACCTACTACAGAGACAGAGAACAGAGAGAGAGAGAGAGAGACCATTCGCTCAAACAAGTTAGGTGCTTGAAGATCACAATCATAGTTCACATAAAGATCAACAAGCATCTGGGAATCCTTGCAAACTTTCTCTAGCATCCTGCAAAGATAGTGATGACAAAGATTGTAATGTTTCTGTACTAGTTTGCATGCATGCAGTGATTGACACAAGGCCAAGATAATCCATCTATGCTATTTTGTTTGATAATACCATGAGATAGATTCTCTCTATTTTTATCTAGGTTCTTAAAGAAAGGCCTAAATTTGATAACTCTCAACAATTTAATGCTAGTGTGGTGCCATCACTTCCTTTATGATGATGGTGTACTGGTCAGCAGTCAGCTTGTGTGCATCACGACTATTCCACCGAAAACTTGTTACCTCCCACCAGCACAAGTGCCGGGTTACTATTCCACCAAAGATTTGCCAGATGCAAGGAAACACCTAGTTTTTTTTGTTTTTTTTTTTTTGCCTTCATTGGAGCTTCAAACATGATAGATCGTGGTTATTCTCCCACTTCATTGACCATTAGACCACATCCTTGGGTTTTGATATCATCATATTTTCAACTTCTATAATTATGATTACTCCTCAAATGTCAAACTTGTACAAAAAGGAAATATCATAGGATTGTGGAAAACTGATTTGAGACAGACCTCATATCCAAGAGGAGGCATAAACATTACCTTCTATAAGTAAAAGAAACAGGACATATCATAAAAGCAAGCTATATTAGGTTTTGCATTATAGAAATGGAAATCTAAAGATCTGACTCAATTTGTATATTTAGGTTGGTTTTAAGGATATTAAATTGATTTTAACATGTTCATATGCTGTATCATATGGTTTCGAGTTACGGGCTAGGTCTCTATTTGTTTTTTGATAAGTGAGAGTTGCTATTATAGTCATGTTACAGTATTTATAGATAGGGCTCAAGTTTCTTTTAAAAAAAATTGACAAGTTTTCTTCTCCCAAAAAAAAAAAAGAAAGAAAAATGACAAGTCAATGTGTTAACTTAGCAATCTATTCAACTCAAAATATTTTAGGAAATTCAACTATATTTTTAAGCATGAATCTCTAAAGGAATGAGGTTGAGTTTTTTCTAGTTACTTGATTGGAAGAAAAAAAAAAAAGAAACAGTCTTTATTTAATGACATGGGAACTCTAATGCTATCATTTATTCTTCCTTTTTACCCATAAAATATCTTCTCAACAATCCATTTCACCACAAGATTTCACTTCTCAAATTTTCCTCTAACTTGAGGATTTTAGATCATGTGAAGTTTCCCTTCTTTTTTTTTTTTTTGGGAATGAAAGTTCCATGGGATATTTCTTTTATTTTATGTAAGATAATGATTATATTAACAACAGAAACAATAAAGGGATCTCTGTAACTTTGTATACAGGAAGTATACCAAAAAGTAAAAGACCTACAAAAAGATATAGTTTTTTACGAACGACAGCCAATCATCTACATAAAAGAACCTCACGAATGCACCAAGAAGAAAGAAGCGATAAAAGGCTATTCCTCAATCGTGCAAAGTTCATCTGATATTTCTTATTAGTACTGCTTGGAAGCTTTTTTTAATCTTTTATAAACTTAATTTATAGAGAGAGGAAAACCAAATAGATTTCCAAATAAAGATGTATCAATTATTACCAGACAACCATAACTCAGTTTATCCATAATGCAGATCAGCTAATCTACACTGCTAGATATATCCTGTGAGCACCTACATGCATAAAAGGTCATGAAGAAGAAAGGAGTTCTCCAATCTGTCAAAGGCTGCTATCCTACTCCCTCCTAACCAGACACAAGGTAGCAAGTGAAACCAGCTACGAGATTAGGCATCACTACTGGTATGAAGTCAAGAATGAATTCTCCAAAATAACATTAAAGAAGAGGTCAATATGGAGCAACCATCTAATTTTGTGCCCAAGAAGAGTACAGTATAGTATGTCAATGCAGATGGTCACTTTATGCTCTGAAGAAGTCTCTACTAGCTTAGCTTGATGTTTCAATTCTGTAGGTCAGCATTTTGGATCAGTCAATATTAAGTCAGAGCATTGTGGTTTAAATTAATGCTCTACACAAGGTCGGTCTCCGTAAATTGTTTTGTGTGGATGCGAGCTATTACAGAAAACAGCCAAGAAAGCATTGAAACACTAGGCCTCATTTGTTTGCACTTATGAAGGACTGAATCTGAATGATTCAAATCTTAGGCAATGAAATGTATTTATTTACATGAAGATTTAAGCACTTACTTGGTCTGAATAGTTCTAAATCACGAAAGATCTTGAACAAAGTCTAAATATCATTAAAAGTGTTACTTTCTCAAAACAAAAGTCTTAATATCATTAAGATGTATTTTTGCGTGGATAATTTCCACACTATTCACAATCACCAACCACCACCTCTACCATCACAACCACAACCACCGCCATCAACCATCAACCACCTCTACCATCACAACCACTACTAGCAACCAACACCGCTGCCAATCACTACTCTCAATCACTAACATACTTACCACCATCATCATTATAATTATATCCGCCGCCGCCACTCCGACACCACTATCAACCACTACAACCATTGGGATTAATCCTTACTGCTAACCACCTCCACACTACAACTAGAACTGCAACCAACTACCACCAACACCACTGTTAACCACCACATGCTCTTCAACCATCACAACAAACACCGTGATTACTAACATCAACCATCTCAACCACCACCACTATTATCAACACATAGCGTTAGTAACTATAACATCAGCCACCCCACCTTAACAACTATCACCACCACCACCACAAACAATCTCCACCATCATTAGCGAACATAAATATTTCATTTGTTAATCAAATAATGATTTTATTTTAATAAATTTATATTCTTTACTAATACTTAATTACTTTTTATTTGAATTGTATATTTACTATATTTAAAAATCAATCAAATGTGCATATTCAGACATTGAAAAACAACCTGTCTTAATCATTCCGTGTTCAGATCTAGAGACCATCTTAACCATTCAAATGTACATTCAGATTCAGATGTCCTAATCTCAATGCAAAACAAATGGGGCCTAATGCACTTCACTCACTTCCAGATAGGGACCGAAGAACAACTTAGGAACTGTTTTTTATAAGGTAAAAGCAACTTAAGTACTTTTTAAACTTATAGGCTGTTCATACATCAGGTGTGATCATCTCAGCAAGGAAGGAAATATGCTCCCAGTATTGTGAATGAAACAAGCATGACTGAGTATATCAATTGATTAACCTACGGATCTAATGTCAAGCTACTCAGGACAAGAACCTTTGTTTATCCAAGCTGCTATGGCAGATTAGTTGGCAAGTAGAACTATTACATCCCCAAATATTTTCTTTCCTTTTAATTTAGTGTTGACGGTCATTTTTCGCAACATCATCCTGATAGTCCTTAGGATATAATGTACGCATCCTTTAAATGTACCAAAGGTCGTGAACTACATAAAGATTGAGACCCGAGTATTCTGTATAGTTTGGTGGGACTCTAATTACTTGGAAAAAGTAAAAGGCATGGCAAAGTTAACAAATCAAGTGCAAAAGCTATATAAATATCAAGATACATTTAAACAAAAATCATACCGCGGAACACTTGCTTTTGCATTCAGGTCTGTTCCATCCAGTGGACGTAGGACAATTAAGGGAAAGAATATACCAATTTCACCCTGAAAATCAATTTTTAATTTGCAATCTCTCAAATTTTGAAATAGATACTTTAATCTCAATAGGAAGTGTAACACTGTGTACCTTGAGACATTCCCTAAATCGCAATAATAAGACTGAGAAAATTCCTGTAGCGTACTGCCAAAATATGTGAACAGTTGTTAGTAAGTTACACATCCAAAGAATTCCAAAAGAATATCAATAACATGAGCGAATAGTTTCAGAAAGCAACATTAATAACCTGAAATATGGTAGGTGACTGTGAAACTGATGCTCTTAGTAAAACATATGAAAGATAAGCCTTGACGGAGTCCATAAACTGAAAGTTTTTCGTGAACGAATCACTAACTCCCTCCAAAAGACCCTGCAGTTTGATTGTGGAAAAATATTTTTTAATAAGTAAGCAAAGCTTTATTGATTGAAACCAGCATAAAGAAAATGCTGGTGTAAAAATACAGTTAAGGTTTTACATGAACTGCAGTGTGTTGATAAAATCAAGTATGTGCCTTCAACTTCATTTACAATTACCATCTTGCACCAAAAAGCTAGCATAAGTATGATGCAAAAATAATTTAGTAGAAGATAGGGATTCCTGTCAATTTCACCTAACAGGTCAAGAGTATGATCACTAAGATTTACGCTTAAAAAAATGTCAGTAATGAAGAAAGAGACAAGTAAAGAGGAAGAGAATATGACAACTGTTAAGAAAAATGCTTAAAAGAACATATCCAACAAAAGTATTTATTTAGGGCTAGAAAAGCATTTTGAAGGTCGCCCATACCATCTGTTGACAACAGCCCTTCAGATGATACTTGATTTCAAAAAAAACAAAAAACAAATAATCTTCCCAAATTTGCAGCCCTTCCTAGTTCTATTCACTCATTATATTTTAAAAACAAGTCAACCAGCACCTCCATGTTTCTTATTTAGGTCAAAGAACATAATACATGAGGGGTTTGTTTTTTCTTTTTTTGGCGGACTACAAACTGATATAATATAAAGAAAATTCTCATTTTCAAACAAGAAATCAACCTCAGCAATAGCATTAAGCCTCTTTCATTTTACAACTTCAAGCTTTCATTTCCCACTAGTTCAGTTTGAAGTTCACCTCCTTGCTACTGTGGACCTGCTTTTCAGAACCAGACAGCTTCAACTTTCTTCGGTAGTGTTTTAGGAACTTGGATTTACTAGCCTTGAATTGGTTATTGAGAATGGAAAACTCAATCTAGCAGTCTGGCTTTGGTTTCATATTAGTTGAACCAACATTAACATCCAACAACCGATTGCATTAAATAAAAAATATATTTTCTTAAAGATTTTACACTAATAGTGGCATAACTACAGTAAGTTGACTAGTTATATCTGCTCTATCTCCAGTGAGCTTCAGATTGCAAATGCTGTTTCTACACGTTTTTCAGGTAGCATTTGTTCTGAAACTCAATTTTTCAATTCTCCTAAACAAAATAGCACATTAACTTAAAACAAGTAAACTCAACGTGAGATGTGATCAGAAACTACGATAGCCCACCATCAAAACTGAAGTGAGCACAGAAACGACTGCCAATAAATATGGGGGAAAAGGGTAAAAATGAAAAAGATGAAGCAGCTATGTTGGTGATTAAATCTGAGTACAGGCCTATGTAACACCTTTGGCAGATGCCACATTAGCAAAACACGGGAGAGATATTGTGTATATAAGAAAGAACTCCTTAGACCCAATGACGCATTTAAAATCGTGTGTGTTAGAATCAGAATAGGTAAATACAATCCTACTTTGAATAGGAATAGGAATTACAATAGTATATAGAATCCTATTTGGAAAAGGATTGTATTATAGTATCCTAGTTGGAAAAGGAGTCTAATATAGTATCTATAAATAGGGTCAATGTAATAATGTAGACAACAATTCAATAATATTTTTCTCCAATATTTCTCACATGGTATCAGAGCTTCTAAAGTCTTGGTAGAAAATCAAAGAGCTTCCGCAGCCGGCGGGCAGCTAAGACCCATATATGTTGCCGTCTGGCCAATGGTTATGTTAACAAAAATAGGACCAATGATATATGTATGATTCTCATATTCAATGATATATGTATGATTTTCATATTCAAGGGAAGAAAACTCAGTCAAACAGGTCATTGTGCGTCAATTTTCGATGACTTTCTAGGGTTGTTTTGTGTCAACCTCACATATGTCAGTGTTTGTGTAGCACTGTGCCATCATTCCGGTGCCTACTTTTTTATATCTAATTTGTGTAGCACTGTGTCATCTTTTCGGTGACTACTTTTTCATATTTATCATGTGTAGCACGTTGCCACCTTTCCGGTGACTACTTTCTCATATTCGATTTGTGTAGCACCGTGCATCCCTCCGAACTACTTCTCATATTTAATTTGTGTAGTACCGTGAATTTTTCGAACTACTTTCTCATATTTGAGTTGCATATCATTGTCTTTTTTGGTGACTCTGATTTGATATACGTAGTTCCATGCGTTTTTTCGGTGACTCATTAAATCTAATTTGCGTAGGGTCGTGCCATCATTCTGATCCTACCCATACAATTTTACATTTTAGTAGGGTTGTGTCGTCATTCTGACTCTACCCATATAATTCTTTTTCTCATTAGGGTCGTGTCATCATTCCGACCCTATCCATATAATTTTATTTCTCAATTTATGACCACTTTTAGCCGTAAAATTTAATAATTCGGCGCATGAGCAAGTTCTGACTAGCTTTAAAGTGACTTTCTTGGAACAATTTTGAGATGATCCACAATGTCATCCCCTATGACCTTTTGATCAGTTGACCATTAAAATGCTTTTCTCCGTGATTATCTCGAGGAAGAAATTTGTATGGAGCAACCACCTGATTTTGTTGCTCAGGGGAGTCTGATAACCTTGTATGTCGGTTGTGTAAATCATTCTATGGTCTAAAACAATCTTCTCAAGCTTGGTTTGGGAAGTTTAACAATGCAATCTCGGAATTGCATGAGAAGACTAAGACATTGAGGTTGACTGTTAATTTTGTGAAGATCAACTTGCTGACACGCTCGTCATCGAGTCTCGTATTAATTACATTTGTAACAAGCTAGGTACATATGACGTGTATGCACTAGCTTGAGGGGGAGCGTTAGAATAGGAATAGGTAAATACAATCCTACTTTGAATAGGAATAGGAATTACAATAGTATATAGAATCTTATCTGGAAAAGGATTGTATTATAGTATCCTAGTTGGAAAAGGAGTCTAATATAGTATCTATAAATAGGGTCTCAATGTAATAATGTAGACAACAATTCAATAATATTTTTCTCCAATATTTCTCACAGTGCGACCCTAGTCCAAACTATATAATTAGCGAGCTCGGTTATTGTATATGGTATCATCCAAAAATAAACTATATCATTAGCGACCTGGGTTATTGCATATGATATCAAAGTCACTCTGTATCCAATCTTGGGCAATGCAATGGTAGAGCCGTGGAGCAAACCTCAGAGTTTTAATTGAGCCTAGGCAAATCCTACATCATTGAGAACGTAGTGGAGCAAACCTCAACTATGACGCAGAATCCCTAAAAAAAAGGTGTATGTAACAATCTAAGAAAATCCTACACCAGCAAAACACGAGAGAGATGCTAGTATATATTGGCTACATACACCTTTTTCTTAGGGATTCTGCATGCTAGTATATATTGGTTTTCATTTGCAAGAGATTAACTATGTCTTTCCCAAGTAAAATACTTGCCCAAATATAATGTAACTTCAAATTTAAATACTCATTTTTTAAATTTCAACCAAATATTTCCAAGACTGAGATAGTTTGGACATGTGAAAAGAAGATGCATAGATCCCCGGTGAGGAGGTGCAAGAAATTGAATATATTCGGTACAAAGAGAGGTAGAGGTAGGCCAAAAAAGTTATGGAAGAGATAATTAGACAAGACATGCTGCAAGTCCAAATTATCGAGGACATGATCTTAAATAGGAGGGTATGAAGGTTGTACTTTAAGGTAGAAGGTTAGGATGTATAGTTGTCTTGTTTTTTGAGGGGTTTAATTGTATTCTTACAGTGCCTTCCTTTTGATTCCACCATTACTTGTTGCTGATTATGTTTTGGTTATTGCATTATTTTGGTGTTGTTACTGTTTCCTACTAAGTTGATTTGTTTCTCCAAGTCATTTTTCCTTTTTCATACCTATTTTGATATGTTGTACTCAAGTCGAGGGTCCTCCGAAAGTAGCCTCTTACGTCCATAAGGTAAGGGTATGCTCTGCATACAATCTACCCTCTTCAAACCCCACACTTGTGGGATTCACCCGATACGTTGTTGTTGACCAAATATTCTCTAAACGGGCACCTAAGCTTGAAACAATATGTGCTTGCTTGGATTGTGTGTTCATATTGTATTATATTGTTAAATCAATTGTCATTCAACAATGAGAAGACTCATTTTATGTAACTAATATTTGGTGTGGTTAGATTCCTGCATTAGTTCTGTTTCACATTTTGCGCTTACTATTACGTAATAATCTCATTTTACCCTTTACTTTGTAACTCTATCATTTAGATCTGATTTTATTCGTTTGATTTTTTTTTTAATCAGAATAAATATATTGAATTGCGTAAAATAAAAATAATACATCTTCAAGAATTGTAAAAAAAAAATGATAGATATTCATGCAAAAGAGCTTTGTTGTCTTATTTCTTTCAATTTTATATCTATTTAATGCAAAGAACACTAAATTCTTATATTAATCATTTAAAATTCGTAATCTGAACAACATTTAAAAAAAAAACCACGAATTATTATCCGACTTGTTATCTTTATGTTATATTTTTAATTTCTTTTTAAAAAATAAATATAATTTAACCAGAACTCATGTCTCCTATCCTCATTTCTTCACTACCTTAAAAGTTAATGTTTTATGTCAATCACCTATACCTTTTTATAAAGTTGTTTTGAATTATTTAAAAAGGTATTTTTGCAAGAGTCAAATTCAATTGGCCTTCGTATTCATGATATCGTTATGCAAAGTTTATGACATATTTTGTCTTCATCATATCTATACCCACCTTCTTCATCACCACTCCTTGCTACGACATAGGTACCCCTTTCCACTTTCTTATTAATGATCATCTTTTCCTTTTTTTAGTTTTGAATTGTTCACAAATATAGTAGTTAAAAAAGATGAAGGGCATCCTAGTAAACTTAGCAGCTATTGTATAGTACAATATAGTCAAACCAAACAAGAAAATGCTATTAAATGAAAACAAAAAATACAACCTATCCAGAAATTATTTTAACACCACAATAAAATATTACGCAATGCAATATAAAATAGTACATTAAGAAACCATAGGAAACAATGACTCAACACCCTGTACAAGAAAGCTCACCTGAAGTAGCTCTAGAGACAAAATACGTGTCTTAACAGTAACTTCATCATTGTCTTCCTTTATGCCCATCTGCAAATGCAGTCCTATTAATACAAAATTCACAGATTTCCTAAACCTTACATCAATGACCAGTCATGCAAACCTTGCAAAGGGTTCGGAAAAGAAGTAAGGCATCATGCTCTCCAGGACTCATGCTTTCAAGCTCAATTCCTCTGGTTAAAGTTATAAATTGTCATGTGATTTGTAAAATGTAGTTAAACAACACAACATAACAAGTTTGCTTTACGAGAATCATTTCCTCAACTTTGAATCAATACCTTGTGACCTTTTCACCATCTTCAAGATGCACAGCCTTCTCAAGAGCAGCTTCTAAACCCTGTATTCCAAGGAAAGGTCATAATAGGTACATATCATAAGCTTTTACATAACAATACCATAATCGTGTTAGTAATAGTAAGGTTTCATGTATGTACACCTTGATATCAGCACCACCAACAAAACTCTGAAGTTCCTCAACTGATGCAGCAGATGTACCTTTAGCCTGAACAACACTAGGGGCATCTCCCCCTTCGGTTATTTCTTTATCTTCCGGATCATTGTGTGAAACTTCCTCATCCTTAACGTTTGGCCCGTTAGTATCAGTAGTTTCTTGGTGTGCAGCAGGTCCACATGACCTACCCTGAATTACAAGAAGTTATTAAGGATCCATAAAGTAGAATCCACTATCCACCCCCCACCCCACCCCACCCCCAAGCATCTCAAAGAAGAAACAAAAAACTTGGTTCTTCCACCATTCATTCACATACCAGATCATTTTCCATCCGTCTGAATATAATACTGAGCATTTGTGTTAACATGGCCTTTGATGTTGCTTGGTTTATTGGACTTTTGCTAAAAATCCAAACAAGGTGCTATTAGCTTTATTTGATATATTATAAAATAATCATCTTCAAACAAAGGATTACACCAATACCTGTTAAGAGCAATATTGTAACAGACCCTGATAACACCGAGCAATGATTCCCCATGAACTGTATTTTGGACAAAGCATACAGAAAAAATGTGTAAGGATTCCTCTGGGCCACTAGCAGAAAATCCTATTCCTACCAATTTTTAATTCATACAAATGATAAATGTTCAATGTTATATGCAATAGCTTACAAAGGCGGACACATTAAAGTACCCCGAGATGTTGGACTTCGTCATTTACATTGGACGAAATTTTGCCAAAATGCGTGCTCCAGGCATGATTAAGTCATGAAACTACTAAGGCACTTTAGTACAAACTTTGTTTGCTTATGCGGCACTTTAGTACAACCACCAAGACACTTACTCATGGGATTCAATGCTCACGGAGTGTGCCATTGACAGGGGTAATGATAATTAGGCACTAATCTGAACTTAAAAACAGCATTTTTCTCATTTGAATGAGAAATTCAAAATGGCTAAATTTGATTGAGTCATATCTAGTCTAATCCGCCTATGGGTTGTTGAGATGAGGGTTCCAGGAAACAGCATCTCTACTTCTATGAGATAGTGGTAAGGTCTGCGTACATTCTGCCTTCCCCAGACCCCACTTGTGGGATTCCACTTGGTATGTTGTTGTTGTTGTTGTTGTTGCTAAATTTGATTGAGATGATTTTTTACTTCTTATATTCAATTGTAGTTTTCTGTTTCACTTTTTTGGTCTATATACTTGTTTAGTGTATAAAGCTATTTTTTGTTGCATTGGATGGTACTCTTTTCTATGTTGTTCGAACTCTGTCGACCCGATGTGGGTGTGAGTGTGGGATCCACACCAAATTTGATCGATTTACCTTGGTACATCTATAACCGAGGAGTATAGATTAACCAAGTATTTAGACTAGTTTTTTGGTTTAGGTCATATATATATAGATAAATAGTATGAGAATGTCTTCCTATTACATGATATATCTTATGAATAACATATTAGGTGCTTATAAAGAATTAAATTCTATTAGGTTCAGATCAATATTAGGTGAGGTATACTTCATATGTCGTAACATACATTTATTGGTCATATGCTAGCACCCGCACCTGCACTCGAATCCATAACCCCAAATCCTAAAACTTTAGTGATTGAAGAATCCAACCTTTAGGACAGCACAAGTGTCAAATACCCACACCAAGTCCGAGCAACTTAGCTTATTTCTGGTATGCACTTATGTTCAGTACAGTACACATTTCAATTGTACAGAACCACTACCCATGAAGATAGAGAGGCATTTTTGACCCATCAACTAACAATAAGGGGATTTTTTAACCAAAGTAACCACAGCAAGTATATTTTTGTTCATTTCACATAATCTAAAGGCATTTTTGACCCTTTTTCATTTTTTGAAATATCATAGAGAGCAAGTACACGAAAAAGCAAATGTAGGTCCCAGATAACTTTTTGTTTGATAGAACGGGAAGTAGAATTCCATTTTAGCAAAATTGACATCCTTTCATGACATACCAAAGAAGAATTAAGCCAATCTTTTCCGAAACAGTAGAGTATATTTCCAAAAAAGAAAAATAAAGTGGTATTAGCTTATCTTAGTAAAAGAGTTTACATGGCTTATTCTAATGGAGTTTTAGACACAATTAGAATGAAGTTAACTATTAGAATAGGAATAGGAATAAGAATAGTATACACAAACCTACTTAGGATAGGAATAGGAATAGGAATAATATGTAGAATTCTACTTGGAAAAGAATTATCATAGATTGTCTATAAATACGGTCTTAGTGTAATTATGTAGAAACACAATTCAGTAATATTTTTTCTGTTACATTCCTCACATGGTATCAAAGCTTCTATGATCCTAGTGAGAATCAAAACTAAATTTTTCATAAAAGAAAGTTGGATTAAAGACCTAATATCATTTGAAATCATTGCAGACTTGGATAAAAAAAATACTCATTTCGTTTCAATTTAAGTGTCTTCCTTTTTTAATTTGTTTCAAAAAAAAATGCCCCTTCCTATTTTTGGTAAATCTTTAATTCGAACATTCTCATTTTACCCTTAGCGACACTCCCTAGTAGAAATAACGTAACATGTTTAACACCGCAAGATTCAAAAGTTCTCTTTATATTCCTAGTTTCTATTCTCAAGCAAACTAAAGTAGAATACAATGGAACTAAGAGATCTATTATAGGTATTACCATATTACCAACTAGTTGGAATTAACGCATGGTCATGTCGACACGCTTACATTAGGTCGGTCCAATATTTGCTAGGAGTCTTTCTAGTCTACTTAGAAATTTGTTATATTTGTAGGGGGAAAAAAAGAACACTCTGAATTATTGAATATCAAAAAGAAAGAGGTCCGAATAGAGTGGTAGATTCTAAGGATTCTTTTTTTTAATCAAGTAAATGTACTTTAATTCATAAACACGGTGACAACAGTCGTATAAAAGATATATACCAAAAAGTAGAGAATTTACAAAACAATATGATTCTCTACAAACTCCACCCATTCCTCTATGCAACAAAGAACTTATTGTGTGCCCCAAAAGAAAATAAGTGAACAAAAACAACTCATCCACTAACAGAAACTCGACTCGATACCTACCTTCAAAAGCTCTCCTATTTCTCTCTCTCTCTCTAAACAACAGACATTGGCACAAGTGAAACCATATTCCATGCCCTACGTCTTCTCCTTCTTCTCACGCTCTTTAACTGAACATCAACTTTCTCACTATGTTTGGAATTCCCTATGAAGTGTCAAACCACCCAAGCATATCCCACCATAACCTCATAGCCAGCCTACAATTTAGAAGAAGATGACCCACGTCCTTGTTTGCCTCCATACACATATGTAGCACCAATTGATGCAAACACCCTTTTGCTTTGAAAAATTAATTACTATCAAATTCACCCCTCAAGTGGTAGCCAAGCAAAGAAGCAAGCCTTCCCTTGGCACATTTGAAATCCATATAGCATAATATGGGAAAATATACTCCTTACTAATTACTAAAAATATCTCATAAGAAGACTTCCCAGAGAACACTCCAAATTTCCCCTTCCAAGCACCTCTTCATTCCACACCCTTTGTCTTTTCTCAGCAATTTCAACTTCTTGACAAGACTAAAAGAGGTCCCCCTCCACCATATAACCACTCTAACATCTAGCCACACTACACCGAAATCAGACACATGTCCTCAAATCTGAAAGATCTCATTTGCCTTCACGTGCTACCATCCATCCAGATGGGTGAAGAGGCCGATGAAAGCATCGAAAAAGAAACCTAGGTACCTCGAGTCTCAACTACTCCCGAAAGTCGACACTAGAAAGCTGTCTAGACTCAATTTAGAAGATGAGATCTCTAGTCAAGATCAAGTGAAATAGGCTCTTGCTAAACACAAATCAATAAGAGAAAATGTAACTTAACTCCAAAAACTCCTCCATGGCCCCTAGACACTACTCTACACCCAAACCTCTCTTCCAGAAATCTTATGGTATGAAAATCCCCCTAACACCCAAGGTATATCCCGTCTCCCAGTCAACACCTCACCCCTCCCAAAAAATCTCATTTGAACCCTCCCCTACAACGTACTCCATTCTATTATCAAAGTTTTTAAACTACGAACCTAACAAAACTCTCCTTGTTAACCTCAAAACACTCCAATTTTTTGCCATAGGTTGTACATCCCGAGACACTTTTTTTTAAATTAAATATTCCATTCGCTACCCATTTCATAAAGCCAGTCTTAGAGATGTTCAATTTACAGGGATCATTCAACCCCCTTAAGTCCCAACTAATGATTTTGCAATACATCAAACGCTACTATATTCCTTCCCCCTCTAACCCCTTCCCTACCTTCATTTCCTTGCTCACCTTTGTATTTCTCCCTTTTTCACACCACAAGGTTTCCTCCCCACTTTTGTTCTTCAATTGGCACCCTCTTCTTCTCCGCCACTTCTTTTGCATTCCCACTCACCTCATGATAAATGCAGCATAACGAGTCAATAATTCTATCCTCCACCCCCTCAATAGAAACCCCCAAGAACTTCCCAACATCAAGATATTTCTCTTCCACTCACTCCGAAAGCTTTTGTTCCCTTCCCCAAAAGCTGAAGGTTGGGATTCATACTCTACTTCAGTAATCTCATTTATCACACCCACCAGCTTTTATCAATGTAAAATCAGATTCGAACGCCAAGACAATCTCATCAACAACCATACACTAATTATGTGAGCTAGAACCACCAAAACCATCATCATCCTGTGCTTGGCTAAAAGGCTTGTTACAATGTTTCCAGCAAAACTCCATTCCCATCCTCAATGAGACGATTCCAAGCTAGATTACTCTAATTTCAAGATCGCCAAAGGTCAAAATCCAACCAACAAAAAACTGGCTCTCTTGTTTGAAAGGACAGAACCCTTTCATACGCCTTTTTCATTTAAAACGAGTCCCCCACCAGTCCTCGCAAAACTGTTCCTACCAAAACCCACCCTTTTATTACCATTTTCAAGGTCATCGAAACAACTTTTCTAGCAATCGACCTCACTGAAGTCACACAAGGAAGGACAACACTACTCTTGGACCTTCCATCTTCCAAATAAGGCTCATTCTTACAAATGTTACCAAAGTAGAGGTATTCCAAACCCCCTTCATGTGAAATCAGACCCATCGATTTTTCCCTTTTGTTTGGTTGCAATTACGACCGTTGAATGCTTTGTTAAGATTTCTTTTGTTCCAACCAATCCATTTAGCCGTTTCTCTGCTATTGAACCAATGCAGATTCTTTTTCTACCCTTTCCCACTTAACCAAGGGAAAATTAATCCTTTTACCTCTTATTTTTGTTTTTTAAGTCCTCAATTTGAAACCTCCAACATCTTTCTCAGGTCCGTTATTCCATAAATGGCAAAGGACCTAATCCCTCACACTTACCTTTTCAATTCATCCCAAAAAGAATGTCACCTTACTAAAATTAGAAGCAATTTAACTTTAAAATTCCCCTTTTACCCTTAATGAAATGATTATTAGCCACACAAATATTTAAGGATTGTTTTAGATCATAGGTTTTAAAAGTCTTTAGCTTTTTCTTAAACACCATGCCAAGTCAAAGAATGTCACATAAAATGGGAAGGAGGGAGTATTTTATTATGCCAGACTCTCTCCCTCTCATCTCCTTACCTTTTATCTTCCCCTCTCCTCCTTCCCAATTCCTTCTCCCTCTCCTTCTTCCTTTCCCCTCCCTGGCGCAAACTATTCCAACACTTAAAGGCCGAATTATGGGTATCACCATACCCTAAAACTCCTATATCCATCCCCTAAAATCATTGAAATTGGAATTTTCCCCCCATTTTTTAAAATACACCTTAGCTTTTGACATATCCCTCATACAACACCTTACATCAACGACATTGACACGGATCCTCCGTCTTTTTAAACAAGTTCACACACCATAGGTGAATCGAAGCTCCAATAATATTAATCACAAGACACCCTTCTCTAGCCCTCCCCTTTACACAACCAGAGTTGTCATGCCATCTATCCAGCCTTAGAAACTCTCCATTCATCCACCTATGTCCCTTCTCAAACACCCTTGCAACTTCTACTTTTGATGTGACAGGAACAAGAAGATGGAGTCTCTCAACTTCGATACTTTTTACCCCCCCCCCCTATCCTCCAAGCCGCTATATCCCAAGTAGCAACCATGTTTGATACACGTGTAGCCTGCAAGCTTGATCTCTAAAAGGCTTATGATTATGTAAACTGGTGCTTGATCAATGTCATGAAGCTGATGAATTTTCGGAACAAGTGGCTTGATGGATTAGATTATGTATTTCTACAGTTAGATTTTCCGTCTTAATAAACGGAAGTCCTCGTGGCTGTTTCACATCTCAAAGAGAGTTGAGACATGGAGACCCCCTATCATCTTATCTATTTGTTTTAGTTATGGAAATGTTAGAGTAAAATGTTAAATAGGGATGAATAATTGAGTTGGATCAAGGGGTTGTGTATTGGGAGAAACAATTGTAACAATGAGATGTTGTCTCATATTTTATATGCAGATGACACTAATTTATCATGTGAGGCGGAGAAAGAACAGTTTATCTCGGAGGAATTCTACTTATTCTTGAAGCAGTGTCTGGATTGAAAGTAAATCTTGGAAAGAATATATATATATATAGTATAAACGTTGATGACCGTATAAGAGACTTAGCAAATATATTGGGTTGTCAGGTGAAAAAAATCCCTATTGTTTACCATGGATTTCCACTGGGAGTGAGAAGGAATGACCAGAATATCTGGCAAGGAGTTCTGAATTGATGTGCAAGCAAATTGACTCCCTGGAAGAAGCAATATTTGTCATTTAGGGAAGACTCACATTGATTAACAGCATTTTAGATAACACGCCTTCCTATCTAATGTCATTATTTGCTATACCTGATGCAATTGAAAGAAAGATAAACTCTATGAGGAATAAGTTCTTATGGGAAGGAAATAGTAACAATAAAAAGTTTCACTTAGTTAGATGGCAAGTGGTCACTAGTGGAAAGGAAGGGGGGTGGCTTGGGAATTAGAAACTTGAGACTACACAATATAAGCATGTTGTTAAAGTGGCTTTGGAGATTTAGCAGAAACGAAGGGGTAGTCTGGATCAAAATAATTGAAGCAATCAATGGTCACAGACAAGGCTGGAATCCCCCTTCAAATATTTCATACACTAGAGGGGGAGTATGGAAAAGGATTTGTAGATTATGGGCCAAGTTTCAAGAATTCACCAAATTGGAGGTGGGGAATGGAGCAAAAATTAGATTTTGGACTGACTTATGGACTGGTGGTGAGTGCTTGAAACAAAAATGTCCTCCTTTTTTCAGTTGTTGCAATAACAAAGATGGAGTTGTGGCTGATTTGTATTCCAACACGGGATAGGAGATGAACTTTAGAAGGAATTTGAATGATTGGGAGATTGATGACTTTTGTCAATTGCTCCTTCAACTGGATAATACCGCATTGATCAAAGTAAGGGGGATTCATTTATTATGGATAGCTAGTAATGATAGTACCTTTTCAATAAAGAAGTGTTATAGCCTTCTAATGAAGCAAAAAAGATTTTGGGATACTAGTTGGCCATGGAAAGGGATTAAAAGAACTAGAGCACCTATAAAGGTAGGTTGTTTTGGTTGGATTGCAGCATGGGGAGTTTGCGTTACATAGAATAATCTTCAGAAAAAAGGTTTTGTACTAAGTAATAGATGTAACTTATGTGCACTTGCAAGAAATTCCTTGCCGAGGGCCTGTGCACCCCCGGGATTAGTCAAGGCTCGGACACCCGGTGGAAATCAAAAAAACATAATACATGTAGCTTATGTGAAGAGGAGTTGGACTGTGAATCACCTTCTTTTGCACTACAGAATAGCTAGAAAATGTTCGGAATTTTCTTCAGTATTTGTGGGATCTCTTGGACCATGCCTCAGAGAGTGAAGGAATTATTGGAGAGTTGGCAGCACCAGAGAACATATAAAGCTTTGAAGCAAATCTGGAGAAGTACACCTTCGTGCATATTCTGGACTATCTGGCTAGAATGAAATAAAGCTTGTTTTGATGGGCAGAAAGACCATATTTCTAGAGTTAAAAACAAGTGTTTACATAATTTGTTTTGTTGGTGTAAAAGTAGTTTCCTTGATAATATAGATCAATATATGGAGTTGCTAGGGAGATGTTGTAATTTATCATATAGATATTTTCAGCAGTCTTATGTAACTTTTGATTTTGGTACCTTCGTGGTACTTAGTCAATAAATTTTTACCTTATCCAAAAAAAAAAAGGGGCAACCATGTTTGATGATCTCACCCAACTCGCAAACTTTCTCACAAGACAAGTCTTTAGAAAATCTCTTCTTTTCTGGGTAAGTTCATTTGAAAGATTGAATGAATTTGGGTTCTTTGACGCCTTTCATTTTGTGGCAGCTTCCTTCCATGTCGAGGCTTGGCCAAGCTAAAGCATGCTTGTAAGATGTCTCTTTGAGTTTATTCGCTTCTAGAGAGTAGGAGACTCTCTTTCTAGCCATTATTTCTTATATTTGCGAGGATTCATATAGCAGATACAAATATTTTTAAATTAAGAAATGGTGGTTATTGTTGTTGGAAACTAAAGAGGACCACAAATTACTTTTTTCATGAAAATGTAGTATTTGAAAAAAAAAACAATATGAAAGAAAAAACAGATTACCCACAAAAATATTTCAAGAAAGGGACTTTCATTAGGACAATTCATGATTCATATGCTTAGACCGAAGGAATGATCCAATGGAATTCATGGATTTACCTGGGTCAGTTATGAGTTAATGAATAAAGGTTCCTATCTTTTAAAAACATTGGAAAGAGCAGCGCAAGAAAAAACACACAAAAAGATCAAATCTTTGGATGCCCTGAAAAAGATATAAGGTGCTTGAAAATGGTCTAAGTAGTTGAATAGGAAGATCACTATGATTATAGCCCTATATAAGTTTACAATTGACAAAAATGATGTCATTAGGATACAAAGGAGAGTAAAATAATACTCCTCCATCTTATTTCATAAGATGAATTTTAATGACCTGGAGTTTAAGATGTTAATTTGACCTATATATATTTTATAAGTAATATTGAAAGAAAATTTTAAAACAAAAACTAACAAAAAACATCACATCAAAGCTAGATTTATTTACTAAATAAATAAATCCAAATTACCAGAAGTCATGAAAATTAAAGTGTAAAACTACTTGAAGTAAATAGTGTCAAAAAAAATTTGGGACAATGCAAACTTCAAAGATAGTTTGGAAAAAGGGAGTCCTATTTCACATTAAACTGGACTTCTAGATATATGAAACTTAACCAGTCAAGGAATCTGGAACGAACTCAAGATGGAAGGAGGGTAAAATAAGTTAAGACACGACTAAGAGTAACAAAAAAAAGGTGAAGAAAAGAATCTCTCTCAAAAGTTGCATACCTCTAAACTTGGAGGATGCTACAGCGGTAAGAAGTACCTTCAGAACCTGCAGAGTTGTACTGCATAGAAATCCTCAAAAACTTTATCACCTCAGATATATTGAGTTAAAATATATATCAAATAAAAGAGGCATATAGCTAATAGGAACAAACGGTTT
The DNA here is from genome assembly GCA_029948455.1 of Solanum rostratum. Taxonomy (NCBI): domain Eukaryota; kingdom Viridiplantae; phylum Streptophyta; class Magnoliopsida; order Solanales; family Solanaceae; genus Solanum; species Solanum rostratum. Next base: position 66,946,879 of record CM057046.1, read on the forward strand.
TCTGATAAAAGGGAATATACATACAGCAAAATCAAAATAAGAGAGGTTTTTACCTATCGGGTGACAAATTATCCACACAGCCGCAGACCCTGTTCAGGATGTCTGTAAACAGCGTCACATTTTTCCCACCATCTAAGCCTAGATCTCCCTCTAGATGGTCGTACGCAATGAGTTTCTGCAGATATCCAGAGAAAGTTATCACTGATTTTTTAATACACTTTTTGAGAATCTCTTGAGCACCGAATTAATGTTCTTGGATAGTCAATCTATGAAATATACAAAGATACATGTTTTATCAATATGAAACAGTTGGCATATTTTCACTTAAGTTATTCATGCTCATTCACGCATATTATGTAAAGACAGGCACTAGAAAGGCTGGTACAAATGGCTCAACTTTGAGGATAGCAACAAATAAATAGAGTTAATGAGGTCCATGATGCATGTATAAATGAAAATAAATAGCTGTAATTCAATAGAAATCAGTCCCCTCCCCCTTTTAAGCTCCAATGCACCTACCCAAGTTTGTAAGCTGGATGATGGAAAGAATTTCACAAGGGAAGAAATTAAGGGGGTGTTTGGATTGTTTTTTTCTTAAGAGGCTTATAAGTTAACTTTTGGCTTTTGGCTTTTTTTTAAAACTTTTTCAGCTTTAGAAAAGTGCTTAAAATCACTTTCTTGTGTTACCCAAACACTTCCAAAACTTAAAAAGTGCCTACAAGACAAAAGACAAAAGACAAAATAGTAAGCCAATCCAAACACCCACTAAAAACGCCTAACATAAATAATAAAGAGCAAAACAAATTTCCAAGTGTCGAGGCCCAAAACAACGCCAAATACAGCAGCAAGAACCTACATGAAGACAATCCAAAGCAAGCTCCATGATTTTTCCATTCTTCGTCTCAAAAGCCAGCTGGAGTGGATTTAGCACAAGTTCTGCCTGTGCTTGACTTAAAGTATTGCCTGCCTGAGCTAAAGCTGTCACTATAGTTCCACTTTGGCTTGCTGGCCCGCTTATCTGTTCTGTACCCTCACCACTAGGCAAAGCAGTAGCTGAGTCAACTGGTGCTGCTTCATTTTCTGAGGCTCCAGTGTCAGCAGAACTGCATTAGAGGTGATTCAATGAGCCACTGATTTACAAGACATATCAAGTAGGAAAAGCGAAGAAAACAGTAATAGAACTAGAGGCTCAGCCCAGCCAAGTAATGGACTAGAAACAGCATCCAAAATCGAAATATGTGTCAGTAATCACATTTCTACCAAAAAATCATATAGCACTCTGGACAGTAGAGTACCCGTTGCTCAGAGCGTAGCCTATTAAATCTGATAGAAGATATAATTTTCAATGGCATGAAATTTGAAGAGAAAAAAAGATATATGAGCTGAGCTAATATTGAAGGAGACTGACGAAATAATAAAGTTTAAGGTTGGAAGATAAAGTATATAAAGCAAACAATGTGATAGTGCCTACCTCTGATCTACAGCTGAAGATGTTGCAGCATCACTCTCAGTGGATAAGCTTTGCTGACTAGATGCTTTTGAATTGTCTGGAAAGCAGGAAAAATTGGAATACACGGTGAATCAGAAGAATCACTTCATTTTAACAAGGGGCAGAAGCAGAAAAGAAGTTCAAAAACAAGAAGCAGTACAATAACCTTTTTTTATGAAGTTCCTTTATTAGTAGCATCAAAAAAGATGCAATGGTTACGAAAGAAGTGTTGTTAGCTATAATACATTTATGTATGCAAGAAAAAGGAGCTAACAAAGTCCACAAGGGACAATGACTGAAGAAAAAGAATGTGATACTATGCTACACAGTGAAACTGCTAGCTCCCAATAAACTGATCTATGTGCAGGGAGCTAACAAAATCCAGAAACTGTTCGGAGAAATTTGCAGAGGAAAGTTTAATAACAAATTTAACATTAAGAAGTGGAACAGAATCAAATACAGAAAAGCATAGGAATACAGAAGACAAATGAAACAAAAGCAATAATGAACTTCAATAAATGGTCTATTTATGATCTTATAAGACCCTAGGGTGATTCAACGCCATCCATTTTGAATAATTTATCCCCCATAAAACTAGCTTTGAGACATTTAACCTGACTCGAGTCATTATACTGTCTGCTCAAAATTATATATCATCTGTAACACACACTCCCAGCATCCAGATACATAACTAAACCATCACTTCCTCTATACAGTAGACTAATTAAAAAGGAACTTTGGTAGCTACAGCTGACAAATCTAATACAAACTATTTCTTTGTGAATGTTATTAGTATCGCAAACAAATCTCACATTTCTCATATGACACTTAAAATTCATGTGATCCTAAAGTTTCTAAAGACATTTCAAATCCAACTCAACATGTATAATGTTTAAAGCATATCCTTTCCTTGTTGTACATCTACATCTTAGGCCGGGTAAAATTCCTCCAGGTTTGTCAACAACAGTACAACAATTCCTACTTATGCAAGAGCTTTGAGAAGATAGATGAAGGCTCTCCATGAAATGCCCACGGTCTATATTTGACAGCTGATGTTACCAAAGTTCCTTTCTAGAAGAGCCTCGCAAACCTATTTTACAGTTCTCATATAACTCTTAATATTCACATGATCCTTAATTTTCTCAAGACACGTCAAACCCATGTCATGTCAAGCCAACAGTAGCACGAAAGAAAAATTAGAGTCGGATGCTGCTAGACATCTACTAAACAAATTTTGGCGCAATTGTTTTTTTTAATTTGCACCGGGTGTCCGAGTCTCTTTGAGCCTCGACTAATCCCCGGGGTGCACGGGCCCTCGGCAAGGAGTTTCCTGCAAGTGCACCACGGTTAATTCAAGTTTTACCTAGTCCGATGGCCCTCAGAAATTGTTTGCACCCAGTAGGTTTCGAACTTGAGTCCTTGAACGGGAGCAACCCCCAAGGCTCAAATCAATTGCCACCAGGCCAACCCCTGAGGGTTCCCAATTGTTATTTTATTTCTCACTTTAAGTCACGTTATGTATATCTTGAAATTATTTTGTTCAAACTAATCTCTCCTCGGCCTCTCCCCCCCCCCCCCCCCCAATCTCTATCTCTATGTTGGATTTCAGCCCCCTCTCTCACTGTCTTTCGAGTCTATCTATCTATCTACATTCGTGAATCAGTGACCAGAAAACCAAATCTATGTTCTTACTGCTGCTACCCAGAACTAGTAATTGCGCTCGAATCTTGTATTTGCTAACGCGTTTTCTCTTTAATATTGGAAAACATATTTAATATTGGGGCCTTGATCTCTGTTTCTTTTCCACAAATGATTGTTAATCCATATTTTTAGTCATTAACTTCTTCGTTTCTCCTTTCTAATTTCAGTCTATAACAATAAAATCACTCCAATTAATGGAATAATATTGTAGAATGGAAAAACTTGCCAATTTCACGTAATAATTCACCAGGTATCCTAAATCTGGAAATCTAGCTTGGGAAATGTAGATTGGTGGTGACTGAAACTGGTTTGAATCGATTCAAGCAACTGAAAATTGATCAAGAAGACAACTTATTTAACTTCTGATTTTCTGTACCACAATTTGACACATTGTTTATACTATACACTGGTTATTCATGCTATACAGAACATATACATCATTCATATACTAAAAATACAATGTCTACATAATGTATACTATTGAGGGTGTATCTATAATATCATGTTATATATTTTTAAAATATGGATAATGAAATGAAGAGGGTTCTGCCATGGCTCGATCGAAGAAGGTAGAAGAAACTTTGAAAGAGATTTGGCTTCCTAAAATTCAATGTGAACATATGTTGGCTAGTCCAACTGTAAATAATTATAGGGCTATGCAAGACGTAAAATATTTGTTTATTTAAGTAAGAAGCCCCAAAAAAACCTATCATTCTTTTCTTGTTGTGCTCCAACATCTTCGGCCAGGTTCGATTCCTATAGAGGTCCACGCTGATGTACAACAGTACAACTTATGCAAGCAAGAACTTTGAAAAGGCCGATGAAGGCCCTCCATAAAAAATCCAATAGTCTGATTAGGTCAATCTTGTTTTGGAGCTCTATGAACTAGGGCAAGAAGAACTTAGGAGTACATGATGATAATGATGATGACATCTTAAGCTGGAAAACGAAATATATGTTAAAAGAACATAAAAGCAAATCTGTGGTAAGGAGAAGATGTCCTCCACCGGTAAAACACCCAACAGTGAGATTAGCAACAAAAAAAATTGATTAGTAAGACTAGCAACAACATTATGTTCCAAAATTCGCGAGAAGATGTCCTCCACTGGTAAAACACCCAACAGTGAGATTAGCAACAAACAAAATTGATTAGTAAGACTAGCAACAACATTATGTTCCAAAATTGGCTCTAGTTTCATCGCACATCAAAAAGTGCAGCACTCCCTAAAGTAACAGTAAGATTCACAACAATAACACCCCATTCTACAATTTCCTCCACCTTCATTACACATCTATCAGGCTATGCCCCCAAACACACCCTTTTCAACTCAAGAAATGCTAAAGCTATTTAGAGTTGGTATTTCTAACCAAGTCGGAAGGAAGGCTTTGGGCAAAGAGCAAGTCGAAGGCTCGGTGAAATAGACATGTCTATGAAGATGCGGACTACCTGCACCGGGACAGAAAGACCCTATGAAGCTTCACTGTTCCCTGGGATTGGCTTTGGGCCTTTCCATGCAGCTTAGGTGGAGGGCGAAGAGGGCCTCCTTCCGGGGGGCCCGAGCCATCAGTGAGATACCACTCTTCCCTTCATTTATGTGCCAGAATAGAGAGATTTGGTAGGAACGTGGAAGAGACCTTTTTGTATATGATAATCAAAAGGAGTGGGAAAGTTGCAGTAATTCTTTGGGAAAGCCCGGTTCTCTTTGTCTTTGAGCTTTCATTCCTCAATCCACTGATTCCTTCCTTCATATCCCTTTACTAAATCCTCCCTCGCTTACCACCATGAACAAGACCTTTCCCGATCAATTGGTTTTTCATAATTTAGTAAGAAAGATAGCAAATCCTACCATTGTATTTCCTTTTTTCATTTGGATCCTATCAACTTGGAGAGTGTCTAGATTAAGACAATTCTCGTATTCGGACTATCAAGATCGACTAAATGAGAGTGTCGCTGACATGGCAAAAGAACAAATCAGCCACACTTTTCTGGACCCCTTTTTTTACAAGAAAAAATTCCACTCCCAGCAGGACACACTACACTTAATGTAATAAAGATTTTTCTAGGAGAACAAAATGAAGCTAATTTACAGCTCTTTTTACTTGTCGAACCACAAAGGAAGCATAACAAGGAAGAGTACTTTTTACAGGTCAAATCTACTCGCATATACTACTCTTGAGGTTTTAGAGTTCTTTCTAGCCATATAAAATATTATACATAAGCAGCACGTCTCAAAATTTCGCATTCTTTCCTCTTCATAGAAAAACAAAAGCAAGATCTAAATCATAATTTAATGGGGGAAAAATAGAATAGTTTCCATAGTACTTTAAATAGCCTCACCATAATTCATCCAAAGGAACTGTTAAAATAGGTAGTTATGTCAGAACAGGGTTAGTATTAGTCACAAGTGTAAATATGTAGTGTGACCAATATTGGTCATTGGGAAAGAGCCTCCAAAGTATCCTAGTCAATGATTATCCCTCTACCCAGTGTTTTGGACGGCGAAAGGCGACAAAAGGCGACAAGGCTCTGCCTCGCCTCAAGCGTGAGGCGCTCGCCTTTTTGAATTGAGGCGCCAATTTATACCAAAATTTTAAAATATTTAATTGCACATATAAATATGATTACAAAGATATTTTTTTAAAAAAGAAATGAGAACTGGCAGTATTTAATAGAGAAGAGAAGAAGAAGAAATTGAGCAAACAGAGAAAGAGAACTGGAGGTCTGAAACTGAAGAAAACCGAGAAAGAGAAGGAAAAAAAGAAAGAATGAAGAAGAGAAGAAGAAGAAGAAAGAAGAAAGGAAGAAAAGAGACGCGACTTACCTGAAGAGCTGGAGAATGAACTGAAGAATAGAGTCGGAGCTTGTTGGTGTTGCGTCACGACTCGCGTCGCCTAAAGGCCCTGAACTAAAGAATAGGCCAGTCGCCGGAAATGAAGAACAGGTGAGTCGTGTCGCCGGAATTGAAAAACAGAGTCGCCTGAACTGAAGAAGTGTCGCGTCCTCTTGCGTCGTGAGGAAGAGAGTCGTAAATTGCAAGAGAAGAGTGAAGTCGCTAAAGGCTAAACCCTAATAATTTTTTTTAAATCATTTAACCAAGTCGTTTTTACAAAAATATCAAAAGGCGAGGCCTCTGCGCCTTGCCTCGCCTTAGCGCCTCTCGCCTTTGTATCGCCTTACGTCGCCTTTTGAACCAGCGCCTTGCCTCACCTGTAAATGGCGACAAGCCATCGCCTCGCCTCGCCTCTCGCCTTAGGCGCTGAGGCGAGCGCCTTTCACAACACTGCCTCTACCAGTATCCTAAACAATGATTGGTCATTAAGAAAGAGCCTACTAAGTATCCTAGTCAATGATTATCCCTCCTAAGTATCCTAGTCAATGATTATCCCTCCTAAGTATCCTAGTCAATGATTATCTTTGATTAGAATATTGTGCTGCATTGAGATCGAGCCTCCCAAGTGTTTGGTCGGTGATAGCCTCTGTGAGCCCTCAATGAAGGGCATGTATTCCACTTGTCATTACTTTAGAGAAACTACGAAGAAGAAACCTGAAGACAAAGTGAAGGTAAATCTCTGATAATTCTCTGCATGTCTTTCTATATTACTTCAATTCTTTGGAATATCATTCTTCAAATCTATACTTTCTTCAATCGAAAACATATTAATTAGATTTGGAATCTATGCTTTCAAGCACATGAGATTTCGTAATTAGAGTGGCGGTATGATGTCTAACCTCAGTAGATGATGATGAGCTCTTTCAATAAAACGAGCTTAACTAGACATTTTCATCAATGGCTTCTAATGCTCAAACAATAATCATGTTGCTTTTGATTTTCAATCCTCCACTTTCAGACCGTAAGTTTTTAACTCAAGAACTCCTAAGCATATTAGGAGTGCTAAATCTCTTCTATAATTTTTACTCTCAATCGCTTCTAACAATCACATTTGTGAATTGATCATGATTAAACCATGACAACAAAGTAGATTGAACTACGAATCACTAGATAATTGTTGTCCCCATGTTGCTCTTCTTCTCTTTCAATAACACACTTATTGCAAACAGGCTTCTTCGAACACCAACCAAGAGAAGCATTTGACTTTTAGGGGCAAAACCTTTCAAAATAGTCTTTGTAGTGTATGAAGTGACCAAGGTGGTAGAGAGAAGAGCATGATTTTACGAAAAATAAGCCTTTTAAATTATCCTTTCAAATAAGAAATCCCAAGCTAAAAGAGGTTGGGAGTTGCAAGCAATCCAAAAAACAAAGATACTTATCAATAAAATCAATCACTTAAATTCCTTCTAAAAGTGATAAGCCAACCATGTCCCATCGATAGTGAGAAATCACAGCAGCCTTGGAAGTAGCTAAGTTTTATAAGTCCAAAGGGCATATTTTAAGAGGAAAATTACCATGCTACATCATACCAAAATCAAGTCTTTCTGTTATCTCCCACTTTTATAAAAGAATGAAAATCCCACTTTTCTCTAATGTGCTTCCAGATAGCAAGTTTGTGGGAGGAGGGGTAGGTTTAGTGATCAAAGGATCGTGAGAATATATTTTATGCTACCTACATTTCTCTGTTTAGAGTTCTCATCATGATTGGACTTCCAATTCACTTGCACATAAGACTGAGTATGTGTTTTCATGTCTATAAACCTCGGGCCTCCTACTCTTTTGCATCTTGTGATAGTAGACCAAATTTAAAGACCTCTGACGGTTACCTTTCCATTGGAAGTATTTTCGAATTCTATCCAATCTAGTAGAGACCCTTTACAGCATGGGAAATAAAGCCACGGTATATGAGGGTTATGAATCCAACAGATTGTTAATAAGAATCAACTTACCTCTCAATGAGATGTATAGTCATTTACAAAGAGACAACTTCTTCTCACATTTCTCCTACACATTCTCCTAGGTAGATAGAGAAATAGATTTGGCTCAAAGAGGAAGGCCAGTTAAATTGTAGGAGGTAAGCCAATATAGCAACCTTTTAAACTTCGTACACATGACTCTTTAAATAGTTAATGTGCAATCCTCAAACTGCCTCAAAGGCCAACTTGAAATAGAGAATTTGAAGGCTTTTACTAATGCACTCACAAAAGTCATTTCGTTCAAGGAAAATTCATGCTCAAACTCAATTTCAAAATCCAAATACTCTTTCCAACCTCAACCATGAAATGTCAAATTGCAATTAAAAAATATTAACCAATCTAGAGATCAAGAATACAATAATGACAATATTAATCCACTTATTTAAAACATCAATAGAATGTTTATTATAGTAAAGCCACATAAGGATAACTTCAATCATCAAAATGAATGTGCAAAGTAAAATAACAGTAGATCAACTGGGTATAGATAGACACATAGGCTGCTGGCAAGTTGAATGGTCTGCTTCTACTTAGAAGCCCAAATCCGCATACCCGTCTATCACGAAGTGGTGTTTAGCAGCCTTAGTGGTACTCCACGTAATCCACATGCAATTTAAACTTGCCAATCTACTTATATGCTATTTTCATAGTTTGGCTTTAAAACATACAGAAAATAAATAAATAAATACTATAGAATAGGAAGTTGGAAACAATCGATAGGAGAAAAGGTCAGGTTTAGGCTATAATATACAAAGTAACTAAAGACGTTCAGCCAATTTATCATTTCCTATCAAATAAATTTAGTAGTAGTGATTCCAACTCAATTTATCGGTGTACATTATCACGGTGTACATTATCATTCCATTTCAATTGGATATTCTTCTACTGTCCATTCCAGGCAGGGGCAAAGTTAGAGGTAAAACTATATGTGCGCCCATGTTCTAAAAATACAAACTTCACCTCTGATTGCAGGCTACCCATAGTTCCTCCCCATTTTCCATTTAATCACTCAAAGACCTGAAGCTACTTCCAAATTCAAACATGAATTAAGAAAAACTAAGATCTGAAATGAAATTAAGTAAAAACAAAGGAAGATACGAACCAATATAAGATTGGATAGCTGTCTGCAGAGCAGTATACTTCTTATTGGAACACTCTTTGAGCATTGATTCCAATGCTCGAGTGATGAAACCTCCCGCAGCACCACCAGCCATTTTTCTCTGTGTTCGGATCTTTAATCACCGGAGTCAGTTTGAAAGCATGAACGCAATCCTGTGTCGGAATCGTTGAGATCTTGGTCGGAAAACCCAGAGATCTGAAAATGGAGGAAAGACGACGGGAAGGTGGGTTCAGAGTTCCACCACCTCCGGATCCGTTTTTATTAAATTAACATACCAAAGTGAAACAAATACCGTATTTCTCACACATAAGGGATTTGACCCCTCTTTCTTTAAGTTATTTATAAAATAAAACTAATTTTTAATCTCGATTTAAAATTTAAATTTGTTACTTATTGAGACCTATGAAAATTTTAATTTCTATCTATTTTATTCTAATTTATATTGCACATATAAAATTCTAAAAGCATATAAAAAATTTATTTATCAATATAAATGAACTTTTTGGTTTAATTATATTATAATTATCATAATTAGCAACTTTTTTCTACATAAAAAATAAGATAACAAATTACAACGGAAGAACCATTAAAAATTATGAATGTACTCTCAAGTTGCTCTAGCAATCATGTCGAGCTCACGTGGCAAGAGAAGAAACAACTGTGGAACAGGCATGACGATGACTCAGCCGAAGCTCCTCCCTGTTGCTTCTAATATAGTAAAATATTACTATTTGAAAACAATTGTACTTAAATATTAAGCAATAATGTTATTTTATAAAAAAAAATATTATCTATACTATATTAAAAGCGTGAACGCCCTTAAAAATGTTGTTTGAACTTTTTGCCTCTCATTGAAAGACTTCTCTTTAGACAAAATCATTTTTTCAACATTTTTCTTTAAATTCTTATTTAATTATATTTAAAATATTAACTTTTAAAATAAATGATAAAATAAGGATTTCTAGCCGTGGAAAAACTACTAAATTTTTTTTATTTAATAGACTTCTACTCTTTCCTTATTTGAATCAAGAAAATACTCTACTTGCCACTAAGAAAAATCTAATTTGTCGTGATATATAGGGCCTTTAAAAATAAATAATTTATCAAAATTACTTTTGCAGTGAATTATTTATCTTTTTATAAGTTCATAATTAAATTTAATTTCTCTATAATGTTTGTTATCAAACGAGGTACACGTTTTGATCATGCACAAAACACGTACAACAAAACTAGTATATAAAAATAGAATATCATCATTAATATCATGCACATTGTAAATTTTTAAGTACAAATATTTAAAAATTAATATATATATAGTCGCGCCCCATTTTTTCTTGCGAAAAGACGAGAATCTGAACGACGTCGTGGCAACGACTCTTTTTGTCACGCCCCGGGAGGGTACCCTAGGCGTGGTCGGTACCCAGAGACTATTGCTAGTCCTTGAGCGAACCAGTCGTTCTCAAGACAGTCATTTAACACCAACACGGCGAAAATAGAGTAATGAGCTACCTCAAATAAGGGCCAAATGGCCTACATCAGTCTTATCATCATAATAAGTAAGTACTAAGTACTACTCAATTCATAAGAGAAAACCATCAACATCAAACCTCTACTCATGTCTATGAAGCCTCTAACCTGACTCAACTGTCTAAGATGGGACCATGGCTACCCAACTCAATAAATACGAAAACACAAATAGAAGGGTCTCCTCCGGATAGCAAGAAGGCTCACCAATGATTGAAACTCGAAATCTCCGACCTCAACGATGCGCTTGCTGAAGTCCCCTAAATCCTGTATCTGCATCATGAAATGATGCAGCGGCGAGTGGCGTCAGTACGTGGAATGTACTGGTATGTAAAATAGTTGAATGTAACGATATAAATACAGCAGCATAAGGAAAACATCAACTCAACATCATACTCCATCAGAATGTCAAACGTCTATCTATAGCAAGAAAATAGAGTAGACAACTGACTCCTCAACCCCTCACCTCAACATCATCAATACATCAGACTCATCTCAAGGGAACTCGGCTCAACCCAGCTCAACTCAGGGAACTCAACTCAACTCAACTCAACTCAAAACTCGACTCAAGCATCGCATCACATCAACATCAACATCAACATCGGAGTACTATCAACGTAAGACCTCACTGGGAGTTTCTCTAACCGACAACCATCACCTATGAGCCAGTGATGATACAACGAAGCGATATCATTGCCACATCCATCCAGTACCCTGCCCGGGGTAAAGGACATCAACCTCACTGGATCCACAAGAAAAATCTCAGTCCTCTATTGGGACAAGAAAGGAGCCATCCGCATTTCGGTTCAATCCTCTCTTCCTACGCGGGCCACATAGTTAATGGGTTCAAGTGGGACTCACTCTCACCCATTTCGGTGCTCAACACTCCTCCTAGAATTCGACATGCTCATAAAACATCAACCTCATCAATCCCATAGGGACATCATACATCATCATCAATCCCATAGGGACAAAAATATAATACATCAACATCAGTCCCGTAGGGACATAATACCTCAACATCAATATCACCTTACCTCATCAACATCAACATCAACATCATGGACTCAGGATACTCTTTTAGAAATTTAAACTTCCGGTTTTAAGACATCATGAAACATTATTCTCATCAACATCGTCATCAAGACTCTCATCAAATGTGAAACACCATCACAATATCACAAACATCATTCTCATTAAGGCTCTAGACTCATCCCCTAGTTCATTCTTACACATTTTAATAAAATAATCATAAGGTTTTGTGTAGAACACTCATGAAAGTGAATTATGCAAGAAAATAAGTTTATGATGATCATCAAGTCATGTAAAATATATGCAGTAAGTAAAACTCTGTATAAAATCTCAACAATCTTCACATCAATTTCATTACATTAATACTCAACTCAATTTACTTAGAAGGGCACATGGGAGATCAATCCCACGCTTTAAGTTAGCCTTACATACTTGGGATGATTGCTAACACACTTTCTTGCACGGATTCCTCTTGAATTCCTAAATCTCCACTCCCCGTAAACCCTGGCTTAGTGACTTTTCTTGGAAAGAATGTCTCTGGATGGGTTTTTGAAACCCTTTTCTTAGAAAAACGACTTTATTTATCGTAGGGGAAGTTTAGAAAATATAGGAGTGGACTAGAATGCCCCTCGAAATTCTAAGGAAATGTTTCCCGGACTTGAAAAAACACAGTCCGCGACGCGGACCTGTCGCGGATAGTGCAATTTTGGAAAACTCAACTCCATCGAAAAATCTCAGAAAAACGTAAGTGTGGCTCTGCGACAGGTCCGCGACGCAGTTCCGTCGCGAACTCACATTGTTTTTCGTTTTGGAACGAAATATTATCTTTCGACTCGGTCGCTCTAAAAATCGACCGAGACCCTTCTCCCACTAAATTTTTTGTGCTGATCACGAATCCGCTCTCAGATTTTTAATTCGAGTATCGGAAGACGCATTTTGTGCACACCTCTTCCCTAGGGGTATTTTGGTAATTTATCGGGTGTTATATTATCTCTCCCTTGGGATCATTCGTCCTCAAATGATGAGCAAGAATGGTATTTTGGCACGAATAGACTCAAGACTCACCTCGATACTCACTCAACAACTCAACTCCTCAACTCTTCATCGACTTCTATAACCTCTATTCAGACATCAGGAATAGACACATCAACTCATAGTAGGAACATCAATTTACATAAAAAAAGGTAAGAATATTACCTCCAACACTTCCATCAACCTCGAGCACGAACAGGTGCGGGTATTTTGTTCTCATCTCTTCCTCAGCTTCCCATATGGCTTTCTCAATAATTTGGTTCCTCCACAGAACTTTGACGGAGGCTATCTCTTTGTTTCTCAGTCTGCGAACCTGTCGATCAAGGATTTGGACTGGAACTTCCTCATAGGACAAACTATCTCTAACTCCTGTGCTCTCCACAAGGATTATCAAGGCAGGATCTCCCAAGCACTTCTTCAACATCGAAATGTGGAACACTGGATGAATTCCATCTAACTCAAAAGGTAACTCTAGATCATAAACAACCTTCCCAATTCTTTGCAAAATCTGATAAGGGCCAATATAACGAGGACTTAATTTCCCCTTTTTCCCAAACCTCATGACACCCTTCATGGGTGATACCTTCAAGTATACCCAATCGCTCACCTCGAACTCTAGGTCTCTTCTCCTCACATCTGTGTAAGATTTCTGACGGCTTAGGCAGTCTTCAATCTTTCTCTAATAATCTTCACCTTCTCCAAGGACTGGTGGACAAGGTCAAGCCCAATCAACTCAGCTTCTCTAACTTCAAACCACCCAATGGGTGATCTACACTCCGCCCAAACAAGGCCTCATAAGGGGCCATTTGAATGCTTGCATGATAACTATTGTTATATGTGAACTCAATCAATGGTAAATGGTCATCCCAATTTCCTTTGAAGTCAAGGATGCATGCCCTCAACATATCTTCTACTGTCTGAATAATGCGCTCTACCTGACCATCCGTTTGTGGATGAAAGGTCGTACTCAAGTTCACTTTGGTACCCAATCCTTTCTGGAAAGTCTTCCAGAAATGGGAAGTAAATTGGGCTCCTCTGTCCGAGATGATGGACAAGGGAACTCCATGAAACCTCACAATCTCTCGGATATACATCTTGGCATACTCTTCTGCAGTGTTGGTCGTCTTGACTGCCAGTATATACGCTAACTTCGTCATCCTGTCTACAATCACCCATATGGAATCATGCTACCTCTGGGATCTCGGTAGGCCAGTGATGAAATCCATATTAACCATCTCCAACTTCCATTCTGGAATCTCAAAATTTTGAGTTAAGCCACTTGGCCTTTGATGCTCAACCTTCACTTGTTGGCAATTTAGGCATCTTGAAACAAACTCCGCGATATCCCTCTTCATTTCACTCTACCAATAAACTTCTCTCAAGTCGTGATACATCTTGGTGGAGCCCGGATGAATGGAGTATCTAGTGTTGTGTGCCTTAGCCAAAATTCTCCCTCGAACACCGTCAACATCAGGGACGCATAACCTACTCTGGTACCTCAATACCCCATCTCCTCCTTTGGAGAAGACCATCACCTTTTGTTTGTGGACATCCTCCTTCAATTGGAGTATAATAGGATCTCGAACATTGAACATTAATTCCTCCCTCGTCATTCTCTTCAAGTTGGACTCCCGGTCGAGCCAACTTATGTACTTCCTTCACTAGCTCTTTCTTTTCTTCCTCAACATGGGTTGTGCTACCCATAGACAACCTACTAAGTGTATCGACAACAACGTTGGCTTTACCTGGGTGGTACATGATGCTTATGTCATAATCTTTGAGCAATTCCAACCACCTCCTCTGTCGCAGGTTGAGCTCTCTCTGACTGAAGACATATTGTAAGCTCTTGTGATCAGTGAACACGTCCACATGCACTTCATACAAGTAGTGGTGCCAGATTTTAAGTGCGAACAGTACCGCCGCCAACTCAAGATCATGGGTTGGATAGTTCCTCTCATGAACTTTAAGCTTCCTGGAAGCATAGCTATCACTTTTCCTCTCTGCATTAATACACATCCCAACCCAACTCTTGATGCATCACAGTAAATTACAAAATCTTCCATCCCGTCGGGCAAAGTCAAGACAGGTGCGGTGATCAACCTAGTCTTTAACTCTTGGAAACTCTTCTCACATTCCTCAGACCACTGAAACTTGACCTTTTTCTGAGTCAGTTTAGTCAATGGTGCGGATAGGGAAGAAAATCTTGTGCTATTTGTCATGAATTTTTGAGCTCGTCTAAAAAAATTTGCCCCAGTTATCTTCCCTGTTGAAGGCTATGCTCTCTTTCAAAAGAATTTTTGAGATCCTCTAAAAAATTCTGCTCCAGTCGCGGTCAAAAGGGGAAATAAGATTTTTCTTATGGTAAGACCGAACTCCATAGGAGCGCCTACGTATCCCTCTTAAACGGGAATTAGATCTGATGTAGTTCCAAATACAAAGACCAAAGATAGAGTCTATATGTAATATCTTTTCACAGCATCTGCATTGATAGGTTTGGACCATATCTCGCCGTCCATCTCTGCAAGTATAAGTGCTCCTCTTGTTAGGACGCGGTGAACCATATATGGACCTTGCCAGTTTGTCGCGAATTTGCCTTTGGCTTCATCTTGGTTTGGGAAGATTCGCTTTAAGACCAATTGCCCGAGTGAGAAGTATCTCGATCTGACTTTTTTGTTGAATGCTCGGGCCATCCTGTTCTGGTAAAGTTGCCCGTGACAAATGGCATTAATCTTTCTTCCATCGATCAGTGCCAATTGCTCAAACCTACTTCGTGCCCATTCAACGTCACTCAACTCTGCTTCCTGGATAATTTTTAGAGATGGTATCTCAACTTTTGCGGGAATTACAGCTTCACTCCCATACACCAAAAAGTAAGGTATTGCTCTAGTAGAGGTCCGAATGATGGTGCGATATCCCAATAATGTAGATGGTAGCTTCTCATGCCATTGCCTGTGATTGTCAATCATTTTTCACAATATCCTTTTGATGTTCTTGTTTGCAGCCTCTACAGCTCCGTTCATTTATGGCCTATATGCGGTGGAGTTTCGATGGTTGATCTTGAATCGATCACATGTTTCCACCATCAAATTGCTATTGAGATTGGTACCAGTATCAGTGATAATCGTCTCGGGTACCCCAAATCAACAAATGATGTTATTTTTGACAAAATCATCGACAACCTTCTTGGTCATAGACTTGTGAGATGTGACTTCAACCCATTTGGTGAAGTAGTCAATTGCCACGAGAATAAATCTATGTCCGTTTGATGCTGTGGCTCAATGGGACCAATGACATCCATGCCCCAAGCTGCGAAAGGCCAGGGTGAATTAGTGACATGGAGTTCGTTGGGAGGAACTCGGATCATGTCTGCGTGAGTTTGGCACTGGTGGCATTTCTGAACATAGCGGATGCAATCTGTTTCCATCGTTAACCAAAAATAGCCCCACCTGAGGATCTTCTTTCCAAGGGTGAAGCCGTTCATGTATGGACCACATGTTCCTGCGTGAATCTCCTCTACAAGTCTGGATGCCTCTTTCGTTCCGACGCACCTTAGCAAACCTAAACCGGGAGTCCTCCTATATAGGATTTCACCGTTTAAAAAGAATTGATTTGCTAGCCTCCTAATTATGCGTTTTTGGACTTTTGTTGCATCCTTCAGATAGCTGCCATTCTTCAAGTATCCCTGGATTTCATCATACCATGGATTCCGATCCAGTCTTCCTCCACATGAAAACAATATGCAGGCTACTCATGTATATGAATGCGAATGGGATCAATGTAATTCTGATCAGGGTGCCGAATCATGGAAGATAATGTGGCCAAAGCGTCTGCAAACTCATTTTGGATTCGTGGAATGTGTTTGAATTCCACTTAGTGAATCTTTTACAAAGTTTTTGCACGCAGTCTGAATATGGTAGAAGTTTTGGGTTCTTACCGCCCATTCACCTTGTGCCTAATGGATCAATAAATCTGAATCTCCAATTACTAGAATATCTTGAACGTCCAAATCAATTGCTAGTCGGAGGCCCAAGATGCAAGCCTCATATTCGGCCATGTTGTTAGAGCAATGAAACCTGAGTTTTGCTGACGCCGGGTAGTGTTGGCCTGTTGGTGAAATCAAAACAGCCCTAATGCCTGATCCATTAAAGTTCTTGGCTCCATTGAAGAACATCCTCTAGCCATTGTATTCTTCGAAGATATCCTCTCCTACGAAAGCTACTTCTTCATGAAAATAAGTCTTCAAAGGCATGTACTCTTCATCCACTGGGTTTTCTGCAAGATGATCGGCCAGTGCATGTGCCTTTATCACTTTTTGCGTGACATAGACTATGTCAAATTCACTTAGAATATCTGCCATTTGGCCAACTTACCCGTGGGCATAGGTTTCTGAAAGATTTACTTTAAAGGATCCATCCACGAGATCAGATATGTCATGTGTGATGAGAGATAATGTCGCAACTTTTGGGCCACCCAAGTCAAAGCACAACAAGTGCGGCCAAACAAAGAGTATCGAGCTTCATATGACGTGAATTTCTTACTCATGTAGTAGATGGCCTGCTCTTTCCGTCCCGTTTCATCATGTTGTCCCAAAACACACCCAATTACATGATCCATGATCGATAAGTATAGTAACAAAGGTCGACCCGACTTAGGAGGAACCAGCACTGGGGGTTGGATAAATAGTCCTTGATCTTGTCAAATGCTTCTTGACATTCTAGAGTCCATTTGATAGCGGCGTCCTTCTTTAGTAACTTGAGGATTGGTTCACAAATAACGGTAGACTGGGCTATGAAATGACTGATGTAGTTGAGTCTGCCCAAGAAGCTTATCACTTCTTTCTTGCTCTTCGGAGGAGGGACATTACGAATAGCCTTGATTTTTGTAGGATCCAGCTCTATACCTCGACGACTGACAATAAATCCTAATAATTTCCCGGCAGGGACCCCAAAAGCACACTTTGCAGGATTTAACTTCAAGTTGTACCTTCATAGCCTGTCAAAGAATTTCTGAAGATCAACCAGATGGTCACACACTTTCCTCGACTTGATGATGACATCGTCCACGTAGACCTCAATTTCTTTGTGGATCATGTCATGGATCAAAGTGGTCATGGCTCTCATGTAGGTTGCCCCAACATTCTTTAGTCCGAACGACATTACCTTGTAGTTGTAAACTCCCCATGGTGTGATGAAGGCCGTTTTCTCAGCGTCATCCTCATGTATCTTCATTTGATGGTATCCAACAAAGCAATCCACAAATGACTGTGTTTCATGCTTAGCACAATTGTCTATCAGAATGTGTATGTTCAAGAGTGGAAAGTCATCTTTAGGGCTAGCCTTGTCGAGGTCTCGGTAATATATGTAGACCCTAACCTTGCCATCTTTCTTGGGTATGGGCACAATGTTGGCGAGCCAGGTCGGATACTTGGTTACTTGCAGAATTCCAGGTTCCAACTGCTTTGATACTTCTTCCTTGATTTTCAGACTCAGGCTTGTATTTTCTAGTCTTCTGCTTCACTGGCGGGCAAGATGGATCGGTAGGCAATCGATGGGTTACTATTGAGGTGCTCAACCCTGTTATATTTGTGTAGGACCAAGCAAAGACGTCCTTGTTCTTTTTCAGGATTCGAATGTATTCTTTTTTCTTTTCCTCGGACATGTGAACGTTGATTCGTGTCTCCTGAACCATTTCAGAATCCCTCAGATTCACTGCTTCTGTTTCTTCTAAATTCGCTTTAGGCTTTTTCTCAAACTCTTTGATCTTTCTAACAACCTCTTCGCAAGTTTCATCCGTTGCCTCTATCTCAGTTATGCTATGTTGGGCGGTCTCATTATGTGCCACAGTCTCAGATTCAACATTATTAAAAGTAATTTTTCTGAAAGAAAACAACAGAGTAAACATAAAATAACATCATTGTTAAGTAAATGAAAACTTTATTATTACGAAAGTCATAGCCAAACTTTGAATTTGTCATAATAACGGAAGAAGCAGAATATTAAAATCTTAATCGAAAAGTCTTTATTTTGAAAAACGTAACGAAAGATGACAATTTCCATCTCTACCCAAGTGCCCAACGCGGTCTAGATGGGGTAGTGGTCCAGCTACTGATGACAGTCTCTGTGGCTTCCTTCTGCACTGGGGCTTTCTCCTCCTCCTCGTTGATTATGACGTTGCAACTTCCTTCTTTGACTTTTGACAGGGACAAACCTTGCAACCCATTCAGCAAGCCTTTAACATCATCATTCAGGAACCCGGCAGATTGGAAAGTCTGACTCAAAGGTGGTAAGGGATTTGGTAGAGGATAATAGCACCCAACTGGAAGTAGTTCCCAATCAAGATATTCTTCTATAGTGTAAGCATATCCCAGGCCAAATGTGGTTGAATGGCGTAAAGGTTTTATAGGCTCGGTAATCCCTTGCAATTTGGCTCCAAGGCCCTTTCTTGGCTCATAACCTGAGTTCAGCACTACACTCATCACGTCCATTACCCCCGCTCCCTCCTCTTTTATGCCTGTTTCTATCGGATCTCCTCTTGCCCCAGAAGGAAAGTCTTCTGTGATGAACAAATTTCTCACACTTTCTAGCAGTTCATCTTCTTCTTTCTCTAAATCACTCTTGAGAAACCCAGCGGATTGAAAAGTCTGATATAATGATGGTAAAGGACGTTGCAACTCGGAATCCAGCTCTCGTCTTCTCACGGGCATTTCTCCTTCATACCCCAAACCCATGGTATCATTTTTGAAAGGATGAGAAATTGGTTCGGGCATACCTTGGAGTCTAGCCCCCAACCCTTTGCCTGGTTCATAGCCTAACCATAATAACATGCTGAAGAGCTTTTGGTTGTACCACAGCTTTGACTTGATGTCCCCTACCAATTCCACGGCGTGGAATATTCCTTAGTCCATGCGACCCAGTCCTTCAACAGCATAGACATAATTCCCCTTCTCGCCATGCACTACTACCTCTACATGTTCCCATTCGAATTTTAGGCATTGATGGATGGTGGATGGCACTGCTCCAGCCATGTGAATCCATGAGTGCCCTAGCAATAAATTGTAGGAAGCTGGGATGTCCATCACCTGGAATGCAATAGGGAAGGTGGCCGGACAGATGGTCATGTCCAGGGTGATCTCTCCTATATGTACCTTTGGGATCCATCGAACGCCTTCACATTCATCTTATAATTCTGAATCTTTGCCAAGTCTACATCTAGCCTTGCGGTAGTACCAAGTGAACAAATATTTAATCTGGAACCAGGGTCAACGAAAGCCTCAGTGATCATTCTGTCATGGTACCTGGTGGTGATGTAAAGAGCTCGATTGTGGGTAGTCCCTTCAGGCGGGAGTTCGTCTTCATGGAGGGATATCTTGTATGCTTCAAACACTTGCCCTACCATGTGGGCCATTTCTCCTTGAGTGATGTCGTGGAACATAGGCCTCGCTCAACACTCTTATCAATGCCTTCTGATGGAATTTTTGTGGTCTGCAGGAGGGACAAGATGGAAACTTAAGCAGGTACCTTGCTTAATTGATCCGTGATGGGGTGCTTTTTGGCTTGTATCTTCTTCCACACCCTATTTTTTTCTACTTCTACGACAGGAGGCTTGGTCCCGCTTGAACTACCTTGGGTCGTGCATTTGGAAGTGTCTATCTCTTTGGAGTGCGTTACCCCCCGGGCAGCATCATCCTCTTTCACTGTTGCCTTTCCCTTGTCATAGCTCTAAGGAACGACATGAGTGTCAAAGCTTTTTTGGGGGGCCATTGTGACTACAAAAGGATGCTTGGGCGTGACAACTTCTACCTCAAATGGTTTGCGCCCTTGTACCATAAAAGGTGCTTGAGCTATCACCACAACTAACTCGTCTTGCTTTACCAACCTTATGGGCCCTTCTATGCCTGCTGATTCTTCTACTTCCTGCATGTTCACCTGGTGATTAGGAAGTGGGTTATTGGACACATTAGGCACGGGTTCTTTAAGATGTATGTATTTGGTATCTATGAGTTTTTGGATTTTGTCTCGCAGGGATCGGCAAACCTCTATGGTGTGTCCTTTCACTCCAGAATGATAGGCACACACCTTGTTGGGGTCATACCATTTAGCTTAGGTATCAACGGGTAAAGCAGGGATTGGTGTTATGGCTTAGGTATCAACGGGTAAAGCAGGGATTGGTGTTATGTAACCGGCTTCTTTCAATCTTTCGTAGAGTTGGGCAATAGGCTCGGCTAAGGGAGTGTAAGATTTTGTGGGCCTCCTATCAAGGTTGGGACGGTGTCCGTAATTGGGCTGCTGAGGAGATAGTGGTAGTGGTGGAGGGGTTTGGTAGTCAGCTGGTTGGGTGTTATAAACGGGATATGAAGGTTGTTGGTATTGTGGAGGGGGAGCTTAGTAAGGAGTATATGTTGGGTAAGGAGTGTAAGGCATAGGATAAGGTGATGTTGGATAATGAGGGAGAGGCAGGATTGGAATTTGTGGTTTAATGGGGCTTTTGTGCGCCAACATGACCGCACCCACTTCCTTCTTCTTACGGTTCTCGGGCAAGCTTCCAGACTACAGTGCTTTGTTGGTAGCTTGTAGGGCTTCCAAGTTGATGATGGTACCATTCTTGATACCCTCCTCGATTCTCTCACCTAATCTGATGATGTCGGCAAAACTTTTCTCCAGAACCAGTATCATTCTGTCTTAATACTGAGGCTCTATGCCCAAATGAAATAGTCTTTCATCTGCAACTCATCCATGGGAGGCCTGGATCTGGCAGCCTCAAACACCGGGCTTCTTCTTTAGGTTCTGGATGTAGAACCAATCGGGTGCATTTTCTGTGTTGAACCCAAATTGGTCCACGAAGTCGGAGGCCATGTCTAACCAACTTGACCATTTGCGGGCATCTTGGTCGATATACCAGGTAAGGGCTTCCCCCATGAGACTCCTTACAAACAACTTCATTCTAATTCTTTCATCTCTTCCAACCCCAGCAAGCTTGTCACAGTACATGCGTAGATGGGCTTTAGGATCTCCAATACCGTTGAATAACTCGAATTTGGGAGGCTTGTATCCTTCAGGCAACTCCACATCAGGGTGTATGCATAAGTCATCGTAGTTCAAGCCAACTACCTGTTTATTTGATTCGACTTGCTGCAGGCAATTGGTGAAGCTGTCCAATTTCTCAGCCATAGACTTGATTAACATATCCTTTTGGGAGGATTCTGATTTGTGGTATTCGTGTGTATAGGGAGCAGTTTCTACGAATATCGGGTTTTGGGTATAGTTTCCAGGAGCATGGGCATATGAGGTATTGACAGTAGGTTTGGGAGGTATGGTTGGGATGTGGCTAACATTTAAAGGGTATAGTGTTGGCTCAAAAAGGCCTGCATGATATGGGTTTTGTAAGTGATGGTTAGGAGGTTGAGCATTTGTTGGTTGCAAACTGGTGGGGTTTGGTTGTATTTGGGGAGTGGGTTGTGCAATCGGTAGTGTGGTCGGGGTAGGATTGACTTGTTCCTCCATGTTATCCCCGAAAGGGGTGCTGAGGGAAATGGACAGCTTGGCCAAATTTCGCATGCTAGCCATTTCTTCTTCGAGTTCTAAAATTTTCCGTTCCAATCTTATTACCAGATCGGTGGAGTGAGCCCCTCTGTCGGAGTTCTCATTGCTGTTGTTGTCGTCGACCATCTTACCCTTCCTTTTGTTGTTCAGATTTTGGAGTGGTGGAGGAGGAGGAGGAGCCCCTTTTGATCTGGTGTAATAGGCTAGAATGTGTGAACAGATCAACCTTGGGAAGGGGAAAACAAAACAGCAAAACCAACAAAAACCTTGTTAGAGATTAGGGTAATAGCAATGATAAACACATAATTCAACAAAACCATTGTCCTAAAATTCAAGGGACCTCGTTGAGCCAGAGGTAGGCCTAATACGACAAGCAAGTGGCATGTGATAGTTAATCCAAGCCTTAAATTATTTATTGAAATTTAGAGTTAAAGACAGAGGAAAGTAAACAATTGTTTTATAAATGAAAAAAATATTACATCATAGAAATTAAATTTCGAAAACAAAACCTAAGGGTAGAAGGGATAACAAGGGAAAAAATAACTAGAATAAAGTAAATCTTCAAATGTGAAGGCTCCCGTATGTTGGGTCAATCTGCTCCCTCATCTCCGGGGTGATATTGTAATCCTTGTTTAGCAATTTCCGAGCCCAGACTCTCTCTTCCACATCCTCGTACCCGGGTCGTCCTCCTTGATCCAAGTCTACTCTTTCATCGTCTTCTAGATTCCACACATAGTACTTAGGGGTGCAATAAGGACGATCCTCTTGGATGACGATAACCATTGCTTTTTCCCACCTTCTACATATGTTATGCACTTGTGGGATCTCCTCTCTGAATTCATACTCGGCCAGGCTCATGTTGGATCGGAATGGAATCACTTGAATCAGGCCGAACTGTCTAAGGAACCGCAAAGGGGCGTAGGGTTGGACTCCTTTCAAGCTGATCAGCTCAATATAGTAAAGCTCATCTCCCCTAGCTAACGCCCGTGAAGGGTTCAACCAAGGATATTTCCACTAGATTTTGTAGCCTGATAGCCTTGTCATGAATCTGAACCATTCTTCAGCACCTACCGGCGTGACAAATATATGCATTCTCGAGGGGTGGGAGTGAATTCTATTTCCCACTCCATCGAGAGCGTCTATCAAACCTCCACGTTTGAAGAAATGCTCGACCGCCCATAATTGTAATAGGATGTTGCATCCTTCAAAGAACCTCCTTCCCCGGATACACTTGGATAGTGCTCTCACCATTTCTGCTACTATCATAGGCATGATGGTATTCCCTCTGACATCTCTTCCTTTGGCTAAAGTGCGCACAATGTAGATTAGGTGAGTATCTATGTTTCTGTCTTCTCTGGGGAAGACTAGGGTACCCAACAGTGCGACTGCAAAGGCATTCACACGATGCACCTCCCGTTTGGCTGCTGAATAGGAAAAGTCACTCTTAAAGTTCTCGTAGCTATCCTGGTGACCGAAGCGAGCATACGGATAATCCAAAGAGATCCATTCGAAATTCAGGCAAGCCAGCTTAGGTCTATAAATTAGGCCCATACTTTTCATGAATTTCTTTGCAGTTTGTCTGTGGGGGACAATCATGCTCCTGTCCTAGTAGGGCAAATCAATGAACCCACCAATCTCCTCAATTGTGGCATGGAATTTGAAGACGATCCTAGCAGGTCCCAGAATTTCAGTAGTGCCTTAATCAGGTAGCGGTCTGGGATAACATATATCAGATATGTTAGCCTCCCCAAAAGCTGAGCAACCTCTATGATGCAATCCCTTTTAATGTTCTCCTACCATCTCCTTAGCCTGTGATCTATACCCACGACCATTTGAGTATTGGCAAAGTTTGGGGAAGTCATTAGGTTTTTCTGCACAGAAAAAAGAAGAAGAAATGTTCTAAATTCAATTTTAACAATATTTAGGCTTGGATTGAACTATTGTGACCACATAGACACATAATATGCAATATTCCGTCTTGGAGGGTGATTGGACCCTCTAGACTTAATAAGGTGGCATAGAGTTCAAGTGTCCTAGGGAATCTATAAAGCTGTGTCTAGTAGTCTTGTTTATGGGTGTGTTGTCCACCACACTTTATAAGCATGAGGCTATGGGACATTAGGAATGGTTATACTTTTTTCATATTCTGATTCGTGCGATAGAGTTAAACTCTATGAAAGCTCTTTTCTAATTCATGCGCTACACGTTTATAGAATTGTGATCATGCCTCCAAAAAGAGCTGCTAGAGGAAGAGGGTGTCCGAATAGACAGAATGCTAACCACCCTAAGCCTCAGAATTAGGATGAACCCATTGGCCCAGCCATCCCTAAACAACCATCACAAGATGACATCTCAAATGCTGAGCTTTGCCAGGCTATACAGACTTTGGCCTAGGTTGTGATAGCATCAGTTGCTAGACAGGGGGCAACCAGACAGGATGCTCTAGAGACATCCAGGGTTTGGGAATTCTTGAGGATGAATCCGCCTGAGTTCACAGGGTATACACTCGATGAGGATCCCGAGAACTACATTGATGAGCTCTAGAAAGTGTTTCAGGTAATGCATATGACCAATGTTGATAGGTTTGAGCTTGCTGCCTACCATCTCAAAGGTGTTGCCAGACTTTGGTCTAAAACCAATAGAAGAAGGGTAGAGGAGAGGGTGCTTCAGTTTTGACTTGGGTAGTGTTTGAGGAAGATTTCTTGGGCATTTCTTCCCGAGAGAGTTGAGAGAGGCAAGGTAAGAGACTTCTTGGATTTGAAACAGGGCACCATGATGGTGAAAGAGTATGGTCTTAAGTTCATGCAGGTGTCTCGCTATGCTACTGAGATGGTTGTAGACATGAGAAACAAGATAAGTCTGTATGTTAATGGGTTGAATAAGTGGCCGAACAAAGACGGGAGAGGATCCATGCTTGTGAGCGACATGGACATAGGTAGGTTGATGATCTATGTGCATCAAACTGATTAGAAAAGGCAACAAGATAGAGAGAAGATAAAAAATTAGGGGGCCAAAATATCTAGCCATGATGTTAGGAAGAGAGGAAATAGGAATGGTGGCAAGTTTCAATCCGAGCCAGCACCTTCATCTGCCCTCGCACCAGTGTAATGATCCCCAATTTAGGAGCCTAAGAGTGTAGAAAAATTGGCTTGACAAATGACTTAGAGTTATTGTGCGATGGTAACTTACGACTTGTGCAAGGAGTTACAACCTGTAGATAGGTTCCTAGATTAAGGGCCTTTGACTTGAAGGAAATTGGAGTTTCAGGAAAGTGATCTACGAATCAACAACACGGCCCATAAAGCATTATACGACCCATAGAATCCCTTCTTGGACAGGGACCAAGAGGATGAGAAAAATGACTAAGTATGAAAGGACTCTACGAGTCCAACCATGAGTCGTATGTCCATATATGACTCATAAGATGGTTCATGATTTTGGAACCAAAAGTAATGGTTTTTGGATCCTTTCTTACAAACAACAGTACGGGTCGTGCTTCTTTGTACAACCCGTACACTGGCTCTCGTGGTTTGGACTACCAGATTCATTAAGGGTATTTTCAACCTTTCCCAATCCCTTAAGCCTTTAACAAACTTATCTATCCCCTCTATGACCCCTCATGCAATTCCAAGCCCCTCTTCCATCAAGTCGAGTGCAAACGATTCCAATCGTCTAAGTTCTAGCATGAGTTTGTATATGTGTCTAACTTAAATGATCATATATCTTAGACAAGAAAAAACTAGATTCTAGGTCAATTACCAAATGAAAGCTATTTGAATTATCTTTTCGATGTAATTGATTTCACCTCATTCGGAGTTTGGACCAAAAAGTTACGCCCATTTTAATGAAGCACTGTCAAGCTGCCAGTTTATACGACCCACCATACGGGCCATGGTTTGACTTACGGACCATAAATGAGCTTTCGTGGAAACTGTCTGGCCAATTTTAAAAAGTGTTTTTGTACTTTCCTCACTCCCTAAGCCCAATGTTAAGTCATTTTGGGCTCTACACGCCCTATAGCAGTTCCATATAACCCAAATAACCCCTATTGTTAAAAATAATTCCTTTCTACCCAAGCCCTAAATCCTCTCAAGTCCCCTAAGGTCCTCCATTGAATACAAGGATAGGGTTTCGAGTTTCTTCACCAAAATTCATGATTTCTTTCATAAGTCTTCAACTAAGGTATGTGGGGTTGATTTGTGAAGTCCTTTTCTTCACAAAACCCAAGTTCCTTCTTCTGTTTTGAGTTCAAAGTTTATGCATGTTGTGAATTTTTGGGAAGTTGATTTAATCATGTGGTTTGTGATGCATTCTTGATTATATGAAGTATATTAGTATCATGTTATAACATATGATGCATATTGAGTTGAAATTTATGAATATTATAGTTAGGAGTTTACAAGGATCATGTTGGGTTGATTTGAATGATTCTAAATGATTACATCCTATCTTATATATGCGTGATATATATGAATTTCATGTTTATGAGTCTTAAGCATAAAAATCCTATATTTTAAACCTAACCTATATGAAGAGGATGTTTTATGAAAGAAGGGAGTCCAAATCCATGCTAAATAAGAACATAAAGGTCCTAAATGTTAAGAGTCATCATTTATGTTATGGCTTTATGAGAATACTATAAAATTTTATGCAAGACCATGAATTCCTTTCTTTATATATCCTGGATGTTATGAGTAATGAGGTTCGCTAAGCATGCTATGAAACACATTGAAGTTATATGAAAGCTATGCATTATTGAAAGGTCTTCTTTATGATGGTATGGTGTACATGTTTATGCATGTTATGACTATTCTTTTGTCTATATATTATTTGGGACTAGACTGTCACGCCCCATTTTTCCTCGCGGAGAAACGGGAACCTGGACGACGTCGTGGCAATGACTCTTTTGGGATTTTAAATTGAAGAGTCGCCACCTAATGAATTAAGGTGCATTAGGACACCATTCTAAGCCTAACAAAAATTAACCTAACCAGAGAGAGGGTAAGGGCTCATGTTACCTCGAAGGGAAGGTGTTAAGCACCCTTCGAGGTCCGCAAAGGCGGGTCCCGACCGTGTCTCATATTTTATGTGGGGGTTGCAAATAACAAGTAAGGTCTTTATTTTAAAATTTCCTAAATTGATTCTAAGTGATAAAATCATTTATTTTATTTATTAAATAGGTGACAAAAATAACGGAAGTGTAATTGAACAAGTAATTAACTCTAGGTGATGCATCGAAATAATATGGTTAATTAAAGTTAATAAATAGACTTGATTATTAACTCTAATCAAATTATCAAGTAATTATAGAACACAAATTTTTATCTTTTTTTTTTTTATAAGATCTAAGTAATAACACAATAAGCTATTAACCTTAATCTAAGTGATCAAATAAATCTCATTTTTTTTTACGTTATTATTAAGGTTAAGGAGAACAAATAATATTATGCAGAAAATAAACAAATCAAATAATCCAAAATGAAATAAAGATTTCCTTGATTTTAAGAGAGAAATAATAAAAAAAATGTTTGTTTCTTTGTAGGTACGAAACTATGATATTTAGTTATCATAACTCCTTCACCTAGAAACATTTTTTGTTTGAGATCGGTCTTAGAAAAAATTATATATAATTTTGTATTAAAAAAAAAGTAAGAAAAACTTTGATACAATATATATGCATATAATTATTTAAGTATAGATACACATAATCTCTCTCTTTATTTGTTTTTCTTTTTAAAGAAATTGGGTAGGTGGTATTTCCGGGGACGCGTCGGTTATAAAATTTTGGAATTAGATCTCGTAATTCCTTTTGACTTCCTCACTAACTATAGGTTAGGAGATAGTCTTTTTCCGCATTGTCTAGCCCAAGTTGAAAGAGGCTAGACAATGAACTTTTTTAGAAGAAAATATTTTAGTGAATATTTAATAATTTTATTTTGAAACTTATACACATTTTAAACCAAATATGACATGTTGAAAATGTGATTAAAACTTTACAAGTATGAAACTTATATTAATATGCATGAGATCCTATAGACGTGATTTCTACACAAATGAGTATGATTTTAATAAAGTAAATCCTAAACATGATTTCTAGTCACATAAACCCTAAACATAATTTTTTAAGTAAATAGACTTAAGCCATATCTTGAATTAAGTAAATCCTAAACACAATTTCAACTAGTTTTAAACATACTTTTTAATCAATTAAACATAATTTCCCATAGCTTTAAACATGATATTAATCAAGTATAACCTAAACATGCTTTCCAAAGAAGTTTAGAAAACATTTCATAGACATAATAACAAATAACTTTTAATCTTAGAGAAATAAGAGAATATTTTGATTCGAACGTTACTTATCTGATATTGCCTAGACATAGTTGACTTTATTTACTTTTTTTTTATTTTATAATCCTGATTAAGAGTTTGCCTACGTGAGTGTCAAAACAAATAATCAACAAGCAAAGCCAGTATTTCCCCTCCCCTTTTTAACTAGATCCCCAAATTATTTCACTACATCATGTCATAAAAACGAAAAAAATAATAATAACAATAAAATAAACACTAAAAAATAAATTTTCAGATCCACCAACTTTTTGCCGTCCCTTACTTGAATTTTCAGACCTGTACAGATAAGAGAGGCGGAAGTAACATACGTTAATAAAGAGAAAAGAATACTAACCGAAAATAACAATAAAGAGCAAAACACCAAAGAACTTGAAGCCTTCCTGATTCCTCCTTTCTATATATTTTTTTTTTAAAGATCGTAAGAAAATTTCTTTTGCTCTATTTTCTTTTTCTGCTTTTCTTCTCTGTATTTTTGTTCTCTGTGTTTCTGTCCTTTTTTCCTGTCTTCTTCTTTCACACAAACAAATTCTTATATAGGAGGAGAAATACTCCTCACAAAGGCAAGAAAATCAAATTTGCATTTACCAAAAAAAAAAAAAAAAAAAAGAAAAGGAAAAGAAAATCAATCACAATGCTTTCCTTAAATTATGTAAAGGATTTTTACCATAAAATGATTGCAGCCTCCGGATAAGGAAAAGAAATCAATTGGTAGTGCAGTCTTGCCATATATAGAGAAGTGGAAATAATGTAATATTACCATAAACAAAGATTTACCCAAAATAATTAGGAGATTGAATGATGGCTGTCAGCAGATTTGCTGAAACTTTAGTAAGGAAATTTTCACAAATAAGGGATATGATGTGAAATGATAATTAAGCAACATTCACTCTAAATTCACAAAAAAAAAAAACACAGGATTATTCCGTATATCAACAGAACATTTTTTTTTAAACAAAAGTAACAATTAGTAATATTAATTTGCGAAGGAATTTCGTGCAAGTTGAAACTATTCTGGCAGAAAGCAGAAACAACATTATAGGCAAAATTTGAATCAGTTCAACAGAGAATTAAAAATTAACCAATATCAATCATATGATTTCACGTTAAAACAGTAAAAGAGTTAAGAAATCAAACCGGATTTGAGTGCCGATTTAAACTTAATCAAGGTGGTTGGTCGGAGCAGTCCTGTCTGCGCGGCTTGGTGACTGTTTTTGAGGGGGTGGCAGGTTCGTGGTGGTGGTGTCGCGGCAGTGAAGGGCCGCCGTTGGTGGTTGCGATTTGGTGGTGGCGACTAGGTTGTCGCACCGGGGTTGTTGCGGGTGAAATGGGGTCGCGGCGAGGGCGCCGCCACTGTGTGAGAGGAGGAGATGCAGCGAGAGAGAGGGAGATTGCAGCGACGCGAGGCTGCCGCTGCTTGGGGGGTGGTAGTCGGGGTTGTTTGGTGGTGGTTTGGGGCGGTTGTTGTGAGATGGTGAGGAAGGAGAAGAGGTGGGGGCTGCCGGCATGGTGAGGGAGGCGTCGACGAGAGAGAGAGGGGAGACGGAGAGGGAGACGCCGCTGTTGGCGGCTGAGGCGCGAGGGAGGCGGCACCCATGGCTGCCTCCCTTTGAAATGGTGAACAAAAAAAATGACAAATCATTTTAGGTTTTGGGGGTTAAAAAATTAAAACGGGTTTGGGTCGGATCCGGGTCAAAATGGGTGACCCGGATTTGAATAATAGCCATAAATTGCGCATTGAGCTACAAAATTTGTAATTCTAATTTAGAAACTAGCCACCAGATTGTAGAATATTAAAATTAGGGCCGTAAATTAGTAATTCGGGTTTAAAAGTTAGCCAAAAGTTAAAAAATTGAGCCATAAATTTGGCTCAATTTAGGTTTTTTAAAAAAAATGCAAAACCTATAAATAAGTGGCTAGAAATGAAATGAGTTCATGGGATTTTAAGGATTTGGCTTAGATTAACATAAAATTTTATTTAAAAACACGAATCGAACCAATGTATAAATGAGTCACGAAATTACCATAATTCTTATGAAAGCGTGCTTAAAAGTTGTTTTGGATATGATTCAGAAGACGTTTATAAATAAATACTATACGCGTCTAACATAAAAATAACGATTCTTTGTTGTTTATTTTTTTGTAGACAAATATAAAGTGACAAATATATAAAATCATTTTAATTTCGCAAATTTTCTGTTAATAAATAAAACGTAAAGTACGTTAAGGGTCGGTCAAAATCGGGTGTCAACAGCTGCCCCTTCTTTGCTTGGGAATGAAGGATGAATTATTGAGCAAAGAAAGTTGACGGAGTAGCCGATTTTGTCCGACCGATGGAATTTTATCGGAGAAAGAGGGTACGGGAGTACGAAAATTAAAATAGTTGATGTGGTTAGAATGGTAGCAGAAGAGTAAGAGCAAAGCATAGTACGGAATGTGAAAAATGTCAGGAGTTTATTGCGAGAGACATGTATCCGAACCGAATGTTATATAGAACTCCATAAAATTCAAATCTGTAACCTTTAAAACACTAGGTAAAATGGTTAGAACATTTATATTAAATAGTGCAATAAATTCATAAACATGATGCAAGTTCCCATTTAGACCATGAGATTTGCCATAAAACGATAAGGATGACGTTTTAGGCTATGATGTCTTGGGCCATGCTAAACATAAATTATATCCTCGGGTCATGAAATGATGTCCGTAGGCCATGAAGGATGGTGCCTTTGGACGATGACACCCTCGGATCATGATAAACATAAATTAAATCCCTAGGCCATGAAATGATGTCCTTAGGCCATGAAAATGATGCCTTTGGACTATGACGCCTTGAGGGTATGCCATTTTCATGCGATTTTTCAGGCCAGTGTAAAATTTTCAAAAGGAGGCCATGCAATTTCAGTAGGCAAAATGTAGTTTCAGAAGGCCGTATAAAAGAAATTTTCTTATTTAAAAATATAAATGTGATTTCAGTAGGCCATGCAAAGTTTTCAAAGAAGGCCACGTAGTAGGCCAAAAGTGATGTTTTACTAGGCCATGCAATTTTCAATGCGTTCTTGGTAGGCCAAATGTAAAAGTATAATTTCGCGCCACTTGCGAAAAATGCAATTTTCAGGTAATTTTAGTAGGCCGATGCAAAATGCTATTTTAGTAAGTTTAGTAGGCCAATGCAGAATATGCGATTTTCAGTAGGCTTAGCAGGCCAATGCAGAAAATGTAATCTTCAGTAATATTAGTAGGCCAATGCGAAAGTGCAATTTCCAATAATTTTAGTAGGCCAATGCAAAAATGCAAATTTTATTCGATTTAGTAGGCCAATGCAAAATGTGATTTCATGCGAATTTAGTAGGCCAATGCAAAAAATGTAATTTCATTTAATTTTAGTAGGCCAATGTAAAAATGCAAAGTTCAGTAATTTTAGTAGGCCAATGCAACAATGTAATTTCATGTGAATTTAGTAGGCCAAATCGAAATGTAATTTCATGCAAATAGTAGGCCAAATGCAAAAATGCACTTTTCAGTAGGCCAATGTAAGAATGCAATGTTCGATGTGCCAATGTAAAATGCAATCTTATATAATTTTAGTAGGCCAACGTAGAAAAGGTAATTTCACGAAATTTAAGTAAGTCGATACAAAAATAAAATTTCCAGTAGGCCAATGTACATAACAAAAATGCATATATTTTCTTTGCAATTTTGTAGGCTGAATAATGCATAATTCAAATTCATGCAATTTTGTCTAAACAGGCCGAATGTAAGTTCATTTTCATGCCGTCTTGGTAGGCCAAGTACGATTGCAGTAAGCAACAAGAAGAGAACAAGATAATCTGACCTTCGCCTATTGTGAGAAAATGTCGGTCGCTTTGTATGATATGAAGAGGTTATTCCAAGCATATATACCAATCGACATTCAAAGAAAAAATCATTAGTTTGAAAAAGGGGAGGTTGATTTGTAGCTATGCCTCGACCCACACGTCTTGATATCTCGCCTTTCGTCTTGATGTCCTCGTTGTTAGTTTTCAGTTTGAAATTTTTGAGAGCTGCTCAAAAATTTCTGCCCCAGTTTGTAAAAATGATCTAAGGAATTTTTGAGTTCCTCTCAAAAATTCTGCCCCAGTTGCCTTGTCTGTTTATGCTCTCTTTCGAAAGAATTTTTGAGATCCTCTCAAAAATTCTGCCCCAGTCTATGGTCAAGTGGGGAAATAAGATTTTTATTATGGTAAGACTGAACTCCATAGGAGCGCCTACGTATCCCTCTTAAACGGGAATCAGGTCTGACGTAGTTCCAAATACAAGGATGAAAGAACATTAAATAAATACTTGAAATAGAAGGAGGCCAAATTCCTGGTTTATTTTGCTGATGTAGATGTTTCTTTCATAGAATTCGAGCAAGGCAGACCTTTGCTTAGACAACACAATTCTGGATATGACTTCAATATGCTCATTGATGATTTGGTAGTGGATTGTTGGATGTATTTGGTGTAGGATCCTTCAAATGTATGACCTTAGTATCAATCAAGTCTTGAACCTTATCCTTCAATGCGCGACATGCGTCAGTTGTGTGTCCCTTCATTCCTGAGTGGTATGCGAAAACTTTATTTGGATCATACCATTTGGATTGAGTGTCTGGATTCAAAGCAGGAATGGGGGTGATGTAGCCAGCCTCTTTTAGCCTCTCGTAGAGTTGGGCTATGGGTTCAGCCAGAGGAGTGTAGCTTTTGGTAGGTTTTCTTTCAAAGTTGGGACGATTTCTGTAGTTTGGTCGCTGAGGAGGTGGCGGTGGAGGTGTTTGAAAGTATCCTGGTTGGGTATGATAAACGGGGTATGTAGGTTGTTGATATGGAGTGGGAGTAGTTTGATAAGAGGTAAGTGGAGGATAAAAGGGGGGAGGTGCGGTGTATGAAGACGTAGGATAGTGGGGAAGTGGCGGAGTCCAGATTTGGTGTCTGGTAGGAGCTTTATGTGCCATCATTACCGAACCCACCTCTTTCTTCTTTCGAATATCGGGCATACCTCCGGACTGCAAGGCTTTGTTAGTAGCTTGTAAGGCCTCTAGATTGATAATTGTGCCATTTTTTATACCCTCCTTAATTCTTTCACCTAATTTGATGATGTCTGCGAAACTCTTTTCTGCCACAAGCATCATTTTATCATAATATTGAGGTTCTTGGGCCCGAATAAAATAATCCTTCATTTGAGATTCCTCCATGGGAGGCTTAGCTCTAGCGGCTTCGGACCTCCATCTTATAGCGTAGTCTCGGAATGATTCACTTGGCTTCTTCTTTAGGTTTTGAATATAAAACCAATCTGGTGCATTCTCAATGTTGAACCCAAACCTGTTCATGAAATCAGAAGCCAGATCCTCCCACCTTGTCCACTTTCGTGAATCTTGTTCTATATACCATGTCAAAGCTTCCCCTGTGAGGCTTCTTATGAACAACTTCATCCTGATTTTTTCATCCTTTCCAACCCCTACCAATTTATCACAATACATGCGTAAATGAGCCTTCGGATCTCCAATACCACTGTACAGTTCAAATTTCGGAGGTTTGTATCCTTCTGGTAGCTCGACATCTGGGTGCATGCATAGATCTTCATAGCTCAAGCCCATTACCCCCTTATTTTCCTCTACATGTTGCATGCGATTGCTCAGACTATCCAATCTCTCAGTCAGGGATTTTATCAATATATCCTTTTGAGAGGATTCTGATTCATGGTAGTTATGGACAAAAGGGGATGTCTCGACATATACAGGATTATGAGTGTGAGTTCCAGAGGCATGGGCTTTTAAGATGTTGGCAGTGGACTTGGGAGGCATATCTTGAACGTAGGTAGGGTTTTCTGGATACCATGTTGGTTCATGAATGCTTAGCTGATGTGGGTTTGGATGATTGCTTAACAGGGGTATATAAGTGGGGTTGGACTGGTTTTGAGGGGTTGGATGAGTTGGTGGAAGATGATTTGAGAAGGTGGTTTGAGTTGTAGTGACTGGGTCATCCATGTGTTCTCCGAAAGGAGTGCCGAGAGAAATGGATAGTCTGGCGAAGTTGCGCATGCTGGCCATTTCACCCTCCAACTCTTGAATTTTCCTTTCCAGCCTTAGAGTTAGATCATCTGGTTGAACTCCCCTTTCAGAAGACTCCACTCTTTCAATGGCATTATCGTCAGTCATTTTATCCCTTCTTTGATGACTCAAACTTGGAGGAGTAGGCGGAGGACCTTTCGATCGTATGTGGTAGGCCAGGGTGTGTGCACAGATCAACCTTTGGGAAAGGGGAAGACATGACAATAAAAGCGCAAAAGAGATAAGATAAGTAAAAAATAAAGTTAGTGTCATGATAATAAAAGTATATATTTACTTAAGTGAACAAAAATAAACGCCCTAAAATGCAGGGAGCCTCTTTGAACCAGAGGTAGGCC
Organism: Solanum rostratum; assembly: GCA_029948455.1. Lineage (NCBI taxonomy): Eukaryota > Viridiplantae > Streptophyta > Magnoliopsida > Solanales > Solanaceae > Solanum > Solanum rostratum. The sequence goes on from CM057046.1 coordinate 66,981,954, forward strand.
TAACGCGACAAGCAAGTGATTCTCGATAATTAATCCAAGCCTTAGATTATTAGTTGGAGTTTTAGAGTTAGAGATAAATAATTAAAAACATACTATTTTATTCCTTAAATAACACAGAAACAAAGGGAAAGCTAGAATATCCAACACTTTCGAGAAAGACAAAAGCTAGGCCTAAGGGACAAATAAAGGAAATAAACTTTTAAAAGATAAAATGATAAGTCTTCTAGGGATCTTGATCAATCTCCTCAGCATCTCTTGTAATCCACTCGGAGTACTCTGGCGTGATGTGAGGCTGATACCTGAAAATGCTGATGTCGATAGATCTCACCCACCTCCTCATTATGCCACGAACTTGTGGGACTCCTGGCCCAAAATCATACTCGGAGGCCCTCATGTCATCTGTTGGTGGAACCCTTTGGATCTGCCCAAACTGTCGAAGAACTCGCAATGGAGCATATGGTTGGACACCAGTCAGGCCAATAAGCTCAAGATAGCACAATTCCTCTCCTCTCGTTATGGCGTGATATATGTCTAACCAGGGGTACATCCACTGAACGTGAAGAGCAGAAAAGTCTCTCAAGAAAGCATACCATTCCTCAGTCCCTTCAGGAGCAACAAACCCGACCATTCTTCTTGAATGATTGTGAATTTTGTTCTGCAGCCCACCTTGAATATTATTTTGATGGAAGTGTTCGATGGCCCATAATTGGAGCAGCATGTTGCATCCTTCAAAGAACGTTCCACCTTTGACACACTTGGAGGATGCCCTCATTATCTCTGCGACGATCATGGGCACCAGAGTCGCATTGCTTCGATTTCTAGCTAATACCTGAACCACATAACCCAAGGAAGTGTCTATTTTTCCGTCCTTTTTGGGGAAGACTAGATGCAATGGCAAAAGCATTTACGCGATATTTTTTCCATGCTTCCGCTGAACATAAGAAGTCTTTGCTAAAATTTCTGTATCCGTCTTGATGTCCGAATCGGGAGTACAGAAAATCCATCGGAACCCAATTGTAATCCAAGGTAATCACCCACGGCATGTACTTCAGTCCTAAAGCTCTCAAGAACCTGTTAGGCGTTTGTTTGTGGGGTATAATCATGCTTCCCCCATAATACTTCAGATCAGTAAAACCCCCAATTTCCTTGATAGTTGGGGTCAGTTCGAAGTGTTCAAATTTGAAAACTGCCCTAATTGGGTTCCAGAATTTCAGCAGTGCCTTGATAAGATGTCGGTCCGGGAGGACATAGATGAGGAAAGTCAATCCGCCCACCAATCGGGCTATTTCTGTAGCATAATCTTGCCTCATATTTTCCCACCATCGCTGAAGGCTGGGATTGACATCCGCCACCATCTGAGTGTCAGGAAAGTCTGGGAGGGCCATTTCAGTTCTGCATGCAAGAAAGACAAAACATGTTCTAAAACTCCAGTTTGACAATAATTAGGCTTGGATTAATTACGACAATCACATAGACACATAATATGCAGTATTTTGTCTTGGAGGGTGATTGGACCCTCTAGACCTAACAGGGTGGCTGTTATTATGTAGGTTGACCCCCTTGGGGTCAAACTACCTAGGGCTTATGCATGCATGATCCTAACTTTTGGGTGGATAGCTCTATCCTAGGTTTCTAAGAGTGGGTTGGACACGGACTGGGTATTCTTATATGAGAAGCACGTGGTCCAACGGTAGTAAGACTATCCGCCATTCACCACGCAAGCGCTTACTCTCTAAAATTCGGGTTTTGAAAAAAGTCGGGAGAAGTGCAAAGGCACAACATCACCTTTAAAAGAAAATAAAGAGGGTCCCAAGTGGGGGAGTTTATGAACGGGATGCCAGTTTAATTTAAAACAGTAACATTTAGCAATTATGGCAATGTTAAACAAGTAATTTAAAATAGGCAATAAATAAAGGGGTAGAGGAGTTAGAGGGGACGGGGGAAAGAAAAAGGAAAAGAAATTAGTATGGAATAAAAATCAATTTAAATAAACAAGTAAAAATATAAGCCACATAAAACAAAACACGTAATGGTAAGAGCCTAATGTCCCCAGCAGAGTCGCCATTCTGTCGCGCCCCATTTTTCCTCGCGGAGAAACGGGAACCTGGACGACGTCGTGGCAATGACTCTTTTGGGATTTTAAATTGAAGAGTCACCACCTAATGAATTAAGGTGCATTAGGACACCATTCTAAGCCTAACAAAAATTAACCTAACCAGAGAGAGGGTAAGGGCTCAAGTTACCTCGAAGGAAAGGTGTTAAGCACCCTTCGAGGTCCGCAAAGGCGGGTCCCGACTGTGTCTCATATTTTATGTGGGGGTTGCAAATAACAAGTAAGGTCTTTATTTTAAAATTTCCTAAATTGATTCTAAGTGATAAAATCATTTATTTTATTTATTAAATAGGTGACAAAAATAACGGAAGTGTAATTGAACAAGTAATTAACTCTAGGTGATGCATCGAAATAATTTGGTTAATTAAAGTTAATAAATAGACTTGATTATTAACTCTAATCAAATTATCAAGTAATTATAGAACACAAATTTTTATCTTTTTTTTTTATAAGATCTAAGTAATAACACAATAAGCTATTAATCTTAATCTAAGTGATCAAATAAATCTCATTTTTTTTACGTTATTATTAAGGTTAAGGAAAACAAATAATATTATGCAGAAAATAAACAAATCAAATAATCCAAAATGAAATAAAGATTTCCTTGATTTTAAGAGAGAAATAATAAAAAAAATGTTTGTTTCTTTGTAGGTACGAAACTATGATATTTAGTTATCATAACTCCTTCACCTAGAAACATTTTTTGTTTGAGATCGGTCTTAGAAAAAATTATATATAATTTTGTATTAAAAAAAAAGTAAGAAAAACTTTGATACAATATATATGCATATAATTATTTAAGTATAGATACACATAATCTCTCTCTTTATTTGTTTTTCTTTTTAAAGAAATTGGGTAGGTGGTATTTCCGGGGACGCGTCGGTTATAAAATTTTGGAATTAGATCTCGTAATTCCTTTTGACTTCCTTACTAACTATAGGTTAGGAGATAGTCTTTTTCCGCATTGTCTAGCCCAAGTTGAAAGAGGCTAGACAATGAACTTTTTTAGAAGAAAATATTTTACTGAATATTTAATAATTTTATTCTGAAACTTATACACATTTTAAACCAAATATGACATGTTGAAAATGTGATTAAAACTTTACAAGTATGAAACTTATATTAATATGCATGAGATCCTATAGACGTGATTTCTACACAAATGAGTATGATTTTAATAAAGTAAATCCTAAACATGATTTCTAGTCACATAAACCCTAAACATAATTTTTTAAGTAAATAGACTTAAGCCATATCTTGAATTAAGTAAATCCTAAACACAATTTCAACTAGTTTTAAACATACTTTTTAATCAATTAAACATAATTTCCCATAGCTTTAAACATGATTTTAATCAAGTATAACCTAAACATGCTTTCTAAAGAAGTTTAGAAAACATTTCATAGACATAATAACAAATAACTTTTAATCTTAGAGAAATAAGAGAATATTTTGATTCGAATGTTACTTATCTGATATTGCCTAGACATAGTTGACTTTATTTACTTTTTTTTTAATTTTATAATCCTGATTAAGAGTTTGCCTACGTGAGTGTCAAAACAAATAATCAACAAGCAAAGCCAGTATTTCCCCTCCCCTTTTTAACTAGATCCCCAAATTATTTCACTACATCATGTCATAAAAACGAAAAAAATAATAATAACAATAAAATAAACACGAAAAAATAAATTTTCAGATCCACCAACTTTTTGCCGTCCCTTACTTGAATTTTCAGACCTGTACAGATAAGAGAGGCGGAAGTAACATACGTTAATAAAGAGAAAAAAATACTAACCGAAAATAACAATAAAGAGCAAAACACCAAAGAACTTGAAGCCTTCCTGATTCCTCCTTTCTATATATATATATATTTTTTTAAAAGATCGTAAGAAAATTTCTTTTGCTCTATTTTCTTTTTCTGCTTTTCTTCTCTGTATTTTTGTTCTCTGTGTTTCTGTCCTTTTTTCCTGTCTTCTTATTTCACACAAACAAATTCTTATATAGGAGGAGAAATACTCCTCACAAAGGCAAGAAAATCAAATTTGCATTTACCAAAAAAAAAAAAAGAAAAGGAAAAGAAAATCAATCACAATGCTTTCCTTAAATTATGTAAAGGATTTTTACCATAAAATGATGGCAGCCTCCGGACAAGGAAAAGAAATCAATTGGTAGTGCAGTCTTGCCATATATAGAGAAGTGGAAATAATGTAATATTACCATAAACAAAGATTTACCCAAAATAATTAGGAGATTGAATGAAGGCTGTCAGCAGATTTGCTGAAACTTTAGTAAGGAAATTTTCACAAATAAGGGATATGATGTGAAATGATAATTAAGCAACATTCACTCTAAATTCACAAAAAAAAAAAAAACACAGGATTATTCCGTATATCAACAGAACATTTTTTTTTAACAAAAGTAACAATTAGTAATATTAATTTGCGAAGGAATTTCGTGCAAGTTGAAACTATTCTGGCAGAAAGCGGAAACAACATTATAGGCAAAATTTGAATCAGTTCAACAGAGAATTAAAAATTAACCAATATCAATCATATGATTTCACGTTAAAACAGTAAAAGAGTTAAGAAATCAAACCGGATTTGAGTGCCGATTTAAACTTAATCAAGGTGGTTGGTCGGAGCAGTCCTGTCTGCGCGGCTTGGTGACTGTTTTTGAGGGGGCGGCAGGTTCGTGGTGGTGGTGTCGCGGCAGTGAAGGGCCACCGTTGGTGGTTGCGATTTGGTGGTGGCGACTGGGTTGTCGCACCGGGGTTGTTGCGGGTGAAATGGGGTCGCGGCGAGGGCGCCGCCACTGTGTGAGAGGAGGAGATGCAGCGAGAGAGAGGGAGATTGCAGCGACGCGAGGCTGCCGCTGCTTGGGGGGTGGTAGTCGGGGTTGTTTGGTGGTGGTTTGGGGCGGTTGTTGTGAGATGGTGAGGAAGGAGAAGAGGTGGGGGCTGCCGGCATGGTGAGGGAGGCGCCGACGAGAGAGAGAGAGGGGAGACGGAGAGAGAGACGCCGCTGTTGGCGGCTGAGGCGCGAGGGAGGCGGCACCCATGGCTGCCTCCCTTTGAAATGGTGAACAAAAAAAATGACAAATCATTTTAGGTTTTGGGGGTTAAAAAATTAAAACGAGTTTGTGTCGGATCCGGGTCAAAATGGGTGACCCGGATTTGAATAATAGCCATAAATTGCGCATTGAGCCACAAAATTGGTAATTCTAATTTAGAAACTAGCCACCAGATTGTAGAATATTAAAATTAGGGCCGTAAATTAGTAATTCAGCTTTAAAAGTTAGCCAAAAGTTAAAAAATTGAGCCATAAATTTGGCTCAATTTAGGTTTTTAAAAAAAAATGCAAAACCTATAAATAAGTGGCTAGAAATGAAATGAGTTCATGGGATTTTAAGGATTTGGCTTAGATTAACATAAAATTTTATTTAAAAACACGAATCGAACCAATGTATAAATGAGTCACGAAATTACCATAATTCTTATGAAAGCGTGCTTAAAAGTTGTTTTGGATATGATTCAGAAGACGTTTATAAATAAATACTATACGCGTCTAACATAAAAATAACGATTGTTTGTTGTTTATTTTTTTGTAGACAAATATAAAGTGACAAATATATAAAATCATTTTAATTTCGCAAATTTTCTGTTAATAAATAAAACGTAAAGTACGTTAAGGGTCGGTCAAAATCGGGTGTCATCATAGACTCATTGGAGTCAAGAATGAATGAGTAAAAGAAATGTGAGTCCCCACCTAGCTATGATCATGAGACTATGATGACCCGTTAGTAGAGGGATATGAAATGATGCTTGCTGATAGTAGAGTCTTAGCCAAGATAATGATGCTAGCCAATAGTAGAGGCTTAGCCAAGATGTAGGAGCTATCCTTACGATGATGACTAATGTTTTAAATGTTTATGGGACGGGTTAGTAGAACTTCCCTCCATTATTTTAAAAGGCGTATGGATGGATTAGTAGAATACCTCTCCACTAATGATTCCATGAATCATACTTATGATTATTCCGTGAGAGTTTACTTAATATCAAGTGGATCTTGGAATGGATACAGAAGCTCCCCGTTAGAGAGGCATGAGACTGTTAGTAGAATCCCATTGTTCCATAACTACGTGCCACCGTAAGAAATAGGAATCACTTGTTAGTAGAGGTTCATTTCTAGACCAACCGATAGTAGAGGTTTTTTAATTGCAAGGCTTTAGTGGATCCACTTCAGCATCTTATGAGGTCACCTGGCAAGTGGTGTCTCCCCCTTTCTTTAGGGTTAGGGGAAACATTGGGACTCCATGTCTAGCTCACATGATTTATGTCGGTTAAAGGGTGCTCTCACATATGTTCAAGTTCTCCTTATGACCCCAAGATGTCCTGTTATGATACTCTATAATGGTTCCTTTATGTTATGTCCAAAGATGATTTAAAGTTCCAATGATTCATTGTTTCATAAGTTCAAATGGTATTTCTTCTAAAGATGTATGACTATGTCTTCAAGTATGTGAAGTGGTCTCCATTATGATTACTAATGTTTCTTTCATAATAAAATAGTCTTTTAAGTACAGTGATGTATTGTTCACCCAAGGATATTAATATTTTAATTTTTCATAACAACATATATTTTCTCACTAATTTAAGTTATGTGTCTCATCATGCATTCAAGCAAGGGTAAGTTCTTTATTTCGCATATGCATTATCTCATGTTCTATGGCTAAAGTATGTATGCTAAATGATTATCCGCATGTGTGTTTTCCCCATATTCCAAAGATGTTTCTTCCATGATATATGATTCAAATCCCATATCTCATATATGTTTCAAGCTTATATGATTTCATTTTTACGACTATGTGCATCCATGGATCATATCACGTTCTTTCTAGCCTTTGTATGTTTAAATGATATTGGCTTGATTATGACTTACCAATGCCCTTGTAAATGTATGATTTTTAACATGAGACTTAGCATGAATCATTTCATCATTGTTTCCATGTCATGCATCACCCACCTACATACTACTACATTCAAAGTACTGATGCATACTTCTATGACTATATGATTTAACCATGTAGGGACCGATGATCCTCGATATCCTCTACGTGGATAGATTTGGATCATTGAAGACGAGAGTTGGTGAGTCCTCTAGTTTGGGGATGATAACCTAGTTTTCTTTCTAGATTGATGTATAATACATTCTAGTTTCCAGTTGTATATTTCTTTTGCTATGCATGTATTTGAGGGTGAGATCGTACATGTCTTAGCTCCCGCCAAGTTCATGTTAGAGGTATTGTTGAACAAATGTTATGATGGTACCCAGTTCTTATATTCCTTTATGATTTTTAACTTGTGGCCCTTAGCCCCATATCCCCTAGTTTTCTATTTCATCTTAGCGTTTTATGCTTATGAATGCTTATGACATGTAAGATGGCTTAGGTGAGGTACCTTCAGGTGTCTCATTATCTGTATGACCACTTGGCCCTTAGGTCAGGTCATTACAACCGGTACCCAGAAATTGGAATGAACAGAAGTCTCAAAATTTTAGAGCCCCGGGATTTCAGTTACAGGCTAGTGTGGCTCTAGGTTTACAGGGTAAGCCACCATGTGGAAAGTGTGGAAAACTATGCTTGAAAAAACGCCATGAGGGAGGAGATGCATGTTATAAGTATGACCAAATAGGTCACTTTCAAAGAGATTGTCCAAAGTGCGCTGATAAGGCTCAATCATCTGCACCGGTACCACCAGCTAGAGGAAACCAAAAAGGTGCTATTTCTAGCACAAGTGGGGATACAAACCGTTTATATGCCATGGGCAGTCGCCAAGATCAGGAAGTTGCACCAGATGTTTTGATGGGTATGCTTCGAGTGTTTACCTTTGATTGTTATGTGTTACTTGATTCAGGTGCCACTTTGTCTTTTTTGTAACTCCTTTTATGGCTAGTATATTTGAGATTCTTCCTAAATCTTTACTTGAACCCTTTGTTGGTTCCACTCCTATTAGTGAGTCTATCCTAACTGAACTGGTCTATAAAGATTGTGTAGTATCCATTTTTCATAGGATTACCTTTGTTGATTTGATAGAGTTGGAGATAATTGATTTCGATGTGATCCTTAGCATGGATTAACTTCATTCCTACTATGTCTCTATTGATTGTAGGGTTCGAACTGTTAAATTTCAATTCTCGAATGAACCAATCCTAGAGTGGAAGGGAAATTCAGTTTCAACTAAGGGCAAATTTATTTCCTACCTTATGTCCACAAAGCTAATCTCCAAAGGTTGTATCTATCACCTTGTATGAGTTAAGACTAATGATGTTGAGCCTCCTACTCTTGCTCTGTCCCGATTGTGAATGAGTTTCCTGAGGATTTTCCTGGAGTCCCTCTTGATAAGGGATTGACTTTGAGATTGATGTTCTTCCTGATACTCAGCCTATCTCTATTTCACTTTATAGAATGACCCATGTTGAGTTGAAAGAATTGAAAGAACAGTTAAAAAAGATTTTCTAGATAAGGGTTTCATTAGGCCGTGTGTTTCTCCTTGGGGTGCTCCTGTCCTATTTATGTGAAAGAAAGATGGGCCTCTCAAAATGTGTATCAATTATAGGCAACGAAACAAGGTCACAATAAAGAATAAATATCCTCTACCCATGATAGATGAACTGTTTGACCAACTTTAGGGTGCCTCTTGCTTTTCAAAGATAGGCCTCAGATCTGGTTATCATAAGCCGAAGATGAGGGAATATGATATCACAAAGATAGTCTTTAGGACCCGTTATGGCTATTTTGAGTTCTTGCTCATATATTTTTGGTTGATTAATACGCCTGTAGCCTTCATGGATTTGATAAACAAAGTATTCAGACAATACCTGGATATTTTTGTGATCGTGTTCACAACGATATTCTGGTGTATTCTAGAAATAAAGAGGAGCATGCCAATCACCTTGGAATTGTTCTTCGAACTCTTAAAGAGAATGAGTTGTATGTGAATTCTCAAATTGTGAGTTTCGGCTTAAGTCTGTGGCTTTCCTAGGCCGTATTGTCTCGAGCGATGGTATCAGAGTGGACACTCAAAACATTGAAGTGGTCAAGAACTAGCCTAGACCAACCTCTCCAGCTAACATAAGGAGCTTCTTGGGTTTAGCAGGCTACTATCATATATTTTTTGAAGGATTTTCTTTCATATCCTTACCATTGACTAGACTGACTCAGAAGAAGGTCAAGTTCCAATGGTCCAATAAATGTGAGAAGAGCTTCCATGAGTTGAAAATAAGGCTGACTACTGCCCTAGTGTTGATTTTGCCTAAAGGGACTGATTGATTCATAATCTATTGTGACACCTCAAGAGTGGGATTGGGGTGTGTATTGATGTAGAAGGGAAAGGTTGTCACTTATGCTTCTAGACAGCTCAAGGTCCATGAGAGAAATTATCCAACCCATGATCTTGAGCTTGCATCGATGGTAGTTGCACTTAAGATTTGGTGCCATTACTTATATAGAGTCCATGTAGACGTGTTTACTGATCACAAGAGCCTGCAATATGTATTCAGCCAGAAAAAGCTCAACCTGAGGCAGAGGAGGAGGCTGGAGTTGCTCAAGGATTATAACAGGAGCATTCTCTACCACCCAGGTAAAGCTAACATTGTTACTGATGCTCTTAGTAGGTTATTAATGGGAAGTACAACCCATGTTGAGGAAGGAAAACAAGAGTTGGCAAAAGAAATGAATAGATGGCCTAGTTGGGAGTTCAACTTGAAGAGTCTAATGAAGGTGGAGTTAATATTTAGAATGGACCTGCGTCATCTGTAGTGGCAGAGGTGAAGGAAAAGCAAGACCAAGATCATGTCCTACTTCTGTTGAAGGAATCTTTCCATAAACAAAAGGTGATGGTTTTATCCAAAGCGGGAGATGGTGTATTGAGATACCAAAGTATATTGCATGTCCTAGATATTGATGGTGTTCGAGAGAGAATTATGGATGATGTTCATAGTTCTAAGTATTTCATTCATCCTGGCTTACTAAGATGTACCACAACTTGAAGAAAGTTTATTGGTGGAGTGAAATGAAGAAGGATATCGCTGAATTTATCTTTAAGTGCCCAAATTGTCAACAGGTTAAAGTTGAACACCAAAGGCCATGTGGATTGGCTAAAAACTTTGATATTCCCAAATGGAAGTGTGAGATGATCAATATGGACTTCATTATAGGTTTTCCGAGATCTCAAAAGTAACATTATTTGATATGGGTGACTGTGGATAGGATGACCAAATCAGCCCACTTCTTAGTAGTTAAGACGACTGAAACTGTAGAAGAGTATGCGTTTTACATCAGGATATTGTGAGATTGTATGGGGTCCTCTTATCTATCATCTCGGATGGAAGAGCTCAATTCACATCCCAATTTTGGAGGTCTTTTTAGAAAGGAGTGGGATCAAAGGTGAATTTTGGCACAACCGTTCATCCCCAGACAGATTGGCAAGCAGAACGTACAATTCAAACATTAGAGAACATATTGCAAACCTATTTTCTTGACTTCAAAGGAAATTGGGATGCCCACGTACAATTCAAACATTAGAAAACATATTGCAAGCCTATTTTCTTGACTTCAAAGGAAATTGGGATGCCCATTTACCCTTGATTGAGTTCGCATATAACAACAGTTACCATGCAAGTATTCAGATGGCTTCCTATGAAGCTTTGCATGGGAGGAAATGTAGATCACCAATTGGGTGGTTGGAAGTTAACGAAGCTGAGTTGGTTGGCCCATACTTGGTTCATCAATCCGTGGAGAAAGTGAAGGTTATTAGAGAAAGGTTGAAGCCTGCACAGAGCCACCAAAAGCCTTATACAGAGAAGAAGAGACTTAGAGTTTGAGGAGAATGATTGGGTGTACTTGAAAGTGTCTGATTTCGCCCAAGCTATACATCCTTTTTGAAGGCTAAAACAGTCGTTGGCAAGATATATAACCTAACCGAAGTTAGGGTCGATTCCATAGGGAATAGGGAAGCCTTGGAGAAATTTCAAGCAATTCAGGTGGATTAACCTACTTATCTCCCCAAAAGGGGGTTTGTAAAGACTATGAAAAGTAGTCCTAAACTAAGACAAGTGTGAAATAAGTATGAAGAGTAACTAGGGTATTGTGTTCCCTATGATTTCCTAACTTGGTCTTACCAAATAATTGAATTCTTTTCCGCTACTAAAGAAACTGTGAATAGCGACCTCAAAATTATTGACCTCCAGTTGAAGTCGGTAATTTTTGACTTCTAGAAGTCGATTCTGTTTAAAAAAATGAACAAATAAAAAAACTTAAGATAATCGACTTCAGGAAGTTGGTATTTTCTGTGAAAAATGCGGGAAAATAATATAGCGACCTTTGGAGGTCAAAACTTTTCCCCAAAAAAATTAAATACTTGAGAAACTGATCTTCTGAGGTCAGTATTAAATTTAATGAATAAATAATAATATTTTATTTTATCTCAATTAAATATTAAAAATTAAAAAAATCTATTTTTAAATAAATCGTCCTCCAAAGGACGGTAATGTGTAAAATAACAAAAAAATAATAAATTTTTTATCGACTTCTAGAAGTCGGTATGTTTAAGTTTTATATAATTAAAATTACTTTTCATTAAAATATGTATATAGTGACCAAGGGAAGTCGATATATTCTTTTTATTTAATTGTTTTACTAATACCGACCTCCAATGACCGGTAATACAACAACTAATCAAAACTAATTTTTAATGTTATTTGAATGAAAAATACAAAAAAATCAATTAAAAATTCGAGCAACGATTTTATGCAAAATGTAGAATAAATTAATGTAACTTACCGACCTCTTGATGTCGGCATTAATGTGATTATTTTTATTTTCATTTTAATTCAATGTGATATTGACTTTCGGAGGTCAGTAAATTTTATATTATCTGACTGATTTTAATAAAATCGACATACGAAATTCAATTTTAAAAACTTTATTTATTAATCATTATTGTTGTAAAAGTGTAACATTTTTTTGTAAATTTTATTAAAAAACTAGAATTAGTGGAATAGACAATAAATAAAACATCAACAATTTATATTCAAAGTATGAAATAACATTGACGTTAATTAAGGGATAATTTTATATATATTCATAAAATAATATGTATATATGTATGTATGTATATATGTATGTATGTATGTATGTATATATATATATATATATGTATATATGTATGTATGTATGTATATGTATATGTATATGTGTGTGTGTCAATTCTATGAATGTCCATACATCCGAACTTAAATGAATCTTTCATGTAGTAATGTCGTCACAAAAAAATGATAATCCATCAAAGATGTGTGGAATACGTTAATTGTGGTAGGTTATATATACTCGTTGAGTAGTACTGTAACAAACAAAAATCCATATATTAATTAATAGTTTGAGTATGAAATACGCTATTAATTAAAAAAATACTTAATTCAAGTATTAAATATGTTGTTTATGAGGTGATAAATCATTGTTGATTGATAAACTATAATTCATCGGAGATGTATGAAATACGTTGATTCTACGAAATTATACATTGAACATTCTAATATATATATATATATATATATATATATATATATATAATATTCTGATCTATTGAGATGAAATTTTATTAACTTAATAAAATTATATAATGAATACCGATCTTAAGATGTTGATATTTTAAAAAAAAATATAAAGATTTTCAATTTACCGATCAATGGAGGCCAAATTTTGAAGAATGTTTTTTATATGTTATCTACATTTACTATACTTTTCAAATAAAATTATTATAGGCAAATAGATCATCGATTATCCACGGAGGTTGATATTTAAAGAACTTGATATAGTTTATTAAATATATAATTTAGCGAGTATTGTAATAGTAGTTTATACTTATTGCATCCTAAGTATATCAACATACTTCATACTTGAATTTAATGGTTATATTTTTTTTACAATATCAACATCTTAAGATCGGTATTCATTATATAATTTTATTAAGTTAATAAAATTTCATCTCAATAGATCGGAATATTTTAGTTATTACTCTGGTTAAATAATATCAACTTCTTGTAGTTGGTATCTTTTAAATATTTACTTTAATATTAATCAATAAAAACAATACAAAGTATATTAATACCATGTATATTAGTAAAATTGAGTTTTTTTAAATAAAAATACTGACTTTCAGAAGTCGATATAATTTTATATGTACCCGCCTAACACAAATAATTCCCCCCTTGGTCGAAAATTCCTCTTTCTCTCTTGAAATAAACCCTTCTTTCCCTCTTTCTCTAAAAATGCCCTAATTTGTTTCTTCTATTTTCTGATTTCGGCTGAAAATTTTGGAGTAAATTGAAGCATCTCTGTCGGTGTCGGTGTTCCACGGTCCACTACGAGTTCCTTCTCTCAGTTCTCTCCCTTGTGAAAGGTAAATCAACCTATTTCTTTTCATGTCTCTTTTGTTCTTAATGTAATGACTGGCTTTAGGAGTATTTTTTTCCATCTTCTTTTGATTCTTTGTGAAGTGGGTCGGTTTCATTTTGTTGTTGCCTACCCGGATTGCATTTCATTTGAATTTGAAAAAATGGGTATCTCTTAATGCTATACTGGATGCATTTTTATATGAAGGAAAGATGTTTCTGTCATGGATATGTTGGTTGTGCGTAGACAATCTATTAACTGTTGGTTGCTTTTCCGTAAAATATATTTGTGTGCTTTGTTAATTTGAGAATGATAAAAATTGTATAAATATAGCACAATGATTATGCCACCTATAAGAGTTTCCCACAAAATTAGAGTGGTTGACATGCTTCATACTAGGAACATGTCAGTTCACAGTTAAATTATTTGTAAACACAACATTATGATTCTATGTAGGAAGAATTCTTTTGATTGTACTGGTTTAAAATTTTCTTTTGGGATCCCCTTTTAAAAAAAATATTTTCCAATGCTAAAATGTATAATTTGCCTCAATTTTAGTTTCCACTTTCACTGCTGCTCAGTATTGGTTGGATTACCATTGAGATGAAGGAAAGACCAGCACAAGGATGACAAACAATTGAATTCTCAAGATCTTGATCCTTGAGTAGCCTCGTACACCATAACTTAAACTGTAAAGAATTTAAAGGATTAAGCACCACATCTTTATGGTCAGATATGCTAAGTTTATATTTTCTAATTTTCTTCTTCTTTTCCCAGTTCTCTTGGCTTCGGTTGTAAACAAGAAAGATTGAAAAACGTGAAAAGCTTACTTCTGTTATAGAAAAGGTATTATTAGAAGATGAGGCCTCCAGAATGTTACTAGTTACAAATGGTCCTATAAATCAAACTACTACAAGTAGGAGCTCTCCAACTTAGCTTTTTAACAAATCTAGACTTGATACAATGTTCGTCTACTGTCCTAAGCTATGCACTTTGATGCTTGAAGCTAAGTTTCAAAAAGTTGCCACAACTTAAAGTTTGTTCACAGAAATTATATTTTAGATTATGCGTCCTTTAATATTCAAGACACCATATTTCTTTGGAATACACAACTTTATCCCATGAGGCCAGATATATTCTCCTCTTCTTTTATTTGTCATAGCTATCAATACATGAGAAAAAACGGTCTTTCCCTTTACATCTTTGAAATTTTTCTCAACATTTCTTTTCAACTAGTGAATGACATGCTTCATATGTATGTCCTTTGTGACGTTTTCATAGCCTTTACGTAATTTTGGTTGTGATTTTAGTCTTGTATATAAAGTTTTTTATTTAGTCGTCATAAGTGGTTCTGAGTAAGGTGTGACCTGCGTCTTGGTTTATTAATTAAAAATTGGATATCTAATTTATCCTAGTTATATCTGAGATACAATTAAAGCTACCCACCTATTTTGTTACTAGAAGCTCAAATTAATCCGTATGAATGAAAAAAGATGGGATGATTGGCATCATTCTAGCACAAAATAAGCTCCAAATCTTTGTTATTTTGTTAGAAAGCAATACCAAAAATTAGATAATTTAGTGGGTTTTTTTCCACAACTCTAGGTCTTCCTCTTTGTATCATATGTACATGCACCTAGTGTAAGAATGTAAGCTAGTTAGTGTATTAGATATACAAGCAGTGGCTTATGTACCATTTCTACATCTGCAATCTTGTACACCCTCTCTCAATCTTAATGAAGTTGCTTGATTAAATATGCAATTTAAGAATGAACGGGAGACTTTTCAATCTTGTGTCCTATTGTAGCTATACATCTGTCTCATCAAAAACAAAGTAGAAATTTCAAAGTTAAATTGTTAATAAATATAGAAAAGATCAACTTTAAGAGTGGACGGAAAATTTGTGTCTAGCTTTATATTTCCAGGTTGTTTCATAACAATATGTTTCTAACTCTGTGTAGTCATCAAGTGATCTCTGGAAAGAAATTTGAAAATGGCATCATTGATTTCTAGGAATTTCCTGGTTAAATCAAGGATTTTATTTTGCTGCTGTTAAATACATCTTTTTTGGATTGTAATGTATGTTCTAATCAAAATGAAATCAATGTGTTCTTGATTGTTATATGTATGGATCTGTGATTGTTTTTCTTCTATTCGATATTTGCTTCAAATATCTCTCCAGTGATTCTCTTTTCTGTAAATTCTTCCTTAAGCTTAGTCATGATTCTCTTTTCTGTAATTAGCAGTAATTTGTATGAATGTGTCATGACCATTAATGTGTATCTAATACATGTAATATAGATTAGCCATTAATATGTATCTAATACATGTAGTATATTAATTTGAATGTAAGAATTCTGATCAAGAAAATGGGCATGATATATTAATTTTATCTATCTTGGTATGTTTGTGAATTACTGTAGTTTAGTCTTGAGTGATACATAATATAGTGTTGATTTGAAACGTATCTAATAGATTAATAAATTGATAAACAAATTGTGCAACTATGTCTGAAAATCTTATTAAAAAAAACTGTATTTGAAGTACGAAATAATTTAACTCCAAAATTTACCTATTAAAAAGCAATTTATTATCTTGAGAAATCTGTGCCTTTTTCCCATCCTACAAATTAACCCGAACTGACTTTCATAATTCCTGTTAAGACAACACCTAAAATTAGAATTAATACTTAACCATTGTAATTTAAAGTCTAAACTTTTCATTATTATTTATGTAGATGGAACGTGATCGTAGTTGGATGTATAATAGAAATAATACTGGTCGAGCGGATATGGTTCTAGAATTTGTAGAAGGTGTCACTCGCTTTATAAATCATGCAAAGACACTTGATTCCTTTTTAACTTCAAGATTGATTAGGTGTCCTGTGTTAACTGTGAAAATGTGAGATATCAAATAACAGAGAATGTTTCTATGCATCTCAAGAGACATATGTAAGAATTTCAATTAATTTATATATATATAAATTCTCTCTTACATGGTCATGATTGGTGATATGGTGATATGTGCTTCACTACGTATTATAGATGTCTCTGAATGTTATTAAGATGAGTTGAAAATGGAAGTACCTTTTACCTTCCCCAGACCCCACCCTTGGGATACCACTGCGTATGTTGTTGTTGTTGTATTGTTGTATTTCCTTTTCCATAACTACTTTGCTTGATGTAATATTTTTATTCTAATAGTTTTTCATTTAAATTATAGGAGAGGTTTACGCAAAAACGGCAGGAGTATCGTAGTACCCTACCTGTGGAAAGTCAAGATGCACCACTGTCACAGGAAATTACTGAGCAGTTGTGGAGAGAGAGTGCAGGTGAACCGGTTAAAGGGGTAGTCTACGGTTACACAGAAAAGGCCTATCATGAGAAGAAGGCTTGGTTTTATTGTGCATCCTCTTCAAGCGTTGATGGTGTGGATAAAGCAACACTATCTAAAATAGAGGATAAGATATCCTTGCTCACCGCCGAACTTGCTGCAATAGTCGAAAGAGAGAAGAAGAGAGACGAGCAAATTGCAATAGATAGCCAAAGGTATATGGAGCTTCGGGCCCAAATAAATTCTCTTCATCATTTAGGAAAAATCATTCTTCCCGGTTGAGCTTTTGGGGATGAGAGTGATGAAGCATAGTTCTATTTAGTAAATATTTCACGTTTTGTACTAATACTTTGATGGTATTTTGATTCTATTTGAATAGATTCAAGGTTTAATTAGTTAATCTAAAATTGTGTAATAGAAATATTGAAACTGCTCTGTTGGAATTCTGTTGAGGTTGGTCAATTATGCATACAGGTGGGCAAGAAATTTGCAGCAGTGTGTTGCCAATTCTGTTTCCAGAAAACCGACCTCTGGAAGTCACAAAGAGGTCGATTTTGCAGTAAATAAAAATAATAAAAATAAATTAATATCCACTACTAGAGATCGAAATATCAAAAAATAAAATTATATAAATCAATAATACCGACCTCAGTGAGTCGAAAAATCAAGAAACAAATTGAAATAAAAATAAATAATATCAACCTATAGAGGTCGAAATATTCAAAACAAAATAGAAAAGAAATAAATAATTTTGACCTCCAGAAGTCAAAATATTAAACAATTAAAATAATAAAAATATATAATACCGACCTCTTGTAGTCAATATCAATAATAACATTTTATTAGTTAAACGACCTCAGGAGGTCGAAAATATTAAAAATTAGAAAAAAACATATACACTATAGTGACCTCCTGAAGTCGAAAAATATTTAAAAAATAAAATTACTAATTTTTCGAATTAAAAATATAATAAACAACAACAACAACAACATACCCAGTGGAATCCCACAAGTGGGGTCTAGGGAGGGCAAAATGTACGCAGACCTTACCACTACCTCATAGAAGTAGAGAGGCTGTTTCCTGGGAACCCTCGTCTCAACCTATAGGCGGATTAGTACCGACTTAAAAATATAATCGACTTCGTAAAATCAGACGAAGTCGGTAAATACCGACCTCCAGAAGTCGGTATGGAAAAGCGACCAAGGTTTTTCCGACTTAGGCTCGAAGTCGATAGTGAGGCGGTAACTACAGTAATACCGACCTCTGGAAGTCGGTATTTAGTGGTCGATTTTCCCTGTTTTTTTAGTAGTGTCCAGTGTGTAGTATGCAGAATGGTACGTTAAGTTTACCAAACCCTTGGATCCAGGTGAGAGGTAAATTTCACTACGTGATTTGATCCATCCCCGCAGTGTGACATTACTAACCCTTACTTATTGTCCCAGTACAACTGACTTGATCCAGTTTGGTTGATTGGATGAGAAACATCAATCGAATCCTGTTAATTAATCTTTTTTCCTGTTCATTACTACCTTGATCCAGTCAATAACACTAGGCGAGTTTTAATGTTGGCCACTGTTAAAAAGCATTCAGCCAAAGAGAATTAATTAATACATGCATGCACAGTTTTCAAGAATTACAAATTATCCGATTTTACCTTGCTAGTTCTATATGGTTCCCACAACTCTAGTTGTGGATTTAGCTACTTATTATCAGTGTAGATGCAAGATTCACGATTTTAAACAACATAATTGAGCACTTACACAATAGAATTAAGAACAATAAATCCAAGTTCTTCACCAAGAATCGCAAGATTGAATCAAGCACACAAAATAATATTTCTCTCAAGCTCGTACTATTCTCTACTGTTCTGTAAGAAAAATATAGTATTTAAAATACAAAACCAAAATGAATTAGGAGAATATTGTCGGCAGGCTCTACAAGCACTTCTACGGGTCGTATAATGTTTTACGACCCGTATTTGGGGCTTGATAGATTCTTTCATCCATTCTGGGGATAACTTCTATAGACCCATCTACAGGCCGTATAAAGTTCTACGGTCCGTAAAAAGTTTCATCTAATGACTTTTTAGCAACTCCCCACTTTCTGATCCTCAGGGCACGATACTAAGTCTACAGCTCGTAGAAACTTTTATGGCTCGTTTGCATGTTCGTAGACTTACCTTTAGAAAATCACCCTTCACTGGTTTTTGTACGACCAACTCTATGACCTGTGGAATTTTCTACTGCCATAAAAGGTCTCGTATATCAACAGGTTTTGCAACTTTTGCACACTTAGCCCAAAAAGCATGCCAACCTTGTAATCCTGCAAAACAAACATAAAAATACATCAAATCTACTAACATCGCTATGAAACACATAATATTCTAAGTTTTAAGCATCAAATGTGCTGTATTTTGACAGCACATCAACACCTTCAACTTAAACTTGTTGCTTGTCCTTAAGCAATAGACTCAATCTATATAAGTAGTATAGTAACACACAGACGTCAATCTAATGGCATACATCATATCAAACTCAAGCATAGATACCCACACCACCTTTAAAAGCACATAATATAACTATCAAGAAAACCAATACAAATCAACATATGTGACAATTCAACTATGACAAGCAAGACAATTATCAACAAGCAACACTCCCTGAGTTAGCCCAATGTCAATAATGTAATACAAGTGCCCTCACAGAAAGAAGTTCCATATCCTTCTCATGACAATATTTTCAGATTCAATACTTGGGACTATGAAAAATCACTCACTCTCACAAAAGACATTCAAATATCATGCTCAATACCATATGTTTGCCCCAATACTCATGACTATGACCTTTGACTACTTGGACTAGGATCACTTTAGGACTTTATGGTCTTGTAACGTAGGCTCAAGGGGCTTTGGTATGCCGTTTTGGGAATGTAATGACTAAAAGCCCTTCTTGACACTACATTTTGCTACACTTTTGCCCTATCAACACTGTCATTTTCACCTTATTCTCCCTTTTCCCATTTTAGCTTTTCTGGGAGCCTTGTTCTCATTTTCAGCTTTTTGTTTTGGTCTTTTGTTTTCACATGATTTTTCTTTTAGCTTGTTTTAGGCATCAACTTGTTTTTCTTGCACCCAGAACATATTTTTATCCCCCTTTTCATGTATCACTAGTTTTTGTCCTCATTATGTGTTTACCCTTGCATCAGCCACCCTCAACTTAAGCTTTTAGCCTGAGTTGAGGTGCACAATATCCAACCTAGGAACCAAGACCACTTTTGGTAGCCACCCTCAACTTAAGCTTTTTGATTCAGTCAAGGTGCACAATGTTCAAGGAAGAACCATGACTAATTTCAGGATTTTACATCTAATAAGGCTGGGTAACTTAGTTTTTTACAAAAAAAAGGTATATGCAAGGCTCAAACATTATGATCAAGGGATACATTGCATATTTGATTGGTTATTTAGGCTAAGTGGACTATTATGAACAATGACCTAAGATTCTTTCCTAACCAACTAGCTGATAGTCAAAGTCAGAGTAGCAAGGCAAGTTCTGAATTGAAACACAGTATATGAATTTAGCAAAGAAATCTCACACAGATGGCATTGCTTACACTATTAATAAAGACTCTCAGATCATGCTTTTCATCGCGATTTATCCTTACTGATTAGAATAAGCACTGTCAACAATCAAACATGCACGATTGCTATTAAGACTAACTAGAAAAATTTTTGGTGGGGTATCATTTTTCTTACAAAAACACAAAAACAAGTAAATTCCATAAATATCAGTACTACATGCTACTTATACTACCTATACATCCTAAATATGCCGGTTCAACAGAAATTAAATATCCTTGGGGAAAAACAACATAGACAACAAAACCCTTAGGATTCAATATTTAGGATAGTTATAGACCAAGGTTACTCAAACTTCAATGAGGCCTATAACTACCCACACCCCATCAAAAAAGATTTTCATTGTCCTCAATGCACAAAATAGAATGATAAAGCACAGGGGTCAAAAAGGGAACATACTTGGGCACCTAAGCGCCACTCTCTACCTTGAGTTGCCTTCCAAGCAGCGCCTGATTTCGCAATACGACATAGACAGCTTGGGTATTCAGACTTTACCAAGTGTCTATTCTTCCACTATTTTTATTTCCTCAATATTACCGAGATACCATTCGACTCTTTGGCCATTCACTTGGAACTTTGCACCATGTCTCTTCTCCAACTCAATGGCCCCATGGTCGAAGACAAGTGATACTCTGAAAGGTCCCAACTATCTGGACTTGAGTTTCTTAGGGAACAACAACACTAAGTCCCCTGGTGCAAATTGGCGATTCTCTATGCGACGATCATGCTGCAGCTTAATCCTTTGTTTATATAGGGCTAAGCTCTCATATTCCCTTAAACGAAATTGATTAAGCTCATTGAGCGGGCTCAGCCTAGAGTTTTCAGCACCATTCTAGTCTAGATTAAACTTTTTGAGCGCCCACATCGCCTTGTGCTCAAGCTCCACCGGCAAGTGACAGGATTTATCAAAGATAAGTTGGTAAGGAGACATGCCTATAAGGGTCTTAAATGCTGTCTGGTATGCCCATAATGTGTTATCAAGTTTTCGCAACCAATTTGTCTGGTTTGCATTCATAGTGTTAGATAGAATATATTTGATTTCGCTATTGGACACCTCCATTTGCTCGCTTGTTTGAGGATTGTAAGGTGTTGCCACCCAATGCTTTACTCCATATTTTTCAAGTAGAGACTTGAACAATCTGTTGCAGAAATGAGAACCTCCATCGCTAATAAGCGCCCGAGGAGTGCCAAACTTTAAGAAGATGTTCCTTTTCAAGAACGTTGTGACACTTTTGCCTTCATTATTAGGGAGAGCGACTGCTTCCACCCATTTTGATACATAGTCCATCACCACTAAAATATATTTGTTTCCATAGAGCTAACAAATGGAACCATGAAATCTATTCCCCACACATCGAATAATTTAATCACCATAATGGGGTTTAGAGGGCGTGCTTGCGGGAAACATCACCTTCTCTCTGGAACCTATCACATGCTTTGGCATAGTCGTGAGCATCTTAGTGGATGGTTGGCCAGTAGTAGTCACATTGCAAGATTTTATATGCTGTCCGGACTCCACTATGATGCCCACCAACTAGAGACAAGTGGCGTGCCTCTAGGATACTCATCATCTCAACCTTAGGGACACAACAATGAATAATCCCATATGAATATACTCGAAATAAATATCGATCATCCCAAAAGAATTTTCCCACATCAGACATGAAGTTGTGGTGCTGGTGGGTATTCAAATCTGGGAACAATATCACAAACCAAATAGTTTGCATAGTCTACAAATCATGGGATGCCGCCAACACTCATTCATCAAGGAATGAGTCATCAATCTCCAATCCATCATCAAACTTTGCCATGACCCCATCTTCTAATCTGGAGAGGTGATCTGCAACCTAGTTTTCAGTCCCCTTTCTGTTGATAACATCTAAGTTGAACTCTTAAAGAAGGAATACCCATCGAATCAATCTTCATTTTGCATCCTTCTTCGCGATCAAGTACCGCAGTGCAGAGTGTTCAATGTGCATAATGGCTTTGGTCCCCAAGAGATAAGTCCTGAATTTTTCGAATGCAAAGACCACTACAAGTAGCTCCTGTTCAGTGACAATGTAGTTCTTCTATATAGCATTTAGGGCTTCACTAGCATAGTATATGGGATGTAATATCTTCTCTCGATGCTGTCCCAACACTACACCAAGTGCGACCCTTATTGTATCACACATGATTTCAAAGGGCCTGCACTAGTCTGGAGCTACAATGATGGGAGCTGAAATCAACTTCTGCTTCAATCCTTCAAAGGACTTAAAGCATACTTCATCAAATAGAAACTTAGCATCCTTCTCAAGTAGTTTGCGCAAGGGATGTGCAATTTTAAAGAAATCCTTTATAAAGCATCTGTAGAATCCCGTATGGCCTAGGAAGCTCCTCACGCCCTTGACAGATATTGGTTGGGGGAGATTCTCAATCACCTCCACTTTAGCTCTATCAACCTCATTCCTTTGATGGAGATTCTGTGCCCCAATACAATGGGCTCCTTCACCATGAAGTGACACTTTTTCCAATTCAACACCAGACGACATTCTTCATATCTTCTAAGCATAACATGCAAGTGGTTTAAGCAATCCTCGAATGAGTCACCAACTACACTAAAGTCATCCATGAAGACCTCGATAGTATCCTCCACCACGTCTGAGAAGATAGACATCATGCATCTTTGGAGTGTTGTTGGCGCGTTACATAACCTGATTGGCATCCTCTTGAATGAGAAGGTGCTATAGGGGCATATGAATGTTGTCTTTTCTTGATCCTCTAGAGAAATGGTGATCTGGTTGTAGCCCAAGTAACCATCTAACAAGTAGTACCAACCCTTTCCTTCCAAGCGGTCTAGCATTTGGTCCATGAACGACATAGGGAAATAGCCCTTTTTTGTCGATGCATTGAGCTTTCTATAGTCCATGCACACCCTCCACCCAGTGACTAGTCATATGGGAATCAACTCGTTGCTAGAATTTGGGACCACGGTGATACCTCTTTTCTTCGGAATACTTTAAACCGGGCTCACCCATTCACTGTCAATGATTAGATAGATCACCCTAGTATCCAACCACTTCATGATTTCTTTGCGCATGACCTCTTGCATAAGTGGGTTGAGATGCCTTTGGTGCTTAATACTTGGCTTGTAGTCCTTTACCAATTAGAATTTGTGAGTACATACCTAAGGAGGGATACCAATAATGTCCATAATTGTCTACCCAATTGCCTTCTTGAATTTCTTAAGTACCACAACTAGAGCATCCGCCTGTTCGTCATTCAGGTCCGCAACAATGATGACTGGCAAGGTGTTGTTGGTGCCCAAAAATGCATATCTCAAATGGGATGGAAGATCCTTCAACTCCAACACCGGTGGCTCCTCAACAAATGGTTTACTAGGTGGTGATTATCGATTCTGCAAGTCCAACTCCAACTTAGTTTGGTATCTAGGGGCATAGGCTACCCTCAACACCTTCACTATCTCCTCATAATCTCGGATACCATCATCCTACAAGTTCATCAACACTGCTTCTAGGGTATCAACACCTAGTCTCTTCTCAAGTGGTACCTCTGGTTTTGTATCATTCAATGACAGATACTATCTTCATATCTTTATCCTTCTTTGCATGTTGGTAAACATTGAACACTACCTCATCTTTACCCAATTTAAAGTTGAGTTGGCCCCTCTCCAAATTTACTAATGTGCGACCAGTGGTTGGGACTTTGAAATCAACCTTAAAGTCCAGGATCACAAAGTCTGAGGGGAATATGAATTTGTCTACTTTGACAAGGACGTCATAGAGTATCCCCCACAGGATTCTTTACCGTGCGATCAGCCATCAACAATCATATGCTCATCAGAGTAGGGGCACCAAATCCTAACTTTTTGAAGACCGCAAGGGGCATCAGATTTATACCAGCATTAAGATCACATAGTGCCCTTGCAAACTCCATATCTTCGATAGTGCAGGGTATGGTAAATGCATCGGGATCCTCTTATTTCTGCACCAAGGACCTTGTAGTAATTGCACTGTAATGTTGAAGCTCTTGGGAGAGCTCCTAACTCACAGTCTGCTTCTTTGTGACCAAGTGTCTGTCATTAGGAGAGTAAGTGCAATGTTCACTGACTATGAGGAAAGTGATTGAACTTACCCTCCTCCTCCTCCTTTTTGATTCTTTGAGGGAAGGGGGGAGGAGGTCTAGGAATAGGATTCAGCTTCTGTGGCACCTTTGCAGCATCACTCATCTCATTCTTGGCATGATCATATCCGGTCTCCACATCTTTGACCTCAATTGTCTTCTCTCAAACATCATCATCATCAACTAATATAGGAGGATCAATGGTCTACTTACCACTATGAATAGTCACCACCATACACTACCCCTCATTCTTTGGATTATGAACTGTGTTACTAGGCAATGTACCTCTCTGTCATTGGTTTAGTTGAGTTGATATTTGACCAAACTATTTCTCCAGCTATTTGATATCCACAGAATAAGACTCGATCTTCAGATTAATGTTGGAGATGTCAGACTTCATCCCCCTCAATGTCTCATTCTGTGTGTCAGCCTTCTTCAACAATCGATAAAATATCTCCTCAACTCTAGAACTACTAGCTCCTGTATCACGATTATGTGGTGGCACATAAGGACCATTCTTGTAACCATCTCTATGACCCCAATTAGCATTTCCATCCTAGGCCCTATTTTTGTCGTAATAACCTCCACGGATTTTGTCTCTGAAGGTGCCCATCTCTGTTATAGTTCCGACGTTGGTTTCCTTGACTTTGGAGCTAATAGTAGTAATTGGACCCTTGGGCGTTGGTCCGAAACGCCCCTTCTGATTAGCAATGAAGCAAGTGTCCTTATTATAATAGGGCTCCTTGGACATGGGTGCTCGCGAAGGCTGATGAGCAACTGCATTAGCTCATTCTTGATTCTACTTCATTAACACCTCCATGTTGGTACTAATCTGGGCAAGCTCTTGCATTATCTCTTCATTTATTTTAGCTTTCGCTGAACTAATACTAACAACACATGAGTTCTTAGTAGAGGACCTATCTCTCGGCCCCTATGTACAATTTGTCTTGACCACCTTTTCTGATTTCTCCGCAACCCATGCAAATGGTCGATCTAGAAACACATCACCCATGATGGTATTAACACATGCTTGACTATTCACATCCAAGGCATGGTAGAAGATCTCTACCAAGGCATCATCAAATATCTTGTGGTCAGGGACACTCCTCAGACACTTTGTGAACCTCTCCCATGTAGTACTGACCGAGTCAACAGGAAGTTGCTCAAAGTTGTTCATTTTATCCTTCAATGTAAGCTTCTTCGATCTCGGGAAGAACCTCTCCAAAAAGTCCTTCTGCAACTCAATCCGACTGGTGATCGAACTCTCCAGGAGCTTAGATAGCCATATCGTTGCATTACCTGTTAATAGGAAGACATGAAGCCCTACAATATCCATAGACAGATTAAGAGTCCCCATTACACTCTTATAAACAAACACAACGTTGTGTAGATAACTATGCATATCCTCTGATGGTAGGCTTGTCGCCAAGTTACACCTCTATTTTAGAGGATAAAGCGGTCGCTATCGAGAAATAAAACCTAACTAAGTTAGGGACGAACCCATAGGAAATACGTATAC
Source organism: Solanum rostratum (assembly GCA_029948455.1). Lineage (NCBI taxonomy): Eukaryota > Viridiplantae > Streptophyta > Magnoliopsida > Solanales > Solanaceae > Solanum > Solanum rostratum. The sequence continues at coordinate 67,008,123 of CM057046.1, forward strand.
TTAAGATAAATTCACCAACAAGCAATCCATGTAGTTAGTCAACTCAATTTCGAAAAGGGTCGGGGGTTGTAAAAATCAATGAGAGAAATAAACTAACTAACTACCACTAGAGAAAGATCAAAAAAGTCGAGCAACTAGGGTATTGTGTTTCTTATGATTCCCCAACTCAGTATCACCGAATAACCTAATTCTTGTCTAGTGTATAACATGCAAGATGATAATTTAAGTTCACCAAGCCATTTGGTCAAAGGTGAGAGGCGAATTTCACTATGTGACTTGAACCATCTCCATAGTCTGCATTACCAACCATTACCTGTAAGTACCAGTACAGCTTTTCCTTGGCCCAGTTTGATTGATTAGACGAGAACACATCAATAAAATCCTGTTAATTAATCTCTTTTTCTATTCATTACTACCTTGATCTAGTCAGCAACACTAGGCGGGTTCCAATGTTGGCCACCATCAAAAAACATGAAAAACGAAGAGAGTTAATTAATAGATGTATATACACCTTCCAAGAATTGTGAATTATCTGGTTTTACTTTGTTAGTTCTTCATGGTTCCCACAACCCTAGTTATGGATTTAGCTACTCATGCTTTGTGTAGATGAAGAGATTATGAATTTAGAAGACATAATTAAACACTTAACCAACTGGATTAAGAACAAGCAAATGCAATGTCAATGAAAATCAGAAGCTTGAAGATTGAATCAAACCCCAAGTGTTTACAAAGACTCTCTCACAATTTCTCTCCAAGAATATTGAGTTCTATGAGCACTGACCTAAAAATAAGCTAATCTTTCATAAACTGGTCGTCTCCTCTTGAAAATAACCTAAAAGACCTATTTATAATAATTAAAAACAAGTTCTAAACAAATTAGGAAAATAGGTCGACAACCTCCACAAAAGCACTTTATGGCCCGTATTGAAGTTCACAACCCATAATCGGGCTCTCATACATTATTGCTAAAAAACTGGACTTATCCTTTATGACACCTTTTTACGACTCGTAGAATGGTTTATGACCTGTAAAGGCAATTTCGTTTGATGAAATTTAGGAAGTCTTCATTCTCTGATCCTCAAAGCACGAAACCTCTTCTACTACTCATACATTAATTTACGGCTTGTCTGCATGTTCGTAAAAGTAACTTCAGAAACTTGGACCCTCATTGGAATTCCTTACAAAACCACCTTACGGCTCGTAAAGTAGTCTACAATCCGCAAAGTGTCTCGTATAACAGCAAATCTGCAGCACTTTGTAACTTTTCCCAAAAAGTATTAGCCAACCTGTAATCCTGCAAACATAGACACAAAAACATATTAAAACAACCAAAGTCGCATTGAGAACACACAAAATCCTAAGTTTTAAGCATCAAAAACACTGTATTTTGGCAGCACATCATAGGCCTGCGACCAACCCACGATTCTATAGTATCTGAAGCAATCCACTCGAGATAACGAACTTTATGTCATTCGGTAGTAGCGGTTACACAATAGCTCCAGTAACATATATATCCATAGGATTTAGCCGATATTGATTCCACCGATAAGCTTTGGCGTTGAGGTCCTGTGGTTGTGGAGCAATGTCCTCAAGAGGAGGCAGGTTGTTGTCATTCTCATTTTGATTCTAGTTCTGATTCAGAGTTGCATTAACCACGTTATTTACGTTATGTTGGGCCATCCCTCTCAATGTTCTCTGGATCTTTGGGTCAAACAAAGTCAAGGGAATGCCTCAACTTCGCGCGTTGTGCATACACTACACCTGCACGCTGAAACAGAACCAAAAAATACAAAAACATAAAATGAGGGAAATAAGCATTAATTCCCAAACTACTCAAATTAAACAAGTCTAGCCATATTCCTCAGCAATGATGGTAAAATCTTGATATTTCCCTAGCTACATCTCCTTTTTGAAGGCTAAAGCGGTTGTTTTCAAGATATATAATCTAACCGAGGTTAGGGTTGATCCCACTGGGAATAGGGAAGCCTTAGAGAAATTTCAAGCAATTCGGGTGGATTAACCTACTTATCTTCCTAAAGGGGGAGGGTTTGTAAAAACTATGAAAAGTAATCCTAAACTAAGACAAGTGTGAAATATATATGAAGAGTAACTAGGGTATTGTGTTCCCCATGATTCCCTAACTTAGTATTACCAGATAACCGAACCTACGTGTAGCATGTAGAATGGCAAGTTAAGTTTACCAAACCCTTTGATCCAGGCGAGAGGTGAATTTCACTACGTGATTTGATCCATTCTCACAGTGTAACATTACTAACCCTTATGTATTGTCCAGCACAACCTCCCCTTGATCCAGTTTGGTTGATTAGACGAGAAACATCTAACAAATCTTATTAATTAATCTCTTTTCCTATTTATTACTACCTTGATCCAGTCAGTAACACTAGGAAAGTTCTAACGTTCGCCACTGTTAAAAAGCATTCAAACCAAAGAGAATTAATTAATACATGCATGCACACTTTCCAAGAATTATGAACTGTCCGGTTTTTACCTTGTTTGTTTTTCATGGTTTCCACAACCCTAGTTGTGGATTTAGCTACTCATTATCCATGTAGATGCAAGAATCATGATTTTGAATAACATAATTGAGCACTCACACAACAGAATTAAGAACAATAAATCCAAGCTTTTCACCAAGAATCATAAGATCAAAGTAAGCATACAAAATAATGTTTCACAAGAGTCTCACTATGTTTCTCTCAAGCTTTGCACTATTATCTGTCGTTCTGTACAAAAAATAACCTAAAAAAATATTTATAGTATTTGAAATATAAAACCAAAACGAATTAGGAGAACTGGGTCGGTAGGCTCTACGGGCACTTCTACGGGTCGTATAATGTTTTACGACCCATAGTCGGGGCTTTGTAGATTCTTTTCATCAATTTTGGGGACAACTTCTACGAGAACTATCTACGGGCCGTATGAAGTTCTACGACCCGTAAAGGGTTTCGTCTGATGGATTTTTAGCTTTTTCCTACTTTCTGATCCTCAAGGCATGACACCAAGTCTACGACTCATAGAAACTTTTACGGCTGGTCTACATATTCGTAGACTCAACTTTAGAAAATCACCATTCACTGGATTTTTGTAGGAAATCAACTCTATGGCTTGTGAAATATTCTATGCCCCGAAAAGGGTTCGTATATCAATAATTTCTGCAACTTTTGCACACTTAGCCAAACAATCATGCCAACCCTGTAATCCTGCAAAACAAACATAAAAACACATCAAATCTACTAACATTGCTATGAGAACACACAAAATTCTATGTTTTAAGTATCAAATGTATTGTATTTTGATAGCACATCAACGTCACCCATGAAGGGTGTCATGAGATTTGGGAAAAGGGGAAAATTAAGTCCTCTCTACATTGATCCCTACCAGGTTGTGAGGGGGATTGGGAATGTTGCTTATGAACTGGAGTTGCCTTCTGAGTTAGCTGCGATCCATCTAGTTTTCCATGTCTTGATATTGAAGAAATGTTTGGGAGATCCTTTATTGATAATCCCCATTGATAGTATTTGAGTGAAAGATAGCTTGTCCTACGGAGAGGTTCCAATCCAGATTCTTGATCGTCAGGTTCACAAAATAAAAACCAAAGAGATAGCCTTAGTCAAAGTCCTATGGAGAAATCAATTTGTTAAGAAAGATACGTGGGAAGCCGAGGAGGATATGAAAGCTAGATACCAGAATCTATTCGTGCCTGATGGTGAGAATGTTGAAGGTAATGTCCTTACTCTTGATTCGAAATTGATTGTCTATCATTGAGTCGATTGTTGACTGTCTAGAGAGTTTGATTGGTTGATTAATTATCGAAAGGAGTCTTGAGTGATATTCATGCCATGAGTCTGTCTCTAGTTACTCTTCATTCAAGGACGAGTGATCCCAAGGAGGAGATAATGTTACACTTGGTAAAATTATCAAAATTTGCATAATGTGTCTTCCTAAACTTTTTCAGCAAATTCAAGGCCAAAAATACGATCAACATGAAAAATAGAGTGAAAAAATGGTCTTGATTTATTTTCAAAGCAACCAAGTCAAAAGATAATTTTTTGGAGCAAAAACGAAATTCTAGTAAAACGCTCAACAAGTCCGCGTCGCATACTTGTCGAGGATTTGCACTTAATTGTGATTCTAGTATTTTCTATGGGATTAGAAAATCGATCGAATTTCTTTTGACAAAAATTGTAATAGACGTGTCCAAGTCCGCGACGCGGACTTATCTCACCATAGTAAAATAAAATTCAGTTTTTTCAAGGTGCATTCTGGACTTCTTTCCATTGTGAATTTGCTCCATCATAATATTCAATTTTAAGTTTAAGTTAGGGGCAATCCTATTTTTTCATCACCCTCCTTGACTAAAACTCCATAGTTTTGAGGCTGATTTGACCTCAATATCAATAAACCATGCTTAATTCCTCTCAAAAGCATATAAAACTTTTTGCAAAGCGCAGACTACAGAGAAGAAGGGAGAACACTCCAAGGAATGAACCGCTCTTGGAATGCCTCTGAAAATACCTCCCCCTCAACTACTGGGACCTTGCTGCCTGGAGCATATATAAGACTGCCACCACTCCCATGCTGCTCCTTGCAATTATAAGGCAAAAAACTGAACCCCCTAACATCCACTAGGTCCACGACCTCCAACATCTCATAACTTAAAGTAAAGAACTCATATGCATCCTCTCCCTTACAACCCTGGAATTGGAGTGGCTTTATCTTTGAAACCACTCATATCTCTCTCCTAATGATCTGCTGCCAATACTGGCTAATAAGGAACCTGGGCTGGAGGAACCATTTGTATTAGTGTATGTAATGATACATGAGGAGACATATAAGGTGGCTGGCCCATCAAATTTGAATAGTCTGCTATATACTCATCAAAATCATGATGCTGCTCCGGGATCTGAAGAGGGGGAACCTCACCCCTGTCTGGTCCTTGTGGTACATCTTGGGGCAATAGTCTCCAAGCATGCCTATCATCCTCTAAAGAGTGCCTTGAATAGTCATAGGATACTCGGCCTCTAGAGGAGCCTAGTGATGTCTAGGCTCGATTGGAGGCTCAGATGAGATAACTCTATCATAATCTATCATAAGGGATGAACCATGAGCATGTCCTTGGCCACTACCACGTCGGCTGGCTCTACCTCTATCTCTGCCTTGAGTTGGGGCCACAAAAGTAGTCTCACAAGCTGGCTCCTTAGCTCTGCCCATATATAAAGATTCGGTCCTGGCCATTTGCCAAAAGAATATACAATACTCAACAATCCCACAACAACCACGCAAGACAAGAATTGGAAGAATATAAAGGAAATTTCCTAATAGTCTTTATAATCTCTCAAAGATAAGTAACAGACGTCTCTGGACCGATCCTTAAGACTCTACTCCACTGGACTTGTACATATGTGAGACCTATGGACCTGGGGCTCTGATACCAAATTGTCACGACCCTAAAATGGGTGTGATGGTACTTTTCTAACCCACCAAAACAAGTCATCTTAAAGCTGCTCCTTTTGATACATAATACTAAAAACGAAAGAGATAAAGCCTAATAGAAAGGACAAACACTAGATATCAAGTCTATAAGCAATCCTAAAACTGGTGTCACATGTATAAGACTCTATAGAACAGTACACAAAGAAAAATACAAGTCTTAATGTCTAGTTCTTAAATAGAACATAACAAGATAATGAATCCTCGAGGGTCTACCAGAGAGACAATCATCTAGCTCTCAAGAAATCTTGAAGCTCGATCCTGACAACGGAAGGATGATAACTCAAGTGGAACTGGGCTCACAACCTACACATAAATGTAGAAGCAAGGGTGAGTACCAAATAATAAGCACCCAGCAAGAAGATCTAAACACAAGTAAAGATTACAGAACACAATACTTCTTTCACACCAACTACATACCGCTGAACTACACACTTGCACTTAGAAAAGTCCAGTACATCAACAACAATATATGCATATATATTCATACATGAAATACACAACAGTTACTCTCAACAATTTCCATAGGATATAGATCAGATATACATTAATGTATCAACATTCAACTCGGTTATACAACAGATTTCTCAACAGGTACAATCCAGGTATAATCACTTTAGCATCCAATCTCAATAACGAAACCCAGTCACAAACTTAAGGAAGGATGGTATAAAATGTAATAAACTTATATGAAATGAAAATAATTAATGTAATATCAAGTAATTCATGATGCATGTATGTCTTATGATACACATGTATTAATATTATTAGTCTGGAACCCATGGGGGGTATACATGTCCATGTATCTACCTCGGCTCGTGAGGCCCGTCCCCTGTATAAGCAATGTCACATGCCACAACTCATGTGGCCCGTCCCTTATTATGAATCAATGTTACATACCACAACTTGTGTGGCCCGTGCCCTATTTCATATTAATGTTACTTGGTCCAACTCGTGCGACTCATCCCCTATTTCCTTTCAGTGTTTCATAACTGAAAATCAGCAAAGAATGCACATCAAGAACATATTCATATGATACAATAATGAGAAGTGCATGCAAGAGTCCACATACAACATATGCATCAATTCAAGTTGAATACCACAACATACAAGATATAACAATTGACCCATTCTAAGCTTATAGTCAATTCTCTAACCCATAAGTGAGATTCAACAATAATATCTCCATTATTGCCAGGATCAAGCACAACATAATCTACAATCCACATTCGTATATCACAAGGGGTTCTTAATATCAAATCACAAGTCAATACATATCAATCTATAACATTCACTTTCACATCGTAACAAAATTTTCATAATTTAATTCAATTCACACATTCTTTTACCAAGTTCAATCCAACCAAAAACAGTTACCCAGGTATCTAAGCCACAAATAAAGGAAATATAATGTTGAAGTAATCTTAATAAGGTTTAAGAATCCACTTGCCTCAATCAAAAGCCAAATATACCAAAGTTTTTCCTATCGAATTTGCACCTGAAACATCACAACTAGTCAAATACAAATTCACAATCTCAATACGAAGTCAAAGATACTAAAAACAAGCAATTCGGGTGAAAAGGACAAAATGGTCCAAAAATCTCACACCAAAAAAGGTTCTTGGAATATGAAAATTATTACATGAAAATGATCCCCATGTAATAAGAAATTTAATGGTGAAAACCATTTTGAAAATGGAGCTAAAATGAACTCATAATCACCATTTTTCAACCAAAAATCAATATTTGGAAAAATCCCAATTTCTCCCATTAAAAATTCCCAATGTCATATTAAATTCAATAATTAATGAATGAAAATTGAGGAATTAAATTAGAAATACATTACCCAATGGTCTTATCTTGAAAATCTTTGAAGAATCCCTCTAAAATCGACTTGGAATATTAAAAAAAATGAAAATTGTCACTTTTTAAAAATTAAAAATTGATTCAGAAAATTTGTGCTCCGCAAACATTGGAGGCCAAAGATCACAGACCTCTACAAAGACGGAACCCTATCCCACGAATGCAGAGGGTAAAATTGACCTGCACTAGATTCTGAAAAACCAACCATTTTAAAAACTTTGAATGAAACTCCATGGATCGTTCGAAACTCAAGATGCACAATCCAAACATATAACTCTACCAAAAAAGACGTTCCGAAATCAATAGAACTATTAGAATTCGATTTCGAGATTTTCTTCACCTGGAACCTGATAAAGTTCATTAAAACTAGTGAAGAACTCAAATATCCAAACTAACCTTAAAAAGTCTAAAAAGTATAATGGGCCATTTCTAGCGTTAGCTTCACCATCCAAAACCACAAGAACTGTCAAAATTTTGGTTAGAGCTTTCGAACTCCAAATATTGACTAAAGTCAAACGATACTTCAGATTCAACTAAAAATGCACTTTGGATCTAAAATCTTTATTTTAACTCCAAATTCAGTTTCGTTAATTTTTCTAAACTAAAATTTTCATTCTAGAGCTAATGAAATTGACGGAATCGCATTTTGACACCCAAAACTCAAGATGACATTGAAACTCAAAATTTCAAACTTTAAGCTTTAAAAACTCTTTCTTTAGCAAAATTCTAACTTTTCACAAGGTTTTTGAAACTCAACTTTTAAACTCATCCAAAACATACTCAAGACAACCTTTGAGGACACAATGGCAATTTGGTTGACAATGTCGAAAATGATCATCAGGGCCATACATTTATGGATTGTAGAAGGTAATACGGGTCATAGACCCATCCCGTAAACTCCTTCAACACTTGGAAAAATTTGAAGGGTTTTTAATTTATGAACATGTTTTATGGGTCGTGAAATAAAGTATGGGCCATGGACCCCTTCGGGGATTAACCCAACACTTCGAATTATTTTTGAATGTGGGGATTCTCCGGATCAGTCTACGGGTCGTGGAGTATAGCGCTATCGGTAAGAGGGCTTGTACATGGACCTCATACTTAGAAAACTTTCTAAGTTACAGGTGTAACCACAAGCTTCATCTACAGACCATAGAACCTTCTACAGGTAAATGACCCCTCGTGGTCACTATCAGTGATCAATTTTAAGTCTTTTTCTCAACTTTTATGGGACTTCTAAGTTAATGCTAAGTAGAAAAATTTAGGAGGTGTTACAATATTAAAGTAATTACTTTTTAAATTAATAAGGGGCGAAATGAGGTCGGTTGCAGGTATAACAAACCAAAGAAGAACTTGAAGAAAATTTGATCTTTGTAATTAATAAAGATCAAAGATATAAATTTTTATATTAAACATTGACTTTAATTTTAACTTTTTTTTCTAAAATTTCAACTAGATATCTTTGGTAAAATATTAGTTGTTGAAATATTCATTAGAATCTCGTAATTAGAAATTAAAAATAATTATTGAAGTATTAACTAGAAATAATTAATTAGTTGTTGAGATTTTAATTAATGGAATGAACTTTTATTTTTCATATTAATCTCAATCAAAAAAAGAAAAGAACAGAGATTTATGTGGGATGAGTGTCACGACCCAAAAATTGAGTGTGATGGCACTCACCTAACCTACCAAGGCGGGTCAACATGAGCCACACTCCCCATAGATAGCCTACTAAGAGCATCAACTACAACATTGGCCTTACCGGGGTGATATTGAGCACTCATTTCGTAGTCCTTTAGGAATTCCAACCATCTTCTTTGCCTCAAGTTCAGATCCCTTTGAGTGAACACGTATTGCAAACTCTTGTGATCGATGAAAACATCCACATGTAACCCATACAAGTAGTGCCTCAAAATCTTCAAGGAATAAACCACCTCCGCTAACTCAAGATAATGCGTCAGGTAATTACACTCATGCACCTTTAATTGCCTTGACACATATGCTATTACCTTACCATGTTGCATAAGTACACAACCCAACCCTATCTGTGAGGCATCACAATACACCATAAATGCTTCCAAACCATTACGTAAAGTTAAGACATGAGCCGATATAAGCCGATCCTTCAAGGTTTGAAAACTCTTCTCGCACTCATCTGACCATACAAACTTAACCTTCTTTTGGGTCAATTTATTCAACGGAGAAGCAATAGATGAGAACATTTCCACAAACCTCCTATAATAGCCGGACAACCCCAGAAAACTTCGAATATCCGAAGGAGTCAATGGTCTAGGCCAATTCTTCATGGCCTTGGTCTTCTTCTGATCAACCTTAATACTATCACCGGACACCACATGACCTTGAAAGGCTACTTCACCCAACCAAAATTCATATTTGCTAAACTTGGCATATAACGTATTCTCTCTCAAGGTTTGTAGAACCAACCTCAAATGATTCTAATGTATCTGCTCACTTCGGGTATAAATGAGAATGTCATCAATGAACACAACCACAAAACTTTCAAAGAAAGGCTTGAACACTCGATTCATAAGATCCATGAATACAACCGCAACATTAGTTAAGCCAAACGACATCACCACAAACTCAATGTACCCATACCTTGTTCGAAAAACCGTCTTGGGAATATCATATTCTCTAACCTTCAACTGATGATACCTGGAGCGAAGGTCAATCTTGAGAAGTGGGTAGCCCCATGAAGTTTGTCGAACAAGTCATCGATCCTGGCAATATATACTTATTTTTAATGGTCACCTTATTTAGTTTCCTATAATCGATACACACGCGAAGAGATCAATCTTTCTTCCTTACAAATAACACTGGAGCATCCATGGCGATATACTTGGCCTAATGAAGGCCTTCTCCAGCAAGTCTTTCAACTGATCCTTCAACTCTATCAACTCAACCGGTGCCACACGATAGGGAGGAATAGAGATAGGTTGAGTATCCGAGAGAAGATCTATGCCAAAGTCCACTTCCTTTTCGAGAGGGATGCCGGGCAAATCTTCGGGAAACACGTCCAGAATCTCATTCACCACCGGAACTGACTCAAGAGTAGGTGATTTGGGCTCCATATCCTTGACCCTTATAATATGATAAATGCACCCCTTGGAAATCATCTTCCGGGACTTGAGGTAAGAAATAAACCAACCTTCAATAGAGGAGTCACTACCCTTCCATTCAAGAACGGGCTCATCGGGAGGTTGGAACTTAACCTTCCGGGTCCTGCAATCTATAGAGGCATATGATGCATGCAACCAATCCTTCCTTTGAATCATATTAAAATCAAACATCTCAAGTTCTACAAGATCATACGAAAAGACTTTATGCAACACGGAAACAAGACAACCACGATAGACCCTATGTGCAACAACTGATTCACGCACGAGAGTATAAACTAAGAAAGGATCCTTCAAATTTTTGGGACTCAAACCAAACTTAACAACCAACAGAGGAGTCACAAAATACAAATTTTTACCTGGGTTAAGCAAAAGATGAGCATCAAAATCAAAGACTTTTAATGTAATAATCACAACATCCGGAGCCTTCTCAACTTCCTGACATGCATGAAGAGCATAAAACCTGGTTTTCCTTGGGGAAACACCTTGGGGAGCTCTTTGTTGGCCTAGACCACCTTGAGCTGCCTAACCTTGACCTCTATGAACATTCTTAGGACAATCGGCAATCTTGTGGTTCTTATTACCACACTCAAAGCAGGCGCTCAGATTCCTCCAATAACCACCCATGTGGGGCTTCCCACACTTCTCACACGGAGGATACCATGGTCCACCACCAATCAGTGCCTTAGGAGGAGGCACTTTAACATTAGAAACTCGAGCACCAGAACCTTGGCCCTATTGAATGCGACCAAAACCACCCCGAGAGCCAGAGACCCCCAATTAAAATGGGCCCTCTTAGGATCATGTACTCTCCTCTCCTTGAGTTTCTCCCTTTTGATCTGCTCAGCATTTATCATGAGTCTAGAAATATCCATATCTCATGTGAGCATGGATGTACAACATTCTTTCACAAGCAGGTCGGTGATACTAGAAATAAACTATGCATTCTTGCACGAGGATCAACCATAAGTGTTGGTGCATACTTAGAGAGCTTAGTGAACTTGAGGTCATAGTACCCCCTTGCTTGAGGTTGATAAATTCAGTCATCTTGGCCTCCCTAAGCTCAAGTGGAAAGAAGCGATCCAGGAATGCAAGCTTGAACTCCTCCCAATTGACAACATTACCACAAACCCTCTCCATAGACCAATGGGTGTACTACACCTGAGCCATATCTTTTAGTTGATAGGCAACCAATTTAGTCTGTTCCTCAGAAGTGACACCTATAACACTCAACACCTTGTTGAGCTCATCAATGAATTCCTGAGCATCCTCATCAGCCTTTGACCCATAAAACTCAGGAGGATTCATTCGGATGAAATCCCTCACACTAGAGGCTAGAGTGAGATCCCCTGGTAGATTAGCCTGCTTAGTCTGAGACGTCACCACCTGGGTGGGCATATCAAAGGCCGTACATAATTCACTATTAGAAATAAGCTCATCCATAGGCCCTTGAGGTGCTTGACCCTCATAAGCTGGGGCTGGTCTTGGTAGGTTGGGTCTTCCTCGAGGCATCTTCCAAAATGGAGCAATGACACCGTGAAGCTAAGGAAACAAAATAGATGAACCATAGCACGACATAAGGCGTGAAGAAATGAGACAACTCATAGAACATCTTCGTAGCCTCCCACTCATAGGCATGGTGCACCTCACACCCATGGATAAGACTCTATTTGACGCGACATGTTGGACTCCGAGGATCATTTGCAAACCTAGTGCTCTGATACCATCTTTGTCATGACCCGAACATAGGGCCTAGGAGTGACATGGCGAATGGGAACTTGAGAGTCCCTAAATAATCTCAAAGTATCCAAATTCACATCATCGGTTTGGAAGCGTACTCAAATGATAAACACATAATTCTAAGGGACGGGAAAGTAGGACTCACACTATGGGGATATCAGGGAAAGGGGATTAACATGGATTCATATAACACGTAGCACATCAATACTAAGGGGCAGGTAAGTATGACTCACGCTATGGGGGCGATTTGGGACTTATGATCTTTCATATCATATCATGAATCAATGAATCAAGATGTAAGTCTCATAGACAAAACACATAACGATCTCTACTAAGTACTAAGCCAAGCATAATCTTCGTTCATAGCACTTAGCGCATACACATAAAGGAGTGTACAAGATGTCCAACAATTCCTCTAGTCATAAGATAGGACGACGACCAAGACATACCTCGGGCTCACCCTCAAATATAGATACCTAAACAGAAGCACCATAGGTAGAGGATAGGTGGCTTGTCCTTGGAAGATAGGACTCACCACAACAAGAAAAACTTGAGAACCGAGCTAAACGTCGTGCGATGGATAGATGTACTCCTTAGTCCCTACATGGTGAGATCATGTAGGCAAAAGTATGCATTAGTACGTGAATATACTAAGTATGCGGGCATGCAATGCATATGACTTATCAAACCTACATTTCAATGTTAGATAACAAGGGCATAAAACATAGGAGAAACATACATCCAAGAAGAATAATATAATGATATGCCATGAAATTCATGATGTATGAAATGCAATAATGCTCATATATATTGGGGATATGATCACCTTAACCGACATGAGTAAGATCAAGCAAGATATTACTTAGAATCTCGATGATATCCCCTCACCGGTAAAGGGGTGGTCTACTTGCCAAAGTTAAACCATACTTCACCTTACGGGCATCCCCATTTCGGATAGGATTTTCACATATACCATATCATATCATACTTCCCCTTACGGGCATCCCCATTTCATATGAAGCAACCTTTCTTATGGGTATCCCCATTTCGGGTAGGATTTTCACATATATCATATCATATCATATCATATCATGCTTCATCTTACAGGCATCCCCATTTAGTATGAAGCAACCTTCCTTATGAGCATCCCCATTTTGATAGGATTTTCACACAACCTATACTAGACACATAGTTCAAGGAGAGAGAACCCTCAATCCATCGGTGCTAAGTCGGCATCCCACAAGAATACGTATACGTATATATATACATGCTTTCAAAGAGGCAATAGTCATTTCAAATCCGTTTAATGCACATTTAGGCTTAAACGCCAAACCATATTCATAATCATGATACTCATGCATAAGAATAGTTCATTTAAATATACAAGATGGTGCAAGCACCCAGAATGATCAAAGAGCCATAACCATAGACATTTATGTGATCACATTCTTGTCATAACCAATACCTTATCAAAATCATATCATAAGACATAATTGGGCTTAACCTACTTCATAATTTCCATAAAATTCAACATTCATGAATACATATGCCATGAATGGTGTGGGAATAGCATGGGTAATTGAGATTCAATCTAAAATCAATAATATAACATGGAATTGAAGTAAATTCATGATTAAATCCATATTTAAATCATAATATAGATAATCCATGCACAAAACAAGTTTTAAAGGGGACATGCATGTTCATAACTTCATAACTCAATGCAAACCATCATATTAGGGCTTAAAGTAACTTAAAATCTCAAATAAAGTACAACCCATACATCAATTGAATTTATTAAACAATAATTCTCAAAACCCGTATTTAAAGTAAGCGAAATTCCATGAAAATCAATTGAAAAGAGTTTGGGTCTTCTTGGTTGAAAGGGACCAAGAATCAATCCCACATACCTTGATTAGGAAGAGGAATTTGAGAAGAATTTTGCTTGAAGTTGAAACCCCAATTGACTCCTAGTTTGAACCTTGAAGGAAAGACTTGGAGAGAATTTTGAGAGAGTTTCAAATGTGAGAAGTGAAGTTAGAGTATTAGGAATAGGGTTTAAGTTATTAGGGAGCCCTAAGATAACATAGGAAGTCTTCAAAGACCATTAGGATAAACCAAATTTACGAAAATGCCATTAATGAAATGGATAAAAAATCACACGTCGTTGCTTCACTGGAGGTTACACGGCCCGTGTGATGTCACACGGTCCGTGACATGGGCCGTACCCCAACACTTAAAAAATTTTCTGCGATCAAGTTATGAGACGGTGATTCTATACTTAGAAAAATTTCACGCCGGAAGCCTTATGACTTACCATACAGTCCGTGAGTCTCTACACGGCCTGTGAAGGGGCCGTGTGACCTCACTTTGTCTCAATTGGTGGTGTTCCAAGCTTAAGGCCATCACACAACCCTTCACACGTTCCGTGAAGTGTCACATGACCCGTGGGGGGTCCAAGTGCGATGTGCCTTAGTTCGAAACTCCACGCCAATGCCATGCACCAAGAATTAAGGCCAAGTGTCACTCCACTGGAGGCCACATGGGCCGTGTGATCTCACATGGGCCGTGTAGTCTCCCTTGAGACAACACTTGATCCAATTCTTGCCAAAAACGACATTTTCAAGCTCCGATGAAGTCATTCGAGATCTGGGTCATTACAAACTAAAAATAAAACTTTAGGTCTAAAATCTTCGTTTTAACTCCAAATTCAGTTCTGCAAGTTTTCCTAAATCAAATTTGACATTTCGGAGCTGATGAAATCCATAAAATTGCAATCTGATACTCGAAACTTAAAATGACCACAAAACTCAAAATTTTTCAACTTTAAGCCTTTAAAAATTCTTTCTTTAGCAAAATCTCGACATTTTGCAAAGTTTTCAAAATTTGACTTTTAGACTTAACAAAAAATGACCCAAGAAAACTTTCAAAAAGAAAAAAAATAATATTTTTTATCGAAAATGCCAAAAAAGATCTTCGAGATCATTATAACGTGTGTGTATGGGGTGGGGTGGGGGGGATTGAAAATGAAAAAAATTATCAAATGGAGCAGGTGATTTTAAAAATTTGCAGGTTGAGCTCAACCCGCTCTCCACCATCCTTGCACCCGCCTCGCACTGCTCCATTGCCATTCCTATGCACGATCCGGTGGATTGGATCATGACAACTTAGCCATTTTCTTTTATTATAGAAATAAATAAAAAATAATAGAATAGAATATAATTAGTGTATTTTATAAATCGATATTGGATTCGCACTGTGCAAACCGAATTTCATCAATCTTATCTATATTTTTATTCATTAATATGACAATTAAAATCTTAAAAAATATCTACAAACACAATAAAATTTAATATATCTACATATATATGTATATTATAAATAAGAGGTATGTCTAATGCCTCAATGTTCTTCTTAGTTGTGTTCTTTGTTGTGGAGGAGACAAGAATCATCCTCTCATTATTCTTTTTTCAAGATGTAATTTTTTTTAATTCTAGTTTACGATCAATTTTTTTTAGATCTAACCACTTTCTTCTATATATATTGATGAATGTAGGTCTCAGACTAATGATGTTTGAGAAAATCAAAAAGAGGAGATCAAACAATTTCTTCTTTACCTCAGGTATTTCTTATAGAATAATTACTTAATTTATTATTCTTGTTAATTCTTATTAGTTTTAGTAGAAGCGGAGCCACCTTGTGTCCAGGGGGTTCATTCAAACCTTTTAACTAGTTCGCACAGAATCTTGTATAAAAATAATATTATAATTATGGTATAATTATTCCTACGAATGCTTATCTTGAAATAAAAAATTCAACCAAGAAGAAATTAATCTCACGTTTTATTTCAAAATTATTAGACCTTACCCCACAAATAAAACAATGATATAATTCAACCACAACTAAAAATTGGATCAAAATTGAAGGACGGGATGATTGTTTTGAGAAAAATTGACTGATTGTAGATCATTGATTTTACAAAATCGACGGATAGGATAGGGAAAAATCGAGAGACAAGATTGATTTTTTAGAAATATACATAAAAAAATATTTCTATTTGGAATTAAATCTAGATATTTAATATGACTTTGAATAATTTTATCACTCGACAACACTTGTTCTTTGATAAAATATCTTCTTCATTTTATTTATACTCTTTGACTATAATTTTTCACTGCAAAATCCTAGGAGTCCCTCGATTTTATAAAAAATAATAAAAATCTGAAGGACTACATCAATTTTCTTTTTAAAAAATTATAATTTCGCACAAAAGATGGATGTTCGGCCATTTTTCTAAAGTTCGTTGATTTTTTAAAAAATAAAAAACAATGAAATGGATCGATATTTCCTTATTTTTTGGACTGGTCATATTGTTTGATTTTCTATCCCTCAATTTTTTTCATTATTTTTAGTGGTGAATGTGACGTATCTTGTCTTGTTATTTTTTATTAATCTTGAAATAAAAAAAGAAAATTATGTTAATTGTTTAAACGATCCACTACTGCTACGGTGTATCTTCTTGAATTTTATACTCTATCCAATAAACTATAAAAAAAACTATCATCTATTTCAATTTTTTTTTATATTAATATGATGAAAAAATATATTTTAAAATGTTAATCAAAATTTATTATATAATTTGACTCTAAAATAAAAATAGTGACAACCAAAAAAAGACAAAGAATAATAACTTATTTTGAATTCAGTTAAATAGTGATAGAAAAAACAAACACATAATTAATCCGTCCTTAATGAACCCCAAGAGAGATGTTGTCAGAATAAAATTAATATTAATTTGTATCATTTTTGGTTATGCTAGAGGAAATTTAATCTCTACATAAAAGTTAATATTAAGGTATAAAATGTGGGGTTGCTAGTTTTTTTCCCCTTATAACTAATATTAGGATAAGCTATTTAAAAATTATCATATTATGTGAAATAAGAAGTTAAATAAAAATGCGATTATTAGAAATGTAAGGATTTAAATTCTAACATGACATAACTAAGCTCTTATAATAGCACTTTGTATGCTTATTTTGTAATATATTAATTATTAAAAATAAAATAATCTTTAAATTAGTAATTTATATACTATTATTATTTATATTATAATCCCTACATAACTTATCTCTAAATTAGATGACTCCTAATTCTTACATTATTTAGTTTTTAGACAATAAACTAATCAAAAATATCCTTATAAAAAAAACAATTGAACTAAATATTGGAGTCTGCAATTTATTTACATATTTTTCCTTTTTTGTTTTTTTGCTAGCAACCAATATCCCTATGAACAACATCATCACTCATATGTTCATGCTTCATCATATCATTCTGTTTTGAATCAACATGGCATGATAATGTACATGTTAATTTCTATTAATAATTAAAATGCATAGTCTTTAATTCTATTTTCTATTTTTGATCTTTGTTTATTTTTTCTTTATAATATTATTTTTATGATTTACTTTTTTTCAGGCATGTGTCTAATTTAACCCCAAAACTCACTGTTGCTATTGACCCATATTTATCTCCAGAGGTATCATTCTTTTTAAATCATATCATTTTCTTTTGTTTACCATCTTATTTTGGGTAAATAAATTTGGGTATATCATTATAATTACCCTTTAATTAATAAATCTAGTAATTCAACATTAATATGTATTTTGCTTTTATTATTTGTATATGCAGAGAGACAATGTGGACTCTAATAGGGTTGTCATTTCTTCAAGGGAAAATTTGAGAACTAGTGATACAAAG
Organism: Solanum rostratum; assembly: GCA_029948455.1. NCBI lineage: Eukaryota > Viridiplantae > Streptophyta > Magnoliopsida > Solanales > Solanaceae > Solanum > Solanum rostratum. Next base: position 67,026,137 of record CM057046.1, read on the forward strand.
TTATGGTGGTCAAATATTTTTTTTTCTTTTTTACATTACTCTTGTTGTGTTTATTTATTTGATACCATTTTTTATTAGTTCATCTAAGCGAAGAACATATTTTATATTTAAAATAATTAAAATTAAAATTTTTAATTTTACTCTTAATGAAAAGCTTCTACAACACAAATAATGTAGCACATTTAAAATGATAAATGTCAAAACTCAAATGTGTTATATTTATACAATAATGTGACATATTTATAAATTCATGACTCTTAATATTCTTTTTAAAGTTTTGTTTTGTCAAATTATACCAAATAAATTAAAATAATTAAAGTACTATAAAAGATTTATTAGTATTATCGGGAAACTTATATTGTTATATTAAATAAATATAGGCAAGATACAAACGAGGAAGAACACCAAGACTACTGCGTGGATCCTCTTCGCGTTCAGGAGTATATGTCTATTCTCTAATTTATATATCCTAGTTTATCTTTTTAAAATACTTATCATAATGTAAAAAGTAATTTGTTTGTGTAATTTCTCAAGAATACATAGTAACAGATTTTATTATTATATTTTTTAAAAATAAATGCAGAGAAAAGACGTTGAGAGAGAAAGCATGGACAAAACTCTTCAATATCCAGCTGCTCCGCCTAGTACCTACATGGTGAGGTATTCACGGAGGATGTAAGCATATACTTTTTATATTTCACTTTATATGTCCTTTTTTTGGTGTAATGTCAACATTACAAATATTACAAATATTCCAGGAAACAACATATCTACCTCTATGAGGTAGTGGTAAGGTGTGCGTACATTCTACCTTCCCCAGACCCCACTTGTGGGATTCCACTGGGTATGTTGTTGTTGTACAAATATTATAAATATTGTAAATATTTGTAATATTTACGATCTATGAAAACATGCTTAGTGGTGGATATTTACACTACAAATGTTGCTAGGGATCACGTGGAGTTCATAAATATAGTGGCTTGGGGATTCAGGGCAATATTAAAGTATTGCATATGGTAATTAGGGATAGAGTGAATTTGACCAAAGTGGTTTTACCCGTCACAAAGAGGAAATTAATTTTCCAATCTCAAGCTTCTTTCTCATTACATCAAGGATATAGAGGAAGTCTCCAGGTCTATGAAAGTTAATAAGGATAGAAAATTTAACGTATTTTCCAAAAATTTTAGCGTGAGTAATACCAAAAGTGGTAGATAAGAAGAAAATAGTAGAGCTTTTATAATTTGTCGACGGGATGAGCTTAGATTTTAGTTTGTTAACACTTTGATCCGAGAGATCGCAGAAGAGGTCTATGGACTGGTTAATAGCTTAACAGAGCAGATATTAGCTTTGGTCATGAGAGTGAGATCATCAACAAATAAAAGGTGAGAAAAGCTCTGGTTAGTGACTTTTATAGGAATCCAGAGGCCAATATCAACTTGTTAGTTAATATAGTAAGAAACTATTTCCATGCAAAGGATGGAAAATATACAGATATAAAGGGTCACCTTGACGAATGCCTCTCGAAAGGTTAAAGAAATCAATTTTCATACCATAGATAAGAATAGCCATGGAAGAAGTGGAAATACGAGAGATTATGAGTTTGGATATCTTGGGGAGAAATTTAAAACAAACTAAGGCCTATAAATAAAAGACCATTCCAATTACCAAATATTTTTTAAGATCAAGCTTAACTATAAAGTTACCCCTAGTAAATTTCGAGTTCCTGAAGTTGTTCATAATTTCCTTATTGGTAGGCCTTCTACCTTTTAGGAAGCTAGATTGGCAAGGGCTAATAATATTTTGAAGGTAAGTTTTAATACAACAATGATTTTTGTGATAATATTATAGATCGTATTACATAGTCCTATAGGTCTAAGGTTTAGAAGATGATTCACATTGTTCACTTAGAGATCATGCAGAAATAGGTTTGATCGATAGTAGGAGGGATCTCCTAACTGTTGAAGACCTCATGAATGAAATTTTTCACTGAGATACCAATAATATTTCAAAATTTTTGATAGAGAAAAAAGATGGGGTCTATCAGAGCTTGGAGCTTTAAAGGGTTGAAATGATTTGATGGCATTATGAATTTTAGTGTTTCTTCAAGGGGGTGTCTATATTAGAAAGGTAAGTGGTGTTGAAGGAAGTGGTAATTTTGGTAGTAGTGTTAAAGGAGGACATCATACGTGAGGTAGTTTAAATATTATGAAAATAATCTAAAATATGCTTAAGAAGGTCATATGAATAGTCTAGGGAGATGGGTGACTATAGCATTTGCATGGCTTTGGAGCCAATTATTGTTTGCCAAGCAATAGTCTAGTCTTTCAAGTTTTAAACCATTTTTACTATGATGGTTTGATCAAGTTTACAGGAACCTTGAAAGCTAAGATCTAACAGGTTACAGTAGTCAATACAACAACTAAATTTGATAGTCTAGAAATATAATAAGGCTGACAACTATTAAATCTGTTAGTCTAGAAATATTATAAAGCCGACCATTCCATTTATATATCATATTGACTAGTGGCATCATTAAAATCACCTCCTAATGGCGAAGGGCCATTGTAAGAGTCACTAATATCCTTCAGGTTATTCCAAAAGGCGTTTGGATGATGTGATTGGTACTAGCATAAATAATACTTAAAAACCAAGGTTGGTGAGAAGCACTTACATGGACAACTTCATGGAGCTCTTGACTCGAGTTTCTTACTTGATTCACCATGATTAAGTTATCGTGCCATAACATGACTATTCCCCCATGTTTGCCAATAGCAGAAACTTTGAACAGTGAAGATCCTCTTTAAGGATAGGGTGATCTTCTACCTAGTTTCGAGAAGGGACAAAATATAAGAGTTATGAACCATAATGATTACTTTAAGATTTCTCTTAAAGCAAACATTATGTTCTCCATGAATATTTTAGATTATAATAGTATTGGCACAATTCATAAAATTAGTATTATTGTTCATTGCCTCTATTATATGAGTCAGTAAAGTTGGACTCAAAACTAATGCTATCTTGGAAGCTTAGGGATTGAAGGGTGGACGAAATATTGAGCATTTCTTGAAATTTGGAGGACATTATATAGATGTACTTCTTGTCGTCCATCTCTAAGAAAAACATAAGGTCTAAACCTCTTAAGTTTGTTGTTTCTGTGAATAAGTGGTGAGACAATCCCTCCTCTTTCTCTCTACTTCTTTATCCTCCATGGGCGAGTTGGTTGGGTTTGGTATCTAGGTCGGTTGAGGTGTACATGAATTGAATAGTGGGTTCTCCTGGGTTGACTCCATTGGCTGAAAAAAGAAAGGTCTGGCCTCATTAGTGTTAGTAAAGGATTTAAGTGATTGAGAAAATTCCACACTTGTTGCATGTGATGGAAGAGAGAAAGAGCTATTGATGGAGCTAGGAGTTTTAAAAGATTATTTAGCCGGACTTGATTTACATAATTATCCCTTGCTAGTCTTATTTCTTTCGATATTATTTGGTCTAGGAGTTCAGATCTTATAATATTATTAGTACCTTTCATCCATCCAGATAAATAGTGAAGAAGATGGTTGACCTTGGAGATGCTACTCTATCCATGGGAGGTTGGAATATAGGGAGGGTTGTAGTGGCATAAACTATGGGATTAGGGTTTTGAGTAGATGTTTATGTAAGTCTTCCGTAAGAGTTGATCTAGGGATAGTCTGACCCTTGTGTTGTTCAGGGGAAATTTCAGACATTTCATGAGGACGATTTGGAGTGTGGTTATTTAATATAGTAGGAGTATGTGTGTTAACTTGAGATATTTGACATTGTAGTAATGATTGGGGATCATTTTCTTGTAATTTAAACTACAAGGTATTTGTCGTATTTAATGGCAGAGATTGTATTTAAATTTTGCATATCTTGCATGTAATCTGCATCCTCTATTTGACGAAAAGAATGTGCCAAGTGTAGGGAGTGGTGAAGTATGTTATCCAGATCTGGGAGATACAGGTGTCAATAGCGTAAATATTTATTATACTATCAACTTAATTTTTGATGGGTAGGACAGGTGCTAGTGGGTTCCAAGGGGGTTAAAATACCATGTTTGATGAATTGGATGATTAACACGTCTTTCTATCCTGGCATTTGGTAAGGAGTGGTGAGCATAGGAACAATCATTAGGTCTGGAAAGGTTTGGATTGGAAGATTATTAGTATTGTTGTGATTATTACTTATGGAGGCAAGAACTTCAAATTTGTCAGTGTGGTTTTGAATTGAGAAAGATTTTTTGGTTAATTTGATAATTAGTTTGTTATTCTTTTTGAAAAGTTGGTAAGGTTTTGCCATTTTGTTTAAAATCAAGAGGTAAATTAGAAAGGAACTTACATGTAACGGTGTTTGAGGGTTTTTCATCATTTCGCGTGCTTGAGAATGGAAGATTACTTCTGATCTAATTATTTTTCGCTTGGTAACTTTTTGAACATTATTTCTAATTCGATTATTTTTTGCTTGGTAATCTTTTTTGAAAAAGGTAATAGTGTTCCATTCTTCCTCATTCAATTTTGTCGTTGGGACATTGGTTCAATGGAGATTAAGTGGGAATAAACTTGTATGGAGTTGTATGTGTCCAATTCTACCACGATTAACATATTTGGCTGACTCTTTCATACTCTATCTCTTTGTAGACGATAAAATTCGCGTTAGAAAAATAATAATCAAGAACGAAAATATCACAACAATCGTAGTATTTGATTTCAATATGCGAGTGTTACAATCTCTATGAATCCTTTGATTCGCCTTTTCAAGTGTAAATTCAAAGGCTCTTGAGCTTGTTCTTGAATTTGAAGTTTGTTCTTGGACTTTGAATATATTCATCTTGATCTTGAAACCTGGATTTTGTTCTTGATCTTAAAGCTTGTTCTTGAGTTCAAGAGCTTTTAAGATTGTTCTTGAACTTGAATATTTGAATTCTTGAATTTGTTAGAGAAATTTGTGGCTTTTGATCCACGAGCTCTCTCTAGCTTTTTGTTAGAATTCTTCCTTCTTCTTTGAATTATGAACACCTCTATTTGTAGAATAGATGAATTATAATAGGAAAGACTTCCCTTCAGCCAATCAGATTTAAGTGACATGACATATTGGGCTTTAATGAAATGAGCTTGTCATTTTGACACATGTCATGATCTCATTGGATTCTTTGTTTGACTTGGTGTAACACATCATTTGACACGTGGCGCCAAGATGCGCGTTTCTTTATTTGACTTGGCATGCCACATCATTTGACACATGGCGCCAAGATGGGCTCTTCTTTGTTTGACTTGGCATGCCACATCATTTGACACATGGCGCCAAGATGGGCTCTTCTTTGTTTGACTTGGCGTGCCACATCATTTGACACGTGGCACCAAGATAGCCCTCTTGGATGAGAGGATATTGGGCCTAATAAAGTGGGTCATCTTTTGTAGCCCAAATAATTGAATTTGAGTTTTTAATTAAATCCATACTTTATCGGACTTAATTAATTAACCCAATTATATTAATCCATGATATTTGTTTGGACTAATATATTTTTGGGTTATCTTTTGTAGCCTAAATAATTGAATTTGGTCTTTTAATTAAATCCATACTTTATTGGACTTAATTAATTAACCCAATTATATTAATCCATAATATTTGTTTGGACTAATATATTTTGAATTTAATATAATTTGAATTATTTCATAAAATTTATATTTCGATAAATTTTATATGATTACAAATGCCCCCTAGTTCAAGTCTTGTCGGAATATTTTATCATTTGAAGACTAGACTTGCAGTATTAATTATAAAAGAGTATTGACATAATAATATAACTTTATTATTATAATTTTATGTCGAAAAGGAAAATTATTCTCAACTTTACCTTATTTGAAAAAAGAGAATTTGACCTTCTTTTCTTTTTTCCTTTTTTCCTTTTCTTTTTCTTTCTCTTTTCTTTTTTTCCTTCCGTTCTTTCTTTCCTCTTTTTTTTGGTTACGTGGTCAACTGACCACTTTATATTTTTTTAAATCTTTTTTCTTTTTTTCCTTTGTTTTCCTTTTTCTATTCTTTCCTTCTTTTTTTCTTTTTTTTTCCTTGGACATCACCCTATAAATAGGGGTGTGCTTCTTCATATTTTTTCAATTAAAACTGAAGTCTAATCCCAGCTGTCTTTGTTGAGGTATGACTCTCCCTTTTTTTCGCTTTTTCTACGCTTTTTTGGGTCCCCCTTTTTGTAGGTCAAAGAGAGCAACATTTGTGCTTTGCGGATTCTATAACGCAAGAATTTGATCTTAAGGTGTGAATGGACATATTCTATGTCCCCAACTTGAGATCACTAATTCGAGGTTTTATACTGTTCTAAATGTTTAAACATAGGGCACCAACAACATGAGGCTTTACGTTGTTTAAATGTGTAAACATAGAGAACCAACAATGCGAGGCTTTACGCAGTTCTAAATGTTTAAACATATGGGACCAACAACGCGAGTCTTTACGTTGTTCTAAATGTTTAAACATAGGGGACCAATAATGCGAGGCTTTACGCTGTTCTAAATGTTTAAACATAGGGGACCAACAATACGAGGCCTTACGTTGTTCTAAATGTGTAAACATATGGGACCAACAACGTGAGGCTTTACGCTATTCTAAATGTTTAAACATAGGGGACCAACAAAACGAGGCTTTACGTTGTTCTAAATGTTTAAACGTAGGGGACCAACAACACGAAGCTTTACGCTGTTCTAAATGTTTAAACATATGAGACCAACAACGCGAGGCTTTATGCTGTTCTAAATGTTTAAACATAGGGGACCAACAACGCGAGACTTTACGCTGTTCTAAATGTTTAAACATAGGGGACCAACAACACAAGGCTTTACGCTGTTCTAAATGTTTAAACATAAGGGACCCCCAATTAGCCATATTTTTTTATTTCGATTCTCGTTCCCCTTTTATTTTTTTCTGCATATTCTCATTGGTGAAGGGTAACACTTTTCCTTTTATGCAGCCTTACACAATGGTCTTCTTCAAGGACTACATTTGCTCATCTTTCGAACTTAGCTACCTCATAATTGGGACGCAAGGTAGCAAGGCAGGGACCAAACTTTTAGTCCTGGATCCCTTAGTTGGTCATTATGCTGATGCATGGCCACAATTGAGGAACACACTTCACCAGGCAGATTGGACTTTTGAACACGACCACAAATCTAACAAAGCTTCCAAAGTATGGTATCTGGAGAAACCAAATCTTCAAGGCACCAATCTTGCAAGCACTCTCCAAAATCTGGGGTGCCACATGATTCAAGAAAGGTTACGTCGGGGAGATGAGATTCTATTTGAAGGTGAATATCATTGCATCCCAGGGTATTGGGAATGGACAGAATATGTCCTTAGCAAAAATGGATCGAGCTTGAATGATGCTAACCTCCAAGATGCCGTTGTTGCTTCTCTTTTTACTTATGATCGGAACTTCAATATCGTGCAGGCCTTTTGTGAGGCTTGGTGTTCCCAAACAAACACACTACTTACTTCTCTTGGAGAAGCATCTATATCCCTTTGGGATTTATATGTTCTTGGTGGCTTATCGATCAGTGGTGTCCTTATGAAGAGGTGATACCTAGTGCCAAAGAGCTTATAAGTCATGATGCCAAGAAGGATAGGTTTCTTCCTCAAACCTGTGAGTATTTGTTTGCCGCCTTTCATCACCATAAAGTAAAGGCGAGTGATAGCTTGGGGGTCTCTCTTAGTGACTGGATTCAATTTTGGTGTAAACGAGACATCAAGTATGAGCTAGCTCCCCCGAGAAAAGAGAAGAAGGTTCGATGCTTATCATCTACGCATAACCCCACAGGTGAGATATCAATGGATGTGAACACATGGTTAAGCTCTCAAGAGATGACCTTTTCTATGCTTGGAGCAGAACACCAAAAATATGGGACTTATTTGGCAACATTCTTGTCATGTTGGTTATGTGTCTTTGTATTTCCTACTGAAGGGGGAAACCTTATTCGGCCTGAAACTTTTAAGATGGAAAGCTTAATGGTGAGTGGTCGAAGGGTTAGCCTTGTGGTCCCAGTCTTAGCGAGCATCTATCGTGGCTTAAATAAGATTTCAAATTCTTCACAGTTTGATCGTATTAAAGTTTCTTTCTCCATTCATTATGTTTATGGTTGGCTTGCTTATTATCTTAAGATACATTATCCTCTTATCGGCGGACCTTCTCTCCCGCGGATGGTGACATATTTTGGCGAGGGTACTGCAAAATATTTTGACAAGGATGAGGCACAAAAGTGCGTCCATCGAGGTGAAAGCCTTGTGTGGAATGCAACCATGTTGATGATAACCGAGCTTCAGAGTTGGATTCATCCTATTTTATGAGACTTCGCTTTAATTATCTTACATTGAGGAAGGGAGACTTCTTCTTTATCGAGCCATACAGTCCCACCAATTTAGTCGTCAGTTTGGGTTCCATCAAGATACTCCTGGATATATCGAACCGGATATTCGTGCTGAATCTCTTGATAGGAACTTAGGTATTAGAGAATCTGTGTCTCGCGTACTACTATGTCAAGAACGACACTTCCACCTGCAGTTGCTTCAACTAAGAAACTTTACTCTACTCGATATCTGTCTTGGTAGGAAAAATCCCATGGGAAGTTTCTTGAGGATCATTCGGCAACTTTAGTGGAAAAGGTTGGGCCAAGCTTCACCACTCCTTCAAATGACAAAGGTCCAAACACCATAGAGGAGCTCTTACGAGTTGATTCCCCACTCGCCCCACGACCTCAAAGTAAGAGGCTCAAGTCTTCTAAAGGATCTAAGAAAGAAGTAACCCGCGCTCCTAAGCCTACGAAGAGATGCCCCATAGTTCTTCTATCTACAAAGAAGGCCTCTCAAGAGACAAGAAAAAGCAGCAATGGGGATCAATGTTGGAAGTAGAAAAGACATGAACCAATTGCGCTTGGGGTTGTTGAGTTAGAGATTGTGGAAGAACAAGGCATCGATGGTCTTCCAAAGACATTGGCTATTCAGAGCAAAAAAGTTTTCCTTTTGACCTCTATTTTTCTTTTTCTTTTAGAAAAACTCATGGTTAAGTAATTTGCTAATTTTCTTTCCCCTTTTTTATGTAGGTGAATGTTGTTAAGAATCCATAGGAACCACTATAAGAGGGGCCGCAAATTAGTGTTGAATCTGTCATGACATCAAAACCTGAGGTAGAGTCAACTTTAGCTGTTGAGCTGGAGCAAAGAATTGCAATCACTTCTCATGATCAAACTTTAAAAGCGTTAACCCTTGATTCGAGTAGCACTCCTCCATTCCTTTCAAAGCGATGTGGGGCCAAGTCTATTTTTGAAGGAAAAAGCGTTGTTTCTACTCATAAGAAGTATATCTTGGGCCTTTGGGAAGAGATTTGTAGCAAACTCTCTAGAACTTCTGTAGACTCAATCTCATCCTATATAGAAGATATTTATGAGATTCTCCAAGAGATAAGTGAGACGCGTCTCATAGATCTTTCACTCTTGAAGCATTTGGTAGACTCTCTCTTTGAGCTTGCTGCCACCTATGATCAAGAGCGCTCCAATTTTGTAGATAAAGTGCATGAGGACAAAAAGCTGGAATTGCTATCTAAGGCCAAGGAGGGTCTTGAGTCACCCAAAGCAGAGGAGCGAGAAGACTAAACATGTTTCTTCTAAAAGAAAGTCGCTAAAGAAGGTCAAGAAGAAGTTAGCAACTCTAGAGGCAGAGCGAGAGGAGATTGAGTCTGCCGCAGATGCTGGTAAGAAGGAGATTGAGGAGGTTCGAGCCAAGATCCTAGTTGCTGAGAACGAGGTTTCCTCTTATGACAACATGGACATTTTGACGACCGAAGATTCGACTTGCTTGGAGCATGGGAAAGAGTGCTTAGAGGCTAGTCGTCAAGATTTGATCGACTATAAATTATGCTTAGATTAGACTCCCTCATTTCCGCCCCCCCCCCCCCCCCCCCCTTTTTTCTTTATTTCCTCAAGATTGAGATTGATATGTTAGACAATTTTATAGCAATAGATTTTCTCTATTTTTTTGTCTCACATCTTGCATTTGTGGTTTTAACTTGAAGTTCTTCACATGTTATCTTTTGTCGTGAGCTTTAGTAATTCAAACTTAATTCGCGTTTGGCATGCTAGTAAGAATGAAAATAATAAAAGTCCTTTCTCTTTGAAGTTTGTGCATTTGCCTTTGCAAATTTTACGCAACTTAATGTTGTAACTCACCGAATGGATAAATTTCAAGAGTATCCACACAAGCTTGAGAACTTGAGGACCATCACTTGCATACTTGCTTAATTTGAGAACCGGCATGTAGACTTTGGGACTTTAGTTTGGAGACTTGGGTGAGAACTTCAACCTGCAAACTTAATCAAATTTGAAAACCTCAAGCATGCTATTGAAGAAACTCGCATTCTATAAGGCTTTGCCCCTGTAAGGAATCCAGTAGGGACATATGATTTTTTAACACTCATCCAACGGAACTTGGAATGTAATTCCAAGCGCCTACGTATCTCAATGAAGAGGATAAAGTCACAACGTAGTTCTGAGAGAGTGTTTTTTTAGGGTGCTACACAGTTTTTACTCTTGCGGGCCAGGAGTATAATGCATTTTTATGCCCAAATGTCAAGGAGCATAATTTTCCTCAAGGATAGTACCTCTTAAGGAATTTTGCATTTATAGGACCGATCCTTATGCCATCTGCATCGACAAGCTTGTAAGCACCATTTGAGTATACTTCTTGTACTACATATGGTCCATCTCACTTTGAGGTGAATTTGCCCCCAGACTTATGTGAAGTGATAATGGGCCTTCTTACTGCGAGAACTTGGTCTCCAACTTGAAAACACCTTAAGCGAACCTTTTTATTGAAAGCACGAGACAAATGAGCTTGATAATATTCAAGATTCTGTTGGGCTTCTAACCTCTTTTCATCAAGTGCTTCTAAATCGGTAAGATGTAGTCGAGCATTTTCTTCCTCAGTGAGCCCTTCTTGGATAGCCAGTCTCAAGGACGGTATTTGACGCTCAAGTGGCAGGACCGCTTCAACTCCAAAAGCAAGCGAATATGGGGTTACTTGAGTCGGTGGGCGATATGTCGTCCTATATGCCCACAAGGCTTCTTCCATTTTTTCATGCCAGTCTCGTTTGCACTTAGAGACCACTTTCTTCAAAAGATTACACAGTCTTATTGAATGCTTCGGCTAGACCATTAGCGGCGGCATGATAGGCAGAATATTTTCACTGTTTGAAGCCAAAGAGATCGCATATTTTATTCATCAACTTGTTATCAAACGGCTTGCTATTATCCATTATTATGTATTGTGGAATGCCAAATCGGTAGACAATGTTTACTCGAATAGAATTGGCAACATTCTCCTTCTTGACTTCTTTAAGGGCTACAACTTTGGCCCATTTTGAGAAGTAATCTGTCGCAGCCAAGATGTACAAGTGTCCACCAGAAGATTTTGGCAATGGTCCAATAACATCTAGTCCCCAAGCATCGAATGGCCAAGATACAATAGTAGGGTGTAAAACTTCAGGCGATTGATATATGAAGTTTGCATGGAATTGACATGCTTTGCACCTTCGAGCATAATCCAAGCAATCTTTTACCATGGTCGGCCAATAATACCCCATCCTTTTTATGTGAAAGTGGAGCTTTGGCCCAGACTGATGTGATCCACACACTCCTGAATGTGCCTCTTGCAAGGCTTAAGTCGCTTCTTCCCCCCCAAACACCGCAAGAGCGTTCCCTCAAATGATCTCCTATACAATGTGTCCTTGTAGTAGAGAAAACGAGGTGCCCGACGACAAATGTCAGTTCGTCTTTTAGCATTTTCTAGAAGTATCCCATAACATAAGTAGTCGATGATAGGTTGTCGCCAGTCCTCTTTATTGGCTTCAGAAACTGCGACAACATGCTCAAGCTTATTCTCCATATGCTTGTCTTCATCCAGTGATGTTACTACCCATTTTTGGTAGATAGTAACTTGCGTCTGATCAGGAAGAGTCAGAGTTGAGGCTAGAGCAGCCAAGGCATCGACTGTTTTATTTTCTTTCCTTGGCACATGTTGGAAGGTCACATCTCCAATCCATCCTATCAACTTTTGGGCATAACAGTGATATGAGCCCAACTCAGGCTTCCTGATCTCATAGGTTCCCAAGAGTTGTTTAATCACCAATTGAGAATCACCAAAAACTTGCAACTGCAATTGCTTCATGTCAATGGCCATTTCGAGTCCAAGTATTAGCGCTTGATATTCTGCAACATTGTTGAAGAAATGTTGTTTTAATGTGAAGGAGAATGGTAAGACCTCGCCTTGTGAAGTGACGAACACTACGCCCGTGCCAATTCCACCACGATGTGCAGCCCCATCAAAGTATATTTTCCAAGGGGGTTGGATCTCGATGGCCATTGCATCTTCATCAAGAAGCTCATGAGTTAATTCCCAATCATCTGGTATAGGATGGTCCGCTAAAAATTCCTCTAATGCTTGTCCCTTCACAGCTTTTTGAGAGATGTACACAATCTCAAATTGTTGGAACTGAAGGTACCACCTTGCTAGTCGGTCACTACGGACTGGTTTCGACATAAAATATTTGATGGGATTTTCTCTAGAAACAATATGGATAGTATGAGCTTGAAAATAGTGCTTCATCTTTTGGATCGAGAAAACCAACGCAAAGACAACTTCTCGATTGGTGAATAATTCAGCTCATTTGGGGTAATCATTCTGCTCAAGTAATAAAGGGCATTTTCTTTGCCTTCATTATTCTGTTGGGCCAGTAAGCTCCCACAGACCTTTCTTGCGCCGTAATATAAAGTATCAATGACTTTTCAGGTATAGCAGCTGCTAAGACCAGAGGTTTCGCCTGATATGCTTTGATACTTTCAAAGGCTTTGCTACACGTTTGATCCCACTTGATAGGGACACCTTTCTTCATGAGATGATTGGATGGTTGGCATCTTCCAGCTAGATTCGAGATGAACCTCCTCAAGTAGGCTAAATTTCCCTGGAGAATTTTCAACTCATGAATGTTTTGAGGCGCGGGCATCTTCAAAGTTGTATCGACTTTGGCTTGATCAATTTCAATTCCTCGATGTCGGACAATAAAGCCAAGAAACTTTCCAGAAGCAACCCCAAAGGCACACTTTAGTGGATTCATCCTCAGTTGATATCTTCGAAGCAACTCAAATACCATTCTCAAGTTTTTCAAATAGTCGCTCCTTCTTTTTGACTTCATCACCAAGTCATCTACATAACACTCAACATTTTTGTGGAGTAAATCATCAAATATATTTTGCATAGCCCTTTGATATGTGGCACCAGTTCAAACCAAAAGGCATCACCTTATAGCAATAAATGCCTTTAGGCGTACGAAACACTGTGAGTTCTTCATCCTTTGGTGACATGGGAATTTGGTTATAGCCAGAAGAACCTTCCATGAATGATATTGCCTTATAACTAGTTGTAGCATCAATCATCAACTTTGGAATGGGTAGCGGGAATTCATCTTTAGGGCATGTATTGTTGAGATCTCTAAAGTCAATACAAACTCGAATTTGGCCATTCTTCTTCCTCACAGGAACAATGCTTGAAATCCACGTGGGGTATTTCACTTCACGAATAAAGCCCGCCTCAATAAGTTTGTTAACTTCTTTCTCGATCAATGGAACCAAGTCCGGCCTGAAGCGTCTTTGAGCCTGCTTGACAGGACGAGCGCCGTGCTTGACTGCTAATTGATGGACCGCAATCTTGCATTCAAACCAGACATTTCTTTATAGCTCCAAGCGAATACATCCCTGTACTCCTTGAGTATATTCATATAAGCCATTTCCTCATCAGCTTCTAAGAAAGCACTCAAGTAGGTTGGTCTTGGGTCTTCATTAGTGCCAAGGTTAACTTCTTTTAAGAGATCGATCGTGGTCTTCACTCCCTCTTCAAATTTTGGCGGAGCATTTCCAGCATCCTCCTCTTCCTATGGGTCATTATCATTAATAGATATATGATGGAACCAAACAATACCTCCAAGCTCTTCATCAATTCTCAGTTGACACAAGGCATCATTCTCAATCTGACTTGTAACATGACATGAGGAGCCTACGCTTTCTTTATCTTCCTCATGCTCTTTGGTGTATATCACAGTGTGAGCCTTCGCCTTTAGTACCTCTTTACATGAAACTACGAGTTCCACTCGTTGCTTTATCCTGGAAGGAATTATGCTTTCGAAATCCTTTTGGATCATAGGTGTAGGAAGTGTTGTTACCCTTAGGTGACTTCATCGACGCTTATTATTCTTCTCCTTTAATGGACCTAACCTCTCGAACACAGAAGTTCCTACAGTAGGTTTTCCAAGTCTATCAAAGATAGAAGGCCGTTTATTAGAAGAGGAACACCCATCTTCTATAGTGACATAGTTATTGCTTGCCCTTCTTATGGAGATGTGCACCGGTGGTGGTCGGCTATAACCTAAACTTTCACGTGCTTGCCTAGTTGGGGCCTCCGATGGGAGTTTTCCTAGCCTAGACGACTCATCAGAATTGTACCCAGCCTTTGCAAGTAACTTGTAAGTATTTGGATCAAAGCCTTCTGTACATTTCGTGGGAAGTGATGTATTTTGTGGCACATTTTGAGCCACAAAATTTTCCAACAGCTTTGAAGACAAGTTTATTGCATCGATCCGTTTGATAGGAAGAATCAACCTTTCCAATACATTCCCTTGTACATCAGATGATTGACCCTCCTCTTTCTTTACCTTTGGGACATAACAGAGTGTAGGGGATGGCTTTATTTTCAAGGGCATAATCTTCCCTTTATTCGGACAAGTATTAGGCTCCCCAGTATCAGCTTTGGTCTTTTCAATAGCCGCATTGGTTGCTTTGCCTTTAAGCCTATCGGACTTGGTCTGTTTGACACCCTCAAGCTTTTCCCCTTTCATGACATAACTCTTCAAATAGAACTTTGCATCGGTAAAATGTGATTCCACTTCAGTGAAAGGATTATTGTCAGCAACTATTTTCCTTTCAATTCTATCTTCTAGGTACTTCAGACATTGATAGTAAGAAGATGAGACAATTTTGTTCTCGTGCACCCAAGGCCTTCCCAGTAATATATTATATGAATTCTTTTCATCAATCACATGCATCTATGCACTTGATCACAAATCGTCCATATGGATATCCAACTTTATTGAGCCTATGAACCTCTACCCCCCTTGATTGAATCCTTGTATCAACAAACGGCTTTCGCTAAGCTCTTCAGTTGTGATGGCAAGCTCTTTCAACATGTGGATGGGTAGAATGTTGACCCCAGACCCTTCGTCTATTAAAATTCTATTGATCCTCTTCTCTAGCACGTGGCCCACCATATACAAATGACGATTGTGTAGAGTTTCACCAAGTAGAAGATCATCATCCATAAATGTGATTTTTGTGTCACATGCATGTACTTCTCGAAAAAAGGGCCCCATAGAATTTTCAGAAGATGGAAGATATGCCCTTTGATGGAATTTCACCCACTACATCGTCTTTGTTAGGAGGGGACACCTTCAATGAAGTTCCATTCGTTGTTTCCTCTGGTCAAAACTGAAACATGATGCCTCAACATTGTCTTGAGTGGTCTCCATACAGAACCAACTTGGTAAGAATTCCCCTAAGGTCACAGGACATCGCAGTTTCTGGTGGTGATGCATTTCCACCTTCGGCCTCGTTGAACGCCTGACCGACTTCTACCTCTTCGCTCTCTTTACTACCCTTTGTCTAGTCAGTTGTTTAAGTGATTTTTTTCGCGGACTTGTCTTGTTGCGTCTCTGCCTAGTCACGAGAATCCAACCTTCATCATCATCAATGCCAACTTGGGATTTTTCTTTCTTTAATGACCCTTCTTCTTTAGGTGTACATACTTGGATTTGGTCAAACGAGCCGAACATGATAGAGATTTGATTAGAGCTTGCCTTTCCATCATCAAGGACAATCTTCTTTTCATTAGCCAATCGCATAACTTTGTCTTTGAAGACAAAACACTTTTTAAGAGGGTGACTTACGAGTCTATGATACTTGCAATAATTTAGGTTATCAGTTTTTCCAGCCTCATCGGGTCGCTTCATCTTTGGCAACTCAATGAGATTTAGCTCAAAAAATTCCTAAAAAATTTCAGTAACATCAGAATCTAGAAAAGGGTATTCCTTTTCTTGCATCTCTCTCAAGGTTAGCTTTTAGTTTGAACGCTTTTGAAAAGTCATCTTTACACTTTGCTTCCTACTCTCCTTCGCAGTGAACTTCACAGGCGACATACGACATTCATGGATTCTTTATTGTCATTTTTGGGCAAAAATTTGCTCCATTTCTTAGGTTCCTGTTAGTCCTTTCCTTTGCAAGGATCGTGAACCGGCATTCTATCCTTTCCGGCAGAAGACATGCTCAACTCCATATCATGAGCATGAGTCGCTAGATCTTTAAAGGACTTAGGTTTGATCCCTTGTAGGATGTACAAAAGCCCCCAGTGCATCCCTTGGATACACATTTCTATAGCAGAAGCTTCGCTAAGTCTGTCTTTGCAATTAAGGCTCGCGTTCCTCCATCGATTTATGAAGTCGATGATAGGTTCATCCTTCCTTTGGCGAGTATTTGTGAGTTTTACCATGCTCACTGTGCGCCTTGTGCTATAGAAACGATTAAGAAACTCATGCTCCAGTTGCTCCCAACTATCAATGGAATGAGGCTCAAGGTTTGTGTACCAGTCAAAGGCATTTCCTTTCAACGAACAGATGAATTGCTGGACGAGATGGTCTCCATAGGTTCCAGCATGATTACATGTCTTCATTAAGTGTGCAACATGCTGCTTTGGATTTCCTCTTCCTTCGAATTGCTAAAATTTTAGGGGGTTGATAACTGGCAAGTATTTCGAGGCTATCAATCCTTGTAGTGTAAGGCTTAGCATATGTATGGGAAGACCTTATGGAGACTTCATACTTGTCTTTAATGGTCCTTTCGATGAACTCCTTTAACCGATCAAGTTAGATCATCCCCTCAGAGGAGACTGGCATCTCTTTGATACGTGATGCTTGGTTCATAGGATTTTCAGTCTCTTGAATTTCAACGCCTTTTCCAGGTGCATGGCTAGATTTTCCACCTAATAAACCATCCATCCTATCCACCAGCTTATCGATGTGAGATTCGTGACTTTGCACATGCTTGGTCAATCCTTCAATCATCTTTGATAGATTCGTAAGTTGCTCCTCCGTGGATGAAGCATCAGTTACCATTGCTTGAATGACCATTGGTGATGGACTTTTGTGCGAGTTAACCTTCAAAGGGCTCATATCACTTGAGCCTTTCTTCGTGATAGATTTTTAAGAACCAGGAAGCTCAAGTGAATCTAAAGTCTTTTTGATCTTTTTGGCAATACTGCTTTCTCCATTCGTAACATTTGTAGAGGATCCTACTCCTCTCGGAGTTGAAGATCCCAAGACAGGAATTGATGTGGACGACACATGAAGTGTTTTTTGTCCTAGCATGGTAGCCTTGCTCCTCGTAAAAACACCAAAACGCCCAAAGGTAACACCAAGAATTCCCTCCACTTCAGTAGGGAACTTGGAGTCAGTAGCGTTGGAGAAAGTTGATCAGAAATTTATCTTCTTCGAAGCCATTTGAATGTTCTTTGATGCTTGAAAAGTTGAGATGAGAGGTAGAGATGGTCGCACTGGGCGTGCCAGAATTTGTAGACGATAAAATTCGTGTCAGAAAAATAATAATCAAGAATGAAAATATCGCAACAATCGTAGTAATTTATTTCAATATGCGAGTATTACAATCTCTATGAATCTTCTGATTCGCCTTTTCAAGTGTAAATTCAAGGGCTCTTGAGCTTGTTCTTGAATTTGAAGTTTGTTCTTGGACGTTGAATATATTCTTGATCTTGATCTTCAAACCTGGATTTTGTTCTTGATCTTGAAGCTTGTTCTTGAGTTCAAGAGCTTTTAAGCTTGTTCTTGAACTTGAATGTTTGAATTCTTGAATTTGTTAGAGAAATTTGTGGCTTTTGATCCACGAGCTCTCTCTAGCTTTTTGTTAGAATTCTTCCTTCTTCTTTGAATTATGAACACCTCCATTTATAATTGTAGAATAGAGTAATTATAATAGGAAAGACTTCCCTTCAGCCAATCAGATTTAAGTGACATGTCATATTGGGCTTTAATGAAATGAGCTTGTCATTTTGATACAAGGCATGATCTCATTGGATTCTTTGTTTGACTTAGCGTAACACATCATTTGACACGTGGTGCCAAGATGGGCGCTTCTTTGTTTGACTTGGCGTGCCACATCATTTGACATATGGCGCCAAGATGGGCTCTTCTTTGTTTTACTTGGCGTGCCACATCATTTGACACATGGCGCCAAGATGGGCCCTTCTTTGTTTGACTTGGCATGCCACATCATTTGACACGTGGCACCAAGATGGGCCTCTTGGATGAGAGGATATTGAGCCTAATAAAGTGGGTCATCTTTTGTAGCCCAAATAATTGAATTTGGGCTTTTAATTAAATTCATACTTTATCAGACTTAATTAATTAACCAAATTATATTAATCCATGATATTTGTTTGGACTAATATATTTTTGGGTTATCTTTTGTTGCCCAAATAATTGAATTTAGTCTTTTAATTAAATCCATACTTTATTGGACTTAATTAATTAACACAATTATATTAATCCATAATATTTATTTGAACTAATATATTTTAAATTTAGTATAATTTGAATTATTTTATAAAATTTATATTTCGATAAATTCTTCTCTATGATTTCCAATTTGGATGTTGGATTTCAGTGCGCTATCTAGTGACATCGATTTGCAGGAGTTTACTAATTAATGTTGTTGCCTATTTTTTTAGGATGATACTATCATAGGTAAGGTAATCTAATCCCATTTGATTGTGTTTTTAGTAGTTGCTTTACTAACAATGAAGTTTGGAATCCATTTTTGGACGGAAAGGAAGTGGTCGTTAGTAAACCACAGAGCTAACTTTTTTTTTTTTGGGGGGGAAAACTTGGCTATATTAGTATTCAAAACCCAGATCAATTAGCTGGAATTCTCAATAGATTTTCAAATTAATTGCAATTTTGGCTTCAACTGTATATGTTTTCTTAATAGCTGAGAATACATTATTGTTTTGTCTCATCAAGTTGAGGAGCTAGTGTTTGGATGACAATAGGTGGTTGAATATTTTCTATTTATTAGCCATTTCAGAATCTACTAACTCATCCATTATTACTTCGTTTGTCATGAAATAGTCTTTATAAAAAAAAATTGAGGGAGTAGTAGATATGTTGAAAGGGGATGGGTCTGGCAGTTTGGGAGGGATATCATGAAGGGGGCCATTTCCAAGTTCTTGTCCTTCATGATGAAAATAGGGACTTTATCATTTCATTTTATTTTGATCCACTTGAAGATTTATTCCAAATGAATATTTCTATTAGAAATTGGGAAGAAAACTTTAATTTAAGGGGTATATTTCATCATTTTCATAATGACAAAAATAAAATTAATTAAATAATATAATATAGGGGTATATTCACCCTCTTCCCTTATAAAAAAAATAATGATATCCTATAATGAAAATGTTGAAGCTGATAGCAAATGACTAGTGCACTTGGTAAACAAACATTGGATTTGGAAATGTGAAAACTTAATTTCATTAATTTATTTTCTATTCGTTAATAT
This sequence comes from Solanum rostratum, assembly GCA_029948455.1. NCBI lineage: Eukaryota > Viridiplantae > Streptophyta > Magnoliopsida > Solanales > Solanaceae > Solanum > Solanum rostratum. The sequence goes on from CM057046.1 coordinate 67,045,873, forward strand.
GATCAAATTTAAAGCAGTATTTACAAACAGAATAAATTATAAATCAAATGCATATTTAGCTTCTAAATACAGTAGTAAAGCTTTGAGAAGACTTAGGTTATTATTAAAAAAAATATGATCTTCTAATTTCTGTTGTATAAAAAAATAAAAATTTATATGTTTCTCCTTTTTAAGTTGTCAAACTTTTTGGATATAAACATTTTGTTCAATATTGTATACATTTAGGTCTCAGAGTAGAGATGTCTCCGAGAATCAGGATGAACAAGACTTACAAACTTCTGTTTATGATAACTTTGTGCCGCCAAGGTACTTTTTCTATAGTTAATGACTATTTAAAGCACTTTAAAAGAAATTTTTGAAAAATAGATTTACTCATTTGTTTTGATTTCCTTCCCCAAATTTTTATTAATTGTTGCTACATATATTTACCCGATCTTTTATCCTCCGTGAAATATAATCGTCTAATTGAATTCAACTTATCTTCCCTTAGATTTTTTTAAAAAAAATCATTTTTACAATATTAATACTTATATTATAATTCATACGTTACTATGTCTTGTATTATTAATCCTTGTGCAGCTACTAGCTTTTTTATGGACCGATGACACATACCCCTACATTATAATGTGTTTAGAGAAAAATTGTATAGATATTGTTGAAAAAAAAATTTAAACTAAACATTGAAGTTAATGGAAATAGTAGATTATTAACATAATTTGTATTCTTTCTTTCTTTTCTAACAATCAACTGCGCGATGAAACTCATCAGCTTCAATATGTTCAATCCTGGTTAAATTCCTTTGGGTTGAATCAACATGACATGTATTCTGCTTCAAGGTATTAAATCTTCTCTCTCACACATTTACGCATATGATAATCTACATTCAACTTTTATAATAAGGATAAAAGTTACAAATAATCACGTTTTAAGACTTTCACAATTGAAAAATATTCATTGTCTTAAAGTTTCAAATTTAGAAGGGAAACTCCAACAAATCATCTTGGAGCTTAAACTGTGAATTCAAAACTTCACACTAATGACTGTTTTTCAAAAAGTGATTAATTAATGTTATTTATATGAATAACTAATGCATTGTTTTCTCTTGTCAAGGCCTATGTTTGATCCTGCTCCTGAACTCTCATTAACTATGAGACAAAATTTGCCTTCAAGGGTATCATATCTTTTCTCAATCATTTTGTTTATAATATAAAGTTACATTCAAGTGACTAATATATAGTTATGATTATAAATCTCTATGTTAATTCATCATTGCTTATGCCGCTTTTATCGTACCTTTATTAGCAGGGATACAATATGAATTCTAATAGGATTGACGTTCCTTCAAGAGGATATGCTACAACTCGTAATATGAACGTACTGCGATTAATTTTTTATAATTAATATTAAACAAACAAATTAAAATGGCAAAAATATCATAAAAAAGGCTTGTTACTATCAAGAAACCTACATTTTATTATGTTAAATAAATGCAAACAAGGTACAGGCGAGGAAGCATGCCAAGACAAGTATCCTCTTCCCATTCAGGACTATATGTCTAATTCCTAATTTTGTTCCTAGTTTAAAAGTTAATTTATGCAAGTAATTTTCTTTTTAAAATAATTATCATAATGTGAAAGTATTTACTTTGTGTAATTGTTCAAAAACATGTAGTAACATTTTCAATTATTTTGTAAAATGAATGCAGGGAGAAGCTGATGGAAGAGAATACACGGAGACAAATCTTCAACATCCAAATGCTTCACATATAAGGTAATCATACTTTTTTTTTTGTTTCATTTTTATATGTTATAAATTTTCTTATTAATTTGTCTCAAAAATTGACTATGCCTTATAGTTAATGTGTTAAAATGAAAAATTGATTGTGCAGACCCATTCGTAACGAGTTATATGATCCAAGCTATGCTGAAATTGGTCTACCAGTGAATCCTTTCCTCGCTCTCTGGCTTTGAACCAAAATTTTGGTAAGAAAATTTATTGACATTTCATTTCACACTCATGTGTGCGAGCACATATACACATGTGTGTGTATATAATATGTATTTTTTTTTTGATAGATCAGTATTTTTTCCTTTAATTTCCAGGCAATAGGAGAGGCAATGGGAGAGGCAACTAGTGAGGAACAAATTGAGATGGCTAGAGATTTGAAGATTCCTTCTGCAAAAATTTAGAACAAAGGTTAGCTTATGATGCTATCTTTTTATTGTCTGTTATGTTATTTCTTCAAATTTTTCTATGGGAAGCGAGGAGATTGAGTAGACGAAATCTTTTTGATTGTTATTTTTTAGGATATTATTATTTGATAAATTATCATCTTTTTATTTTTCGTGAAGCTCATGAATCTTTTTAAACTCTAGTCTAAAAATTTCTTTTGAGCAAACTGAAAATTTTAGGAAAAAAACTGTTAGAATAATATTTATGGTTATTTTTCATGCATAGAAGAAGCAAAATGATTAAAATTTGTAGCTATTTGTCTGATTTAATCTATTTTAAATGGTTGGTTATTCGATCATGTTAAAAGTTGGTCAAATGAATTATCTATTGGTATCTATCTGTGGCACTTCCCTTAAGATATATGAGGTTGTAGGAACCTGTCACACCCCGGGAGGGTATCCTTGGTGTGGCCGGCACTCAGAGACTATTGCTAGTCCCCAAGTGAACCACTTAGTCTCATCACATCATTCAATCAAATAACTCTATTGAATAGTGAAAAGTATAAGTAAGTAAGTGCGCACATCTCATCTAAAGGCTCAAAATTAATAGATAATAATAATGAAGGCTAGTAGAAAGAACTAGCTCACAATCTCAACATCGACGCTCAACCATCATCTATGAAGCCTCTATCACTAATCATGTGGTGCCAATGACAGATCCATGGCTACCCAAATCAAAATAAAAGAAATAGTCCAATCTAACTCTAAAGCATGATGAAATAAAAGTAGTGGATCCTCTGGAGTAGGGGAGGCTCACCAAACCAGCTACGAATCTCAGATCTTCAACGGAACGCCTGTTGATGATCTCTAGTACTTGCCTTTGCATCATAAAACAATGCAGTCCAGAGTGGACATCAGTGCTTGGAATGTACTGGTATGTAAAATAGCTGAGTGAAACAGAAATCGGTAGAATAATATGGAAACAACATCAACTCAAAATAAACATTAAATCACATCAAATCATCAAATGTCCATCTATGAAAGAATAAAGAGTAGACAAGTGACACGTCAATAACTTAAACTCATCTCAAAGGAGCTCACCTCCTCTCATCTCATCTCAAAGCTCATCTCAGACTCGGAGTACTCAAGGTAGGAAATTTATGGGACTTTATCTTATCCGACAACAATCACTTATGAGCCAGTGAATGTACAACAATCACTTATGAGCCAGTGAATGTACAACAATCACGCTGATGTTTTCACAGCCGTTCCAAACTTGCTAGGTAGGGAACACTCAAAAACCATATTAGCTCACCCAATATGGAGTCAAACACAATAGGTCCTCTATTGCTTTTAGAGACCGTTACTCTCGAGGGAACCATAATATATGTGATGGTTCTATGCCTCTCCTACTTTTGGCGACGTAGTTTGACGAGTTTGAGTCAGACTAACTCTCACTCTTTCGGTGCTCGATACTCCTCCCATGACTCAACGCTCATAAAACCTCCATCTCAACCAATCTCATAGGGACTCCCCGTCAACGATCGGTATCTCATAGGGGCTTTAACCCTCTCATCAATTATTCTCATCAATGATTCAAGATTTATAACAATAATTAGGAATCAAGTGATTAGACACATCAGTAGAGTTCATTCATAGGGACTCATAAAACAATCAAAACTCCATCAACTCATCATCACAATCAACTATCTCAACTCAAGGTTGTAGACTCAATTCTCAAGTGCATTTATGCATGATTTTCAAATTAGTCATGTAGGGTTATGCAAGTTCTCATGAAAAATGTTCATTCAAGAAAACAAATAGTATGATAATCATCAATATAGAAAACATGTAATCTAAATCAGTTTTTCAAGAAACACCATCAAAATTCATGCATGTAGACTTTCAATCATCAACTCATCTATGACCTCTATGGGGCTAAGAGAACAATCCCATGTTTTTAGTTTAGCCTTACATACTTGGAAAGTTGATATTACAATCGAAATTTGATAAATTACTAGCCTTCTTGGAGAAAATCCTCAATCTTGATAGTTCCTTTAGAGTGAACGAACTTGGAAAGACATTGCTTGAAGGGTTTATCTTTAATTCTTGAATTTCTGACTTAGAATCTTTAGAGTTCTTGATGAAGAACCCTAATTATTGAAAAAGAAGAATCAAAGAATCCTCTCTTAGAATTCTTAAATTCATTTTCTTGAAACCCTAGGTTATGATTTAATACTCTATTAAAGATACATGAATAGATGAAGAAATTTGGGTTGTGTAGATTGAATAACTTACCTTGATGATGAATCTTGGAAGTTATCTTTAACTTGATGATTTTTTGATGATTCTTGAGTGTTTATGTTTAGGAGTGAAGGGGAGGGTTTTAATTATGAAAACTCACATTTTATGCGTTTTCGGACCTTAAATAGACCCCCAAAGTTTTTAGGATAAAATTACCCTCAAAATAAAATAAAAGGACGTTGTTTAGCTTATCCAGAAAGGGTTCGCGATATGTCCGTGACGCCGGAGATGTTGCGGATCTTCAAACAGCTTTGCAGGTCTTCAGTAAAATAGTCATAACTTTCTACTCCAAACTTTGATTAAGGCAAAATAAGATGCGTTGGAAAGCTAATTCAAAGATCTTTAGTTTGATATATTGTGGGTCACCTAGCCCATTATACTTTAGGAGATATAGTCATTTGAAGTTAACCCTTCTATCAACTCATACGAAAACTTAGTCAGTAGAATTTCTTTAGACTTGACTTGATGTAAAAGATCTCTTATGACTCTAAATCACATCTAATATACTTTAAATACTTAGAAATTGATCCTAGTATGTATATACAACCTAAAAGTCATTGGTCCATATAACGTTTATAAAATCTTACATTAAAATTGCGACCTTTTATCATCTCCAATTCTATTCCACACTAAGTTGTTGTCTTTAACATTTATGCTCAATTAAGAATCATCAATTAAATCCTATATCATATGAAGGATGGCTCGGTCTTAGCTTAGAAAAAAATTGGGGTGTTAAATTATCTCCCCCTTAGGCTTAACTTATTATTTGAAAGTCCTTCTACTAAGAGGCAAGAATTATATAAATGATAAATCAAGATACAATATAGTTATGTCAAGACTTGCCTATGAGGCGTAATTTGTGATGTTCTTGGTCTAAGCCTTGCATCTAAAGAAAAAGTTATAGAGCATCCAATAAGTCAAAACATAATGTGGTAGTGATAAATCTTGCCCTTGGGAGTTGTTGTTTGGAAGTCTTTGGACTAACAAACCTTACCTCTAGAGCAATAATTATAGAGTAATACATAAAACAAAACACAATATGATATTGTCAAATTTTACCCATCGGTTTAATTTGTTGTTTGGAAGTCCTTGGATTTAGAGCCAAGAGTTATAGACCATATGATAAATTAAGACACAATGTAGTAGTGCCAAGTTTTACCGATAGAGCAAAACTTGTGAAGTTCTTGGTCTAAGTCTTGCCCAAGAATCATAGAGTATCTCATAAATCAAAGCACACAAAGATTGTGTCAACTCTTGCCCATGGGACATAACTTGTTCTTTTGAAAGTTTTAGGCTAAGTATTGTCTCTAAAGCAAGAGTTATAGAGTATTTCGTGAAATTTCAAAGCATATACATTTAAAATAGTAAATATGAAAAAAAATCATCTCAAACCTTAGCACTTGAATATAAAGGTCATTTTATTTAAAAGAAATACAAAATATATAAAATAAATATTATTTTTAGTTCCATACTTACGAAAATGAAAGAAAAAAATAGAAAAAAAAAAAACCACAAGCGAAAAAAGGAAAAAAAAATTCGTAACCCAAAAAAGAAGGAAAACAAAGGACGTAATAAAAAAGTGAGAAATGAGTAGGAAAAAGAGAAGAAAAATAATATATCACTTTTTTTAGTTTTATATAGTTATCAAAATAGAAGCATCCTTTTATTTTGTTAAATTTGAAGGGCAATTTTGTTCAAGGAATTTTTGTTAAATGAATTAAGAATATTTTTGCAGACTTTTCTTATAGGGGGTAAAATATCAAAACCATCCTTTGTAGAGAGCAGTTTTGCATTTAGCCTAAATTTATGTCGCATAAGGCCCCATTTTGAGAGGAAACACTCTCTACGAAGAATTTTTCCAAATTTAGGATCCCAATCCAAAACCTCTAGTTAAGGGAGGAGCAACCCTATTCACCGTGATACATCCTTTGATGTTCAAACCGATTCATGAATTAAGTATGTGAATTATTGTTAACGAATCTAAAAAAAAAATAACTTTTATCATTCCAATCATACTTGACAACCATTTGAATTGTTTTACTTATTATATATGCTTTAGCTATTATGATTTTCCCAACAAATCATAATGGAATAGACTACTATATGCACTAAGCATATCAACAATCATATTAGAACATACAGATGAGACATGTATTCTAAGATTTTAGCTTCCATTTCACAAAAATGACAAACTTCTTCTATAGAAAAAATCTTTTTGTAATAACGTAATTAACATGCAATATATTTAAAGCACATCTCCTAAACATTAAACTTGCTTTTAATCTTTGAAGACCATATATAGGTTTCAAAAGGATTTGGGAAACACATGAGAACTAGTTTCTAGATCTAGACTAGACTTCATATTTTTTCGAATTAATAAAATATCAAATCAGTCTATCATAATCCCCCCAAAAAACTGAAATGGATAAAACAAATTCATCATTTGATTAAGAAAAAGTATTCAAGAGTTAGTGCCATCGTAGATGACTCAGATGGGCAACAGTTAAATGTTGTTGCAAAAGAATTGATGGAACTGTCATAGCTTCTTTTTCATTCCTCTCGACACTGCTTGAAGTAAACAGCTCCAACTAGGTCTTTTGGTATCTGACTTTTGTACTTTGAGATTTTGTATACATTAAATATACATTTTTGCTGATCTACAAGTTGAAAAAGACAATCATCTCCTGAATTCAGGCCATAAGTGACGGTAACTTGTTTCTATCCACATGTCAAAATATTAAAACCTGATCTATAATGATAAAAGGTAGGCCAAATTCTTTTATCCGGTCCTCTAAGATAAATAATCATCCATCCCAGCTTTGCCTCTTTTAGTAAATACTTTTGCCAGGATTCTGGTAATTCCTGCACAGATATAAAGGCGGTCCAGATCCAACGAGAGAAAAAAGGGACAAAGTACTCAGCCAAGTACAAGCACTCAGTAGCAACGCAGAGTGGACTAGATTCTCGAAAGACAAAGCAATATGCCTGAAATCACTCTAGAAAAGAACAACCAGGCTGTTCGGGTGATTTAAAAATTGGAACTCAGTACCAGCAATGTAATGTACGTGCTGTTTCAAATGGTGTCCAGACGAAATGTCTAGAAATCTAAAAAAAAACCCAAAAACGTAGGTCTTGCTTCATGAAAAAATTACTGCTCCTATTCATATATGGCATATGCCCCTTTAGATTATAAACCAATTAACGAATCAATATTTCTTATTTGCAAAAGACAAATTAAACTTAACAGAAAGTTTGCATGCATAAAAGTTGATAGAAATCAGCCAGTTGTTTTGATGAAAAGAAGAATAACGAAGAAAGGTCTTACTAACCAATTGATTCATCTAGTTCGAGAAAATCATACCTCACAATTATTCAAGGACATCCGCAATAACAAGACATAATCATTAACTTTATTAGAGAAGCAGTGCTATCATTTGCATGTCCTGCTTTGCAAGCACTAAACTTGAAACATAGTTTTACTTGATCATAGTATGAATAACACTTAAGTTATTGTGCGTCCAGGTGTGAATTCAAGATTCTTATTTTAAACAAACAGAGCTGCAAAGAGAGAGTTTTATCTAAATCGGGTGTACATATATTTTTACTTTTCAATATCTGAGTTACAAAGCTGGAAACTCAAGCACTGTACAAGCCAATATTGAAAAATATTCACAGAGAACGGATAGCATTCATGGTGGCATGCCTCTATTAGGAGTTAATGAAGTTTGGGAAGCTAAGGAGATGGCGAGATGCAAGACAATGTTACTGACCTTCAATGGAAAATCAAGAAGATGTTCATTGTGGAAGAGGAACCTAAGAATTGTGAGTACAAGAGGGCTAAACTTATTTCATGGTGCAAGTACAAGCTTGAGAGGAAGAAAACAAGGGAGTCTTTATTATTGATAAGATTGGGGCAAATATGGAGCCCAAAAGGAGCTCAAGTTGGGATGAATTACATCCCCCAAGGGTGTGAAAATTATGCCAAAAGAGCTGAAATTTGGCATGTATTTTCTTGGTCCAAGAATTGCCATTTCCTTATTTTGTTACGTAGTTTTGGTGATATTAATTTTAAATGTTTTCCTAGTCTAAGTTTTCCTTAGGTTAAAGTATTCTAGTTAGTTTTTACTACTTATTTATTTCCATAAACTTAGAATTCGGATCTCAATATGTCTAGGAGAGGGTTGCACTATTATATATAGATTTCTTTTAGTTTTTTGGACACAACATGGTTATCAATATTATTGAGAGATTCTTCTCTTTAAAATTTACACTATGGGGAATTTTTTTGTCAAGTACACAACTTGGTATTTATCTTAGGAAAAAAGCTTAAATATATCATGGAACTTTGAGAAAAAACTTATTTATGCCATTCGTCAAAAGTTTGGCTCATTTATGCCACTACCGTTTTAAAAAAAAGTTCATCTAGGCCATTCTTTTTTAACTCCAACTTGGTAAAATCACTTAAACAACCTTAAACACTTTTAAATTACAGTTTTGGGTCAGATATAGTCGTTTTGTTCATTTTTCTTCAAGAATGCCAAGAACACATGAAGGACACCAAGAACTCCTAAATTTTTCACGAAGTCACCTCAAAATTCAAAATTCCAGCTATGTACCAAACTCAATATCTTTTGAGCTCAGAGTCAACCTAACTCAACAAGATCCACTTCAAATTTTTCTTCAAAGTTTCAAAACTTTAACCTTCTTTAATGGTATAATTTTTCCTCAACTCTAAATTAATTGAAATTTTGAACATAGACTCAAAAAATCCTAAGGAATAAGAATCTAGTATTCAAAAACAACAAAAAAATTACAAACCAAAGCAAATTTTTGATATTTTGGGACTGATCTCTCTTTTTTTTTTGGAATATCTTTTTCACCTAGTGTTGTGAAACTTTGAAGAAAAAATTCAAGTAGGTCTTGTTGAGTTAGGTTGTTTGAGCTAAAAAAATATTGAGTTTTGGTATCTAGCTCGGATGAACGCTACTGTTGAAATTTGGGGTAATTTCGTGAATATTTGAAGAAGTTGAAAATTTGAAAGTTTTTGGTATTCTTCATGTGTTCTTGGCATTCTTGAAGAATAATGACCAAAAAGATTACATTTGATCCAAGACTCTAATATAAAAATGTTTAAAGTTGTTTAAGTGATTTTGCAAATTTGGAGTTAATAACTAATGGTATATATGGACCTTTTTTCAAACGGTAATGGCATAAATGAGCCAAACATTTAATGGATGACATAAATGAGCCTTTTCTCAAAGTTCAATGGTATATCTAAGCCTTTTTCCTTTATCTTATAATCTAACAAGAACAATTCCTCTAAGAGGTAAGATTATATTCTTTACTTGATTTTTTATGGTTCTCACTACTAGAAATTTGATCTATTGCCACGGTTTGGAAACCGTCGCTATAGACCAAATAACCGTAGGCATACGTTTTAGCCACGGTTTAGAGAGGCGCCACAACTGCTTTCGTGGCAATAGATCTATTGCCACGGTTTTTCCCAACGATTGCTATAACCGTCGTAAAAGAGTATCTGTGGGGACGGTTTCTGTTAGAACCGTCGCAAAACATTTATACCTACGGTTTTGAAAACCGTAGCAATAGATGTCCTATTGCTACGGTTCTAAACCGTCGCAAAACATTTACCTATTGCTACGGTTTGCCAACTGTAGCAATAGATATCACAATTGCTACGGCTTTATACCTATTGCTACGGTTGTTCCTTTATATCTATTGCTACGGTCATAAAATGTCGCCATAGATCATAATTTTTAACCGTGGCATAACCGTCGCCATAGCTTCTTTTGGCAGATCTATAATCTCAATTAGACTAATTGTAGCTTATTGTGACTAACGTTGTTAATATAATGAGTTACACAATAATTTTATAATAGAAAATGTAAAAATTGATCCTGAGAAGAAACTTTACATTACTAAAATAATAATTCAACAAGATCAATCCATAGTGTTACTAATAGCGATAAAAGCAAAACATATGTACATACATACATATAAGTATGTTTTAACTATTACAAAAAGGTGAAAATTAAATACGTGCACCACATTGTTTTCAGTCTTCAAAAATAAATGATATTTGCAACATAGGTAATTAAAGTGATCAACACCCGGCCATTTCATGCACTTCCTAGAAAGATTGCAAAACACATTGTCCACACGGTTAGTCATCAGCACAAAAAACCGCAATTCATCCCTCCCCTTCTTCAATTTCATCATGCAGCACTTTCATCCCCTCCTTCAATTCCATCACCTACGTACAAAAAATATTTGCAAACCGATAATTTATTTCTATCCCAACAGAAAGATAGAGAAGCTAAACCAAAAATGTCACTTAATTGTCTAGAAAAATGTTAAGAATGCTTCTGAAATTTGATTCGTAAAAGCTTAGTATTGCAAAAATCTGGACGAATGAAGAAGGACAAAGGGAGTAATTTGAAACTTCTGATAAAAAAGGAGCAAGATGTGGACCACGATGCACAACAAGGAGTATTAAACTCAACGAACAGTTCCAAAATTATCGACTTCATCATCATGGTAATTTTCATATCATTTGTTTATCTAATTATGTCTCTTTTTTTTGTTTTTAACTTGTGGATCATTTCTAATTGATTTTGAGAGATTAAATTAATAAATTAATGGAAGCTTATTTAAGGGTACACACTCTCTCCCAAGCCACCAAAGCTCTTTTAGTTATCACATTAGTTCCTGACCATACATAGCTTCGATAGAATGCTTCTATCGTCTTCACCACTTTATCTTTCGGAAAGAATATTTGAGACCAATAGGATTATATTCCGAACAACATAGTTTGTACCAATTTTAATCTCCCTATATGGGATAATTTTTTAGCAGTTTAAGAGGAGATTCATTTGAAGATTTTATCTATAATAAGAGGTTGTCATTGTAATAGGGTCAACTTCTTAGTAGACAGTGGTATGCCAAGGTACTTGGAAGGTAGATCATCAATAGTATAGCCTATTGATGACATGAAATTTTAAATTTAGATAATTCATTGATAATGATCTCTTTTTTTTGGTAAGTAAAATTTATTTACCAAGAATTGTTACAAACCAGGCAAACTCAACAGGTAACAAACACTCCATCCTTGCCAAACTTAACAACTAGAAGTAAACTAGCTACATTCTATGGGTATACATTCGAATCTTGTAATCTAGTAGCTATTTTAGAATATCTACTACCTCTCCCATGTATCTCTGTATGCTATTACTAGCCATTGCTAACTCATAAACAAGCGTCGTACTACTTCTACCCTTCATAAACTTGTTTGTCCATTGTAGCTCATCTGTCCAACTCTTCTCTATATTTGCAACCAGACCTGGGGACTTAGAAAACAGTATAAATCACTGATATAGACACTTCACTGATTGTAAATCTCCTCTGCAGAACATCAATAAACTATTGGCAAGGCGCAACTGCACTGTTATCTGATTTTTACATCTAGGGTGATAATGGAAGTCAGGATTAGTCTGGAAGACCTTCAACATTCTTGTCAAATCGTCCGTAGCTAATACAAATAGATAGGGGACATTGGTTCCCCTTGTCTTACACCTTTCCTAGCTTTAAATTTGATAGAGAAGCTAAGCTTATTACAAATATTGGATGGGTTTAGAGGGACAACAATGGAGGAACACTATCAGATGGAGACTGTAGACTACACTGTTCTTGTTCTTGTTCCTACACTATCAGATGGAGGAACAATAACAAATACTGCTTGTTCTTGTTCCTACACTGTAGACTGACAACATTATTCTATACAACCATATCAACAAAAGATCAACATAAACTGTAGATAAATCCAGATAAACACTTCTCAAATATATTAAAAATAACTAGACATCACGCCCTGTTACAAAAGACTAAATCTTGTTTCCTCTAAACAAATATCAGTAGTTATAATCCAATTAGCTCTGGCAAACACCTGTCCCTTTTACATATCTAAAACAAAGTCTTGATATGAGCAAAATCTAGATAAATGCTTCTGAAATATATAAAATAATTCAGTAGTTCAGTAGCAAAATATTACTCTCTGCTACAAAAGACTAAAACTTGTTTCAATTTCAGTAGTTCTAATCCAATTATCTTGAACAATAACCTTCCATTTCGACGTATCGAGAACAAAATATAAAGCACAGTGAGTTAAACTAAGTTTTCCCACTTGAGCTAGTTCCTTGACTGATTACCACCACAGCATCACCAACATCAACTACACCAGTACAAGTATTAAGGTTCCCCCAAAATTAATCCATTATCTTAACAAAATCACTATGCATCACATATGCATCTTAACAAAATCACTATCAAGTGTAATCCATTATCTTAACAAAATCACTTCTCAGCAAAACCAGCCCATATGCATCACATTCACACAACCATGAGACAACCAGCTAGATATGTTACATATACTCAGCAAAACCAGCCCATATATGCATCACATTCACACAACCATGAGACAACCAGCTAGATATGTTACATATACTCAGCAAAACCAACCCATATGCATCACATTCACACTACCATGAGACAACCAGCTATATGTGACACACTTCTCAGCAAAACCAGCCCATATATGCATCAAAATCCGATTCAAAAAAACAGATTCAAAAAACCAGAGAGGATATTTTCTGGACAAAATAATAGATCACAACCAGAAAGCAGCAGCAGCAGCAGAAGAAGAAGAAGAAGAAGAAGAAGAAGAAGAAGAAGAAGAAGAAGAAGAAATAATCGAAACAGAAAATTAGTAACACTAACCTTCTCCGACGACTTGTGCAGAAGCAGCGTCTCTTTGTGATGGAACAGTCAATGCTGCAAGTATGTTAGGGTCAATTAATCCGGCATGTTGTAGTTGTGCAATTACATCGGCAATAACTTCTTGTCTCATGGTCTTCTTCTGTTCCTCCATTTGTTTCTCCATTTTTTGGATCCTTTCTTCCATTTGTTTCACTACACCATTCGTCGCATTTAAAGTTGGTTCAGAATTGCCAACTATTTTCTTCAAAGTAGTCTTTGTAACCCCCGTTCCATATAGTCTTAGACGCCCAGGGTGTTCAGGACCCATGACTGCAGAAAATGAATCAACAGACTGGCCATTTGCACTCGATTGTGCTTCAACTTCCTCCATTTCAGCCTAACAAATTAAAACATATCCAACAATCAAAGTCTTGTATATAATTCTAAATAAAGAATTAATAATGTCATTGTAAATCCATTAATATACACTATACATACAATTTTACTAGCAGTGTTTTCATAGGAGGCCTTGTACACACGGTTAGGATTTCTCGTTCTTGTGACCACAAAGAGCTCCTTAGATGATACAATTTCCTTCTCTTTTTCCTAGGCACAAGAAAATTGATATAAGAAATTGCTTAAATGATATATTAATACTAAATACTAAATAAGAAAACACACCAATCTATTACGAATTACAGCAAAACTCTTTTTGCCGGTAGTGTGTGGATTCAACAACTTTTTCCGATTCTTACTATTTGTTTCCGACATCTTCTGCAAATAAATGAATCAATAATGTTAGTTAAGTGATCGACAGTTTGGCAACAATTAACTTTAATGTAAAATAAAGCTGCAACAACAACAATATCATAGAAGAGATCAAGAAAAGAATGCGTTGAAAGTTTTAGATTCCGAACTACAATTTACCAGGAATTTCTCAGACTTCCAATATTTGAGGAGTTCTTTGAACTGACATTCTGGAATATGGCCAGGCTTTTTGGACATTCGAACTGTATCATTGTCATATGGGTCATAATAAGTTCTCTTCAACTCAGCTCTATGACTTCTCCATGCTTCTCGAATTGTTGCCAGAGTCCAAAGTTTTGCCGCCTCAGGAATATTGTATTTCTCCTACAATTTAGTGTCAACAAGTTATCAAAGAGTAGTAAAATTGCTTTAATAATAATTAAATATTGAAAAGTCCAAACCTTGGTATAATCCCATAAATCCTTTTTAGTGTCCATGTTCTTCCAATCAAATACATCATATGGACAAAGGGTTGCATTTCTTGCCAATGTGCCTAGGAAGCTACTTAGCTCTGTTACGTCGTCTTCAGTAGGTCCAATCGGTTGATTTAAACCATTCAATATGATCAATTTACGCTCTTGCCGGCTATGTACTTTAGGCATCATCGTTCTACCTCTTGTATTTTTAGTGGGAACTCCTTCAACTACAACAAAATATGACTTAGAAATCATGAATGAAATAAGTAAGTTCCTAAGCTTATATGTTACCTTGTTCTTCAGGTTGTTCATCTGTTGGAGGACTAACAGAACTCCTTTGCACTTGATCCTCAACAGGCTGCTGCTCAAATAAAGGATGCTCATCAAAAGTTTGTGCCTCATCAGATCTTCCATTAACTTCAGACTGTGGAGCTACCGGTTGTTTTTCAATTAATTTCAGCAGTTGTTGTTTCTCTGACTCTATAGCTTCAACTACTTCATTTGTTGTCAACGACCGTCGCTTTTTATTTGCCAAGAATGATAAAGATCCAGGTTTAGCAAATGCCTTATGTTTTGCTTTTTTATTTCTTTTTGGTGATTCTTGTTGACTCATGACTGTCAAAACCTGCATAAAATTATGAGTGATGATTAAAATATAACAGAAAATGGACAGATATATTATTAACTTGAAAAGAGATAAGATCACATACTGATGACTCTGATCCTCAAGAAAGGTATTAAACATCAGTTTCTCAGTTAATTTTCAAAGTTTGATGGCATTAACAGACCAAGAATGTTGCATTTTCCACTGATTCAGCTGCAGCTGATGTTAGATCTGGAATAACGCCTACTACTACTACTACCGCTAACAATATCACTATGCTTAATTGCCACCACTTCTGCCTTCAACATGGCTTCTCTTAAATCATGTTACTTTCAGGTTCCAAGGTAGTACTAAACAGTGGTTGTGTTCTTCTCATGCTTGGTTTTATTAGAGCACTTAATGTAAGGTTAATCATTGACCAGGTTTACATCTGGACAAGAAGCCACTGAAACTTAAATGCTCCAGTTGATCATTGTTAGCGAGGGTGGGTTAACATGGTAATCGAATTCTCTTTCACCTCATATCTAAAATATCTTGTAAATTCAATTCACTTTTTATCTATCTATAAATGTACTTAACAAGATACTCAATTCTGTTTGTTTATGCAGAAAGATTGGTAGCATTATATACAAGTAGTAAAAGTCCTCTAGCTGTATATCCAAAACAAAACAGAAGAAAAGATCTGTAAGGAAGATCTCCTCAAGATTATTGCCATCATCAATACCATACTACTTACAACAAAATACATAATGCATAGGTAAAATGACAGATGAACTGATTTATGGAAATGGGGTCCTTCTCTGTTTATTTTTGTGTACCCTCTTTGTAGTTTGTGTGCTGGACCACACAGAACAATACCATAACAAAGGCTAGTAGAGAGTAGTAAGTAGAAACCCTTAGATATTGTAGTAGCTAAGGCTTTATACCAAGATGATACTCCCAGCAAGATGATATTCCCAGCAGAAATCTCTATAACAACCATGAAATAGTTCAAACAAAAACATTAAACAAGATATGTGATTAAACTAACTCGGCTTTCATTAAAAATCAGCTAACTGTTCTCCTCTTCTTTCTCTTCATTTTTTGGCACCACTTTGGTCCATCACAAAACTAAAATCAGCATTTACAGTCACTGGCCTTTACTGGGCTTTAGTGGTATTTGAAGCAAAGTATTTAGTTGAAGAAGATGAGAGATCGGAACCTGGACTAGCAATGTTCCAAAAAGAGATCAGAACCTGTAGTTTTGTTGAAGATTCTCCGGAGAAATTTTGAAGGAAGAACACTGAAAAGGAATAAAAGAGAAAATTAGGCTTAGTAATATATGCAACAATACATAGCACGTGCGTATTATTGAAATGAGACTAATTTAGACAAGTTGAAAAAATCACATTAATAGCAATGGAAAACAAACATAGAAAATAGAGTCCAATCGACATTCGTAATTGATAAGATGCAACTCAATAGGGTATTCATTACTCACTGAAAAAAAATGAAGAAGAGTATGTATTTGAAGTAGGTCGGAAGATCCTTTGTCAATCATCGGCCTCCATCCAATCCCAATCAGTATCATCGAAGTCATCTTCCTCTTCCGATTCTTCCGAAGGTACATCTTGTGAATCGTGTGAGATGGAAGGCGCATCAATGATATCAACTGGGAGATCTTCCCTCGCCCATCTAACATCTACATCGACTAATCTTTCTGAAGAAACAAAATCATCATTGGTTTCCCTCCAAAATGTTTCTTCAATATTAGGACAATTCTCTTCCTCCAAATCATACAAATCTACTGGAACTTTATTTCTTGCGTAATAAACATTTTTCTCAATTGGGTCTTCCACATAAAAAACTTGATGTACTTGAGATGCTAGTACAAAAGGATCATCCGTACAACATTTTTTATTGAAGTACACCCGAGTCAAGCCATATTCATCAACTTCATTATGAAACCAATCACATCTGAAAAGTACAACACTAAAACAACTCCAATAATCAATCTCAATGATGTCCTGAATAATTCCATAATAGATAACCATTCCATCGACAGGATTTTGATCCCTAGCACTAGCAAAACTATCTGTTGTGGCTGACAAAGTCACTCCACTATTTTGAGTTTTGCAAGGAGCATCCCGTGTCTTCGTATGGAAACGATATCCATTAATGAAATATCCAGTATATCTTTTAGCCACAAAATTAGGTCCTTTGCCAAGCCATCTTAAATGATTGGACACTTCAATATTTTTAACTTTGTCCCTAAACCAATCACTAAATTCTCTACTATGGATCTGTGCTTTTACCCAGGCACTTCCTCTGTTACGAGTATCAACTAAACTCTTATGTTCCCTGCAAGCATGTATTGCAATTTAATCAATATGTACTTATTAATGAAATTCAAAACACATTAATCATAACATATAAATGAAGTTTCAATACTTACTTGATAAATGCATCAACTTTTTCATCACTGGTATTAAACAGAGTGTATCGATGTGCTGCAGACCACACACCATGCTCCATATTAAAAGTCTTGCCTTTCCTTTTGTTCTTACTTCCAATTGGATGACCTGTCTTAGGAAATAAAGGTGAAACATCATCTCCCGCTAATTGAATGTCCTCATCATCTTCAGTTTGGTACCTACTAAATCTTGTTTTCACCCCATCAGGTAGGTATCTCGAACAAAAGGTCAAACACTCTACACCTTTACAACCCTCTACTATTGATCCTTCGGGATTTTTTCGATTACGAACAAGTCCCTTGTATTCACACATATTTCTTTCAGAAGAATACATCCAACGCAAATGAGTCGGACCCCCAAGCTTAATTTCGTCTACTAGACGAATAGGCAAATGTGACATGATATCAAAATAGGATGGAGGAAAAATCTTTTCAAGCTCGCATTGTATATCAATGATTTCAGCCTTCATCTTATCAAGATCGCTTCTTCTTATGACCTTTTTACATATGCTTTTAAAAAAGTTTCCCAACCTAATCAAGACTAAAGACACATTCTTGGGTAGCACTTTCCGGACTGCAATCTGGATCAAGTAATGTAGTATGAAATGAGCATCATGACTTTTGTATCCTGATACTTTCAGCTCTTCCATTTGCACACGATTTGATACATTAGAGGCACACCCTTTTGGCAATTTGGCATCTTTTAAAACAGTGCAAAATAGTCGTTTCTCTTCTGGTTTCATAGAGAAACAAGCTTTAGCCAGATGAATGTTTCCAGTATCACAATCTTCCATTGGTTGAAGCTCTCTGCGTATCCCCATATCACGCAAGTCATAGCGCGATTTTAAATGATCTTTTGACTTTCCAAATATATCCAATAAAGTCCCAAGCAAACTATCACAAATATTCTTTTCTATGTGCATTACATCAAGATTGTGCCTCAACTTATTGGTTGCCCAGTATGGCAATTCAAAAAATATGGATTTTTTTTTCCATGGACCATCATTCTTTCGCTTTCTTTTTTTTTTGCCCTTCCCAAAAATATTTTTGAAATCACGAAGTTCTTCCAGCACTTGTACACCCGATAAGGGCATCGGTGCAGATTTATGCTCCTCTTTACCATCAAATAATTTCTTATCTCTTCTAAAAGGATGATCAGGAGGTAAAAATGCACGATGACCCATGTAACACATCTTACGACTGTGTTTGAGATATTGGGAACAAGTATTATGATTGCAAGTGGGACATGCCCATCTCCCCTTGGTGCTCCATCCCGAAAGCATTGCCAATGCTGGAAAATCACTAACTGTCCACAGTAAAGCTGCACGCAACATAAATGTTTGGTTAGCTACAACATCATATGTCTTCACTCCCACTTCCCATAGTTCTTTCAACTCCTCAATCAGTGGTTGTAAGTATACATCAATATCATTTCCGGGTGACGATGGACCTGGAATAATCATTGACAACATTATATACTCTGACTTCATGCAAATCCATGGTGATAAATTGTAATTCATTAACATAACCGGCCATGTGCTGTGGGAAATGCTCATAGTTCGAAATGGATTGAATCCGTCACTTGAAAGACCCAATCTAATATTACGAACATCATTAGCAAAGTCAGGGTGAAGGGAATCAAAATCCTTCCAAGCTTCTCCATCAGCAGGATGTCTTAGATTTCCATCTTTGGGTCGCTCGGTATCATGCCATCTCATAGCTATAGATGTTTCAGAACACATGAATATTCTCTGAAGCCTAGGCTTTAAAGGAAAGTACCTCAAAACCTTCACCGGGATTTTAGTGACCTTACTTGTTAAGTCATTCCGAACATTCTTCCATCTAGAAGATCCACACACAGAGCAATTATCTAACTTTGCATTGTCTTTCCAAAATAACATACAATCATTAGCACATGCATGAATTTTCTGATAATTAAGACCCAAATCTTCTATCACCTTTTTTGCCTTGTAAAAAGACTCAGGTATCTGAGCAAGTGGAAATGCCTCTTTTATCAAGTCTAACAAGTCTGAAAAGGCAACATCACTCAATTTGTGAATGCATTTTAACAAGTACAATCGGATGGTGAAACTCAACTTAGAAAAATTTTTACACCCCGGATAAAGTTGTTGTTTACCATCCTCTATTATTTTAAAGAATTTATTAGCATCTTCAAATGGTCCCTCTTGAACTCCCTCCAGGTGATCTTCTACATTTTGAAAAGTATCATGAAGTAGTTTACCAAAATCATCATGCATGTTTGAAGTTTCATCATCATTGGTTGATTGTGGCATATTTCTTGAGGAAAAACCTTCTCCATGAAAAATCCATTTGATGTATCCATGAACAAATCCATGACAAATCAAGTGATCCTCCACTACATTTCGACAATGCCAATTACGATTAAAGCACTTCTTACAAGGACACAATATTTCATTTCCTTGGGAAGCTTGTTCAAATGCCTTATCAAGAAAATCATTAACTCCATGAATATATTCATCGGTGGATCTTCGGAGATTCATCCAACTTTTATCTCCTATATCCATTTAATATCCTACGTACATGATCAAAATAGTATAGGCAATAAATTAATCAAAACATAAATAAGTAAGTAATGCACCTAGGATGGTTGATACAATCAACATATGATAGAAGCAAAAAAACCAACAAACTAGAATGTATTAGTAGTAAAATACTTGAGGAAAAGAAAAGAAACAGATAAATAAAGGCAAGTTGTGGAATCCAAAAGAGAAGTGGCCTTTTCAACAAACCAACTTTTTCTCTGGTTTATAGTGAAAGTGATTCCAAGGACTATTCAAAGCAAAGAGAGAATTTATTGGTGTATTGTAATTGAAATAAATAAATGGAGACCTCAATTGAAAATGATATCTTTAGATTAGGTCCTACAATTTGCTATATAGGGGTATTCCAGTGTGTCGAAGAAAATGATTGTTCTAAGAGATGAAATAGAACATGACACATAATGATAAATTAAATCAGATACTTCTAGCTTCTGGTTTGACAACTGAACAAGACTTAGGGCATTATATTTTATTATGAATGGTGAAGCTGAGGAGGAGATAGAAGTCCAAGACTTTATTAATGAGGATGCCTGGGACAAGAGGAAGTTAAGAGAAATACTAACTAAAGATATGGTGGATCACATTGTAGATAACATTAACCCTATATTGCATACAGTAGGGGCAAATGTAGCCTGGTGGATGCTTCAAGCAAATGGACAGTTTTCAACACATTCAGCCTTTGAATGCTTGAGAAAGAGAAGAGATAGGATTTGGTGGTTAGACAATGTCTGGATTAAAGGGGTTCCATTCAAAATATGTTTCTTCCTATGGAGAGTTTGGAAAAGGAAGATAGCCACAGAAGATAACTTGAAAAGCATGAGAATTTGTTTAGCTTCAAGGTGTTATTGTTTTGATACTTGGAGTGAAGAGAATATGCAATACCTTTTTCTAATAGCCCCCATAAATTTTAAAGCTATGGAGGCAGATTGTTTCATGTACAGATATTAGCATAGAGGATTCCCAGCTTTAGTTGCGAATTGGCAAATGGTGGGTCAAGAGCGTCTCATTAAAATTATAGCCTATTCTAAAAGCTATTCTATTGATCCTAATGTGGGTTCTATGATAAAGAAGAAATTCCATAATATGGAAAGGAGATATCTTATGAATCCCTAGTCTTTCAATGCCAGCAACTATTATACTACCTTGTCAGAATATAATTCCCTTGGATCAAGATTCCTAAAGACTAGAGGGTATGATTGCCACATTAACTACAATCTTATAAACCTACATTGTACCATTATCTAGTAAAATGAGAATTTTTCAAACTAAACTGGATAAAGTGCAACACTAATGGTTCCTACAGAGGTAACTCAGGACTAAGCTCCTATGTTTTTTGCCTAAGGAATTACAAAGGAGATCTGATTTATGCAGAGGTTGTGGAGATTGGTGTCACTACTATCAAAGAGGCTGAGATACTGACCATCCTATGATGCCTAAAATACTATAATAATAAGCAGTTTAGAAACATTTTCATTGAGACTGATTCACTCAGCCTCCAAAAGATCATAAGAAATGTGTATAATATACCATGGGAGAGCAGGGTTTAAATTGCAACGGATACAAAAATTCTGCAGGATTCTTTTCCCTCTGTCTAAGACTTGGTGGGCACAGGGAAGGGTTAATACCTATACATATTTGCTAACCCACTACTCAAAGTAGTAGATTAGCAATGTCTTCATTTTTTATTTTTCCTTACATACGCTTAATTGCTTATTACAATGCATAATAAAGAGACTTTTTGGTCTTTTCACAAAAAATAACCTGACGGTCCAACATCATTTGGTATTTTCATTCTTGCCACTCTATTGCTTTTCCCCCTCTCAACTCTGCTTCCAGTTTCTCTTCACCACTACCCTCTCTGTAATACAAAGTTTTTATCTTCCACATCAATTGATTGTTGTCAATCGATTGATTTGGCCAAATACAATTTGGATTTTGGACTGCATTTATTCTCCTGAAATAACATGTTTTTATCTTGTAAATCGATAATCGTGTTACATACGACAATGGATCCAACAATCCTCCAACAACCTTCAAACAGTCAGTAACATAAAAACAGAGCACACACAAACACTACAGTCAGTAACTACAAACAATCCTCACATCATTTGTAGCATAAAAATAAAATATAAGGATGAATCAACAAACACATAATCTTTCAACAAAAAAAACGAAGTAATACAGCACATATATTTTATGATTTTTCAAAACCCTATAATGAAATTTCAGCATTTGAAAAAATAAAGTACATGCACAACAAATTACACACTGTGAGGACTTAGAAATAAAGAAATACGCAGAGAATGAGGAGTATTTTTTGAAATCGTACCTCTGTGAAAACAATCCCTTGAGAACTTCAGACGCGTTTTGAAGATGTTTGAGGGAGCTCGACCTTCAACAAATTGTACCTCCGATAAACAAATTGAACTTCAACAAATTGTACCTCCGATAAACCCACCGGTGCTCGACCTTTAACCTGGTTCACCTGAGAGACGAAGATTTTGAGCTTTGGGTGTTTGAGACAACGATAATGAAATGCCCAAACGAACCTGAACCTGAGATGAAGTGTGAAATTACTCACCTTTCCTCGGGTCTACTGAACTGGAGACGAAGACGAGGAATGCCCTATTGAAGCTTCATCTTCTTCATCTTCATCTTCTTTGTATGACAAAAAAGCCCTAAGAACGAACTAAAGCCCTAAGAACGAACTAAAGCCCTAAGAATGAAGAAGATGAGGAATGCCGCCGCTGGAGATCGAGGAAGAGAACTGAGAGAGAGAGTAAACCTTAATTTTCAGAATAGGCGGCTTCTTTTGGGAGTGGAGCGAAATATATTATATTTCGCGGGTTATTAATTTATTTTGGGGAAACCGTTGCCATAGGTCTCTATTGCAACGGGTAAAAAGAACCGTGGCCAAATCAAATCTATAGCTACGGTTTTGACTCTAATGGCACGGTTTATGTTTACCATATATTGCCACGGTTAAAACCGTAGCTATAAGACATATATTGCTACGGTCAAAAAACCGTCGCCATATAACCGTGGCCGTACATCTAATTTCTAGTAGTGTCTTACTGATTAATTGAAGAAGCTAATTAATCATATACAAATTCTTGTCTTTAATAATTAAATTAGGAGGTCCAGATCACTTTCATCTAAATTTTCGAATTGAATCTGCTAGTAAATATGATTAGCGCTAATCCATTAATTAGGTCTACTGCAATCAATTAGGATTTACTTCTCAAATTTCACCTATCGTACTTTCTAGTCTTTAATTTTCATATTATTCGCTTCCGCATTATTTTCTTATTTTTCATTCAAATAACCTGATTCTTGTATGCACCAAATCAAATAGTTAGAAAATTGCAATCCACCAAAATGATGAACAGAACGATAAACAAGGCGTTATCAGAAAATCTCGGCCATTGATCTCCAGAAAACATGAAAAGCTGACTGCATTAAGGGGTGGTATGTCTCCTGAATCAGCATGCTCACTGTTGATGATTTTCTCACTTCCATTTACATACTCTCCTCCTAAATCTTGTACATAACCAACAGCAAGAAGAGGCTCGGAGGCAGTTCAAAGCAAATCACTAGCATGCCATGGGCAGTTATAAAAAGAAACCAGATATAATAAACTGAAAAGATGTATAGAAATGAAATAAAAAGCTTACCATGAATGCTTCTGTTGTCATCTCTTCAAATTCATTCTTGATTAGTCTTACTTCCCTAGCTTTATGTGGTAAAAACATTTACTGATGTAAAATCCAATAAAGTCACAAGATAAGGATGTCTACTAGCCGAGCAAGTGAAGCTCAAGCTTGAGAATTTTGATGACACCTAAATCAAAACCAACAATTTAATGTCAAAAACTCTTTGATTTCTACTTTGTTGTTTAAGCAACATAGCAAGAAAAGAAGAGCACAAATTGTTTCAGAGTAAGACACATCTGTCTCCCAAATGTATGGTTGAAATTGTGATTTCCTTTTTATATCTAGTAGTAATTGCTTCCTCATGATACTGGTCTTGAGCTTAACCCAATTGCATTCGAGACAGAATGTGTTGATTCTAAGCTCATGCAAAGCCTTATTGACTATGTCAAGGGGTGCTATTGAATATACACCCCTTTCTTCTACAAAAAAGAATAACCAAAAGAAAAAGTAAAACTTGTAGAAACCACTTTAGTATCAACATAATCGTACCTTAGCCCAAAGAATTTCACTTTTAATTTTACCTATGTCATCTTCTCCTGCCATCCAAGACAAAAAGGGTGATGCAAAACATGTATAAATATGTGATTGGATTCAATACGCGTAACGGTTTGCTTCTATTTTGGAAACATCAAGATGGTCACGAAGGGTTGAAAGTAGGAGGAAGTAAGCAAGTGAGGGGGAGTGGTGTAGCCTAGAGATTGTAAGGGGCACATATGATAGGAAAATCTCTTCTTTTCAGTAGGGACCCTTCAAAGGCTGATATCCAATACGGAGGACATGATCAGTACAACCAATAAAGTAGAAGTCAAATCACAAGTTAGCTCATATATTAGAAACTCTTTAAGTAAAGAATCCTAAAATTTCAAATGGAATAATTGATCTTAATATTTCTAAAATGAACAAGACGTCCAGTACTTGAACAAATTTCAATCATAATTTCAAATTGGACAAGAAAATTACCTAAAGATGGTTGTTAACAACATTCAAAAGACCTGTACAGTTTTAAATCACATAAACTAAGAGAAGTTCTTTAATTCTTTAGATTAATATAATTAGGACAATAATCATTCAGAATACTCCACACAATATTGTTATGATTCTTTCGACCTTCTACACGACCACTCAAACTTAAAGTGAGTTCTGTTACTGCTTAGTTTTGAAAACAAGATAAACTCAAACGTTATTTGAATAGAGAACAAAATTGCCAGGAAGAAAAAGGTGGTGAAATCTTCCCTGTGAACGTCATTAGTGAAAAAGTTGTTGAACTAATGACAGAAAAAGTTGCTATAAGAATAAACCAAATAGAGGTGGAAAGGTCCAAAAGGAAGTTAGGCGTTGTTAGAAAATAAATACCAAGAACAAACACAGTACCTCTTGAATGATTTCCAAAAATGAACTGATGCTACTGGGACAGTGATTGGAAAGAAGTATTGGGAAACCAAAAAGAGGTAAAAATAGTAAAATTCAGAAGGAAAATGTTGGCAGAATCAACAGTGTGAGACACGCTTAGTGAACCTACCTAAGTCTCAATCAAGATCATGAAGATTCTGTACCAAGTAAAAAGAAAACTTCCAATGAAATGGGATATCAATATATAAGAGAGCTCCATAAGTTTAGCGAAGTTTCTTGAGGAATTCCAGATTGTTGTGACATCACCATTAAGGATATTGTACATAATATTCTAGATCATTCATCAGATGATCATGAAAAACAAATTTACAATTACGACATTAAATAGAATTACAAATATGCCCACTATTTAGAGAGAAGCAATTAATTATGAAATAAATACTGTTGAATTAGTGTAAGCGAAATATTTGAATCAAATACGGAAGATGGTAATGAGATTTCCAACCAAGGAAACTTTAGAAAATCGTAGAAACCAAAAAAATACATGAGAAATTAGATGGATAGGACAAAAATATGAAAATCAAAGAAGGGTTATACTGATGATTACTAAGAGAAGAGAGAAAATTAGCTTTTGAAGCTGATAATTGAAGAACAAAACGTAGGGTCCTCTAGGATCCAACTCACGCACCAAGGGAAGTAATGCAATTTGGTATACAATTAATCAATAAAATGAACAAAAGACTTCCTTGTACTAATGAGCTATACAAATTTGAGCATTATGGAATCCAACTCAACCCAAAAGCCAGCTCATGAGAGGAGGATTGCTCAACACCATATAAGGAGAACATGTACCCATCCCACAAACGATGTGGACCCCAACAAGTTGGGCCAGCTCAAGACTAAGGTCAAGCTTAACAAAGTGTCAGCAAAAACCAATCTCCACCGAGCTCTCGCTGCTCAAGTATATAGCCATAATATCCAACAATTTGTTGTGAACAGAAAGTGCACCAAACTGAGATGCTTCTTTAGATTTCTCATCTTTTGGATCCAGAAGTGGAATATCCTCAGCCTGTCTACTAACCATATTGGTTGTCGTGATTCTAGCCTCAAGCTTTGACAATAGTGCTTCAGAATTAAAATTGTCGATCTCAATATTTAAATGTGGTCCTGTCTGTGATCTCAAATTGGTTTTAACAAGTTTATCATTTCTGTTAACACCTTTTAGAGGACTGGTAGTTCCTTCTGCAATAGGATTGCTTGCTGCCGTTTCAATACTTGACAGATGCAAGCACAAACTGTCATCTTCTTGATCATATTGAGCATTTCTATAAATCATATAAAATTAATCATCCACATCTGTAGCAAAATGTTCCTTCCCAATGTCAGCATCAATGTTTGTTGCAAAGTTGGCAATGTTTGGTTTGTTTGACTTTTTCAGACTCTGATTCAGCAGATGTTTTACTCTTTCTCTTAACAGAAAAGATGTTGTCCCCCACCTCATCCTCCCCCCATTACCAAGAATTCCTGGCAGTCCATCGTAATTTTTTGTAATTGAAGCAAACCAATAAATCTTTGAAATTCTCCAAATTCCCAATCTTGTAAGTTTTACTAAACCTCAAATCCTACAACACTTCTCCCACTCGTTAAATCCATAATAATTTGATAATTGACATCAATTTGGCAAGAAATCCTATACATGTTTGGGAAAGTGAGTCTCAAAGTATTGTTTCTACATCATATCTGATCCCAAAAGATCACCCCAATCCCCTCACTCACTCGAAAAGATATATTCTAATTGAACTCTTCTCATCATTTTTAAATAATCTTATGTATCCCACAACCGATAGGGAGTGGGGCATTCCAACCCACCTCCAAAGCCCGATACTTCTCCGAAAAGCATTTACCTCGACTCCAAATCTCTATAACCATTGTACCAAAAGTGTCATGTTAAAGACCCTTAGATCCTTAATACCAAGAATCATTCCAACAGCTCTATTTTTCGAGGGGGAGCTCAAGCCAAATAAGTTAGGATTCGCTATATGAATTCCCTATCTCAATTGCTTTGTCAAAAAAAAAAATGTCCAAAATAATTATTTTCTCCAAAATCAAAGTTGAATTAAATAGCTTGAAGAGACATCCTAAATCTTCATTCTTAAATGATAAATAGTAGATACAAGTTATCATTCTAACAATCTATTTCCTAGATACAAGTTATCATTCTAACAATCTATTTCCTTACAAAATTTCTTATTAGACATTTCAAAAAGAGAAACTTTTTTCTTATTTGTAAAAACATTCCCCATACAATTTAGAACAGAATTTCACAATCAAAGCTTTGAAAACAAGTATTCAACATGAATTCAGAAAGATAACAACATTCCTCGAATTCCAAAATCATCTAACAACACAAATTAAAAAGAAAAAAGAAAGTGTACGTGTATCATATCATCATCATATATCATGTCTCACACACACACATATGTATAAAGTTGGAAGCTCCAACTTTTAAAATTGAATTACCATGTTGCCCCTACACTAATTATAAAATATTTAGTAATAATTTCAAGAGAAAAGTTTAATTGGTAAATCTAAATGTGTATTTTAGTTATTCTTTTTTTATTTTGTAATTGCACGTCTGGAGTTACTCTACTAATGCTATTATTGCATAGGGTCTTTATTAACCAAAATAATGGTGCCATACGTTGCAAAAGTGGTTACTGTTGTGTACTTATTGCAACTTTTCATATAATTTGCTAATATGAATTGTAAATTTGAAAAGGCAAAAACATGAATGCTAAAAACTATATATATTATGGTGTGTGAAAAAATGAAAATGTTAGGGAATGAATATTTTTTCTTTGGAAATTTTTTGTGGTTAGCTAGTAAAGACATTTCTTTGTAGTTATCAGAAAATAGTTTGTACTATTATAATACTTTGTACTACTTTATGTATTTTAAAAAAAATTTCCTTCAATGAATTTAGTATAGATATTATATGTGATACAATTATTTTTATACAATAGGTATAAAATGCTCTTTTTTGTCAAATTTGCAGATGAAAGAACTAGAAACTTTGAATCTGGTGAAGGAGATGAAAGGTACATACATAATTATGATTTATATATGTCACTTTAATATTTCAACAATTTTTATTTCTATTATAATAATTATTACTTTTGTGTAAGTGTCCACCATAAAACTACTAATGATCTACTAGCCATGCTAAGAAACGCATGCTTTATGGAACTTTTATACAACTTTTACACGATACTATTTTCTTTTGACCTCAACTTTTTATTATGTATGTGGGTGTAAAAAGCTAGAGGCTACAAGTTTTTAGAAAGAAGGCAAAAGTTTCAAGACAAGAAATATTTTACAACCATGGTGTCAATATTTAAATTTCGTGTTGCGACATATTACAAAAGAACTCTTGTCAAGTTGACAGTTGAGATAATATAAGAATTATATATTGAACTCATTCGAATATTACTTTTAAAATTCATTTGATATCAATATTTCAGTATAATGTATAATATTGATTGAATAGGCTCATCATCCATTGACCTAAGCTTGTATTTTTCCACTTCAATTTTTATGCATCTCATTGTATAACACTTACTATAATATCTCTCAAGTATTTATGCTAATATAATTAGCATGGAATAGACATGCAATGCATGTGTTCGAACATATAATTAATTAAATATTATCAATTATAACTTTATAAAGTAAATTAATTTAATAAATAATAGTGATGTCCAAAACTATAACTAAAAATTATTCACATACCACAAAAAATGCGACAGTAACAAATTTAAAGATTATTTATGAGTATTCCTTCTCCCATTATCATCAAGTTGTAGTAACATTTATTTCGAAACAATTACCAAAGTTTAAAAAACTTAAAATTAGAGCATATGAAGAGATGAAGGTTAGAGCGTACGAAGAGATGCAGATAGTATCAATATTTAATTGAGGTAACTACAAGGTAATGGTCATATACTGCCACGCCCTGAGAGGGTACCCTTGGCATGGCCGGCACTCAGAGACTATTGCTAGTCCCCAAGCGAACCACTTAGCCTCATCACATCATTCAATCAATAAACTTTACTGAACAGCCAAAAGTATAAGTACATAAATGAGCACATCTCATCTAATGTCTCAAATAAATATATAAGAATAAATGCTAGTAGAAAGAACTAGCTCACAAGTCTCAACATCAACGCTCAACCATCGTCTATGAAGCCTCTATTACTAATCATGTGGTACCAATGACAGACACATGGCTACCCAAATCAAAATAAAGAAATAGTCCAAAACTCTAACTCTAAAGCAAGATGAATAAATTATGGTGGATCCTCCGAAGTAAGGAAGGCTCTCCAAATCAGCTTCGAATCTCAGATCTTCAACGGAGCGCCCGTGGACGATCTCTAATACCTGCCTCTGGATCATAAAACGATGCAATCCAGAGTGGACAACAGTACTTGAAATGTACTGGTATGTAAAATAGCTGAATGAAATAGAAACCAGTAGAATAGTATGGAAACAACATCAACTTAAAATAAACATCAAATCACATTAAATCATCAAATGTCCATCTATGAAAGAATAAAGAGTAAACAAGTGACACATCAATAACTCAAACTTATCTATAGTCTCAAGCTCATCTCAAAGGAGCTCACCTCCTCTCATCTCATCTCATCTCATCTCATCTCAGAGGAGCTCACATCCTCTCATCTTATCTCATCTCAGAGGAGCTTACCTCCTCTCATCCGTCTCATCTTATCTTGACTCGGAGTACTCCAGATAGGAAATTTATGGGAGTTTCTCTTATCCGAAAATAATCACTTATGAGCCAGTGAATGTAAAACAATCTCATTGATGTTACCACAGCCGTTCCAAACTTGCTAGGTAGGGAATGCTCTGAAACCATATCATGTCACCCAATATAGAGTCAATACTCAACAGATCCGCTATTGCTTTCGGGGACTACTGTTACTCTCGAGGAAACCATAATATATCTGATGGTTTTATGCTTCACCTATGTTTGGAGACGTAGTTAATGAGTTCGAGTGGGACTCACTCTTACCCATTTCAGTGCTCGATACTCCTCCTATGACTCAATGCTCATAAAACCTCCATCTCAACCAATCTCATGGGGACTCGAACCCCGTCAACAATCGGTATCTCATAGTGACACGAACCCCATCATCATTCATATCATAGGGACTTTAATCTTTTTCATCAATCAATCTCATCAATGACTCAAGATTTAGAATAATTAGTAGGAATCAATTGAATAGATACATCAGTAGAGTTCATTTATAGAGACTCGTAAGACAATCAAATTCTCTCAATTCATCGTCATTCTCTCATCACAATCAATAATCTTGACTCAAAGCTCTAGACTCAATTCTCAAGTTCATTATGCATGCTTTTCAAATTAGTCATGTAGGGTTATGCAAATTCTCATGAAAATACTCAATCCAAGAAAATAATTAGTATGATGATCATCAACATAGAAAACATGTAATTTCAAATCATTTTTTCAAGAAAACCACTCAGTATTTATGCATGTAGACTCTTCAACCATCAACTCATCTATGACCATCTATGGACACATGAGAGAACAATCCCATGCTTTTAGATTAGCCTTACATACCTGGGATGCAGCTATCAATCAAACACGTCAAGCATTTCTTCTCATTCTCTCAAACTCAAGCTCTTCTTTTCTCTCCTCAAGCCCTAGCCTCGATAGAATATTGGAATAGGACTTAGAATGAGGATTTTAGACCTTTTTTACATCAAAACAACCTTATTAGATCATGTATAAAGTTTAGAATGGGTGGGGAATTGACTGAAGTGCCCCTCGTAATAATTTGAAAATTTTTAACTCGGAGAAGACCTAGTCCGCGACGCGAACTGGTCGCGGAAAATGTATTTTCAGAAAAAAAGTTTTTGAATGCGTTTTCTCAATCCCATCAAATACTTTCAGAAAAATATAACTACTGGTCCATGATGGGTGCGTGACGCTCCCCTGTCGCGTGCTAACACTATTTTTTGTTTCGGATAAAAAAATTGTCTTTTGATTGGGTCGCTCTAAAAATCAATCGAGACCATTTTCCCACTTAAATTTTTGTGCTGATCACAAATCCGGCCTTGGATTTGCCATACGTGCATCGAAAGATGTGTTACGTGCATACCCTCCCTTTAGGGGTATTTTGATAATTTTACCGGGCATTACATCATCTCCCCCTTGGTATCATTCGTCCTCGAATGATGAGTAAGGGTGGATATCAAGGCACGAATAGACTCTAGACTCATCTCATCATTTGGCTCTTCCCTGATCTCAATCAATACTACTCAAACTCGAGAATAGAAAGTACATCAAGAATAGGTAAATCAATTTAGTGAAGGGTAAGAAAAAAATTTACCTTCAATACTTTCATCATTTGACATGAATAGATGCAAATATTTGGCTTTCATCTCTTCCTCAGCTTACCATGTGGCTTCCTCAACGAATTGATTCCTCCACAGGACTTTAACTGAGGCTATCTCTTTGTTCCGTAACTTACGAATCTTATGTTCAAGGATTTGAATTGGAACCTCCTCGTAAGGTAGGCTATCTCCCACTCCAATGCTATCAACAGGCATCACCAAGGTAGGATCTCCCAAGCATTTCTTCAACATCGACACATGGAATACCGGATGCACTCCATATAAGTAGTGGCGCCAGATTTTAAGCGCAAACATCACTGCCGCTAACTCGAGATCATCGGGTTGGATAGTTCCTTTCATGAACCTTTAGTTGTCTGGAAGCATAGGCTATCACCTTCCCTCTCTGCATCAGTACACATCCCAATCCGACCATCGAAGCATCACAGTAAATTACAAAGTCCTCTGTCCCATCGGGCAAAGTAAGGACCGGCGCAGTAATCAACCTCGTTTTCAATTCTTGAAAACTCTTTTCACATTCATCGGACCACTGAAACTTGACCTTTTTCTGAATCAATTTAATCAATAGTGCGGATAGGGAAGAAAAGCCCTCCATAAATCTGCAGTAGTAGCCTGCCAACCCCAAGAAACTTCTTATGTTAGTCAGAGTGGATGGTCTAGGTGTCGCGCCCCATTTTATCCTCGCGGAGAAACGGGAACCTGGACGACGTCGTGGCAATGACTCTTTTGGGATTTTAAAAAATTGAGGAGTCGCCACCTAATGATTGGGTGCATTAGGACACTATTCTAGCCTAAGGGCAAAGGTCAAACCAGAGAGAGGGTAAGGGCTCAAGTTACCTCGAAGGGAAGGTGTTAAGCACCCTTCGAGGTCCGCAAATGCGGGTCCCGACCGTGTCTCGTATTTATGTGGGGGTTGCAAATAACAAGTAAGGTCTATATTTTAAAAGATTCTTAAATTTATTCTAAGTGATAAAATAAATCAGCAAATATAGAAATAAAAGAAAAGGAAATCAAATTACATATTTTAATACTCTGAATTGATTCTAAGTGATCGAGTAAATAAATGAACAATAATTAAACAGGTTGGGTTATTTAAATTCTCGGATCAGTTACTCGGCTTTTCGGAGAAGGCGTCATATGGCTTAGTTAAGCCAAAGGACAAAACCAAGGTTTGCCCTATTAAGCTCGAGTTTATTCATCATATCCGAGTCCTATCTACCCCTACCCCCTTCCTAAGTTGATTTTATTAGTTAACTTAAAAGCGGACTAAAAAATAAAATGCTAACGTGTCCTAATGATGCCTAGCGTCCCTCCTATTGTCCAAGAGGCATTGGACTTCTATTTTGGGGGTTCTAGACTCAACTTAGGTTTCCTATTAGACTCTCGCGGTAGACAAAATAACTAAATGAGCATGTAGCAAGTAGCATCCCAAGTAAGCCTCTTTTACAAATAAATCATGTAGAGATCTGGGCTTATTATTATTATTATTTAATAAAAAAAAAAGATGTTATGCCCTAGACGCTTGATCATGATTAACAAATAAAAGCTTTAAAAATATGATGAAATCAAGTCCTAAAACATGATGACCTAAACATGACGTTTAAATTAAATCCTTAAGATATGAAGCAAAAAGAAATACAATTTCTATAATTAGAAATAAATCCTAAGAGCATGATTTCTAAGAAGGCCAAAAGATTTTGTGCATGATAAAAACAAGATATCATGATATCCTAAGAGCAAGATTTCTAAAAATGCCAAAAGATTTTGTGTATGATAAAAACAAGATAGCATGATTTCTAAAGTATATTAGATCTGAATTTAATTATTCTTATAAGCATGATAGAATAAACACTAAAACCTATTCAAAAAGAAATCCCATAATTTCTAAAATCTTATAGATATGACTTTAAATGCAACAAACGACCTAGAGACATAATCTTTACACAAAAATAAACAAGAAAACGATGTGATTTCTAGAATGCAACTAATGATATCATTAAAGCAAAACACGAAAGGATAGACACTAAAATTTAAAAATTTTCACGAAAGACTTCTAAACACGAATGGACCCATCCTAAGCATAGTGTCTAGACTAAAGCATGATATCCATGATCATATATCTTCTTTTAGCTAAATTAAATAGGAGAAAATTGTTAAACATGCAAATCGCATAACTTTTCATATTATTTATTTTTATTATTATCTTTTATCCTATATTGGCTTTGCCTACGTGAATATCATGAATAAACAAGTAATTCCCCTTCCCCCCTTTTTTTTCACTATATCCCCTGTTTCAAATGTTTCATTACATCACAAATAATAATAATAATAATAATAATAAGAATAATAAACGCAACAATAAAACAAATCTTTCAGATCCACCTAATCCATTCCGTTCCCCAAACTTGGAATCTGAACATGTTCAAACAAACAAAAAAAAAACAAAAGAGTAACACATGCTAAAACAGAGTACTAACCGAAAGTTGATAACAAATAGCAAACACCCAAAGGTTTTGGGAGTGATCTTTGAAAGCCAAGAGAGAGCCAAGTCCAACAGTGAGTGTATTTCTTTTTATCTCTTCTCTGTATTTTTCTCTGTGTTTTTTTTTCTGTCTAAAAATTGTGAAATAGGTTCCTATTTATACAGGACCATCATGCTAGTTAATTAAGTAAAATAAATCAGTAGCCCAAATTTTCCTTAATTGACAAAGGCAGCTTTGAACTAAATAGGGCAAGGGAATAAATCAATGCACTAAACCTGCCATGTATAATAGATCCGTTCATAGCTAAAAATGGAGAAAAATAATTGATTGTAAACTTAACATAATCCACGGAGGAGTAAAAATCATCAATTGATCAGCCATGAGATTTTACGGAAAAAAATAAGCTCACATGGAAATAATCCCCAATATCAATTATTTTACCAGATTTTATGCGGTCAAAACCAAAAAAAAAGGTGAAAATCTAACTAGACCCAAATCTGAATATCAATCAATTAGTACCTTACCATAATAGTCAATGTGCCCTTAATTATGCAAAGTAAATCAATGGTGTGATTAAATCAATTAGCCAAATTTCAGAATCCAAACATATTATGGTAGTGTCATTCAATCAGAAATTAAAGGACAAATTAAACAATCACTCCGAAGGGGCTATCCCAGAATCTTTTCAATACCCAAATCGAATGCAATTAACATAATGCAGTGTAAAAAAAAAGACAAAAACATTAAATTAAATTAAGGGCGTGAACAGTAAACTCTAACCGACAGTTTGACCATGGAACCCTTGCCATTGTTGGTCGGATCTTGCTGTTTGTCGGGCTTAGGAGAGGGTGGCGCGGCTGTTTGGTAGTTTTGAGGGGCGGCAGCCGCCATGGCTGCCGGCATCGGAGTGTGGAGGGGTGCTGCGAGAGGCGGTGACTGGTGGAAAAGGGAGGCGACAGAGAAGAGAGGAGGGAGAGAAGCGCGGCGCTGCGGGTGGTGTTGTTGGTATTATTTTGGTGCGGTAGTGGGGACAACGGGAAGATGGAGGAGGAGGAGAGGAGGGACGGAGGAGAAAGGGGCTGCCGGCGCATGGGGAAAGGAGAGGGGGCGACGCCGCTGTGCTGGGTGGTGGCGCGACGAGGCTGCCATGGTTGCCAGCGGTTTCGTGGTGGTTTCGGGAGAGAGGAAGAAAGGAGAAGAGAAAAGAGGGGCGTGGGGGGAGATGAGGAGGAGAGACGGAGAAGAGGGAGTAGCGGCGGCTCTAGGTGGAGGCGGCAGCCGCCATGGCTGCCTCCTTTGAGTGTGGGAGAGGAGAATGAGGGGATTAGGGTTTTTGGGGTATTTGGAAAAAGAAAAGCGGGTTTGGGTCGGTTCGGGTTGGAAAATGGGTACCCGGATTTAACTTTTAGCCTAACACTGTAGGAGTTTAAAAATTAGCCACGAATTTGATTAAATTTGGGCTAAAAGTGGAAAATTTGTAAAAGGATAGCTATAATTGAAATAATCTTCAAAGAATTGGCTAAAATTTAAATGAATTGAACAAAAATGAGCTAAAAATTGAATTAGTTGTCATCTAATTAATGATTAAAATGTATATTATTTTGAAATAATATTTTTTATTCAACGACAATACTTAATATGTATAAAATATTTGGACGTGCTAAGATTGCTACCAATTGGTAATATTACGTGTTTTAAGAGATAAAAATAATTAGTAATAGTACATAACAAATATTACTATCACGGTTTGACAATTTTTCTAAATCAAATTAATGACAATAAAGATGATAATAATAATAATAATAATAATAATAATAATAATAATAATAATAATAATAATAATAATAATAATAATAATAATAATAATAATAATAATAATCACCAAGAATGACAATAATCATAACGGTGATTGTAAAATTGATAAGATAATTAACGGATTATTTTATTATATATATATTTTTTTTGAAACTCGAGAATTTTATAAGATGTTCGGGGACACCCGATAAAAAATGAAAATAAACTCAAAGTTTTAAAAATACCCATTTAATCAAACGACAACGTAAAATATGTTATAGGTCGGTCAAAATTGGGTGTCAACACTAGGCCAGTTCTTAACCGCTTCAATCTTCTGGGCATCCACTCGAATACCATCGCCGGAAACAACATGGCCTAGGAAGGCCATTGACTTAAGCCAGAACTCGCACTTTGAG
This sequence comes from Solanum rostratum, assembly GCA_029948455.1. Taxonomy (NCBI): domain Eukaryota; kingdom Viridiplantae; phylum Streptophyta; class Magnoliopsida; order Solanales; family Solanaceae; genus Solanum; species Solanum rostratum. The sequence goes on from CM057046.1 coordinate 67,082,190, forward strand.
AATTTTGCATACAACTTATGGTCCTTAAGAGTTTGAAGGACAATTCTGAGATGGTTAGCATGCTCCTCCTCACTTCTCGAATACACCAAAATTTTGTCGATGAACACAATCACAAAAATGTCAAGATATTGTCTGAATACTCTATTCATTAAGTCCATAAAGGTGGCAGGTGCATTTGTCAACCTAAAGGACATGACCAAGAACTCAAAATGGCCATATCTAGTCCTAAAGGTTGTCTTTGGAATGTCACATTCCCTTACCTTTAGTTGATGGTAGGCAGATCGAAGGTCTATCTTTGAGAAATAAGAGGCGCCCTTAAGTTGGTCAAATAAATCATATATCCGTGGGAGAGGATACTTATTCTTTATCTTGACCTTGTTCAGTTGCCTATGGTCAATACACATTCTGAGGGACCCATCTTTCTTTTGCATGAATAGGACATAAGCACCCCAAGGTGAAACACTTGGCCTAGTGAAGCCCTTCTCTAGCAAATTATTCAGTTGCTCTTTCAACTCTTTCAACTCAGCGGGGGCCATCCTATAAGGTGGAATCAAAATAGGCTGGGTATCAGGAAGAACATCAATCCTAAAGTCAATCTTCCTATAAGGAGGGACTCCAGGCATATCATCAGGAAACACTTTCGGGAGCTTATTAATAATCGGGACTAACTCAAGAGTTGGGGACTCAACTCATCAAATTTAACTCGCACGAGGTCATAGATACAACCTTTGGAAATCAACTTTCTGGCTCTAAGATATGAGATAAACTTTCTTCGAGGTGCAACAAAATCATCCTTCCACTCTAGAACTAGTTCATTAGGAAATTGGAACTTAACGATTTGGGTTCTACAATCAACAGAGGCATAACAGGCGTGAAGCCAATCCATGCCAAGGATCAAATCAAAATCAACCATCTCCAACTCAATCAAATCAACAAGAGTATCCCTATGATGGATGGACACTACACAAGCTCTATAGATTTTCTCAGCTCGAATAGACTCACCCACTGGAGTAGAAACATCAAAGGGTTCAAGAAACCCTCTCAGGGGTTCTGTCAAACATACTAGCCACATAAGGAGGTACAAACGACAGTGTGGCACCTGGATCCATCAAAACATAGAAATCAAAAGTAAGACTCGAATCATATCCATCACAACCTCTAGGGAGTTCTCTTAATCTTGGCGACTACCCATGGCATACAAGTAGTTTATTGCTCTGCTTGCGCCTGATGTAGTGGCCTTCTGGTTTCCTCTAACTGGTGCGGCTGATGTAGTAGACAGGGCCTGGTCACCCCGCTTTGGACAATTCCTCTTGTAGTGACCTGCTTGGCCACATCTATAGCACACATCATTCTCGTCATGACATCTCCCGAAGTGCAGCTTGCCACACCCATCACACGGCTGCTTACCCTGCGAACCTTGAGCCACACTAGCTTGTGACTGGGATCCATGGGTTCCAACATTTTGAAATCTTTGATCATACCTACCTCTAGGCACAAGTGAACTAGCAGATGATAGTGCTGGAAATCGATTACCATTGCCTTTCTTCCAACCCCATGGGTGGATGTCTTAGCTCTCTTACGCTTGAACTCTTCCTTTTCATGTTGTCTCTCCTCATCAACTTGTTGTACAAATGTCATCAGTCGCCCGATGTCCATATCACTTACAAGCATTGTTCCCCTACCATCTCTCTTGGGTCCTCTATTCAACCAATTAACATACATTCCCATCTTTCCCCTCATGTCAGCAACCATGTCCGGAGCATAGTGAGATAGTTGCGTGAATTTCAAATCATACTTTTGCACGATCATAGAGCCTTGTTCTAGATTTAGGAACTCTCTTACCTTAGCTTCTCTTTTCTCTCTTGGGAAGAAGCATCCCAAGAAGGCCTCCTCAAACACTACCCAAACCAAACATGGGGCATCATCCCTTCTACCCTTTTCCCACTGTACGAACCACAGTCTGGCCACACCCTTGAGTTGGTACGCAGCCAATTCAACCCTATCCACATCTACTACATGCATCACTTGGAACACCTTCTCGAGTTCCTCCACATAGTTCTCAGGATCTTCAGTGGATGCAGACCCCGTGAACTCAAATAGATTCATCCTAAAAAATTTTGGGACTCTAGAGGTGTCGTGAGAATCTGGTCTGCTGCTCCTTGTCTAACAGTAGGTGTTGCGACAGCCTAGGCTAGAGTTTGAATAGCCCAGGTAACTCAGCATTAGAGACCTCATCTTGAGGGGGTTGTGCAACAGGGACAGCTTGATCCACGGGCTCCTCGGGTACTTGAGGCTCAGGTGGATTAACATCTTGCCTGGCAGGACGTCCCCTTCCTTTGGCAGCTCTTCTAGGAGGTATGTTATCAATTACGCACGCGTAGAGCACGAATTAGAAGATAGTTTTGATAAATCTTAACTCTATCGCACAAATTGAAATGAGAAGAAAAGGGTAATAATTTCTAATGTCCTATAGCCTCCTACTTATGAAATATGGTCAACAACACACCCATAAACAAGACTCTACTAGGCACGGCTTCATAGACTCCCTAAGACACTTGAACTCTGTGCTCTGATACCAAGTTTGTCACGCCCTGGGAGGGTACCCTTGGCGTGGTTGGCACTTAGAGACTATTTCTAGTCCCCAAGTAAACCACTTAGCCTCATCAAATCATTCAATTAATAAACTTTACTGAACAACAAAAAATATAAGTACGTAAATGGGCACATCTCATCTAAAGTCTCAAATAAATATATAAGAATAAATGCTAGTAGAAAGAACTAGCTCACAAGTCTCAACATCAACACTCAACCATGGTCTATGAAGCCTCTATTACTAATCATGTGGCGCCAATGATAGGCCCATGGCTACCCAAATCAAAATAAAGAAATAGTCCAAAACTCTAACTCTAAAGCAAGATGAATAAATCATGGTGGATCCTCCGCAGTAGGGGAGGCTCACCAAATCAACTTCTAATTTTAGATCTTCAACAGAGCATATGTTGACGATCTCTAGTACTTGCCTTTGAATCATAAAATGATGCACTCCAGAGTAGACATCAGTACTTGGAATGTACTGGTATATACAATAGCTAAATGAAACAGAAACCAGTAAAATAGTGTGGAAACAACATCAACTCAAAATAAACATCAAATCACACCATATCGTCAAATGTCCATCTATGAAAGAATAAAGAGTAGACAAGTGACACATCAATAACTCAAACTCATCAATAGTCTCAAACTCATCTCAAAGGAGCTCACCTCCTCTCATCTCATCTCATGTCATCTCATCTCAGAGGAGCTCAATACCTTTCATCTCATCTCATCTCATCTCAGAGGAGCTCACCTCCTCTTATCTCGTCTCATCTCATCTCGACTCATAGTACTCAGGATAGGAAATTTATAAAAGTTTCTCTTATCCGAAAACAATCACTTATAAGCTAGTGAATGTACAACAATCTCACTGATGTTGCCACAACCATTCAAAACTTGCTAGGTAGGAAATGCTTCGAAACCATATCAGCTCACCTAATAGGGAGTCAATACTCAACAGATCCGCTATTGCTTTCAAGGATTGTTACTCTCGAGGGAACCATAATATATGTGATGGTTTTATGACTCACCTACATTTGGCGACGTAGTTAATGAGTTTGAGTGGGACTCACTCTTACCCATTTTGATGCTCGATGTTGCGCCCCATTTTTTCTCGGGAAGAAACGGGAATCTGAACGACGTCATGGCGACGACTCTTTTGGGATTTTGAAATTGGGAGAGTTGCCACCTAATGATTGGGGTGCATTAGGACACCTATTCTAGCCTAATGGTCAAGCTAACCAGAGAGAGGGTAAGGGCTTAAATTACCTCGAAGGAAAGGTGTTAAGCACCCTTCAAGGTCCGCAAATGCGGGTCCCGACCGTGTCTCGTATTTTATGTGGGGGTTAACAAATAAGGTCTCCATTTTTAATATAATTTCCTAAATTATTCTAAGTGAAAAAAATCAAATAAACAAATTAATTAAAAACAATAAATGAAACGAGATGAGAATTAGATAATTTATTTACTCGGATCAGTTACTCGGCTTTATTTCCAGATTTTAGCTTCACTGGATTATAAAAGCCTAAGGACAAAACTAAAGTTTGTCCTATTAAGCCCGAGTTTAATCATCCTTTCCGAGGTCCTATTTACCCCTACCTCGCCTAGGTTGATTTATTTTTATTAACTTAAAAGCGAGATTATAATAAATGAGAACTCTAACGCGTCCTAAAGTGCCTAACGCTCCTTCCTATGGTCCAAGAGGTGTTGGACTACTATTTTGGTGGTTCTAGACTCGAAAGAAAATTAGGCTTTCCTATACGACCACGCGCTACACAAAACAAATAAAACAAGCACGTAGCAAGTAGCATCTTAAGTACGCCTCTTTTACAAATAAATAATGTAAAGATCTAGGCTTATTATTTTCTTTTTTATCACAAAATAGATGTTATATCCTAAGTTAGTACTTAATAAAAATCCTATAGACACGCATAAAAACGCTTGAACATGATTAACAGATTAAACTTTAAAGATATGATTTTTAAATGGAAAATAAGTCCTAAGACATGATGATTTTTTTTCTTAAATGTGCAAAAAAAAAAAAAAAATCTAAACATGATTTCTAAAATAAATCCTAAAGCCATGATGCAAAAAATAAAGAAATATAATTTCTATAACGAGAAAGAATCCTAAAAAGCATGATTTCTACATGAGACTAAAAAGGTTTCGTGTATGCATGAAAAAAACGAGATTCTGTAATATCTTAAAGCATGATTTCTAAAGTATAAATATTAGACATGGATTTAAATATTCCTATGGGCATGATAGAATAAATACTAAAACATGTTCTTAAAATGAAATCCCATAATTTCTAAAATCCTATAAATATGACTTCTAACACGACAAACGACCTAAAGACATAATCTTTACACAAAAGTAAACAAGGAAAATAATGTGATTTCTTGTTAATGATCTAGAATGCGACTAACCATATAATTTAAGCAAAACATTGAAGGATAAATACTAAAATTTTGAAATTTCCACAAAAAGGCTCCTAAACATGAATGGACCAATCCTAAACATGGTGTCGATATCCACAATCATATATCTTTTCTTTTTAGTTGAATTAAATAGGGGAAAAGTTGTTAAACATGCTAATCACGTAAATTTTTACATTATTTATTTATTTTATTAGTATCATTTAGTTATTATCTTTTTTTTGGATCCTAAGTTGAGATTGCCTACGTGAGTTATGCGAATAAAAGAAAGCAAGTAGCAAATAATTCCCCTTCTCCCTCTAATTAAACCCCCATTTTCACTATTCTTTATTCCATCCACTAGCAAGAAAAAAAAATATACAGAAAAAGGACTTGATAATGAATTAAATCTTCAGAGAGTTCTACTTTGAGTCCAACCCATTTCAAGGCAATTTTTTACGTTCTTCGAGAAGAGACCTGCAACACTAAAAGAGCTAGCAGTACCAAAATATAATAAAAATGAAATAGACAGAAATAAGGCTTGGGAAAAGAGAATAAAACCTACCGATGATTCTAACAAGGATTAGGATAGCATTTGACAGAAAGATTTAAAAATCTTTTTTGTAGGGGGGGCAAAATTTTCTTTTTTCAAGATGAAGCAGGGGAGAATTATTTCGTGAACTTGGAGTGTTGGAATGTGTTATGAAGAATGCATGAGCAAGAGTTTTTATAGTGGAGATAAAAAAATCTAAAAAAAGTAAGAGAATCAATTAACATTTACCTTAAATAAACTAAACCCAATTAGTTTGGTTAACCGGAAATAAATCAATCAACCCACCCAAATTACCCCAAATCAGTAGCAATCAAATATTCCAATGATATTTTCCAAAATTGGCTATTCCCAACAACCTATTCAAGATGTCAACGAATTTTTTTCCATAATTAATATATAAAATAATAAATCACATGGAAATAAGATTCGCGGTGGTTCAATCTTACCATAATCAATCCGTATGAAATATCCACCTAGAAGGAAAATTTGTCAAAATTAACTAAGGTAAACAATAACAGTAATATCCTGCGGTGCTAAGGATTCACAGAATCCACTGTCAAACCCCTCATATCCTCTTATTGTTGCTAAAAAAATAAATAAAATAAAAATCATCCAATCTTTCAAGATCCAAACGTAGCAAAATGTAAAGTAGAAGATAGGACGGAAGTTGAGAATATAATATTGTAACAAGTTTGAAATAGATTTTAAATCGGACTTTGTTCTTGACCCGCTTACCGGAAAGGATGGGTTTTGGGGTTGCTTTGTTATTGTTGCCGCCTGTTGGACTTTTTCCGACGAGATTTCGCCGGAACTCGTGGCTGCATGGGGTTGCGCCAGCGGGGAGTGAGGGCTGCCGAGATGGGGAGCTTTGGGAAAGAGGAGTGCGGCGACTGGGGTTGCTGGCAGCGCGGGGTTGAGGGAGAAAAAGGGGCTGTCGGGGAGAGAAGTGAGAGGAGGAGAGGAAGAGGCAGAGGGAGAGTCGTTTGAGGGACACCGCTGGTGGTTTCGGGGGGGAGAGATGGAGGGAGAGGAGAGGGAGTTGCGGCAGCAGGGGAAGAGAGGGGAGAGGGAGTTGCGGCGGCAACGGCAGCGGCAACGGCTTAGGGGTTGCTTTGGTGGTGTTTTCCGGCGCCGGGAAGAGGGAGAGGGAGACAGAGGCGGGAGGAGGGAGAGGAGAGAAAGGAAGAGGCGGGAGGAGGGAGAGGAGAGAAAGGAAGAGGCGGAGGGAGACAACCTGAAGAGTGGGGAAATAAGGAAAAGGTTAGGGTCTTGGGTGGTTAAGATGGGAAACGGGTTTGGGTCAGATCCGGGTTGAAATTGGGCAACCCGAATTTAAAAACTAGCCAGAAATTGTAGAAATTTAAAATCAAGCCATAATTAGATTCAATTTGGGCTAAAAGTGCAAAAACTTGGTAAAGAAAGGCTATAATTGAAATAATTTCAAGGAAATTGACCAAAATTGAAACGAAATCTCAAGGATTTGAATAAAATCGAAATAAGTTTTATTTAAAGGGTTACGAGTTGAACAAATATGGATAACATTTAAATAAAAATACAACACTTTGACTTGTAAACTTGTGTAATAGAGTACGTAATTCACGTCAAAATTACTATGAAAAGTATTAAGATTATCCTTTTAAATAAAACGACTCAAAAGATGTTACTTCAAAATAATTTGATACGCGTAAAACTAACATTAAAATAACGAAGGTAAAAATAATAATGGTAAATGATATGAACAATAAAATTAAAATATTACTACCACTTACTTGCTAGAATAATATATTTGCTTATTTATTTATCATTATTTTTTTTAGTAGATAATGAAAAATATAAAGAACATATTTTGGAAGTGAAATAAATTCATTTATTCCGCCAATTATTAGAATACCAATTTTAAATAAAAAAAATGTAAAATAAGTTAAGGGTCGGTCAAAATCATATGTCAACACTCGATACTCCTCCCATGACTCAATGCTTATAAAACCTCCATCTCAACCAATCTCATAGGGACTCGAACCCTGTAAATGATCAGTATCTCATAGGGACACGAACCCCATCATCATTCTTCTCATAGGGACTTTAACCATTTTCATCAATCAATCTCATCAATGACTCAAGATTTAGAATAATTAGTAGGAATCAATTGAATAGACACATCGGTTCGTAAGACAATCAAATTCTCTCAACTCATCATCATTCTCTCATCACAATCAACAATCTTGACTCAAAGCTCTAGACTCAATCCTCAAGTTCATTATGCATGCTTTTCAAATTAGCCATGTAGGGTTATGCAAATTCTCGTGAAAATATTCAATTCAAGAAAACAATTAGTATGATCATCAACATAGAAAACATGTAATTTCAAATTAGTTTTTCAAGAAAAACCCTCAGTATTCATGCATGTAGGCTCTTCAACCATCAACTTATATATGACCATCTATGGGGCACATGAGAGAACAATTCCATACTTTTAGGTTAGCCTTACATACCTGGGATGAAACTATCAATCAAGCACATCAAGGATTTCTTCTCAATTCTCTCAAACTCAAGCTCTTCTCTTTTCTCTTCAAGCTCTAGCCTTGTTTTTTTTTAATTTAACAGACCTTACCCAAGGATCTCACCCCTCGTGGCGGTCAGGGGTTGAGCCGCACACCCCCAAGCCTTATCATAAGTAACAAAAACAACAAATACAAAGGACGGGGACATAAACCTTACCTCCAACCTATGGTAGGACACTACTCTTCCAACCTACTAAGGTCAGTCGACTAGTTCCCATTTCTAAAAACCAGAAAGCAACCTAGACTATACCTACGAAAGTACTACCCTCAATACATATAATCTACGAAAGAAATAAAAGAGGGAGACTCTCCCCTTACATAAGTAAAAGGAAAATAAAACCTACTACTAATCCTAAACAACACCAAATCAACTTGAGATTAGTAGAAGGACCAGGAGCCTTCCTGGATAACCCTTGAGTAGCAACTCAAGGTGGTTTCTTGATCCACTTCAACTTTCTTCTTCTGAATCTGACCATCTCTTCTTTGTCTAAATAGAAGTATGCTTTGGCTTCCTTTGGCATATGCTGAATAATAAAGTATAACTGAGGGCTGATGAGGTTATGACTATGTTTAGCAAGTGCATCAACCACAAAATTTGCTTCTCGGAGTGTATGAATACATCTAAAATCTTCCAATTGAGCCCTGAAATGATGAAACCTGGCTAGGCCATGGATAATATCAATGCTAGGAGGGTGGGAGTGATGATCAGTGATCCATCTCTGCAGCAGTCCAGAATCCACCTCTAAAATGACTTTTCTGAAACCTAACTGAGTGCACCATTCAATCCCAAAAAGGGCAGCCTCCAATTCAGCCCTGTTGTTGGTCCCTTCTCCAATGGGGTTAGCATAGGCAAATAAGAAGAGTCCAGCATTATTCCTTATAATACCACCACTCCCTAGTTTGCCTGGATTTGAAAGAGCACTGCCATCAAAGTTGAGCTTCACCCACTGGTCAGGTGGTCTAACCCACCTGACAGGGGTGATTTTAATATCATGCACACATATGTTAGCAACCCTTATAATATCTTTCCAATTAGAAGGCCAATCTATGTAAGGATAAGCTGTCTTTAGCATGTAATAGACATCCTTAGCCACCAGGTACTTCACTCTTGTCAGATTAGATTTTTTGCCTCCATACTTACAAGCACACCTGTTTTTCTAGATGTTCCAGCATATAAAAGTGGGTACAACGTAGTAAATGAGCTTCTGAACATCATCATGATACTTCATCTCCCACCATTTCATGAGGACACTCCTCAAAGGAAGACAAAAAGTAGTCATCCCATAAGAAGCATAAAAAAACTTCCACACATTGTGAGCAAAGTGACCTGTGATGAAAATGTGATCTGTAGTGTCCAACCCAGGTCTGTAACAGCAGTAACAATTACTGGGAGCATAACCAAAACTGATCAGCTTATCATTTGTAGGCAGCTTACCCTTTAATACCCTCCATACAAGAAAGGAGCACTTAAAAGGAATATTCTTGTTCCAGGTGTAAGTGTTGGTCCTGGTGATCATTTTCTTGTCTCTGATCAGGTTCCAGGCTGAGGAAATAGTGAATTCTTCAGTAGGATTGAGACTCCAAATAGCTCTGTCAGGACTCCAGTAACAATCTGAAGCTTAATACTTAGGATATTGTCAATAACTTGAGAGGGTGCAGTGTTGGAAATCAGCTCCTGATTCCACTGGCCATCTTGAGTAAACCAAGAAACTTTACTGTTATTGAACCTACTGCTAGCCTCCCTGAGTTGAGCCAAAGGTCCAATCCCTAACCAATCATCCCACTAAAAGTAACAATTACCAGAATTAATCATTGAATGTGGGGTTCAAGGTCATGCTTGTTCTGCATCATGTGTTTCCTGACCCTTGACTCTCCAGTGCCCCTTTTTTTACTCACAGGGTTGGATCTCTAGCAGTACTTAGCTTTGAGGAAATCCCCCCAAAAAGAGTTCTCTTTGTTCTGAATGTCTACCAGTGCTTGTATTGGAAGGCTTTGCACACATCTTTGATCATTCTAACTCCAATACTCCTTCCTCATAGGGGTAGCTCAGGTTCTTCCATGAAGACCAGTGGTATTTCTTTTTACCTTCCCACCAGCCCTAGAAGAAATCAGCAGTGAGGCACTGCATCTGATTAAGAGTAATGGAAGGGGGGGGGGATAAATAGAAAGCAGATGAATAGGCATGGATTGTAAAACATGCTTGATGAGGGTAGCTTCACCTCCAAAGCTTAGCATCTTGGATTGCCACCCAGGGGTCCTTGCCACAATTTTGGACACCATATCAGAGAAGTAAATCACTTTCTGTCTCCCAATGTAAACCTAAGTAGGTGATAGGATCTGATTTCTGGGAAAAACGAGTAATGTTATGCACCCTAGCCCAAGTATCCTGAAGTGTTGTGGGCGAGAAAGAAGTGACTTTTGTTTTGTTGATCAGTTGCCTAGAAACTCCCTCATAAGTAGACAAAGCCTTCATGATCAACTATAAGGATCTGCTAGTACCAGAAGTGAAAATTATCACATCATCTGCAAAGCTGAGGTGATTAATCTGAGGACCTCTCTTCTTCATATAAAAACCTTGAAAATCAGGCACCTGGTGCAATCTGTTCAGAAGCCTAGATAACACTTCAGCCCCCAGAATAAACAAAGCAGGAAATAGGGGGTTACCCTGTTTAAGCCCTCTAGTAGAGTGGAAGAAGCCATATCTGGAGCCATTAACAATGATAGAATACCAATTATTAGCCATAATCCTCCACACCATGTCAATGAATAGTTCACAAGAACCCATCCTCTTCATAACCATACAAACAAAAGACCAAGACACCATATCATAGGCCTTAGCCATATCAAGTTTGATGACAACATTATCGCCCTCTACTGGCTTCTTAATTTGATGGATAATTTCTTGAGCGAGCATGATATTCTCTAAAATATTCCTACCTTTGACAAAACCAGACTGATTAGGGAAAACCAGCAAAGGCAGGATAGGAGCCAATCTCATACTCAACAACGTAGAAAAGATCTTGTTAATGCAATTGCTGAGACTAATTGGTCTAAGATCTGCAAAAGTGTTAGGATTATTGGACTTAGGTAGCAACACCAGACAAGTGTGTGTATAATATTTAGGGATGCTTTGCCCACAAGAGAAGGCCTGAACAGTCCTCAGTAGATCCTTCTTGATTATATCCCAACACACTTGATAGAATTTGCCATTATACCAATCTGGACCAGCAGCTGAGTGGGGACTCAGTGCCATCACAACCTAGTGCAGTTCCTCCATGGTTGGCATTGCTTTAAGCTTGTCATTCTGATCCTGATTGAGCAGGGGGGATGATATTGGTCACCTCTTCATCAATATATTTATCCTCTCCTGTAAAAATATTCTAGAAGTGCTCACAAGCAGCCCCAGCTATATTTTCATCACCATGGATCCAGTCACCCCTATCCTGTTGCACTCTATGAATATGAAGACTTCTTCTTCTACCTCTAATAAGAGCATGAAAATAACAAGTGTTGGCATCACCATATTTAAACCAGTGCAGCTGAGTTTTTTGTTTGAGCATGGACTCCTCCAATTTATAAACCTTATATACTCAGCATTCAAGCTATGAAGATAACTCCTTCTCTCCTCAGTGTTGTCATTGATAAGATCTTCCTCAGCCTGTTCAACTCTTTCTTCATAATCCTTGACCTTAGCATATACATCATCAAAATTACTCCTTGACCATTTGCTGAGAGTGGAGGAAAGACATTTCAACTTTTGATGGAATACCCACATGGGATCCCCAGATACCTTATTAGACCGTCCTTAACTGTATCCAGGAATGTGGGTTGGTTTGTCCACCAATTGAAAAACTTGAAATACTTGATACAGCTATCTATTCCAGTAGACATCTCCATCAACAGGATGCAATGATCAGATCCCACAGGTGGAAGATGTGTAATGGTAGTGAGGGGCATGACTTCCAACCACTTATCATTAACCATAGCTCTATCAAGTCTCTTCCAAATGGTGGAGTTCACCCCTCTATTATTGCACCAGGTGAAATTTTGACCAGTGAAGCCTAGATCAATGAGACCACATGCTTCAATGACAACAATAAATTCAAAGCTCTTCTTGATATTATAAGGAACACCCCCTAGCTTTTCCTCAGTTGAGGTAATAACATTAATATCTCCAACAGCACACCAAGGCATATTTGCTTTAGTATTGGCATGGTATAACATCTTCTCCCATAAAGGATGTCTGAGGTGGTCCCTACACTTAGCATAAACAAAAGTGGCATTGAAAAAATATTGATCCTAAATGTGCTTCACTTCACAGGTAATCTGCTGCTCATCAGAATCCGGAATGAGGCAATCAACATCCTCATTCCAAAATAACCAAATCTTGCCATTATTATTGCAGGCAACCTTATCCATACCAAGCTGAATTCGGAAGTGATCAATCTGAGAATTATCTGAGAAAGGTTCCAAAATGGAAATCATAGAAAGGTGATGAATCTGCTTGAGATTTTTGAGTCTTTCTAGGGCACCTTGGGTATTAATGCTCCTAACATTCCGAATAATGGTGTTAATCATTGATAAGATTTGGAAGCAAATAGTCTTGTGTTTGGTCTCCGAACAGTAGTGGGAGCATTATATTTGGACTTTCTGTCCTTGATAGTTCTCTGGTGCAGACCCCTAGGAGATAAACCCTGTTGTTCTGTTACCTATTGTATCTCCTCTTGTATCCATTCTTCCTGATTCGTCCTGGATTCTTGAAACCTTTTCTGGCTGTTTGCATCATCCTCCTCCTCATTAATAGGGAGATTATCCTTGTCCATTTCATCCTCTGAGTTAACCACTCTATACTCATCAATGTCTTCACTAGGCATAGGAGGATCAGAGTTAAAGGCACACCTTGTATCAGCCTCCTGAGTTCCCTTATCAGATTGTGTATAGAAAATCTGAAAGTGGGGAACAATGATCTCATTCTGGTCATCAATGTAGATAAACTTTTTACAGGTTACTCCATCACTCTTGGCTGGAAACTGAGACTGTTTGCCCTCCACCTGTTCCATCTGCTTTTCTGTTTTCTTCTTGAGGGCATCTCTTCTCTTTTTGCTGAGTTTGTTCTTCTTACATTTTGCCCCCATATTGCTAGTACTTGCAAATGAGCCCAAGTCCTTGGCCATAGCTTCCATGTTGGTGTTTTGGATAGGAGTACCCTCCACATTTTGATTTTGTGCACTAGAGCTGTGATGATACATCTGCACCTGGTCAGATGGGGTAGCAGGAGTTCTAGTGTCAAACCTATGATCATTCCCACCCTTTGGATCCCCTTCCTGCAGGTTAGTAGGTGTCTCCTTCCAACCACCCTTACCACCACAGACTACACCAGCAGCTAAACCAAAGGGGATGAGGGATGAGGATTTAGTAACATTAACATACTCAACATTATTATGGGGGATGGGATGCTGACCTTGAAGGACAAGATCAACAGTCCCATGAGGGAGATAAGTCAATACGTGAGCCTCTGAGTTCTTCATCCTGTTTAGTTCCATAGGCCCCCAAATAAGATCCTATTTTACTTGGACCCGTATTCTGAATTTCATTGACCATCTCATTGCATTGCTCACTGGTAGGTTTAATATAATTTCCAGTTGGTTTCTATTGATTTCTATCATGGGCCTGCTCTTGATCTTTAGAAACATTGGCTTGTGTACCTTTTTTGTTTTGTTTTTTCTTTTGAACCTGCCACTCCTCATTAATCTCCACCATTTTTTGCCCCTTTCCAACCTGCTGGTTACCTGTTGCACCTGTACCACTAGAAGACATATTAGGCTTGACAACCTGGGAGATATTAGGAATAGAGTATACCTGATCAATATTGTTATCTGCCTCCTTAGGATTTTTCTCATTCTCAGCTTCTCTTCTTCTCTTCTCTGCCTCATCTTTCTTCTTGACTGTACACACTTGGGCTAAATGGCCTTGATGTTTACAATACATACAATAATCAGGGAGACCCTTGTACTGAATAACCTGCCATCTTCCTATGGTGAAGTCATTTTCATCAGTCCCCATCCAAACATGAGGAGGTCTCTCCTTTGTGATATCAAATTGAATCCTGACTTTTGCAACACTTCCCCTAGTTTTTTTAATAGAGTAGCATCAAGATAAAGGGTCTTCCCTATAGGAGCTAGCAAGGCAGATATGAATTCCTTGTCATAGCAATGCCATGGCAACTCTGGGAGGGTTACCCACACAGGAACAATAGGAGTCTCAGAATCAGGAGTGAATGCTGGAGTCCAAAGCTGTAATCTCATAAGCTGACCCTCAATGTACATCCTCTGTTTGTTCCAGATATTGATATGATCCTCTTCATTGTCCAGGTCAATATAAATATGCTTAGCATTGAAGTGGGCAATCTTAACACCACCTATAAGCTGAGTTTGTTGGATAAAACTCTTCCGGATCAAATCAATTTTAGGCATGGTATTAAAGAATTTACCAATTAAAGTAAATTTACACTTTTTAGCCAACTTAACCATATAATCTTGTTTCTTGAAAATAACAGCTGGTAGTCCTTGCCTTGTGATAAAAATGGGGGGGGGGGGGCTAATATCCACTGGGATTTCCACTTTAGCTTGATTGGCCCTTAGCTTGGTAGCATAGGAATGCACAATGGTAAAAGGGGGTGGTTTTGGAACTTGACTAATCTTGGGGAATATGCTGATTATTGTGGGATTAGAGTTGTTCTTGATGGCATTCTCAGCATTGCCCTTCTGATTAGAGTTATGTTGAAGTGGAACATGCTTCTGGATGTTTGTAGTTAGTTTGGTCAAATCATGAGGCTTAGCTGGGTGAAACTTATGCTGTTGAGGGTCCTCCTTGGTGCTGTTTCTTTCAATCTCTGTGTTTACCCTTGTATCAGTTCCTGATTCCTTTACCATCATGGGGTTCTGCATAAGATCAGTACTATCATGTTGTATCTCAGGATTTAGAACACTATCAATATTACCTTTTCCATGAATCAAAAGATTACTCTTATTGGCCTCAATAGGAATAATACCAGATACACTATTTAGGTTAGGGGAATTACCTCCTAAGGATGCTGAATCCTTAGCTACATCTTCCTGGCCTTGCTTGTTCACTGATGGGTGCAAATTCTGATTCGATTGCTCCCTACTGTCCTCCTTTTGATCATCATGGGATTGTGGACTGTCAGGAACCATCACCTGAGCCTCCTGATCATCTCCTATAGTGGTAGTGATCAGTTGGCCAGCAATTTCAATATTGGGATCAGATAGATCCCTGGAAGTCCTAATTCCCAAAGTCGCGCTATTTGACACAATAACATCTAGGGTTTTTTGTCCTATAGGGTGCGCCTCATCGCCGGGAAAGTTTTGACATAGCGCACGACCTTCGAATGTTGCCGGAGCTCCACCGCTGACGACTGTAGAGGCACCGCCATCGATTCCACCCGTGGAATTGACCCTAGCTTGCCTAACATGTGGCTGAGGACCTGGGGAGACCACTGCAGTAGGTCCCATTCTTCTAATCTCTTCGAAGGTGATCGACTCTCTTGGCGCACATCTGGTGATTCTGAGATGATTCTCGCACGGATCGCCTCATCAGATCTCGCAATTGGTGCAATAGCTTGGTCTGAATCTTGTACCATATACGAATCAAGATGTGTATATTCATCTCTACTATTTGGAGTTACTCGAACTTGTCCCAACTTAAACAGGGAAATAATTTTGCGAGCCCGATCTAGTTCTTTTTCTGAAATTGCTACAGTAGTCGCTGGACTGATCTGCGATTCCCCAGACTTGTGGGATGATTCTGAGCACGTTTCTTGTTGGAGGAGGTGCACCCCATCAAGGCGCTCCTTTTGGCTTTTGTTCGGCGATTTAGGAATAGTTGGAAGTATCGATTTGTTGTCGAAGATGATTCCCATATTATCAGGTTGTTGTGCCTGTTCTGGTGGCCTAGGGTGGCCAACCGGTGGCACCTCGACCATTCTTGTCGTTAGTCTCAACTAGCTGTTAGCAAGAGAGAGAAGAGAGGTATCTATAGCTAACTTTCAATTTTTTACTTTATTAACTATGTCTAGCCTTGATAGAATATTGGAGTAGGACTTAGAATGAGGGTTTTAGACCCTTTTTAAGTCGAAACGACCTTATTAGATCGTGTATAAAGTTTAAGAAGGGTGGAAAACAAAAATTTTCAGAAAAATATAAGTGCTGGTCCGCGATGGGTGCGCGACGCGCCCCTATCGCGTACTAACACTATCTTATGTTTCGGATCGAAAAATTATCTTTTGATCGGGTCGCTCTAAAAATCAACCGAGACTATTTTCCCGCTCAATTTTTCGTGCTGATCACAAATCCAGCCTCGGATTTGCCATACGAGCATAAGAAGATGCGTTATGCGCATACCCTCCCTCTAGGGGTATTTTGATAATTTTACTAGGCGTTACATATATATTGAGGGCAAACTTAGATGATTAAAAAGTAGAAACACTTATAAGGTCAAGCTAACTTTTGTCCTAGAACTGAAAAGAGAATTTGGCACATGGACGTGAGACTTGAGTGTATTGACATACAATTACCTACTCATAATTTATTTGAATGAAGCCTAACTAGGTACATATATCTTCATATTGAATTAGATGTTGATCTTCCTTTCAAGATTGTATGCACTTGCGTTTTTTCCATATTGCTTCAATCAATGTATAAATGTGATAGATATTAATTGTAGGAACAAATCTAAGTTACTGTAAGATTATGTATTTGGTTATTGAAACTTTTCTAGCATGCAGTAACTTTTGTTTGAAGGGGTGAAGGCAACGTATAAAAGTTGTCTGAGTTTCTATGTGAAGTTCCAATTTGAAGGCCTAAAGGATAACGAGCTCAGCATGAACTTATATTAATAGAGAAATTTGAAATCAGTTATCTGTTTAAAGTCAGTAACATAATATGGATTGCTACTGGTAAAAAACATACAATAATTTGACACTATTATTTATTTCTTCCATTATTTTTTACCATAGCATTGGATAAATTTATCACCTTAAAAATTAACTATTTTTTTTTTTTTTTTTTGTAGTTCGGCTATCAATTTTTAGATTGTAAAGATTTTGACACATATTTCTTTTCTACTTTTGTTTCTTAATCATGTACAGAATTTGAGAAAAAAAGCTTGAATAGAATTTTCATTTTACCTGCAAGTTATCAAACTTAGGGAAAACACACCGATCATGTTAAGAAAATTTACGCCTTGCAAATAATTTACATAGTCATACAAAGATAGTTTGTATTTATTTGGAGTAGTATTTACGTAATTTTTAAACACACGTGCCGAGAAACTAGTATATATATATATATATATATGATCACATACATACCTACACACATGTACATATGCATAAATATATCATATATATATATAAACAAAAGCATAAATTATCATAGACAACGACAGAAAACAGCTACAACAATCCGAATCAAGCCATGAGTGAAACAATGCAGAAGCATTTGATCAAAAGTAGTTTACCTGCAAAAGGAAGGAAAGGTGAGCCTCATTGAGTAAGTCGTCATTGAATTTCCACCTGAAAAATTGTTTCTGCTACTATTATCTGTACATATTGTTACCAAAAACCCCAGAGGAATGTGCAATTTTGGTTGGTAAAAAGTAATTATTTGAAAAAAGAGAAAAAACTTTATTTTCAGATTTGGTTTAGTACTTTTCTTTTGACCTTTTATAGTTGGGGTTGGGAGAGATTAGTATAGGTCAAATCCTTACAATAGTTAATTCTTAAAATATTTAAATTTGGAGAACATAATTTGAAAAATATTATTTTACATTATATTCTTAATTATCGCATTTTTCTACTTTTGCCAATAGTTTAACACATTCGTTGTTATTGCTATGAGGTCCTAAAGAACAATAATTATAATTTTCCTAGCTAAATTTTCTTTTTTTATACTTTCTTTTGTCTTGTCTTTTAAATCACATAATAAGAAAAGTTTTGAATTTCTAACTATAGTTGTACATCCTTGAATCGATAGAACTTTTTATTTGATATCATATTAATATCTGAAATCTATCTTAATAATAAACTTTGACTTTTTAACCAAAAGAATGCAACTAAATAAGGAAAAAGATTTAGTATTAAAAGATTTTGACGATTTACGGTGTTTTGGTCAAGGTGCAAGCACAACTAGTCAGATCACCATTTACTTACTATCTTTTTTAATTTTTAAATACTATATTGAAAATACTATTTATGAAGATTTTCTTTTCCTCCTTTTTTCAAAAGTGCAATCTTTAGTTTTCATTTACCATATGCTTTTACTACTATATGATACAATGAAGTTAGCACTGAGTTGATGATTAACAATGTTGCGTAAGATTTTAATGACATATGATTTAACCATGTTTTTCTACTGTTGATCAGAGTGTTAAGATATATACATTAACTATACTTTTCTTTGCTAAAGTTTCTTTCATATATCTTCTTCGGTCTTTATATCACACCCTAAGAAAATATTTGAATATTTGACTATAATTATACATCCTTGAATAGATAAGACTTCATATTTAAATAAATTTTTTGTCAGATTTAATTAACATTCGCTTTATTACTAAAAGAGCGTAAGTAAATAAGATAAAAAAATTAGCGTTAGAAGATTTTGATTTTTGATTTTTTTTTTTGGTGAGGGTGCAAGTACACTTATTCATATCTCCATCTACTATCGATTGTTAAGAGACTCCCCCTGACCTAGTAAGACCTTAACATTAGAATTCATTGTAGAATCAATAGGCCTACATTTTTGCATCCCTATTTGTTCAAGAAAATCAAATGCATACTTCATTCGTGAAATGACAATTCCTAATTTGGATATAGCAACCTGAATGCCCCAAAAAATACCTCAATCAATCAAGACCCCCAGTTTAAAAATACCAGAACAGGTAATGTTTTAATTTGTTAATCCCTCATCATCATTGTTTGTAAGAACCATGTCATACATGCACAAAGTTGGAGCAAAGTGACAACAGAACACAAAATGATCAACTTCAATTCATACGATGCCAAACTCTTGAAATGCCATGAGAAACTCCAAATAGTTGTTCAAGAAGACTGTTTCAGGCCATAGAATGCTTGTCATAGTGTACGCACCATGTTTCTAGACTTCCCCCTAGCAACAAATCCAAGTGGTTGCTTTATATATACCTTATCTTCGAGATCTCCATGAAGAGGCATTTTTAACATCCAAGTGGCAGAGAAGTCAAAGAAAAACATCAAACACAGAGATAAAGAGATGAACTGAAGCAATCTTGGCCAAAGAAGAGAACATATCACAATAGTCTAGACCAAAAATTTGAGAATACTCCTTGGCCTCTAGTCATGCTTTTAGGCGATCAAGGTTCCCATCGAGGCCAACTGTAACACAATAAAAATTTCTAAGCTAAGATTCGAACTCTCTTCTTATGTGTATGGGATCATATTGAGTGATTCTAACCGTGAATATCGGTATTAAAGCCTATTCTATAGTGGGATGATATATTTGAAAAGAATTAAGGTCACAAAAATCCTTCAACAAAATGTTGAGATGAAACCTCCTTACCGATTGTGTTTCGATATGAAAATTCTATGCAATTGAGTGATCCAATAACTTCAAGATTGTGAATGTATGTTAAGGTCCTTTAATAAGTATTTGAAGTGTGTTGGATGTGGTTTGAGGTCAATGGACACCCAAGACCAAGAAAAGTTCAAAACTTTTCAATAAGTTAAGTTTCGGTATAAATTCTTAGAAGGGTCAACTTAAAATGGACATATCTCTCAGCAAATAATGAGTTCTATACCATAATATATCGAATTAAAGATATTTGAATTAGCTTTCCAACACATTCGATTTCGCCTTAATCGGAGTTCAGAGTAAAAAGTTATAATTATTTTACTGAAGCCGCCGAATCTGTGAAATTGTGTGACGGTCAATTTGACCGCTTAACATTTTGGTGATCCGCCAATTTTGATTGTCAAAATGTTCTGGAAACCTTCAAAAACTGTCAAAAATGGCGATCCAAAGTCCCCATTTTGTGTACCACCGAATGGTTCAGCAGTAGGGCCTGTAGACCGCTGATTTGGCCGTTGAAACTCATCAATTTTTTTTTTTCAGTTTTTTGATTATTTGACTTTTTCAAAAGGTTATTTTTGACCTTTTACTCCTAATTAACTTCCCTAAGCCTGTCATATAACCTAATAATTTCCCAATAACGCATAAATCCCTAAAACTATTAAAAGTTTGAATTAAAAGTTTGTGTTCAAACTTCTTCCAAAGAAGAGGCTAGAGTTCTTCACACTACCTGAAATTAGGTCTATGGTAATGGTATTTATGATGACGGTTCAAAAACCGTTGCTATAGAACCTCTATGGCAACGGTTATACGCGTTGCATAAAGAATTTTGATTTGTATTAAACAAGCGTTGCAATTATTCAGATAACCGTTGCCATAGGGGTCTTATTACAATGGGTGTGTACAACCGTTGCCATAAATGTTTATGGCAGTAGCTAGGGCTATTTAATTCCCTCCATAATTTTCATTATTCCACCAATTAATTTACACTCCCTCCACCAATTAATATACACTCCCTTTATAATATTTCTTTCTTAATAAAAAGATTATAAAAAATTAAACAAAAGCACTTCTTCCGCACCGGGCCCTCACTTCTTCTTCACTTCCTCATCACTTCTTCTTCACTTCCTCATCTTCCACCCCTTCCCTCATTTCCGCTCCACCAGATCGAAGATCGAAAATCTCCAGCGCGAAATCTCCAGGTCGATCGAAGCTGCTCCTCGGGAAATCTCACTCAGTTTTCTTTTTCTTCTCCGGTGCGAAAGCTCCTTCACTACGCATGCATTGAGTTTTCTTCTTCAAAATTGCTCGAAGCTACTGCTAAATTGTGTTCTTCTTCAAAGAAATTGCGAGAAGTTGGTACAAGTTACTCCTAAATCATTTTCTTCTTCAAAATAGTGTTCCGCTTACTCAAAATAGTTGTCTTCTTCAAACCCCTTCTCGAAATTCCTGTAAAATTTAATTTTCATTCTCTTCTCTCAACACTTAAAACCCCAAAACCCTAAATTTCTTTGATTTGTTTCAATCAAGTAAGTGGATGTTCAGGGTTTTGGCTTTTACCCTTTTTGGGGTTTGGATGGGGTTTGGACTTAATTGCTTTTTTGTGGCTGCTGAATTGTTATTTATTTTGTTTAAGACTGTAATTGTGCATCTTATAATCGTGTGCACTAGTTTTTGTCAGTACATAGTTTGCTGAATTGAGTGTTGTGGCTGAATTGTTGGTAATGATTACTTTGTTGTGTTGTGGTTGAATTATTGTTATTAATAACTTGATTATTTTGTTGAATTGTTGGAAGTGTAATAGTATTGAATTGACATATTTCCTTTATATCATGATTCATAAACCATCTTGTAACCAATGCACTAACCAACTGACTTTTCAAGATTACAACTTATTTAACTATGACTCCACCATCAATTGCTCAAAATTTATAATTGTTCAAGGCATTCTTTATACTAGTATGAGCTCTAACAATGGTGGTATAAGCTATCTCTTTTGCTATCTGTTCTATAGTTTTACTTTTCTTTTCAAAGATTTTAGTGTTATGCTCAATCTATATCCCATATACACATTCAGCCATGATGATATTTTTTCTCTTCCATGTTGTATGCACCACTCCATGAACTGGACCCAATTATATGGCGAGAAGGGAAGTTGTTGGATCCAATTAAGCATTCTGTTCCATAAGTTGGAAGCAAGTTGACATTCTACCATCAGGTTCTCTATTGTCTCATCTGCCTCTTGGCATAGAATACATTCTTTATTCACTTTCACTCCCCATTTGGCTAATACATTAGCAATAGCCAAACTCTAATGAAGCATAATCCACATAAGAAAGTAGGCTTTTGGCCTGGCTGCATTACCAAACATGAGGAACTTCCAGTTGATTCTTGGTTTGTCTCCCCTCATGTGAAGGTACGTAGATCTGCTTTATTAGGTTTCCATTCTAATGGCCAGCCTGTTGTATTTGTTGTGTCACCTCTCTAGCACTCTTAATTTTCTTAATCATCCAGCCTGTTTGTATTGGAATGCTCCAAGGGCTCAGATTCTTTATGTAATAATGGTAAATCCATTTGATTCAAACCTTGTTCTCCTTGTGTGCTAAATCCCAACATAACATAACTACTGCTAGATTGTTCTATAGTTGAATGTTAATTAAGCCCATCCCTCCCAAAGACTTAGCACCACACACTTTGTCCCAAGTTATAGCCTATAAGGGCTTTCTTAGTGATCTGACCTTCTTTAGTCCATATAGAGTTTCTACATAAATCTTATATCATCTTGATTATCTTTGTAGGCATGATGAATAATTGTGCCCAATAGGATTGCACCCCAAACTTGACAGTTTGAACCAGTTGAGATCTTCTTGCATAGGATAGTTTTCTAGCTGTCCAAGAGTTAACTCGAGCCATGAGTCTTTCTATGAGGGGATACCATTGAACTATGGAGAGCTTTTTTGAGGACAATGGAACACCCCCAAGTATTTAAATGGTAGTTCCCCAACAAAATATCCCAATTTTTGTAATATTAGTTGTCTGACCTCTTATAAACAAGAGGTCAGACAACTAATTGAAATGTACCGATTTTAAGGAGGGAAAAAACATGATATAAAGGAAATATATCATTTCTTGACTTGTGAAAATTGAAATGTTGTGAAGATGACTACTGGACACTTTGAACAGCTGAAATGTTACAGTGTTGTAGTGCAAACTATTGCTGAGTTCATTTGTTAGCTTGTTGCTGCTTTTTGATAGCCTGCGGACTGCTGATACCATTGAAATATAGGACTTGCAGTATTGACTGTTTGTTGCTGCTTGTTGATAACCTGTACTAGTGCTTGCAACTTGCAAGTTTATTAAATGTGCTGAGCTGCTACAGCCTTGTAAGGAACAAGAGTTGCTACAGCCTATAGAACTTTGCACATTCCAATTCTAAACTAGAAGTTGAAGCCTTGTAGGCTTAACTTAGAACTAGAAAGTGAAAAGTTGATAGCCACTGGAAAGTTGTAAATGATTGAAGTATCACTGGATTTGAGGTTCAAAACCTGTTTGAAAATTTGTGAATAAGCACTTGTTCTTGTACAGTGTTGGTGTATCAAAGTTGACTAGGTACAGAGTTCCATTCTGCTTGACTTTGTATTTTCTATGGTAGTTTACTTGCTAGGAGTTAACTATTTTTTCAGTTTATAGTTTTATATTAGGTTTAATTCTTATTTCATTTCTACAGACACTGAGTTAATCATTATGAGTCAAGAAGAGTGTTCAAGAAGAAGCATGAGAATTAGCAACAAAAGGTATTTGTCTTCTGGATCACTTGTATCTTTGCGAAACAAAAAGATATCAAGTCACCAGCAAAAACATACCTCAAAAAGCATTCCCGATGTTCACAACCTCAATTTAAATGAAAACCATGACAAGATCAAGCAGAACTTAGACGACACATCCTACCACTCCTGCATCCCATCACTCCTGCATCGCACCACTCCTCCATCACAAGCAGTACATGAACAAGTGCAACAAGAGTCGGTACATCCCACCGTTCCTGCATCGCAAGCAATTCAGGAACAAATACAACAAGATCATGTACAGAATTCTACCAATCTTGATGAAAATGGCCAATCTGAGAAGCAAGGCAAGTGTATTTAAAATTAACTTCTTATTATTCAAGAAATTTTCTACATAACTATAAATTATTTTGATCATATTATTGTAGGTCATTCCACAAATAAAAGAAAAAGAGGTGGTACACAAATGTCAGCTGTACATGGACGTAGCGAGCATAAACTAATCGTGCTAAATGAGTTGCACCAGCCCATTGGTCCTACTGAAGCGGTGGTATAGGAGTTGGGTAGCTTCCTTGGCACATTGGCAAGGAACGGGACATTTTGTCCTCTTAATATACTTAGTTGGAAAATGTTAAAGACGCACGATAATATGTGGAACTATGTCTAGGTTAGAAGTTCTCAATATTTTTAATGTTAGTTGAAACTATTTCTTATTTTTTGCACTAACCCAATTGCACAATTTGTAGGAGAAATATGACATTCCTAATATTGGGAACGAATGGGCTTTGGAAGCAATTGAACTTGCTTGGAGAGGGTATAAGAGTAGGATTAAGAAAAAAATACTTTTATCCCTATGACAATGACGAAATTCGAATGGCTAATAGACCTAAAAATGCTCCAGAATCTGTATTTAAGGATCTCCTTCAATATTGAAATTCTGATGAAGCTAAGGTTAGACAATTTTGTATATCTGATCTTGTGAATATTTCTCAGCATATACATTTTATTCGCTATATAATTACTTTAAGTGACAGTTATTAGGTGTTTTGTGAGTATGGTTCAAACATCAACTTTATTTTTTTGCAGAATATCTCAAACACTAACAAAAACAATCGCAAAAAGCTGAGGTATCCGCACACTGTTGGCAAAACAAGTTTTGCCATAATCCGCGAGGTTTGATATTTTGTCGTAATCTAACTATAAACTTATACTTTCTTGTGAAGATATTGATGTCTACTTTTGTATAACTAGAATAAAAAGAAGGAAAGTCCCGATGGTGTTTCCAGTAAAGAATTTTTTGTGGCTACTAGAAGAAGAAAACCTGGCCGAGTATACAAGGATTCATATGAGGATACAACCAACATAATAGTATGAACTTTTCTTGTTCAAAGTGTCTCTTGATCATTTATTTGTTCTTAAATATTATATCAATTTTTATATACTTTAAATCTTTGTCTTTGGTCTTAAATCTTATTAGTAGGCTGAAATGGAAATGATAGAAACTCAAGAAAGTACTGAAGATGGTAGCCAATCAGTTGATGCATATTCAAAAGTTATGGAACCTGAACATCCTGGTCGAGTAAGGTTGTATGGACGTGGAGTTACCAAGACTCTTTTGAAGCTCAAAGCAGCAGATTCTGAAACTTTGTCAAGTACTGCTGATGATGAAAGGGTGCAGAAAAAATGGAGGAGCTAGAAGAGAGGATTCAACAAAAAATGCAAGAAAAGTTCAAAGCGCAAAAAGATAACATGGAACGAGATATTACAATGAACATGATTGCTCAACTTCAGAATCTTAACCCAGGATTAACAATTGATCCGAATATACTAAGATTTAATATTCATTCATCAAGAGAAGAGGCTGCTAATAAACTAATCAATCGTCCATCTGCTGGCAGTAATGATAAAGGTCATACTTAATCTTATCTCCTTTTTATTCTTCTTCATCTTCATCTTCTGCTTCTTCTTTCTTTTTTCTTCTTCTTCTTCTTTTTCTACCTTTATTTTTTGCTATCTACAGATGACTTAGCTTTTGAGATGATAATCTGAACCTTCACTTATTCTAAAAGATAACAGATTTAATTGGATTGTATGATTGGAGTGGCTGAGCTAAATTCATAGGAATAAGTTGTTAAGCTAAGTCTATAGCTAATTAAACTCGTCTAAGCCTGGGTAGCCTATTTTTGGATTTGATCTAACGACCATCACTGGTAAGGTATATGAGAGGTGTTTGTTTACTACTTTTCTAATCTGTTTAGTTATGAAAATATTTTGGGAATTAGCTCCTTGGAAATAATTTTGGGAATTCTCTTGCCCCCCTGCCGTTATTGTAGTACTCTGTTTGATATGTACTGATCTTTGAAGGAAAAAATCAATTGGCAAGTAAAATTAGAAGGGGAAGTACTGATCTTTGAAGGAAAAAATTGCAGTTATTTAGAGACTTACTTTTGTATCTGCCTTCTTCATTGTCTTGATCATATATCGATCATCGTTTGTCAAGTAGAAAGAACTTCCAGTTTTTCTAGGGGAACAAAGCTCTCGGAGGGCATCATTACCACAAATTGATAACATGTAATCAGCTGCATCTACTTTGAATAACATCCGTAATGCCCTGAGGAACATTACAAACGACGATCACTAGTTTCAATTAGTTCTAAGAATCATCATGTTCAAAAGCAGACAGGTGGGAGGACCAGGCCGTCCCACTAATACCCTATTGATATATTTACAAAAGCTGACAAGAAATGCCACAACTTTGAGCTCTGAAAATGTACAACAAACACAAAGTAACTTGTACATTATACAAAAAAATTAGACGAGTTAAATTTACTACCTGATTCCCAATTGCAAATTAAGCATAAGCTAATAATGCTGGTGTGTTATGCCTTGGTTGGAATTATTGACTTGGTTGTTTTTCTTTAGGATTTGTGGCGGTTGAGCGATTGGTCTGTCATGACCTCTTTGTTTGTCTTATTTCTATATGCTGATTCGGTAGGCTGGTTTAGTAAATAGGAATTTTACTTACTAACAACTCTTATTTTACTAACGGGAATCTTTTAAACTAACACCCTCCCTTAAACTGAAAGCTCCGCTCTCATGCTTCAGTTTAACTTTAACTTCTTGAACTCTTCCATAGTGCAAACTCCAATCAACCTCCTCAAATTTTGGAAAGGAAGCAACCTGAGAGGTTTGGTAGGGATATGTGCCAGTTGGTCTTCACTTACGCATTATTCCAACTCTATTGTTCCTTCATCGTTGAGATCTCGTAGAAAATAATACTTCACGTCAATGTACTTGCTCCTTCCATGTAGCACAGGATTTTCTGATAGCTTGATGACAGAGTTGTTGTCACAAAAAATTGTAGTTGCTCTTTCTTGTTTGAACTGTGGCTCTTCAAAAATTCTTCTCAACCAAACAACTTGTCAAGCACAAGATGTAGCAGGAATAAATTCAGCCTCAGTACTCGATAAAGCAACAATATTTTTCTTCCTGGAAGACCATGAGACAACTCCTACTCCTAGCATAAAAATATAACCTGAAGTGCTCTTTTTGTCATCCTGGTCTCCTGCATAGTCGCTATCAGTAAAACCAAGCTCACTCCGCTTGTAGAACAAATCAAAATCCTTAGTTCCTTGTAAGTAGCGAAGGATCCTTTTTACAGCTAAGATGTGATTTTTGGCGGGGCTCACCATATATCTGCTTACAAGACTAACTAGATACCTGATGTCTTGTCCTGCAGCAGTTACACTATGACAAAATGTGTTTTAATTTATCTCACTCTCTAATATTCATATTCATCATCTGCTTTTGGATTTTTGTTGACTGATCATGAGCATTGAGCTTTTGATTTCATGATTTTTTTTCTTTTTATGAGATGATGAATGACATTACTAATTTATTCTTTGTAGGTGTCGAAAATAAAGAAAGGGATGAAAGTAGCGACGATGATGATCTTGATCTTACTTAAGATGATTTTTCACTTTTTGATGAAAATTCTAATTTTTTTCCTATCAAATACTTTGATACTTATTGAAGCATGTAAAACTACTTATCTTTTGGGTTTTAACAGTTTGCTATATGTATATATATTAAAAATGTACCGGTGTATATATTATAAGCAGTTAATTGTTAAGCGTATGCATATTGTTGTGTACATGTTGGATATATATATAAATTTGTGTTGTCGTTAATTTTTAGAAGACAAAAGGACTCAGCATTACAAATGTAATTTCCTAATTACTGTTAGATTAGAGTTTAAGCCTATGGCAACGGCTACAAAGCGTTGCCATAGACTGTACGTCTATGGCAACAGCTATGAAACGTTGCCATAGACTGTACGTCTATGGCAACGGCTATGAAGCGTTGCCATTGCCACCCCATTTTCGTCGTCGCCATAGGATGGTCTATTACAACGCTTTGTGACAACCGTTGCACAAACCGTTGCCATAGATCTGTAGCCATGCGAACTGATGCAACGACTGGTCAACCGTTGCTATATGTCTATGGCAACGGTCACTGAGTCTATTGCAACGGTGTTTCGTGCGTTGCCATAGGCCTAATTTCCAGTAGTGTCATCTTTAAGTGAAATTAAAGGTTTTATCAAGAGATTTTTCTCTTCCGGGTATGTAAGGCTAACCTAAAGCATGGAATTATTCTTTTATATTCCCCGTTGATTGAGATAGATTGAAAGGTGAAGTTACTGAGTCTTCATGAATTAGTTTCTTAAAAATTACATGACGAAAAATCTATTCTTATAGATCTTGCATAACTGATTATTTTTATGTTTTTGTTTTCTTTAGCGCATGTGTAAACCTTCTATATAAAAAAACCTAGATATGATTTGAGTATAAATGCATGAATGAATTCAGGAATAGAGTCTACAACCGTGATTTGAGAGTGTTGACTATGATTGTGATGTGAGCATGATAATTGGTTGATAAAACTTAATGGTCCTGTGAGTGTTCATAATTGAACTCCAAAGGTTGGTCTAAATTGAAAGTCATTCTACGTGATTATCTAATTTACTCTTGATAGGTTAATGGGATTAATTGGTCGAATTATTGAAAGACATGATTGAGAATTGATTAGATGGTTGATTGGCCGAAAGGCTCAATTTTGTGACAAAATTGATAGATTGAAAAGAGTCCTTATGAGACTTATTAATTGAATTGATTGTTTATGAGCATTAATTCTTAGGAGGAGAAGCGAACACCGAATTGAATAAGAGTAAGTCCTACTTGAACTCAATAACTACGTCCTCAAATGTAGGAGTGGACTAAGTCTGCTAAAGTTGGTCATGTTCCTATTTTGAGGACTGAATCTATTAAAGTCGAACATCTCTCTATTTAATTGTCCTGAAATAATAGGACTTGATTGGTTGATTGGATCCATGTTGGATCAATCCATTCTTTACCCTAGCAAAGTGTTGAACAATTGTGGCAACATTAACGTGATTATTGTACGATCGCTAGCTCATAAGTGATTGTTGTAAGATTAATCTTATATAGGTTCTATATTGATAATACTCTGATTGGATTGGATTGTATTAGGATTGGACTGGATTAGTATTGATTGGTCATTGTCTACTCTTTATTCTTTCTTTAAAAAAAACATTAGGCATTCTGATTGAGTATCTCCTTTTTGATTATTGTTCTACCTATATCTGTTTCATTCAGCCATTTTACATACTCGTACATTCCAGTATTGACGTTCATTTGAGTTTGCATCATTTTATGATGTAGAGACAAGAACTAGAGATGGTCATCTGGCGCTCCATTGAAGATCTATTTCAGATATCAGCCAATTGGTGAGTCCTCCCTATTTTTGGAGGATGCTCATTATTTATTTCATCTAGCTTCTAATGTCAGGCCTTAGATTTTCTTTTATGCTATTTGAAGGTAGCCATGGACCTGTCATTGGCCCCACTTATCAGATGGTTAGAGGCTTCATAAACTTGATTGTCGAGTTGTGATTGGATATTGTTTTTTGCTAGTTTCTTTCATACTAGTTTTACTCAATTGATTGACAGATTGGTTGGCCTTTGGCCTTTGATTATTGATATGGTTATTTCTTCCTATTAAGTTACTTTTGATTATTGATATATTCCATCATTAGATTATAATTGAATGAATATGATGAGGTCAAGTGGTTTTCTTGGGGACTAGCAATAATCTCTGAGTGCCGGTCACACCAAGGGTACCTTCTTGGGGCATGACAAACTTTGTAATTAGAGCATAGAGTTCAAGTGTCCTAAGGAGTCTATGAAGTCGTGTCTAGTAGAGTCTTATTTATGGGTGTGTTATGTACCACACCTTATAAGTAGGAGGCTATGAGACTTTAGGAATTGTTACACTTTTTTCTTATTTTTGTTCGTGATATAGCGTTAAACTCTAGAAAAGCTCTCTTCTAACTCGCGTATACATGTTTGCAAACCATGTTGTCCAAACATATTGTGAACCCAAGAAATGTCGTCGGCACTAGAAATTTCCTCGTTAGGGATGCCCTCACAGTTTCGGACAAGGACTATGGTTCAGGCAAAGGAGCCTGAGCCTGCTGTACATTATTGATAGGTAGGAGGGAACAAGGAGAATGATACGGAAGAACCTTGAAGCAAAAAGATTAAGTCAATAACACATGAGTGTAGTCAACACAAGCAAGAAAATGGAAACAAGTCCCCCTTTTTAAAGGAACCTTCAAGTTATGTGCCACCACCAGTAAGTGCACCCATATTTAATAACAGATATAATTGAGGGCCTAGAGAAGTCTTCCCTTCAGGTGCTAAAACCCTCTGTCCCGAGGAAGTCTAGCTTGAGGTCCTAAAGGAAAGCCTCCATGTGCAAAATGTGGCAAATTTCACTTAGGAGAATGTCGCGGAGGGAGTACTGGATGTTACAAGTGTGACCAAATGGATCACCTTTAGAGGGAATGTCCAATGTGGTGCAACAAAGCCCAATCATCTATGCCAGCACCACCAGCTAGAGGGAATAAGAGGGGTACTACTTCAGGCACAAATAATTTTTATGCCATGAAAAGTTTCCATGTTCAGGAGAACCCTCCACATGATGTCACTGGAGTGTTTTGAGTCCTGGCCTACAATAGCTATAATTTGCTTGATTCAGGTGTCACATCTTTTATTCTATCATAGATGGTAGAATTTTGAGTATCAAGTTTTATACCTTAAATCGTGATTATTCTTGCAAGGAAAGGTAGTAGTTTTGTGTTTCGCCAAAAGGGGAGATGATGAGTTCCTTCCGATTCGGATAGTGATGTTGATAGTAGTAGACTGAAAGTGAGAGTAGATGGCGGAGGAGTGAATGTATCCTTATTGTCATAGTGGTGTTTTACTTTTTCCATATAGGGGTAGAGTAGGGAAGAGGGGAGAGATAAAACCTTATGATGTGCAATACATAAGTAAGAGTATGTTAGGGTGTCTCTAGGTAAGAGTTCATACGATGATGGATGTAGAGGTATTAAGTATGTTTGATAATTGTTAGATATGGTTAAAGTGGTTAGTGTGATAGGTTTAAATGCGTGGTTGTTATTATACGAGTAATGGCGATAGGCTATTCATGACTTCATAGTAAGGGTTTCGAGTAAGAGTAGTGAAGCAACAGAGAGGAATAGTGACCTTTTAATGAAAGTCCCTATGGAGGTATAGAGTTTGAGTTTTGAGGATTATCTTTGTATAAATATGATCATCTTAGGTATAGAACATTGGGACTTAGAATTAGTCTTGAACGAAATAAGAGGATGAAGTTAGGCATAGATTTGAATAAGAGCTATAAGCTTAAATTGATGAAATGTAGTGCCATGAAAAGGAGCGTAGTTGAGATGAGGTGCTAATCTTGAGAGTTATCCATAGAATCTTATATATTGATGGTCCCATTCTCAATTAGAGTTGATGACTCCCTTCTTAAGTTCTAATAACTAATCGTCGAGATGTTTAAATGATTCAAATTGATTGAGTTTTGATGTTCCATTCGTGCCTGATGATGAGAATATCTAAGGTAATATCTCTATTCTTAATCTGAATTGATTTGTCTATTCAGAGTTTGATTTGTGACTGTCCAGATTGGTTGATAGGTATAATGGTGATTGATTGATTGTGATTCATTTATATGATAGAGTCTCAATTGTTATTCATGCCTCGAGTCCATCTCTAGTTAGCCATCATTTGAGGATGAATGATCCCAAGAGAGATATTGTAGCACCTTGAAAATTTCTAAGCAAAGATTTAAACTTTCTTCTTATGTGTATGAGCTCATACCGAGTGATTCTAACCTTGAGTATAGGTATTAAAGCCTATTCCATAGTGGGATGATAGATTTGACATGAATTAAGGTCACAAAAATCCTTCAACACAAAGTTGAGATGAAACCTTTCTTACCGATTGAGTTTCGATATGAAAATTCTATGCAATTGGGTGATCCAATAACTTCAAGGTTGTGAATGTATGATAAGTCCTTTCCTAAGTATTTGAAGTGTTTTGGATGTGGTTTGAGGTCATAAGGGACACCTAAGGCCAAACTAAGTTCAAAACTTTTCAATCGGCCTAGTTTCAGTATGAATTCTTAGAAGGGTCAAGTTCAAATGGACATATCTCTCAGCACATAATGATTTATATGACCCATAATATATCAAATTAAAGATATTTGAATTATGTTTCTAATGCATCTAATTACTCCTTAATTGGAGTTTGGAATAAAACCTTAAGACCATT
Source organism: Solanum rostratum (assembly GCA_029948455.1). Lineage (NCBI taxonomy): Eukaryota > Viridiplantae > Streptophyta > Magnoliopsida > Solanales > Solanaceae > Solanum > Solanum rostratum. Next base: position 67,114,438 of record CM057046.1, read on the forward strand.
TTATTGAAGCTTGCTGAATTTGTAAAATTGGGCGACAATCAATTTGACCACCGAACATTTCGGTGATCCACCGATTTTGATCGCCGAAATGTTCCAGAAACCTTCAAAAACCATCAAAAATAGAGATCCAAGGCCCACATTTGGTGTACCACCGAATGGTTCGGCGACAGGGCCTCTAGACCGCCGCTTTGGCCGCCAAAACTCATCAAAGGATTTTTTTTCAATTTTGACTCTTTGACTTTTTCAAAAGGTTATTCTCAACCTTTTACCCCTGATTAACTTCCCTAAGTCTATCATATAGCATAATAACTTCCCATTAATGCATAAATCAGTGAAAACATTACAGGTTTATGTTCAAAGTTCTCCAGAGAACAGACTAAGGTTCTTCATCTTCAATTGCAAACCAAAGATTTTTTCAAGAGAATTTTCTCTTTCAGGTATATAAGGCTAATCTAAATCATAGAATTATTCTTCCGCGTGCCCCCTTGATTGAGATATATTGAAAAGTGAAAGTATTGAGTCTACATGAGTTAGTTGATTAAAAATTTATTCTTATATATCTTGTGTAACTAATTATTTTTATGAACTTGTTTTTTAAAGCATATTTTAGACATTCTATTTTCAAAACTATAGATATGATTTGAGTATAAATTTATGAATGAATCTAGGAATAAAGTCTAGAGTCTTGATATGAGAGTGTTGAATGTGATTGTGATGTAAGCATGATTATAGGTTGATAGAACTTGATGGTCTTGTGAGTCTTCATAATTGAACTCTAAAGATTGGTTTAAATAGAAAGTCCTCCTACATTATTGTGTAATTCACTCTTGAAAGGTTAATGAGGTTGAGTAGTCGAATTATTGAAAGATGTGATTGAGAATTGATTAGATGATTGATGAGCTGAAAGGCTCGATTGTGACAAAATTAATGGATTGATAAGAGTCCTTATGAGACTCATTGATTGTTTATGAGCATTGTTTCTTGGGAGGAGTATTGACCATCAATTGAGTGAGATTAAATCCAACTCGAACTCAATAACTACGTTGCCAAATGTTGGAGTGGACTGAGTCCATTAAAGTTGGACATATTCCTATTTTGAAAAACTAAGCTTGTTAAAGTTGAAAATGTCCCTATTTTATTGTCCTGAAATAATAGAACTTGATTGGTTGATTGGATCCATTTTGGATCAATTCGTTCTTTACCTTGACAAAGTATTAAATGGTTGTGGCTATATCAACGAGATTGTTATACAATCACTAGCTCATTAGTGATTATTGTTAGATAAGAGAAACTGTCATATAGGTTCTATATTGAAAGTACTCTGATTGGATTGGATCCAGACTGCATTGGATTTGTATTGATTTCTCATTGTTTACTCTTTATTCTTGCTTTAGATAGATATTTTAGACATTCTGATTGAGTGTCCCTGCATTGATTATTGTTCTACCTATATATGTTTTATTCAACCATTTTAAATACTCGTACATTCTATATACTAACATCCATTTAGGCGTGTATCATTTTGTGATGCAGAGATATGTATTAGAGATCATCAATAGGCACTCTGTTGAAGATCTATTTCATATATCAGTTGATTGGTGAGTCCTCCCTACTTTCGGAGGATGCTCATTATTTATTTCATCTAGCTTCTAGAGTCAGGTCTTAGATTTGATTTTATTCTATTTTAAGGTAGCCATGGACTTGTCATTGGCACCACTTAGACAGATGGTTAGAGGTTTCATAGACTAGATTGTCGAGTTGTGATTGGATATTGTTTTTGGCTAGGTTCTTTCATACTAGTCTTATCCAGTTGATAGATAGATTGGTTGGCCTTTGATTATTGATATGGTTATTTCTTCCTATTAAGTTACTTTTGATTACTGGTGTCTTCCGCTGTTAGATTGTGATTGAATAAATGTAATGAGGCCAAATGGTTCTCTTGGGGACTAGCAATAGTCTCTGAGTGTCGGCCACGCCAAGGGTACCCTACCGGGGCGTGACACCAATCTTCACTATATGTACACAATGACAACAGATTTTGAATTTATCTTTAGGTAGAATAACAAGCACCCAAGTACCACTAGAGTGTAAGCACACAATTCTTCAATCATTGCTTGAACTTGGATAAGAAAGAGCTTCAGATGTTGTCGTGACATAGATGATAATGGTACAGAGGTTAAATAGACCAGTGACAAATGACAATAACTTAAGAAAGTTTGGATTGGGTAAGGATTATGATCTAATGATTACCTTCTCAAGTGGCAATGGAAAAATTAAATGTGTATAAGTCCTCAACAAGCAAGGATTTCAGTGCACACATGAATCATCAGGATGCGAATGACAATGATAGGTCAATAGTAGTGGAGTTGAAGAAGAAGAAGGAGGAGGAGGAGATGACGTGAAAGGGTAGACTATGGTAGTATCCTAAAAGATAAAACCAGTAGAACCTCATGATTAGTAGAGGAGTAATATCAACACTTATAAGGTATAGTTAGAGGTTTGGTGAGAAATATTGATATCCTTTATGAAACTTGAATAACCGAAGAAGACACAAGAGCATAGAGAGCTAATTTATGTTTTCTATGAGTATATAGACAAAGCATGTGCTTCCAAAAATGCAAGGTGAAAGATAGAATAAGGTTGACTCGGAAAACAAAATAGAGTGCAGAACCCGATTCTAGAAATTAGAGGAAGGCATATTGTTAATTAGATAACAAGAGGTGAGCATCGTGTCTCAAAAAAATGAAATAGAACATTTTCTTCTATGATAAAAGTGCATTAAATCTAAAAAATGTGTCTATTAATTCTCTTTACGACCCCACTCTGTTGTGCAATTAGAAAAAAATGTCTAATGAAAAATTCTACAGGAGAACATAAATTGTTTAAATTAAGATGAAAAATATTCATCTGCATTATCACTAAGGAAAGTGAGAATATAAACAGCAAGTTGACATTTATTTCAGCACAGAAGTTTGAAATATGAAAAATAATTTCAAATGTTCTTTCATTGAGAACATCCAAGTGCCTTGGAGTGATCATCAATAGAAGTAACAAAATACTTAAAACTCAACGTAGAGCTAATTGTACTATGACAACAAATATCATAATGAACTAAAGGATAGAGAAACTTGTCATGACCCAGACATTGAGGTCATGATAGAACACATCAACAATTCCCAACCTGATGTGTAAGCCTAAAATAAACATATGCGATACACATAAGGGAGAAGTCATGCAACAAAAGAAAGAAAGAAATGCAATAAATTATAATCTCAAAACTTGGTGTCACCATTATAAAGAACATCTAATACCACTCTGAAATAATACATACAACTCAATCCCTACATAAGAGTAAAGACTACAAATAAAGATAGAATTGGTAGTGGTTCTAATGTATTGAACCTCTCCACCAAATCTGATGTAGGATCTTCGCTAGAATCATCAGTTGCCACGACGATAACCTTGTCTGGAATCATCACTAGAATCTTATATTTGCACTAAAACTTTGACGTCACTAACTTTATGGTGTGATGTGTAAAGTCTATACTACTCACAAGAGTTTGCAATATATATTCAATCAAAGAGATGAATTTGAGGCAATGACTGTGGTTGAACTACTTAATGACTATGTTCTTACTATTCTATATCATCTTGCAAAGGCGAATATGGTGGAAGATACCTTGAATATGAAGTTTATAGGTAGGTTGGCCCCAATTGTAGCTGAAAGGTAACCTATTGCTGGGGACTTTTAGGCTTTAGCCAATCAAGGATTTCAAATTGATTATACAATGCCTGGTAGAGTTGTTGCAGGTATGATGGTGCAATCATCCTTACTTGGAGAAGCCAAGGCTTCCTAATATGAGGATCCCCAACTTTCTAGATTACGAGATCAAATGCAGGGTGGAGGTGTGAAGTCATTCTCAATTGATGTCAAGAGCATTTTGTGTCGACATGGTAGATCATGTATTTACCTAGTGGGTGATGTAAAATGGCTAATACTTAAAGAGGCTCATAGGTTGCGATACTCCATCCATCCAGGTACTACAAAGATGTATCAAGACCTTCTTGGATTGTACTAGTGGAAAGGTATGGAGGCTGACATTTTGAAACATGTGACTAGTTGCTTGATCTCTCAACAGGTCAAAAATGAACTTCAAAAACCCGGTGCTGTAATGCAAATTTATTTTATCCCTGAGTGGAAAGGGGAAAGGATTACTATTGATTTGTTCTTGGGTTGCGGAATACTCTTAAAAAGCATGATTGAGTTGTGGACTAACTCACAAAATTCGCCCATTTCATACCAGTTTGGGTTGCTCATAGCACAAACTAGTTAGTAGATATGCCAGAGGAGGAGGAACACCAGTCCGTACTTGGTGACATTATGTAAGAAAAATATGCATTAGTACATTGCGATGTACTAAGTATGTCAGATGCCATGCAAACATGAAATTATAATGCCATCATTCATAACTGGAAAGACTTCAATGCATAACATGGTAAATTCATCTTTCATATGATCTTAAGCATGCACAAGGAATTACATTCAATATGAAGTAAAATTAATGCAACATATAAAACACATGTGATAGAACGAAGACATCAAATTTTACACTTCGTGCGAGTGGACCATAATCGATATATGAGACTATGTGAGCTACCACATGTAATTCAACATAACCCCCTACATCGACACGGGGAAACCACTTGCTCGGTGGAACTCTGTTACTTAGCATGCATCATCATATAACATAAATGGTCTACGTGGATTCACTAGCCTAGCCTACAAAGGCTTCTATTGTGACACATAGTGAAAGAGGCAAAGGGTTGCTTCTAGGCTTTCCTTACCGAGCTCCACCTCAATGCCTCATTCGGTACTAATTCATACCACATAATATTTTAAAACATATACTTAGCCAAGTAGTGAAACTTAGAACCATAATTAGCAAATTATTAGAGCAGCTCCAAAATCATAGGAATCACCAAGTGAGAATTGTCTTTTCACTTTGGGGAGCATCATAAACATTTTTAAGGGCATCATTAGCATGCTTATATATTCGACAAAATCATTAACTTGAAACCTTTGTTTTATGCCCTTGAAATCATTATTATATGATGCAAAATCAACTTAAACTTAGTGCCTTGTGCATTGACTTAAACCATATGAATCAAGAGAACAATGCATGAACATGGAAAAATATGTAACTTCAAATTAAATACTATACAACCTGCACATCATCTATTAAAACCTAAAAAATGGGATCATAGTCATCAACTCAATACTCGTGGAAAACTATAGTAAAACATGGCATGATAACATTAGGGAAAACATATATAGTAATACATCATAAACTCATCATTTAAATCATTCGCATGTACAATGATATGTCAATGAACTTAAACAAAAGGTAAAAGCTTTAAGGAAGGGATTTTGTAGTGAAAGGGACCCACAAGTCAACTTTCATAATTTTATTAGAGTCTAGGAAGAAGGAGTTTGAAGTTGTGGGGAAGAACCTTGGAATCCTAGCTTTGTCTTCCTTTTTTCTTGAGTGTATTTGCCTTAGAATATTAGAAAGGATGGGAGAATGAAAGGAATGAGAGATCCTTAGAGGTTTTTAGTCTGATTAGGGGCTTAGAGAACCATACAAATGATGTAGCTTAAGTCTAGATACATAAAAAGGACAGAATGCCCTTTATTAAAACTATTGAGCTGAAACCACAAGACCCTGATTACGGGTCATGAACTCAACCATTAGTTGTGGTTTGAGTCATCTTATTCTCCTTTTCTAATCTTTCAATTCTGATTTCCTACCATCCCAACCGCAAAACCCTTTTATGGGCTATGAAATGATCCAGGGGTTGTGGACCAAGCCATGGAACCCTTCCACACTTAGCAAATATTCCATTTCTCATGACTCCATCCACGAACACTATCCACGGATCGTAAATAGGATCACGAGCCATCCTGTTGGTCATGGTTTTATTTTAGAAGCCCAAATATTCCTTCAACGCAGGGTCTCAATCTACGACCACCTTTCACAGGCTGTATTCCCCTTTATGGGCCATCTGTGAGTCCTTTGACACTTAGAAAAATTTCCACTTCCTATAGTTCCTATCCACTATCCTGGTCTACAACTCCTGGATTGAACAATGGGCTGGGAACTGGGCTCATGAATTGTCCTTGAACTTTTCTAGTCCCACTTTTTCTACACTTCCCACCCTTCTAGCTTGAAGGGTCCTTACAAAACATGAGTCCTGGTTTGGAATGCAAAATTCATGTTTCAGGACTTTTGTAAAACAAATAGGATAAGACCACTTACATATCATGATTTGATTGATGAATTGTAGCTAAGTCCCGTGGCTTGAGTACCGAGAATGTGAAATTTTACTAAGTGTTGGGGCAATCAACGAGGGATATCCACGACTCATAAAAGGAACTATAGGCCCTAGATTGAATTCATACTTTGGGGCTCTAATTTCTAGTTTTTGATCCTTTAGGGTGTAATGCCTTATGAAGGGTATTTATTATTTTTTCTCATGCCCCGAGTCATAAACTACATCATTTTGATTCCTAATACTACCCATATCAGTCTAATACTACTATGTTCATACCAATTCCAATTACTTCTCCTAAAATTCTAAGTCTCAAACTCTCCAAGTTTACTCTCAGGGTTTCTGTTGAAGTCAAGGCTTGGGTTTCAATCTTTCTCCTCAAAGGCTGGATTTTCCCTAGATTTTCGTTCATGGTACGTGGGTTTCATCCATAGGTACCTTTCACCCAAGGAGCCCAAGTATTTTCAATCTATTATTTCACTTTCAAGTTATGGATTTTCATGGGCTTTTATGGTATTACTTTAGATGCACATGTTATGATTTATTTGGTGTAAATTAACCTATTTTATTATGGAGCGATATCCAATTTCTTGAAATTGATATTTCATAAGGTATTTCTACGTCAAGCATTCTAGGGTTTTATGGCACAATCGTGGGTTGCTTTGATTGTTATTCAAATTTATGAATTTCATGGATTTTTGCATAATCTCTTGAATTTGCATGTTTTAAAGTTGAATTGATATTTAACCTACCTAGTGTACCCCCAACCTCTATCTTTAATGACTCGTGACTTAAATGACAAAGGTTTATCTAAAGGTTTATGAAAACTATTCATAATCATCATGAAGGTTCTAAAATGATTAAGTGAATGTTGGTGAAATGACAATTCTCACTAAATCATGGATTCTTTTTATGAAAGGACAAATCTCACTTGAAGGGATCATAAAAAATTACTGAGATACTCTTGCTATTTTGAAGTATGATTCTAATCTTATAAATGTTAAAAACACATAACTATGATTATTACTATTCTGGGGGAATTGACTTAGCACCGAGCAGATTTTAGGTGGAGTTTGGTAAGGAAATTCTATTAGCAACCTCTGGTCCCATGACTACATAGTATCATAGGTTTCATTATAAGCTAGGCTAGTGGATCCACATTTAGCCCTTCACTGTTAACTACTGTTGTAATCATGGAATTCTACCTCGAAAAGTGGTCTCTCCTTTCTTAATGTAGGATTTACATTGGATTTCATATTATAGCTCGCATGGTCTTATTATTGGCTAAGGTTACTTCCCACATATATATAATATTATATGATGCTTTCAGGACCTTACGTACAAGTTTTAATACATTGATCATCTATTTTTTCATATGTCCACATTCCATTCAGCAAGATATATATATATATATATATATATATATATATATAAGGCCGAGGGGATCTTGACCGTGAGACCTACCCGTTGAGCGGGGATGAAAGTCGACTGAGTGGAAAGGCCGTCGCTCAACGGATAAAAGTTACTCTAGGAATAACAGGCTGATCTTCCCCAAACATGAATTTGGAAGGGATGATAGAGGCAGGGGTTCATTTTGGTCATAGTACTAGGAAATGGAATCCTATACATACATACACACACACATATACACACACATACACACACACACATATATATATATATGCACCTAATTACTTACGCTTATGAGTTTTATTACTATTGTATTGCATAATGGCATACTTAGTATATACAAAGTAGTAACAGATACTCTATGCATACATTATCTCACAATGTAGGCACAAGCGGCTTTTCTCCACCTCATGCTCGCAGTTGATATGAATTGCTATTAAAGATATATTGGTGAATCCTCACACTTTGGAGATGAACCTATCTCTTTCTAGCTTGTTTATGTTCTAGACTTTGAGACTATTCATTTGTATTTATTTGAGGGGTGAACTTTGTACATGTCTTAGCTCCCGCTAATCTATGATTAGAGGTATATTTGGACATATGTATGGGTTATGTTGCTTTACTATATTTTCAAATGCCCTATGTTATATCTCTTAGTCCCATTTCCCTTAGTTTCCACTTTGTAGTTATGTTCATTATCTATGAATGCTTGAATGAATGCTAAGAAGCTTGTTTGAGGGTCCCTATTTTCCGTGTTATGCGTAGGGTCTAGCCTGGGTCATGACATGTGAGTCCTATGAACCTGTGGCTCTGATACCATTTGTTGTGTTCCAAATCAAGTGTCATGACACTTGCTTTAACCCGTCAAGTGAAGTTATCCTAAGACCATGTGAAAACAAGTATAAGTTAAATTGAAAGAAAAAATACACAAAAGTAAGGAGCTTACTTAAATAAGCTAAACTGATTATTAAACCATAAGCTATACCCACCAAAAATGAACAAGCCTTTAATGTATATCGAAATTCAAAAGGAAATGCAAGTCTTAATCCCTTTGTGTTTCAAATAGAACTAAAATATAAGAAAGATTCGAGGGTTTACTAAGGTGACGAGCAGCTACCTCTCAAGACTCCCACAAATGCTTGGACTGAGAATATGTAAGAACTCAATTGGATCTAGACTTGTAACCTACTTAAGTGTAGAAGAAAGGAGCGAGTACTCAACAATGTGTTACTCGACATGTAAATTGGTAAAAACTATGTAAAGAATAAAGAATACAGGTACTCTAATAACCCCATCCAAACCATCAAATACGGACTAGCCAACTTAAATAGTTCATAAGTTAGGTAGCATATTATTCCAAACATATCACAAAAAATATGATATAGATACAAGTTTACTCACCATAAGAGTCACGAAAGAGATATTCACAACCATAATAGTTAATTGAAATACGAGATGGTGCAAATACAATCTCAAGTAACGTGATGCATGTTTTTCCTATGGTACACATTGGTTGATAACCTTCGGTCGAAACCCGTGAAGGCTACAAATAGACCATAGATTTGCCAAAACTATTTTCCATCAACATCATTATATTTAACTGAAATTATTTTCTATCAGCTTTTATATATCTCTCTGGAACTATTCCCATCAGCATATTTATATCTAGATGAAATAATTTAATATTGGCTTTTATGTATCTCTGGAACAATCTTCCATCTGTATAAGTAAATCTAGTCAAATTCATTTTCCATCAGTTTTCAAAACCAATGCAAATAGACATTTTCAAATAATGCATGTATATATGAAGAGTACACTACAATGTATCTCTCATGTCAATCATTCATGATATTCATTTTATAATAGGATCTACATCATCAGCTAAGACTTTCAATACCATACATCAAGTCTTTCAATGATAGAATCAATATCATCAATAATGTCATTCAATAATAGTATAAATATCATAAATCAAGCCTTTTAATAATAGATCAGCATCAATCAAGTCTTTCAACAATACGATCAATACCATCAATAAAGTGCTTCAATTATAGGATCAATATCATCAATCAAGTCTTTCAATAATAGGATCAACATCATCAATTAAGTTACTCAAATCAGGGAATACATTGGTACACATCTTTGCATTGTCATTTTATTATCCGGTCTTAATTTATTAGATGTTTTCATGTAATTCATTCCATATTCAAATTCTCATTACTTCCCCAAACATATAAAAGAAAATACAAGGTGTATATCGCCAACAACAGTTTAGAAATTCACTTGTCTCAATTAATCAATCAATGTAAAATGTTAGCTTTCCCTTTTAATTGGGCCTCAGTCCAGCAAAATATATTCAAATATGAAATAACAATAAGATTACAAGAACAATACCAATTCCATCGATTTTTAAATTCGAATACAAAAGAGTAAAATATTCCTTTTTGGAAAAGTAGGGGTAAAATTGAGAATTGACGAAAACTATTTCGAAAACAGGACTGAATTAAATCCATAATCCTTAATTTATCAAGAATTCAACTTCAAGGAAAAATCTAAAAAATTTAAAGTTCAAAATCAGAATTTAGAGGTTGAAATCATAAAATACTCAATGGGTGATGAGGGTTGTATGTTGAAATAACATACCTAATGAATTCATCTTAAGAAATCACTTTAAAATCACCATACAAGAATTTTAATGTAATACCCCGCAAGTTGTGCGCTCAGAAAAGAACCTTCAAGCTCAAGCTAAGTTCACTTGCAAGCCTTCAACCAAAATGTATTTATGTGTTTTAGGGTCATCATCAGTTTCCTACAGCAAGCCAAGTTCAAATTTGTTCCATTTATAAGTTTTTCATATGATTTGGTGGAAGGGTCAATTTTAAATGGTCATATCTCTTACCACAAGACTAAATGGGTGGCTTAAAACCTACCAAATTGAAGTTGTTTTAATTAGCTTTCCAACGCACCTGGTTTCACCCAATTCCGAGTTCGGATCAAGAAGTTATGACCATTTTTGTAAAGTCCTCCCGTTTTGTGTTCCTTCCTTTGTTTTTCTAAGGCAAGCCACACGAGCAACCATACGGGCCATGTGGCTTCCCATGAAACCGTGTGGGTAGTGTATCACAAAATTTCTTTGAAAAATTATATTCTAAGTGTGAAATCACGTTTTGTAGCTTGGTACCTTCATACGGACTCTTGTACGGCCCGAAAAGCTTCACACGGTCTGTACGACCTTCATTGGAAACACCCTTGCCTTAAAGAAACTTGCTGAAATTTTTCTAAGTATGGCTTCATGGGCACTTATACGGCCAGTGAAGTGCTTCACAGGCCGTGTAAGGGCCAGTGAAGTCGTGACGAGTCAAGTTTTCACTCATTTCATTATCGACATTTTCGTAATTATGGATTATTCTAAGGGCCTTTTATGATTTTCTATGCTACCTAAAGACCTCCTAATAACCTAAACATCATCCCTCTCATTCAAAATTCATTCCTCACATTTAAAAATTCACTCAAGTCTCTCTCAAAGAACTCTAGTGGGAATTAAGCTTAGGGATTAAGGAAGAACTCTTTCTTTACCAAATTTCTTCTCAAATCTTCTCTATTAGCTAAGGTATGTGAGATTGATTCTTGGTCCCTATCAACCAAGAAGACTCAAAAATCTTTTCAATTGATTTCATGAATCTTAACATACTTTAAATCTGGGATTTCATTCTTTGATTTTATTAAATCAAATTGATGTATAGGTTGTACTTTACCAATTATTTTAAGCTACTTTGATCACTACAATGACGATTTACATTGAGATATGAAGTTATGAACATGTATGTCCCTTTTTAAAGTTGATTTATGCATGGGTGATTTATATTATCAATTAGATGTTGATTTAATTATGGGTTTATTCAATTTCAAATTATGATGTTGATTTTAACTTGAATCTATATTACCCATGCTATCCCAACATCATGCATTGGATGAACATCGGTTATATATAAAAATTATGAAGTGGGTTAAAACCCAAACATGGTTATATATACGATTTGGATAAAAATTATGGTTATAAACAAAGATTGAGTAAGAATCTATGAACATGAGTATGATATAAGTTGAACACCATTATGATATGAATTGATAGTATTATGAACTTGACTTCTACATGAATACGAAATATATGGGTGTGCATATGATATGACATCATGCATGAGTATGTAATCACATGGGTGTATTGATGAGGACGGGCACAACCCTCCCTTTACACCTAGCATAGATGAGGGTAGGTACAACCTTCCGTATGCACATGTATGTATGAGCTAAGTGTGTATTAATAAGGACGGGTAAAACCCTCCATTTACATCATGTTGCATGCCCGCATACTAGTACATTCAAACACACTAATGCATACTCTATACCTATATGATTTTACTATGTTGGGACTGTATAATACGATCATCCACCACTTGACGGGTAGCTCGAATTTGGATAGTTGATATTGTGGTGAGTCCTATCTTCCAAGGACAAACTACCTTCCTTATACCTATGTTGTTTTCTGTTTATCTTCATAATTTAGGGTGAGCTTGGGACATGTCTTGGCCCCTATTCCATCATATGACTAGAGACATTTTTGGACATCTTGTAGACTCATAGATTCTAGATGTTATGTGTTGTATTTGAAATTTATGATTTTGGTTATCCATTAGATATGTCTATCACGGATTGACTCTGGGAGTTATGATATGTATGTATGTTTGAGGTGGAAATATGGAAGATCTTAAGCCCCATATTTCCCCCATAGAGTGAGCCATACTTACCCACCCCTTAGTCCTTATGTGCTATGTCCTATGTGAATCCATGTAAATCCTTTTCCCTTCGATATCCCCATAGAGTGAATCTTACTTTCCCATCCCTTAGAACTATGTGTTTATAATTTGAGTGCGCTTCTGAACCAATGATGTGGATTTGGATACTTTTAGGCTTGTTTGGGGACTCTCGGGTTCTTATTCACCGTGTCACTCCTAGGCCCTAGGTCCGGGTCGTGACAAAGATGGTATTAGAGCACTAGGTCTGTAAGTGATCCTCGGAGTCCAACATGCTGCGTCAAGTAGAGTCCTATTCATAGGTGTGAAGTGCACCATGCCTATGAGTGCGAGGCTACGAAGACTTTCTAAGAATTATCTCACTTCTGCATGCCCTATGTCATGCTATGGTTCGTATTTTTGGTTTCCTTATCTTGGTGTTGTCATTCCTCCATTTCAGAAGATGCCTCGAGGAAGACCCCGCCTACCAAGACCGGCCCGGGCTAATGAGGGTCAAGCACCTCAAAGGCCTATGAATGAGCCTATCTTTAATGGTGAATTCCATATGGCCTTTGCTATACTTGCCCAGGTGGTGACATCTCAGACTAGGCAGGCTAATCTTCCAAGGGATCCCACTCCGGCTTCTAGGGTGAGGGATTTCACCCGGATGAATCCTCCTGAGTTTTATAGTTCAAAGGCCAATGAGGATGATCAAGAGTTTATTGATGATCTCACTAAGGTGTTGACTGTCATGGGAGTCACTTCTGAGGGGAAAACTGAATTGGCAGCTTATCAGTTCAAAGATGTGGCTCAAGTGTGGTATATTCAATGGTTAATGGAAAGGGTTTGTAGTAATGCTGTTAATTGGGAAGAGTTCAAGTTTGTATTTCTGGACCGTTTCTTCCCTCTTGAGCTTAGGAAAGCTAAGATGACAGAGTTCATCAATCTTAAATAGGGTAATACAAGTGTGAGGAAATACACCCTCAAGTTCACGAAGCTCTCAAAGTATGCTCCTATGCTAGTGGCTGACCCCCCGTGCAAGAATGCATAAGTTTGTTTCTGGGATCCTTAATTTGGTTGCGAAGGAATGTCATACGACTATTCTTATTCGGGATATAGATATGCTCTACATGCTAGGCAAGAGGTGAAGGAGGCTCTGATTACGAAGGATGGTAAGTTAAAAGGACCTCGATTTTGGGTGTGTATACTTCACATGATCTGAGTGTGAATTGAAAATACCCTTACATACTCTAACCTACTCAAGACTAGGACATTAGGTCCTTCCAAATCCGAGTGATCATAATTCTTTCACTCTTGAGTTTCATGACATGACATGTATACATATGCAAGAAAATCATTTGAAACTATTTTGACATGAATTTTGATGAATTTATGATTTTTCAAATTATGAGTTATGCATTGTGTCTTCATTTTGGAATGTTTCATAATCAAGCCAAGCCTTTCAAGCTAACCTATTTATCATTCGAGGACGAATGATCCTAAGGGGGGAGAATGCAATACCCCCCAGTTGTGCGCTCAGAATAGAACCTTCAAGATCAAGCTAAGTTCACCTTTAAGCCTTCAACTCAAACTTATTTATGTATTTTAGGGTCATCATGAGTCTCCTACACCAAGCCAAGTTAAAATTTGTTCAACTTCTAAGTTTTTCATATGATTTTGTGGGAACGGTCAACTTAAAATGGTCATATCTCTTAGCACAAGACTAACTGGGTGTCCTACAACCTACCAAATTGAAGCTCTTTGAATTAGCTTTCCAACGCACCTGGTTTCACCCAATTCTAAGTTCGGCTCAAGAAGTTATACCCATTTTTGTAAAGCCCTACCGTGTTGTGTTCCTCCTTTTTTTTCTAAGGCAAGCCACATGGGCACCCGTACGGGCCGTGTGGCTTCTCACGAACCGTGTGGGTAGTGTATCACGAAATTTCTTTGGAAAATTATATTCTAAGTGTAAAATCATGTCTCATCTTGGTACCTTCATACAGACTCTTATACGGCCCGTGAAGCTTCACACGGTCCGTACTACCTTCATTGGAAACACCCTTGCCTTAAAGAAACTTCCTGAAATTTATCTAAGTATGGCTTCATGGGAACTTACACAGCCAGTGAAGTGCTTTACGGGCCGTGTAAGGGCTAGTGAAGTCGTGATGAGTCAAGTTTTCACTCATTTCATTAATGACGTTTTCCTAATTATGGATTATTCAAAGGGTCTTTTGTGATTTCCTATGCTATCAAAAGATATCCTAATGACCTAAACTTCATCCCTCTCATTCAAAATTAAATCCTTATATTTAAAATTTCACTCAGGTCTCTCTCAAAGAACTCTAGTGGGAATTAAGCTTGGGGATCAAGGAAGAACTCTTTCTTTACCAAATTTCTTTTCGAATCTTCTGTATTAGCTAAGATAAGCGGGATTGATTTTTGGTACCTTTCAACCAAGAAGACCCAAAAATCTTTTCAATTGATTTCATGCATCTTAGCTTACTTTAAATCTAGGATTTCATTGTTTGATTTTATTATATCCAGTTGATGTATGGGTTGTACTTTATCTATGATTTTAATCTACTTTCATCACTATTATGATGATTTACATTGAGATATGAAGTTATGAACATGCACATCCCCTTTTAAAGTTGATTTATGCATGGGTGATTTATGTTATCAATTAGATGTTAATTTAATTATGGATTTATTCAATTTCATATTATGATGTTAATTTTAACTTGAATCTATGTTACCCATGCTATCCTCACATCATGCATTGCATTTGCATTCATGAGCATCGATTTATATGAAAATTATGAATTTAGTTAAAACCCAAACATGTTTATGTATATAATTTGGATGCAAATTATGGTTATGAACAAGGATTGAGTAAGAATATATAAACATGAGCATGATATAAGTTGAACACCATTACGATATGAATTGATAGTATTATGAACTTGACTTCTACATGAATACGAATTAAATGGGTGTGCATATGATATGAAATCTTGCATGAGTATGTAATCACATGGGTGTATTGATGAGGAGGGGCACAACCCTCCCTTTACACCATGCATAGACGATGATAGGTACAACCTTCCCTATGCACATGTATGTATGAGCTAAGTGTGGATTGATGAGGATAGGCACAATCCTCCCTTTACACAAGGCATAGATGAGGATAGGTACAACCTTCCCTATGTACATGGTTATATGAACTAAGTGTGTATTGATGAGGATGAGTACAACCCCCCCCTTTAAACAATGTATAGATAAGGACAGGTACAACCTTCCCTGTACAAAGTCAAGTCATGACCTATATGTATATTGATGAGGATGGCTATAACCCTCCTTTTACACAATTCAAGCAAGGAATGACTCTTTGAGTGCTAGTATATATGGGTCATGGATACTCTATGGTTTTCAAATGTCATATTGTGCAAGTTAACATCTTCTTCCTTTCATGTTCCATGCCCGCATACTAGTACATTCAAACATACTAACACATACTCTATGCCTACATAATTTTTCCATGTAGGGACCGTGTGTTATGATCATCCACCGCTTGATGGGTACCTCAAATTTAGAGAGTTGACATTGTGGTGAGTCCTATCTTCCAAGGACAAACCACCTTCCTTTTACCTATGTTGTTTTTTGTTTATCTTCTTAATTGAGGGTGAGCTTGGGACATATCTTATCCCCTGTTCCATCATATGACTAGAGGCATTGTTGGATATCTTGTAGACTTTCGTAGATTCTATATGTTATGTGTTGTATTTGAAGCTTATGATTTCGGTTATCTATTAGATATGGCTATCACAGATTGACTATGGGAGTTATGATATGTATGTATGTTTATGGTGGAAATGTTGAAGATCTTAAGCCCCGTATTTTTCCCATAGAGTGAGTCATACTTACCCGACCCTTAGTTCTTATGTGCTATGTGCTATATGAATCCATGTAAATTCTTTTCCTTTCGATATCCCCATAGCGTGAGTCCTACTTTCCCAACCCTTAAAACTATGTGTTTATTATTTGAATGTGCTTTCGTACCAATGATGTAGATTTGGATACTTTGAGGCTTGTTTGGGGACTCTCGGGTTCCTATTCGCCATATTACTCCTAGGCCCTAGATTCGGGTCGTGACATTTAAAATCTAAACAATGTCAAATGAGAAAGAATCCCCAAAGTCATCCCTAAAAAGTTATTCTGTGATGCTGCTAAAATGGATGAAAAGCCACTTAAAAGATGTCCCTATAAAGGACAGGGTTACTTTTGTGGCCAAGCCCTACATTAGTGACATAGTGCTTTTATACTCCTTGGTTTGCTTACGAGGACCCCTCCCCCCTTTGAAAGGGAGCCTTGCTGAAAGGCCAGGATCCACTTAAATGGTGGTTGGTTAATCGACCAAGCACTTCTTAAGCAACACTTGAAGCACCAGTACACTTACAAATTTTCAACCAACAAACAAAACTTGAAACTGGTCCTCATAATTTGTTTGGAATCTTATACACATAAATCATATACGCTACCCTATTAAATTCGATGTTGTGGACTCAATGGAACCATAAGAATTTGAGTCTAAGGTCACCATGATTCAAAATCTAATTATTTGCAACTAGAATAACTTTAGATTCTAAATAGCGCAAAATATTCTTAGAACTCCCAAAACTAATACCAAAGCTCGACCTAGGCCTAAAATAACCTCTTGAGTCCAATGTAATCAATGAAAATCTAATCTAGTATGCAAATTTAAAATGTAAACCAAACTCAAACATTAATCCAATTGAACTCAGACTCCAAGGTAGTCCCCTGTCCGGAATTCTAGAATTAACTCCAAAACTTGGTCCTATCCAGCGTTTCGAGCTCGTGTCCCAGCATGGAACACTATTCGAAGCCTGAAAACACTCTAACGCCACAAAAACACATATAACCCGAATTTTAGCACAGAACAAAACTTTATGGCCGCAGCTAAATTAGCGAAATTTACTAGAAAGAAGCCCCTTCAACTGAAACAAATCACACCATGATGATCATCACGAAAAATCCCATGAATTAGGCTTTTGAATCACCCAATTTAGATTTATATTGATCAAGATATGAATTTTCAAAAATTCCACAAATTTCCGTTCAAAAATTGGAAATGCAGCAGCCAAAAGAAGAATCTCACCTCCAACGAAGCCCAAAGTGACTTTCCAATTATACAAACCCATTCTTCGCAAAAAATCCTTTAGTTTAAACCCAAGAATCACTTAATTCGAACCTGGAATGCTCCACAAATCAAACTCCAAAGATCCCAAGAAATTCTATCCAAACTCATCCAAACCAGCTACAAAATTTCAATATTTACCTCCCATAATCAATTTTGATATCACTATGACGTTCCTCTCGAAATTTCTCGCGAAATTGACTTTTGAATCGCACAATTTGGCTTAGTAACAACCTTGATATTATCTCTTAAAACTTGCAAAACATTGGGTTCGAAATGATGAAAATCTCTAGTTGTAAAGGTCAGCTTTGTTCTCTGTGATTGCGGTGAACAGTGCTCTGCAATCGCAGAGTACATGAAACAAGACCATTGCAATCGCGAAAGGTCCGTTGTGTTCACGAAGGTCAAGTTGGCTAGACCGCCCGGTCATAGACATGGTTCCACATTCGCGAAAGCCTAATTGGTCTGACCTCCGCGATCGTGGCCAGGGGCTGCAGTCGCGAAGGGTTGGATAGCTAGCACCAGATATCAATTGAAAAAGCTGATTTTTCCCATTATGCAATTTCTAACGCGGTATTCAAAATTCATTCGAAACCTTGTGCATGCAATCAAACTATGCCACCCTACTAAATTCGATGTTTCAGACTCAATGCCACAGTCGAAATTATCTTACAAGGTCGTTATGACTAAATGTGGGTCCCGCTCTCACAATCATTTTAAGCCAAATTCCACCAAGGGGCTCAAAATTTGTTCGGAAGCCTCGAGAATCGAACAAATGATCATTTTAGACTAAACTCAACGTTCATGAGCTAAGTAAACTGTTAGAATTTCCACTCAGATGCATTTTCCAAGAATGTTGACCGTAGTCAACTGTTGGCCCATTTTAAAAGTTGTTATGCTAAACTCAGTACAAACTCAGATAAAAAATCTTGGTACTTGAGTCGATCATGCTTCTAACGCAATTTGGCCGGCCATTTCGGAGCTGATGTAAATGTTAGAATTTCATTCTGAGGCCGTTTACCTATATTTTATTCAAAAATCATTTTTCTAAGGTATAAGGTCTTTCAAAACACGGAAAACTGCACAACATTGAAATGAGCGGCGCCTAGGCGGCCATGCTATTTGTGTCAACAAGTCATAAATAACCTGGGGTCACTATAGGAATGCTCTAAATGGTAGAAAAGACGTTGTATGCAGAAAATGACTTGGAGGGTCATTGCACATTTGCAACATACTTCTCCGGCTGAGGCATTATGGGAAACTGTTTCTTCTATGTAGCAACACTTTCCATACTTCCCAATTGAGGACAAGTGTGATTTGAAAGGGGGGAGTAATGCTAACACCCCTTTAGTCTACCAACGGTTTACACGTGGAGGATTTAAGGAAATTAGAAAGTAGATTATTCATCTTATAAGCTAATTATTTTTCCTATTTCTAAGTAGCAGTTGTTTGCAGTAGATTAGTAAAACTTTAAGTTTTTTACTTTTCCTATTTCTGTGTAGCAGTTATTGCATTAACAAGGTTATCTCTCCACTTTCGCATTTTAGTTATAGTAGGAAGTTATTTCCTCAGATTTCAGATGGGTGGTTACTCCACAGTGTTGTATATAGTGTTATTTGATTTCAATGAATGACAAGCAAAGAAATATTTATGTTTTTGAGTACTTCAAACTCAAGAGATTGCAAGTTCTCTCTTAACGAACCAACAACATAGGTCGTAGAAAAGAAATCAGATTTCATATTGCAGCAACCGCTAAACTAGATCCATCTCAAGGGACTAAAACAATTTCTAGTTGTGACCTTAAGGCTTGGGATTGACTTTTTGACACGATTTTTAACCTGAATTTTTGTATAAAACTATGGGTGTTGATAGAGTTAGATACTCATGTAGACTATGATTTTGATAATGTTGGAGCTTTTCAAAGTGATTCAATAGGGAAAGGCAATCTTCTGAGGATTCGTGGCTTTGCTCAGCATTTGAGGTAGGTTATGGATAACAAATTTAGCCTTGGCCTGAGATAGTTTATTGTGTTATGAGTTAAGCGTATTGGTGAGTATTGAGGATTTGGAAGAATGACTTATGGTGAATGATCTAGGTCCGGACCTAGCTGATAGACCTTATATGAATTGATTTTATTATTACTAATGTATAGCTCTATTTGAAGTGTTATAACATACCTTGATAAGTAGTGATCCAAGTGCAGTGTATTAAAAGTTAGTGGCAATGGGCACTATTTGAAAGAAACACACTTGTAGATGTAACGGAACTTTCTTTATTATCATGATCATGCATGTACATTCATTTGTCACGGATCAGAGATATGGTATGATGGTTATTCAGGTTTTGAGACTTGATCTCGCTACTCGCTAGTGTTATTATTTCAGCATGATTCTTTGATATTAACTTCGGTGATGGGCTAGCTCACGTACCAGTAGGATAGTGTAGGTGCTATCATGACATTGGATTTGGAGTCATCACACCTCTTATTTGTGAAAAAAGAATCATTTTTCTTTATCTCATATTTCATAACTAACTTCAATTAGTACATTATTGTCAACCTTTAACTAAAATATACTCTCCCCGTCTCATTTTATGTGGCACTCTTTCACTTGGCACGGTATTTAAGGAGAAAGAGGAAGACTTTTGAAACTTGTGGTCTAAAATCATTCGCAGATATTTGTGTGGCTAAGAATCATTTCATTAAGGGTAAAAGAGGAATTTTAAATTAAATTATTTCTAATTAGAGTAGGATGACATTCTTTTCGGACCAAAAAGGAAAAAGTGTTACATAAAATAAGATAGATGGAGCATTCACAACTTTCCATACCAATTCTTACACCTTGAATGACAAATTTATCACATACATTTTTGGTCATCAAAATTTTGAAATATGATCAAAAAATGTTTTCTAAGGATATAGTAACATCTTTTGCATTAACATTTTCTACCAAATGTGTCTGCAAAATGTGTCTGTGTAACAAGTTAATTATTGTACTTCCTATCTCCAAAAATAATCATGGAATATGACGTGTAAAATTAAATTAAATTTTAGAATTTTTCAACTTCTTAAGAAAAAAGTAAACAATTTCTTTAAAACCAGATTACATTAAATCAATTTGTTTTAAATTTGGACCCCAATTTAAGACAATTTTTAATGATTTTATTGATAATTCTTGTTCGGCATCTATAAAAGTCACGCAGCTCTTAAAGTTTTATATGATCTACTCCGAAAAAAAGTGTTTTTTTACAAAAAAGAAAAAATGTTTGAGCATCAAATATGGCTAGAAAAAATCTTAGGGATACTAGGAATTGTAATGAAAATGTGAAAACTCCATCCTATTAGTTGACATTATATTATTGTGCTTACTATTTCAATACTTAGCTACCATTCAAATAAATCTATAGAACTTTTTGTGAACTGGGGAGATAGAACTTTAGGCTAGAATGAAGGATATAAAGAATGAGATTTAAGTACTACCAAGATTTAGAGAAAAATTTGTGGTTAGGATAGGAATATACCTAGATCGCCTTGTTAGCTTCAAATACAGGATGATAGTGTAATGCTTCACAATTAGTTTAATTTATTTCCGCTCAACGATGTAGTTTGGTTTGCAATTGTGATAGACGGTTCGTGGTCAGCAGATCATGGCCATATTACCAACTCCGTGAATCTATAGCTGGATAATCAAATAAGTTGATGAAATTGATACTAAATATGATTATTATTTACGACATAATCCTAGATCGATTCATTCATTTACTGTGTAAAAATCCTCTCTTTTCTTGGTTGATTGTGCATTAGATGGTTTTAATCTAGTTAATTTAAGTTAGTCTTTGAAATCCACTGCTTGAATAAATAGTTGGAATTAGTTTTATCTAGTAAATAGTTAATCGACAAGTCCATGTGAGTTTGACATCTGACTCCTAAAAAGAGTCATTTTATTCTTGCATGATCTCATACACTTGTGTGTGCATTTGAACACAACAACAATATGTGGATAAGAGTAACTAAATGAGAAAGTAGATAATCAACACATAACAATCCTCGTATTATTATTCACTATTATGATTTTCATATTAGTATTCACCACATATCAATCCTAGCCTGAATAATCACCGAATAACAATCCTTATGTGATTATTTACCATGTAATAATTGTATATTATAATCCATATGTAAGTGTGCCACAAATCAATAGGCTCTGAAGTGAAATTTCTAATTGGGAAAGAAACATCCCTATACATTTTAAGAAGCTATATTACATGAATGTGTCACCAAAAATTATTTACCATTAAATGTCAACTTTTTTTTTAA
Organism: Solanum rostratum; assembly: GCA_029948455.1. Classification (NCBI taxonomy): domain Eukaryota; kingdom Viridiplantae; phylum Streptophyta; class Magnoliopsida; order Solanales; family Solanaceae; genus Solanum; species Solanum rostratum. The sequence goes on from CM057046.1 coordinate 67,136,498, forward strand.
CCAAAATGTACATCTATGAAGGAAAAAAAATTTTAAAAAAAGAAAGAAAGAAAAGGAAACGTGTGACATTAAATAGGTCTAATAAATGCATGTCAATTTTTTTTTTAACAAAAATGTACATCCACGAAGAAAAAATTAAAAAAAGAAAAGAAAAAAAGGAGGCAGACGTGTAACATTAAATAGGTGCAAAAACATGTCAACTTTTTTTGAACAAAAGGTACATCTATAAAGAAAAAATTAAAAAAAAGGACAAAAAGGCAAACGTGTGGCTTTAAATAGGTGCAATAAATGCATTGTGTGCACAAAGTGTAAATTGGTTATTTTTTTGTCTCTCTTCATTTAATGCATGTAATGATTATGGAAAAAAAAAATAAAATTCTCTATTTTTCCACAAAGTGTAATGACCAATGTCCCATAAAAAATCTCCGTGTACAATCCGAAAGGGGACTAATTTGCACCTCTTTTTTATGTCTATTGCATTTAATGTTTATCATTGACATCATATTATATTTTTCAACAATTTCGATTTTACCATCACTATTGCTTGGTGTTTTTTTTGGGTACAATGATTGTGTAGTTGTTTTGACTATCTCTGTACAGTTGAATTTTTTTTTGATACAACACTTGCTCAACATGTTGATATAGACATTGGTTCAAAGTCGGCTATTTAGTATAGATTTGTTGTTTTGAGTAAGCTTTATGGTGCAATTATTTATTTATTTTTTGGTGTTTTTTATATTAGATCGATATTACATTTAGGTATTTTTTGGATATAGTGTTTGGTGGTGGTAAGGTCTGCGTACATTTTACCCTCCCTAGACCTCACTTGTAGGATTCTACTGGGTATGTTGTTGTAATGATTGTCCAGTTGTGGCTTATTGACTAAATTAGTTTGGACACAACATTTGGTGAAATTGTTGATATATTGTGCTTTTGGTACATTGTTGATTATGTTTTTTGGTATTATTTAGTGTTTAAATATACCAAATTTAGCATGACCTTTAATGTGTTTTATTAGTGAAAAAGTTATCTTATTGGTGAAAATGAAAACCAAAGTTCATACCAAATCATCACAAAAAAACTCAGATTATGTATACCAACTTTACCAAATAGCCATCAAACCAGTCCACCACTTTCTATATCAAACTTTCACAAAACATTTGACAACATATATATTGTCGGTTTCGGGTACAGAGGGTCAAGTCGTTCGAGCTTAACATTGCTACTAATTACAAAAAAAATAAAAAATAAAAAGAATTCAACATTGCCACCAAAATTCATAAAACTAATAATTAATATATATTGGTAATAAGTTTGTTTGAGTGCAAGTTGTCAAGGTCATTTGAAAAAAAAAATCACCTAAACCATTGTATTATCATAAAATTCAATAATATAACCAAACATACAACCAACTTAAACAAAATGTCTGTAAACTGTTGGACAAATATGTGAAGTGAAGTCTACAAGTCAGACTTGATTTTATTTTGGTATATGTTAATAACTATGTTAATTCCACATTGTAAATGGTGAGATTTGATCATAACAAATGGACAGTTAACTTTGTGTGAGTTTTGCTCTCTCTCTTTAAAATTCAAAAGTATAACAAAAAAATACATCATAAATTGAACGCAAAAATCTGTACAAACACAGACATGGTGGCAGGAAAAAAAAAGTTATGTAGATAAAAGTCTTAACAATATAGAACTACAGATCCATAAAAATGACCAAAGACTCAAAAAGTCCTAAAAAAATAAAAATCAACATTTGCAGAAGTGTCTAAAAAGTAGAATATGATACTAAAGTGTCTAATTCTTTCTTCTAGGTACCAACTTTGAATGACCCATGTTGTCGCTGAATCGAATATATTCCCTTGCAATTTTAGGAGCCCCAAATCGAGAACAACCTTTCCAATGACTTCGGTTTCACTAACAACTTCATCCTCTATTTTTTGATTTCCATATTCCCAAAGCAATGCGTCATACCTCAAACGGAATAGATACGGGTCTATGAAACAAGCAGAAATATCCAAATAATTATTGTGCAAATTTAATTATTCAGCCAATAAAAATCACCAATTAGAAACAAAACTTAATTAAAAAATTTAACCAACAAATAATTATTGTGCACATTTAGCCAACAAATTCACAAATTGCATAACAACTTAGTAACATAAATCAAATAAAAAAAAACTTACATAATAGTCAAAATCAATCACCAAAATTTTATATCACCTATAACAACAAAATTAATACTTTGAAATGTTGAAAGAAGACAATTCAAAGAGAAAAAAGTTAAGCAACAATATCATCAACTTTCAAATAGAGCTCTATAACATGTTTTATCATATTTTAAACCCAAAACAAAACAAAAAAAGATATTAAGAAACAATATCACCAATTAGAAAACAAACTTAATGACATCATTTACAACATAGTCAATCCAACAAAAGGTCAAGGCAGTTTGAAATAACTTTCAACTTTAAAAGCTAAAAGCATGACATTCAAAAAAAATGAAGTAGAGTTAACCAGTAGTATCACTAATTTATAAACTAAACTTCGGCATACAAACTTAATACCACAAATTAAACCAAACAAAATATTGAAAGCATGAAAAATCACTAAAATAAATGGTAACGATTAATATAACTACCTACACAACTTGTTAACATAATTTAAACAAAAAAAACCAACAAAAAGTGAAAAAGTCTATTGTGCATATTCAACCAACAAAATACTACTTTGAAGGTTGAAAACATGGCATTCAAAGACAATGAATAAGAGTTACCCAGCAGTATCACCATGGCTTCAAACATGGATTCTAACAAATAAAAAAAAAGGGTAACCTTGCATTTAACATATTCGGAGTTTAATTCCTGATTCAAGCGATATCTTTTTAAAATTCGTATATCATCCTCGAAATCGCTGTCATGGGCTAAATCAACCTTGTATTTTCCTTTTCTCTTCAAAGATTTCGAAAGACACTCGCCGAAATCCTTTTTCTTCAAAGACTCAACAACAATGACCTTCGGGGTGCCTCCATCTTCTGGCTTTTCTCGAACAGGTGAAGGAGTAAATATATTTAGATTAAAGTTAGGCATTGAGCATTGGATGATGTACTATCCAAAGAAATAGACTCTACATTTAAACGAGGACTTTTTCTATTTGGGATTTCTTTACTGAAAATAGACATGGCGGAGAACAAACAAATTAAAATAAAAGTCAGCAAGAATAGTGAATGCACAAAGAATGAAAACAAACAAAAATATTTCAAGCGTGAAGGAGCATAGATACAAAGGAGAAAGGGATTGTGGAAGAGGAAAGGGCCATCTTTCCCCTTGGAATATTCAAAAAGTTGTCACGCCCCAGAGGGTACCTTGGTGTGGCCGGCACCTAGAGACTATTGCTAGTCCCCAAGCGAATGACTTAGCCTCATCACATCATTCAATCAAATTAACTCTATTGAACAGCGGAAAATGTAAGTAAGTAATGGACACATCTCATCTAAGGTCTCAAAGAATATATAAAATAATGAAGGCTAGTAGAAAGAACTAGCTCACAATCTCAACATCAATGCTCTACCATCGTATATGAAGCCTCTATCACTAATCATGTGGTGCCAATGATAGACCCATGGCTACCCAAATCAAAATAAAAGGATAGTCCAAAATATAACTCTAAAGCAAGATGAAATAATCATGGTGGATCCTCCGGAGTAGGGGAGGCTCACCAAATCAGCTGCGAATCTCAGATCTTCAACGGAGCGCCTGTTGACGATCTCTAGTACCTGCCTCTACATCATAAAATGATGCAATGCAAAAGGGACACCAGTACTTGAAAGATATGTGAAATAGATAAGTGAAACAGAAATAGGTAGAATAATATGGAAACAACATCAACTCAAAGTAATCATCAAATAACATCAAATCGTCGAATGTCTATCTATGCAAGAATAAAGAGTAGACAAGTGACCCATCAATAACTCAAATCATCAATCATCTCGGACTTATCTCAAAGGAGCTCACCTCCTCTCATCTCATCTCATCTCATCTCATCTCAAAAGTGCTTACCTCCTCTGTTCTCATCTCATATCAACTTGGAGTACTCAAGATAGGAAATTTATGGGAGTTTCTTTTATCCGACAATAATCACTTATGAGCCAGTGAATATACAACAATTCCACTGATATTGCCACATCTGTTCTAAACTTGCCAGGTAGGGAACACTCAGAAACCATATCAGCTCACCCAATATGGAGTGAATACTCAACAGGCTCGCTATTGCTTTTAGAGATTGTTATTCTCGAGGGAACCATAATATATGTGATGGTTCTAATGGAATTTCATGAATATTGGGTGGAGTGTGATCAATTGGATATCCCATGTATACAATGAAATTCTATTTGGTTTATTTTGGGACCAGCGGGTACTTCCATCGTATTTTTTGATCATCGCGCTTGTTCAATCTTAGCTATGAACAATATGCCAACAAGCGTGGATGATCCATTGTATTGTTTGATCATCCACGCTTGTTAATTACCTGGTGGCGCACTTGGTTGAATAAGACTTCAGTTTTTGCATAGTTAATCACTAGATGCATGGGTGCACCTGTTAGCCTTATATGGACCAGATAGACATGTAGGTTTAGGTTAGATATACTCCTATATTTGTGTACCCACCTATAACGTTCTTGTTCTTATCCTTGTTGTGTTGTATTCACTTTCTTTCTGTTTTATTTACTTTTCTTACTCGATCGGCCTATGATGCCTAGTGGATACCTTTTCTGCTTCTTATACTACACTTTGCATCTGCTCTGTGATGCAGTGGTGACGTTTATTCTACCTGTCTTCTCGTCTTTATCTTTTTGAGACAAGCCATACTCATGTATATGTATAGATTATTTTTGCCCAATTAGGAATTGTATCTTATTGTAGTAGTTCTGTACTTATGACTTCTAGGTTTCGGGAGGAATTCTTTTGTTGTATGTATATTATTATACTATCTTAGTGTTGGTTCCTTATTATTATTGTAAATTCTATAATTTGTGACTCTTTGCTGATTTTATTGCCCTCAAGCCCATTACTAACAGTTTCGAGTTACCGTCTGGCTTATCTGGCGGTGGGACATGGTAGGTGCCATCATGACTTAAGATTTTAGGCCGTGATAGTTATAGACCCAATTCTAAAACTTTCTCTCATGGAGAATACCTAAGTATATCTTCAATTTCACATTTACCTCATAGGTAACATTACTGAACTAGCATAATAAGTACTCTACCTTCGTCTTGCTCAACCGAAACCTTTTAAACTCCAACATCTGTCTCCAAACTTCTAGTTAATCATTATCTCCACTATGTTTCGTCAAGCAATACTATGTCTTACGTAAATACCATACATCATGAAACCTTCCCTTAGAAATGTTGGCAATTAATATGTCATCTACAAATAGCATGCACATCTTTCTTTGCAACTGTGCTCTCCACTAAACCAATATTTATTTTAAAAAACACTCTTCACAAATATGATGGAAAGAACGTGAAGAGTATCATAGGTATTAATGTACACCATCAACTAAAAAACACCCTTTAAGTTGATACTCAAATAATGTTCGATGTCTTATCTGCACTTTACCAATTGAATTAAAACATAAAACATTTTAGAAAACTGGTAAAATTCACCATAGGAATCCATCCCCTTTCACATCACATAACCGTCAACCATTCTCTTTTTTCCATATCCAGTCCTCCACTATAAAAAGATTCCAAATATCAATTTATACATTTCTTCTAAAAGCAAAAAAATAAAAAGAAAAGAAAAGAAAAGAAAAAACCCCGAGAAATATGAGATGTGAATACATATACATTGTACATTAACATACCATAACTATATATTGATTATTGATCAAGTATGCACTGGTAATACACTAAAAACAAAATTTGTGATTTCGAAATTAGAAATTTCATGTTCAAAAGCTAAACTACTAACAATTGCTTAAAATTGTTGCCAAAGTTAGAAAAACCACCAAGACTATCATGTGGCCATTAGAAACTTCTTATTTCTATAAAATACCATTCATCAAAAAAAATTCAAACATAAAACTTTTATCTAGTTAAAAAAAATTCCAAGCTACTTCATCAAGCACATGAGATCAACAAACTCCATCAGATTTCACCATCTAAAATAAACTTCAAATTCGAACAACCTTTATCAACATCTTCAAACATTAAATCATTTAGAGAGATGGAGTGGTGGAGGAGATACAAGTGGTACAACAGTGAAGATTAGAGGAGGGAAGAGTAGAAGAGAAGATGTGGAGGAGAACATAGAGTAGCCGTAGAAGATTCGATATGACACAGAGAAATGGTTAAAAATTGTTACTGTTGAAACTGGAACATTTATCTGGGATGTTTATAAAGATTGATGCTCTTGTTTCATGGATTTGAATAGTTTCTATATGTACAATATTAATTCCTATTTTTTTATATGCGCATAAAATACATTTTGTATCAAATAACTTACATTGCTAAATTGAAGAGAAATAAAATATACAAGCTAAAAAATAAAGATTCAACTTAGTCCAAAGATTGATAAAAATAAATTGTTGTCTAAACAACATTTGTGCTTTTTTTTTTCAACAAAATAGAACAACATCCATAAATAATTGAAATAAAAAGTAAGATAACAAGAAATGGATAGAAAAATGAAAAACTAAGACACACACAATGAAAAAAGCAATATGAAAACATAATGATAGAGAAACATAATGATGATATTCTCAATCGAGGTCCTTGGGATGTCCGTCTTCTTTAACATTGGTGTCATTTCCTCTTGTTGGTGCAGGTTTTGTACCACTTCCATCCCCTAATGCTGCCATAGTCTCAATAAACCATGGGTCATTTAAAAAATCTTCCATTGGACTTGCTAAGACGGTAACATTTCCATTCTCGTAGGGAGGATTTGAAGGTTGATTCAATTCTTTCTTTCTTTCATTAATTTTAGTCATCTTAGCAGAATACACCTTTAGTAGATCACAAATTTGTCTGGTATCAAGTTCATTAATACTCTTTCCCTCCACTAGTTGGTTGAATAGGAGTTCAATTTCCTTCTACTCATTCATTTTCTTTAATTTGCTGATTTGTTCTTCCATTTTATCTAAATTCTCTTGAAGATAGGTTTCATGTTTGACAGACTTTTTAAGCCTTTCGTGTTCAATAAAATCAAAATACCATTTTAAGATCTCCTGAGCCAGATTTGTAGATTTCCAAGTAATGGGTTGGGTATTCCGTGGCCTAAAAATAATTACGGCGACTTCTACATCACACAGAATAGAAAACTCGTCTGCTTTCTTACACAAACTTGTTACTCTTTTGTCTAGGATGGAGTTTACTACATTTTCATTACAATTCCTAGTATCCCTATGTCTTTTTGTAGCCATATCTTATACTAAAACATAAAAAAAAAAAATCTTTCTTGAGTAGACTATATAAAACTTGAAGTGGTGTGCGGCTTTTATAGATGCCGCACAAGAATTGTCACTAAGTTTGTTTCCTAATTTTACAATAAGGAAATTATTTTACTTCTTTCCTTTGAATATTTTTGTTTCCTGATTTTACATAAAATGATTATTGTAATCTGATTTTAAGGAAATTATTTTACTTCTTTTCTTTGAATATTTAAAATTGCTAAAATTCAATTTGAAATTTGAAAGGCCATATTCCGTAATTATTTTTGGAGATGGGAGAACAATAGTTAATTTGTTAGCGCACTTGGTAGAAAATGTTCAAGGAAAATATATTTCACAAAAGATATTAGTGTATCCTTAACAAATATGTTTAGATCATATTTCAATAATTTGATGGATAAAAATATCTGAGGTAAGTTTTAGTAATTCACGGCAGGGAAAAAAGTACGAGAACTTCTGATTTATTATAATTTTTTGTTAAAGGCTGACAATAATATACTAATTGATGTAAGTTATGATTGTATAAGATGAGAACTATTAATGAAAAATGATTCTTTTACACAAATAATAGATGTGATTATTTAAAATCAAAGATCATGATGGCGCCTACACTATTTCACTAGTAGGTAAGCAAATCTTCCAACAAAAATAAATATAAAATTCTTGCAGAAATAATAACACTAGCGAAATCAAGTCTCAAAACTCAATGTTGTCATGGATGTAACATACTTGTGTTGACGTAATATTCATTCATAGTTGCCAAAAGTAACAAATATACATAAAATATAGTGTAACTAGTAGTAGAAAGGAATCTAAACTGACTATATGTGCTTCAAAATATAATGGATAGTTCAAGAGAACCTAAACTAGATGCATGTACTTCAAAATATAAGACAATCCTATAGTTGTTGAAAGACATATAAACTAGATAGAGGGAGATTGACTTGCTACAATTGATTGCTATCTCACCAAAATTCCGACCGTAGACAAAACGAATCTGTAGGATTTGCTAGTACTAAGATCCGCATAAAAAAGATGCAACAAAAGTAGTACATGCAAGATACCACATGTACTTAGTTTGCAGTGTAGGTCGATTGAGATAAGAGTTAGAAAATTATATCATAAAAAGTATGTAGTCCACTAATTCTTGCAAAATAGGGATAAATTAATAGCTACTTAGAATCATCCAATAAGTAAACACTAGAGCATTATTTAAGGTAAATAAAGAATTAAGGTACGAATCAATGTAAAATGATAGAATGTAATGCAATGACCGATAATCCTACAAGCATACACCAACTTCACAGTGGAATTACAACAGTAAATGTACTTCTTTCCTATAGTACCTTAGGCCTAACTTCCTCAAATAAGCAAATTTCAATTTATCCAGTGCACTTGGTTCACTTTTTATAACACTTCAAGTAGAGTAATACATCAATCAAGACATATAATGTATATTAGCTAGGTCCCGTCCTAGATTACTCACAAGTCATTCTTTCAAATCCCTAACATTCACCAATACACCTATCCATAACACAATTTGGACAATAAACTAACTCAAGCAAAGGCTAAATTAGTAATTCATAACCTACTTTGAAACTTGAACAAAGCTACGAACCCCGAAAAGTATTGAGGAAAGGAAATTAGATAGGATATGATATAGCTAACATTATTGAGGATACAACCTTAGACAGAAGGTGTAAAGTCATATTAGTGTAGAAGGTTACCAGATATGGAGTGTATGTTGATTATTCTTAAGGGGTTTAACAGTATTCATATACAGTCATGCTTTTCATTCCACCATCGCTTGTTGTTGATTGTGTTAGAGTATCATATTATTTTGTGATTTTTATTATTTCCTTATTTGTTTCCTTGTTTTTCCATTATCATTTTTCTTTTTCATACCTATTTTTTTGTGTTGTACTAAGGTTCTTCCAGAAACAACTTCTTTACCTCTATGAGGTAGGGGTATGATCTATGTACACAACATCCTTCCCGGTCGAAATAAAATAACATTCATAAATAATTTTAAATAAAATGTTCAATAACACGAAATCAATAGGAAAAAAATGCAACAAATTAAGATGAACACTATGATAAAAGCAACATGAAAAATAAATGATAGAACAACATAATCATTACATTATGAATCAAAATCTCTCGAATGTCTTTCATTTCAACATTGGTGTCATAACCTTCCACCGGTGCTGGCTCAAATGAAGGAAATATATAGTAGTGTTTATATTCTCATCATAAGGTGATCAACTAAGGAAAAAGATTTAATTTGATTGCCATAAAAATTCAACTTTTTTTTAATTTCTATAGTTTAATCTCGTGGAGATAGTGTAAAGTCCATGATTTTTTTTTTAAAAAAATTGGTAACATAGTAAAGCTCCATAAATTTTTTTATAACTTATTTTTGCTATTCTCATCTTAAATAAATTATTAAATAACTAGAGGTTTGTGGTATCCACAAAAGGGTTGTAGAACAATCCGAGAGAGCTAAACTATTTGTGGTATGAGTATGAAAATGTTTGTTTTGGAATCCATGGACAAATGTTGAAGTAAACAAAAGAACTCCAGAACTCTCAGTGTGTCTCGCTTGCTAGATTACGAGAGACAATCTTGGCCCAGGAAGTAAAAGTAGAAAGTTAAGGGGGCTCGCGAGGCTATTCAGTCAAGATGATTGAAAAACATGAAAAAGATTGTAAGATAGGTCTCGCAACATATACTCTCCTCACATGCAACTTAGATAACATAAAAAGAGGGGCTATAGAGGAAGTGTGACTACTCAAGCCTAACCCTAGTCATAACACGGTGCTTAAAATGCAAAAAGATTCCAAGCTAACTGCATGACATACATAAGCATGCTAGATTTAGTAAACTCAAATGCGAAAGTAGAAAAATATTAGTCTAAACTACCTTCTCGCATATGATAGAAAATAAGTACAAAGTGACAAATAGACTTGACATTTCAAACACCTATACTTAGGAGTATGCATCGATCAGTTCGGTGCGATTTTATATATTATCAGTTCGGTTTATTGGTTTTTTATTTTTAAATATGTAAGCCAATAACAAACCAATAAAATAATTCTATCGGTTTTAAGTCCTTGACATTTCGATTTTTGGTTTACCCGATAAGGATGATAATGAGAATTTGCATTAATAAAAAACAGATGGAGTACGAATGGGTAAAGATTAAAGACCAAATACTAAAGTGGGTGACTAATCACTTAAGTATGATAAAGATTAAAATAGGTAAAGTACTACTATAGTGTCCTATTACTATTAAATTACTAATACTTAATGTTTACGAAGGGGTATAATAGTGAATTATTATAATCTTATTGAATTATCGGTTTACCAATAGTAAAAACTGATATCGAACCGATAACCCAATAATATTTTTTCAAAATTATTAAAAATCTGATAACCTAGTAAACTGATAACAATAAAACAATAATATTTTTACCAGTTCGGTTTATCGGTCAATTCGGTTTTCGCACACCCCTACCTATACTTGAAAGCCTCTAACATCGAGATGTGACTAGGATAGGGCCTAGCTCATAAAATAGTCTAAAATGAAAATAAAAGAAAGTCTGAAGCAAGCAAAAAGTATGTCCTAAAAGCATGACACACTAAACTCTGAACTCGTAGAAACTACTATGAACCACGTAGATGAGAGGGAGCTTCTTTACCTATAGTATTCTACAATATAGGCAAAAGTATGCATCCGTGCATGGAATTCACTAAATATGTGAGTTATACAATGAAATTAGCAAATCATAGTATGCACTGACAAAATTAAATAAAATATGATAAACCTCTTTCAAAGCATGATAGTAAAAACATAAATATGGTCAATGCATCTTAAAAATCATAATAGGAACATTTGAAGGAAACATAAATCATCAAACTTACTCATTTGTGTGATATAAGCATTAACAACAATAAGACTATGTGATCACTACAACATGGAATCTCGATATTGACCCTACACCAGAAAAAGAAAAGACTACTTGCCAAGGTAGCCCTTTCCATATAAAATATGTCATAACGTACGCTATATGTAGATCCACTAACTAGTTCATTTAAGAAAAGCTATGATGGCACGTAGTTATGGGGCTAGCATTGCTACTAGAGACTCTCTTATCAAGCCTCTAGCTTTAAGACCTCTTGTAGCTAAGTAAATCCCAATGGAAAGAGGTACATAAACCATTGAACATATCATGTGGAAATCAATCCTTGACAACCGGTCCACTTCATAAAATCATAATCATAGAGTAAACCATTTCATAGAGGTTTATGTAATGTGAGAATTGCACTCTCATCATTACGAATCCATTAATAGGTGAGAAAATCGTTCACAATCATTCATTTTTTTCTTGAAAAATATCATTAAAATACAATTCATAACATTCATAAAACATAGATAAGATTCTTATCATATCATGATCATAATTCTATAATCCCCTCGGGGTCCTTTTGCACCAATTGTTTTTTGACCGTTGGAGCATTTTTATAGTGACTCCATATCATTTATGATCTATAGACACTAGTAGCATGGTTGCCTAGTCGTTTGCTAGGAAGTTGTGTAGTTTTCCATGTTTTGGAAGGCCTTATACCTTAAAAAAGTTATTTTTTGTGCAAAACATTGATAAACAACTTCAGAATGGATTTTAATAGTTCCACCAGCTTCAGAATGACCAAAGTAGGCCAGAAATATGATCGGCTTGAGAACCGAGGCTTTCAGGGTGAGTTTGTGTCGAGGCTTTCATTTTAGCCTTTTAAATCGGTCAATGGTTGACTTTGGTCAACATTCTTGGAAAACATACCAAAATGAAAATTCTGATAGCATGGTTAATTCGAAATGTCAAATTTTGTTTGGAATTACCCTTTTTCGATTTTTGATGCTTCCAGACTCATTCTGAGCCCCTCAGTGGGAATTTTCTAAAAGTGGTTGTCGGAGTAGGACCAAAAATTAGTCAAAATGACCTCGTATGGACATTTTGATGGCTCCATTAAATCTAGAATGTTGATATTGGTAGGGTAGCTTGTGTTCACGGGGTCCCAGACGAATTTTGACTACCCTATCAGAAATTAGAAGTTGGGAAATTTTGCTATCTCAGCTAGTAACGTGGTGCCATCGCTATGGCGGCCCTAGGCTCATTATAGTGACCAAGGCATCACTATAGAGAGTCCCCACAGTCTTGGGAGGGTCGCTATAGCGGTGCCAATGTGCCTTTATAATTTCTGGACTTAGTTGATAGTAGCTCACATGCATAACTTCAAAAAAAAATTTCTCCTTCGATTTTGGACTCAAATTTGGTGATTCAAATGTCAAATTTCAAGAGAATTTTGTAGGGAATGCATTGGAAACATTGGAAAGTAAAGTTGAGGCTTTATTCTAGTAGATTTCATGTTTATAGTTGTTGTACAGTGCATATTTGGAGTGAATTTTTGGGTGATTTTGGAGGGTGATATATTGCGTCGTGGGTGACCTTTTTCAGCGATTCTTGGGTCCATCTTAGATGATGTTTTGTAAGGATCATCGTGGAGTAGTTCATGTCGAATTTCGAGACTTGCTTCTGGTAAATTGTTTCCTACAACTTCTGACATTTCTTGACTTTTAATTAATTTGGAACTTTTGTTGTGTGCCCTTTTTGTGTTGATTTAAGATTGAATTTCATTTTTGTATTATCAATTGAGCTGAGAATGTTGTTTGGGAGCAGTGTTTGGGGCCAATTCTAAAATTTTTGATGTGGATCCCACGTTTCCTATTTTAGGCCTTGAAATTGGTCTGTCTCCATGTCTTGCAAATTTAATTTCAAAATAACTGTTATGATTATGAGTCTTTTATTGATAGTGTGGTAGCGTTCAGAGGCCATACAGAAGGAAAAGGCTTTGACATGGTGAATTGGAGCGCGTGTGATCAGACTACAAGTAGACCACGACTTCTCTTTCTTTAGAGTGAGTTGGTTAGCATGAAATCATGTTGATTTAGTTGGAATTTTGGGCGGTATAGCTAGTTTACTTGCACCAGGTGTTATAATTCATGTTATTAACCTAGTTGGTATAGTCAAGTAGATGGAAATAGGTAGTATATCCTATTAGCCTTTTTCCATTATTAGTAGTTCTATTTTCCTGTGGATTCTGGATTATGGATAGCATATGGAGATGTTGAAATAGTTGTGGTTTGGTAGATTATTTTTGAGGTTTAGGATTAGAAGCATGTTTAGGTTTTTTTGGGTACTTGGAGTAATTGTAAGCATCTCATCTTTGTCGTTTCATGGTATCCCAGTGTTTATTTATGTTGGTTTCCTATTACTGGTATTATGAAGCATGTTGGCATTAGTTTAGGATATCAAAACCTGCTTTAGATGCCCTAACGTTGTTTGGTGGGCCTAGATCCTTGTAGCATGGCATAGCAGACTAGTGTCTTATAGGTGAACCTTAGCTAGGTAGCTACTTTCCCGAGCATCACTCTATCATCCATACTTTCCTCATATCCGATGGCTTTTAAGTCATCTGCAGAGTCGAATAAAGCCATGATCCCAAAAAGTATTGGAGAGAGGTACTTATAGGATACGATACAACCCAAATTATCGAGGATATAACTTAGATAGAAGGTGGAAGGTCATATTAGGGTAGAAGGTTAGTTGATATGAAGTGTTATCTTGATTTTTGAGGGGTTTATGTATTCATATGGAGTCTTGGTTTTTATTCCACCATCGCTTGTTGCTGATTGTCATAGGTTATCATATTATTTTGTGGTTGTTATTATTTCCTTATTAGTTTCTTTATTTCTCCACTGTCATTTTTCTTTTTCATACCTATTTTTATATGTTATACTCGAGCTAAGGTTCCTACAAAAATATTTTATACCTCTATGAGGTAGGGGGTATGATTTGTGTACACAATGCCCTTCCTAGTTGAAATAAAATAACATTCACATATAATCAAAATAAAATGTTCAATAACACGAAAGGATATATAGGAAAAAATGCAACAAATTAAGATGAGCACTATGAAAAAAGCAACAGGAAAAATAAATGATAGAACAACATATTACCATATGAATCAAAGTCTCTGGAATGTCTAATATTTCACTATTGGTTTCATTATCTTCCATTGGTGCTAGCTTTGTACTGCTTCCATACCCTGATATAGCCATAGTCTCAATAAACCACAGGTCATTAAATAAATCTTCCATTGGACTTGCTCATAAGGTAACATTTGTTTTCTTGGATGGAGGATTCTCAAACGATCTTATTATTTTGCTACGACAAAGGAAATATGTAGCAGCCCAAAGGAAATACAAAGCAGTGTCTATATTCTCATTATAAGGTGATCAACTAAGGGAAAAGATTTAATTTGTCTGCCATAAAAATTCAAATTTTTTAGTTATTTCTATAGTTTAATCTCATGAATATAGTGTAAAGGTCACTTTTTAAAAAATTGGTAACATAGTAAAAATCCATAAAAGTTTTATAACTTATTATTTTGGTTATTCTCATCTTAAATAAAGTTATTAAATGATGAGGAGATTTGTGGAATCCACAAAAGAGTTATATAATGATTCAAGAGTGTTAAACTAATCATGCTTTGAGTAGAGAATGTTAGTAGTGAAATCCATGAATGTTGAAGTAAAGAGAACTCCAGAACTTTCAATGTGACTTGCTTGCCAAATTGGGAGGGACAATGTTGGCCCAGTAACTAGAAGTAGAAAGTTAAGGGCGATTGCGAGGCTGTTTGCTCAAAATGATAGAAAAACTTGGAAAAGATTGTATGATAGTTCTCGCAACATATACTCTCCTCACATGCAACTTAGATAACATAAAAAGAGGGGCTACGTAGGAAGTGTGACTACCGGAGGCTACTTCTAGTCGTAATATGGTGCTTAGAATCCCAAAGAATCCAAGCTAACATATTACATACATAAGCATGTTGAATGTATTGAAATCAAATATCGAGTTAATAGAATTGATAAAAATTTCATTTCGAGACTCGTAACTTCAACTGGTACAACAAATCATTTTTGAAAAACTTAATCTTTTAAAAATCAAAATCACAAATTCCACAACTTTTTAATAAAATTCCAAAACTAATCCTCCAAAACTAATCAAACATGAGTCAAAACAACTACTGAGAGGGGTAAAATGGTAATTACTTCAAAAATTTTAAAATAACCATTAGGGCTATTACAAAGCCACCTCCGGTTGCTATCGAGAGCATCCCAATAATGGTACCCCAAGTTCCTACTTAGCATAATGATGATACCTTTAAGACTAAGGAGTATGAGCTTGGTGACCCTAGGATTAAGTATATAATAGATATACTATTGTAGATTGACACAGGGAGATCCTCTCACTTACTCTACTGTTATCTTGCTTTTTGAGCATTGAGGACACTACTATTTTAGTTAGGAAAGGGATGCATAAAATTGGTTAGTAATGATTTTAAGATACTATATTATTCTCTTCCTATAACTATTGATGAGATTTGATTTGAAATTGTAAGTTTTGATGGAGAGTGTGTGTGCTGATCTTTTTAAGTTCTTCGTATTTATCATGTTTTTTAAGTTTTTACTTCAAGTATGGCCATTTAATTTCTAGGAGCTAGTTTGTTCAATTAAGGCTTGTCTGTTATCGTTCTCAAAGATGAAATGTTCTAGAAATAGAACAATCTGACTCAAGAATTCTCTTGTGGATCTTCTCACATGATTGGAGAGTCAATTCGATCACAAGTTGTGACATGTACCATTATTTCTAAAATGCTGCCTATTCCACTAAAAATTCGTAATTGCACTCCTCTATTTACATTTCGAAATTCCCCATTAAACACTTATGTAAATCTCCATGTTAAGATTGTAGATACTAATCAATAAATTAAATTACTGAGAAATTTAATTTAAAGATTAATTTCCTTTAGAGCACTGCTTAACTTATTTCATGTGTCGGATCCATAAATTCTCTTGTAAGGTTTAACACGATGAAAACTTAGAAACTTCTCAAAAGGCATATCAGCAATCTCTATATTGAGATATGGATTTCGTCAACTAACTTATTATTTCACCAATATATATTATTATCATCCAATCTACCAAGCATATTGACCCATCTCAGAATCTCACCTTTTAATAAATCAAAATGATAAATAATATATACAAATCATAATAGTTATATCACGATTGAGAATATAAATACATTTAACAGTTTACAGAATATGTTTTTATTAGTCAATATAAAACAATTATCTCTACTCGGTCCCGTTCAATACATACAATATACACTAGCACAAGAAGTTGAAACTACACCATTCCCATAATCAAGATAAATTATACACAATCTTGTGCTACAATCATATCGATGACTTGTCCAATTTTCATCTTAGATTGTGAACGTAAAAATTTATACTTATAAAAATCAATGATTTAATCCTCTGTGTATAAGCTAAAATTCTATACGCTAAATCATCTACTATATAAGTAAATGGACACATAAACGATTATATGATCTATCAAAACTTTTATTAAAATTGGATGAATAATTTTTCTATAATAAATATCATATTTAAACTCATGGTTGTATATATCCCAACAATCTCCCACTTAGACTTTTAACCATCACGATTATTATAATATACTATATCGAAATGCATATTTAATAATATATACCCTAACAATCTCCCACTTAGATATTCAATCATGAAAATTGTTAGAATACTATGTCTAAATCCATGATTAATAGTATATACCTTAACAATCTCCCACTTAGACTTTTAACTATGCATTTACAACTTTCACAGGCATTCCTTTTATATGACTTATCAAAAGGATCTTACCAAGTTATTTTCCTATGCAATTCCTTCTAGTAGCGCTTAGTCGTAACAGTCGATTTGGTACTAGATCTCGAGGGACCTTATCATAAACTCTTCAAGAGTGTACTTCTTTTTAGGAGTTCTATCATGAAACTGTCTCAAGAATATACAACAAATCAATCTTCATTACGATTCTCCCACTACGACTAAGTACTACTACTATAGTCACACTTTCATGTTCTTAAGTCTTAATATTTTCCTCAAAACCCTTTGTTATTGAAATATTAACAACTAATTCATATAGTGCTATTTAATTTGCTCAAAATCACTCCCACTACTTGAGGTAGTAAGTCGTCTTATGTCAAGTAGCATTTCTGCCACTATTTAAATACAATGGAATATCAGTTCTGACATACCGATTAGATGTTCATGAGCATTTGAATTTACGACTGAATCATTTGTTATTTCTTTGTTCAGTTCCTGTAAAACTAGTTTACTTTTAGGAATATGGTTTACTAAATAGTCATTTTCTAGAAATCTGGCAGTTATGTTAACAAGCCATATTCTCTTCAAGACAATAAGATCTTCTTTTATTCTTTTTGAATATCCAATTAACACGCACACACATTCATAATTAATTCCAACTTGTTTGTTTTCTCTTTTAGCATATATGCTAGACAATTCTATATCTGAACATGACACAGACTAGACTTACGTCAAGTCCTTACTAATTCTATAGTTGTCAAAGTTACAAACATACAAGGAATTTAATTCCAAATATGACATATAGTTCTTAGGATATATTCCAAAAGAAGTAAAACAACTTCAAATAAGTCAATCATTAATCTTACCATTTCCATAAGAGTCTATTTTTCTTTCTTCTTTTACACTAATCTATTATAAATATCTGATATAATGATTGAAATGCAATTACGCTATCAAATAAGTAACTAATGAACTCTGCAAAGAGGTGTTCCCCACTACAATCAGATTGTAGGAATGTTATAGATTTTTCATGACACTATCTTTATTTTTCTCTTAAATATCTTGAGTTTATCAAAAAAAATTAGACTCACATAGCATCGAAAAAATATATTCATATCATGAGTAATATTTTATGAATATTCCACAACACTCAAAATCACCTCTTGCCTGAATGTTCATTTCCCACACAAATTAAAATAGATTAATTCTAACTTACCACTACCTCCATTTTCTTTCTAAGAGGAAAGGTCTCTAAGTCATTTTTCTTTCTAAATAGGACTCCCACATTGGTAGTGACTTCATTTTCAATGAATCATTATGTCCATTCTTTAACCAACGTTGAAGTTCTATTCAGAATAAATAACTTTAGACACTAGTGAACAGATAAGTTATATTCAATTTGAAAGATGTTTTCTCTTGTAAGATAGATTAATATTATTCAATTCGTAAGAGATAATATTAATAAAAAGTTCATGCACCAATATACTATAAAAGATAAAATATGTATCAAACTCAATAATAGGAGAGTTACAAAAAATATATTAAGCATTTATCTCTTATTTAGTTAGAAACTGAAAATCAATTCTTTCTAATGTAAGGTACATGCATAGTGCATTCTTTAATATTAATATCTTATCTAAAATAAAAAAATCCTTGAGAAGTACTAAGTGGGTCTGTGAAGTCTTTTGAGAAATAATAAATCATAATATATCGAATAATTCTGAATAATAAAATTCAAAGCTCATTTATACTTATATATCCATACATCTTGAATAGCCAATCGTTGGGATTGGAGAACTATTCATACAATACACATGTATCATGACCGATTATTCACTCCATAAACTTATACAAACTTGACTCAGGTGGAGAGTCTACTGTTAGCCTAAGTCAAGTGAAAATCACTCTAGCTCCATTGATAATCTTATATTACTCAGCTTAGGAGAAT
The DNA here is from genome assembly GCA_029948455.1 of Solanum rostratum. Classification (NCBI taxonomy): domain Eukaryota; kingdom Viridiplantae; phylum Streptophyta; class Magnoliopsida; order Solanales; family Solanaceae; genus Solanum; species Solanum rostratum. The sequence goes on from CM057046.1 coordinate 67,155,709, forward strand.
TAATATAGATTATCAAAACTAGCGATTAAATACATAGTGACTTGCATTAAATTCATCCTTTATGGAGGAAGGTCTAAGCCAGCACATGAAATTAACACTTCACTATTATTTAATCTGGTAATCATGGGAAGGATCTGTATATATCAAATAATTCTAAATAATAAAATTCAGAGCTCATTTATACATTTATATATCCATACATCTTGAATAGCCAATCGTTAGGATTGGAGAATTATTCATGCAATACACATGTACAATGACTGGTAATTCACTCCATAAACTTATACAGGCCTGACTCAGTTGAAGAGTCTATTGTTAGCCTAAATCAAGTGAAAATCACTCTAGTTCCATTGATCCAATCTTATTTTACTCAGTTTAGGAGAGTTAATATAGATTATCAAAACTAGCGATTAAATACATAGTGACTTGTATTAAATTCATCCGTTATGGAGGAAGGTCTAAGCCAGCACATGAAATTAACACTTTACTATTATTTAATCTGGTAATCACGGGAAGGATCTGTATCACCAAATATGACCAAAAACTCATATAACGATATGAATGAAAAAGAAATATTTCTTATCAGGTCGTTCTTACGAACCTACCAAATTTCAGATCAATTAGAGTCTATTTTTTGTACTAAAACTATGATCAATTCGGTTGAAAATATTATTTGATCAAAATAGAATTTAAAATTTTTCGTTCAATAATGTCATCATTTGTATAACGGATACACGATCAAGAATAAAAACAAAATTTTAAAAATATTTTCTTTGTATGAGCATTATTTTTTAAAAAATCAGCATGTCTATGTATCATTGAAGATTAAAATTCAAAACACACCTCATAAGTGTTCATGAATCTTGAACAATAAATTTGCTGAAAAATAACTACTTACGCAAAATACCTATGTGGTGTCAGATATTCACTACATAAATTTAGAACAAAAGCTAACTCATGTGAAGAGTATACTGGTAATTTAAGTCACGTGAATATCATTATCTCTAGATCCATTGATCCAATCATATATTACTCAATTTAGGAGAGCTAATACAGATTATCAAAACTAGAGATCGTATTAAATCTAGTGACTTGTATTAATTTCATCCGTTATGGAGGAAGGTCTAATGCTAGCACATGAACTTAATACTTCACTAAAATTTAATCGTGAGAGTCACAGAGAACAATCTCTGTCACCACTATATCATAGTTGAGTTATTTTTCATTAAATATAATTTTCAAGACGTAACAAAAATCCTAAAACTATCATTTAAAATGATCTGAAGTTGTCAAATCACTGTATAACAGTGAATATTTTTAATTTGATCGTTTCTTATGAACCTCTTGAATATCAAATCAATTGGAGTCCAAAACTAATATTTATCTCCAAATCTATGATCAAATTCAGATTCGAACAATTTAAGAAAAATATCAGATCTATATCCTTATCATATATCAATTCATGTTAAATAATCATATGTAATCATTACAATATATAACATAAATAAAATCGATATAAAGGATTATTTTCATACTAAATCACATTTTAATCCGAAAGACCAACTTCAAAATAATCTTAACGACCTCAAAAAATCATAATAACATAGCAATGAGTATTTCTAGTTAGGTCGTTTCCAATGAACTTATCAAATTTCAGGTCAATTGGAGGCTAATTCTTTTAATTTCCAAAGCTATGACCATATTCAAATTCATATGATTTAAGTATCTTTAGGAAAAAATTATGTGATTTACATTCTTATCACATATCAGTTTATGTTAAATCATCATGTGTAATTATGTCCTAGATTCAAAATAAATATGCCTGATATGAAGAATGACCTTATCATATTCAAATAAAAATTTAATCTGACAAACAACCTAAAAATCCGTCTAAAAGGATTTTTGATGGAACCATCAAATTTCAAGTCAATCTGCGATCATAAAGTTCATGACAATCTAAATTATGACCAAATCTGAAAAATATTTATTTTAGACATAATTGAAGATTAAATAACATGATTCAAATTTTTATTCTCTTGAATTATTATCTCACAAGACATACATTGTGTTATTCCTTTTACTAAGACATACAACCCCTTCTTATATCAAATTGTCCTCTTAATTAATATACTTGAGAATCCAAGATATTATGTTTCTCCCTTTCAAAAGTGAAAACCTTTAATATCTCATCTCATGAATTAATCAAGTATTACTAGTATCTAAGGTAAAACCTTTTTTTAGTAAACAAGTCTTTACCGGTATACTTTTATCTAGAACAATTTATACATGATACATTGAGCACATTCTAATGATTCAAATAAATAGATCACTTTCGTGAATCCTATTTATTAATCATAATTCTCAATTCATGTATCAAAATCTTACATACATAAAATATTAAGAATCTACTACAATTTCAAATAAACAAACCACTTAAATGGTAACTATTTATTAATTATAAGAAAATTCTTAACATTAACAAGTTTATGTATTTATGTGAGAAAAAGAAAAGTTATGCCCCATATAATTGAAGTTGGTAGAATAAAATCAAGCTAATTTGAATTAGCTTTTACTATGCATCATACTAGGTAATTAGGAAAAATAATGATTCCAATGAACCAAAAACAAAAAAAAAAAAACTTACAAGACAAAATGTTAACAATAGCAACAACCTTGTATGCCATAAGAATTTCTACTTCTCCACTAGGCACATCAATTTCTTACTATCATGTAACGTCAGTTTATCAATAACACATGAAAAAGACAAGTTTTTTCCTACTTTGTTTTTTTTTTAAATTATTATTTAAAAAATACCATGGCAGCAATCCATATGAGAACGAATATACAAATATCCCACCTTCAAATTCAAAATAAATAATAGTGGATTTGGGTCTTTTCCAGTAAGACACCATCATGTTCTTGCCACAGTCCACCACAAATAATATGATTGTAAATTTTACATGTGGTTTTCAACAACACGATAAATCACGAACCATATATATATTCCACAAGTTAGCTACTTAGATGTAAGTGTGGCTCTGATGCCAATTGTTGGAAAATTATACGCGCAGCGGAAGCATATAAAGATTGTACTACTTACATGAATAATAGATAACACATACATTTATGCTAGAACACAAATAATCATGCTAGAACACATAATATTTACGAATTTTAATTAGATAAATACCTCTTGAAGCGTGAGCATATACCTTCAAGCGCATCCACGAGTTATACTGTAGTTCTACGATCTTCTATAGTGATTTTTTGGGACCAGCGGGCACTTCCATCGTATTTTTTGATCATCCACGCTTGTTCAATCTTATCTATGAACAAGATGCCAACAAGTGTGGATGATTCACTGTATTGTTTGATCATCTACGCTTGTTAATTACCTGGTGGCACACTTGGTTGAATAAGGCTTCAGTTTTTGCATAGTTAATCACTAGGTGCATGGGTGCACTTGTTAGCCTTATAGGGACCAGATAGACATGTAGGTTTAGGTTAGATATACTCCTATATTTGTGTACCCACCTATAATGTTCTTGTTCTTATCCTTGTTGTATTGTATTCACATTCTTTCTGTTTTATTTACTTTTCTTACTCAGTCGGCCTATGATGCCTAGTGGATACCTTTTCCAGCTACTTATACTACACTTTGCATCTGCTCTGTGATGCAGTGGCGACGTTTATTCTACCTATCTTCTCGTCTTTATCTTTTTGAGACAAGCCATACTCATGTATATGTATAGATTATTTTTGCCCAGTTAGGGATTGTATCTTATTGTAGTAGTTATGTACTTGTGACTTCTAGGTTCTGGGAGAGATTCTTTTGTTGTATGTACATTATTATATTATCTTAGCATTGGTTCCTTGTTACTGTTGTAAATTCTATAATTTGTGACTCTTTGCTGATTTTACTAACCTCAAGCCCATTACTAGCAGTTTCGAGTAACCGTCTGGCTTATCTGGCAGAGGGATATGGTAGGTGCCATCATAACTTAAGATTTTAGGCCATGATAGTTATAGACCCAATTCTGAAACTTCCTCTCATGGAGAATACCTAAGTATATCTTCAATTTCACTTTTACCTCATAGGTAACATTACTGAACTTGAATAATAAGTACTCTACCTTCATCTTGTTCAACCGAAACATTTTAAACTCTAACATCTGTCTCCAAACTTCTAGCTTATCATTATCTCCACTATGTTTCTGTGATGCCCGGTAAATTTACCGAAAGGCCCCTAGAGTGAGGGTACGCGCGTAATGCATCTTCCGGGGTTCGTATGGCAAATCCGAGACCGGATTCGTGATCAGCATGAAAAATAGAGTGAGAAAATAGTCCGGGTCGAATTTTAGGACGACCTGATCGAAAGATAAATTTTCGATCCAAGTCACAAAACAGTGACTGTCCGCGACAGAGGCGCGACGCGCACCTGCCGCGGAGGGACACTTATATATTTTTCCAGATTTTCGACGGGATGGAGAAAACTCGTTTAAGAATACTTTTTCCAAAAATACACAGTACGCGATAGGTCCGCGTCGCGGACCGTGTAAATTCCGAACTGAAAATTTCTAATTGATTTCGAGGGGCATTCCGGTCAATCCCTAACCTCTCCTAAACACTAATACACGGCTAGTAAGGTCGTTTCTACACGAAAAGAGCCTAACAAAACCTATTCTAAGTCCTATTCTAAAATCTAACAAGGCTAGGGCTTGAGGAGAGGAGAGAAAGGCTTGGGGTGAGGAACACGAGAAGAGAATCCTCGACATCACCCGGTTGAACAGTGCATCACAGGTATGTAAGGCTAAACTAAAACATGAGATTGTTCTTTCATGTGCCCCATAGAGGTCATAGACGAATTGATGATTGAAGGGTCTACATGCATGATTTCTTTAATGGATTTTCTTGAAAATTATATTTGAAATTACATGTTTTCTATGTTGATGATCATCATACTATTTGTTCTCTTAAATTGAACACTTTCATGGAATTTGCATAACCCTACATGACTATTTTGAAGAGCATGCATACTGAATTTAAGACTTGAACCTAGAGCCTTGCATTGGGATTGTTGACTGTGATGATGAGTTGATGAAATCTTGATTGTTCTATGAGTCTCTATAAATGAACTCTACCGGTGTGTTTATTCACTTGTTTCCTAATGACTGTTATATACTCTTGGGTCATTGAGAAGGTGTTGATGATAGGGTTAAAGTCCCTATGAGATATAGATGATAGGGTTAAAATCCCTACGAGATGTTTGATGATAGGGTGGAAGTCCCTATGAGATAATTGATAAAAAGGGGCCAAGGTCCCGGTGAAATATTAGTCGTGGACGGGGAGTGGGTCCCTATGAGACTGGCAGTCGTTGACGGGGAGTGAATCCCTATGAGACTGGTTGAGGTTGATTTTATGAGCATTGAGTCGGGAGGAGTATTGAGCACCGAAATGAGCAGGAGTGAGTCCCACTCGAACTCATTAACTATGTCGCCAAACGTAGGAGAGGCTTAAACCATCACATACATACATATGGTTTCCCTCGAGGTTTAATAGTCCCTGAAAGCAATAGAGGATCTGTTCAGTTTGATTCCATGTCGGGTATATTGATATGGGATCAAGTGTTCCTTACCTGGAAAGTTTGGGACCACTGTGGCAACATCAGGGTGATTGTTGTACATTCACTGGCTCATAAGTGAGTGTTGTCGGTTAAGAGAAACTCCCGGGAAAATTTGTACCTTATTCTGAGTCTAGATGAGATGTGATGAGAGGGGGTGAACTCCTCTGAGATGATCCATGAGATGAGTTGAGACTAATGATTAGTCTGAGTTAATGATGTGTCACTTGTCTACTCTTTATTCTCTCATAGATAGACAATTGACTGTTTTGATGTGATTATGATATTTATTTTGACTTGATATTATTTTCCATATTTTCTACCGGTTTCTGTTTCATTCAGCTATTTTACATACCAGTACATTCCAAGTACTGACGTCCACTCTGGACTGCATCGTTTTATGATGTAGAGGCAGGTACTAGAGATCCTCAACAGGCGCTCCGTTGAAGATCAGAGATCCGAAGTTGATTTGGTGAGCCTCCCCTACTCCGGAGGAACCATTATTTTATTTCATCATGCTTTAGAGTTAGGATTGGACTATTATCTTATTTTTCTTTTGGGTAGCCATGGGTCTGTCATTGGCACCACATGATTTAGTGATAGAGGCTTCATAGATCGGTGTCGAGCATTGATGTTGATATTGTGAGCTAGTTCTTTCTACTAGCCTTCGTTGTTTTGCTTATATTATATTGAGAACTTTAGATGAACTGCGTCCACTGCTTGCATATACTTTCTGCTGATCAGTAGAAGTATGATTGAATGACGTGATGAGACTAGGTGGTTCGCTTGGGGACTAGCAATAGTCTTCGAGTGCCGGCCACGCCAAGGGTACCCTCCCGGGGCGTGACAAACTTGGTATCAGAGCACAGAGTTCAAATGTCCTAGGGAGTCTATGAAGCCGTGTCTAGTAGAGTCTTGTTTATGGGTGTGTTGTCGACCACACTTCATAAGCAGGAGGCTATGGGACATTAGGAATGGTTACACTTCTTTCTTATTCTAAATCGTGCGATAGAGTTGAACTCTATGAAAACTATCCTCTAATTCGTGCGTTACACGTGCAGAATCGATAACATGCCTCCCAGAAGAGCTGTCAGAGGAAGGGGACGTCCTGCCAGGCAAGCTGTTAACCCACCTGAGCCTCAAGTACCCGAGGGGCACGTGGATCCAGCTGTCCCTGTTGGGCAACCTCCTCAAGCTGAGATCTCGAATGCTGAGCTACGCCAAGCCATTCAAACTTTGGCCCAGGCTGTCGCAGCACCTGCTGTGAGGCAAGGTGCGGGTGGGACAGACTCTCATGGCACCTCTAGAGTCCGAGAATTTCTGAGGATGAACCCGCCCGAGTTCACGGGGTCGGCATCTACTGAAGACCCCGAGAACTATATGGAGGAACTTGAGAAGGTGTTCCAAGTGATGCACGTGGCTGATGCTGATAGGGTTGAATTGGCTGCCTATTAACTCAAAGGGGTGGCCAGGCTGTGGTTCGACCAATGGAAGAAGGGCCAAGGGGACGATGCTTCATATGTAACTTGGGCGGTATTTGAGGAGGCTTTCTTGGGACGCTTTTTCCCAAGGAAGAAAAGAGAGGCTAAGGTGAGGGAGTTCCTGAATTTGAAACAGGGCTCCATGACCGTGCAGGAGTATGGATTGAAATTTACGCAACTATCCCGCTATGCCCCAGACATGGTTGCTAACATGTGGGGAAGGATGGGAATGTATGTAGATGGGTTGAACAGAGGACCCAAGAGAGATGGAAGAGGAGCTATGCTTGTGAGTGACATGGACATCGGGCGACTGATGACATTCGTGCAGCAAGCTGACGAAGAAAGACAACAGGATAGGGAAGAGTTCAAGCGCAAGAGAGCTAAGACATCCAGCCACGAAGGTGGAAGGAGGGGTAATGGGAATCGATTTCCAGCACCCTCAGTTGCTAGCGCACCTGTGCCTAAAGGCCCGTATGATCAGAGGTTCCGGAATACAGGGAACCACGGACCTCAGTCCCAAGCTAGTGTGGCTCAAGGTTCTCAGAGTAGACCACAGTGTGATAACTGTGGGAAGGTGCATTGGGGGAGATGTCGTGATAAGAATCACGCACGCTTCGGGTGTGGCCAAGTAGGCCACTACAAGAAGGATTGTCCAAAGCGGGCTAGCCAGGCTCAGTCTGCGGTATCGTCCCCACCGGTTAGAGGGAACCCAAGGGCCACTACGTCAGGTGCAGGCGGGGCCACAAACCGCTTGTATAATATGGGGAGTCGCCAAGACCAGGAAAATTCTCCAGACGTCGTGACGGGTATGATCCGAGTCTTTACTCTTGATTGTTATGTTTTGATGGATCCTGGTGCCACATTGTCGTTTGTAACTCCTTATGTGGCCAGTAAATTTGATAAAACCCCCGAGAGTCTTCTTGAACCCTTTGATGTTTCTACTCCGGTGGGTGAGTCGATTCGAGCTGAAAGAGTCTATAGAGCTTGTGTAGTGTCCATCCATCATAGGGACACCATTATTGATTTGATCGAGTTAAAAATGGTTGACTTTGATTTGATCCTCGGCATGGATTGGCTTCACGCCTGTTATGCCTCTGTGGATTGTAGATCCCGAACGGTTCAGTTCCAATTTCCAAATGAACCAGTTCTAGAGTGGAAGGGTGACTCAGTGACACCTAGGGGGAGGTTTATCTCATATCTTAAAGCCCGGAAGTTAATTTCCAAAGGTTGTATCTATCACTTGGTGAGAGTGAAATCTTATGATGTTGAGTCCCCAACTCTTGAGTCAGTTCCGGTTGTCAAAGAGTTTCCAGAAGTCTTTCCTGATGATCTGCCCGGAGTCCCTCCTGATAGGGAGATTAACTTTGGGATTGATGTTCTTCCAGATACCCAGCCTATTTCGATCCCACCTTACAGAATGGCCCCCGCTGAGTTAAAAGAATTGAAAGAGCAATTAAAAGATTTGCTGGAAAAGGGCTTCATTAGGCCAAGTGTTTCACCATGGGTTGCCGCTGTTTTATTCGTGAGGAAGAAAGATGGGTCTCTCAGAATGTGTATCGATTATAGGCAACTGAACAAGGTCACGATAAAGAACAAATATCCCCTCCCAAGGATAGATGATTTGTTTGACCAACTTCAGGGCGCCTCTTGCTTCTCTAAGATAGACCTTAGATCTGGCTACCATCAGTTGAAGGTGAGGGAGCGTGACGTTCCAAAGACAGCCTTCAGGACTAGATATGGCCATTTTGAGTTCTTGGTCATGTCCTTCGGACTGACGAATGCACCTGCCGCCTTTATGGACTTGATGAATAGAGTGTTCAAGCCATATCTTGATTTGTTTGTGATTGTGTTCATCGATGACATTCTGGTGTATTCAAGGAGTGAGGAGGAGCATGCTAACCACCTCAGAGTGGTCCTCCAAACTCTTAAGGACCATGAGTTGTATGCAAAGTTCTCTAAATGTGAATTCTGGCGTGAGTCAGCGGCCTTCCTAGGCCACGTGGTTTCCGGTGACGGTATTCGAGTGGATGCCCAAAAGATTGAGGCGGTTAAGAACTGGCCCCGACCGACCACTCCAACTGATATCAGAAGTTTCTTGGGGCTGGCAGGCTACTACCGCAGGTTCGTGGAGGGATTTTCTTCCCTATCCGCGCCACTAACCAAATTGACTCAAAAAAAGGTCAAATTCCAGTGGTCCGAAAAATGTGAAAGGAGTTTCCAAGAATTGAAAACAAGGTTAACTACTGCACCGGTCCTAACTCTACCCGATGGGACCGAAGACTTCGTAATCTATTGTGATGCCTCAATGGTTGGATTGGGATGTGTATTAATGCAAAGGGGGAAAGTGATAGCTTATGCTTCTAGGCAGCTCAAGGTTCATGAGAGAAACTACCCAACCCACGACCTCGAGTTGGCAGCAGTGGTGTTTGCACTTAAAATTTGGCGGCACTACTTGTATGGAGTGCATGTGGATGTGTTCACTGACCACAAGAGCTTACAGTATGTTTTTAGCCAAAAGGAACTCAACTTGCGACAGAGGAGGTGGTTAGAATTGCTCAAGGATTACGACATGAGCATACATTACCACCCAGGTAAAGCTAACGTCGTGGCTGATGCTCTTAGCAGGTTATCAATGGGTAGCACAACCCATGTGGAGGAAGGAAAGAAGGAGTTAGCCAAGGACGTGCACCGGTTGGCTCGATTAGGAGTCCGACTCGAAGAGAACAACGAAGGAGGAATTAATGTCCAGGACGGGTCTGCTTCCTCGTTAGTGGTGGAGGTGAAGGAAAAACAAGACCAAGACCCTGTCCTACTCCAATTGAAGGAGGATGTCCAAAATCAAAGGGTGATGGTCTTCTCCAAAGGGGAAGATGGAGTGTTGAGATATCAGAGTCGATTGTGTGTTCCAGATGTTGATGGCATACGAGACAGAATCATGGAAGAAGCTCATAACACTAGATATTCCATTCATCCTGGCTCCACCAAAATGTACCATGACTTAAGGGAGGTCTATTGGTGGAATGGAATGAAGAGAGACATCGCGGAGTTCGTTTCGAAATGCCCAAATTGCCAACAAGTGAAGGTTGAGCATCAAAGGCCATGTGGATTGGCTCAGAACTTTGAAATTCCGGAGTGGAAATGGGAGATGATTAATATGGACTTTATCACTGGGCTTCCAAAGTCTCGAAAGCAACATGATTCGATATGGGTGATAGTGGACAGAATGACTAAATCAGCTTACTTCCTGGCAGTCAAGACAACGAACACTGCCGAAGAGTATGCCAAGTTGTACATCCAGGAGATTGTGAGGTTGCACGGAGTCCCCTTGTCCATCATCACGGACAGAGGAGCTCAATTTACCTCCCAATTCTGGAGGTCATTTCAGAAAAGCTTGGGTACTAAGGTGAACCTGAGTACGGCTTTCCACCCACAGACGGATGGTCAGGCGGAGCGTACAATTCAAACACTAGAGGATATGTTGAGAGCTTGCGTCCTTGATTTCAAAGGGAATTGGGATGATCATTTGCCTCTGGCTGAATTTGCATATAACAATAGTTATCATGCGAGCATCCAAATGGCTCCTTATGAAGCCTTGTACGGAAAGAGGTGTAGATCGCCCATTGGGTGGTTTGAGGTTGGAGAAGCGGAGCTCATTGGACCTGATCTTGTTCACCAGTCGATGGAGAAGGTCAAGGTCATTAGAGAGAGGTTAAAGACTGCCCAGAGTCGCCAAAAATCTTACACTGACGTGAGGAGAAGAGATTTGGAGTTCGAAGTAGATGATTGGGTGTACTTGAAGGTGTCACCTATGAAGGGTGTCCTAAGGTTTGGGAAGAAGGGAAAGTTGAGTCCACGTTATGTTGGACCCTATCAAATCGTAAGGAGAATTGGGAAGGTGGCCTACGAGCTAGAGTTGCCTTCCGAGCTAGATGGGGTACACCCGGTGTTCCATGTGTCTATGCTAAAGAAATGCTTGGGAAACCCGGCCTTGGTGATCTCTGTTGATAGAATTGGGGTGAAGGATAACCTATCTTACGAAGAGGTTCCGGTTCAAATTCTTGATCGTCAGATTCGTAAACTAAGGAACAAATAAATAGCCTCAGTCAAAGTCCTGTGGAGGAATCAATTCGTTGAAGAAGCCACATGGGAAGCTGAGGAGGAGATGAAGGCAAAGTATCCGCACCTGTTCGTGCCAACTGATGGTGAAAGCACTGAAGGTAAATCCTTGCTCTTCATTAAGCTAAGTATCCTATTCTTGTATCTGACTTACTATTATTGAATTGAGTGTGGGAATGAGTCGTAAGTCTATTCGTGCCTTAATGCCCACCTCCACTCCTCATTCGAGGACGAATGATCCCAAGGGGGAGATGATGTGACGCCCGGTAAATTTACCGAAAGGCCCCTAGATTGAGGGTACGCGCGTAATGCATCTTCCGAGGTTCGTATGGCAAATCCGAGACCGGATTCGTGATCAGCATGAAAAATGGAGTGAGAAAATGGTCCGGGTCGAATTTTAGGACGACCCGATCGAAAGATAAATTTTCGATCCAAGTCACAAAACAGTGACTGTCCGCGACAGAGGCGCGACGCGCACCTGCCGCGGAGGCACACTTATATATTTTTCCAGATTTTCGACGGGATGGAGAAAACTCGTTTAAGAATACTTTTTCCAAAAATACATAGTGCGCGATAGGTCCGCGTCGCGGACCGTGTAAATTCCGAACTGAAAATTTCTAATTGATTTCGAGGGGCATTCCGGTCAATCCCTAACCTCTCCTAAACACTAATACACGGCTAGTAAGGTCGTTTCTACACGAAAAGAGCCTAACAAAACCTATTCTAAGTCCTATTCTAAAATCTAACAAGGCTAGGGCTTGAGGAGAGGAGAGAAAGGCTTGGGGTGAGGAACACGAGAAGAGAATCCTCGACATCACCCGGTTGAACAGTGCATCACAGGTATGTAAGGCTAAACTAAAACATGAGATTGTTCTTTCATGTGCCCCATAGAGGTCATAGCCGAATTGATGATTGAAGGGTCTACATGCATGATTTCTTTAATGGATTTTCTTGAAAATTATATTTGAAATTACATGTTTTCTATGTTGATGATCATCATACTATTTGTCCCCTTAAATTGAACACTTTCATGGAATTTGCATAACCCTATATGACTATTTTGAAGAGCATGCATACTGAATTTAAGACTTGAACCTAGAGCCTTGCATTGGGATTGTTGACTGTGATGATGAGTTGATGAAATCTTGATTGTTGTATGAGTCTCTATAAATGAACTCTACCGGTGTGTTTATTCACTTGTTTCCTAATGACTGTTATATACTCTTGGGTCATTGAGAAGGTGTTGATGATAGGGTTAAAGTCCCTATGAGATATTGATGATAGGGTTAAAATCCCTACGAGATGTTTGATGATAGGGTGGAAGTCCCTATGAGATAATTGATGAAAAGAGGCCAAGGTCCCGGTGAAATATCAGTCGTGGACGGGGAGTGGGTCCCTATGAGACTGGCAGTCGTTGACGGGGAGTGAATCCCTATGAGACTGGTTGAGGTTGATTTTATGAGCATTGAGTCGGGAGGAGTATTGAGCACCGAAATGAGCAGGAGTGAGTCCCACTCGAACTCATTAACTACGTCGCCAAACGTAGGAGAGGCTTAAACCATCACATACATACATATGGTTTCCCTCGAGGTTTAACAGTCCCTGAAAGCAATAGAGGATCTGTTCAGTTTGATTCCATGTCGGGTATATTGATATGGGATCCAGTGTTCCTTACCTGGCAAGTTTGGGACCACTGTGGCAACATCAGGGTGATTGTTGTACATTCACTGGCTCATAAGTGAGTGTTGTCGGTTAAGAGAAACTCCCGGGAAAATTTGTACCTTATTCTGAGTCTAGATGAGATGTGATGAGAGGGGGTGAACTCCTCTGAGATGATCCATGAGATGAGTTGAGACTAATGATTAGTCTGAGTTAATGATGTGTCACTTGTCTACTCTTTATTCTCTCATAGATAGACAATTGACTGTTTTGATGTGATTATGATATTTATTTTGACTTGATATTATTTTCCATATTTTCTACCGGTTTCTGTTTCATTCAGCTATTTTACATACCAGTACATTCCAAGTACTGACGTCCACTCTGGACTGCATCATTTTATGATATAGAGGCAGGTACTAGAGATCCTCAACAGGCGCTCCGTTGAAGATCAGAGATCCGAAGTTGATTTGGTGAGCCTCCCCTACTCCGGAGGAACCATTATTTTATTTCATCATGCTTTAGAGTTAGGATTGGACTATTATCTTTTTTTGTTTTTGGGTAGCCATGGGTCTGTCATTGGCACCACATGATTTAGTGATAGAGGCTTCATAGATCGGTGTCGAGCATTGATGTTGATATTGTGAGCTAGTTCTTTCTACTAGCCTTCGTTATTTTGCTTATATTATATTGAGAACTTTAGATGAACTGCGTCCACTGCTTGCATATACTTTCCGCTGATCAGTAGAAGTATGATTGAATGATGTGATGAGACTAGGTGGTTCGCTTGGGGACTAGCAATAGTCTTCGAGTGCCGGCCACGCCAAGGGTACCCTCCCGGGGCGTGACAGTTTCGTCAAGCAATACTATGTCTTATGCAAATACCATACATTACAAAACCTTCCCTTAGAAATGTTGTCAATCAATATGTCATCTACAAATAGCATACACATCTTTCTTTGCAACCTTATATTTCTCCTATTTTCCGTATTTTCCTCCTTGTCTATGCACTCCACTAAACCAATATTTATTTTAAAAAATACTCTTCACAAATATGAATGTGAAGAGTATTATAGGTATTAATGTACACCATCAGCTTAAAAACACCCTTTAAGTTAACACTCAAATAATGTTCTATGTCTTTTCTGCACTTTACCAATTGAATTAAAACATAAAACATTTTAGAGAACTAGTAAAATTCACCATAGGAATCCATCACCCTTCACATCATATAACTGTCAACCATTCTCTTTTTTCCATATCCAGTCCTCCATTATAAAAAGATTCCAAATATCAATTTATATATTTCTTCTAAAAGCAAAAAAAAAAAGAGAGAGAGAAAAAACCCCAAGAAATATGAGATGTGAATACATATACGTTGTACATTAACATAACATAACTATATATCGATTATTGATCAAGCATGCACTGGTAATACACTAAAAACAAAATTTGTGATTTCGAAATTGGAAATTTCACGTTCAGAAGCTAAACTACTAAGAATTGCTTAAAATTGTTGCCAAAGTTAGAAAAACCACCAAGACTCTATCATGTGGCCATTAGCAACTTCTTATTTCTAAAAAATACCATTCATCAAAAAAATTCAAACATAAAACTTTTATCGAGTTAACAAAAATTCCAAGCTCCTTCATCAAACACATCAGATCAACAAACTCCATCGGATTTCACCATCTAAAATAAACTTCATATTCGAACAACCTTTATCAACATCTTCAAACATTAAATCATTCAAAGAGATGGAGTAGTGGAGGAGATACAAGTGGTACAACAGTGAAGATTAGAGGGAGGGAAGAGTAGAAGAGAAGATGTGGAGGAGAACACATAGTAGCCGTAGAAGATTCGATATGACACAGAGAAATGGATAAAAAATGTTATTGTTGAAACTACAACATTTATCTGGGAAGTTTATAAATATTGACGCTCTTGTTTCATGGATTTGAATAGTTTCTATATGTGCAATATTAATTCCTAATTTTTTATATGCGCATAAAACACATTTTGTATCAATTAACTTACATTGCTAAATTGAAGAGAAATAAAAAATACAGGCTAAAAATAAAGATTCAACTTAGTCCAAAGATTGATAAAAATAAATTGTTGTCTAAACAACATTTGTGCTTTTTTCCCAACAAAATAGAACAACATCCATAAATAATTGAAATAAAAAGTAAGATAACAAGAAATAGATAGAAAAATGAAAAACTTAAGACACACACAATGAAAAAAGCAATATGAAAACATAATAATAGAGAAACATAATGATGATATTCTCAATCGAGGTCCTTGGGATGTCCATCTTCTTTAACATTGGTGTCATTTCCTCTTGTTGGTGCAGGTTTTGTACCACTTTCATCCCCTAATGCTGCCATAGTCTCAATAAACCATGGGTCATTTGATAAATCTTCCATTGGACTTGCTAAGACGGTAACATTTCCATTCTCGGAGGGAGGATTTGGAGGTTGATTCAATTCTTTTCTTCTTTCATTAATTTTAGTCATCTTAGCAGAATACACCTTTAGTAGATCACAAATTTGTCTGGCATCAAGTTCATCAGTACTCTTTCCCTCCACTAGTTGGTTGAATAGGAGTTCAATTTCCTTCTCCTCATTCATTTTCTTTAATTTGCTGACTTGTTCTTCCATTTTATCTAAATTCTCTTTAAGATAGGCTTCATGTTTGACAGACTTTTTAAGCCTTTTGAGTTCAATAAAATCAACATACCTTTTTAAGATCTCCTGAGCTAGACTTGTAGATTTTCAAGCAATGGGTTGGGTATTCCCTGGCCTAAAAATAATTACGGGGACTTCTACATCACACAGAATAGAAAATTCATCTGCTTTCTTAAACAAACTTGTTACTCTTTTGTCTAGGATGGAGTTTGCTACATTTTCATTATAATTCCTAGTGTCCCTATTTCTTTCTGTAGCCTTATCTTATACAATAACATAAATCGAGTTGTGATTGGATTATGTTTTTTGTTTGTTTCTTTCATATTAGTCTTACTTAGTTGACTGATAATTGTTTAGCCTTTGGCCTTTGATTATAAAATTATTATTGCTTTCCATTAAGTGTTTCTTGATCCTTGAAGTCTTTTACTATTAGATTGTGATTGAATGAATTTTGTGAGACGAACTGGCTCACTTGGGGCCTCGCAATAGTCTATAAGTGCCGAGCACGCCAAGGGTAACCTCCCAGGCGTGACAAACTTGGTACCAGAGCATAGAGTTCAACTCTCCTAGGGATTCTATGAATATGTGTCTAGTAGACCCTTATTTATAGGTGTGTTGTGCACCACACTTCATAAGTAGAAGGGTATGGGACATTAGGAATTCTTAAACTTCTTTTGTATTCTAAGTTCGTGCGATAGAGTTTAACTCTATTAAAGTATCTATCTGATTCATATGTTATGTGTTTGTAGCTCATGCCTCCTAAGCGTATCACCACCCAAAGAGATGCGTCAGCTAGAAAAACTGAGAATCCCCTACTAGAGGTGCCTACTTAGATGGAGACGAGAGGTCAAGGTAAACATGCTAGAGACGTTGGGTTCCCCAAGCACACACACTACTTTGTCTACTCTTACTACAGAGGCTGATTTCAGATGAGCTATCACTATGGTTACCCAATAGGCAGCTTTCCGGCGTGGGAATCGGAGTTCACAGGCTCCTAATTATAGCTCCCAAGAGGCGACTGTTGCGATAGACTTAGAGATTTTTCAAGGATGAACCCACCAATTTTCACAGGGTCAAAGGTTGAGGAAGACCCCCGGAATTTTATTGATGAGATATGGAAGGTGATGAAAGCTATGCATACAATTAAGACTATGGTAGTTGAACTTGCTTCCTATAAACTTAAGGATATGGTAAATTTTTTATACAAATCAATAGGAATAGAGCTAATGTTAGAATGCTAAGCCTGCCATTTTGGATGACTTTGAGAGCGCCTTTCTCGACCACTTTTTTCCACAAGAGTTAAGGGAAGTGACGGTTGAGGAGTTTTTTTAACTTGAAGTAGGAGGGAATGACCATCAAAGAATATAGTCTCAAGTTCATACAACTATCCAAATATGCTCTAGAAATGGTCCCTGACATGAGGTCTAAAATGAGAAGGTTCATATCCGGCATGGGAAAAAGGAGTGCAAAGCGACACCGCGGATGCCAAGCATGGATATCTCTAGGATTATGGTCTATGCACAACAAATTGAAGAGGATAAGAAGAGGGATAAGGAGAAGAATTTGAGCAAGAAGGACAAGTCAACAGGGCATAAGCCTAGCCAACAAAAGTAAAGTAAACAAGTCCTATTTTCAAACAAAGGTCTTCGAATTATGCATCATTCTCAATAAGTGCACCGGCTTTGACTAACAGGAATGATAAGAAGTATCAGAGTCATCAAAAATTTTAAGCTCAGGGGTTCTCAATCCCATGCTAGTGTTGCTCAGGGTTCAAGAGGTAAACCACCATGTGGCAAGTCTAGCAGAATCCACCTAGGTGAGTGGCTGAAGGGAACGAATGCTTACTATAGGTGTGGACAGACTGATCACTTCCATAATGAGTACCCAATGAAAAGGAGGGGTGAGGGAGGTAATAAATCTCAGTCTTTGATAACACCACCAATAAGTAGATACCAAAGAGGTACCACTACTAATACTTGTGTGGGTACAAATCATATGTATGCGATAGGAAGCCAGAAGGATCAGGAGGTTGCAGTTGTTGTCATGGGTATGCTTCGAGTCTTTTCCCATGATGTGTATGCCTTGCTTGACCCAGGTGCCACTTTATCATTTGTAACTCCATATATGCCTAGTATGTTTGAGATCTATCCTAAAGGTCTTCTAGAGCCCTTGAGTGTTTCTACTCCTTTTGGTGAGTCTATTCTAGCTGAAATGGTATATAGAGATTGCACCATGTCTATCCATCATAGAGATACTTTGGCAAACTTAGTTGAAATAGAGATGGTTGACTTTGATATGATTCTTGGCATGAACTGGCTTCACGCTTATTATACCTCTATCAATTTTAGAACTCGGACAATCAAATTTCAGTTTCCCAATGAGCTTGTTATAGAGTGGAAGGGTAGTTCTGTAGTACCTAAGGGTAAGTTCATTTCCTACCTTAGGGCCAAAAGCTAATCTCTAGAGGGTGTATCTACAATCTCCTACGTGTTAAGGCTAATGATGTAGAGTCTCCACCCTTTGAGTCAGTTCCGGTAGTCAATGAGTTTCCTAGTGTCTTTCCTGATGATTTTCTTGGAGTCCCTCCTAAAAGGGAGATCAGCTTTTGGATTGGTGTTCTCCCTGATACGCATCCTATCTCTATTCTGACATATAGAATGGCTCTTGCCGAATTGAAAGAACTGAAAAAGTAGTTGAAGGGTCTATTAGACAAGGGATTTCATAGGCCCAGTGTCTCTCCAAGGGGTGCTCCTATCTTATTTGTGTTAAAGAAAGATGGTACCCTCAAAATGTGTATTGATTATCTCTAGTTGAATAAGTTGACAGTAAAGAATAGTATCCTCTCCTCCCCAGGATAGATGACTTGTTCAACCAACTTCAGGGTGCCACTGTTTTCTGCGAGATGGTACTGAGATCAGGCGATCACTAGTTGAAAGTGAGAGAATGCAACATCCCAAAGATGGCTTTTTGAACCCTATATGGTCACTTCGAGTTTTTGGTGATCTCCTTTGGGTTAACAAATGCATCTATAGCGTTCATGGTCTTAATGAATAGAGTATTCAGATAGTACCTTGATATGTTCATGATTTTGTTTATCGATGATATTTTGGTGTATTCCAAAAATGAGGAAGAAGATGGTAATAACCTTAGGATCGCTCTATAGATGCTCAAGGATAATGAGTTGTATGTTAAGATTTCCAAGTGCAAGATTTGGCTCAAATCTATGGCATTCCTAGGCCATGTAGTTTAGGGCGATGGTATGCGAGTGGACACTAAATGAATTGAGGCAGTTAAAAACTGGGTTAGACCGACCTCTCCAACTAACATAAGAAGTTTTCTGGATTTGGCTAGTTATTACCATATATTTATTGAGGGATTGTCTTCTATATCCACTCCATTATCTTAGCTAACTCAAAAGAAAGCTAAGTTTCAGTGGTTTAACAAGTGTGAGAAGAGTTTTCAAGAGTTGAAAACTAGATTGACGATTGTGCCAGTGTCGAATCTACCTGTGTAAGGACCCGAATTTTTGAACAATATTATCGAATCTCATAACGTTGGCTCGGGAGAAAACTTCGACCAAGTGTCGTTCTATTGGAGGCCTACACGACCCGTGTGAAGCCACATAGTGTGTGTGTCCTTGTGTCCTTCTGTGGAGGGATACTTGGCCATGAATATTGATCACAGGATTGCGATAGGGGATTTCAGACTAAGTAATAGCACACGGGCACTCACACAGTCTGTGTGGTGAGTCACAGGTCGTGTGGCCTACTATATGGCTCGCAACGCTAAATGTTTTATGTATAAAATTACCGTCTCATAACCTTTTTGTGTGGAAACATTCTAAGTGTTATCATATGGCCCTTGACACGACCTGAGTAGCATCACATGGGTTGTGTAGCTGTCTATGTGGTACCTCTTAGCCTTGGATAAATTTCAAATGTTGGCACCGCAAAAATTGTCTAAGTGACGGTTAACGATCACTATTCACGCTCCGTTGTAACGGCTCATAGATCGTGTAGAGGACCGTATGGACCTGACGGTTCAAATTTTGCCCATTTCATGAATGGTGTTTATGTAATTATAGTTTATTTTAATTATGAATTGTGAACTTTTACCTCTCCAAAACCCCTAACTCAACTGATAACCCTCCCGTCTCAGTTCATTCTCTTCAAACCCTCTACCCTTTATAAGTTCACTCCCAAACTCTCTCTACTCTCCTCTCTCAAGGTTTAAGGGTAGGGTTCACTTGGAGTTCAAATTCAAGCTAGGTTCTTCCCCCAAATTCAGCTCCTCAATCAAGGTATGTGGGATTGAATCTTAGTCGCTTTAAACCAAGAAGAAACCAAACTCTTTCCAATTGTTTTCATGAATTTTTCTTACTTTAAACATGAGTTTTGAGATTGATGATTCTATAAATTCAATTGAAGTATGGACTGAGTTTTATTGATCATTTTAAGTTGAAATAAGCCCTTAATTTTTAGCTTGCACTGAGATTATAAAATTATGAATGTGCATGTCCCCCTTTAATGTTTGATTTATGCATGGGTGATCTATATTATGATTTACATGTGGATTTAATTATGGATTTCCTCAATTTCACATTATATTGCTAATTTTGGATTGAATCTATATTACACATGTCATTCCGACATCATGCATTGCATTTGCATTCATGGACATTGGTTTATATGGAAATTATGAAGTGGTTTAAGCCCAATTATGTTTTATGAAATGATTTTGATATGATTTTGATAGATATTGGTTATGACAAGAATGTGATCATGTACATGTCTTATGATTATGGCTCTTTGAGCATCTCGGGTGCTTACACCATCTTGTATATGAAAATGTGTTATTCCTTGCATGAGTATCATGATTATGACTTGTGGTTTAGTATTTGAGCCCAAATGTGCATTGAATAGTTTGAAATGAATATTGTATCTCTTGAAAGCACATATATGTATAAGTATTCACGTGGGATGTTTTTGACTTAGCACTGATGGATTGGGGGTGTTAGGGATATCGACAAGGATCCTTTCCCTTTCCTTGAACTATGTGCCAACATAGGAACGGGAGCCATTACCGAAATGACCGAGTAGTAAGAAATGGTAATTCGTTTATTTTTTATGATATGATTTGATTATGGAAAATAGTTCTGAAATGGTGTGTTCCATAAGGAAGGTGACCATCCACTGAAATGGTGTGTTCCGTAAGGTGTGATGTAGATTACTTTTGGCAAGTAATCTTCTCCTACTGATGGGAGGTCTTTATCAGACTAATTCATGTAATAGCTCACATGAGTTTGATTTGTCAGTTATAGTCCATCCCCACTATATATGAGCATTATTGCATTTCATGCATTATAAATTTCATAGCATCTTGAACATTTCTGTATTGGATATATGATTCTCTCTATATTATGTACCTTTGTCATCTAACCTTGAAATGTAGGTTGATAAGGCATTTTGCATTGCACGCCCGCATACTTAGTACTTTAAAACGTACTAACGCATACTCTATGCCTACATGATTTTACCATGTAGGGGTCGAGAACTTCGATTACCAACCGTTTGACGAATAGCCCGATCTTGAAAAATACTTGTGGTGAGTCCCATAACGAAAGACGATCCATATTCCCTTTACTTATGTTATTTCATATTTTCATTCTTATTTGAGGGTGAGCCAAGAACTTGTCCCGGCCCCCATTCCATCTAACTAAAGGAACTTGTTGGACAATATGTAGACTCCTTAAAACTCTTTATGCTATATGTGGTATTTGGTTTATGTATTCATGTGGATTGATATATGGAATCTCGTATTTGGCTATATGCATACTTAGTGTGGAAATATGGAAAGTCCCAAGCCCCTGTATTTCCCCATAGTGTGATTCCTATTCTCCTATCCCTCAAAACTATGTGTTACTATTTGAATGTTCTCTCCGAATCAAGGATGTGGATTTAGATACTTGAGGTTTATTTGGGGACTCTCAAGTTCCCATTCGCCATGTCACATCTAGGTCCTAGTCTTGTGTCATGATTAAATATGGCATCAGAGCCCTAGGTTTATAAATGGTCCTTGGAGTCCAACATGTCGTGTCAAGTAGAGTTCTATTCATCGGTATGAAGTGCACCATGCCTATTAGTGGGAGGCTGTGAAGGAGTTCTAAGAATTGTCTCACTTCTTCATGTCTTATGTCGTTCTATGACTCGTATAATTGGTTTCCCCATTTTGATGGTGTCGTTGCTCCATTTCAGAAGATTCCTTAAGGAAGACCCCTCCTACCAAAACTGGCTCCGGCTAATAAGGATCAGGCTCCTCAAGAGCCCGTGGATGAACCCATCTCAAACGGCAAATCTCGTATAACCTTTGCCATGCTTGCTCGGGTGGTAACATCTCAGACAATATAGGCTAATCTACCATGGGATCCTACGCCAGCCTCTAGGGTGAGAGATTTAACCTGGATGAATCCTCCGTAGTTTCATAGGTCGAAGGCTGAAGAGGATGCTCAAGAATTCATTAATGAGCTCACCAAGATATTGAACATTATGGGTGTCACTCTAAAGAGAAGGCTGAATTGGGTGCCTACCAACTGAAAGATGTAGCTCAGGTGTGGTATTCCCAATGGTCTATGGAGAGGGTTTGCAGTAGTGATGTCAATTGGGAAGAGTTCAGATTTGCGTTCTTGGATCGCTTCTTCCCGCTTAAGCTTAGGGAGGCCAAGATGACAGAGTTTATCAACCTCAAGCAAGGAGGTATAAATGTGAGCGACTATGCCCTCAAATTCACAAAACTCTCCAAGTATGCTCCTTCACTTATGGCTGACCCCCGTGCAAGGATGCACAAGTTGTTTCTGGTATATCTAATTTGCTTGTAAAGGAATGTCGTCCTGCTATGCCCATAGGGGACATGGATATTTCTAGACTCATGGTGTATGTTGAACAGATTGAAGGGGAAAAACTCAAGGAGAGAAGGGTTCACGATCCCAAAAGGGCCCATTTTGATGGTAGATTCTCTGGTTCTCAAAATGTTGGTTTCGGTCGCTTCCAACTGGAGCAAGGTTCTGGTGCTCGGGTCGCTAATGCTCGGGTACCTCTTCCCAGGGAACCGGTTGGTGATGGGCAGGAGTATCCTCTATGTGACAAGTGTGGAAAGCCCCACACGGGAGTTTGTTAGAGGGATTTGGGTGTTTGCTTTGGGTATGGTGATAAAAATCACAAGGTTGCAGATTGTTCTAAGAATTCCTATAGAGGCCAAGTTCAGGTGACCCAAGGTGGGAAAAGTCAATAAAGAGCTCCCCAAGGTGTTGCCCCAAGAAACAACGGGTTCTATGCACTCCATGCCCACCAGGATGTCGAGGAAGCTCCAGATGTTGTGACTGGTATGTTAAAAGTCTTTAATTTTGATGCTTATGTTTTTCTTGATCCGGGTGCAAATTTGTCTTTTGTGACTTCTATATTAGCTGTTAAATTTGGTTTGAGTCCCAAGATTTTGAAGGATCCTTTTCAGTTTATACTCTCGTGGGTGAATTTCTTATTGCACATATAGTCTATCATGGTTGCCCTGTTTCTGTGTTGCACAAAGTTTTCCCATGTGATCTTGTGGAACATGAGATGTTCGATTTTGATGTTATTCTTGGGATGGATTGGTTGCATGCATCATATGCCTCTATAGATTATAGAACCCGGAAGGTCAAGTTCCAACCTCCCAGTGAGCTCGTTCTTGAAATGAATGGTAGTGACTCCTCCGTTAAAGGTCAGTTTATTTCCTACCTCAAGGCACGGAAAATGATTGCCAAAGGGTGCATTTATCATATTGTGAGGGCCAAGGATATGGAGACTGAAGTGCCTACTTTTGAGTTGGTTCCTGTGGTGAATGAGTTTTCGGATGTGTTTCCCGAAGACTTGCTCAGTATCCCTCTTGAAAGGGAGGTATACTTTGGCATAGACCTTATTCCAGATACTCAAACTATCTCTATTCCTCCTTATTGTATGGCACCGGCGGAGCTGAAAGAGTTAAAAGAGCAATTAAAGGATTTGTTGGAGAAAGGCTTCATTAGGCCCAGTATATTGACGTGGGGTGCTCCAGTGTTGTTGGTAAGAAAGAAGGATGGATCTCTTCGGATGTGTATTGATTATAGGCAACTGAACAAGGTAACCATTAAGAAGAAGTACTTACCCAGGATTGATAACTTGTTCAATCAACTTCAAGGGGCTAATCATTTCTCACAGATTGATCTTCGTTCTGGGTATCATCATTTGAAGGTTAGGGAGTGTGGCATTCCCAAAACATCCTTTCAAACAAGGTATGGTCACTTTGAGTTTGTGGTGATGTCGTTCGGCTTGACTAATGTTCTGGTCATGCTCATGGATCTGATGAATCGGGTGTTTAAGCCATTCTTTGACAGTTTTGTGGTGGTCTTCATTGACGACATTTTCATCTACTCCCGAAGTGAGCAAGAGCACGAGAATCATTTAAGGATGGTCCTCCAAACCTTGAGAGAGAAGAAATTGTATGCCAAGTTTAGCAAATGTGAATTTTGGTTGAGTGAAGTGGCTTTCCTTGGTCATGTGGTGTCTGGTGATGATATCAAGGTGGATCCGAACAAGACCGAGGCTATGAAGAATTGGCCCAGACCGTTGACTCCTTCAGATATTCGAAGCTTTCTAGGGTTAGCCAGATAATATAGAAGGTTTGTTGAAGGATTCTCATCTATTGCATCTCCATTGACTAAGTTGACCCAAAAGCAGGCTAAGTTTGTATGGTCAGATGAATGCGAGAGGAGTTTTCAAATGTTAAAGGATCGGCTTACATCGACTCCCGTCTTGACTTTACTGAACAATTTGGAGGGACTCGTGGTGTATGGTGATGCCTCGCGGATTGGGTTAGGTTGTGTGCTTATGAAACATGGTAAGGTGATAGCGTGTGTAACAAGGCAATTGAAGGTGCATGAACATAATTACCTAACACACGACCTTGAGTTGGCGGCAGTAGTCTTCGCCTTGAAGATTTGGAGACATTATTTGTATAGGGTCTATAGTGATATGTTCACCGATCACAAGAGTTTGCAATATGTATTCACTCAAAGGGATCTCAATTTCAGGCAAAGGAGATGGTTGGAACTCCCGAAGGATTATGACATAGTGTTCTATATCATCCCGGCAAGGCCAATGGTGTGGTCGATGCTCTCAGTAGGCTATCTATGGGAAGTGTGGCACATGTTAGGGAGGGAAGGAAGGAGTTCGCAGGGGATGTTCACCGGTTGGCTAGGTTGGGTGTCAGGTTGGCCAATTCGAGCGATGGTGGTATCCGTGTTCAAAACAGGGCAGAATCTTCCGTGGTAATTGATGTAAAAGCTAAGCAAGATTTAGATCCATCATTACTTGAATTGAAGAAGTTGGTTGCCGAAAAGGAGATCGAGATGTTCTCCTAAGGGTGAGATGGTGTGCTCCGGTACCAAGTCCGACTTTTTGTTCCAGATGTGGATGATCTTAGAAGGGTGATCATGAGTAAGGCTCACAACTCTCATTATTCTATTCATCCGGGGTCCACTAAAATGTATCCAGATTTGAAAGAAGTGTATTGGTGGCATGGTATGAAGAAGGACATTGCTAAGTTCGTATCTGAATGCCCGAGTTATCAACAAGTGTAGGTAGAGCACCAAAAGCCTGGTGACTTGGCTCAAGATATTCAGATTCCAAAATGGAAATGGGAAGATGTAAACAAGGACTTTGTGGTTGGTTTGCCTCGGACCCCAAGACAATTCGACTTCATTTGGGTCGTCATTGATCGGATGACTAAGTCATCTCACTTCCTACTGGTCAAGACTACCTTCAGCACCGAGGATTACGGAAGGTTGTACATCCAAGAATTGGTGAGGTTGCATGGTGTCGCTAGGTCCATCATATCGGATCGTGGCACCCAATTCACTTCCCACTTTTGGAGATCATTTTAGAAGGGACTTGGAACTAAGGTTAAGTCGAGCACTACTTTTTATCCTCAAACCAAGGGGCAAGCTAAGAGGACTATTCAAGCCTTGGAGAATATGTTGAGGGCTTGTGTGTTGGTGTTTAAGGGAACTGGGATGATCACCTTCCACTTATTGAGTTTGCTTATAATAATAGCTTCCATGCTAGCATTGGTATGGCATCGTTTGTGACCTTGTATGGGAGAAGGTGTAGGTCACCAGTCGGGTGGTTTGAGTTGGGAGAGATGGCACTGGTTGGCCCGGATTTAGTGATAGAGGCCATGGAAAAAGTGAAAGTAATTAGGGAAAGGTTGAAAATGGCACAAAGTCACCAAAAGTCCTATTCGGATGTTAGGAGGAGGGATCTTGAATTTCATGCCGGCGATTGGGTATATGTGAAGGTTTTGCCTATGAAGGGTGTGATGCATTTTGGTAAGAAGGGCAAGCTAAGCCCCCGGTATGTTGGCCCTTATGAGATCGTTGAGCGGATTGGGGGTATGGCCTATAGGTTGGAGTTGCCTCCTGACTTAAGTTCCATTCACCCAGTCTTCCATGTGTCTATGTTGAGGAAGCTAGGTGGTGATCCTAGCACCATTGTGCCTTTGGAAGGAATTGAGGTTGAATAAAATGTTTCTTATTAGGAAATCCCAGTGGAAATCTTGGATAGGAAAGTGAAGCGGCTTCGTAATAAGGGTGTGGCTTCGGTGAAGGCGCTTTGGGGGAACTAATATATGGAGAGTGCTACATGGGAGGCAAAACTGGAAATGATGAAATGATACCCTTATCTTTTTCGATCTACTCAAGCCTAAGGTACTAGGTTCTTCCTTTTCTAAATGGTCCCAATTCTTTCCCTCTTGAGTCTCATGACATAACATGCATACATGTGCATGAAAATGGTTTTGGTGATATTGAAATGGTCTGAATACATTACTTTTAAAATGAGTTTTACAGCTTGTTTGGATGGTGGTTTTTGATGGTATGGTATGGTATGGTTACTAAGAGAACCACGTTTGTTTTGATTGTTTCATTAATTATATGGTATGGTATGGTTTAGTTTCATGGTTCTCTAACCATGAAAACCCTCACTTTTTGAAACCACCAATTTGGTGGTATCCCATGGTTTCCTTATTTTTTTTCCCAATAATACCCTTATTTAAATTTAAATAGTTTTAATTTATCCTTTATTTTTTATTAAACTTTACCCTAATATATATATTGTTTTTGTATTACTTATTTTTCTCCGCATCAACTTTTGAAACTTTTGTTCGCCTCCTGTTTTTTCTTCCACGTTTTTTTTTTGAGTTTTTTTCTTAAGTTCTTACTTTTTTTTATTTTTTTACGTTGTTTGTATGGTTTGGAGATAAATTAGCTTGTATGTTTCCCTATTTGATTCTATGTATTTTTTTTTAAAAAAAAATATTAAAAAGATATTGATAAATTTAATGTGTATACTAATTAAGGATATTTTTGTAAATTTATAAGTTACGATACAATACCATACAGTCAAATCAAACAATAAATTATCATTAAACAGTAGAAACCCATACAATCTATCCAAACATGGTATCGTATTGTACTGTACGATACCATACCATACCATACAGTACCATACATTATGAAACCATGGCAAACCACCATTCAAACAAGCTGTTAAAGATTTTATGATTTTCGTATGGTGAACTATGCATTGTACCTTGTGTTTGGATGTTTCGTGTCCCAAGTCAAGCTTTCAAGCCTTATTGTTACACATTCAAGGAAGAATATTCCCAAGGGGGAGATGATGTAAGGACCCCGATTTTTGAACGACTTTATCAAATCTCATAACGTTGGCCCAGGAGAAAAATTCGACCAAGCGTCGTTCCATGGGAGGCCTACACGGCCCGTGTGAAGTTACATGGTCGGTGTGGCCTTTCGTAGAGGGGTACTTGGCCATGAATTTTGATAAGAGGATTGTGACAAGGGATTTTGAATTATGTAAGGGCACACAACCACTCACACAGTCCGTGTGGTGTGTCACGGGCCATGTGGCCCACCAAATGGCTCACAATGCTAAATTTTTCTAAGTATGAAATTACCATCTCGTAACATTTTCGTGGGGAAACTTTCTAAGTGTTATTACACGGCTCTTGACATGACCCGTGTAGCATACATGGGCCATGTAACCATCCGTGTGATACCCCATAGCGTCAGATAAATTTCAAGTGTTGGCACGACAAAAATTGTCTAAGTGACGGTTCATGGTTCATGTAACCATTCATGGACCGTGTAAAGGATCGTACGGACCTGACCGTTCAAATTTTGCCCATTTTATCAATGGCGCTTATGTAATTACAATTTATTTTAATTATGAATTGTGACCTTTTACCTCTCCAAAACCCCTAACTCAGCTGGTAACCCTCTCCTCTTACTTCATTCTCTTCAAACCCTATACCCCTCATAAGATCACTCCCAAACACTCTCTACTTTCCCTTCTCAAGGTTCAAGGCTAGGGTTCACATGGAGTTCAAATTCAAGCTAGGTCCTTCCCCTAAATTCAGCTCCTCAATCAAGGTATTTGGAATTGATTCTTGTTCCTTTCAACCAAGAAGACCCCAAACTCTTTCCAATTGTTTTCATGAATTTTGCTTACTTTAAACATGAGTTTTGAGATTAATGATTCTATAAATTCAATTGAAGTATGGGTTGAGTTTTATTGATCTTTACAAGTTAATTTAAGCCCTTACTTTATAGCTTGCATTGAGATTGTGAAATTATGAATGTGCATGTCCCCCTTTAAAGTTTGATTTATGCATGGGTGATCTATATTATGATTTATATGTGGATTTAATTATGAATTTCCTCAATTTCACACTATATTGCTGATTGTAGATTGAATCTATATTACCCACACCATTCTCATATCATGCATTGCATTTGCATTCATGGGCATTGGTTTATATGGAAATTATGAAGTAGGTTAAGTCCAATGATGTTTTATGAAATGATTTTGATATGATTTTGATAAGGCATTGGTGATGACAAGAATGTGATCAAATACATGTCTTATGATTATGGTTCTTTGAGCATCTTGGGTGCTTGCACCATCTTGTATATGAAAATGAGTTATTCCTTGCATGAGTATCATGATTATGATTTTTGGTTTGGCATTTGAGCCTAAATGTGCATTGAACAATTTGAAATGAATATTGTACCTCTTGAAAGCATGTATATGTATAAGTATTCACGTGGGATGTTTTTGACATAGCACTGATTTATTGGGGGGTGTTAGGGCTATCCCCTAGGGTCCTCTCCCTTTCCTCGAACTATGTGCTGACATAGGAACAAGAGCCATTATCGAAATGACCGGGTCTAAGGAATGGTTATTCATTTACTTTTTATGATATGATATGATTATGGAAAATCCTTTTGAAATGTTGTGTTCTGTAAGGAAGGTGAATATCCTCTGAAATGGTATGTTCCATAAGGTATGATGTAGATTACCGTTGGCAAGTAATCTTCTCCTACCGATGGGAGGTCTTTATCGGACTAATTCATGTAGTAGCTCACATGAGTTTGATATGTCGTTTACCGTCCATCCTCACTATATATGCGCATTATTGCATTTCATGCATCATAAATTTCATGGCATCTTGTATATTGCCCCATCGGATATATGTTTCTTTTTATATTATGAGACCTTGTCATCTAACCTTGAAATGCAAGTTTATAAGTCATTTGCATTGCACGCCTGCATACTTAGTACATTCAAACGTACTAACGCTTACTCTATGCCTACATGATTTTACCATATAGGGACCGAGCATGTCGATTACCAACTGTTTGACGAATAGCCCGATCTAGAAGAATGGTTGTGGTGAGTCCCATCCTCCAAGGATGGGCCATCTTCCCTTGTCTTATGCTATTTCAGATTCTCATTCTTCTTTGAGGGTGAGCCCGTAACTTGTCCCGGCCCCCGTTCCATCTGACTTGAGGCACTTGTTGGACAACATGAAGACTCCTTAAAATTCTTTATGCTATGTGTGGTATTTGTTTTATGTATTCATATGGATTGATATATGGAGATCTCGTATTTGTCTATATGCATATTTGGTGTGGAAATATGGAAAGTCCCAAGCCCCCGTATTTCCCCATAGTGTGAGTCATATTCTCCCATCCCTTAGAACTATGTGTTACTATTTGAATGTTCTCTCCGAACCGATGATGTGGATTTGGATACTTGAGGCTTGTTTGAGGACTCTCGGATTCCTATTCATCGTGTCACATCTAGGCCCTAGTCCCGGGTCATGATAACCTGAGGGGACTGATGTCTTTATGATCAACTATGATGCTTCCAAAGTTTGATTGGGATGTGTACTAATGTAGAGCAGTAAGGTCATAGCTTATTCTTCCAGACAACTTATGAACAGTGAGAGGAACTATCCACTTAGAACTAGTTACAATGGTGTTTGCATTCAAGATTAGGCGCCACTATTTATATGGAGCACATATCGATGTATTCACAGACCATAAGAGCCAGCAATATGTATTGACCTAGAAAGAGATTAACTTGAGGTAGAGAAGATGGCTTGAGTTACTCAAAGACTACGACATAAGCATCTTCTGCCACCTAGGTAAAGCTAATATGGTTGTTGATTCTCTTAGTAGTTGTTTATGGGGAGCCCTGTTTATGTGGAAGAATAGAAGAAGTAGTTGGCTAAAGAGATGCACAGACTGGCTCAATTAGGAGTTCAACTAGATGAATCTGGTGAATGTGGTATACTCATGCATAATGGGTCTACATCATCTCCTATAGAAGAGGCATAGGAGAAGCTAGACCAAGATCTCATCTTACTATAATTGAAGAAAGACGTACATAAGTAGAAAGTAATTGCGTCCATCAAAGAAGGAGATGGGGTATTGAGATACCAGAGTAGATTGTGTGTTCCGGATGTTGATGGTATTCGAGAAAGGATCTTGGCAGGAGCCCATAACTCTAGATATTCTATCCATCCAGGGTGGAGTGGGATGAAGAGAGACATCGCAGACTTTGTTTCTAAGTGCCCTAACTGCTAACCAGTAAAAGTTGAGCACTAAAGTGCATGCGAAGTAGCCCAGAATTTTGAAATTCCAGAATGGAAGTAGGAGATAATCAATATAGATGTAATCACAGCCTAATAGAGGTCTCGCAGCAGCATGATTCGATTTAGGTGATTGTTGATAAGATGATTAAATCAGCCCACTTCGTGGTGGTAAAGACTACTAATACGATAGAGTACTATGCCTGATTGTATATCCAAGAGATTGTTAGATTGCACAGATTCCTTTGTCCATCATATCAGATAGGGAGCTTAATATATTTCCCAATTCTAGAAGTCCGTTCAGAAAGGCTAGATTCAATGGTGAACCTTAGTACTGGTTTCCACCCTCAGATGGATGGTGTCATGACCTGGTCTTGGTCATGATGGCGCCTATCAGATCCCATCGACAGGATAGCCAATTACTTAACTCCCAAGGAACCTATCGTAGCTTTCTATTCAATACAAACTAATATAACAACAATACAATAATGAAAATCTACCTAGAACCTAGAAGTCAGTTGTA
This sequence comes from Solanum rostratum, assembly GCA_029948455.1. Lineage (NCBI taxonomy): Eukaryota > Viridiplantae > Streptophyta > Magnoliopsida > Solanales > Solanaceae > Solanum > Solanum rostratum. The sequence continues at coordinate 67,186,819 of CM057046.1, forward strand.
CAGAACTATAATAGACAGAAAGTACATACAGATATACATATTACAAAAAAGAATATATTATAATATACAATCTAAGAGTGCTCCTACAAATACATAGTACTATTGTACAAGGCCAAAGTCTAAAAGCAAAAGACGGTCATCAAAAGAAAGAGACTATCATGAAGCCAGAGTTACCGGTGCTCACCCAAAAGAAGTCTCTTGCGCTCTCAGATCCCCCAAACTTAATGCCCCCCACTAGTACCTAGACTTGCACCATGGGAAAGTGAAAATGTAGGGGCGAATACTAGAATAAAGTACCCAGTAGGTATCATCGGCCGATTGAGTGAAATAATATACATGATGAAGCTCAAATACATATAAAAGTAGCTGTCTGACAAATCAATCCTATATCCTCGAACTTAACCGTAACCTCGAGTTGTACGCGAGTGCGAGGCCCTAATATCTATGTTTGTATGCCACTTGAGCCCCTATGATTCTGGTAGGTACACCCGCACAAAATTTAATTGACAGATCACCACTGAAGCCCACAGAACCATTATAGATCCCAACTCTCCATATCATTAGATCAAGGGTTAGTTGTACGTGGGTGTAAGGCCCTAGTATCTATGACTGAACGCCCCCATATGCCCAGAAGGTACACCCACGCACTGCCACATTATGAATAGGTGAGTCGTTCAACGAGTAATCAATCAAGAGCCTCACCCTAACAATTATATATCAATGGGGTCCTTAACTCTATATCGACACATCGCATTCGATCCAAATGCACATGCGTAACAGTGAGACGTATCCCCCGGGGGAGAAAGAATCCCCCTTGCATTAGCAAATGTATCCCATGTCAGAATGTCTATCATGGAGCCTCACCCCTAAAAATATAATTGGTGGGGTCATCGACCAAAAATAATGGCAAGTGCTCGGACCCCTTTAGAATCAGCACCATAGTCTCGAACACTCGGATATGACCACCAAAGAATGGGACCATAGGGCATATCACCCGGGATCTCAAACACTCAAACGTGGCTGGTGGAGGCTTGAACTATAGGGTGTGTCATCTAGGTCATGGAGCGTAGCATCCCCTACTGACCTATCTGGATCCCCCAATCATATCATCGCTCTCTCGAATAACACAAAACAACCATCTCACTCAGATTATACAGATAGCCTATCCCCTGGGTACATAAAAAACCCAAATGTAACAACTAATAGCAGTGTATCACAATGTATGTCTCAGCAATCAGTGTAAAATCAGGTCTAATAGACCAACATGCTATATTTTAGTTCATCACAGGTAATGAGAGCAAAGTATGATAATAACAATGGTATCAGAAGTATCCACAATAGCTAGTCCCCACTGAATCATATTTTTGCAAGATATCAAGTCATAGTACGATAAGAAATCAACAAGCGGTCTCATAGTCACCATATCTCAACAACATCAATCCACATACTCCCGCAGATAAGGGATAGATCAGAATACGTACCTAAACAACAACATCAGCCCTTACCAGGCCTCCTTGTAGTCACCATTATCAAAAAATATCAAATTTAACAATACTCACAACAAACAACATAGAGTACTATCTCACAGTAGCATATGCTACATATGCTACACATACCAGGTACAACTAGCATCTCAAATATATCTAGATCCAGCATGCACATAATTTCACTCAAACTATTATTTAGGGAAAGCGTACCCTATCTAGCTGTCAATGCCTTGATCTTTGAATCACTCTAGCCATGAATTTCTCCATATGGCCTCCCGATGCTACTCAACTATTAAAATATAACCTACAATATTAACACGGTTAGCTTGGTTGTTTTGGCTTGAGAAACGAGTGAAATTAGGCCAAAAGAGCTTGAAACATGAAAAATAGGGCCCATGCCCAAAATCTTTGAAAAATGCTAAAAAAAACCTTCCCCTCGATAACTTGAGTCTATAGCCAAAATTCCAACCTAAAACGAACTCTAGAATACCGAGAAACGGCCCAAGAACAAGGTTAAAACTTTACCAGGAAAATATTCTTTTCAAAATATTCTAGATTAAAATTCTTGAAAACTAGACAATTATAGATAACACCAGCACATCACATCATTACTATCAGAACGTAAAATAGTTTAGGCTCAAATTTCATTCAATTCCATCAAGAATCCATTACGAAAATGACACGTAAAGTTTTTCACAAATTTAAGAAGATATTCGGCTAAAATAAAAAATTACCTCAAATTACGTGCTAGATCCTGATTCTGACTTCAATATATAATCCTTGCAAAAATTTGAGTCATGTGGACCCTTAGTTCACCAAAAACGGACTTGAAACGCATTTTATAGAAGCTTGGGAAGTTAGACTTGAATGCTGATTTACGAAGTGCTGAAGCACTTAAATAGGCCTCACACACCTTCTCTATGAACGCGGGTCAAGCTCTACGAACGCAGAGGCTTGGGGTCACTGCCCTTCTTCGAAAATGCAAAATCCTCTCCATGGATGCAGAGCTTCACCAAGCCTAGTCTCTACGAACGCGACATTGACCTCTGCGAGCATAGAGTGCAAATTCTTCTGATGATGCACCAGCAATCTCTAATATTTTTCTAGGCCATTTTTGAGGCATCCAATGTCCGTTTTACGCAACTGAATAGTGTAACCATCAAAATTTTATTGTTCCGAATTCAATGGTGCGGTCGAAATTCCCAACAGAGCATCCTAAGGGAAAATGAGGGTCTCACTTCTTTTTGGTAAAAATTAGCTAAAAGAATTAAGGGGATCAAAATGCAATTGAATATCCTTGTCAACTAACGAAGGGTCATTTTAGACTATTTTTGACATTTTAGAGTTAACTTTGCCGTTAATTTTCCATTCTGAGTGCGTTTAGCTGGGCTATTGCACAAACATTTTAGAGTTGAACTCATTTTGCAACTTTTAGCTTGAAATCTCATCGGGACACTCCATCCTCTGACCAACCACTCTCCTAGCACAAATCAGTCGTTTTGGAACTGACGAGACTATCAGAATCCCATTCTGAGGCCATTTACAAGGTTTAGTTAGAAATCTCATTTTAGCAACTTTAACTTCTCCATAACTTGCAAACTTGCACAAATCTCAACCAAAACACCCAATAACCATTCCGACAGTCCTAACAGGTCATTATAGGTCCGGGGTTAGTACTCAGAAGCTCAAAAAAACAACAATAATGCAAAAACACAGAATTGACCTATAGGGTGTTTACAGATGGATAGGCAAAGCATATGATACAAGCCTTGGAGGACATGTTGAAAGCATGTGTCATCGACTTCAAATGCAATTGGGATAATCATTTATCCCTTATTGAGTTTTCCTGAAGTAACATCTTTCATTCGAGCATCCAAAATAGCTCCTTCTAAGGTCCTTTATGGGAGGAGATATAGATCACCTATTGGATTATTCAAGGTAGGTGAAGTAGTGATTGTTCAAAACTAAGTACACCAAGTTATGGAGAAAGTAAAGATCATCCAAGAGAGATTGAGAACTACATAGAGTTGTCAGAAGTCCTACACTGATGTTAGGAGAAGGGACCTAGAGTTTGAAGTGAATGATCGAGTGCAGTTCAAAGTGTCACCCATGAACGGTGTCACGAGATTAGGGAAGAAAAGAAATATGAGTCTTTCATACATTGGTCCCGACCAAATTTGAAGAAAAAGGGAAACATAGCTTATGAGTTGGAGCTACTACAAAAGCTAGCGGCCATTCATCCGGTCTTTCACATTTCTATGCTTAAGAAGTGTTTGGGAGATCCGTCCTTGGTTGTGCCCATTGAAATCATTAGAGTGAAGGATACTTTGTGTTACAAAAAAATCCTCATTCAAACTCTTGATTATCAGTTTCGCAAACTGAGAACAAAAGAGATTGTATCTATCGAGGTGTTGTGGAGAAATCAATTGGTAGAAGAAGCTACTTCGGAAGCTGAAGAGAATATGAAGGCTAAGTACCCTCTTTTATTCCTGCCTATTGATGATGAGAGAGTTGATCATAATGATTCATTCTTATTCCTTGAGTTCTTTGTTATTCCTAGTTTGAATGATGATAGAGTTCTAGAGTTCGATTGACGATTGGCTTGATTTGTTGATTGCTTACTTGCTTGATTGCATGAGTGAATTGTGAACTGTTTGATTGTTAGAGTCTATGATAGGATTCATGCCTTGACTAGGTTCCTAGGTTTCTCTTCATTTGAGGATAAATGATCCCAAGGAGGAGATAATGTAACACCCTCAAATTCATTCCATCCAGTCTATTGTAAATGCCTAGGAAAAGCTGAGAAAATGACTGAATAAAATCACTAGGAGAAACATCGAAAGGTCATATACAGCCCATGGAGTGATCCATAGGCCGTAAATGGGGCCTCATAGTTTCCCATGTGACTTAAGAAATTTTTCTAAGTTGGAGGCCGATGTACGAGTCCTTCTATGGACTATACTTCAATCCATGAGCTGTAAGATGGGTTTTATCATTTGATGATTCAAAAATCAACTTTGTAGATCTTGAAACATGATCAATAGGACGTACCGCCATTCCTTTTATGGCCTATAGAAAGGGGTTTCATAGATCCCAGGTCCAATTTCCAGTAACCTAAATTTGGGTCACCTTCCATCTACGAGAGGAAACTTACGACTCGTAAGTGGAACCACAACCCGTGGACAGGGTTTCATGGTTCCCTTTAGTAGTTTTAACAAGGGGCATTTTTATTCTTGCCTACTCTTTTCAGTTAAAACCCACAACATTTTTGACTTGTTTTGGACCCTTATTAGTACCCTAAGTGTAAGATCATTCATTCTACACTTAGAAAACTTGAGATCATCGAGGAGAGGAGAAAGTTAGGGTTCTAAGAACACGGAGATTTTCCAAGAGTTGATTGTTCTTCAAATTTCAGGTACGTAAGGCTTCCTAAAGCATTGGACTAAGTCCGTTCACCTGCCATTTTTTCTAGTAGAGTCGAATTTATGTATAAGGATTGAGTCCTGAAAATCCCATGATCTTAATCTTTGAGTTGCTCGCATTTATTTTGAGTCTTCATGCATAGTTATGAATGAATCAATGAGTTACATGCTGGTCATATGAAATTAGAGTGTAAAATATGCATTCAGTACTATGAACTCTGAATTGCATCATTATATATAACCCTTGTTACATTGACTAAATTGGGACCATGACTGTGATTGTCTGCGTTGGGTAATTTGAGCATGGATGAGCATGAGGAGCATAATACCTGTCTATATACAGATCTAAAGATCATCTTATATGTTTTATATGATGAACATAATTGACTTATTGAATCTAAATGACAGTTTGAGTTGGAGTTAGTCTTGACTACATGCATGATTGATGATCTGATTGGTTGAGCTATCGAGTGAGAGTTGAGTTTGATTGGAGAAAATATAAACAGATGATATTGAGTTGATTGGCATGAGCATGATTTAGTCTTGGGAGGAGTATTGAGCACCGATATGGGAGCGAGTAGGTAACTACTTTAACCCATAAACTACGTTGCTAATGTAGGATAGTTACATTGTTAATTCAGGCGACTCATGTCCTAAAAAAATGGACATTTAATTTAGTTCTAAGAGAGTTGATCGTTCTTTACCATGGAAAGTTTTGGAAGGGTGTGGCAATGATGTTGCTATCGTTGTACATCACCAAACTAACAGTGGTGCGATTGGATGCCAGTTAAGAGAAACTCTAAAGCAAAACTTGTTGAGCATATAATGTTTTAAACCAAGTTGCATAAAATTGAGTCTATTTCAAAGCATGATTTCTTCTTAAACTAGCATATTCATTGAGTTGTATTACGAATTGTTGAGCCTTACTTTTTACTTTAGCCACTACCAGTATATTCTGTACTGATGTCCATTTGAGCCTACGTCATTAATAATGCAGATGCAGGTGGTTAGGAGACTTCAGTCAGTGCATCATTGAGGTCCAGCTTTTTACCTCCAGATTTAGTGAGCGCTCCTATATATTCAGAGGAGCCCTTTTAGTATTCATTGAGTATTTTTATTTTTTTGATTGGGGTAGCCATGATCTGTGATGTTACCATATAGATTGTCAGATAGAGGTGTCATGGATATTGGTTAGAGGATTGTTGATTGTTATTTATTTTTCGACTTTGTTCATTGGAAACATTTATTGATGTTAGTACTTAGTCAGTTGATTTACTTTTGACCCCCACTTGAGTATTCTTATGCTGATCATGACTGTGATGTGATGATGAGGCCGGTCGTTCTCTTGGGGAATCAACAATGGTTCTTCAAATGTCGGCCACACTAAGGGTAACCTCCCAGGGCGTGACAAACAATTTACGGAAACTATAGCTAAAGTACATAATAACAATAAAATGTTTGCCATTTCACATGATTTTTTTTTTTCCTTTTTATAAACCTCCCACCCACAATTCTTTTTAAAAAATGCATATTTTAAAAAAGTTTAATTGTTTTTACCACATCCTACCCTTGGCCCCCTAAGCACCCCTCCTTAAAAAAAATTTAAAAACTTCAAATTTATTTTTTAAAGACTATAATTTTTTTTCCTAACCCACCCCTCTTTTCCACCCTAATTTAAATTGGTTATGAACTAGAAAATTGTTGTCACTTTTAAACCTTAATAGATATTTTTTTGAAAATATTTTTGATTCACCACCCAAATGCTAAAAAATATTTTTAACTTATATCAACTAAGCATGAGAAAATAAGTAAGAAATCAACTTATTTTTCATTAACCAGCTACGAAGTCTGGCATGCAAGTCCACTGGATCTATTAAGGAGGGAAGGGTGCAATGGCACCTGCACACCTAGACTTTAAGACTTAGGTTTCTGGTGGAAAATGGTATGAAGTATCTTGAACTTAGTGGGTTATGCTGAAAAGTGCACATCCCCAAAATGTAATTGAAACTTTTAACCTTACACAAATTTTCACTACATTGATGTGGAAAAAATAGTAGAGTAAAAATTATTTTGGGAATATCAAACCAAATGACATCACTAGCTAGTAGAAAATTAACTATGAGAACATTTAATTGTAAATGTGATTATCGAAACTAGCTATGCATTTAAAATTACTAATACAATCGAAGTTGAGAATGAGAGAGTTTTGATAAAAGTTGCTTGACCTTTAGAACCAAGTTTACATATATTTATAAAAAAGATACAAGAATTCTAAATATGCAAGATAAACTCAACGGGTCCTAGTGATATAAGAATCCTAAGTGTTCTAATACGCCCCCTCAATCTGCACAAGATGCAATAACGGACAGATTGTCACATTAAAAACAAAACTGAGAGGAGGAAAAGCCTTTCCTGAAAATGTCTGCAACTTGTAAGCGCATCGGGACATATGTAACAACAAGATCCCCTTGAGATACTTTGTCACGAACACAATGAAAATCAACATCAATATGCTTGGAACACCAGATTTCGACACATATATGTACAATTGATATTGTCACAAAATACATGAATCGGTGACGAAGATAAATTCCAAGCTCACAGGGAATATGACAAATCCAAGCAGTCTCAGCAACTGTGTAAGCAATTGCTCTGTATTCAGCCTCTGTAGAAGACTTAGAAACAGTGAGTTGCTTCTTCGCACGCCAAGAAATGAGGTTTGAGCCCAAGAACACTACATGGCCCGTCATTGATCATCGAGTATCAGGACAACCAACACAATCGGCATCGGAATAGGTAATGACAAGAGAATTGGATGAAGAGGCATGCAGAAATAAACCATATGTGAGTGTACCCTGAGAATATCTGAAAATATGCCGACACAGTGCAAGTGAGTAGTTTGGGGAGCATGCGTAAATTGGGAGACAATATTAACTGCATAGGCAATATTAGGACGAGTCATTGTCAAGTACTAAACGCACCAACCATGCTCCTATCCTCACTTGGGTACGACCGTAAATTAACATCTTCAAGAGTGACACATGTGGAGATGCAATAGGAGTACAGACAGCTTGCAAGAATGCATGTGAAACTTAAGGAGTAAATCAACAATGTATTTTTGTTGAGATAAATGCAGACCATGTGAGGTATGGACAACATGTACACCAAGAAAATAGTGAAGGTCACCTAGATCTTTCATTGCAAAATAATAAGAAAGGCGATCTATGAATTGAACAAGAAGTTGTGAATGACTACTCGTGAGAGTAATATCATCCACATAAAACAATAATATAAGAATACCCAAAGAAGAATGATGAACAAACATAGACAGATCTGTTTTACTATAAATAAAACCATGGGTGAGTAGAAATGAACTAAAGCGATGAAACCAAGCACATGGTGCTTGCTTTAGACCATAAATGGCTTTAGTTAACTTGCAAACCTGATGTGCTGGATTAGTAAAAGCAGGAGGTTGTTTCATGAAGACATCTTCATTAAGAACACCATGTAGAAAAACACTTTTTACATCAAGTTGCCAAATTGGCCAAGCAAAAGACATAGCAAGAGATAGAATATATGTACCATAGTTGGCCGAACAACATGACTAAAAGTCACATGATAATCAATACCCGGTTGTTTGTGAAAACCTTTTGCTACAAGGCAGGCTTTGTAATGCTCAACAGACCAATCTGAGTTATTTTTAATACGATACACCCATTTACAACCAACCAATTTCATGTTATTAGTCTAAGGAACGAGCAGCCAAGTTTTATTTTCTAAAAGTGCATTGAATTCATCCGCCATTACTTGCTGCCATTTTAGATTTTGACAGCCTGAGAGACACAAGGTGGCTCAATTTCCTGAGTCGTATTTGAGGAAAGCAATTGAAAAGGCTTAGTGATTCCAGATTTCAATCGAGTTTGCATTGGATGATTGGGAAGAGAGAAAGTTGAGGACAGATCGTTATTTAAAGGCAACACACTGGGTGAGGGGGATGAAATATGAGCAGCGCTACTAGTGGATGGAATAGGAGGACCGGAAGGAGTATGAGGAACACTGGAATTTGAACTCCTAGAAGGACTGGTTGATGTAGACGAGACCAACTGGAGAGGAAGAAGTTGTAGGAAATGAAGAGGCGATAGTAGGGATAAAATTTGAAGGCGATATGACAACAAGTGGGTTAGAGGAAGCAGGAGGAGAAATGGACCTAACAGTTGGGGTAAAAAGGTTCAAATATGGAAATATTTTAATTCATGAAAGAGTACGTGTTGACTAATACAAATATAACCAGTTTTAGGATCTAGACAACGATACCCTTTATAATCAGATGCATATCCTAAAAACACACATTGTATAGAACGTGGGCAAAGCTTATGAGAAACACGAGCAGGCATATTCGGAAAACACTAACATCAAAATACTTTAAGAAAGGAATAATCTGGAGGTTTCACAAAAAGCTTTTCAAAGGGACAAGTTCCTTGAAAAATAGGAGTGGATAGCTTGTTAATAGTGTAAACAACATAGAAAGCAGGATCTACCCAAAATTGATCAGGAAGTTTTGACTCGGTGAGAATAGTTCGCACAATTTCAATTATGTGTTTGTGTTTCCGTTCAGCAACCCCATTCTATTGGGGAGTATCCAGATAGAATTTGCGAAAGGAAATACCTGAGTTAGAAAAATGCAAAAGCATGGATTTATTATTGTAATCGAATAGAAGTTTATATACATTTTGTAACACTCCCCCTCAAGTTGGAGCATAGATATTGATCATGCCCAACTTGTTGCAAAGGTAATCAACCTGAGTTCCATTCACTGCCTTTGTAAGCAAATCAGCTACCTGCTCTCCTGTCTTCACATAACTAGTAGAAATCAAGTTTTCTTGAATCTTCTCACGAATAAAGTGGCAGTCAACTTCAATATGTTTAGTTCTTTCATGATACACTGGGTTTGAGGCAATATGAATAGCAGCTTGATTATCACACCAAAGTTTTGCCGGCATATGATGCTTCAACCCAATTTCAGTTAAAAGATGATGTATCCACATGATTTCACTCGTAGACTGTGACATAGCTCTATACTCAGATTCTGCACTGGATCGAGATACAACACTTTGCTTCTTACTCCTCCATGATACTAAGTTTCCTCCAACAAAGACACAATAGCCTGTAGTAGATCTTCTGTCAATTTTTGAACCAGCCCAATCGGCATCTGCAAAACACTCAATACGAGTATGGTTGTGATTGCTATACAGTATGCCAAGTCCAGGAGCTCCTTTCAAGTAACATAGGATCTGTTCCAAAGCTGCCCAATGCTTCACCGTTGGTGTAGACACGAATTGACTAACGACACTTACCGCAAAAGCAATATCTGGACGAGTCACTGTGAGGTAGTTTAACTTTCCAACTATCCTCCTATATCTCTCTGGGTTATCAAAAAGCTCGCTATCATCTTTCATAAGATATACACCGGGAACCATTGGAGTACTGCAAGGTTTGGCCGCCAATTTTCCAGTTTCTGCAAGTAGGTCAAGAATATACTTTCTTTGAGATAGAAGAATTCCCCTCTTGCTTCTATTTACTTCTACTCCCAAAAAGTATTTCAACTGGCCTAAATCCTTTGTATGGAACCTAGTATGCAAGAAAGACTTAAGGGAAGATATCCCCTGAGAATCACCTCCTGTAATGACAATGTCATCAACATATACAACAAGAAGGATACTGCCAGCTGCTGATAGTCGGTAGAAGACCGAGTGATCACATTTGCTCATTTTCAGCCCAAACTCCTGAACTACCTCACTAAACTTGCCAAACCAAGCCCGTGGACTCTGCTTCAATCCATACAAGGATTTCTTCAAATGACAGACTTTTCTATACTCCCCCTGAGCAATAAAACCGGGCGGTTGCTCCATATATACTTCCTCTTGAAGATCACCACGAAGAAATGCATTCTTGATATCTAGTTGATGTAAAGGCCAATTCTCAGAAGCAGCTAAAGAAATAAACAAGCGCACAGAAGTGAGTTTGGCAACAGGAGAAAAGGTGTCTGAATAGTCCACTCCATAAGTCTGAGCATATCCTTTAGCCACAAGCCTGGCCTTAAGTCTTGCCACGGAACCATCTGGATTAACTTTCACTGTGAACACCCACTTACATCCTACTGGTTTCTTCCCGTCTGGTAAATCCACCAAATCCCATGTGTGATTTTCCTCTAATGCATGTATTTCCTCAAGCATCGCATTTGACCATCCGGGATGATGCAAAGCCTCTTTCACACTTTTGGGCGTAGAAACAGAGTCTAAAGAAGCAATCAAGGATCTAGATGCAGGAGACAAGCGATCATAGGAAACAAAGTTAGCAATAGAATATGTGGATTTGCAAGTCCATGTACCTTTACGAAGAGCAATAGGAAGGTCAAGATTTTCTGGAGGGTCTGAAGGAGGAGGATCAGATAAAGGAGGAATTAGTGCAGGGCATGTAGCATTAGTCTCTTGTCTCTTCGAACAAACTTGAACAATAGGTGGTCTTGCTGGAACATGTGTTGAAGGCGCAGTAGTCAAGTGATGCTCAATAGAGTAACTAGGAGATGGAAGAGTAGCATCACTTGATTGCTCAACATGAGTAACCTGATAAACTAACCACTCATCTTCCTCCCCTTGACTTGTAGAATTAGGAGGGTTATAAAAGAAAGGTGTACTCTCTGAAAATATCACATCATTTGACACTAGATATTTGCCAAGTTCAGTAGAATAACATCGATACCCCTTTTGAAGACGAGAATAACCCAAGAAAACACACTTCAATGCCTTAGGGTCCAACTTAGTAACAGATGGCCGTATATCTCGAACATAACAAGTGCTTCCGAATACTTTTGGTTCCACCGGGAATAATGTCTTTTTTGGAAAAAGAACATTATAAGGTGTATTACTAATAAGCACTGCCGATGGCATGCGATTAATCAGAAAACAAGCGGTAGAGACTGCATCGGCCCAAAATTGTTTAGGAACTTTCATTTGGAACAAAAGTGCTCGGGCTGTCTCAAGTAGATGCCTATTCTTCCTCTCAGCAACTCCATTTTGAGATGGTGTATCAACACATGATGACTGATAGAGAATACCATGTTGTCTCATGTAGGAACGAAACAACTCTGACATGTATTCTTTTGCATTATCACTCCTTAAAATACGCACTGAAGCATTGAATTGAGTTTTGACTTCAGCACAAAAGGCACAAAAGTGAGTAAACACTTCAGAGCGACTTTTCATAAAATAAATCCAAGTCATCCGAGAGAAATCATCCACAAAAGTGACAAAATACTTATATCCATTTTTAGAAACAACAGGACACGGTCCCCAAACATCAGAATGAATTAACTCAAAAGCTGACCCAACTCGCTTATTAACCCTTGGAGCTAATGTGATGCGGTGATGTTTTGCAAATCGGCATGATTCACACTCCAAAGAATGAACATTTTGAAATTGGGGACAAAGCTTCTTTAACAAAGGTAAAGAAGGATGTCCCAATCGACAATGTGCTTCAAATGGAGAGATGACAGTTGAGCAGGCAACAAACCGAGGCTCATATTCATCAAGGATATACAGATCATCAATTACATGTCCTTTACCAATAACCTTATGCGTCGCAAGATCACGAAACAAGCAATGATCAGGAAAGAAGGAAATATAACAGTTAAGATCTCTGGTAAGTTTACTCACAGAAATCAAATTGAAGGCCAACTTCGGTAAATTTAATACAGATGACAGGGTAATGGAGGAGGTTGCTTTGACTGTCCCAGATCCCACAATGTTACATGTTGACCCATTGGCTACTGTGACAGGAGAGGGTGCTTTGTGTGATCGAAAGGTAGAAAATATATTAGGATTACCTGTCATATGATCTGTAGCACCTGAATCAATCACCCAGTTGTTCGGAGAGGAGACCAAAGATGCTTTTCTTGAATCAACAAGGGTAGTAACTGAGGTGAATTCTTTAATGGAATTCTGATACTGAGAGAATTGTGCGAACTCATCCGCCGAAACCAAAATTTTCTCACCCTTCTGATTTATAGCCATACTTCCTTCTCAATGAAGAACTTAAGAATAACCAAGCTTCAAAAGGTCCCCAATAATATTAGATTCCAAGGAAAAGTAGAAGCCAATTCACCCAGCAAAATAATTGTAGCCGATGCTCAAAATCAAGAACATCCACAAAACACTAATATTGAACAGAACTTGATAATCGCAGCAGCACCAAACAGAAAACTAGATCTGAATCGTTGAAGCTACAAAGAAAAATATGATCCTGGAAGTAGTTTTCAGAAACCTAGGAACCTGGAAAGTGATGAAGTGTTCTCCAAATAATGTATCAAACCAAATGAAACTCGGGGTAGTAACTGACTAGATGACACTAGATGTTGAATCCCAAAAGACAGCAAAACAAGATCGAGCTGCCCTTTTTTTTTTCCAAACAAAGCCAAAACAGCATCAAGGAGCCTATAGGATCTGATACCATGTAATCGAATAGAAGTTTATATACATTTTGTAACAATTATCAAATTATCCGCCCCATCACTTTGCAATATTTTGATTTTACTATTAAATAGATTTTCAACCAATTTTTGATAAGAAGAAAAGTGTGTGAAGACCTCTTATTTTTCATAGGATAGAGCCACATGAAACAAGAAAAATCATCCACAAATATGACATAATATTGGAAGCCTAAATTAGATAATAATGGTGATTGCCAAACATCAGAGTGAATAATTTCTAAAGATGAAGAACTGTAGTGATCAACTAAATTGAAAGATAAACGTTGAGATTTTCAAAGATGACTAGAGACATAACTATTGCTAAAAGAATTGAGCAACTTAATTAAATTATTCTTCCTAAGACTATCTAGGACACGAGCACCACAACGGCCTAGTCAAGGTGCCATATGTCTCCTGGTTGACACAGAGCAACAGATGCATGGGGAAAGGAATGTGCAGGTGAAGAGGACACTGGATAAACATCTCCTTTACTGGAAGCTTGGAGGAGAGGTTGGCCCGTAATTTTTACCTTAACAGAGATAGAAGAAGATTCAAAATTTACAAAATAATTATTATCGATACATAACCTTTTAACAAAGATTAAATTATGACTAAGCTTGTGTACATGAAAGATGGAGTGCAAATGTAAAGGACGAGATGTTGGAGGTATCCGACAGTATCCAATTTTGTTAATATCAAACAAAGCTCCATTGCCAACTAAAACACGATCAGTACCATTGTGAGAGGATGTATGTAAAAAATTACCTTTCGATGGGGTCATATGAGCAGAGGCAGCCGAGTCAAGGTACCAAGTAGCATCATTTGTTTCACAAACTGACATTGTCGCAAAAGACTTAGGAAGACTATTAGCAACAAAAGCATGATTGAAACGATTTGAGAATTACAATGCTTGGTGGCCGATGGAACCACAGATTTGACAAATAAGAGTAGAGGGTGGGATCCTAAAACTCCAGAGGATGGAGAATTTGTAGTGGTGGACTGTGAGCCATAGGAGACATGAGAAGCACAATCAATACCTGATGTGAGTAGTCCAGAAGAGCCGTTGCGAGGAAATTTGATGAAGGTCCTTGATATTTTTGAAACTTTCCAGAGGAGCCACGACCTCGACCACCGCGGCCGTGGCCTTTAGAAGAATTGGTGCGACCCCTGCCACGACCCCCTTGATACAAAGGATTTGGACTTGAAGAATTTGAATGGGTATTTTTAGCAGCTAAAGCTTGTGGAAAAGATGGTGGATCAGGACCTTTAAAGCGTTGTAAACATTGTTCATGTAGTAACAACTTAGAATGAAGATCCTCAAGAGTCAGTAGTCTAGGAAAATGAGTGATAATTCCAGCTAATGTGTTATAGTCCTTTCCTAGACCAAGTAATACATGATCAACAAAGTCTTAATTTGAAATAGGAGAATTAATAGCTGCTAAGGAGTCAGCTATTTGTTTTGCATCCCGCAGATATTGATCAATAGATATAGAGTCTGCTTTACGCAAGGTGGTGAATTGTCGTTTTAGGACAATTGATTTTGCTTGACTAACATCCATGTAACGACAATGTGAATACAGCCAAATATCATGAGATGTGGGTAAAAGATGGACATCAACAAGAACCTCATGTGACCAGGCAGCAAAAATGCAAGATCGCACACTTTGATCTACTCGCAGCCATGAGCGGTAGTTGGGATTAGGCTGCTGATTTCCTGATCACATATAAAGGGAATTGGAGGTGAAAAAGAGTCATCGACAAAACCAAGAAAATCTTGAGAAATCAAGAGAGAGGTAAACGGAGTTCTCCATGTCAAATAGTCTTCAACAGATTGAATATTTGGTGCAGTAAGAGATGCTGAAGCATAAATAGGAGAAAGAATGGGATCAAACGTAGAAGAGCATGAAGAAACAAATGGGAAGCCAACAATACTTCTGAGAGATGTAGGTAACACCTGACCAGGCAAACACGTCGGCACAAAGACGAAAGGAGATGGCATTGAAGGAAGAGGAAAAGAGGATGTCAAAAGATTAGTTGTGCAAATGGGTGTAGAAATTGGAACGGAAGAAATTACTGTAGTAATAGGTGCGGATACAGAAAGGGGCTGAGAAGCCATGACTGAACGAAACAGAGAACGAAACGAACAAATTGTGGGCAAGATTTGGACTTGTGATACCATGAGAGTGTTTCGATAAAAGCTGCTTGACCTTTAAAGCCAAGTTTACATATATTTATAACAAAGATACAAGAATTCTAGATGTGCAAGATAAACTCACTTTACCAGAATTTTGAGACAACATTTGTCAATCATTACTTAAAGAAAGAAAGAAACCTCTTTCAACAAATCAACAGGCATTCCTTCTTGCGCGCATCATGACATACTCCTATCTCCTCCATATACAGAGTATGCTTCCATATCAACTTCTAAATCCTACAAAATATATGAAATATCAGCTCGAAGTTAAAAGTTTAGAAGAATAATACTGATAAAAACAACGGATGAAATGGTGGACCAAGAAATATTAAGACGCCAAAAAAAATGGTGTAACACTATCCAGAAACTTAATAAGGCTCTCTTTTGTAGATTCTCTTGACCATCTTTGCATTTTCAAGTGCAGACCCATTCTAATCATGTAGTATAAACCTAATGCGAGGGTGGGGGATCAAAATTCCACGCAGATAATTAGCTTGAATCTTGATATGTTGTATCAAGCTATAAAATGCTCAAGAAAGATAAAAGTAAAATAAGTACTTGGATTATTTTGATAAGAATAAAAGTAAAATAATCGGACAGCTAAAAGAAAGTCGAATGGTAGTAAGCATTTTGTGAAAATTAAGCATAGATAGTTTTAGTACTTACTTTTTGCTGAAACTGCAACGTTTTATAAACCAATAGACGATTCATGAAGCTTGTTCTCTAATTGGTTTGGACTACGTTTTCGGTTGGAATCTTTCCGCATTTCTACATTGTTTTTCATATTCTTCCTAACAAGCAAATTTTGTAACTTTACGCGTTTGAAAGTGGCTGTGAGATCTTGTGATTTATATTTGCAGGTTGTCTATTTAGAAAAAACAATATAAGTCTTTCCGCATTCAGAGTGTTATCACATTTTTTTGACGTTTAAGGTGAAAGCTCTTTTAAAATGGATGAAGTGACAAAATAGAGATCAGATGTGATTGTATTCTTTCGTGGTTCCACAGATTTTGATCATCCCAAAACACTGCAGTCAAAGAGAAAGGTGTTAGTAGTTTTCATATACAAGAACTTAGTATAACTATGTGTGAGAACCTAGCATAAAGTTGACATAAAAATATAACTGATAAAAGAAATCCTGTATTTACTTTGTGTATGCTACCTTTATTTGAGAAATGATTCACCCATTGTTTAGTAAGTAAAAAAAATTTGACTGTTGTCTATTACTCTGGGATAACTGTATTTATACCCGACAGGACAGAAAGGCGAAAGTCACAGGGTGGATGTCAACCAGGCAAAGTAACAAAAAGAGCAAGGACTTACACGAAAGAAACTACCCCAGGTTGAGCTGCTTCAGGGCCTTACCTGGAGGACTCAAGTCGTCCGTGGTGGAGGGTAACAGTGTGTAATCATAATGGTACGCTTGCTATCCGACAGGGATGGCCTGAATTTGCATCAGAATATGGTTTGGATGTGGATGCCCTTTGGTTTTCCAATATGCCACAGGTCAACACTTCATTGTTCAAATATTTGGTACAAGCGATTGATATAAATTCAGCTGAATGTCCTGATTGTCCCTTCCAAGTGTTAGCATCAATACTTGTTGCAAAAACATTAGGCTTGTATGTCACCATTTCAGACTCTGATGCAGCAGACGATCTGACCTTTTTCCTTGACTAAAGTTACCTCACTTGTTTGAATCAGTACTTGTAGTTGCCTTAGGATAAGTCCTTGCTCTTTTTCTTCCTTTGCCATGTCACTACAGAACTTGATCTTTCCGCAACCACTTGTTCCAAATATTTGAACAATGAAATGCTGACCCAGAAGATAATGGAAAACCAAGAAGTTGCCAACATTCAGACCATGTTCTGATGAGAATTAGGCCAACCCCGTTCGATAGCAAATGAACTATTACGGTTACAAACTGCTATCCTCCATAGTAGTCCACTTGAGTCCTCTAGAAAAGTTTCGTGATTAGTAAGATGTGAAATTGATCAAGCAATCTTTGATGGACAAAACTGAAAAAGAAATTAAACTGCAGAAATTAAAACTGAGAAATACCACATAACTCAAATGCTAAGTTAAAGAAACAAGTATACGACCATATCGTTGGAGTTCTTGATGATACAATTGTATATTACCAGACACCACATTGCAGTTCACTACAAATTAAGCTTCACAAATACAGAAATACCTCGGTAAAGTATAGTCCTTTAAGATCTACACACCAAAAGACTGCAGGTACTAAAGCAAGATCTGAATGATCATTCCAAGAATTATGTCATTGTCTCGTAATTTGCGTTCATTCCACATCAACCTAAGGGAAGATGGATTTATTTCATTGAAATTTGAATCGGTAAACTAAAAAGTTTTAGATTTTTCTCTTATTCCACGGGTCTTAAAAACAGTCTCCAAATTACTAATAATTAATGAATGATCCGAATTTAATGTCCAAGAATAGTAATAATTAATGAAGTATGTTTTTTGCCCGGAAAGGTAACATAACCATGACCTTTCGTTAGCTGAAATCAGGAACGCGCATGTTACAGGGCCACAATCCAAGCAGAGATAATAAATGTTGCCGATCAGATCTATGTGCTAATGCAACCATGATCCTTCAATGTCTCATCACTCAACTCAACTATTAGCATTATATGTTGTAAATAACACCAATTTTGAAAAATCACTAATGATGAAAGAAAAAATAAAGTAAAAAACAACGGAGAAGGAAAAATTAGTTGTCATGACCTGAAATGGGGTGTGATGGCACTTGCCTTTAACCCACCGAGGCACGTCAGCCTAGAAAATAATAACAAAATAATGCAAAAGCTAAAACGATAATACAATAAAACTAACAATAGATCAAAGCATAAGGGACATAATCAAATATAAAATCATAGCAGAACTGATGTCACATGTACAAGCCTCTAATACAATAGAAACATAAAGAACTAATACAAGTCTCAATAGTCTTTGTTTCTACAATAGAACAAAACTAATAAAGAAGTCAGACAATCTTGAGAATAGGCTGGAAGAAAAAGCAACTACCTCTCAATCTATCACAGGCTGTAAGAAGAATAGGAATTTCGACAGGATTTGGGCTCACAACCTACACACATGTGAAGAAAACAAGGGTGAGAACCAAAAGTATCCAACAAGAGGACCTAAATGCAGGTAGAGAATAAAATAATCTAGTACTCCTTTCATCCCAACCACATACCTCCAAAAGTACAAACTTGCATATAGCAAAGGACCTCACAAACAATATAGAAAATAGCACTAAACATGGTGTTTGAAGAAATAGCTAAACGAGAAGAAATAGCATGGAGACAAAGATGTACTGAAGTTTGGTTAAAGTAGGGAGATAGAAATACGTATTTCTTTCACAGAACTGCAAAAAGTCTCACAAGAGAATAAATTCAATTTCAAAGAAAAAAGTGATTGGAGAAGATCGGAATAAGACAAAAGGAGACACAGGAAGAGATAGTAAGCTATTATAAAGAATTGTACTTTGAGCTAGAAGACAGGAGTGTTACGTCTCGAAAGGGTACCCTTGGCGTGGCCGGCACTTGAAGAACCATAGCTGATTTCCCAAGAAAACCACCTGGACTCATCATTGCGTCAACTCGACAGCGGAAGAAAATGCTCAAAATAATAGGACATCATACGAATAAATTTAACTCTTATCTAAAACATAAGTTTCCAATGAACAAGTTTGGAAATGCAAAATGCTCAACAATCCTCTACTCACGTCTATGAAGCCTCTACTCAACAGTCTAGATGGTTCCATTATAATCCATAACACCCCAAATCAATGAAATGAACTACTCAATTGAAGCAAAAGATAAAAAGCCTCCTTCAGGATGCAAGGAGGACTCACCAACTCTTGAAGTGCACTAAACTGGACCACAACGATGCGCGGGCTGAAGTCTTCTTATCACCTATATCTAAAACATAATCAACATGCATTTCTTCTTGCGCGCATCATGACATGCTCCTATCTCCTCCATATACAGAGTATGCTTCCATATCAACTTCTAAATCCTACAAAATATATGTAGTATCAGCGAGAAGTTAAAAGTTTAGAAGAATAATAGTGATAAAAACAAGGGATGAAATGATGGACCAAGAAATATTAAGATGTCAAAAATAAATGGCGTAAGACTATCCAGAAATTTAATAAGGCTCTCTTTTGCAGAATCTCTCGACCATCTTTGCATTTTCAAGTACAGACCCATTCTAATCATGAATGTGTAGTATAAACCTAACACGGAGGTGGGGGATCAAAATTTCACGCAGATAATTAGCTTGAATCTTGATATGTAGTATCAAGCTATAAAATGCTCAAGAAAGATAAAAGTAAAATAAGTACTTGGATCATTTTTATAAGAATAAAAGTAAAATAATCCGACAGCTAAAAGAAAGTCGAATGGTGGTAAGCATTTTGTGAAAAGTAAGCATAGATAGTTTTAGTACTTACTTTTTGCTTAAACCGCAACGTTTTATAAACCAATAGACGATTCATGAAGCTTTTTCTTTAATTGGTTTGGTCTATGTTTTCGGTTGGAATCTTTCCGCATTTCTACGTTGTCTTTTTGATATTCTTCCTAACAAGCAAATTTTGTAACTTTATGCGTTTGAAAATGGCTTTGAGATCTTGTGATTGATAAGCCTTTCCGCATTCAGAGTGTTATCACATTTATTTGACGTTTAAGGTGAAAGCTCTATTAAAATGGACGAAGTGACAAAATAGAGATCAGATGTGATTATATTCTTTCGTGGTTCCACAGATTTTGATCATCCCACAACACTGCAGTCAAAGAAAAAGATGTTAGTAGTTTTCATATAATAGAACTTAGTATAACTACGTGTGAAAACCTACCATAAAGTTGACATAAAAATATAACTGATAAAAGAAATTCTGTATTTACTTTGTGTATGCTAGCTCTATTTGAGAAATGATTCACCCATTGTTTAGTAAGTAAAAATTTTTTTGGCTGTTGTCTATTAATCTGGGACAACTGTATTTATCCCTGACAGGACAGAAAGACGAAAGTCACAGAGTGGATGCCAACCAGGCAAAGTAATAAAAAGAGCAAGGACTTACACGAAAGAAACTACCCCAGGTTGAGCTGCTTCAGGGCCTTACCTGGAGGACTCAAGTCGACCGCGATGGAGGGTAACAGTGTGTAACCATAATGGTTCCCTTGCTATCCGACAGGGATGGCCTGAATTTGCATCAGAATATGGTTTGGATGTGGATGCCCATTGGTTTTCCAATATGCCACAGGTCAACACTTCATTGTCCAAATATTTGGTACAAGCGATTGATATAAATTCACTTGAATGTCCTGATTGGCCCTTCCAAGTGTTAGCATCAATACTTGTTGCAAAGTTGGGAACATTAGGCTTGTATGTCACCATTTCAGACTCTGATGCAGCAGAAGATTGACCTTTTTCCTTGACTAAAGTTACCTCACTTGTTTGAATCAGTACTTGTAGTTGCCTTAAGGTAAAGTCCTTGCTCTTTTTCTTCCTTTGCCAAGTCACTACAGAACTTTATCTTTCCGCAACCACTTGTTCCGAATATTTGAACAATGAAATGCTGACCCAGAAGATAATGGAAAACCAAGAAGTTGCCAACATTCAGACCATGTTCTGATGAGAATTAGGCCAAACCCGTTCGATAGCAAATGAACTATTACGGTTACAAACTGCTATCCTCCATAGTAGTCCACTTGAGTCCTCTAGATAAGTTTCGTGAATAGTAAGATGTGAAATTGATCGAGCAATCTTTGATGGACAAAACTGAAAAAGAAATTAAACTGCAGAAATTAAAACTGAGAAATACCACATAACTCAAATGCTAAGCTAAAGAAACAAGTATACGACCATATCATTGAAGTTCTTGATGATACAATTGTATATTACCAGACAGCACATTACAGTTCACTACAAATTAAGCTTCACAAATACAGAAATACCTCGGTTAAGTATAGTCCTTTAAGATCTACACACCAAAAGACTGCAGGTACTAAAGCAAGATCTGAATAATATTCCAAGAATTATGTCATTGTCTCGTTAATTTGCATTCATTGCACATCAGCCTAAGAGAAGATGGATTTATTTCAGAGAAATTTGAATCGGTAAATTAAAAAGTTTTAAATTTTTCTCTTATTCCACGGGTCTTAAAAACAGTCTCCAAATTACTAATAATTAATGAATGATCCGAATTTAATTTCCAAGAATAGTAATAATTAATGAAGTATGTTTTTTTCCTAGACAGCTAACATAACCATGACCTTTCGATAGCTGAAATCAGGAACGCGCATGTTACAGGGCCACAATCAAAGCAGAAATAATAAATGTTGCCGATCAGATCTATGTGCTAATGCAACCATGATCCTTCAATGTTTCATCACTCAACTCAACTATTAGCATTATATGTTGTAAATAACTCCAATTTTGAAAAATCGCTAAAGATCAAAGAAAAAATAAAGTAAAAAACAACGGAGAAGGAAAAATTAGTTGTCATGACCTGAAATGGGGTGTGATGGCACTTGCCTTTAACCCACCGAGGCACGTCAGCCTAGAAAATAATAACAAAATAATGCAAAAGCTAAAACGATAACAATAGATTAAAGCATAAGGGACATAATCAAATATAAAATCATCCCAGAACTGTCACATGTACAAGCCTCTAATACAATAGAAATCATATAGAAATAATACAAGTCTCAATAGTCTTTGTTTCTACAATAGAACAAAAAACTAAGAAAGAAGTCAGACAGTCTTGAGAGTAGGCTGGAAAAAAAAGCAACTACCTCTCAATCTATCACAGGTTGTAAGAAGAATAGGAACTTCGACAGGATTTGGGCTCACAACCTACACACATGTGAAGAAAACAAGGGTAAGAACCAAAAGTATCCAACAAGAGGACCTAAATGCAAGTAGAGAATAAAATAATCTAGTACTCCTTTCATCCCAACCACATACCTCCAAAAGTACAAACTTGCATATAGCAAAGGACCTCACAAACAATATAGAAAATAGCACTAAACATGGTGTTTGAAGAAATAGCTAAACGAGAAGAAATAGCATGGAGACAAAGATGTACTGAAGTTTGGTTAAAGTAGGGAGATAGAAATACGTATTTATTTCACAGAACTGCAAAAAGGCTCACAAGAGAATGAATTCATTTTCAAAGCAAAAAGTGATTGGAGAAGATCGGAATAAGACAAAAGGAGACACAGAAAGAGATCGTAAACTATTATAAAGAAAATGCTCAAAATAATAGGACATCATACGAATAAATTTAACTCTTATCTAAAATATAAGTTTCCAATGGACAAGTTTGGAAATGCAAAATGCTCAAAAATCCTCTACTCACGTCTATGAAGCCTCTACTCAACAGTCTAGATGGTTCCATTAAAATCCATAACACCCCAAATCAATGAAATGAACTACTCAATTGAAGCAAAAGATAAAAAGGCTCCTTCGGGATGCAAGGAGGACTCAACAACTCTTGAAGTGCACTGAACTGGACCACAACGATGCGTGGGCTGAAGTTCTCCTATCACCTATATCTACAACATAATCAACAGGCATTTCTTCTTGTGCGCATCATGACATGCTCCTATCTCCTCCATATACAGAGTATGCTTCCATATCAACTTCTAACTCCTACAAAATATATGTAATATCAGCGGGAAGTTAAAAGCTTAGAAGAATAATAGTCATAAAAACAACGGATGAAATGGTGGACCAAGAAATTTTAAGATGTCAAAAATAAATGGCGTAACACTATCCAGAAACTTAATAAGGCTCTCTTTTGCAGAATCTCTCGACCATCTTTGCATTTTCAAGTACAGACCCATTTTAATCATGAACGTGTAGTATAAACCTAACGCGGAGGTGGGGGATCAAAATTCCACGCAGATAATTAGCTTGAATATTGATATGTAGTATCAAGCTATAAAATGCTCAAGAAAGATAAAAGTAAAATAAGTACTTGGATCATTTTTATAAGAATAAAAGTAAAATAATCCAACAGCTAAAAGAAAGTCGAATGGTGGTAAGCATTTTGTGAAAAGTAAGCATAGATAGTTTTAGTACTTACTTTTTGCTTAAACCGCAACGTTTTATAAACCAATAGACGATTCATGAAGCTTGTTCTCTAATTGGTTTGGACTATGTTTTCGGTTGGAATCTTTCTGCATTTCTATGTTGTCTTTCATATTCTTCCTAACAAGCAAATTTTGTAACTTTATGTGTTTGAAAGTGGCTTTGAGATCTTGTGATTTATAAGCCTTTCCCCATTCAGAGTGTTATCACATTTATTTGACGTTTAAGGTGAAAGCTCTATTAAAATGAATTAAGTGACAAAATAGAGATCAGATGTGATTGTATTCTTTCGTGGTTCCACATATTTTGATCATCCCACAACACTGCAGTGAAAGAAAAAGGTGTTAGCAGTTTTCATATACAAGAAATTAGTATAACTATGTGTGAAAACCTACCATAAAGTTGACATAAAAATATAACTGATAAAAGAAATTCTGTGTTTACTTTGTGTATGCTAGCTCTATTTGAGAAATGATTCACTCTTTTTTTAGGAAGTAAAAAATTTTTTGGCTGTTGTCTATTAATCTGGGACAACTGTATTTATCCCTAACAGGACAGAAAGGCGAAAGTCACAGGGTGGATGCCAACCAGGCAAAGTAATAAAAAGAGCAAGGACTTACACGAAAGAAACTACCCCAGATTGAGCTTCTTCAGGGCCTTACCTGGAGGACTCAAGTTGACCGCAATGGAGGGTAACAGTGTGTAATCATAATGGTTCCCTTGCTATCCGACAGGGATGGCCAGAATTCGCATCAGAATATGGTTTGGATGTGGATGCCCTTTGGTTTTCCAATATGCTACAGGTCAACACTTCATTGTTCAAATATTTGGTACAAGCGATTGATATAATTTCAGCTGAATGTCCTTATTGTCCCTTCCAAGTGTTAGCATCAATACTTGTTGCAAAGTTGGTAACATTAGGCTTGTATGTCACCATTTCAGACTCTGATGCAGCAGACGATCTGACCTTTTTCCTTGACTAAAGTTACCTCACTTGTTTGAATCAGTACTTGTAGTTGCCTTAGGATAAGTCCTTGCTCTTTTTCTTCCTTTGCCATGTCACTATAGAACTTGATCTTTCCGCAACCACTTGTTCCAAATATTTGAACAATGAAATGCTGACCCAAAAGATAATGGAAAACCAAGAAGTTGCCAACATTCAGACCATGTTCTGATGAGAATTAGGCCAACCCCGTTTGGTAGAAAATGAACTATTACGGTTACAAACTGCTATCCTCCATAATAGTCCACTTGAATCCTCTAGATAAGTTTCGTGATTAGTAAGATGTGAAATTGATCGAGCAATCTTTGATGGAAAAAACTGAAAAAGAAATTAAACTGCAGAAATTAAAACTGAGAAATACCACATAACTCAAATGCTAAGCTAAAGAAAACAAGTATACGACCATATCATTGGAGTTCTTGATGATACAATTGTATATTACCAGACACCACATTGCAGTTCACTACAAATAAAGCTTCATGTTAGCATAATGGAAAGATCATAAGATATCTGCATGATTTACATTTAGTGTAGAATATTGTATAGCATTAGTTGTAGAATATATGCAAGAGATATTCTAGATGCTATATTTAGTATAAAATATTATGTAACATTAGTTGTAGAATATTATGCACATTAATTTGTAGGATTTAAGAGAATATCTTTTTTGTGTATAAATACTGATGTATTCTTATGTATTTGAATCAATGAATTGAGACAACCATTCCTTGGTTTCTCTTGTGTTTATCTGTTCTTGACATGGTATCAGAGTCTTCTCTTCTTTGATTCATAGAGTCTTGGATCTGTAGTAACTTTCAAATATTTTTTGGAAGTTTTTGTTTTCGTGGTTGTTAATCAACAATTAGTCTTAACTATTTGGTGCTCTTGGTCTTTGATTTTCTAGACATTTTTCGTATCATTGTGTTTTTGGATTTTGCTATTCAAAAATATGACTTCATATCACTTTGAGTCATTCAATGTTCATTTCACCGGAAAAATTACTTCGCTTGGAAATTTCAGTTTCAATTATTTGTCACGGAAAAAGAGTTATGGGGCCATATAGATGAAAGTGATCCTGCACCGACTGATCCTACAAAACTAGGTCAATGGAAGGTCAAAGATGCTCGGGTGATGACATGGATTTTACGGTCAATTGACCCTCTCATTGTTCTTAATCTTAGGCCATACAAGACTGCAAAGGCCATGTGGAATTATTTACAAAAGGTTTATAATCAAGACAATAACGCAAGACGTTTTCAGCTAGAGCATGAAATTGCTAATCATTCTCAAGGAGGTCTTTCTATTCAGAATTATTTTTATGGATTTCAAAACTTATGGGCTGAATTCATGGATATTGCTTATGCTAAAATACCTGTTGAATCTCTCCCTATTATTCAAGCAGTTCATGAGCAAAGCAAGAGAGATCAATTTTTGATGAAATTGTGACCTGATTTTGAGATTGTTCGCTCGTTCGCTCCAACTTGATGAATCATGACCTGTTTCCCTCTTTGGATGTCTGTTTTAGGGAGTTACTTCGTGAAGAGCAACGTTTTCTCACACAAAATGTGTTTAAGCAAGATATTGTTCACACTGTTGCATTTGTTGCTCAAGGAAAAGGAAAAGGCTGGGATATGAGCAAGGCTCGATGCTACAGTTGCAAGGAATATGGTCATATTGCTAGCAATTGTGGTAAAAAGTTCTGCAATTATTGTAAACAACACGGGCATATTATCAAAGAGTGTCCCACATGTCCTCAAAATCGCAAGATTGATGCATTTCAAGCTGGGATAAAAGGCTCCACTTCTGGTAACTCAGTTTCAACTGGAGCGCGTTGCTTCAGTTCTCTTTTGAACATAGTAAATATGACTCATCTTTGTTTCTTCGAAAAACATCTACCGATTGTGTTCTTCTTTTGGTATAAGTAGATGACATTATTATCACAAGAACTGATTCTTCATTAATTTCTAACCTCCAACAGCAGCTTAAGGATTCTTTTCATATGAAAGTCTTGGTACTCTTACGTATTTTTTAGGTTTGGAAGTTCATTGTGATTCTTTAGGTGTGTTCTTAAACCAGCACAAATATACTCGGGACTTGATTGCTTTGGTTGGTCTTCAAGAATCCTCTTCCGTAGATACTCCATTGGAATTGAACGTGAAGTATCGTCGTGATGTAGGAGATCTTCTGCTTGATCTAACTTTGTATCGACAATTAGTTGGGAGCCTAAATTATCTTACTATTACTCGACTTGATATCTCTTTCGCAGTTCAACAAGTCAGCATGTTCATGCAGGCTCCTCGTCATCTACATTTGGTGGTTGTTCGTCGTATCATTCGATATCTCCTAAGAACATCTACTCGTGGATTATTCTTTTTTAGTGGCTCCCCTATTCGGCTTAATGCATTTTGTGATTCTAATTGGGCTGGTTGTCCTGACACTCGTCGCTCTGTCACAGGTTGGTGCATGTTTCTCGGAGGTTCCTTGATATCAAGAAAGAGTAAGAAGCAAGATCGTGTTTCAAAATCCTCAACAGAGTCTGAATATCGAGCAATGTCTCAGCTTGCTCTGAGATTATTTGGCTTCGTGGTTTGTTGACAGAAATTGGATTTCCTCAATCTAGTCCTACTCCTCTTCATGCTGACAGCACAAGCGCCATGCAGATTGCTACAAATCCGGTTTATCATGAAAGAACCAAATATATTAAAGTGGACTGTCATTCTATTAGAGAAGCTGTCAATGAAAGATTACTACTCTTCCACATGTATCCAATGATCTTTAGATAGCTGATGTGTTTACCAAGTCAATGGCACGACAACGCCATAGATTTCTAGTAGGCAAATTGATGCTTTTTGATCCACCGGCATCAATTTGAGGGGGGATGTTAGCATAATGGAAAGATCATAAGATATCTGCATGATCTACATTTAGTGTAGAATATTGTATAGCATTAGTTGTAGAATATATGCAAGAGATATTCTAGATGCTATATTTAGTATAAAATATTGTGTAACATTAGTTGTAGAATATTATGCACATTAATTTGTAGGATTTAAGAGAATATTTTTTTTTGTGTATAAATACTGATGTATTCTTATGTATTTGAATCAATGAATTGAGACAACCATTCCTTGGTTTCTCTTGTGTTTATCTGTTCTTGACACTTCACAAATACAGAAATACCTCGGTTAAGTATAGTCCTTTAAGATCTACACACTAAAAGACTGAAGGTACTAAAGCAAGATCTGAATGATCATTCCAAGAATTATGTCATTGTCTTGTTAATTTGCGTTCATTGCACATCAACCTACGAGAAGATGGATTTATTTCAGTGAAATTTGAATCGGTAAACTAAAAAGTTTTAAATTTTTTCTCTTATTCCACGGGTCTTAAAAACAGTCTCCAAAGTACTAATAATTAATGAATGATCCGAATTTAATTTCCAAGAATAGTAATAATTAATAACGTATCCTTTTTTCCCAGACAGGTAACATTACCATGACCTTTCGATAGCTGAAATCAGGAAAGCGCATGTTACAGGGCCACAATCAAAGCAGAAATAATAAATGTTGCCGATAGGTTCTATGTGCTAATGCAACCATGATCCTTCAATTTTTCATCACTCAAATTAACTATTAACATTATATGTTGTAAATAACTCCAGTTTTGAAAAATCGCTAAAAATCAAAGAAAAAATTAAGTAAAAAACAACGGAGAAGGAAATATTTGTTGTTATGACCTGAAATGGGGTGTGATGGCACTTGCCTTTAACTCACAGGCACGTCAGCCTAGAAAATAATAACAAAATAATACAAAATCTAAAATGATAATACAATATAACTAACAATAGATTAAAGCATAAGGGACATAATCAAATATAAAATCATCCCATAACTGATGTCACTTGTACAAGCCTCTAATACATTAGAAACATAAAAAAATAATACAAGTCTCTATAGTCTTTGTTTCTACATTAGAACAAAACTAATAAAGAAGTCTGACAGTCTTGAGAATAGGCTGGAAGAAAAAACAACTACCTTTCAATCTATCACAGGCTCGATCTGTAAGAAGAATAGGAACTTCGACAGGAGTTGGGCTCACAACCTACATACATGTGTAGAAAACAAGGGTGAGAACCAGAAGTATCCAACAAGGGGACCTAAATGAAGGTAGAGAATAAAATAATCTAGTAATCCTTCCATCCCAACCACATACCTCCAAAACTACAAACTTGTATATAGGAAAGGACATCACATAATATAGAAAATAACACTAAACATGGTGTTTGAAGACATAGCTAAACTAGAGGAAATAGCTTGGAGACAAAGATCTACAGAAGTTTAATTAAAGTTGGGGGATAGAAATACGTCTTTCTTTCATAGAACTACAAAAAGGCTCACAAGAGAAGAAATTCAATTACAAAGCAAAAAGTGATTGGAGAAGATCGGAATAAGACAAAAGGAGACACAAAATGAGATAGTAAGCTATTATAAAGAATTGTACTTTGAGCTAGAAGACAGGAGTGTTATGCCCCGAGAGGGTACCATTGGCGTGGCCGGCACTTGAAGAACCATAGCTGATTCACAAGAGACCCACGTGGCTTCACCGTCACGTCAACTCGACAGCGGAAGAAAGTGCTAAAAAATTATAGTACATCCTCAGAAAGTCTCTTAGTCTTGTGGTAGTCATTGACTCTTGAGAGCTACAACTAGGAGTCTGTGCATACTGATTCCCGCTCTAGGTAGCTACCAACTGTGTGAGCATAGTGACAGCTCCTCTAAAATCGGCCTCTGTTGTAGGAGCAGGTGGAGCAGTAGGTGTCTTAGGAGCACCAGTGGCTCTAGCCGGTCGACCAGAACCCCTCGTTCCACCCGAGGAGGCACCTCTGAAGTTGAGTTCTCAGCATTTCTTGCTGAAGCATTTCTCTGGGTCATGGTACGTTTAGGATGCATGATCGGCAAGCGCATCACGCACGAGTTAGAAAGAGCTTTGTAGACTTTTGACTCTATTGCACAGACTTAGAATACAAGAAAGTGTAGCAATTCCTAATGTCCTATATCCTCCTTATGAAATGTAGCACACAACACACCCATAAACAAGACTCTACTAGACAGGACTTCATAGACTCCCTAGAACTCTTTAATTATGTGCTCTGATACCTAGTTCGTAACGCCCCGGGAGGGTACCTTGGCTTGGCCGGCACTTGAAGAACCATGTTGAATTTCCATGAGAACCACCTAGCCTCATCGTCACGTCAATTCGACAGCCAAAGAAAATGCTCAATATAATAGGAAATCCTACTAATAAATATAACTCTTATTTGAATCATAAGTTTCGAATGAACAAGTTTGAAAATTCGAAATTCTCAACAATCCTCTAATCGCATCTATGAAGCCTCTACTAACTAGTCTAGATGGTTCTATGACAGACCATGATACCCAAATCGAAGAAATGAATTACTCAATCGAAGTAAAAGATAAAAAGCCTCCTTCGGTATGCAAGGAGGACTCACCAACTCTTGAAGTGCACTGAACTGGACCACAACGATGTGCGGGATGAAGTCCTCTTATCATTTGTATCTGCAACATGAAACGATGTAAGTCTAAATGGAGGTTAGTACATGGAATATACTGGCATATGAAATAGCTCAAGACTGTAAAGCTACTCACTCACCTCGACTCAAACAACTCATGCTCATCTCAATATATGCAAGTTTAAAGTAAATCATGCTTTTAAAATAGGCTCAGTAGAAATAAACTCAGTTTAAAATATCATGCTCAATCAGTGTTTGCTTAGGAGTTTCTCTTAACTGACATCCAATCCCATCACATTTAGCTTAGTGAAGCACAACAAAGGCGATGTTGTTACCCCGCTCGTCCCTAACTTGCTGTGGAAAAGGACAATCAACTCTCTCATGGATCCATAGTAAATGTCCAACTTTTGGAACATGAGTTGCCAGAACATATTGTACGACTATCCTATGTTGGCAACATAGTTCTATGGGTTAGAGTAGTTATTTACTCACTGCCATCTCGTGCTCAGTACTCCTCCCAAGACTAAAACATGCATAGCTCATCAATCAACTCAAATCTTAATAGTACTCAGTCAATCAACTCAAATCTCAACCTCATTGGGTTATCTCAGCTCATTCATCTCATAGTATCATCAATTCAATCAATCAAGAGAAATCAATCAGACTCAAATAGCCATTAGGACTCATCAATTAAAATCATCATGGAATGCATGCAAAATGTATCAATGAACATGCAGTCATGATTCTATATGCTCCTCATGCTCAATCATATTCAAATTACTCAACTCAGACAATCAAATTCGAATCTCAACTCAATTCATGCATAGATTTTTGTAAAATCCTTCAATTTAGGGCTCATGATATCAAGTATATATGTATATGTGTCAATTTCGTATCAGTGGTCATGCAATACAATAGTTATCTCATAGACCATCATAAGAAACACATAATAGATGCAGAAAATTCGATAATTGGTTGATAGAAATTCATAACTCAATTCTTGTTCTCAATTTCGACTCAAATCAGTGAAAGGGTCATTTGAACGATGGTTCTTTCAAACTTTAATAAGCCTTAAATACCTTGAAATAGAAGAAACAGTCAAACTCCAATCAATTTTTATGTTAGAATTGAAACCCTTGCTCTTCTCCCTCCTCTGGTGTTTCTCAAGAAAATTCCTAAGCTTGAAGAATGGTGAAAATACACTTGGGGTTTTGTTTTAGGACTTTAATTAAGTCTAAAACGTCCAAGGGTTTAATTAAAAGGGGTAGGAAAAGATAAAATTACCCCTCTTAAAAAGAGTCGCCTGAGGCTATGAGACCCCATTTTCTGGCCGTAGACCATTCTACGAACCGTAGAAGACCTCTTGTAAACAAGGGATCTTGAAATTTGATTTACTGGATTTGGCATGAAACCTCCTCTATGAGCCGTAAAATGTTGTATGGGTTGTCTGCTAACTCGTAAATATATAGAAAAGTTGGTATTTGGACCTCCAATTCATGAAATCAATCTCCGAGTCGTGGAATACTTTACGGGTCGTATGCTATCTTGTATATAGGCTTCAGACTTTGAAAATTCCACCAAGTCAACTGGGGGGTTTACAAGACCTATTTTACAGGTTGTAGATCTCTGTATGGGTCATATATGCCCTCGTGGATTCTCTTTTCAGCCATTCTTCTTATTCTTTTCTCAGCATTCTCTAGTGCTTTGACTCCAGATTAGGTAAAAGGAATTAGGGGGTGTTACAAAGAGACCCTACGGAGATGAGGAACTTCACTATTATTCATAAAAAAGAGAACAACTTACTTATGGCACCTTTTGAGCCACAACAAATGCTAGAGGGCCTCAGAGCATGTCCAAGGGACAAAGTACCAGGGCTATATGGTTACTTCATGGCTTTTTAGCCAATGCTGGGAAATCATTAAACCTGATTTGGTGGTGTAGAATTTTTATAAAGAAAAAAATGTTAATTCCACCTTTTTGGGTTTAATTCCTAAGGTGGGATTTGTAGAACTAACATACGTTAGACCTATTAGCCTAATAGGAGGGGTTTGTAAGAACAAAGCTAAAATTTTGGTAGAAGGCTGAAGAAGGTGTTGCACAGACTTGTCGAAAGAAAATAAATGGCATTCATAAAAGGCAGATGAATAATGGAAGTAGTACTGATAACAAATGAATGTGTAGAATCCAGAGAGAAAGTCAGCGCCCTAGAATTCTATGCAAACTTGATATACAGAAGGCCTATGACCACTTAAACTAGAACATTTTACTACTTAAGATGCAAAGCATAGGTTTTGGAGCTAAGTGGAGAAGATGGCTGAAATTTTGTATAAGCACGGTCAAGTTCTCTAGTTTAGTCAATGGAACTCCCAGTGAGTTCTTTCCATTTCAGACGGAACTGAGACAGCTTTACTCCCCTGTCACCCATCCTAAGCATCCTAGACATAGAAGGCTTGGCTTATCTGATTCAAACAGCAAAGGTGGAGGGTTGGATATAGGGCTTCAAGGTGGACACAGTGTACATAAATGCCTTGGAGATCTTTCATCTACAATATGCAGATGATACTCTTATCTTTTGTGAAGCAGTGAGGACGAAAAAGTTGATAATTAGAGAAATATCCATCATCAGCAATCTCTCGATTACACATCAATTGGGGAAAGAGCTTCATATATCCCACTAACGAAGTGATTGAGGTGGATAGTTTGGCAGAATCCACAGGTGGTAAGGTAGGGGAGCAACAAACTATATACCTAGGAATGCCATTGGGGCTAAGAGCAAATTAAATGGGATTTGGAATGGAGTGATACAAAAGTGAGGGAAGAAGTTAACCAACTAGAAGATCCAATACTTGTCCGGGACGGATAGACTAACTATGATTAACAGTGTGCTTTATGTAATACCTGCTATATGATGTCTGTGTTAGCAACACCAGATAATGTCATAAAAATTAAGAAAGAGGGAGAGGAGGTCATAAAAATTAAGAAAGAGGGGGAAATGGGGATCAAGGACATGAAAAGGCAAAACAAAATCCTCATGTTAAAATGGTTGTTGAAATTTATGACAGGAGAAAATATGCTATGGAAAGAGGTGGTCAGGGCAAAACATGAAATGGAGAATAGGTGGATTACAAAGATGGCGACTACACCATATGGATGTGGCATCTAGAGATCAGTATGAAACCTCTGGCCTCTGCTACACTTCGGAATCAAATTCCAGGTGGGTAATGGTTTGAAGGTCTTATTCTGGGAGAACATATGGATAGCCCAGAGACCCCTGTAACAATTATTCCCATAGTTGTATGCACTAAGTCTCCGAAAAAATGCAATAGTTTCTGGAATGTGGACCGGATAAAGGTGGAACTTGCATCTTAAGAAAGCAAGGTGGACAGTGTGGAAAACACGAACAAAAAAACGAACCAAAGCTTGAACGAAGGTGGACAATGTAGAAGATTGTCCCAACTTGCATATGGTGGACAATGTGGAAAAAACGAATGAAAGGTGTTTTGAGGGAAAGAGAACAATTTACAGACAATTAAGATGAATTGCCTAGCTCTTTATTACTTTCTGTGTAAACATGAAGTACTAGTACAACAGAAGATCTGTTTGTTTTTTTGACTATTTAAGACAAAAAGCACAGATACAATCAATTAGACTGTACTCCCTTTATCCAATTTCATGTGGCATCCTTTCTTTTTTATTCTGTCCGAAAAGAATGACACCTTACTTCAATTGAAAATAATTTAATTTAGTCAATTGGAAAAAAATTAACTTTAAAATTTGTTTTTTTACCCTTAATAAAATGATTTTCAGCCACACCATTATCTAAGAATTGTTTTAGACCGCAAGTTTTAAAAATCTTTCTTTTTTCTTAAACACCGTGCCAAGTCAAAGGGTGTCACATAAAACGAGATGAAGGCAGTACAATGTTTCAGAAGGGGGACAACTGTGATGTAGTTTAAATGTGGATATATAGATGAAAAAGCTACCATTCTAAAACAAAATGATTTTAGATTTCATTGCACAAACATGACAAACTTCATCAATAGAATAATGCTTTATGTAATAGCGTAATTACCATGCAATATATTTAAAATATCTCCTAAAAATAAACATCTTTTTTTAATCTTTGAAGACCATATATAGGTTCCAAAAGAATTTGGGAAACACGCGAGAACTAGTTTCTAGATGATGGCTAGACTTTACTTCATTTTTCTAATTAATAAAATATCAAATCATCCTATCATTATTATGAAAAATATGACATAGCTAAAACAAATTCATCATCTTGATTAAGAAAAAGTATATACCGGATATTACAATAGTTAATGCCATCATATATGATTCACATAGGCAACAACTAAATGTTGTAATTGATTAAGGAAAACAACTACATGCGATTCTTTTGGCATCTTACTTTTGGACTTTCAGATTTTTATGTACATCAACATATGTTTCTGCTGACATACAATTTGAAAAAGAGAATCATCTCCTGGATTCAGGCCATAAGCGGCAGTAACTTGTTTCCATCCGAAGGGACTTAGAAAAATCATGGAAACCAAGAAAATTCATGAGAATTAGATGGATAGGACAAAAAGATGAAAGGGTTATACTGATGAGTACTGAGAGAGAGGAAATTAGCTTTTGCAGCTGATGATTGAAGAACAAAACTTAGAGTCCTCTAGGATCCAACACATGCACTAAGGATGATAATGCAATTTTGTATACAATTAATCAACAAAATAAACAAAAAGCCTCCCTGTACTAACAAGCTAAAA
Source organism: Solanum rostratum (assembly GCA_029948455.1). Taxonomy (NCBI): domain Eukaryota; kingdom Viridiplantae; phylum Streptophyta; class Magnoliopsida; order Solanales; family Solanaceae; genus Solanum; species Solanum rostratum. The sequence goes on from CM057046.1 coordinate 67,221,875, forward strand.
AGTTGAGTTTTATGGAATCTAATTCAACCAAAATGCTAGCTCATGAGAGAAGAATTGCCTAAGACCATATAAGGAGTCCAGTACCCATCCGACAAATGATATGGACTCCAGCAATTTGGTCCACAACTCAAGACTAAGGTCAAGATTAACATAGTGTCAACAAAGCCAATCTTCACTGGTGTCTCAAGTATATAGCAGTAATATCCAACAATTTGTTGTGAAAAACAAGCATACCAAACTGAAATGCTTCTTTAGATTTCTCATCTTTTGTACCCAGTAGTTGAATATCCACAATTGGTCTACCAACCATACTAATTGCCGTTCCAGACTCAAGCTTTAACAACAGTGCTTCTGAATTAAAGTTGTCAATCTCAACATTTAAATGTGGTTCTGTTTGCGATCTCAAATTGGTTTTAACATGATTATCATTTCCATTGGCACCTTTAAAGGACTTCTAGGTCTTTCTGCAGCAGGTTTGCTTGCTGCCATTAAAAACTTGACAGATGCAAGCACAACCTGTCATCTTCTTGATCATATTGAGCGTTTCTGTAAATCATACAAAATGGTTCATCCACATCTATAGAAAAATGCACTGATTGTCCCTTCCCAGTGTTAGCATCAATGTCAGTTTGTCCGTGACCTTTCTAGACTTTGATTCAGCAGATGTTTCTCTTTTCTTAACAGAAAAGATGTCCCCCTAATTTCCAATTTCCAAGAATCCTGGCAATCCATCATAATTTTTTGTAAGTGAAGCAAACCATTCAAACTTTGAAATTCTCCAACTTCCTAAACTTGTAAGTTTTTACTAAACCTCAAATCCTACAACACTTCTTCCAATTGTCAACCAAATAGTTGGATAATGGACATCCTTTTTGGAAAGAAAGTCTATACATGTTAGGAAAAGTGAGTGTCTAAGTATTGTTCCTTCACCACTTATGTTCCCAAAAAAACACTCACTCACTTAGGAAGATGTATTTTCATTGAACCCTATCCCTTTATAACAATCTTTCATAGCCCACAATTGATGGGGAGTGGGCATTCCAGCCAACCTCCAAAGGCCCATACTTCTGCACAATCACCCTTCTCCAAAAAGCATTTACCTCAACCCCAAATCTCCATAACCACTTTCCTAAAAGTGTCATTTTAAAGACCCTTAGATCCTTAATACCAAGATCATCCCATTGTTTCTATTTTTGATGGGGGAGAGGAGGGAAACCCTCAGGCCAAACGAGTTAGAGTGGCTATGTGAATTCTTTGTATTAATAGCTTTGTCAAAAAAAAAAAGTCTCTATATTAATTATTTCCTCCAAAACAAAATTACATTAAATAACTCAAGGAGACATCCTAAATATTCATTCTTAACCGATAAGTAGTAGATACAATTCATAATTCTGCAAATCTACTTCCTTACAGAATTTCTTATTAGACACTTCAAAAGGGGAATTTTTTTCTTGTTTGTAAGAATATTCACCACAAAATCTAGATCAAAAATTTCACAATCAAAGCTTAAAAAATAAAAGTACTTGACATGAATTCATCAAGATAACTATTCCTTGGATTCCAAAGTCATCTAGCAACACAAATTAAAAAGAAAAAAGAAAGGGTATATATGCATGATATCTTACATATACCCACATATGCATATATATAACATGTATATATAAACCAAATCATAAATAATCATACTCACAAGAACAACGGTAGAAACCAGTTACAACAATCTGAATGAAGTCATGACTGAAACAATGCAAAATCATTTGATCAGAAATAGTTTACCCACAAAAGGAAAGGTGAATTACGTAGAGTGAATAGTTATTGAATTTCCATCGAAAAAGAAATTTTTTTTGTTCTGCTAAAAACTATACATGATGTTGACCAAACCCTAAAGGAATGTGCAATTTTGGTTAGCAAAAAACAATTTTCCTTAAAAAGTGAATAAAAGGAGAAAAAATTTGTTTTTTCTGAATGTAAAGTATTTTTTCTATGTTTTGCTTGGTCCTTTGTTTTGACCTTAAGGGAGGTGGGTTAGTAGAGTTCAAGCCCTTATCATAGTTAATTCTTACAATATTTAAATTTGGAGAATATAATTTCAAAAATATTATTTTGGACTCTATTCTTAACTGTCGCAATTTTCTATTCTTGCTAAAAGTTTAGTACATTATTTGTTGTTATTATGGGGTCCTACAACATAATAATTGTAATTTTCCTTGCTTTTCTTCTATGTATTCTCATCAGTCTTGTCTTATAAATCCCATCCTAATAAAAGTTTTGAATTTCTAAATATAATTGTACATCTATAAACAGATAGAAATTTATTTTTTACTTCATCTTAATATCTAAAATCTATTACAAATTTAGTAAACATTGATTTTCTAACCAAAATTGCACACCTAAATAAGAAAATATATTTAATTTTAAAAGGTTTTGACTCGTGCTTTTTTTTCGAAGGTGCAAATACTATTTATAACACCCCATAACTCTATTCGTATGATCCGAATTTTTTTGTTATAAAAACATAAGCTTGAACTTAGTCTGAATACAAAACATATGTCTGAATACAAAAGACGACTATCAAAAGAAAGGAGACTGTGAAGTAGCTAGAGTAGCCAGTGCTCACCAAGTGTCTCCTGAATGCTTATGAATCCACCAACCATCAGCAACCGTGCCAAGAATATGGACCTATACCATGGAAAGATGCAGAAAATTTGGGGTGAGTACTAGAAAAAGGCACCAAGGAGGAATCATCGACTGACTGAGTGAAATATAAAAAATATCGTATGCCTAAATATAGAAACTGTAGTAAAGCTAGAAAATCTAAACTTAGGTAGAGGAGTAAGCATGTCTGCAAAATCACTGAACCTTGACTGAACCAACCCAACGTCTGACAAAATCGAGTAGGCCCATACCAGAACTATCACCAGACTAAGCCATAGTGTTGTATGCAGGTGTAAGTTTCTAATATCTATGCCTATATGCCAACTGGGCCCCTATAATCCCAAAAGGTGCACCCACGCATAATCTAACCGGCATAATCACAGTGGAACCCAACTCTTAATATCACATGATCAAGGGATCGAGTTGCACATGGGTGTAAGACCCTAATGTCTAAGCCTGAATACCACCTGAGCACCCATAATCTTAAAGGGTACACCCATGCATAATCAGGGTATGTATAGGTGTGTAGATCCACAAGTGATCAATCGAGTCCTTGATCCAAAGTACCATATATCAACTGGATCCTCGACCTAAAGTACCATATTATGTAAGGCTGTGACACTCGACGATGGTGCATCAATATATATATTATAATGGTGGGACAAATCTCTCGTGGAAGAAAGAATCCCCCTAACATAATTAAAGGGTCTTAGACCTTAAGCAATCAGCAGAACGAATCCCTCTGAACACAATACATAGGGTCTTAGACCCTAAAATATAACCCATGGGGTCCCCAGCCTAGAATATCAATAGGTGCTTGGACCTCATAATTGGCACCCTGGTCTCGGACACTCGGACATGGCCATTGAAGCCTAGAAACCACGGGGAACATCGCCTGGGTCTTGTATACTTGGACGTGGCCACCGAAGACTACAAACTGTAGGAAACGTCATCCAAGTCTCAGAGCATAAGAATAGTCATCCACTCAACTAGTCTCTCTGGATCTGAATCTCTAAAGTCATACTATATCTCAATATAAGAATCATACAACCCCACCAAGAATAACCACCACCTCCATTAGACGATAATAGGTAACCCCATAATCAAGTAATAAAAACTAATGCACAACTACTAACAGAAGTATACACGGGTGTATAGGTCATGAATCATTATAAAGTCATGCCCAACTAAGGGCAAGTATATCACAACCCCTTTAACTACAAGTACCCCAAGTAAACATAGGCAATTACCATTATGTCACAAGTATCCCACGCCATCCAGCCCAATAGAATCATATCTACACCAGAATTAGGCCACAATATGTCATATGTCCAGCATGGACAACTTAGTGAATCTCATACGATATAACATACATCGTCTAACAGGGTCTTACCCTTGTCTATAGTCAATCAAAGGTTCAGTTGCAATGTATTTCATATAAAGAGTTGGAAGGCCCAAACTGAGCACCCTCGCAATACTTTCAAGAATATATCATGATTCCCCCTAGTCATCAGTAGGTGTAACAAGTGTACAAAGGATAATAGTTATATGTAAAGCATATAAGTCACAAAACACACAAAATCACGTCTAACCGGCGATCATACTGTAATATAGGCAACCACAAATACTCAGAACATATATAAATAACCACAACCATATCATAGATATCCCAACCAACGAAAGATTGTAGAATAAGATATAGATACTAGAACCAGTGCACAAGGTAGCATGTAATCACTTGTCAGCCTCACAAGCTAGTCTATTGCAGTAGCCTGAGGACACATATGCATACAAGCAAGAGTCAAGCTCTGTGTGCATACCTGTCATACATTCTCGGCTCAATCTAGCCCTTATCAGGCCCTCTCATAGTTTGACAGTGCCAGAACTTAGAAAATATAGCACCTACAACTAACACAACCCTTAATACAATAGCCACCATCCCATGTCACCATACATATACACACATAGAGCACAATAAGCCATGTACAATGCATACTTCACAACTCAATCCATTAACAACACATTTCCACAAATATTGGCTCAAATATTCTAGCATTTCACTTGGTCTAAGGTTTAAAACCGCCTAGCATACCTAGAAGGTGGTTTCTCGAGCTCCTGACTAGTCTTCTTGAGATTTTCCCTTCTTGATAGCCTCAAGACGCTACTCAACCGTCAAAATATAAATCACATGGTTAATACGATCAATTTGACCATAAGATCTTGAAAAATAGGTGAAATAATATTAATTACACCTAAAATGAGGAAAAATGGGGCCCAAACCTAAAATTCTGAATAAATCCCTATAAAATGTTACCCACATCACCCCGATTCTATAGCTGGAAATTGAGCCCAAAACAAATCCCAGAAGGTTGAGAAATGACTAGAAAACAATGTTACATTCTTTACTGAAAAAACATTTCTTACAATATTTCTCGGTCACAGTTTACATGAAAACAACCAAATTATTTGAATCCAAATATACCACAACATTCCTCTTGGAAAAAAAACTTAGACCCAAATTTTACTAAATTTTGTTGAGAATTGATTGAGATATTGCAAGGTAAAGTTTTCACACATTTCCAATGCATAATCAGTGAAAAGGGGAATTTTACCTCAAAGTACATGCAGAAGTTAAAATCTGACACTTCCACAGTGTTCCTCACAAAATACTGGACAATTTAGTCTGTTAAATTGCCAAAATTGGAGTTACAAATCAAACGCCCGACTGAAGTTTTGTCCCAAGGCTGCCACGTGACCAGCCTTTTTTAGGCTAGTCGCAACGCCCAAGTCATAGGCGTGCAACTGTAAGCGTGTGCATTTGGGCATGGATGTGGGTGCAGGCATGCGCCTATGCCAAGTCGTGCGGACACAATCGGTGCGGGTGTGCATGTGGAGGCGCCTTTTGTGTGCGGTGCCAGCTTTTCCAAAACTTCTCTAGGGAATTCCCTGGCTATTTAATGTCCTTTTAATGCAAATGGATAGTGTCACTATATAGATTTTTGAACGCTTCGGATCCAACCATGGGATCGCAATTTCCAATGAAACATCCTATAGAAAAATGAGGATCCCACTTTTTCAAGCTAGTTTTAGCTAAAGGCACTAAGGCGGGTCAAAATGCACCTAAAGGCCCCCACCATTTCACAAAATGTCATTTTAGGATATTTTCAATGTTTAGGGTATGACCACGCTATCAGATTCCCATTCCAAGCATGTTTAGCTAGGTTTTTATAGAAAAATAATTTTTAGCTTCCGATTGAACTGATTTTGCAACTTTTGACATAAATTCACATCGGGACCCTAAAACCTTGAACAAACCATACTTCTAGCCTAAGGTGGCTTTTCCAAAACTGATGGAACCATTAGAATCCCATTTCGAGGTCATTTGCTAGGACTTTATCAGAAACTTATTTTTACTATAATATCTTCCTCGTTAACTCGCAAATTCATATAACTCTCAATCCATTAAACCCATAACCATTCCAACACTCCCAATAAGTTGCAAATGGTTTGAGGTTACAATCTATGAGCTCAAATCAAGAAAATACTCGCAGAAATACAGAAAGGACCCAGAGGGTCATTACAATCGTAAAATAGGATATTTCCTTATTACCCTAAATGAGAACTAAATGTTATTGATCGTGGATCCACTAATGGGATGTCCTTTACCCTAGTAAGGTATTAGACAAATGTGGCAATAGCGTCACTTCATTATATCATTACGAACTCATAGGTGATGGTTGTCAGTTAGAGAAACTTCCAATAACATATGATAGTACTCTATATGAATGGATTGGATTGTATATGACTAGTCTCAGTCTAAACCTTATTTTTTACATTATACCTTTGACATTCTCATTGAGTTCTTTATCTTCCTAAGTCTCTTCAGTTGATTTGATGGTTGAGTTGAGTCCCTTGAGTTGCATATCTTTGATTGAGCTTTTTCCTTTCTAGCTATTTTACATACTCGTACGTTCCATGTACAGACGTCCATATGGACCTGCATCTTTCTATGATGCATAGATAGGTATTAGAGATCATCGATTTGCGTTTCATTGAGGATCTTATGTCCATCAGCTGATGGGCGAGTCCTCTCCAACATTTGGAGGATACCACTTATGAGTCTCTTGCTTTGAGTTTAGTATTTTTATTTTGATTTGAGGTAGCCCTGAACCTATCATCAGCACCTTCTAGATGCTTAGAGATAGAGGCTTCATAAACAATGATGGATTATAGTTGATATTTTTATTTCTTAGACTTGTACTCTTCAAACTATTTTATCTGATTGATTTATGTTCCCACTAAGTACTTTATTTTTTTACGTTGAGCCTTCCACTAATTAAATGAGTGAATTTATCCAAGTGGTTTGCTTAGGGACTGGCAATGGTTTCTGAGTTCTGACCATGTCTTGGGTACCCTCTTAGGGCACGACAAACTTGGTATCAGAGCACAGAGTTCAAGTGTCCTAGGGTGTTTATGAAGCTGTGTCTATAGGATTTATTTATGGTTATGAGAGCCCCACTTCTATAAAGAGGAAGTATTGATATTTAAGAAGAGTTTCGTTTCTTTCAAATGCTTGATCTTTAAACAAGAGTTGTTCCTAAGAAACTTATTTAAATTCATGGATTGTCCATATTTGTTCAACTATCCCTCATACTTAACGTCGTCATAACAGGAAAGTGCAAATCCTTATTGATGAGTTACTCTTAGATGAAGTATTCAGAAAGTAAAGAAACTGCAGTAGGCCTTAGAGGAGTCGACTATTGTGGTGAGTTTATTGATTTGAAGAATGCACTTTTATTCATATGAATTGTGTTTTTGAGCTAGAGTGAGCTGTACTTCCGAACCCGCTTCTCCAAATCTTGCTTCAAATGTCATCCTTGATAGGGAAAGTTATGTCACTAAGAGTTTGATGTTCGCACTCGATTCAATATGATTTGAGGCTTTATAAATTACAAGTAAAATTGAGTCATCCTAGAGTTAGAAAGATGAACGTGAAAGAGTAGAGACTAAATAGTGAGAATGATGGTTGATTGGGGCTTATAACTAGAGTTATATATCTATTAGGTAAGTAATGAGGTGTTAAGTCAAGTTCCTTGGTGTTGACTAAAGCGTGGTAAGCATTATCTGACATTTAGATAGGGTATAGAGAAAGAGTCATGAATAGGATGAGTTAAAGTGTACTCAATTCAGAGAAAAGCTTATGTTGATGTACTATAGTATCACTGAGGGTGAAAGATAGGTCTTGAGTAGAAGAACAAAGTACTTTTGAGGTGGTAGATCTATCCTAGAAGCAAGATTTTTAAAGTAAAGTACCATGAGATTCATGGAGTTATGAGCTTAGCCAGATAGCCAGATAAAGGAGGTATAATGAATGGGTGAATGGTACTTGAGTTATGATGAGAGAAAGTGTTGATCGATTATCCGCTATGAAATTTTAGTGGGCAGATGTTCCCAGTTTTTACCTAGTAGTTGTAGGTCGGTATAATATGAGAGAAGTGTGTGATGCATATGTTAAGCATTGTGAAGTAAAGGAATATAGCATTGTGGCAGTGATAATCATTGATAGAGATTTGCCTTAAGAGGCTTGCCATTGTATGTTCAAAATAATATAATGATATTAACTTGCTAGGAATGTGATGCTATGAGTATGGTGTAGGTTCCCCTTAGATGAAAACATCGATTAAAGATGAATCATTAGACAAGAAGAGGCTTAAGATGTGTATCCACAATAGTGTTAAGTTGTGTGAAGCTCTAAATTATGAATTGCGATGGAACTTAGATAGTATATTTGAGTTGTCAATATAGAGTAGGCTAGTTGTCACGACCCAAGCTTAGGGCCTAAACGTGACATGGGGAATGAGGAACCCGAAGGAACCCCAAACAAGCCTCTCGAAATGTCATCACACTTCATCAGTCGCGGAAGTATAATCAACATTCAATAAAGGGAATTAGGGACCAAGGGCAACCCATTTCAAAATAATATCATAGATTAAGAGTCAAGCTCATTTGCAAAATACTTGTCCAACGTACACCTCTACATATATCGATAGAATGGGGGCCATGACATACTACCGGCTCCCCTCATAGTCAAATACAAATACAAGCTAAGATCTCAAAACATAGGAGTAGGAAACATAACATAGTCCTCGAATCATTGAGGACTCACCAACAATCCCGGATAAGCACCACACTAGCCACGTGGATGGAGAGAAGGATTAAGAGTAGCTCCAGTCCCTACATGGTAACATCATGTAGGCAAAATATGCGTTAGTACTTTGGAATGTACTAAGTATGTGGGGTGCAATACAAGAATAGATAAGATACATAATCGAAATGCAAGAGATGGGTCATTAGACATAGTATATAATCAAGATGCATTTGCATGATCAATGTATAGTCAAATATGTTTAAGTAAATCCATCTTCATAATAGGTACCATATCTGAAACTGAGCCAAGCAAATTGATGACGCATAAACCCCCTCATCTGGGTGAAATAAGTATTATCCCTTATTTCTGGATAGTGGCAATCCCACCTTGCCACACTAGGTGGATATGGGTACTTCTCCCCCATATCATGGATAGTGACAATCCCACCTTGCCACCCTAGGTGAATATGAGTACTTATCCCTCATATCATGGATAGTGATAATCCCACCTTGCCACCCTAGGTGAATATGAGTACTTATCCCCCATATCATGGATATCCGGCTCTTTTCCCCCGGACCGGGCATGGTTGTGCAATACTTTATATAGGAATTTACAATAGGCTCTAATGAAATTCTCATGTAGAAATGAATATATACACAAGTTTAGTTTATCATCAACATGTCATTGTAACCTCATTCATATCTTATCTCAAGCTTTAAAACATCAATGCCTCATAATTCCATAATTGGACATTTTGTCAAATACCTTGGGGGCATGCAGTGGGGATCAAAGAATGTGTAAAATGGAGTAGGACTCATGCAGTAAATCAGTGAACCAACCATCAATGAACACTTTGACATACTTCCAAGACAACATGTAAAGCCCCACATCAATTCCAAGTTTAGATTCAAGTTCTAGAGTGACAACATGTTCAAGACATTCACTTTCCCATGCTAGAATTTCACTGTGCAGAAAATTTATACAATGAACATGACCAATGTGTAAATCTTCACTTAAAATCATGGAATAATGAGTAAGTTAGGGTTTAGGCACTATGGGTGGAAGGACCCATCAGTTCAACACCACACACCTTGAGTTCTTATGAAGGCCTTAGAAGTGTCTTCAAAGGAGGCTTGAAACTTGGAGCAAGGACCTCTTCAATCTTGATGAAGGTTTTGGAGGGTTTTGGCTTAAGTTCTTGAGAGAAATATCTCTAAGTGTGGGAAATGTCTTTTAGGAAATGTTTTAAGGAATGGGAACTGATTTAGTGCTATATAGGAAATAAAGTTCGTCTTTGAAAAAAGGGTTCCAACACTTAGAAAAATAATGGGGCGGGTGAACAGTAAATTTGCTCACTGGAATTTGCATTCTCTGCCCGAGCGGAGTTTACGAAAATGGGCATAACATCTTCGTCCAAACTCCAAACGAGGTGAAACCAAGTGCGTTGGATAGGTAACTCACAGGGCTTTCCATGGATATATTATGGGCCACCCAATTCTTCGCGTGCTAAAAGATATGACCCTCCAAAATAGACCCTCTAAAAAGGCTTCACTTGGAAATTTCAAATTTTGATACGGTTGCTCTAAAATTCGGGTTAGACCTGTTTCCCACTCCATTTGACCCCCTAAACAAGAATATGAAGTCGTATTTTCAAAATAACAAACGCATTTTTAGATATAGCTAAAACAAGTTTTCGGGGACTTCCGAAATACTTGGGTCGTTTCAATATCTCCCCTTTGGGAACATTCGCCCCCGAATGTGGAAGAGGCATACAAGACAAGACTTATCAAGAACATATCAACCCCAACGTGAATGCAAGATTTCATTTAGAACATCACTTCAAAATTTCAAAACTTAGTGTGAAACACCCATAACTCATCATTTTAAACATATATGCATATGAATGATTTAGAGGCTGAAACGTAAGACTCAATGGAGTACAAAGGACTTGATTTAATACCTTAGGCTTGAGTGGAGTTGAATAGATAAGGATAACGTCTTTGCATGTCCACTTCGGCCTCCCAAGTTGCACTCTCCATTTGTTGATTCCTCCAAAGCACCTTAACGAACGCCACTTCTTTGCTCCTCAACTTCTTCACTTGTCTATCCAAGATCTGAACCGGGACCTCTTCATATGTCAAATTATCTTCCATGACACCCACAACTTTAAGAGGTACAATAGCGTTAGAATCACCAACACATTTCCTCAACATTGAGACATGGAACACCGGATGAACTAATTCCATTTTCTTTGGCAACCCCAATTCATAGGCCACTTTACCAACCCTCCTTATTACCTCATAAGGACCAACATACCTAGGGCTCAACTTTCCCTTCTTGCCAAAACGAACCACACCTTTCATTGGAGAAACTTTCAAATAAACCCAATCACCCACTTTGAATTCAAGATCTCTTCTCCTCACATCGGCATAAGACTTTTGACGACTTTGGGCTGTTTTCAACCTTTCCCTAATCATCCTTACCTTATCAAGAGCATCCATGACCAGATCCGGACCCAACAAGGCCACCTCTCAAACTTCGAACCACCCAACCGGTGACCTACACCGTCTACCATAAAGTGCTTCGAAAGGATCCATACCGATACTAGAATGATAACTATTGTTGTATGCAAATTCAATCAAAGGAAGATGATCATCCCAATTACCCTTCAACTCCAAGACACAAGCTCTAAGCATATCCTCCAAGGTTTGAATTGTTCTTTCGGCTTGGCCATCCGTTTGAGGGTGGAAGGCCGTGCTAAGCTTTATCTTTGTACCAAGACCCCTTTGAAAAGATTTCCAAAAGTGAGAAGTAAATTGAGTACCACGATCCGAGATGATAGACAAAGGAATTCCATGTAACCTTACCAATTCATGAATGTACAACTTGGCATACTTTTCAGCTCCATAAGTAGCTTTAACCGGTAAGAAATGAGCCGACTTTGTCATCCGATCAACCACTACCCAAACCGAATCAAAACCTTTTCTAGTCTTGGGCAAACCCACTACAAAATCCATGCTGATTTCCTCCCATTTCCAAGTAGGTATCTCAATGTCTTGAGTAAGGCCACCCGGCCTTTGATGTTCGGCCTTGACTTGTTGGCAACTATGGCAACCCGAAACGAACTTTGCAATATCCTTCTTCATGCCACCCCACCAATACACATCCCTCAAGTCTCTATTATTCTTTGTTGACCCCAGATGAATAGAATAAGAAGAATTGTGAGCCTCATCAAGAATTCTTTCCCTCACATCATCAACACAAGGAACACATAATCTACCTTGGTACCTAAGGGCACCATCTCCCCCTTGGGAGAAAACCTCCACCTTACCACTACTCACCAAAGCCTTCAATTCCACCAAAGAAGGATCAAGATCTTGCTTGGCCATCACCTCATCAAACAAGGAAGACCTTGAACCATCAACAACAACCACCCCTCCACCATCCACCTCATCCAACCTAACTCCCAACCTAGCCAACTGAAAAACCTCCCTAGCTAACTCCTTACTACCTTCCTTCACATGAGCCAAACTACCCATGGACACCCTACTCAATGCATCCGCCACCACATTAGCTTTCCCCGGATGGTAGTGCATACTCATCATAATCCTTAAGGAACTCTAACCACCTCCTTTGCCTCAAATTAAGATCTTTTTGTGTGAACACATTGGAGACTCTTATGATCGGTGAAGATATCGACATGCACCCCATACAAATAGTGACGCCAAATCTTTAAAGCAAAAACCACAGCGGCTAATTTAAGATCATGGGTGGGGTAATTCTTTTCATGAACCTTAAGTTGCCTATAAGCATAGGCTATAACCTTACCACTTTGCATCAACACACAACCCAAACCAATACGGGAAGCATCACAATAAACCACAAAACCTTCTAACCCATCCGGAAGAGACAAAATAGGAGCGGACACAAGTCCTTCTTTCAAAGTTTGGAAACTTTTCTCACAATCATCCGACCACACAAATTTAGCCTTCTTTTGAGTTAACTTAGTCATAGGGGAGGCAAGAGAGGAAAACCCTTCCACAAATCTTCTACAATAATCCGCTAAACCCAAGAAACTCCTTATGTCCGATGGGGTCAAAGGTCTAGTCCAATTCCTAATAACGTTGGTCTTCTTAGGATCTACCTTAATACCATCCTCCGACACCACATGGCCTAAGAAGGAAACTTCATTCAACCAAAACTCACAATTTTCATATTTAGCATACAACTTCTCTTCGCTCAATCTTTGGAGTACAACCCTTAAGTGGCCCATATGCTCTTCCTCACCCTGGGAATAGATTAAGATGTCATCTACAAACATCACCACAAAAGAATCAAGGTACGGTTTGAAGACCCTATTCATCAAATCCATAAAGATAGCCGGAGCATTAGTTAATCCAAAAGACATCACCACAAACTCATAGTGCCCATACCTAGTCCGAAAAGCCGTCTTGGGAATATCACACTCCCTCACCTTCACTTGATGATACCCGGACCGAAGATCAATCTTAGAGAAGTGACTAGCCCCATGCAATTGGTCAAATAAATCATCAATCCTTGGAAGAGGATACCTATTCTTGACGGTGACCTTATTGAGTTGTCGGTAATCAATACACATTCTTAGAGACCCATCTTTCTTTTTCACAAACAAAACCGGAGCACCCCATGGAGAATGACTAGGTCTAATGAACCCCTTATCTAACAAGTCTTTCAAATTGCTCTTTTAACTCTTTCAAATCCGCCGGGGCCATACGGTAAGGGGAAATAGAAACGGGTTGAGTATCGGGAAGGAGGTCTATACCAAAATCTATCTCCCTTTTGGGAGGGACACCGGGAAGGTCTTTTGGGAAGACATCTAGAAACTCACTAACAACCGAAATTGACTCAATAGGAGGGACTTTGGACTCCACATCATTGACCCTCACAAGATGGTACAAACACCCTTTAGAAACCAACCCATGGGCTTTAATGCAAGAATGAATTTCGCCTTCACCACAACATCCCGACTCTCTCACTCAAGAACGGGCTCATTAGGAAATTGAAACTTGACTCTATGAGTTCTACAATCAATAGAAGCATAATATGCATGCAACCAATCCATCCCAAGAATAACATCAAAATCCACCATGTCCAACTTAACAAGATCACAAGGCAACACTTTATTCAATATGCAAACCGGACAATTTCTATACACTTTTCTAGCAATAATAGAGACACCAATAGGAGTAGACACTTCATATGACTCATGCAACGACTCTGACTCAACATAAAATTTTCTAGCAATAAAGGGGGTAACAAAGGAAAGGGTGGCACCCGGATCAATCAAAGTATAAACATCAAGATCAAAGATTTGCAACATACCGGACAGCACATCGGGGGTCTCCTCAACACCTTATCTACCGTGCAAAGCATAAAATCGGTTGTGCCTTGGGGCACCACTTTGAGAAGCACCTCTACCCAAAGGAGTAGTATTAGCATTCCAAACCTTGCCACGAATCTTGGGACAATCCATCTTCTTGTAACCAATTTCCCCACATTCGTAGCATGCACCCACACCCCTCATACAAGAACCCTAATGCTTCCTCCCACAATTAGAACATGGTGCATTCGGAGCACCCACACCCACTCCTTGGGGCCTAGGAAAGTTGTTCACAAACCCCTTACTTGCAACATGAGAGGACCCTTGGCCTTGGAAAGGCTGACCTCCTCTAGAAGGCCCACCACCAAATCGAGCCCTCTTAGCCTCATGTCCCCTTCTCTTCCTCAATTTCTCCTCCTCCATTTGCTCGGCATAAGTCATCAACCGGGACAAATCCATATCACCAATGAGCATCGCAGAACGGCACTCCTCACTAACCCAATCGGAGACACCCATCACAAATTTATTCATCCTCGACCTAGAGTCGGCCACCAAGTGAGATGCATACTTAGAGAGTTGGGTAAATTTGAGGGCATACTCCCTCACACTCATAGCCCCTTGTTTATAGTTCATAAATTCCACCGATTTTGCCTCTCTAAGCTCCAGAGGGAAGAACCTATTAAGAAAAGCAAGCTTAAATTCCTCCCACAACACCACATAGCCACTTCCCTTTTCACCCTTCCATTGATCAAACCAAATTTGAGCAACACCCTTGAGTTGGTAAGCCGCCAACTCCGCCTTCTCAATAGCCCCAACACCCATAATGGCCAAGATTTTGCATACCTCGTCAATGAATTCTTGTGGATCCTCATCCACCTTTGAACCATGAAAAATCGGAGGGTTCATCCTAATAAAATCTCTCACCCTTGCCCCCGGGGTGGTAGCTTGGGGAGCTTGGGCTCCTTGTTGCACTTGGTTAGCTACCACTTGTGCAAGCATGGTGAGTGCATCGCGGAGCTTACTATTGGTGAGTGGTTCCTCCGGTGATCGGGCTTGTCTTCCTCTCCTATTTGGCATGACAATCTAGCATTTCAAAAAACAAGCATTAAGGAGGAATCACTTATTACACTCTAAGCACGACATAGAACGGGAAGAAGGGAAACCTTTCCTACAAACGTTTCATAGCCTCCCACCCATAGTCGTGGCGCGTTTCACAACCATGAATAGGACTCTACTCAATGCGGTGTGTTGGACTCCGAGGATCAAACAACCTAGTGCTCTGATACCAAGCTTGTCACGACCCAAGCCTAGGGCCTAAACGTGACATGGCGAATGAGGAACCCGAAGGAACCCCAAACAAGCCTCTCGAACATGTCATCACACTTCATCGGTCGCGGAAGTACAATCAACATTAAATAAAGGGAATTAGGGACTAAGGGCAACCCATTTCAAAATAATATTATAGATTAAGAGTCAAGCTCATTTGCAAAATACTTGTCCAACGTACACCTCTACATATATCGATAGAACGGGGGCCATGAGATACTACCGGCTCCCCTCATAGTCAAATACAAATACAAGCTAAGATCTCAAAACATAGGAGTAGGAAACATAACATAGTCCTCGAATCATTGAGGACTCACCAACAATCCCGGATAAGCACCGCACTAGCCACGTAGATGGAGAAAAGGATCAAGAATAGCTCCGATCCCTACATGGTAACATCATGTAGGCAAAATATGCGTTAGTACTTTGGAACGTACTAAGTATGTGGGGTGCAATACAAGAATAGATAAGATACATAATCGAAATGCAAGAGATGGGTCATTAGACATAGTATATAATCAAGATGCATTTGCATGATCAATGTATAGTCAAATATGTTTAAGTAAATCCATATTCATAATAGGTACCATATCTGAAGCTGAGCCAAGCAAATTGATGACGCATAAACCCCCTCATTTGGGTGAAATAAGTATTATCCCTTATTTCTAGATAGTGGCAATCCCACCTTGCCACACTAGGTGGATATGAGTACTTATCTGCCATATCATGGATAGTGACAATCCCATCTTGCCACCCTAGGTGAATATGAGCACTTATCCCCCATATCATGGATAGTGACAATCCCACCTTGCAACCCTAGGTGAATATGAGTACTTATCCCCCATATCATGGATATCCGGCTCTTTTTTCCCGGACGGGGGATGGTTGTGCAACACTTTATATAGGAATTTACAATAGGCTCTAATGCAATTCTCATGTAGAAATGAATATATATACACGAGTTTAGCTTATCATCAAAATGTCATTGTAACCTCATTCATATCTTATCTCAAGCTTTAAAACATCAATTCCTCATAATTCCATAATTGGACATTTTGTCAAATACCTTGGGGGCATGTAGTGGGAATCAAAGAATGTGTAAAATGGAGTAGGACTCATGCAGTAAATCAGTGAACCAACCATCAATGAACACTTTGACATACTCCCAAGACAACATGTAAAGCCCCACATCAATTCCAAGTTTAGATTCAAGTTCTAGAGTGACAACATGTTCAAGACATTCACTTTCCCATGCTAGAATTTCACTGTGCAGAAAATTTATACAATGAACAAGACCAATGTGTAAATCTTCACTTAAAATCATGAAATAATGAGTTAGGGTTTAGGCACTATGGGTGGAAGGACCCATCAGTTCAACACCACATACCTTGAGTTCTTATGAAGGCTTTGGAAGTGTCTTCAAAGGAGGCTTGAAACTTGGAGCAAGGACCTCTTCAGTCTTGATGAAGGTTTAGGAGGGTTTTGGCTTGAGTTCTTGAGAGAAATATTTCTAAGTGCGGGAAATGTCTTTTAGGAAATGTTTTAAGGAATGGGAACTGATTTAGTGCTATATAGGAAATAAAATTCGTCTTTGGAAAAAGGGTTCCAACACTTAGAAAAATAATGGGGCGGGTGAACAGTAAATTTGCTCACTGGAATTTGCATTCTCTGCCCGAGCGGAGTTTACGAAAATTGGCATAACTTCTTCGTCCGAACTCCAAACGAGGTGAAACGAAGTGCGTTGGATAGCTAACTCACAGGTCTTTCAATGGATATATTATAGGCCACCCAACTCTTCGTGTGCTATAAGATATGACCCTCCAAAGTAGACCCTCCAAAAAGGCTTCACTTGGAAATTTCAAATTTTGATACGGTTGCTCTAAAATTCGGGTTAGACCTATTTCCCACTCCATTTGACCCCCTAAACAAGAATATGAAGTCGTATTTTCAAAATAACAAACGGATTTTTAGATATAGCTAAAACAAGTTTCCGGTGTCTTCCGAAACACTTGGGTCATTTCAATAGTGTAAGCATTCTTTGTCATCCTTAGTAATTAGGTTGATGCGGATTTTTGTATAAATGATGATGAGTTTTACCTTGTAATCCAAGACTTCTTCAATCAAATGTAGGGAGCTTAGAAGTGGGTGTTAGTAAACTATATAAAGAGGTTAGATCGTCAGAGTTATAGAAAGTGATTATATATGCCAATAAGAGTAGTAAGTATGGAAAATTTCCCATAGAGCTAGAAGTAAGGTAAGTGTAGTATCTTAGGAAAAGGTCCTAATAGTGGTTTTATATCTTTGAGTATAGTATAATAGGAGAGTTTAAGATGTTTTTGTAGATAGTGATGCCACAATCATGTGGAGAGTTACACATATAGCTTAGTAAAGAGAATTGGTTAGCAAAATTAGGGAGTTGAGCTTTGAGCTAAAGGGGAGATGATGAGTTAATTAACTAAAATGAGTCTTGAGCATAAGATAGTGATGAGTTGATCAGGATGAGACGTTAATGTTTTTCTTTCTCTTATATTCCTTATAGCTCAGTTGAGGTGATACTTTATTTTCTGTCTTGTGTATGAGCGCCATGCTATGGCTTAGACCCATACACCTGATGTTGATTCCTGTTCATGTTGAGTTCTAAGGATGAGAAAACACAATGGTACTTTTATCTCACGAATCTTAGAGTTTCTAACCTTATGCCATACAAGATATGACTTGAGTTTCACAGCATGTTCGATTCCATAAACTCATGATAGGTCCTGAAAGGGTAATGAGATTGTATCATATCATGAATACTCTTAGACTAAATTTCTCGAATCTGTCGTGCTTATGATATTTCGCTCTAAACCCTTCCAGTGATCTTTTTTTCTAGTATTGATAGAGATATTGGTTATAGTAGATGAGTTATTGCTTATGAGAAAGGGTAAACGTTCTTTACTATAATAATTATGATGTCCTCTTTTCATTAAGGTTGTAGATGTAGAGGAAGAGTAAGATGAAATCTTGTTGTGTGAAATGGATAGGTAAGAGTGTATTTGTATGCCTCTAGGTAAGTTTCATGCATGATGGATGTAGAGGTAGGCTTGATAATTCTTAGGTCTTGTTGACTTTAGTGAATCTATAAAAAAGTTAGGATGATAGGCTTAAATGCATGGATGTCATTATGTGAGTGATTTTAAAAGTCTATCGATGACTTTCGAATGAGTATTTCAAGTAAATGTAAAGGAGTGGAGTAGTGAGAAGGAGTAGTATTCTCTAAATAAAAGTCCCTACAAAGGTATAGAATAAGAATCTTACACGATAGACTGTAGCAGTAGGATTAGCTTATTGATAGCATATTGTGACTTTGAGTTAGGCTTGAACTTCATGAAAACGTAAAGTTAGACTTATTCTTTGATAAGAGTTATAAGTTTTAGATAATGGAGTATAGTATTTGAGAAGAAGAGTGTAGTTAAGAAGAGTTGCTAACTTGAAAGTTATTAGTCGTATAGCTTAATCCATATAAGTCATATTCTCATACCATATCTATAATTCTCCTCTCAACTGTAATGAGAAATTTTAATGGAAGCAATCAAGATATGATCGTTTCATCAATTCAGATATGATGTCCAATAGTAAGTATCTCCCTTTATGACTTTCACACCGCTCTTCCTATGGATATTTCAAAATCCGGTAATTCCCTTGCATCAGACCCATCAGTTGATATTCCTCTTGAGTCTTTGAGTACTTGAGCATGCAAGTCTTTGATAGTATTTGTGCCTAATGACGATGTTAGAGAAAATCTTCCAATTCTGAATCCTGAGTTACAGTTGATTTCTAGAGTGTGTGTATTCGAGTATCTGAGTATTTGAGTTCTTGAAGGTATACGTGATTGATAGATCTCTTACGCATAATTCAAGGACCAATGATCCCAAGAGGGGAGGTATTGTAACACCCCACAACTATATTCACAGGATCTGAAGTTTTTCATTATAAAAACATAAGCTTGAACTTAAAAATGCCTTACATGTACCTATGTTTTAAGTCTCATTCTTGTTGTTGGGAAGTATATTAGAAGTGGATTAGGTTGTAGGATACTTGTAGCACTTGATCCAGTTTAAAACATTCCTCTCGTTTCAGCTTTTCACATTAGATTATAGAAGAGTCAATTTTAAATGACTATAACTTTCAGTGCACAAAGAATTAGGTAGCCTATAACCTATCAAATCAAACGTCTTTGAATTATCTTTCCAACACCACAATTTCACCTCATTTGGAATTTAGAGCAAATTTTATGATCATTTTACTATGGATAGCCAGTGCAGAGTGAAATGACAACCCTGACTTACTATCGTGGTTTTAATGATGACCCATCATGTTAAGTCGTGGAATGACTTCTGCATGTCCATTATTGAGTCCCAAACTTGATGGACCCAAGTATGGGTTGCAGATGCTTCTACAACTCATTGTTTGGGCTTATAGAATGGATATTAAGACCCCCAAAAATGCCCAAAACATTATGGATCGGTTTCTACGGACCATAGATGCTTCTAAGGACCGTAGATTGACCTATAGACGGCCTGGACAACATTTTAAGAAGGGTTATTTCGATCTTTTCTCACCTTTTCAAAGCCTTAGCTTGAAAGTTTATACCTAATTAAGTCTCTAAACATAACTATTCAACTTTTTTACGCTAAATCACGTTCTCCAACTTAGAGCAAGGTATCAAGAGGAGTAAAACTAGAATTTCAGGAAAATCTTGTGAGTTCTTCCAAGCTATTTCAGAATTTAAATTTTTTTGGTATGTAAGGCAAACTAGAAGATGGATTATGTTCTTCCATGTGCCATATAACGCAGATTGGTTGTGTTGTGAATGAATTGAGTCTTCAATGAATGTTTCTTCAAAGACTTTCTTATGTCCTAATGTATTTCAACATAATCTTGCAGGAATGATAGTTTTTATGAATTAAATACTTGAAATAGATGATTTTATTTTCTACATGAACCCTAGAATGATTTTTTGTTATTTCTATATATTGAACTTAAATGTTTATACATGAGTATGACTTGAACCTGAAGACTCTATAAAATATTTTGATTTTATTTTTCTACCTTAATATTATGCATTTGAATGATAGATGGTAGAGAGTCTTGACGAGTCAAGAACTGATTCTAAAAACATATTTCTAACTAAAGATTTGATGATTGATGTGATGAATTAAGTTTGACAAATGTCCAATGAGACTAATTGAATAAGTTAACCAAAGGGATTGATGTCTTATAAGCATGTTGAGTCTTGGGAGGAGTACTGAGCACTAAATTGGGTAAGGGTAAGTCCAACTTGAACTCAATAACTATGTAATTAGCGTAGGAGAGGATTGGACTGTAAAATCAGATGTTTCCATATTGACCAAAATATTGACTTGATGTTATTGATTGTGGATCCATTGATGGGATGTGCTTTGCCCTGACAAGATATTGGATGAATGTGGCAATGGAATCACTTTGTTGTATCATCACCGGCATGGTTGTCGGTTAGAGAAACTCCCAACAGGACATGATACTACTTTATATGAATGGATTGGATTGTGTATGACTGATCTCAGGTATTTTTTACTATAGACTTTTGACATTTTGATTGAGTTCCTTATCTTCCTGAGTTGAGTCTCCTGAGTTGAGTTGATAGTTGAGTTGAGTTAACTGTTGAGTTGAGTCCCTTGAGTTGTATATCTTTCATTGCATTTTTTCCTTTCCGGCTATTTGACATACGAGTAATTTCACGTACTAACGTCCATTTAGACATGCATCTTTTCATGATACGGATGCTTAGAGATAGAGATTTCATAGATAATGATGGATTAGAGTTGATGTTTTTATTTTTTAGACCCGTACTCCTTAAACTATTTTATATGATGATTTATGTGCCTACTAAGTACTTTATTTTGTTCCATTGAGTCTTCCGCTGATTGGATGAGTGAATTGAGCCAAGTTGTTCGCTCAAGGATTATCAATAGTTTTTGAGTGCCAGCTACATCTAGTGTTCTATCCCGGGGAGTGACACTATTATGCATATCACCATCTACTAATTTCTTTTTTATTTTTGAATATTAAATTAAAAATACTATTTATGGAGTTTTTTGCTCTGCTTTTCCAAGAATGAAGTTCTTAGTTGTCGTTTATCTTCATTTTTAACTAACATACTATACAATAAAGTTAGCTTTGAGTTGCTACAGCTGGTCAGGGAGTTAAGCTATACACATTAACAATCATTTTACTTGCTAAATTTTCTTTCTTATACTTTGTTCGGTCTCTTAAATCACACCCTGAGAAAAGTTTTGAATTTCTTACTATATTATACTTCATTTAATAGATAGGAATTCATACTTATATAAAATCTTGGTCAGATTCCGTTAATTTTGACTTTTATACTAAAACAATGCAAGTAAATAAGGAAACATTTTAGTGTTAGAAGATTTTGATTTTTGATTTTTTTTTTAGTGAATGTTCAAATACTAATATTTTGATTCCCATATACCAACGTCTTTTTCTATTTTTCGAGTACTCTGTTAACGACGTTTTCTTTTTCCTCCTTTCATCAAGAATAAGTCCCTAGTTTATATTTACCTTAACGTTTTCATCAAGTGACAACAAAGTTAGCCTAAGTTGTTGTGAAGTGCAAATACTAATATTCGGATCAGCATATACAAACTTCCATTTCTATTTTTTTTTAATATCAAATTGAAAATACTATTTATGATGTTTTTCTTTTTCCTCCCTTTTCAAGAATGAAGGCATTAGTTTACATTTACCTTAACCTTTTCAACCGACATAGTGACGAAGAATATAGAACTAAATTGCTGGAATCATAACTACCCTAGTCACCAAGTTCATCACCTACATCATTGACTACTAGGCCAAATTGCCCATTAAGCTTACTAATCATTCCATAGCCAATAAGCCTTGGTGGCTCCATCACACCGCTATAGGCACAATAGTCAAAATATTAAAAGGACAAAAAGAAAAGTGATTGAAGTAACATAATACTATTGTTATACGAAAAGTAAGATAAGTTTATTATACAGTAAAACCAGAACCACGTAAGTATTCCAATAAACTAGACAGTATTATACAAACAAAATGACAAAAGGATTCAAAGTCATTTTTGTTAAGCCAGAATACAGGGACAGTAATAATAAGGATATTCACAGCTGAAGGATCTGTAGCTTTCACTAAACATCTATAGTCAACTGCAAACATAATATATAACGACAACAAGATCAAATAGAAAAATTATTGCACACAATTAATAAATTGAAGCATATAAATGAGATATCAGTGCCCTATATCCTTAAACAGAGCCATATTAAGGAACTACAACAAATGAATAATAAATAGATAATTTAGTTGCTTAGTCTCACAAGTATAACATTAACGACATCAAGAAACTACAGCTCATCAATAGATAACTTTTTGAGTAAGAACTTTTTCTTTAGGGACTACATATCTAACCATAGAAATCATGTCATCTAAGAACTAAGATGCCAACTTTTTTTTAATTGATAAAAATCTAAGATGCCAACATCATATCAAACAATGAAGACATGACCAAAATGAGTGAAATAACATGAATACAGGTTGATTAATGAATAGGGATTAATGAAAAGGATGGAATTAATAGGGCAATGGATAGAAATGGTTATAATGATAAGTTCAGCATCAAAGAAAGAAAGCACAAGGATGGTGGCAAAGTCATCACGAACTAGCTAGACTATAAACAATCTACATTAGATTTCTCTACGCATTTTCTCTATCAAATAACAAAATGTCGTACATGAATTTATAGATTACTAAGAACAAGAATTGCACGAGACACACTCAGAAGATGAACACCAACCAAATAAGTGGGAAAACCGCAACTGGCACATTTCTAGGACATGTACAGATGAGGGAAAGTTGTTGACGCACTAACTTTTCATGTAAAGTGCCAAATATCTGGAACCGTGGTTGTCCTGGTTTCTCTTTCTTGTCATTCATGCAAACGACAATAAAGGAGAAAAATGGTTATAGCTAACAAAATCCAACTATCCTAGTTTTTCAGACTTGCTCTGAATCTACTTTCCTATAACACATACTCTTAAGCCAATGGAATTAGAAACAAATTTAATCTCACTTTACCTACCGCAACTTGATCAATATGCATTAGCATGATAATAATTACTTATGTACATTGCAACACCAATAAAGGCATTAGATATCAATTGTTTCTAAGGACAATAGGTAACGGTTATGGATGGCATATCCCAAGCATGTGTATATAATCATTGCTTTGGTAAGAAAATTAAAGAATACACTTTAACGTTTACCACTATGAGAAAATATGTAGTTTCGTGTGAAAACATATTGATCTATCGTTATAAAATTTGGATACCATAGAATCCAAATATGTCAAATATTTTTCTCCACTGATGCAAAATATAGAAAGAGTCATTGATGAAAGTCTAGACTACACATTCAACTCCTATATCCATGTCACAACATTAATGAGAGATCACCGAAAAAAATTGTTACTATAAGAAAAGAGAGTTTAGTTCACTCAAATTTAGTTAAGATTGAGCTAAATGCTAAAAGTGATATGCTGTGAAAACACAACACGTTTGATGTTTAAAACTTGCAGTTTTACGTGTTCTTAATGCTATGTTAGTAGGTTTTGATGTGTTTTTATGTTTGTTTTGTAGGATTTCAGGGTTGACAATATTTTTGGGCAAAGTGTGCAAAAGTTGCTGAAAATGATAATCGATGAGACCCTTTACGGGCCGTAGAGTGTTCTACGAGCCGTAAAGGTGGTTTTCTGTGCAATTCCAGTAAAGGGTGTATTTATGAAGTTGAGTCTATGAAAATGCAGACACGTTGTAGACTTGGTATCATACCCTAAGGATCAGAAGATGGGGACTTTCTGAAATCAGACGAAACCTCCAGATGTAAAATCTTTTATGGGCTGTAGAGGGGTGTCGTAGAATTCATGTCTAGAATCAAAACAAGAGTTTATGAAAGCCCGATCACGAGTCGTAAACCTCTATACGGCCTATAGAGCACCTCGTAAAGCCTGCTGACCTAGTTGTCCTGATTCACTTTGGTTTTGTATTCTAAACACTATAAATAGGATTTTTAGGTTATTTTTCATGGAGAACAAAGAGGGAACGAGGAGAAAAACATTAGAATGTTCAAGAAACACTTGTAACACATTATTTCATCTTTTAATTTCAACCTTGTGATATTTGTTGTAGAGTTGGATTTCTTGTGCTTAATTATATTATGTAAGTGCACAATTATGCTATTCGAATTCTTAAATCTTGCATTTACACTGATTATGAGTAGCAAAATCCACAACTAGGATTGTGGGAACCATGAAGAACTTACAAGGTAAAACCAGATAATTCGTAATTCTTGAAAAGTGTGCATGCATGTATTAATTAATTCTCTTCATTTTGAATGCTTTCTAATAGGTACCAACATTAGCACCCGCCTGGTGTTACTGACTGGATCAAGGTAGTAATAATTAGAAAAAGAGATTAATTAACAAGATTCGATTGATGTTTCTCATCCCATCGACCGAAATGGGCCAAGGAGAGGTTGTACCAGGACAATGGATAAAAGTTAGTAATGTCACACTGTGGGGATGGATGAAATCACGTAATGAAATTCACCTCTCGCCTTGGCCAAAGGGTTTGGTGAACTTAACTTACTGATCTGCATGCTACACACTAGAAAAGGATTTGATTATTTGGTAATACCGATTTAGGGAATGATAGGGAACAAAATATCTAGTTACTCTACATATTGGTTTAACACATGTCTGAGCTTAGGATTAATTTTAATATTTATTATAACCCCCGCCGTTTCGGGGAGATAAGTTGGTTAATCAACCCGAATCGCAATTGAATTTTTTTAAGTCTACCATATTCCCTGTGGAATTCAACCCTAACCTTGGTTAGGTTATATACCTTGGCAATGATCGCTTTAGCATCAAAAAAGAGGTGTAGCTTGGGTGACATCAAGATTTTGGCGTCGTTTCCATGGAATACAGTTAGACTTGTGTAATTTAAGTAATTTGGGAATTAATCCTTATTTCTCTCGTTTTACATTTTTTGTTGTTTTTGTTTTCTTTTAGGGTATAGATGTAGAATATGCCCAAAAAGCAAAGTTGAGGCATACCATTGACTCTATTTGACCCAGAGATCCAGATAAGACTAAGATGAATGGCACATGATAATGCAAACAACACAACGAATACAGCTCTAAACCAGAATGAGAATGACAAAGCAAATAATGACAACCCACCTCCTCTTGAGGACAGTGC
The DNA here is from genome assembly GCA_029948455.1 of Solanum rostratum. Lineage (NCBI taxonomy): Eukaryota > Viridiplantae > Streptophyta > Magnoliopsida > Solanales > Solanaceae > Solanum > Solanum rostratum. The sequence goes on from CM057046.1 coordinate 67,247,699, forward strand.
TCCACAGCAACAGGACTTCAATTCCAAAGTTTATTAGAGGAACCAATATCACCTAAACCCTGTGTTTATAGAGGCGACAAGAGCTATTGTATTACCACAATTATCGGCTGGCACAAAGTTTGTGGTCTTGAGTAGGTTTCTTCAGATACTGCAGAAACGTGGGTTGTTCATGGGCTTACGATTAGAGGATCAGCATAGTCATCTACACAACATTGAATTTTTCTGCAAGATAGTGTAATGGGAACACAAAATTTGTCTATGGATGTCGTGGGACTTCGTATCTTCCCATTGTCTTTAATATGCAATGCAACACTAAGTCTATCTGAACTCCCACAGAGTTCAATCACAAGTTGGCTGAGTTGCATATGGTCTTTTTGGAGAGGTACTTCCCTAGATTGAAGAAGCTCAAGTTGTAAGACCAAATCAACAATGTTGAGCAACTTCCTAGTGACTCGGTCAATACTACATTGGAGCAGTTCAGAAAGAGCTTGAGGAGTTCTCTTAAACACAATGATCATGGAAAAGATGGGGTGAGGGATGTTGTAGAGGTGCCACTGAAGCTGAAACCCATTCCTAGGTCTCCTCTTCCATTCCCTCGGATTAAAAAGAAGGAGGAGGAGGGTAAGTGCAGGAACTTTCACTCCATGCTGAAAAAACTCTCCATCAATATCTCTCTGATTGAGGCATTAGAGAAGATGCCAGAGTATGCGAAGTTCATAAAGGAACTAGTTACGAAGAAGTGCACTGTGAGTGAGGAGCTTTCCCAAGATCTTCAACATTGCAGTGCGATTGCTACGAGGTCCTTGGTTCAAAAATAAGAAGATCTCGGTGCTTTTACCATACCCTAGACTATTGAACACATGGAGTTCGCAAGGGCATTGTGTGATCTCGGTGCCAACATAAAAATGATGCACATTGCAGTCTTCAAGAAGCTAAAAATGGGAGCCCCTACTTCGACGAGCATGTGGTTGTTGATGGTTGATCGCACGTGAAGAAGCCTGTGCAGACACTTTATGATGTGCTTGTTAAACTTGAGGAATTCATATTTCCCGCAGACTTGGTGATCCTATATTGCAAATTCAATTTCGATGTGCCAATCATCTTGGGAAGGCCATTCCTAGCGACTAGTCAAGCACTAGTAAAAACTGAAGCAGGTCAACTCTTGTTTAGATTGAAAGATGATGAAGTTGCCTTCAATATCCTTCGGTCAATGAAGAGACTAAATGATGTGTAGAAGGAAGTTTGACACTTGGTGAAGTCGTAACCAAGATGTCCAAGTCATGCCACGAATATAAATCAGACACTACTTGAGAGGCATCCTAAGGTTTTTGATGTAATATATGTATTTATGGCTTTATCTTGAGTTTTTAGACTTGTAGGTAGTTTACTTTCTCGTATTTAGGTTGTAATGTTGTACATTGCTCTGGTTGCATATAGGATAATAGTGTGTTCTGTGAAGAATGTACAGGTACATTGCTAAGTCAGCCATACATGGATGAAAAGGCATTAAAAGGTTTCTCAACGACTGGTTCGATGGGTCGTATATCAATTTGCGACCCATACACCATCTCGTAGACACTTCAAGCAAGAAAAAGGTTATGCACTCTAGTCCATGAGCCAACTTTATGGCTCGTAGATAAAACTATGGGTCATAAATGGGGCTCATGGACCCCAGGTAAGTTTTCTAATTTTTTTGACTAAGTGTTGAGGTTTTTACGACCAAATCTATGAGTCGTATATTAATCCATGACTGATATGCCGGTACATGAAACGCAATCCTCAATGCTAGGGTTTGGACCTTCTACGAAACCATGATTTACGAGCCATAAAACACTCTGCAGCCTGTAATCGGGGTTTCGTAGAGTCTGGGCCTATTTGTTTTGACCGACCCGGTCAATATATAAGTAATAGTGTCAAAATGTTTTGACCCCATTTTCCCCCTAATTTACGATTCAAACCCAGCCAAACCCCTACCCCACATTTTCCGACCACCGGCGAGGACCACCCCAACCATTTTCTTGAAAAATTATTCGGCGACCCTAGGGTTTCACCATCCCACTTCCTTCTTTAATCCCTATGATTTGGTCACTCAATTTGGTAAGTTTTGTCTTTAAAAATACCCTTTATTTATCAATTATTGTGTGATTAGGTTGAACCTAAATTGACTGGTATTGTTGTTTGAGACATAAACCCTTGTGTGCAATTATTGTGTGTGAAAGTTGAAATGTATGGTTGCCAAGTGTGAACATATGTTTAGGCCTGAAATTGGAGTATTTGCCTTATCCTTGTTTTTGAATGGTGTTTGAAAACTACATGATCACACACCGTTTTAATTAAATTAATTGTGTGCATTAAAAATTTGGTGTGTGATAGTATGTGTTTATGATTTTAATGTTAATTCATTCAAACGGGGTCAGTAGGTTTGGGAAAGCATGTTAAATGAATTTAGATGGGGTATATGTAGAGATCATGTGGGGGTATTGGGTGTGTTGATATGAATCATGTAGGGTGTGTGCATATTACTTCGATGCTGATAAAGTATGTTGATAGAGTTGTATGGGATCCGTATTAATGGACTTATAAACTCAGGTAGCTGAGTTTTCTGGTCTACGAGGGACTTACAGCCGCTGGAATATTCCATGAGTCATGATTGCCCCTCCTATGAAATTCTAGAAACCTGAAGTTTCTGAGAACCCATCAAATGAGACCTACTACGAGTCATAATTTATTTTACGGCTCGTAGACAGGTCTTGTGGATCAATTCCTCCAAATGTTCAGACACTGGAATCATCTACGACTCAATACATGACTCATAGATCCTTCTACGAGTCATACTTGGTCTCGTAGATGCCATTCAAGTAAACAAATGTTGTAGATACTATTTCTACAAGAGCCTTCTATGGTTCGTAGTTTTCACTATGGCCCATAGAGGGCTTTCGTAGACCCCTCTATAATCAAGTCTGATATATACTTTTACATTTTGTTTCTTGACCTGTTGGGCTAACCATGTTGTGTAAATGTGCATGTTTTAGGTGCTATGTCCCTAAAGCCAAGATGCGAGGACATTCGAGACATGCAAAAGAGGCTCAGAGATGAGACCTCAGGGGAGAAGAAGACCCCTCCGGTTAGTGGATCACTTGAGGAGCTGAACGTCCGACCTGACCCGGATATTGATAGACCACAGACATGGGCTTCTACCAAACTTGGGCAGACCTAGACCCAGGAAATTGTTATCACACTCCTCAGTCTAATAAGGGAGGAAAAAACAATAGCAGCTCCATCAAGATGACTCCGTCCAGAGAGGATTCAGACTCAGAGTTAGGATCCAGCGATGAATCGGAGACAGAGTCCTCTACCGCACCACCGCAATCATCACTATCACTTCTAGAAGCTCTCACTAGTCAGTGGAGTGTTGCGGGCATGCAGGACATCTATACGAAGGGTGTGTAGAGTAATGAGCAGTGAAAACCATCTCGCTCCATTTATAAGGAACCCCGGATCATCTCTTTTAAATTAAACAGTGTGCTCAATCTCCAAGACACCATTATTAGTTACAGGGTCTATTGGCTGACCAAACCACTAGGGAGGTCCTGCCTAACCATAGTACAGAAGTTCTATGCATCATATGTAGCCACAGTTCTCAACACTCTTCCAAAGGGGAAGAAACCCCTCGCTCAGTCTAGACTGACTAATACTAGAGTGAGGGGCCGATAGTTGGACATCTTGGAGACCACCATCCACCACATGTTGTTCAGGCCCAATTTCTCAACCCCCAGATCCACAGCAGAGTATGACCATAAAGTGGGGAAGACTAGAGACTTGGGTTTAATGAGAGACTAAAGCCGCAAAGTTGCTTGATGAGATGGGTAGCAAGTTTAAATGCTAAGCAGGGCTCGAAGCCTACATGAGTATCTACTCATTCAGAGCCTATTGTGAAGGATTCCCTCAATTTTCCCGCAAAATATTGGTGGGCCATTGTGAGGTCATAGATCCGACCGATGCTTGCAGATTACACATTGACGTTGGAGCATGTAGTTCTAGTTTCAAGCATCTTGGCTGCCTATGAGATAGATTGGGCCAGCCTCATCACAGAGCAGATCCATACGACGGCCTTGAAGAGGACTACCTCCATCCGATCCCCTTCCCATTCTTGATCTAGACACTTTGTCTAGAGTCGGGGGTGGAGAGTCTACATAAAATGGACTCACTAATTGAGGTCCAGTGCACTTTGGATGCTAGCTTGATTAAGGCTGAGAAGAACCTTGTGGCAATTCGGTGAGCACCGCACCGCCAGCTCCTATACCAGAGATGTTCACCCTAGAGCCATCTTTTGAGGTTCCACCCACAACCACCACTGCTGCCACTACAGAGAAGAGGCCCTCACAGGTTGCGACAGATTTGGAGAGGGGGTCCACCAGTACTAATCGTGCACCAGAGGCCACTTATACATAGATAGAACCCACAGGCATGGTTTACATGTCCACAACATCCATTTCGTCTATGGCACAACGACTAGCCCACACTAAGTCTCAGTTGACTCAGTTAATTTAGCAGATCCGGTACTGGATCTGCCAAGTGATTACGGAGTCCAAGGGAGACATGCAGGCATATATGGTCGCTACTATTTGGGATCAACTTTCGGTCGTGGATGCCATTGTGATGGCTTTGAGTTGAGGGTCCAGTAGAGTCTCAACACAACATGACCAGCGGATATGACAACCTTATATACAGAGATCCAAAAGCTCCCGACCGACATGGCAACAGCCTTGGCCATACCAGTGGTATTTCCATAAACTGCACCCTCGCTGCCACTAGTGTAATTTTTTGTTCTTGAGAAGCCTTCACAGCCTTCCCACGAGAAGAGGACCCACACTTATGATGATCCAGATATAGTGTGATTGCATGCGGGGCTGACAGAGCCGGAGGAGCTAGAGCTTGTCTTGAGGCAGTTGAGGTAGGAGGAAGAGAGACACAAGGCTCATGAGCTCGAGAGGGTGAGGGGTGCTGGCCCCTCCATTCATGGTTCCCTTACCGAGGAAGTCACCATGCAAGTTGAGGCTGTCAAGACTTAGCCACATACTGACGAATAGGAGCCCATGTATGTCTTTTTGATTCTGTCACTTTATTTTGTCTTTTTTATGCGCATTAATAACAATGCACCTCTTTTTCCATGGGGTGTGGTTAGTTATAGGCCTCAGTGAAGTCTGAGTAGCCTTACCTAAGTTACCCCAGTTCTCTAATTGCTTTAGACTATGTTTTCGGTTGGAATCTTTCCGCATTTCTACGTTGTCTTTCATATTCTTCCTAACAAGCAAATTTTGTAACTTTATGCGTTTGAAAGTGGCTTTGAGATCTTGTGATTTATATTTGCAGGTTGTCTATTTAGAAGAAACAATATAAGCCTTTCCGCATTCAGAGTATTATCACATTTATTTGACGTTTAAAGTGAAAGCTCTATTAAAATGGATGAAGTGACAAAATAGAGATCAGATGTGATTGTATTCTTTCGTGGTTCCACAGATTTTGATCATCCCACAACACTGCAGTCAAAGACAAAGGTGTTAGTAGTTATATATACAAGAACTTAGTATAACTATGTGTGAAAACCTACCATAAAGTTGACATAAAAATATAACTGATAAAAGAAACTCTGTATTTACTTTGTGTAAGCTAGCTTTATTTGAGAAATGATTCACCCTTCGTTTAGTAAGTAAACAAATTTTTGGCTGTTGTCTACTAATCTATGATAACTGTATTTATCCCCGACAGGACAGAAAGGAGAAAGTCATAGGGTGGATGCCAACCAGGCAAAGTAATAAAAAGAGCAAGGTCTTACACGAAAGAAGCTACCCCAGGTTGAGCTGCTTCAGGGCCTTACCTGGGGGACTCAAGTCGACCGCGATGAAGGGTAACAGTGTGAAATCATAATGGTTCCCTTGCTATCCGACAGGGATGGCCAGAATTTGCATCAGAATATGGTTTGGATGTGGATGCCCTTTGGTTTTCCAACATGCCACACGTCAACACTTCATTGTTCAAATATTTAGTACAAGTGGTTGATCTAAATTTAGCTGAATGTCCTGATTGTCACTTCCAAGTGTTAGCATCAATACTTGTTGCAAAGTTGGTAACATTAGGCTTGTATGTCACCATTTCGACTCTGATGCAGCAGACGATCTGACCTTTTTCCTTGACTAAAGTTACCTCACTTGTTTGAATCAGTACTTGTAGTTGCCTTAGGATAAGTCCTTGCTCTTTTTCTTCCTTTGCCATGTCACTACAGAACTTGATCATTCCGCAACCATTTGTTCCAAGTATTTGAACAATGAAATGCTTACCCAGAAGATAATGGAAAACCAAGAAGTTGCCAACATTCAGACCATGTTCTGATGAGAATTAGGCCAACCCCGTTCGATAGCAAATGAACTATTACGGTTACAAACTGCTATCCTTCATAGTAGTCCACTTGATTCCTCTAGATAAGTTTCGTGACTAGTAAGATGTGAAATTGATCGAGCAATCTTTGATGGACAAAACTGAAAAAAAAAAAATTAGACTGCTGAAATTAAAACTGAGAAGTACCACATAACTCAAATTCTAAGCTAAAGAAACGAGTATACGACCATATCGTTCGAGTTCTTGATGATACAATTGTATATTACCAGACACCACATTGCAGTTCACTACAAATTAAGCTTCACAAATACAGAAATACCTCGGTTAAGTATAGTCCTTTAAGATCTACACACCAAAAGACTGCAGGTACTAAAGCAAGATCTGAAAGATCATTCCAAGAATTATGTCAGTGTCTCGTTAATTTGCGTTCATTGCACATCAGCCTAATTGAAGATGGATTTATTTAAGTGAAATTTGAATCGGTAAACTAAAAAGTTTTAAATTTTCCTCTTATTCCACGGGTCTTTAAAAGAGTCTCCAAAGTACTAATAATTAACGAATGATCCAAATTTAATTTCCAAGAATAGTAATAATTAATGAAGTATGTTTTTGCCCAGACAGGTAACATAACCATGACCTTTCGATAGCTGAAATCAGGTACGCGCATGTTACAGGGCCACAATCAAAGCAGAAATAATAAATGTTGCCGATCAGATCTATGTGCTAATGCAACCATGATCCTTCAATTTTTCATCACTCAAATCAACTATTAGCATTATATGTTTTAAATAACTCCTATTTTGAAAAATCGCTAAAAATCAAGCACAGACCCATTCTAATCATGAATGTGTAGTATAAACCTAACGCGGAGGTGGGGGATCAAAATTCCATGCAGATAATTAGCTTCAATCATGATATGTAGTATCAAGCTATAAAGTGCTCAAGAAAGATTAAAGTAAAATAAGTACTTGGATCATTTTGATAAGAATAAAAGTAAAATAATCCGACAGCTAAAAGAAAGTCGAATGGTAGTAAGCATTTTGTGAAAAGTAAGCATAGACAGTTTTAGTACTTACTTTTAGCTGAAACTGCAACATTTTATAAACCAATAGACGATTCATGAAGCTTGTTCTCTAATTGGTTTGGACTATGTTTTCGGTTGGAATTTTTCCGCATTTCTACGTTTTCTTTCATATTCTTCCTAACAAGCAAATTTTGTAACTTTATGCGTTTGAAAGTGGCTTTTGAGATCCTGTGATTTATATTTGCAGGTTGTCTATTTTGAAGAAACAATATAAGCCTTTCCGCATTCAGAGAGTTATCACATTTATTTGACGTTTGACGTGGAAGCTCTATTAAAATGGATGAAGTGACAAAATAGAGATCAGATGTGATTGTATTCTTTCGTGGTTCCACTTATTTTGATCATCCCACAACACTGCAGTTAAAGAAAAAGGTGTTATTAGTTTTCATATACAAGAACTTAGTATAACTATGTGTGAAAACCTACCATAAAGTTGGCATAGAAATATAACAGATAAAAGATATTCTGTATTTACTTTGTGTAAGCTAGCTTTATTTGAGAAACGATTCACCTATTGTTTAGTAAGTAAACAAATTTTTGGCTGTTGTCTATTAATCTGGGATAACTGTATTTATTCCCGACAGGACAGAAAGGCGAAAGTCACAGGGTGGATGCCAACCAGGCAAAGTAATAAAAAGAGCAAGGACTTACACGAATGAAACTACCCCAGGTTGTGCTGCTTCAGGGCCTTACCTGGGGGACTCAAGTCGACCACGATGGAGGGTAACAGTGTATAATCATAATGGTTCCCTTGCTATCCGACATGGATGGCCTGAATTTGCATCAGAATATGGTTTGGATGTGGATGCCCTTTGGTTTTCCAATATGCCACAGGTCAACACTTCATTGTTCAAATATTTGGTACAAGCGATTGATATAAATTTAGCTGAATGTCCTGATTGTCCCTTCCAAGTGTTAGCATCAATACTTGTTGCAATGTTGGTAACATTAGGCTTGTATGTCACCATTTCAGACTCTGATGCAGCAGACGATCTGACCTTTTTCCTTGAGTAAAGTTACCTCACTTGTTTGAATCAGTACTTGTAGTTGTCTTAGGGTAAGTCCTTGCTCTTTTTCTTCCTTTGCCATGTCACTACAGAACTTTATCTTTCCGCAACCACTTGTTCCGAATATTTGAACAATGAAATGCTGACCCAGAAGATAATGGAAAACCAAGAAGTTGCCAACATTCAGACCATGTTCTGATGAGAATTAGGCCAAACCCGTTCGATAGCAAATGAACTATTACGGTTACAAACTGCTATCCTCCATAGTAGTCCTCTTGAGTCCTCTAGATAAGTTTCGTGATTAGTAAGATGTGAAATTGATCGAGCAATCTTTGATGGACAAAACTGAAAAGGAAATTAAACTGCAGAAATTAAAACTGAGAAATACCACATAACTCAAATGCTAAGCTAAAGAATCAAGTATACGACCATATCATTGGAGTTCTTGATGATACAATTGTATATTACCAGACACCACATTGCAGTTCACTACAAATTAAGCTTCACAAATACAGAAATACCTCGGTTAGGTATGGTCCTTTAAGATCTACGCACCAAAAGACTGCGGGTACTAAAGCAAAATCTGAATGATTATTCCAAGATTTATGTCCTTGTCTCGTCAGTTTGCGTTCATTGCACATCAGCCTAAGAGAAGATGGATTTATTTCAGTGAAATTTGATTCGGTAAACTAAAAAGTTTAAAATTTTTCTCTTATTCCACGGGTCTTAAAAACAGTCTCCAAAGTACTAATAATTAATGAATGATCCGAATTTAATTTCCAAGAATAGTAATAATTAATGATGTATGTTTTTGCCCAGACAGGTAACATAACCATGACCTTTCCATAGCTGAAATCAGGAACGCGCATGTTATAGGGCCACAATCAAAGCAGAAATAATAAATGTTGCCGATCGGATCTATGTGCTAATGCAACCATGATCCTTCAATTTTTCATCACTCAAATCAACTATTAGCATTATATGTTGTAAATAACTCCAATTTGAAAAATCGCTAAAAATCAATTACAGACCCATTCTAATCATGAATGTGTAGTATAAACCTAACGCGGAGGTGGGGGATCAAAATTCCACACAGATAATTAGCTTGAATCTTGATATGTCGTATCAAGCTATAAGATGCTCAAGAAAGATAAAAGTAAAATAAGTACTTGGATCATTTTGATAAGAATAAAAGTAAAACAATCTGATAGCTAAAAGAAAGTCGAATGGTAGTAAGCATTTTGTGAAAAGTAAGCACAGGTAGTTTTAGTACTTACTTTTTGCTGAAACTGCAATGTTTTATAAACCAATAGACGATTCATGAAGCTTGTTCTCTAATTGGTTTGGACTATGTTTTCGGTTGGAATCTTTCCGCATTTCTATGTTGTCTTTCATATTCTTCCTAACAAGCAAATATTGTAACTTTATGCATTTGAAAGTGGCTTTGAGATCTTGTGATTTATATTTGCAGGTTGTCTATTTAGAAGAAACAATATAAGCCTTTCCGCATTCAGAGTGTTATCACATTTATTTGACGTTTAAAGTGAAAGCTCTATAAAAATTGATGAAGTAACAAAATAGAGATCAGATGTGATTGTATTCTTTCGTGGTTCCACAGATTTTGATCATTCCACAACGCTGCAGTCAAAGAAAAAGGTGTTAGTAGTTTTCATATACAAGAACTTAGGATAACTATGTGTGAAAACCTACCGTAAAGTTGACATAGAAATATAACTGATAAAAGAAATTCTGTATTTACTTTGTGTATGCTAGCGTTATTTGAGAAATGATTCACCCATTGTTTAGTAAGTAAACAAATTTTTGGATGTTGTCTATTAATCTGGGATAGCTGTATTTATCACCGATAGGACAGAAAGGCGAAAGTCACAGGGTGGATGCCAACCAGGCAAAGTAATAAAAAGAGCAAGGACTTACACGAAAGAAACTACCCCAGGTTGAGCTGCTTCAGGGCCTTACCTGGGGGACTCAAGTCAACCGCGATGGAGGGTAACAGTGTGTAATCATAATGGTTCCCTTGCTATCTGACAGGGATGGCCTGAATTTGCATCAGAATATGGTTTGGATGTGGATGCCCTTTGGTTTTCCAATATGCTACAGGGATGGCCTGAATGATCAGAATTTAATTTCATAGAATAGTAATAATTAATGAAGTATGTTTTTGCCCAGACACTTAACATACCCATGACCTTTCCATAGCTGAAATCAGGAACGCGCATGTTACAGGGCCACAATCTAAGGAGAAATAATAAATGTTGCCGATCGGATCTAAGTGCTAATGCAACCATAATCCTTCAATTTTTCATCACTCAAATCAACTATTAGCATTATATGTTGTAAATAGCTCCAATTTTGAAAAATCGCTAAAAATCAAAGAAAAACGAAAGTAAAAATCAACGGAGAAGGAAAAATTAGTTGTCATGACCTGAAATGGGGTGTGATGGCACTTGCCTTTAACCCACCGAGGCACGTCAACCTAGAAAATGATATCAAAATAATGCAAAAGCTAAAACGATAATACAATATAACTAACAATAGATTAAAGCATAAGGGACATAATCAAATATAAAATCATCCCAGAACTGATGTCATATGTACAAGCCTCTAATACATTAGTAACATAAAGAAATAGTACAAGTCTCAATAGTCTTTGTTTCTACAATAGAACAAAACTAATAAAGAAGTTTGACAGTCTTGAGAGTAGGTTGGAAGAAAAAGCAACTACCTCTCAATCTATCATAGGCTCTAAGAAGAATAGGAACTTCGACAGGATTTGGGCTCACAACCTACACACATGTGTAGAAAACAAGGGTGAGAACCAAAAGTATCTAACAAGAGAATCTAAATGCAGGTAGAGAATAAAATAATCTAGCACTCCTTTCGTACCAACCAAATACCTTCCAAACTACAAACTTGCATATAGGAAAGGACATCACAAACAATATAGAAAATAGCACTAAACATGGTGTTTGAAGACATAGCTAAACGAGAGGAAATAGCATGGAGACAAAGATCTACCGAAGTTTGGTTAAAGTAGGGAGATAGAAAAATACATATTTCTTTCACTGAACTGCAAAAAGGCTAACAAGAGAATAAATTCAATTTCTAAGCAAAAAGTGATTGGAGAAGATCGGAATAAGACAAAAGGAGACACAGAAAGAGATAAAGAATTGTACTTTGAGCTAGAAGACAGGAGTGTTACGCCTCGAGAGGGTACCCTTGGCGTGGCCGGCACTTGAAGAACCATAGATGATTCCCCAAGAGAACCACCTGGCCTCATCGTCACGTCAACTCGACAGCGGAAGAAAATGCTCAAAATAATAGGACATCATATGAATAAATTTAACTCTTAGTTAAAACATAAGTTTCCAATGAACAAGTTTGGAAATGCAAAATGCTCAAGAATCCTTTACTTACGTCTATGAAGCCTCTACTTAACAGTCTAGATGGTTCCATTATAATCCACGACACCCCAAATCAATTAAATGAACTACTTAATCGTTGTAAAAAATAAAAAGGCTCCTTTGGGATGCAAGGAGGGCTCACCAACTCTTGAAGTGCACTAAACCGGACTACAACAATATGCAGGCTAAAGTCCTCTTATCACCTATATCTACAATATGAAACGATGCAAGTCCAAATGGACGTCAACACATGAAATTACTGGTATGTAAAATAGCTCAAGAATGTAAATCTCATCTCACTCTCCTTGGCTCAAAAAAGTCATGCTCATCTCAATATATACAAGTTTAAAGTAAATCATGTTTTTAAAATAGGCTTAGTAGAAATAAATTCAGTTTAAAATATCATGCTCAATCAGTGTTTGCTTAGGAGTTTCTCTTAACTGACATCCAATCCCATCACCTTTAGCTTGGTGATGCACAATGAAGGTGGCGTCATTGCCACGCCCGTCCTTAACTTTCCAGGGAAAAGGACAATTAACTCTCTCATAGATCCATAGTAAATGTCCAACTTTAGGGACATTAGTCATCAGAATGTGTTGTATGACTGTCCTAGACTGGCAACATTTTTTGTGGGTTAGAGTTGTTTTTTGTAGATTAAAACATGATCAGTTCATCAATCAACTTAAATCTCAATAATACTCAGTCAATCAACTCAACTCTCAAGCTCATTAGGTTATCTCAGCTCATCTCATCTCAGTGTATCATCAACTCAATCAATTAGACTCAAACGGTCATTAGGACTCATCAATTAAAATCATCAAGGAAAGCATGCCAAATGCATCAATGGACTTGCAGGCATGATACTATATGCTCCTTATGCTCAATCATACTGAACTTACTCAACTCAGATAATCAAACTCGAATCTCAACTAAATTCATGCATAGATTTTTATAAAATCATTCAATTTTGGGTTCATGATATCACATATACATGTTTATGTTTCAATTTCATGTCAGTGGTCATGCAACATAATATCTCATAGATCATCATAAGAAACTCATAATAGATGCAGAAAATTCGATAATTGGATGATAGAAATTCAAAACTTAACTTTTGTTCTCAATTTCGACTCAAATCAGTGAAAGGGGCATGTGAATGAAGGTGGTTTCATACTTTACTAAGCCTTACATACCTAGAAATAGAAGAAACAATCAAACTCCAGTCAATCTTCGTGTTAGAATTGAAACCCTTGCTCTTCTCCCTCTCTAGTATTTCTCAAGAAAATCCCTAAGTGTGAAGAATGGTGAAAATATGCTTAGGGTTTTGTTTTAGGAATTTAATTAAGTGCAAAACGTCCAAGGGTTTAATTAAAAGGGGTAGGAATAGACAAAATTACCCCTCTTAAAAATTGTCGCCTGGGTCTACGAGACCCCATCTATGGGTCATAGACCATTCTACGAGCCGTAGAAGACCTCTCATAAACAAGGGGTCCTAAAATTTGAGTTACTGAAATTCGGCACAAAAGCTCCTCTATGAGCCTTAAAACGTTCTATGGTTCGTCTACTAACTCGTAACTCAAGATACAAAAAAGTTGGTATTTAGACCTCCAATTCACACGACCAATCTATGGGTCGTGGAATACTTTAGGGGCCATATTCTATCTCGTCTATAAGCCTCAGACTTAGATAATTTCACCTAGTCAACTGGGGGGTTTTATGAGACCTATTTTACGGCTCGTAAGTGCCCTTGTAGATTCCCTTTTCAGCCATTTTTCTCAGTCATTTCTCAGCATCCTCAGTGCATCTACTCTTGATTAGGTAGAAGGAATGAGGAGGTGTTATATTATCTCCCTTTTGGGATCATTTGTCCTCGAATAAAGAGAAATCTAGGGACTAGGCCAAGGCACAAAACTCCCTATAGACTCTAACAATCAAACAACTCTCACCTCACTCATGCAATCAGTAAATCAAGGGACTTGGCAAGTAAAACAATCAAACAATCACCTCACTCATGCAATCAGTAAATCAAGGGACTCAACAAGTAAAACAATCAAACAATCAACACATCATGCCAATTCTCACATGGACTCTAGAGCTCTACCGTCCAGCATCCTCAGAATGAAAAGAGAACTCAAGGAATTGGAATTCAAGAATTTAAAGGGAAATCATTACCATCAACTCTCTCATTATCAGCAGGAAGTAGTAAATGATGGTATTTGGCCTTCATGTCCTACTGTGCCTCCCAAGTAGCTTCTTCTACAAATTGGCTCCTCCACAATACTTTGACAGATGTAATTTCTTTGGTACTTAGCTTGCGAACCTGACGATCAAGGATTTGAACAAGAATCTCCTCATAACTCAGACTATATTTTACTCCAATGCTCTCGATAGGCACAACCAACTGCGGGTCTCCCAAACACTTCTTAAGCACAGAAACATGAAAGACTAGTAGATGGTCGCAAACTCTGATGGTAGATCTAAGTCATATGCCACATTGCCCACTCTCTTTATGATTTGATAAGGGCCAATGTCCCTCGGGCTCAACTTTCCTTTCTTTCTGAGCCTCATCACTCCCTTCATGGGCGACACTTTCAAATACACCAAATAATTGACCTCAAACTCTAAGTCTCTTATTCTAACATTTGTGTAGGGTTTCTGTCAACTCTGCGTAGTCTTCAATCTTTCTCGAATGATCTTGACTTTCTCCACTGCCAAATGTACCAAGTCTGGCCCAATTAATTCTGCTTCACCCACCTTTAACCACCCGATCGGTGATCCACATCTCCTACCATAGAGGGCCTCATAAAGAGCCATTTGCATGTTCAAATGGAAGTTGTTGTTGTAGGCAAACTCATTCAAAGACAAGTGGTAATCCCAATTACCTTTGAAGTCGATGACGTAAGTCCTTAACATATCCTCCAAAGTCTTAATAGTACGCTCTGCTTGTCCATATGTCTATGGGTGAAAAGCAGTGCTAAGGTGCACTTTCATACCCAAACCCTTCTGAAATGATCTCTAAAACTAGGCAATGAATTAACCACCTCTATTCGAGATTATAGAAAAAAGAACTCCATGCAGTCTAACAATCTCCTTTATGCATAACCGAGCATAATCTTCTGCAGTGTTAGTCATCTTTACTACTAAGAAGTGTGCAGATTTAGTCATCCTATCAACTATCACACAAATTGAATCAAGCTATCTGTGGGACCTTCGTAAGCTTATGATGAAGTCCTAATCTACCACTTCCACTGTGGAATTTAAAATTTCTGGGTTACTTCACATGACCTTTGGTGCTCATTAGCTTGTTGGCAATTCGGGCAATTAAAATCGAACGCAACAATGTTTTTCTTTATTCCACTCCACCAATAGACTTCTCTCAAGTCATGGTACATCTTGGTATACCCTGGATGGATGGAATATCTGGAACTATGGGCCTTTGCCATGATCCTCCCTCGAACATTATCAACATCTGGAACTCACAGTCTGGATTGATACCTCAATACCCCATCTCTCCCTTTGGCGAAAGCCATCACTTTCTGCTTATGTACATCCTCGTGTGACTGTAATAAAATAGGATTTTAATCTTGTTTCTCCTTCACCTCCACTACTAGAGATAATGCAGACCAATTATGCACAAGTCCTCCTCATTTGCCTGATTTGCCTAGTTGAACTCCCAATCGTGCCAGTCGGTTAACCTCCTTGGCCAACTCCATTTTCTCTTCCTCCACAAGGGCGGTGCTCCCATGGATAACCTGCTAAATGTGTGAACAACCACATTAGCTTTACCTAAATGATATAGAATGCTCATTTCGTAGTCTTTAAGCAACTCAAGCCATCTCATCTGCCTTAAGTTAAGCTCCTTCTGGGTGAGGACATATTGCAGGCTCTTGTGGTCTGTGAATACATCAACATGTGCTCCATACAAGTAGTGGCACCATAGTTTGAGACCAAACACCATTGTTGCCTACTCCAAGTCATGAGTGGGATAGTTCTACTCATGCACTTTCACTACTAAAAAAGCAGGAGAAACCGACCACGAAATACCGACTTCCAGAGGTCGGTATAACTGTAATTACCGACTCCCACCCGACTTCGAGCCTAAGTCGGAAAAACCTTGGTCGCTTTTTCATACCGACTTCTGGAGGTCGGTATTTACCGACCTCTTGAAGTCGTTTATATTTTTAGGTCGGAAAATTAGTAATTTTATTTTTTTTAAATATTTTTCGACTTCAGGAGGTCACTATAGTGTATATGTTTTTTTCCTAATTTTTAATATTTTCGACCTCTTGAGGTCGTTTAAATAATAAAATATTATTATTGATACCGACTACAAGAGGTCGGTATTATATATTTTTATTATTATAATTGTTTAATATTTTCGACCTCCTGAGGTCGTTTAAATAATAAACTGTTATTATTGATACCGACTACAAGAGGTCGGTATTATTTATTTTGATTTTAATTTTTTTGTTGAATTTCCGACCTACTGAGGTCGGTATTATTTATTTTTATTTTAATTTTTTTGTTGAATTTCCGACCTACTGAGGTCGGTATTATTGATTTTTTTTTTGATATTCCGACCTACTGAGGTCGGTATTAATTTATTTTTATTATTTTTATTTACTGCAAAACTGACCTCTTTGCGACTTCCAAAGGTTGATATTATTTTATTTTTATTTTCTGCGAAATCGACCTCTTTGCGTCTTCCTGAGGTCGGTTTTCTGGAAACAAAATTGGCAGCACACTGCTGCAAATTTCTTGCCCACCTGGAAACAGAATTGGCAGCACACTGCTGCAAATTTTTTGCTCACCTGTATGCATAATTGACCAACCTCAACAGAATTCCAACAGAGCAGTTTTAATATTTCTAGTACACAATTTTAGATTTACTAATTAAACCTTGAATCCATTCAAATAAAAACAAAATACCATCAAAGTATTAGTACAAAACGTGAAATATTTACTAAATAGAACTATGCTTCATCACTCTCCTCTTCACTTTCCTCTTCACTCTCATCCCCAAAAGGTCGACTGGCCGGAGGAATGATTTTTCCTAAATCAAAAAGAGAATTTAGTTGAGCCCGAAGCTCCATATACCTTTGTCTATCTGCTGCAGAAATTGTAAGGAACGGTTGTCAATCACTATTTTAAAGCATGAAAGAACCCCCTTTCCATGAATCAAGCAGCAGTCCATCTTGCGCCTATGACATGCTTCGTTCTCGCATTCCATCTCCTCCCTTTTCTACGCACCAGCGATTGCTTCCTGTCTTAGAATTGAGTTGATTATGCTAATGAAAATACAACCCTTTCTTCTCCAATCAAACTTTTGGGTGATGCAAACTATGCACTTTTGTAACCGTTTTGCTTCTATTTTGGAAGCTTTAAGAGGTAGGGTGGGTTCAGT
This sequence comes from Solanum rostratum, assembly GCA_029948455.1. Taxonomy (NCBI): domain Eukaryota; kingdom Viridiplantae; phylum Streptophyta; class Magnoliopsida; order Solanales; family Solanaceae; genus Solanum; species Solanum rostratum. The sequence goes on from CM057046.1 coordinate 67,265,012, forward strand.
TTTTGCGATTTGGTTTTTCCCTTAAACCAAAGACAGAATGAAAGGTAATTTGGCGGTTCAGTTTGGTTCGATTTTGCCAAAAAAAAAAGTAAACCATTGGTTTTTCGGTTCGATTTGTTTCGGTTTAATCTTCGATTTTTGTTCGATTTTTCGGTTTTTTAAAATAAAATTTTGAAGTAAAATAATATACTTACAAAAGAAATTATCATAGCAATTGAATATAGGAAACACGCAAGAAAGATTCTTAGAGTCAAGAACAGACCAAAAGTACACTAGTCGGCATCTTCAAAGAATATTACCAACAATTATAGACACTAGTTGGCTAGAGTTCAATAGCTAACTTATAGGTAGTATTAGGGAGAAAGTTATTTTTAGGAAAATAAATTATTTTCGTGAAGATAACTAGAATAATTCTAACCAACCTAATGAGTTAGAAAACCCAGCCAAACCTTAGCAGATCTGTTAGACTACTAAAGAGATGAAGCCAACAAGATAGAACTATGACGTTCATGAAAACACCTTATCAAATCTTAACTTAGTCCATGCTATTCAAGATTCACAACAATATGGTGTCCCCTTAACTTAGTCCATATAACAGGGGAATTATTATCAAAAGATGCAAGATTGCTATGTGCTTGGACACAAATCAACAGTCTAAATTGACTTTAGTAAAGATAGATAACTCATCATTGCATCAAAATATTAAAGTACACAAGACAATTAATAACTTAGATACTTACAACTAGAGGACCGGGAAACGCAAACACAAAAACTGCAATCCAAAGGTAAACTTACTGATACCCTGAGGGAGGTTGAAGCTCAAAACACAACCCACCAAAAATTATAGGCGAAAAGGTTGTGGCGAGGATTTTTACCTCCTAAACCAAGCGAAAATTTCTTCAAGCTTGAAGTTCCAATGATCCAATCTCTGGAGCCTGGAGGGGGCGAACCGGCGAGGGGCGACCGACGACCGGCGAGGGGCAAGGGGGTAGGGGCAGAGGCGCGAGATGGTGGGAGGGAGCTTTCAGCTTTGCTGCACAACTGCAGTGTTGCTGCGGGCTGCGGCTGCCTGCTGGAGTGCTGGGTAGGTTTTTGGGAATTGGGAGGATTTAATTAAAGGGGCTAGGGTTTTTGGTTTATATAGGGGTGGGTTCGGTTTGTAACGGTTCAGTTTGGTTTTGTAAGACCAAAATCGAAACCGAACCGCACAGAATCAGTTCGGTTCGGTTTTTTGTGTTCTATTTGATTTTTTACGGTGTGGTTTTGTTTTGGTATTTTTTGACTTATTTCGGTTCGATTTTCGATTTTCGATTTTATGGACCAATCCCCTATTAAGAGGAGTATGCAACATGTGACAGCAGGAAAGGCTCTTCTTTTCAGGTGGAAGCTATCTCAAAATATTTTTGTGCCATAACAAAATACATGTGCACCTATTTTATTACTAGATCATATTCATATTCATCTATATCTATATCTATATCTATATCTATAGCTATGGCTATACTTTTCTATACTATATTAAAAGTGTGAAGACCTTTAGAAATGTTGTTTGAACTTTTTGCTCTTTATTAAAAAATTTCGCTTTAGATAAAATTGTCTTTTCACCATTTTCCTTCAAGTATTATATCGGTATTTATATAATATTAAATATAATAAATAATCAAATTCCATTGAGAAGGATTTCTTATTACAATTAAATTCCTATAAGAAGAGTTAATTTTTAAACGGAAATAGATTTGATTAAAAAATAGTCAAAAAATAAACTTTCAAAATAATAGGCAAAAAAGGTTTAGTAAAAGGTCCCCCCCAAAAAAAGACACAACAACCCAATAAAATAGGAAGAAATCTTTTAAAAAATATTTCAAAAAAAAAAACCCTAAAAGCTAGGGAAAAACATAAGATTTTTTTTAAAAAAAAAACCATCTGCTCCCAAAAGACAATTTTTTTTATTAAATATAAAAAAAATAAGATATAATCATATTCAATTGAGAAGATTGTCTTATTAGCATTAAATTCCTATAAGGAAAGTTATTTTTAAACTGAAATATATTTGTTAAGAAATAGTCAAAAAAAAACTTTCAAAATAATACGCAAAAAAGTTTAGTAAAAGGATTTTTTTTTAAAAAAGACATGCATTAAAAGATTTCACTTTGGATGAAATTGCCTTTTCACTATTTTCCTTCAAGTATTATAAAGGTATTTTAATAGTATTAAATATTGAATATAATAAATATAGTACAAAATTAAATTGAGAAGATTTTCTTATTATAGTTAAATTCCAATTTTTAACTAAAATTAATTTGATAAAAAGAAAGTCCAAAAAAATTCAAATTAATAGGCAAAATGGGATTAGTAAAATGTCAAAAAACGGAAAAAACTACTCCTAAAAGACAAAAAAAAAAAAGCCAACAAAAATACGGAAAATATTTCCAAAAAAAAAAAATAAGACTCACCCATTGGAATACAAACATCAAAGGGTTCAAGAAGACTCTCAGGGGTTCTATCATATCTACTGGCCACATAAGGAGACACAAATGACAATGTGGCACCTGGATCTATCAAGACATAACAATCAAAAGTAAAGACTCAAATCATACCCGTCACAACATCTGGAAAGTTCTCCTGATCTTGGCGACTACCCATGGCATACAAGCCGTTTGTTGCTCCGCCCGTGCCTGACGTAGTGGTCCTCTGGCTTCCTCTAACTAGTGGGGCTAGTGTAGTTGACTTAGCCTGATCAGCTTGCTTTGGAAAATTCCTCTTGTAGTGACCCGTTTGGCCACATCTATAGCATAAATCATTCCAATCATGACATCTACCCAAGTGCAGTTTGCCACACTCATCACACGGTGGCTTTCCCTCCAAACCTTGAGCCCCACTAGCTTACTACTGGGATCTATGGGTTCCAATATTCTGAAACCTTTTATCATACCTGCCTCTAGGCACAGGTGCACTAGCAGATGATGTCGCTGGGTATTGGTTTCTATTGCCTTTCCTTCCAACCTCATGGCTAGATGTCTTAGCTTTCTTACACTTGAACTCTTCATTGTCATGATGTCTCTCCTCATCAGCTTGTTGCACAAATGTCATTAGTCGCCTGATGTCTATATCACTCACTAGCATTGCTCCCTTGCCATCTCTCTTGGGTCCTTTATTCAACCCATCAACATGCATCCCCATCCTTCCTCTTATGTCAGCAACCATGTCTGGAGCATAGTGAGATAGTTGCGTGAACTTCAAACCATACTCTTGCACAATCATAGAGCGCTATTTAAGATTTAGGAACTCTCTCACCTTAGCATCTCTTTTCTTTCTTGGGAAGAAGCATCCCAAGAACGCTTCCTCGAACACTACCCAAGTCAAACATAGAACATTGTCCCTTCTACCTTTCTTCAACTGGTCGAACCACAATCTGGCCACTCCCTTGAGTTGGTAACCAGCCAGTTCAACCCTGTCAGTATTAGCCACATGCATCACTTGGAACGCCTTCTCCAGTTCCTCCACGTTGTTCTCAGGATCTTCAGTAGATGCAGACCCCATGAACTCAGGCGAATTCATCCTCAGAAATTCTTGGACTCTAGAGGTTTCATGAGAATCAGGTCTACCTTAGAGCTTGTATAGCGAAACATAGCTCAGTATTAGAGACCTCATCTTGAGGGGGTTGCTCAATAGGGACAACTTGCCCCACGGGCTCCTCATGTACTTGAAGATCAGGTGCATTGGCATCTTTCGTGGCAGGACGTCCCCTTCCTCTGACAGCTCTTTTAGGAGGCATGATATAAATTCAGCACACGTAGAGCACAAATTAGAAATGAGCTTTCATAGAGCTTAACTCTATCGCATGAATTGGAAGGAGAAGAAAAGTGTGACAATTCCTAATGTCCTATAGCCTCCTGCTTATGAAATGTGGTCGACAACACACCCATAAACAAGAATCTACTAGACACGGCTTCATAGACTCCCTAAGAAACTTAAACTCTGTGCTTTGATACCAAGTTTGTCACACCCCGAGAGGGTACCCTTGGTGTGGCCGACACCTAGAGGCTATTTCTAGTCCCCGGGCAAACCACTTAGCCTTATTATATCATTCAGTCAAATTAACTCTACTGAATAGCAAAAAATATAAGTAAGTAGTGGACACATCTTATCTAAAGTCTCAAAGAATATATCTAAAATAATGAAGGCTAGTAGAAAGAACGAGCTCACAATCTCAACATCAATACTCAACCGTTGTGTATGAAGCCTCTATCACTAATCAGGTGGTGCCATTGATAGACCCATGGCTACCCAAATCAAAATAAAAGAAATAGACCAATTTAACTATATAGCATGATGAAATAATCATGGTAAGTCCTCCGGAGTAGGGGAGGCACACCGAATCAGCTGTGAATCTTAGATTTTCAACGGAGCGCCTTTTGACGATCTCTAGTACATGCCTCTACACCATGAAATGATGCCGTCAAAAGGGATGCCAGTACTTGGAATGTACTGGTATGTAAAATAGCTGAGTAAAACAGAAACATGTAGAATAATATGGAAAAAACATCAACTCAAAGAAATCATCAAATAACATCAAATGTCAATCTATGCAATAAATAAAGATTAGACAAGTGACCCATCAACAACGCAAACTCATCAATCATCTCAGACTCAACTCAAAGGAGCTCATCTCCTTTCATCTCATCTCAGAGGAGCTCACCTCTTCTCATCTCATCTCATCTTGAATCAGAGTACTAAAGAAAGGAACTTTATGAAAGTTTCTCTTATCCAATAATAATTTCTTATGAGCCAGTGAATGTACAACAATCTCATTGATGTTGCCACATCCGTTCCAAAATAGCAAGGTAGGAACGCTCCAAAACCATACTAGCTCACCCAGTATGGAGTCAATACTCAACAGGTCCTCCATTGCTTTCAGGGACTGCTACTCTCGAGGGAACCATAATATATGTGATGGTTCTACGCCTCACCTACGTTTGGCAATATAGTTAATTAGTTCAAGTGGGACTTACTCTTACCATTTTGGTGCTCGATACTGCTCTCGTTACTTAATGCTCATAAAACCTCCATCGAAACCAATCTGATAGGGACTCAAACCTAGTCAATGATTGATATCTCATAGGAAATCGAACTCCATCATCATTCAACTCATATGGAATTTAACCCTTTCATCAATCAATCTCATCAATGACTCAAGATTTAGAACAATCATTAGGAATCAATTGAATAGACACATCGATAGAGTTTTTATTAGAGACTCATAAGACAATCAAATTCTATCAACTCATCATCATTCTCTTATCAAAATTAACAATCTCGACTCAAGGCTCTAGACTCGATTCTTAAGTTTATGATGCATGCTTTTCAAATTAGTCATGTAGGATTATGCAAATTCACATGAAAATCTTCAATTCAAGAAAACAAATAGCTTGATGATCATCAACATAGAAAAACATGTAATTTCAAGTAAAATTTTAAGAAAATCATCAAAGATCATGCATGTAAACACTCCAAATCATTAACTCATCCATGACCATCTATGTGGCACATGAGAGAACAATCCCATGCTTTTAGTTTAGCCTTACATACCTGGGATGCAACTATCAATCCGTCATGTCAAGATTTCTTCTCGATTTTCTCAAACTCAAGCTCTTCTTCTCTTTTGTCAAGCCCTAGCCTTATTAGAATATTGGAATAGGACTTAGAATGGGATTTTTAGACCCTTTTTACACTAAAACGACCTTATTAGATCGTGTATGGAGTTTACGAGGGGTTTGGAATTGATCAGAATGCCCCTCGTAGTAATTTAGAATTTTTCAACTCGGAGAAGACCCAGTCCACTACGCGGACTTGTCGTGCATTGTGTATTTTTAGGAAAACATTTCTGAATGAGTTATCTCAATCCTGTTGAAAAGTTTCAAAAAGATATAAGCACTGGTCTGCGATGGAAGCGTGACGCGCTCCTGTCGCGCACCAACACTGTTTTGCGCTTTAGATCGTAAAATTATGTTTTGATCAGGTCGCTTTAAAAATCGACCGAGACCATTTTACTACTCAATTTTGCATGCTAATCACAAATCCGACCTCAGATTTGCCATACAAGCATTGTAAGATGCGTTACGCGCATACTCTCCCTCTAGGGGTATTTTGGTAATTTTATCGGGCGTTACAAACATGAACCTGGTGAAAATGTAGTTGACTGTGGATTGTATTCCACAATCCCAAACACGATTTCCTTGGACAGTAACAAAAAGATGCAAATCAGGCCCTCATATTGCACAAAAGCAAAAATGGCGAAAATTCCTCTACATCTCGTGACGATCACATCATCCTAATTGTACTCCAGTTGTTGCACAAACTACTATAACTTTTGCAAACTAAATCAAAAGAGAAATAGAGGTTTAAGATAGAGAAGATAGATAATCGTAAGCCTGGCAATGTTATAGTCAATTGTAGCAGGAAAGAGAGAAATAGGTTTGCGAGAAAATGGAATCCTATCTGTGTGATTTATATAGAGCAGTTTTACAATAATGGAGAAATTAGTATAGAAAATAAATAGAAGGTTGTTATGTTGAGGTTTAATTACATTTTTCAGCAACCATACTGTTTGCAAAAAATTTTAATGTAATGAAAAAATAAATTACAATCACAAATAAAATATGGAGAAACATAAATTTATTATTAAACAATGTAGGTACAAATCTGTTAATCCCTTGATTTTTCTCTCCTAGGAGATTTCTCCTGGATTCGAGGGCTGTTAGTGGCGTATTTTTCGAATGTAGGATGATTTTGATCTTCTTAAGTCATCATATTTTGATCTCTATAGAATATTTGATATGCACTTTTACGGGAATATAATACCCGTTATAAAGGTACGAATTAGGATTTAGGATAGAGTAGCCTCCAAGAAATCCTGAATGAAATAAGATTAATTTTGTAGAGTCCTAAAAAATTTGAAGTTCTACATGTACAACTTACAGTGATCAACCATATGTTTTCTAACCATTTATATTTGTAAATGAAAAAAGTCAGCCATCATGAGTTCATTGTTTGTAATTGCACCATTCCATTCAATTAAATGCTTAGAAACAGATTTAAAGAAAAGCTATTTTATATTTGTAACAGAAAAAATACGGTTCTAAAAGTTGTATGGTTGCTGAAAACATTAATTAAACCATAAAATACAAACATCAGTTTAAGACGTTATAATGTGAAACATAACTCCAATGCAAATTGCTAAATTAGGTAAATGCACCAATTATTTGAATCCATATTTTATTGGCTCATTACGTGACTGACAATTTCAAGACCTTAAGAATTTTATTATTATTTCATTAATAATTAAATACATAATTTGTGTCATTTAAATATTTAATTATTATTTAATTAAGTATTAATTACATAATTTGTGTATGAAGGTGCTTATGGTTTCTTCTATGGACCACCTCAACAATTCCATATAAATTTCATTATTTTCTGGTAAATTACAATAATGCCATATATGAAATTGTCATTGAATATGGAGTCCACTAGACTTTCAATTTGACAAACTACTTGTCAGTTTTTTAAAAAGGTCAAGTACAGTACTTAGGATTTATCTTATAAGCTTACAAGAATGATTCTTTTAGGAGGTAAAATTATATTCTTAGCTTGATATTTATCATTCTTACGCGATTAGTTTAAGGAAATTAATCTTATACGCGTTATAGTCTATAGTTGTTCAGCTCGGGGTCTAGATCACTTCCATCTATGTATTAGAACTAATTATTTAGAAAATATGATTAGCCCTAATCAACTTATTAGGTCTACTACAATTATTTAGGAATTTTAGTAATTACTTTTGTGATATGGGGATTTGTTTCCCAAAATTTGCATCTTATTTTATGTTCTTTTCTTCACTTCCGCATTGTATTCTCCTTGCTTATACAAATAATTTGATCCTTACAATAGCATATCAAATAGTAAGATCATTTTAATCCACCAAATTGATGGAAGGAAAGATGTTAAAACAAGGTGTTACCAGAAAATCACAGTCATCAATCTCCTCCGAACACAAATACTGCACCATGGGGTGGTGTATCTCCTGAATGAGCAGGCTCATTTTTGATGACTTCCTCATCACCATTTGTATAATCTCCTCCTAAATCTTGTACAAAACAAACAACAAGAAGATGCTAAAAGGGAGCTCAAAGCACAACACTACCATGCAAATGGCCATGGGCAGGTACTAAAAAAGCAAATCAGATTTAAAAAGTTGTAGAGATATAGAAAAATGAAATCAAAACTATATCACGTATTGCTCTATCGGGAGAATGTTTTTATTGTTATCTCCTCAATTTGTTTCTTGAAAAGTATTTCTTCCCTAGCTTCATGTGGCGAAAGCATTTTTCATGTAAAATCCAATAGAAGATAAGGATACCTACTAGACAATCAAGTGAAACTCAAGCTTGAAAACAGGCCTAAGCTAAAACCAACTATTTCATGTCAAAAACTCTTAAATTCCTATTTTTCAATTCAAGTAACCCAACAAGAAAAGGGGAGCACAATTTTTTAGGCGGAGTATATGACATTTGTTTCCCAAATGAATGGCCGAAATAATGATTCCCTTTTTCTAGGCAGCAACAACTGCTCCCTCATGGTATTGGTCTTAACCTTACTCCTACTGCATTGGAACAAGAATTGAGTTGATTCTGAGAAAATACACCCCTTCCTTCACAAAAAGAGAATAACCACTAGAGAAAGTGAAACTTTTTAGAAACCACCTTTGTACCAACATAATCGTACCTTAGCCTAACATAATCTTAACTTGGTGTGGTACATGTTCATAAGATCCGACCTAAACACCTCAAATATTGGAAGGCAAAACTCAAGCATAATAAAAATGAGGTTCAATAGAGAGAAACCATTTCGGTCTTGTGAATTATGGTAGAATTTACATAATCATCATACATTTTGTTAAATGTTACTCTAAAATATGAAAAATACATCACATCTTACTAATATCATCTGAAAATATTTTATTTGATGATATACAGTACCTTGATAGAATTTTTGCAATTATTAATTATTGGTGTGTGTAAATTGACTCATAATATCTTACATCCCAAAGTTTTAGTAATTGAAAATAAAATTGTATTTTGAAGAAGGGAGAATATCACATACTGTATGATAGTAAATATGGCTAGACTGAACATCACATATTATATGATAATAAATCTGAAAGCACTCTTCAAGTTGCGCATGCATATACAATAGTGCTTTTATGTTGTACGCATTTGCTTAATTGTAATTCTAATCAAACACAAGGTGGATGGTTTCGATAATTAGCTAGTTGGTTTATTTAGTTACTGAAGGAAGTTTTGCACACAAAAAAGATACATCAAAGAAATATATAGTTGTAATAAAGAAGATTCTATAAATAACCAATATAGTTATCAATATTTATTTCATTGGAACAGAAGAAAATACACCGACATACACTTTAGACACCTTTTTAGAAGTTTGTTGTTACTAAATCCTTTACATTGGCGTTTAACTTTTGGACTCAACAAGATCAAGTGGTGCAAACAGAGGCATAATTACTATGAAAAAATTATTATATTTCAACCAAAAAAACATTCTTTCTATCTTTGAACAACACTTTTAACTAACCTTCACACATATTAAACAAATAAAAATAAGAAATCTCAACATATAGTCATCAAAAAATATTTATATGGCTTGGGTATATCCTGTGTATGAGTTCAGAGAAAAGAGCATAAGCCCCAATACAAAGAAGATGGAAGTTGTCAAACATTCACTTGATAACTGCATCACACTCGCCCATTAATCAGGGTTTCTTCGTAGAGTTACCATCTGATACATGTAGCGAGGCTGCAACAAAAGGTGCAAATGGCACTTGTCCACCTTGTAAACTTGTATTCCCACTTGGAGGAGCCCATGAAATAGGATCAACTGTCACAACAAATAGATATTATTTTCTTAGTGATGAGAACAAATTTTGAGGCTAAATGCAGGAAGCTCAAGCAACTGGACAAAAATCTAATTTAAGCATGTATTACGCAAATCCATACCATCATAAACACAATTTATATCTTCTGAAGGTGGTGATCGATGCTTCTTAACATATTCTTTCTGCAGTGGTTCTGGAATCCTCAATGAGAACATGTCCGGCTTTGCACCTTGTGCCACATACTCTGAAACTTTTTATAGATCACCTTAGTTCCTCATGGTACTGGTCTTAACCAGATCCACTAAGGATTGAATCATTCATGATCAAGAAAACAAATTTACAACTTCAATAATGAATATGATTACGAAATACACCCTCTTGCTATGAGAGGAAGCAATTAATTAGGAAATAGATACAGCTAACATAGTGTTGAAGTCAAATATGGAAGGTAGAAAGATAGTTTCATCCAAGGAAACTTGAGAAAATTGTCAAAACTTAGAACGTTTATGAGAAATTAGATTGATAGGACAAAAAGATGAACACAAAAGCTAGTTCAAGACTAAGATCAAGCTCAACATACTGTCAGCAAAACAAATTTTCAGCTGAGCACTGACTGCCTTGGTATTCAACAAAAACAATTTTTCATGAACAGAAAGCTCACCAAATTGAGATGATTTGTTGGATTTCTTATATTTTGGACCTGGCAATGGAATATCCTCTGCTGGTCTACTAACCATATTGATTGTCGTAATTCCAGCCTCGAGCTTTGACAACAGTGCTTCTGAATTCAAGTTGCTGATTTCAACATTTTGATTTGGTTCTTCTTCTGATTTTTAGGCCACCCCTGCTGGATAGAAAGTGAACCATTATGGTTACACACCGTTACCCTCCATCGCCGTCCACTTGAGTCCTCAAGATAAGTTTCCTAATCAGTCAGGTGTGAAACAGATCGAGCAAACTTTGGGGGGAAATACTGAAAAGAAAATGCAAAAATTAAAACTAACAAACACCACATACCGATACACAACTCAAATGCTAAGTTAATGAAACAGGTTTATGATCACATCCTTGTAAGTCCTTTGAGTCCTGGATGGCGCAATTATTTATAACACAAATTCCGAAGAGAAGGTTAAGACGAACTAATGCATTAATGCAAGATATTTTCTATGGAATATAAAGCATGAAACTTGGTTTGTTATTCGCATTATTGCCAGAAACCACAACGTAGTCTATCACAAATTAAGCTTCACAAATATGCAAATGCCTCAATACCACGTCCCACACCTATACCCATAACTGTGTCATGTTGACACGGGTGAGGCGCAGAAAGTGAAGAAGTCCAAAGAGCTTAGCCAGATGTGCTAAACTTCGTCTAACAATTTGCTCCTATTATATGAAAAAAATAATTTTTCTAATAAATATTACTTACACAATTTTTTTAAAGAGTCTATAACCTATTAATATTTTAAAAAAATGAAGCCCCTAAAATTTAGGGACTAATACACACGCCTTTTTTCTAACCCTATTGAGCCGCCCCTAGACGCATGAATTCTAAAAGTTCAATGTGTAGCACAACAATTGACGAACATAAGCAGTTAGTTGAAGCAAATGATGGATTTCACCGACAAATAGAAAATTTAGTACAAGAATAACTAATTGCACATATGGTGATCAAAAGTCAAAACTAACTATACATTTAAAAGGAGCACTTTAAATTAACTCTAGAAAACAAGTTTTAAGAAGGAATCACACTTTACCAGAAATTGTAAGGAACGGTTGTCAATCACTATTTTAAAGCATGAAAGAACCCCCTTTCCATGAATCAAGCAGCAGTCCATCTTGCGCCTATGACATGCTTCGTTCTCGCATTCCATCTCCTCCCTTTTCTACGCACCAGCGATTGCTTCCTGTCTTAGAATTGAGTTGATTATGCTACTGATAATACAACCCTTTCTTCTCCAATCAAACTTTTGGGTGATGCAAACCATGCACTTTTGTAACCGTTTTGCTTCTATTTTGGAAGCTTTAAGAGGTAGGGTGGGTTCTGTTTTTGCGATTTGGTTTTTCCCTTAAACCAAAGACAGAATGAAAGGTAATTTGGCGGTTCGGTTTGGTTCGATTTTACCAAAAAAAAAAAAGTAAACCATTGGTTTTTCAATTCGATTTTTTTCGGTTCAATCTTCGATTTTTGTTCGGTTTTTCGGTTTTTTAAAATAAAATTTTAAAGTAAAATAATATACTTACAAAAGAAATTATCATAGCAATTGAATATAGGAAATACGCAAGAAAGATTCTTAGAGTCAAGAACAGACCAAAAGTACACTAGTTGGCATCTTCAAAGAATATTACCAACAATTATAGACACTAGTTGGCTAGAGTTCAATAGCTAACTTATAGGTAGAATTAGGGAGAAAGTTATTTTTAGGAAAATAAATTATTTTTGTAAAGATAACTAGAATAATTCTAACCAACCTAATGAGTTAGAAAACCCAGCCAAACCTTAGCAGATCTGTTAGGCTACTAAAGAGATGAAGCCAACAAGATAGAACTATGACGTTCATGAAAACACCTCATCAAATCTTAACTTAGTCCATGCTATTCAAGATTCACAACAATATGGTGTCCCCTTAACTTAGTCCATATAACAGGGGAATTATTATCAAAAGATGCAAGATTGCTATGTGCTTGGACACCAATCAACAGTCTAAGTTGACTTTAGTAAAGATAGATAACTCATCATTGCATCAAAATATTAAAGTACACAAGACAATTAATAACTTAGATACTTACAGCTAGAGGACCGGGAAATGCAAACACAAAAACTGCAATCCAAAGGTAAACTTACTGATACCCTGAGGGAGGTTGAAGCTCAAAACACAACCCACCAAAAATTATAGGCGAAAAGGTTGTGGCGAGGATTTTTACCTCCTAAACCAAGCGAAAATTTCTTCAAGCTTGAAGTTCCAATGATCCAATCTCTGGAGCCTGTAGGGGGCGAGCCGGCGAGGGGCGACCGACGACCGGCGAGGGGCAAGGGGGCAGGGGCAGAGGCGCGGGATGGTGGGAGGGAGCTTTCAGCTTTGCTGCACAACTGCAGTGTTGCTGCGGGCTACGGCTGCCTGCTGGAGTGCTGAGTGGGTTTTTGGGAATTGGGAGGATTTAATTAAAGGGGCTAGGGTTTTTGGTTTATATAGGGGTGGGTTCGGTTTGTAACGGTTCAGTTTGGTTTTGTAAGACCTAAACCGAAACCGAACCGCACAGAATCAGTTCGGTTCGGTTTTTTGTGTTCTATTTTGATTTTTTACGGTGTGGTTTTGTTTTGGTATTTTTTGATTGATTTCGGTTCGATTTTCGATTTTCGATTTTATGGACCCACCCCTATTAAGAGGAGTATGCAACATGTGACAGCAGGAAAGGCTCTTCTTTTCAGGTGGAAGCTATCTCAAAATATTTTTGTGCCATAACAAAATACATGTGCACCTATTTTATTACTAGATCATATTCATATTCATCTATATCTATATCTATATCTATATCTATATCTATATCTATATCTATATCTATATCTATATCTATATCTATATCTATATCTATAGCTATAGCTATACTTTTCTATGCTATATTAAAAGTGTGAAGACCTTTAGAAATGTTGTTTGAACTTTTTGCTCTTTATTAAAAAATTTCGCTTTAGATAAAATTGTCTTTTCACCATTTTCCTTCAAGTATTATATCGGTATTTATATAATATTAAATATTAAATATAATAAATAATCAAATTCCATTGAAAAGGATTTCTTATTACAATTAAATTCCTATATAAAGAGTTATTTTTTAAACTGAAATAGATTTGATTAAAAAATAGTCAAAAAATAAACTTTCAAAATAATAGGCAAAAAAGGTTTAGTAAAAGGTCCCCCCAAAAAAAAAGACACAACAACCCAATAAAATAGGAAGAAATCTTTTTAAAAATATTTCAAAAAAAAAACCCTAAAAGCTAGGGAAAAACATAAGATTTTTTTTTTAAAAAAAACACCTGCTCCCAAAAGACAATTTTTTTTATTAAATATAAAAAAAATAAGATATAATCATATTCAATTGAGAAGATTGTCTTATTAGCATTAAATTCCTATAAGGAAAGTTATTTTTAAACTGAAATATATTTGTTAAAAAATAGTCAAAAAAAACTTTCAAAATAATACGCAAAAAAGTTTAGTAAAAGGATTTTTTTAAAAAAAAACATGCATTAAAAGATTTCACTTTGGATGAAATTGCCTTTTCACTATTTTCCTTCAAGTATTATATCAGTATTTTAATAGTATTAAATATTGAATATAATAAATATAGTACAAAATTAAATTGAGAAGATTTTCTTATTATAGTTAAATTCCAATTTTTTAACTAAAATAAATTTGATAAAAAGAAAGTCCAAAAAAATTCAAATTAATAGGCAAAATGGGATTAGTAAATTGTCAAAAAACGGAAAAAACTACTCCTAAAAGACAATAAAAAAAGCCAACAAAAATAGGGAAAATATTTCAAAAAAAAAAAAATAAGACTCACCCATTGGAATACAAACATCAAAGGGTTCAAGAAGACTCTCAGGGGTTCTATCATATCTACTGGCCACATAAGGAGACACAAATGACAATGTGGCACCTGGATCTATCAAGACATAACAATCAAAAGTAAAGACTCAAATCATACCCGTCACAACATCTGGGTAGTTCTCCTGATCTTGGCGACTACCCATGGCTACAAGCCGTTTGTTGCTCCGCCCGTGCCTGACGTAGTGGCCCTCTGGCTTCCTCTAACTAGTGGGGCTAGTGTAGTAGACTTAGCCTGATCAGCTTGCTTTGGAAAATTCCTCTTGTAGTGACCCGTTTTGGCCACATCTATAGCATAAATCATTCCAATCATGAAATCCACCCAAGTGCAGTTTGCCACAGTCATCACACGGTGGCTTTCCCTCCAAACCTTGAGCCCCACTAGCTTACGACTGGGATCTATGGGTTCCAATATTCTGAAACCTTTTATCATACCTGCCTCGAGGCACAGGTGCACTAGCAGATGATGTCGCTGGGTATTGGTTTCTATTGCCTTTCCTTCCAACCTCATGGCTAGATGTCTTAGCTTTCTTACGCTTGAACTCTTCATTGTCATGATGTCTCTCCTCATCAGCTTGTTGCACAAATGTCATTAGTTGCCTGATGTCTATATCACTCACTAGCATTGCTCCCTTGCCATCTCTCTTGGGTCCTTTATTCAACCCATCAACATGCATCCCCATCCTTCCTCTTATGTCAGCAACCATGTCCGGAGCATAGTGAGATAGTTGCGTGAACTTCAAACCATACTCTTGCACAATCATAGAGCGCTATTTAAGATTTAGGAACTCTCTCACCTTAGCATCTCTTTCCTCTCTTGGGAAAAAGCATCCCAAGAACGCTTCCTCGAACACTACCCAAGTCAAACATAGAACATTGTCCCTTCTACCTTTCTTCAACTGGTCCAACCACAATCTGGCCACTCCCTTGAGTTGGTAACGAGCCAGTTCAACCCTGTCAGTATTAGCCACATGCATCACTTTGAACGCCTTCTCCAGTTCCTCCACGTTGTTCTCAGGATCTTCAGTAGATGCAGACCCCGTGAACTCAGGCGAATTCATCCTCAGAAATTCTTGGACTCTAGAGGTTTCATGAGAATCAGGTCTACCTTAGAGCTTGTATAGCGCAACATAGCTCAGTATTAGAGACCTCATCTTTAGGAGGTTGCTCAATAGGGACAACATGCCCCACGGGCTCCTCATGTACTTGAAGATCAGGTGCATTGGCATCTTTCGTGGCAGGACGTCCTCTTCCTCTGACAGCTCTTTTAGGAGGCATGATATAAATTCAGCACACGTAGAGCACAAATTAGAAATGAGCTTTCATAGAGCTTAACTATATCGCATGAATTGGAAGGAGAAGAAAAATGTGACAATTCCTAATGTCCTATAGCCTCCTGCTTATGAAATGTGGTCGACAACACACCCATAAAGAAGAATCTACTAGACACGGCTTCATAGACTCCCTAAGAAACTTAAACTCTGTGCTTTGATACCAACTTTGTCACACCCCGGGAGGGTACCCTTGGTCTGGCCGACACCTAGAGGCTATTTCTAGTCCCCGGGCAAACCACTTAGCCTTATTATATCATTCAGTCAAATTAACTCTACTGAACAGCAGAAAATATAAGTAAGTAGTGGACACATCTTATCTAAAGTCTCAAAGAATATATCTAAAATAATGAAGGCTAGTAGAAAGAACGAGCTCACAATCTCAACATCAATACTCAACCGTTGTGTATGAAGCCTCTATCACTAATCAGGTGGTGCCATTGATAGAACCATGGCTACCCAAATCAAAATAAAAGAAATAGTCCAATTTAACTATATAGCATGATGAAATAATCATGGTAAGTCCTCCGGAGTAGGGGAAGCTCACCGAATCAGCTGTGAATCTTAGATTTTCAACGGAGCGCCTCTTGACGATCTCTAGTACATGCCTCTACATCATGAAATGATGCCGTCAAAAGGGATGCCAGTACTTGGAATGTACTGGTATGTAAAATAGCTGAGTAAAACAGAAACATGTAGAATAATATGGAAAAAACATCAACTCAAAGAAATCATCAAATAACATCAAATGTCAATCTATGCAATAAATAAAGATTAGACAAGTGACCCATCAACAACGCAAACTCATCAATCATCTCAGACTCAACTCAAAGGAGCTCATCTCCTTTCATCTCATCTCAGAGGAGCTCACCTCTTCTCATCTCATCTCATCTTGACTCAGAGTACTAAAGAAAGGAACTTTATGAAAGTTTCTCTTATCCAATAATAATTTCTTATGAGCCAGTGAATGTACAACAATCTCATTGATGTTGCCACATCCGTTCCAAAATAGCAAGGTAGGAACGCTCCAAAACCATACTAGCTCACCCAGTATGGAGTCAATACTCAACAGGTCCTCCATTGCTTTCAGGGACTGCTACTCTCGAGGGAACCATAATATATGTGATGGTTCTACGCCTCACCTACGTTTGGCAATATAGTTAATTAGTTCAAGTGGGACTCACTCTTACCATTTTGGTGCTCGATACTGCTCTCGTTACTTAATGCTCATAAAACCTCCATCTAAACCAATCTGATAGGGACTCAAACCTAGTCAATGATTGATATCTCATAGGAAATCGAACTCCATCATCATTCAACTCATATGGAATTTAACCCTTTCATCAATCAATCTCATCAATGACTCAAGATTTAGAACAATCATTAAGAATCAATTGAATAGACACATCGATAGAGTTTATTTTTAGAGACTCATAAGACAATCAAATTCTATCAACTCATCATCATTCTCTTATCAAAATTAACAATCTCGACTCAAGGCTCTAGACTCGATTCTTAAGTTTATGATGCATGCTTTTCAAATTAGTCATGTAGGGTTATGCAAATTCACATGAAAATCTTCAATTCAAGAAAACAAATAGCTTGATCATCATCAACATAGAAAAACATGTAATTTCAAGTAAAATTTTAAGAAAATCATCAAAGATCATGCATGTAAACACTCCAAATCATTAACTCATCCATGACCATCTATGTGGCACATGAGAGAACAATCCCATGCTTTTAGTTTAGCCTTACATACCTGGGATGCAACTATCAATCCGTCATGTCAAGATTTCTTCTCGATTTTCTCAAACTCAAGCTCTTCTTCTCTTTTTTCAAGCCCTAGCCTTATTAGAATATTGGAATAGGACTTAGAATGGGATTTTTAGACCCTTTTTATGCTAAAACGACCTTATTAGATCGTGTATGGAGTTTACGAGGGGTTTGGAATTGATCAGAATGCCCCTCGTAGTAATTTTGAATTTTTCAACACGGAGAAGACCCAGTCCACACGCGGACTTGTCGTGCATTGTGTATTTTTAGGAAAACATTTCTGAATGAGTTATCTCAATCCTGTTGAAAAGTTTCAAAAAGATATAAGCACTGGTCTGCGATGGAAGCGTGACGCGCTCCTGTCGCGCAACAACACTGTTTTGCGCTTTAGATCGTAAAATTATGTTTTGATCAGGTCGCTTTAAAAATCGACCGAGACCATTTTACTACTCAATTTTGCATGCTAATCACAAATCCGACCTCAGATTTGCCATACAAGCATTGTAAGATGCGTTACGTGCATACTCTCCCTCTAGGGGTATTTTGGTAATTTTATCGGGCGTTACAAACATGAACCTGGTGAAAATGTAGTTGACTGTGGATTGTATTCCACAATCCCAAACACGAGTTCCTTGGACAGTAACAAAAAGATGCAAATCAGGCCCTCATATTGCACAAAAGCAAAAATGGCGAAAATTCCTCTACATCTCATGACGATCACATCATCCTAATTGTACTCCAGTTGTTGCACAAACTACTATAACTTTTGCAAACTAAATCAAACAGAGAAATAGAGGTTTAAGATAGAGAAGATAGATAATCGTAAGCCTGGCAATGTTGTAGTCAATTGTAGCAGGAAAGAGAGAAATAGGTTTGCGAGAAAATGGAATCCTATCTGTGTGATTTATATAGAGCAGTTTTACAATAATGGAGAAATTAGGATAGAAAATAAATAGAAGGTTGTTATGTTGAGGTTTAATTACATTTTTCAGCAACCATACTGTTTGCAACAAATTTTAATGTAATGAAAAAATAAATTACAATCACAAATAAAATATGGAGAAACATAAATTTATTATTAAACAATGTAGGTACAAATCTGTTAATCCCTTGATTTTTCTCTCCTAGGAGATTTCTCCTGGATTCGAGGGCTGTTAGTGGCGTATTTTTCGAATGTAGGATGATTTTGATCTTCTTAAGTCATCATATTTTGATCTCTATAGAATATTTGATATGCACTTTTACGGGAATATAATACCCGTTATAAAGGTACGAATTAGGATCTAGGATAGAGTAGCCTCCAAGAAATCCTGAATGAAATAAGATTAATTTTGCAGAGTCCTAAAAATTTCAAGTTCTACATATACAACTTACAGTGATCAACCATATGTTTTCTAACCATTTATATTTGTAAATGAAAAAAGTCAGCCATCATGAGTTCATTGTTTGTAATTGCACCATTCCATTCAATTAAATTCTTAGAAACAGATTTAAAGAAAAGCTATTTTATATTTGTAACAGAAAAAATACGGTTCTAAAAGTTGTATGGTTGCTGAAAACTTTAATTAAACCATAAAATACAAACATCAGTTTAAGACGTTATAATGTGAAACATAACTCCAATGCAAATTGCTAAGTTAGGTAAATGCACCAATTATTTGAATCCATATTTTATTGGCTCATTACGTGACTGACAATTTCAAGACTTTAAGAATTTTATTATTATTTCATTAATAATTAAATACATAATTTGTGTCATTTAAATATATAATTATTATTTAATTAAGTATTAATTACATAATTTGTGTATGAAGGTGCTTATGGTTTCTTCTATGGACCACCTCAACAATTCCATATAAATTTCATTATTTTCTGGTAAATTACAATAATGCCATATATGAAATTGTCATTGAATATGATGTCCACTAGACTTTCAATTTGACAAACTACTTGTCAGTTTTTTAAAAAGGTCAAGTACAGTACTTAGGATTTATCTTATAAGCTTACCAGAATGATTGTTTTAGGAGGTAAAATTATATTCTTAGCTTGATATTTATCATTCTTACGCGATTAGTTTAAGGAAATTAATCTTATACGCGTTATAGTCTATAGTTGTTCAGCTCGGGGTCTAGATCACTTCCATCTATGTATTAGAACTAATTATTTAGAAAATATGATTAGCCCTAATCAACTTATTAGGTCTACTACAATTATTTAGGAATTTTAGTAATTACTTTTGTGATATGGGGATTTGTTTCCCAAAATTTGCATCTTATTTTATGTTCTTTTCTTCACTTCCGGATTGTATTCTCCTTGCTTATACAAATAATTTGATCCTTACAACAGCATATCAAATAGTAAGATCATTTTAATCCACCAAATTGATGGAAGGAAAGATGTTAAAACAAGGTGTTACCAGAAAATCACAGTCATCAATCTCCTCCGAACACAAATACTGCACCATGGGGTGGTGTATCTCCTGAATGAGCAAGCTCATTTTTGATGACTTCCTCATCACCATTTGTATAATCTCCTCCTAAATCTTGTACAAAACAAACAACAAGAAGATGCTAAAAGGGAGCTCAAAGCACAACACTACCATGCAAATGGCCATGGGCAGGTACTAAAAAAGGAAATCAGATTTAAAAAGTTGTAGAGATATAGAAAAATGAAATCAAAACTATATCACGTATTGCTCTATCGGGAGAATGTTTTTATTGTTATCTCCTCAATTTGTTTCTTGAAAAGTATTTCTTCCCTAGCTTCATGTGGCGAAAGCATTTTTCATGTAAAATCCAATAGAAGATAAGGATACCTACTAGCCGATCAAGTGAAACTCAAGCTTGAAAACAGGCCTAAGCTAAAACCAACTATTTCATGTCAAAAACTCTTAAATTCCTATTTTTCAATTCAAGTAACCCAACAAGAAAAGGGGAGCACAATTTTTTAGGCGGAGTATATGACATTTGTTTCCCAAATGAATGGCCGAAATAGTGATTCCCTTTTTCTAGGCAGCAACAACTGCTCCCTCATGGTATTGGTCTTAACCTTACTCCTACTGCATTGGAGCAAGAATTGAGTTGATTCTAAGAAAATACACCCCTTCCTTCACAAAAAGAGAATAACCACTAGAGAAAGTAAAACTTTTTAGAAACCACCTTTGTACCAACATAATCGTTCCTTAGCCTAACATAATCTTAACTTGGTGTGGTATATGTTCATAAGATCCGACCTAAACACCTCAAATATTGGAAGGCAAAACTCAAGCATAATAAAAATGAGGTTCAATAGAGAGAAACCATTTCGGTCTTGTGAATTATGGTAGAATTTACATAATCATCATACATTTTGTTAAATGTTACTCTAAAATATGAAAAATACATCACATTTTACTAATATCATCTGAAAATATTTTATTTGATGATATACAGTACCTTAATAGAATTTTTGCAATTATTAATTATTGGTGTGTGTAAATTGACTCATAATATCTTACATCCCAAAGTTTTAGTAATTGAAAATAAAATTGTATTTTGAAGAAGGGAGAATATCACATACTATATGATAGTAAATATGGCTAGACTGAACATCACATATTATATGATAATAAATCTGAAAGCACTCTTCAAGTTGCGCATGCATATACAATAGTGCTTTTATTTTGTACGCATTTGCTTAATTATAATTCTAATCAAACACATGGTGGATGGTTTCGATAATTAGCTAGTTGGTTTATTTAGTTACTGAAGGAAGTTTTGCACACAAAAATGATACATCAAAGAAATATATAGTTGTAATAAAGAAGATTCTATAAATAACCAATATAGTTATCAATATTTATTTCATTGGAACAGAAGAAAATACACCGACATACACTTTAGACACCTTTTTAGAAGTTTGTTGTTACTAAATCCTTTACATTGGCGTTTAACTTTTGGACTCAACAAGATCAAGTGGTGCAAACGGAGGCATAATTACTATGAAAAAATTATTATATTTCAACCAAAAAAACATTCTTTCTATCTTTGAACAACACTTTTAACTAACCTTCACACATATTAAACAAATAAAAATAAGAAATCTCAACATATAGTCATCAAAAAATATTTATATGGCTTGGGTATATCCTGTGTATGAGTTCAGAGAAAAGAGCATAAGCCCCAATACAAAGAAGATGGAAGTTGTCAAACATTCACTTGATAACTGCATCACACTCGCCCATTAATCAGGGTTTCTTCGTAGAGTTACCATCTGATACATGTAGCGAGGCTTCAAGAAAAGGTGCAAATGGCACTTGTCCACCTTGTAAACTTGTATTCCCACTTGGAGGAGCCCATGAAATAGGATCAACTGTCACAACAATAGATATTATTTTCTTAGTGATGAGAACAAATTTTGAGGCTAAATGCAGGAAGCTCAAGCAACTGGACAAAAATCTAATTTAAGCATGTATTACGCAAATCCATACCATCATAAACACAATTTATATCTTCTGAAGGTGGTGATCGATGCTTCTTAACATATTCTTTCTGCAGTGGTTCTGGAATCCCCAATGAGAACATGTCCGGCTTTGCACCTTGTGCCACATACTCTGAAACTTTTTATAGATCACCTTAGTTCCTCATGGTACTGGTCTTAACCAGATCCACTAAGGATTGAATCACTCATGATCAAGAAAACAAATTTACAACTTTAATAATTAATATGATTACGAAATACACCCTCTTGCTATGAGAGGAAGCAATTAATTAGGAAATAGATACAGCTAACATAGTGTTGAAGTCAAATATGGAAGGTAGAAAGATATTTTCATCCAAGGAAACTTGAGAAAATTGTCAAAACATAGAACGTTTATGAGAAATTAGATTGATAGGACAAAAAGATGAACACAAAAGCTAGTTCAAGACTAAGATCAAGCTCAACATACTGTCAGCAAAACAAATTTTCAGCTGAGCACTGACTGCCTTAGTATTCAACAAAAACAATTTTTCATGAACAGAAAGCTCACCAAATTGAGATGATTTGTTGGATTTCTTATATTTTGGACCTGGCAATGGAATATCCTCTGCTGGTCTACTAACCATATTGATTGTCGTAATTCCAGCCTCGAGCTTTGACAACAGTGCTTCTGAATTCAAGTTACTGATTTCAACATTTTGATTTGGTTCTTCTTCTGATCTTAAATTGGTCTCAACATGATTATCCTTTCTTATGTCACCTTTTAAAAGACAGCTAGTTCCTTCTGCAAGAGGTCTGCTTGCTGGCATTTCAAAACTTGATAGATCCAAGCACAACCTGTCATCTTCTTGATCATATAAAGAATTTCTATCAATCATACAAAATGATTCATCTACATTTATAGCTAAATGTACTGACTGTCCCTTCCCAGTATCAGCATCAATGTTTTTTTGCAAAGTCTGTGATATATGGCTTGTATAAGACCTTTTCAGACTCTAATTCATCAGATTTTCGACTTTTTTTCTCGAGTACATTTATATCAGGTGTTTGAAACAGCTCAGACGGGGTAGTTGCTTCAGGGTAAGTCCTTTCTCTTTTTCTTTCGTTGCCAGTATCACTGTAAGATTTCTTCTTTTCACAACTATGCGGTCCAAATATTTTAACAATAAAGTGCTGACTTGGAACATAGTGGAAAACCAAGATGTCTCCCAAATTCCGTCCGTGGTCTGATATAAATTTAGGCCACCCCTGCTGGATAGAAAGTGAACCATTATGGTTACACACCGTTACCCTCCATCGCCGTCCACTTGAGTCCTCAAGATAAGTTTCCTGATCATTCAGGTGTGAAACAGATCGAGCAAACTTTGGGGGGAAATACTGAAAAGAAAATGCAAAAATTAAAACTAACAAACACCACATACCGATACAAAACTCAAATGCTAAGTTAACGAAACAGGTTTATGATCACATCCTTGTAAGTCCTTTGAGTCCTGGATGGTGCAATTATTTATAACACAAATTCCGAAGAGAAGGTTAAGACTAACAAATGCATTAATGCAAGATATTTTCTATGGAATATAAAGCATGAAACTTGGTTTGTTATTCGCATTATTGCCAGAAACCACAACGTAGTCTATCACAAATTAAGCTTCACAAATATGCAAATGCCTCAATACCACGTCCCACACCTATACCCATAACTGTGTCATGTTGACACGGGTGAGGCGCAGAAAGTGAAGAAGTCCAAAGAGCTTAGCCAGATGTGCTAAACTTCGTCTAACAATTTGCTCCTATTATATGAAAAAAATAATTTTTCTAATAAATATTACTTACACAATTTTTTTAAAGAGTCTATAACCTATTAATATTTTAAAAAAATGAAGCCCCTAAAATTTAGGGACTAATACACACACCTTTTTTCTAACCCTATTGAGCCGCCCCTAGACGCATGAATTCTAAAAGTTCAATGTGTAGCACAACAATTGACGAACATAAGCAGTTAGTTGAGGCAAATGATAGATTTCACCGACAAATAGAAAATTTAGTACAAGAATAACTAATTGCACATATGGTGATCAAAAGTCAAAACTAACTATACATTTAAAAGGAGCACTTTAAATTAACTCTAGAAAACAAGTTTTAAGAAGGAATCACACTTTACCAGAAATTGTAAGGAACGGTTGTCAATCACTATTTTAAAGCATGAAAGAACCCCCTTTCCATGAATCAAGCAGCAATCCATCTTGCGCCTATGACATGCTTCGTTCTCGCATTCCATCTCCTCCCTTTTCTACGCACCAGCGATTGCTTCCTGTCTTAGAATTGAGTTGATTATGCTACTGAAAATACAACCCTTTCTTCTCCAATCAAACTTTTGGGTGATGCAAACTATGCACTTTTGTAACCGTTTTGCTTCTATTTTGGAAGCTTTAAGAGGTAGGGTGGGTTCTGTTTTTGCGATTTGGTTTTTCCCTTAAACCAAAGACAGAATGAAAGGTAATTTGGCGGTTCAGTTTGGTTCGATTTTGCCAAAAAAAAAAAGTAAACCATTGGTTTTTCGGTTCGATTTGTTTCGGTTCAATCTTCGATTTTTGTTCGGTTTTTCGGTTTTTTTTAAAATAAAATTTTAAAGTAAAATAATATACTTACAAAAGAAATTATCATAGCAATTGAATATTGGAAACACGCAAGAAAGATTCTTAGAGTCAAGAACAGACCAAAAGTACACTAGTTGGCATCTTCAAAGAATATTACCAACAATTATAGACACTAGTTGGCTAGAGTTCAATAGCTAACTTATAGGTAGTATTAGGAAGAAAGTTATTTTTAGGAAAATAAATTATTTTCGTGAAGATAACTAGAATAATTCTAACCAACCTAATGAGTTAGAAAACCCAGCCAAACTTTAGCAGATCTGTTAGGCTACTAAAGAGATGAAGCCAACAAGATAGAACTATGACGTTCATGAAAATACCTCATCAAATCTTAACTTAGTCCATGCTATTCAAGATTCACAACAATATGGTGTCCCCTTAACTTAGTCCATATAACAGGGGAATTATTATCAAAAGATGCAAGATTGCTATGTGCTTGGACACAAATCAACAGTCTAAATTGACTTTAGTAAAGATAGATAACTCATCATTGCATCAAAATATTAAAGTACACAAGACAATTAATAACTTAGATACTTACAGCTAGAGGACCGGGAAATGCAAACACAAAAACTGCAATCCAAAGGTAAACTTACTGATACCCTGAGGGAGGCTGAAGCTCAAAACACAACCCACCAAAAATTATAGGCGAAAAGGTTGTGGCGAGGATTTTTACCTCCTAAACCAAGTGAAAATTTCTTCAAGCTTGAAGTTCCAATGATCCAATCTCTGGAGCCTGGAGGGGGCGAACCGGCGAGGGGCGACCGACGACCGGCGAGGGGCAAGGAGGTAGGGGCAGAGGCGCGGGATGGTGGGAGGGAGCTTTCAGCTTTGCTGCACAACTGCAGTGTTGCTGCGGGCTGCGGCTGCCTGCTGGAGTGCTGGGTGGGTTTTTGGGAATTGGGAGGATTTAATTAAAGGGGCTAGGGTTTTTGGTTTATATAGGGGTGGGTTCGGTTTGTAACGGTTCAGTTTGGTTTTGTAAGACCAAAACCGAAACCGAACCACACAGAATCAGTTCGGTTCGGTTTTTTGTGTTATATTTTGATTTTTTATGGTGTGGTTTTTTTTGGTATTTTTTGTTTGATTTCGGTTCGATTTTCGATTTTCGATTTTATGGACCAATCCCCTATTAAGAGGAGTATGCAACATGTGACAGCAGGAAAGGCTCTTCTTTTCAGGTGGAAGCTATCTCAAAATATTTTTGTGCCATAACAAAATACATGTGCACCTATTTTATTACTAGATCATATTCATATTCATCTATATCTATATCTATATCTATATCTATATCTATATCTATATCTATATCTATATCTATAGATCTATAGCTATAGCTATACTTTTCTATACTATATTAAAAGTGTGAAGACCTTTAGAAATGTTGTTTGAACTTTTTGCTCTTTATTAAAAAAGTTCGCTTTAGATAAAATTGTCTTTTCACCATTTTCCTTCAAGTATTATATCGGTATTTATATAATATTAAATATTAAATATAATAAATAATCAAATTCCATTGAGAAGGATTTCTTATTACAATTAAATTCCTATAAGAAGAGTTATTTTTTAAACTGAAATAGATTTGATTAAAAAATAGTCAAAAAATAAACTTTCAAAATAATAGGCAAAAAAGGTTTAGTAAAAGGTCCCCCCAAAAAAAAGACACAACAACCCAATAAAATAGGAAGAAATCTTTTAAAAAATATTTCAAAAAAAAAAAACCCTAAAAGCTAGGGAAAAACATAAGATTTTTTTTTTTAAAAAAACCACCTGCTCCCAAAAGACAAATTTTTTTATTAAATATAAAAAAAATAAGATATAATCATATTCAATTGAGAAGATTGTCTTATTAGCATTAAATTCCTATAAGGAAAGTTATTTTTAAACTGAAATATATTTATTAAAAAATAGTCAAAAAAAACTTTCAAAATAATACGCAAAAAAGTTTAGTAAAAGGATTTTTTTTTAAAAAAACATGCATTAAAAGATTTCACTTTGGATGAAATTGCCTTTTCACTATTTTCCTTCAAGTATTATATCAGTATTTTAATAGTATTAAATATTGAATATAATAAATATAGTACAAAATTAAATTGAGAAGATTTTCTTATTATAGTTAAATTCCAATTTTTTAACTAAAATAAATTTGATAAAAAGAAAGTCCAAAAAAATTCAAATTAATAGGCAAAATGGGATTAGTAAAATGTCAAAAAACGGAAAAAACTACTCCTAAAAGACAAAAAAAAAAAAAAGCCAACAAAAATACGGAAAATATTTCCAAAAAAAAAAAATAAGACTCACCCATTGGAATACAAACATCAAAGGGTTCAAGAAGACTCTCAGGGGTTCTATCATATCTACTGGCCACATAAGGAGACACAAATGACAATGTGGCACCTGGATCTATCAAGACATAACAATCAAAAGTAAAGACTCAAATCATACCCGTCACAACATCTGGGGAGTTCTCCTGATCTTGGCGACTACCCATGGCATAAAAGCCGTTTGTTGCTCCGCCCGTGCCTGACGTAGTGGCCCTCTGGCTTCCTCTAACTAGTGGGGCTAGTGTAGTAGACTTAGCCTGATCAGCTTGCTTTGGAAAATTCCTCTTGTAGTGACCCGTTTGGCCACATCTATAGCATAAATCATTCCAATCATGACATCCACCCAAGTGCAGTTTGCCACACTCATCACACGGTGGCTTTCCCTCCAAACCTTGAGCCCCACTAGCTTACGACTGGGATCTATGGGTTCCAATATTCTGAAACATTTTATCATACCTGCCTCTAGGCACAGGTGCACTAGCAGATGATGTCGCTGGGTATTGGTTTCTATTGCCTTTCCTTCCAACCTCATGGCTAGATGTCTTAGCTTTCTTACGCTTGAACTCTTCATTGTCATGATGTCTCTCCTCATCAGCTTGTTGCACAAATGTCATTAGTCGCCTGATGTCTATATCACTCACTAGCATTGCTCCCTTGCCATCTCTCTTGGGTCCTTTATTCAACCCATCAACATGCATCCCCATCCTTCCTCTTATGTCAGCAACCATGTCCGGAGCATAGTGAGATAGTTGTGTGAACTTCAAACCATACTCTTGCACAATCATAGAGCGCTATTTAAGATTTAGGAACTCTCTCACCTTAGCTTCTCTTTTCTCTCTTGGGAAGAAGCATCCCAAGAACGCTTCCTCGAACACTACCCAAGTCAAACATAGAACATTGTCCCTTCTACCTTTCTTCAACTGGTCGAACCACAATCTGGCCACTCCCTTGAGTTGGTAACCAGCCAGTTCAACCCTGTCAGTATTAGCCACATGCATCACTTGGAACGCCTTCTCCAGTTCCTCCACTTTGTTCTCAAGATCTTCAGTAGATGCAGACCCCGTGAACTCAGGCGAATTCATCCTCAGAAATTCTTGGACTCTAGAGGTTTCATGAGAATCAGGTCTACCTTAGAGCTTGTATAGCGCAACATAGCTCAGTATTAGAGACCTCATCTTGAGGGGGTTGCTCAATAGGGACAACTTGCCCCACGGGCTCCTCATGTACTTGAAGATCAGGTGCATTGGCATCTTTCGTGGCAGGACGTCCCCTTCCTCTGACAGCTCTTTTAGGAGGCATGATATAAATTCAGCACACGTAGAGCACAAATTAGAAATGAGCTTTCATAGAGCTTAACTCTATCGCATGAATTGGAAGGAGAAGAAAAGTGTGACAATTCCTAATGTCCTATAGCCTCCTGCTTATGAAATGTGGTCGACAACACACCCATAAACAAGAATCTACTAGACACGTCTTCATAGACTCCCTAAGAAACTTAAACTCTGTGCTTTGATACCAAGTTTGTCACACCCCGAGAGGGTACCCTTGGTGTGGCCGACACCTAGAGGCTACTTCTAGTCCCCGAGCAAACCACTTAGCCTTATTATATCATTCAGTCAAATTAACTCTACTGAACAGCAGAAAATATAAGTAAGTAGTGGACACATCTTATCTAAAGTCTCAAAGAATATATCTAAAATAATGAATGCTAGTAGAAAGAACGAGCTCACAATCTCAACATCAATACTCAACCGTTGTGTATGAAGCCTCTATCACTAATCAGGTGGTGCCATTGATAGACCCATGGCTACCCAAATCAAAATAAAAGAAATAGTCCAATTTAACTATATAGCATGATGAAATAATCATGGTAAGTCCTCCGGAGTAGGGGAGGCACACCGAATCAGCTGTGAATCTTAGATTTTCAACGGAGCGCCTTTTGACGATCTCTAGTACATGCCTCTACATAATGAAATGATGCCGTCAAAAGGGATGCCAGTACTTGGAATGTACTGGTATGTAAAATAGCTGAGTAAAACAGAAACATGTAGAATAATATGGAAAAAACATCAACTCAAAGAAATCATCAAATAACATCAAATGTCAATCTATGCAATAAATAAAGATTAGACAAGTGACCCATCAACAACGCAAACTCATCAATCATCTCAGACTCAACTCAAAGGAGCTCATCTCCTTTCATCTCATCTCAGAGGAGCTCACCTCTTCTCATCTCATCTCATCTTGACTCAGAGTACTAAAGAAAGGAACTTTATGAAAGTTTCTCTTATCCAATAATAATTTCTTATGAGCCAGTGAATGTACAACAATCTCATTGATGTTGCCACATCCGTTCCAAAATAGCAAGGTAGGAACGCTCCAAAACCATACTAGCTCACCCAGTATGGAGTCAATACTCAACAGGTCCTCCATTGCTTTCAGGGACTGCTACTCTCGAGGGAACCATAATATATGTGATGGTTCTACGCCTCACCTACGTTTGGCAATATAGTTAATTAGTTCAAGTGGGACTCACTCTTACCATTTTGGTGCTCGATAATGCTCTCGTTACTTAATGCTCATAAAACCTCCATCTAAACCAATCTGATAGGGACTCAAACCTAGTCAATGATTGATATCTCATAGGAAATCGAACTCCATCATCATTCAACTCATATGGCATTTAACCCTTTCATCAATCAATCTCATCAATGACTCAAGATTTAGAACAATCATTAGGAATCAATTGAATAGACACATCGATAGAGTTTATTTTTAGAGACTCATAAGACAATCAAATTCTATCAACTCATCATCATTCTCTTATCAAAATTAACAATCTCGACTCAAGGCTCTAGACTCGATTCTTAAGTTTATGATGCATGCTTTTCAAATTAGTCATGTAGGGTTATGCAAATTCACATGAAAATCTTCAATTCAAGAAAACAAATAGCTTGATGATCATCAACATAGAAAAACATGTAATTTCAAGTAAAATTTTAAGAAAATCATCAAAGATCATGCATGTAAACACTCCAAATCATTAACTCATCCATGACCATCTATGTGGCACATGAGAGAACAATCCCATACTATTAGTTTAGCCTTACATACCTGGGATGCAACTATCAATCCGTCATGTCAAGATTTCTTCTCGATTTTCTCAAACTCAAGCTCTTCTTCTCTTTTGTCAAGCCCTAGCCTTATTAGAATATTGGAATAGGACTTAGAATGGGATTTTTAGACCCTTTTTACGCTAAAACGACCTTATTAGATCGTGTATGGAGTTTACGAGGGGTTTGGAATTGATCAGAATGCCCCTCGTAGTAATTTAGAATTTTTCAACTCGGAGAAGACC
The DNA here is from genome assembly GCA_029948455.1 of Solanum rostratum. Classification (NCBI taxonomy): domain Eukaryota; kingdom Viridiplantae; phylum Streptophyta; class Magnoliopsida; order Solanales; family Solanaceae; genus Solanum; species Solanum rostratum. The sequence continues at coordinate 67,295,469 of CM057046.1, forward strand.
CAGTCCACACGCGGACTTGTTGTGCATTGTGTATTTTTAGGAAAACATTTCTGAATGAGTTATCTCAATCCTGTTGAAAAGTTTCAAAAAGATATAAGCACTGGACTGCGATGAAGCGTGACGCGCTCCTGTCGCGCACCAACACTGTTTTGCGCTTTAGATCGTAAAATTATGTTTTGATCAGGTCGCATTAAAAATCGACCGAGACCATTTTACTACTCAATTTTGCATGCTAATCACAAATCCGACCTCAGATTTGCCATACAAGCATTGTAAGATGCGTTACGCGCATACTCTCCCTCTAGGGGTATTTTGGTAATTTTATCGGGCGTTACAAATATGAACCTGGTGAAAATGAAGTTGACTGTGGATTGTATTCCACAATCCCAAACACGAGTTCCTTGGACAGTAACAAAAAGATGCAAATCAGGCCCTCATATTGCACAAAAGCAAAAATGGCGAAAATTCCTCTACATCTCATGACGATCACATCATCCTAATTGTACTCCAGTTGTTGCACAAACTACTATAACTTTTGCAAACTAAATCAAACAGAGAAATAGATGTTTAAGATAGAGAAGATAGATAATCGTAAGCCTGGCAAAGTTGTAGTCAATTGTAGCAGGAAAGAGAGAAATAGGTTTGCGAGAAAATGGAATCCTATCTGTGTGATTTATATAGAGCAGTTTTACAATAATGGAGAAATTAGGATAGAAAATAAATAGAAGGTTGTTATGTTGAGGTTTAATTACATTTTTCAGCAACCATACTGTTTGCAACAAATTTTAATGTAATGAAAAAATAAATTACAATCACAAATAAAATATGGAGAAACATAAATTTATTATTAAACAATGTAGGTACAAATCTGTTAATCCCTTCATTTTTCTCTCCTAGGAGATTTCTCCTGGATTCGAGGGCTGTTAGTGGCGTATTTTTCGAATGTAGGATGATTTTGATCTTCTTATGTCATCATATTTTGATCTCTATAGAATATTTGATATGTACTTTTACGGGAATATAATACCCGTTATAAAGGTACGAATTAGGATTTAGGATAGAGTAGCCTCCAAGAAATCCTGAATGAAATAAGATTAATTTTGTAGAGTCCTAAAAAATTTCAAGTTCTACATATACAACTTACAGTGATCAACCATATGTTTTCTAACCATTTATATTTGTAAATGAAAAAAGTCAGCCATCATGAGTTCATTGTTTGTAATTGCACCATTCCATTCAATTAAATGCTTAGAAACAGATTTAAAGAAAAGCTATTTTATATTTGTAACGGAAAAAATACGGTTCTAAAAGTTGTATGGTTGCTGAAAACTTTAATTAAACCATAAAATACAAACATCAGTTTAGGACGTTATAATGTGAAACATAACTCCAATGCAAATTGCTAAGTTAGGTAAATGCACCAATTATTTGAATCCATATTTTATTGGCTCATTACGTGACTGAAAATTTCAAGACTTTAAGAATTTTATTATTATTTCATTAATAATTAAATACATAATTTGTGTCATTTAAATATTTAATTATTATTTAATTAAGTATTAATTACATAATTTGTGTATGAAGGTGCTTATGGTTTCTTCTATGGACCACCTCAACAATTCCATATAAATTTCATTATTTTCTGGTAAATTACAATAATGCCATATATGAAATTGTCATTGAATATGGAGTCCACTAGACTTTCAATTTGACAAACTACTTGTCAGTTTTTTAAAAAGGTCAAGTACAGTACTTAGGATTTATCTTATAAGCTTACAAGAATGATTCTTTTAGGAGGTAAAATTATATTCTTAGCTTGATATTTATCATTCTTACGCGATTAGTTTAAGGAAATTAATCTTATACGCGTTATAGTCTATAGTTGTTCAGCTCGGGGTCTAGATCACTTCCATCTATGTATTAGAACTAATTATTTAGAAAATATGATTAGCCCTAATCAACTTATTAGGTCTACTACAATTATTTAGGAATTTTAGTAATTACTTTTGTGATATGGGGATTTGTTTCCCAAAATTTGCATCTTATTTTATGTTCTTTTCTTCACTTCCGCATTGTATTCTCCTTGCTTATACAAATAATTTGATCCTTACAACAGCATATCAAATAGTAAGATCATTTTAATCCACCAAATTGATGGAAGGAAAGATGTTAAAACAAGGTGTTACCAGAAAATCACAGTCATCAATCTCCTCCGAACACAAATACTGCACCATGGGATGGTGTATCTCCTGAATGAGCCGGCTCATTTTTGATGACTTCCTCATCACCATTTGCATAATCTCCTCCTAAATCTTGTACAAAACAAACAACAAGAAGATGCTAAAAGGGAGCTCAAAGCACAACACTACTATGCAAATGGCCATGGGCAGGTACTAAAAAAGGAAATCAGGTTTAAAAAGTTGTAGAGATATAGAAAAATGAAATCAAAATTATATCACGTATTGCTCTATCGGGAGAATGTTTTTATTGTTATCTCCTCAATTTGTTTCTTGACAAGTATTTCTTCCCTAGCTTCATGTGGCGAAAGCATTTTTCATGTAAAATCCAATAGAAGATAAGGATACCTACTAGCCGATCAAGTGAAACTCAAGCTTGAAAACAGGCCTAAGCTAAAACCAACTATTTCATGTCAAAAACTCTTAAATTCCTATTTTTCAATTCAAGTAACCAAACAAGAAAAGGGGAGCACAATTTTTTAGGCGGAGTATATGACATTTGTTTCCCAAATGAATGGCCGAAATAGTGATTCCCATTTTCTAGGCAGCAACAACTGCTCCCTCATGGTATTGGTCTTAACCTTACTCCTACTGCATTGGAGCAAGAATTGAGTTGATTCTAAGAAAATACACCCCTTCCTTCACAAAAAGAGAATAACCACTAGAGAAAGTGAAACTTTTTAGAAACCACCTTTGTACCTACATAATCGTACCTTAGCCTAACATAATCTTAACTTGGTGTGGTACATGTTCATAAGATCCGACCTAAACACCTCAAATATTGGAAGGCAAAACTCAAGCATAATAAAAATGAGGTTCAATAGAGAGAAACCATTTCGGTCTTGTGAATTATGGTAGAATTTACATAATCATCATACATTTTGTTAAATGTTACTCTAAAATATGAAAAATACATCACATCTTACTAATATCATCTGAAAATATTTTATTTGATGATATACAGTACCTTGATAGAATTTTTGAAATTATTAATTATTGGTGTGTGTAAATTGACTCATAATATCTTACATCCCAAAGTTTTAGTAATTGAAAATAAAATTGTATTTTGAAGAAGGGAGAATATCACATACTGTATGATAGTAAATATGGCTAGACTGAACATCACATATTATATGATAATAAATCTGAAAGCACTCTTCAAGTTGCGCATGCATATACAATAGTGCTTTTATGTTGTACGCATTTGCTTAATTGTAATTCTAATCAAACACATGGTGGATGGTTTCGATAATTAGCTAGTTGGTTTATTTAGTTACTGAAGGAAGTTTTGCACACAAAAAAGATACATCAAAGAAATATATAGTTGTAATAAAGAAGATTCTATAAATAACCAATACAGTTATCAATATTTATTTCATTGGAACAGAAGAAAATACACCGACATACACTTTAGACACCTTTTTAGAAGTTTGTTGTTACTGAATCCTTTACATTGGCGTTTAACTTTTGGACTAAACAAGATCAAGTGGTGCAAACGGAGGCATAATTACTATGAAAAAATTATTATATTTGAACCAAAAAAACATTCTTTCTATCTTTGAACAACACTTTTAACTAACCTTCACACATATTAAACAAATAAAAATAAGAAATCTCAACATATAGTTATCAAAAAATATTTATATGGCTTGGGTATATCCTGTGAATGAGTTCAGAGAAAAGAGCATAAGCCCCAATACAAAGAAGATGGAAGTTGTCAAACATTCACTTGATAACTGCATCACACTCGC